>OX596029.1:30184403-31669403 GCA_951394125.1 Epistrophe eligans
TTTAACATTAACCAGCAGATTAAAAAAAAATTCTTATGACCAAAAAAAAAAAAACGGTACCTACCATACAAAATTTTAAGGAAAGTTATTTTTTTTTTTTAAACTGCTCCTACAATTTTTATTAAAATTTTTATATGAGCTAATTAGTACGATCTAGCATATTAATGGAAAAAATGTATCTACATATCTATTGAAAATGGTATCTCTCATAGAACCATTTTGTTTAGTTTCCGACTATCTCATTACGCGTTTAACCGATTTATAATGAAATTTTTTACACAAGAGCTTCTCATAAGTTTGAATAATTTTGGATACCAAAATTTTCAATAAAAACTAATTTTGGTTGTTTAACAAAAATTTCCAAATTATTTTTTTGAAAATTCGATATTTCGATAATGAGTATAGGTAATTAATTTTTTTTTCTTAAAAAGGTTTTCAAAATTGTATACGAGTATACATATGTATGTACATATGTATATAAAATTAATTTTTTTCAAAGCCGCTCCAACGATTTTTAAAATTTTTTTCTCATAAATTAAAATTTATGTAAGAAATCAGATGATCTACATCGTTCCAGTTCTTTGTTTATACAAATAAAGTAGACCAACAGCGCACATCTATTGAAGTGACCTCTTCCAGAAAAGCCATCCATATTTTAATTTACAATTTAAACTAGATATGGTAAGCATTTCACCGAGCACAATATGAAATCTGAAGGTATAGTTTTCAGACTTTACAATGCAGTTGTAATTGTATTAGACAGTCAATATTATGACAGATTAGGTTCGACACTTGATATTAATCAGGCGGACCCAACTGTTCAGATCCCACCCTGTAATCTAAAACAGGCAATCGAGAACGAACAGAAGGTGGAGCTCGCTTGACACCTGTGTTACTACTAGGCAACTATGGCCCAGCTTTAACAAACATAAGACCGAAAAAATCATCCAACTGAGTAAGAAATCTCTCTCTCTTCTCGTTAGCATCACCACTGGTCACAACCAATTAGGCTACCATAAGAAGAAGTTGAAACTCAGTATGGATGACTTATGCAGAGGCTGTGGTGACGAGGATACACATGAGGACACTACTCATTACCTGTGCCACTGCCCTGCGCTATGCCATATAAGAAACAAATTCCTCGGCAGGCATTTCTTCAGTGACTTAGAGGACCTCTCCGATATTCCGAGCAAAAGCTTGTTAAATTTTACTAAAGCTACAAAATGGCTTGCAGATTCGTAATCTCTATCAACCCAGCCGACAAATAGGCAGGTATCTCCTCCTCCAAACATAGTCCAAAAGACAGAAAATGACGCAGGATGACACTGATAGAACGATTAAGTACGACGTAAAAACGCAAGTGTGCATTGCGGTGGCGACAAATAACGGAGAATGGGCACCTCGCCCTACACCAACTGTTGCCGCTTCTGCTTTGTACGCCAGCGTTGATAAGCTAACCCGACAAAACAACACGGTCACATACACCAACCACCGTCCTATCTAATCCACCCACCAGACGTTGCATGGAGCCACTGCTCCTACGGGCCTGGGGAGGGATGATTTACTCCGTGGGGGCTAAGGAGGGGAGCTCGCCCAAGTACGACAATGGTGCGTTAACCCCTTCTCACCCAGGTGACTATGTGCCGACAGACACTTCCAAACTCAACTAATTTGAGGGCACCCTCCGACCTTACGGGCTACACCCCGCTGAAACTACAACTACACCCTTAACGGGCCTTTTTTGTCATAGGATTTTATCATAGGTTTTCCTTATATAGGGAGCATATCCCTAGGGTACCACAATGGATCTACATTGATCTAAGTGTGACGGTAACAAGATCAACTGTCAGCCCACTAACCTAACCTAACCTATTATGACAGATACCTACTTTAAGACCCATTTATATCCCGGGTAGAGGTACAAATAAGGGATGCAGTAATACGACCCACTTTGATATTACTAGCGTAAAATTATGTTAAAAAAAGATACACACGACACCTAGCTGCCAGTAAATTAAATAAACTAATTGGATTTTTGAGAAAGAAGAAATAAGGCATGCATCAAAATGATTAATTGAAGAAATCAGCAAAGTCAATGTCACTCTTTCCTTAAAAAAAAAAGTGTTGAAGGTTTTCGAAAAACCATTACCAAATATTACATTCTTACATCGATACACATTTTCTAAAGTATTAGAAAGACCATCAATACCATTCACCTAAAAGTAATTTTCCTTACTTTTTTTTCAAGATCACCTTAAAACAACCCACATACATATAGGTATACAAAAAGTCGGTAATAATTCTTCGTTAAACATTTTCAAAATTCCTTAAATTTTCATTAAGGTCGATTTAATAGTAAATCTGTTCCTTTCCCGCCCCCATCAACTAATTCATTCAAGAATTTAGCAATATTTCCTCGAAGTCTCTTGGCCACCCACATTTTTAACTCAAAATTCCACTCAAATAATCAAAAAAAAAAAAAAAAAACAAATATCTCAAAACCCATTATTCGTATTGTAAATAATCATTCGGATAAATACTCTCTACATCGAAAGACAAATGGGTTTTCACAGCTTCCAATGCCTCAAATCATTCTTTAAAAAAATATTTTGAAATATTTTATACTAAAAATTAAACGAAAAACAACGAACTTCTGGCTATTTTATTGACGGAAACCACCAACAGTGTTGTTTTTTTTTTTTCTTCAAGAAAATAATGCTTCTGGAAATTTCAATTGAATGGTACTTAAATTAAATTTTTATCAAAACACACCAACACGATAATATAATTAAGAGAGTGAAGAAATAAAAATAAAATAAAAAAAAAAAAACGTGATAAGTGAATAAAATTTCAGCAAACGCCGCTGTTTTCCAAAGCTATTATTGTTTTCTTACACAGCCAGCGCCAGCAGCTAGCAGCGGTACGGCGGTGGTGGTGGCGTGACGTCATAGTGAGAGTATCTTTAAAATAAATAATATCTTTTGCCAATATTTGGAGCATGTCGATGAAATATATTCAACTTCTGACGTCATTTAATGGTGCACTTTGGTGCCATTGGTAAATTATTTTGGAATTTTTCTTCGAGCAAAGAACTAAATCTTAATTATTTTTTTTTGAAACCAAAGAATATTTTAAATGAAATTGTGCTTGCTGAAACAATAATAATTTTAGAAAAAATGGTGTTTCTGAAATATTCTAATATTGTTGAATTTCTAAAAATTTTTTGTTAAAATTATTTTGTCAAAAAATATTATCTTAATTTATTTTGACTACCTGAGCTGAACTGGAAAGTCCTAAGGGCTTTTTGATGGGTAAACATCTATGCCGGCGGTAGGGTAAACTAAAGACGTGGAAATTTCTGTGATACTTACGTTGTGATCTTACACGTTACGATAAGTTGAGATAATTTGGATACGTTTAATATTGGTTACGTTCCTTCGTAGCTCAAATTAAATCAAAAGATCGAGTTGAGTTTGGGTTGAAATCTGGTTGACAGTTCGAACTCGTTGCGTTCTGTGATGTAAAACCAGCACTTAAATATTTAATTTGATGTTTATACATCTTAACCGTGAGTCCCGGCACTCACACTTTTTTAAGCACTTTCTTTCCAAATTGGAATTGGGTAGATCCCGAATTTTCTAACTTCTTTCTTATGGGAAAATGGTTATATTTGGTTGAAAAATTACTTAATTTTGAAATGGATTTTAAAATTGACGATTCTCATTTTTTGAATTGTTTTTACTAGGAGATACTTTTGGGTTTTTAAATCCTTCTTAACTATGTCATTGTATCAATGCATCTGTACCTTATATGTCATTTCTTCATGACTTTAAAGCCTTGAACCATAAGAGGAAGTATAATAAATTGTCATGTATTTTATTTTTAAACAAACGCGAAAGATCCCTATGTTGTATTTATGCATGTATAGTAATTCTTGTCGCCACCGCCCCGCGACGACTTTATTTGTTCTTGAGGCGTGCATCTCACCACATGGCATAAGCGCAAATTACCGGTGTCTATTTTTTGCATAATTTTTTGTTTCACAAGAAAAAAAGCATGTGTGTTTTTAAAAATCCGTTTTTTTTTTCAGTAAACATTTAAAATTAGAACTGCGAAGTTCTAAAATTAAACAAAATATTTTTTTTTTTTTTGTAGTAAAACAAAAATTCAACGGAAGAACATATAAAAAAAAAACAAACAAAGGTTGCAATATGAAGATGAGTATCAATGACGTGTCAACATTAAAATATTTGCGATTCACAAATGCTAAGAACTCAAAATAAAATGAAAATTATTTTTGATAAGTAAAATTTAAAAACAACACTTTTAAATAGACTTTAAAGTTTAACAATTCATTCAAGCATTAGTTTTATAGAAGTTCTTGAACTCTCAAGTCTCAAGACTATATAAATTTTAAATTCAAAATAATATCCTTAATATAACAAGTTCATGGCATTTCCAGTAAAAATAGGTAAACCTTAACTTAGAAACCATTCGGCCCTAGCGAGGTATCCGTCGGAGCGGAAAATTCTCCGATTTTATACGAAGCGGAGGATATTTGCTTCGAGGTATACTTTCGGACAGCTGCTCGGAACATTTTTCCGACATTATGCAACGCACACCGGCGTTATGCGTTACAGTGCGATCAATTGCTTTTTGTGAGTGATATTTTGACAGCTCATACATTTATTTTTCCGATATCTCCCGCCACAAATAGTTCGCGGAACTTTTTTAAGATTTGTGTAAAGTGTTGCAAAATGTAAGAAATTAAAAAAAAACATGTCAATAAAGTAATTTTGGAACTATTGCTTAATTTTTTTTATTTTTTAGACTCCGAGGAGCAAACGAAAAAACAACAACTAGGCAAATCGAGCTTCTGGTTAATTTAATGCAAGAGAAACAGAGAAACCCGACGCGTCGTCGCATTGTTTAGTATTCTTTTCCGATGAAGGATACCTCGAATGTATTTTGAACCTCCGACAGAGTGTGCGTTGCAAACAAATTTCCGCTCCGACGGATACCTCGCTAGGGCCGATTATTAAGAAACTAGAAAAGCAAAGGCCCTTAAACTAACCCCTGTGGAACACCAGAATAAGTTGGTAGAAAAGATGAAAGTCGACGATTTTTTAACATCGCTCAAGGTATTTTTGCAGAATAAAGGTCATAATTAAATTTCTAGAGTTATTAAAAAATCTAACAACACCAATGATTTAACATGTTCCTTGGCAAATATCAACGACAATTAAAAGAGCTGTCCAGCAGCTGTGCTTTGTTCTAAAACAAATTTGAAGAACCGGTTACAACATCATGCAATTTGGAAACAAAAAGTTGCAATCACTGTTGTTTGATGATTTATACTTTGGAAACAAGAATTAGGATTGACCTGTATTCTTTTACTTTGGTTTAACAATTTTAAGAAGAAGAATAATTTCGGAAGATTCCATTATGTTTTCTATATCCAATAAAAATAAATTTGGTGATACGACAGCTTGTACAAAACCCGGGGGTTAATCTATTCCTTTGTGTGTTACCAGTAGGAATAGAGGAGACCCATAATTTTTGCAGCTAATGTGAGAGTTACTTTTTTACTGACAAGAGATAATCTTGGAGAATTTGTCAATTCCTCACAAGAGGCAATTCTCTAGCCGTGAAAAAAATGATTTGAATTTAAATGTCGCATAGGACCTTGGAAGTGATAGTCTTAACATTACGCCACAGGCTTCAGTTATGTAATAATTCCTTGGACCCCTCTATATACTACTACCTGATTAACTCTATAGAATATAAAATATAAAAATAAAATAAAATAAAATAAAATAAAATAAAATAAAATAAAATAAAATAAAATAAAATAAAATAAAATAAAATAAAATAAAATAAAATAAAATAAAATAAAATAAAATAAAATAAAATAAAATAAAATAAAATAAAATAAAATAAAATAAAATAAAATAAAATAAAATAAAATAAAATAAAATAAAATAAAATAAAATAAAATAAAATAAAATAAAATAAAATAAAATAAAATAAAATAAAATAAAATAAAATAAAATAAATATAGAAACTGAATTGATTTAATGAATAAGATATATCAGTCCTTTATATCGATTGTTAAATACACAAGGGAATAAAATTTGTGCGGCAGAAATTATATTTTACTGATTAAGATGAAAAAATGAAGCCCTCGGAAGGAAACCTAAATATTTATTTATTTATTTATTTTTTCTTATCAATAACATATTAAAATATACTATTAATAACTAGATTAATAAGAGCACTAGCAGCACAGTACTATCGGCTCAGGAAACCTAAATAATTGATCACTTTTATATATAGTGTTTCAAAAAGGTTTTTTTAAGTTGAACGATCCTACGACTTAACCCATTTTTACAACAAATTTATTATACCTGTAGTTTACAGTGTCTATTATTTAGTTATCGATGTTTCGTCATTCATCAATTTTTACTCACTGATTTCTGTGGATTAACTGAGGCTGATTACAACTTTGTATTAATAGCATGCTTAAAACCCATAATTTAAAGTCAGTTAATCCGTCGAAATCGGTGGGTTAAAATTGATTCACATTTTTACAACTGACACTAATAAATTATTATTCTCAGATTTGTCCGAGTCCGAGAGTATGGCTTAGAGTTTAGAGTCAGAAGCTTTCAACAGACTAAAAGTTTCTATTTTTTAGCCTGACTAACTAAAATCAGTTAAACAGTAGTGCAGTGTTAATTAACTTTTAGTCAATAAACTGTTTGTTTGTTAACTGCACTGTCAGAATATTACTACATACTGCGATTTTACTGACTCAATTAGCAAAGTACTGCAATATTTTACAGCTCTGATGGTTATAAGTATTAGAGTTGAGTGTAATTTAACAAGAATGTAAGAGCTATTTGATTGATCTATTAAAAGAATCACGGGATAACGCTTCAATATCTAAAAGTGTGTGTATTTCAATCTGACGGGTAGATGGCTATTTAACATGATTTATATGGATCATCATTAGCGATGTCTCAATCTTGCATCAGATTTCTTTCTAATAGAAATGGCAACTAGTACGATCAGGTCTAAAAACCTTTCAGTCTAACATCTTCATCCCCAGAAAGTAAGTTTAAATTCATCGAAATACCTTCGTAGACTTTGCATTGATGTGACAAACTGATGAATTCTTCAATAATTTCTTTTCTATTTTTTGTTATGCGGTGGTTATCTGTAAAAAAATAATATATTGTATAAGTTTCTCTTACTTTTGCATTTAATTTGCCACTGGTTCTTTTACATTTTCATCAGTAGGTATTCTTCAAACTTATTTTTGTTGTATCAGAAGTTTATGATTAGGGATAAGATTGTGTACGTTCACTTAAATTTCTCGATAAACTTATATCTTATTAAAAATGTTTCCTCTTATACAAAGAAATATTCGATTTTATTAAATTTAATTTAATGTTTGACTTAATGGTTAATTTTAAAATTATATTTAATAGTTATCACCTTCTTTTTTGTTAATTTTAACAAAACTATTTTTTCTAAGCTATTGGAAATTTATGCGATATTGAAAAAAGAATAATAATGTTTTGAAAAATTATTTAACAGAAAAAAATCTATAAATTTTTTTAAAATCTTTTTTACAAACTTTGTAAAAAATTAAAATTGTTACTTACCTTTTAAGTTTTTTTTCTTCTTGTCTCTTTCTTCTGGTTTCTTTTTCAAGTTCTAATGATGAGGTTCGTCCCAAGGATGAACTTTGTCAGTCTCCAACTTTATCACAAATAATTTTTTTTTTAAAGATATTTAGGTATATATTTTTGTGTGAAGTCCTTTTTGTTGTTAAATTTCTTTCTTTTATTTCAACGAATAATTTCACTTCCTTCACAAACTTTTCTTCTATTCTCTTACGGTTTGTTATTTTTGTTTTTTTTTCTACTTTTTTTAAGTGTTTTGGGTTTAGCTGTTTTTTTTTGTTTTCTTCAAAGAACAATAAACCACTTCTCTAGCACTTAACACTCAGAAATTCAGAAAACCCAGCATGGAATTCTAGAGCGTACTTAGCAAAATTTCACTATACTTAGAACGTGTATTATGTGAGGAAAAAATAAATTACCAACCAGTAAAGTAAAATACGATGAAGACGACGAACGAAGACGAAGATCACGGCACCAGCATTAGCGTTGTACCTACTTGACAAGAGGATGCAATCTAGAAAGAAGGTCCTATGTTCAAGAGTTCGAGTCTGAATAACTCTTTGGAGTCAGGACTTTCTCGCGCGCGTTAAAAATGTTAAGAAAAAAAAATACAAAACTTCTTCAACACAGTCGGAAGACGAACAAAAATTTTCTCAATTTTCTCACGCGCCTTTAACAATATAATCAGAATTGGACACAAAAAAAGAACCCAACAACTTTTGTATAAGGACTTTTTTGATGAAGAGCCTGGTGCTATATAGGATACACTCGGCAGTAGGCTGGTGAGTGAGTAAACCTTCTGCTCCTTGGATGGATAGAATAGCTGATGGAACTTGCCGCTGACTGGTTGTGTGCTTTTTTTTTTTTAAAGTGATATAGATGGGAAAATAAAAATGCAGTTTCCGCACCTGCGCCAGAGTTGGGGAAGTTCCAACAGAGGCTGAGTATGGGTAGGGTATGGATGGCAAAAGGATATATTTGGTTGGAGCTGTTCATAATATAGAAGAAGCAACCAGGAAGCAATGGAGGGCAAAGCTCACTTACATACACACATTCAGGAAAAAAGCAAGATGTATCCACACACCATTATGATAATATAAACTTGGGTTCATAATGACCCAGAAAGCTGTATCAAACTTGTGTGTGTGTGTGGTGGTTGTATTTGTCGTAGTGCAATTGCAAGTATAGGCGAACTTTTCATTCACAGCGAGGATATCATGAGTTTTGCAAGACCCAAATGCATGAATGAACGAACAGCAGCCCTTATTTTCAACAATATAACAGAACATGAATGAATTTGTATCTAACGCAGTTTTGGTTTTCTCCTATTTTTTTTTTTTTTTTGATTTCCTGTTAGAAGGATTTCAATAAAATTTCATCCAATTTTCTGGCAGTAATTCACTTAGCTTGGGCTAAGAAAGATATAGGAAAGGCTTAGATGATTGACTTCAGGACTTAGGTTCGGCATGGGCTTGGACAGTTCAGCGAGGTTATTTAATTTATATACCTATTATTTCCACAACACACGCAAAGATGAAGTTTTGCGAAGTGAAAGTATCGAAAACTAATTAAATAAACAAACAATTAATGAACAAGACATATTAATACCTACAGAATATAAAAGTATTTTTTTTTTGTCTAAATTAAAATAGTTTGTTTTAATCGAAGTTGTCAAATTTTGTTTGCATTTACAGCTTTCGTCTAGAATTTTTAGTAAAGGATGAGTTAGTTTTGAGGAACAAAATTAAATATAATGGGTGATTTTTTTTAAAGGCTATCCAAAAGCTTAAGACCTGATTTTTTGTATTCCATGCGTAACATTGGTAACATGGTATTAGCCAAAAAGTTATTATAATCAAAGTTGTTCTGTACTTTTAATTTGTTTGTTCTTTTTTCACATTTTGTTCATTCGCTTAGAAATTAATATAAATTTTTTCAAAAAAATAAAAAAAAAAGTGGAGAACGGAATTTCCAAGATTTTGATATATTTTTGAAGATGGTGCGTGAGTTGATGTTTATTGTCCAGAAATATTTCTGCCTATTTAAATAAAATTTTATGAATTCCAAAATATCAAAATCAATTGTTGAAAATTAATTTTACATGAATGTGCAGCTACGATTAGACAGTCAACGTAAATGGTCAAAACGTTGACTCCCTTTATAAAGTTGATGAAGATTTCCTGTATCAACGTCTCAACGATGCGTTTACATACGATTTGTCAACTTTTGGACAGAATTTTACTTCATTTTGACGTCAGAGAGTCAAGAACATTTGCCTTGAACTTCTAATAGTAGGTAGGGAAGAAGGTGCACGTTAGAACGCGGGGTACCTTTGAACATGGCTAGTAAAATCTTAACAAATAATTATTTCAAAGCGTAATAAATAATAAATAATAAATAATAAATAATAAATAATAAATAATAAATAATAAATAATAAATAATAAATAATAAACAATAAATAATAAATAATAAATAATAAATAATAAATAATAAATAATAAATAATAAATAATAAATAATAAATAATAAATAATAAATAATAAATAATAAATAATAAATAATAAATAATAAATAATAAATAATAAATAATAAATAATAAATAATAAATAATAAATAATAAATAATAAATAATAAATAATAAATAATAAATAATAAATAATAAATAATAAATAATAAATAATAAATAATAAATAATAAATAATAAATAATAAATAATAAATAATAAATAATAAATAATAAATAATAAATAATAAATAATAAATAATAAATAATAAATAATAAATAATAAATAATAAATAATAAATAATAAATAATAAATAATAAATAATAAATAATAAATAATAAATAATAAATAATAAATAATAAATAATAAATAATAAATAATAAATAATAAATAATAAATAATAAATAAAAAATAATGAATTTTAAACATGGCAATACCGATATCTTTACACGTCAACGATTTTACGGTGCTTCTCTTATGTTCATCTATGCAGTTTTTATGCGTAAATCGTATTTTTGTAATATTTTGTTTGTAAGAGTTTAAAATTTGTTTGCTTAGGTTTTCGGTTTTAAAAAACTCTTAAATTCATATCTTCATTTTAATTAACATAAAGGATAAGTTCTTGATAAATATGTTAATAAAACAGGGCCGAGTTTTATGTTGTTAGGGCAGTTTTGAACGAAATGGCCGGGACACCTTTGAACAGGTTTAAAACTAGTTATTGAAAAAAATTTTAATTTTTTCTTCGTAAGACAGAGAAAATGTTAAGGGCATTAAAATTAAGGCTTCAAAGAGACTTTTTGCTTTAAAATTTTGTTTTAATCTATTTTTTTCTAAAAGTCTACTTTTTAACTAGTGATTTACACATTTAAAAAGATTTTATGTCCTATTAGTTTTTTGTATATTCAGCTTTTATATAATTAATTTATTCAATAGAAATGCTCGTATACTCACATTATTTATACTGTTGAAAATAATCATAAATACTTCCGTTCAAAAGTACCCCAAGTAAATTCAAACCTGCCCCATATGTCTGGTACCTTTGAACGTAAGGACCTATTTTGTATTTTAATAAAAAAATAAAATATCAACCTTTATTAAATTCATTCAAAAATTGTTTAAATTAAACATTTCTCAAAGTTCCAAAAACTTACAGGCCAATAATTCCATCACACTGGGTTTTTAGAGACTCTAAACCAAAAAGTATTCAAAGGTGCCCCCCTCTCTCCTAACTTATGATATTATAGAATAATTTAAACTAATTGGTTCGCCCGGCTTCGCAATGAATTTTTCAATAACAATTAATAAATTAAATTTTTGGCACGTTCCAGTAATTTGTATACACAAATGTAGCAGTATAAGAAAATAAGGCCATCTGTTAGCGATCACACTTTGAAAGACAACTTTATCTGTGCCTACGTTCTGTAACTCTCGCATCGATAAAGTTGGTCGAGAAACGATGAAAAATGGAACAAAACTCATACGATTTGTTTCAATTTTCATCGTTTCTCGACTGATTTTATCGATGCGAGAGTTACAGAACGTAGGCACAGATCATGAATTCCGTAGTGTTTTTAATATCTTAGAATCAATACTTTCTCCTTCCCACACAAAGTGGAATTTTCAAATCTCCATCATTAACACCTGAAAGTATGCAATTTCGGGGTTTCACGATTTTCTTTTCCGTTTTATTTCTCGCCCTCTAACGTGTTGTGCACTAACTACAGAAATTCGGAAAAATTAACTGAAGTTGTCAAAACTACATACATATATCTTTTTCTTCGACTGATAAATATTTAAATTCTTACCAAAGGATAAAAAAGATGGGAAAAGGGGTAATACCTAAGTATGAAGGGTATCAAAATAAATATTTTTAATTAAGGCCTAAAATATAGCATTTAAAATTTATTGTTTTTGATGTCAAAATATTAAAAAAAAAAAAAAAAAAAAAAAAACTGATTTTGAGAATTTTGCCGTCCTAACTACATAAAGTCAGACCAGAGACATACAATTTTCAAAACGCTTTGCTCTCTGGCGTCACATAAAAATTGAAGCAAGTCAATTTAAAAATTGGGGGAAGCCCTGGAAGAGTGGATAAAAATGTCTAATTCTTTTCTAGGAAAAACAATAAAATATAATTCCCCCTTCACAAATTTTTGTAATGTAAAAACTTAGGTTAGACGATTAACTGGGATGATAAAGTATTTTTAATATAATTCTAATTTAAAAATAGTATTTTCCAAATTTTAAACGAGCCGGCATCGCAATATCTTTTTAACATTTTATTAAAGCTAAAATCACCATAATATTCTTATTTTATCTATTTGGTATCAGACCATCTCCAAATGTCACTTTGACAATAACAAATTTGAAATTTGATATGTTTGATTACTTTTTTGCATAAATTGTCATTATTTTAGGCGTGTTCAGCTGGAGTTTATTCCGAAAATAGGTTTTATTTGATACTAGAACTAGATACAAAATCTTTAAAACCAAGAATAAAGGGTGTTTTTTTTTTTAGAGTTATAGAACTTTGAAATGAAACAAAACAAAGATGATTTTTTTTAAATTGACATGCAATTTATTTTATTCGAAAGATAATCTTCTGGCACTATAATTGAAATATGATTTCTGGCATATGACCGCCACGGCTGGCTCAGACGTAGTCTAATCTGGAGGTCCAATTTTCGATGACTTTTTGCAACATTTGTGGCCGTATCTCGGCAATAACGCGGCGAATGTTGTCCTCCAAATGGTAAATCGTTTCGGGCTTATCGGCATAGACTAGCGACATCACATATCCCACAGAAAATAATCAATTCAACCAATTCACGGGTCCGTAACGTGAAACTATGCGGTTACCAAACGTTTCCTTCAATAAACCAATTGTGGCACGAGCTGTGTGACATGTTGCGCCGTCTTGTTGAAACCACAGCTTCTGCACAACATGGTTGTTCAATTGATGAACGAAAAATTCAGTAATCATGGCTCTATAGCGGTCACCATTGACTGTAACGTTCTGGCCAGCATCGTTTTTAAAGAAGTACGGACCAATTATTCCACCAACCCATAAAGCACGCCAAACAGTCAGTTTTTGTAGATGTAACGGTGTCTCAACATAAACTTGAGGATTATCATCACTCCAAATACGGCAGTTTTTTTTATTGATGTATCCATTCAACCGAAAGTGAGCTTCATCGCTAAACAAAATTCGTTTGTGAAAATTGGGATCAACGGCAATCTTGTTTTGGGCCCAATTTGCACAATTTGGAAGCGTTGTTCAGGCGTCAGTCTATTCATGTTGAAATGCCAAACCAAAATAAAAATAAATCACTTGACAGCTGACAAAATGGCCGCCAGTTAAAATTGTGTTACCAACTTAAAGTTCTATACTTCTAAAAAAAACACCCTTTATTATAGTTAATACCTTTAAAGTTAGAAAATTTTTAAGTAGTATCATTCTTAAACCTTATTACCAGGCTCTTTTAAAATTTTACGCCTCCAATCTTTATATGAAATCGATTGTGTACGAATAAATACGAAAGAATGCCAAGCACCTTCTTCATTTTCCTTCCTCCAAAATTGCAAATCCTATTTAATTTTTGTAATATTATTATTTTATTAATTTGTGCCAAACTATAGTTGCAGACAACAAAATATTTATTTAAAATTAGTTTTATATAAAAGTGTAGGTACCTAAAAGAGTTAAATAGTATTTATAATTTTTAATTCGAAGAAAATATTCCCAAATTCAAATCATCATTAAATAAATTGACAAAAGCGTCAAACTTTATTTTAAAAAGTCGCAAAAAATCTTAAACAAAGAAACTAATCTTATAATGGACAGATAAATCTTAATATTTCATTTATTTGTAACAATACATCTTATAATAATTCCTAAAATTATAACCCAAGTAGGTACTTAGATTTATTAGTAGAAATAAGAAGACAATGAAGCTGGAACTTGAACTGCTGGAGCTGCTTGAGGTTGTGGTGGTGATGACAGTAGTGCACTTGCTGTATTACCAAAAATACTCCTTATACTTGATTTTATTCCACTAAGAGAATTAGGAAGAACACTAAGAAGTCCTGTTGCAGGACCTACTCTATTAAGATTGTAAGTTGTTGGTTCTTGGACATAAACAGTTTGACGAACAACCGGACGAATTGATCTGTAGATAACTTGATGTTGAGCTGGATATTGATAAAGGGTTACAGTTGGTGGGGTGGTAGTTTCTGCACTTGAAGTTGATTGCAAGGATCCAGTTATTTGTTGACTTAAATTAGATATAAATCCTGATAATAAATTGCTAGATCCTAAATTATTATTTTGTGTTGATCCAGATAAGTTTGAAGTTGATCCAGCAGAGCTTGATAGTGATTGCTGATTTTGTGTCAGGGGTCCACTTAGCGATGAAAACAACATCGGAATTTTATTTTTAATTGCAGACTTTAAATGAAATGCTTGTGTTGCTGTAGCCAGAATAAGCAGAGTGACCTAAATTGACAAATACATAAAGGATATAAATTTAAAACACCAGGAAAAGAGAGAAGAAATGATTTACCGATAAAGCAAAATTGAATTTCATCTTGTTGTTTTTTTTTTTTTTTTTTTTTTTATTTCTCAATGTAGGTACACCTCAAGATGTTGACAGATTGTTGAATATTGATAAACTGATAGTATGATGAAGGTTTTTCTTTACTTTTATACAAATACATAGCTTTCTTTGTAGCAAATGTCATTTGCTAAAATCTTGTTCCAATTTGTAATTGGAAAAGTTTTTTTTTTGTTATTAATGTAAAACACGTTTTTCTAGTTGGCAAAATGAATTTAAGTTAAATTAAAAATTAGTTTGACAACATTTGATGAGTTTTCAAAAGTTAATCTGATGTTATGACACCGAAAGCCCTCGGGGTAGTTTAAAAATAATTCATCATAGAAAAGCATAAACACACAATCAAATATCTATTAGGAATACTTTTGGATGAAGATTGGAAGAGATTTTAATATATTTTTTTTTTCAAGATCTGGATTCATTTTATAACAATACTTTTCCACTTAGACAATCAGTGATATGCATAAAACGGAAGGAATTACTGAAACTATAAGGTTAAAGTGGAAACTAATACTTTAAGTAGATGGTTAGATTTATAGTATTTACTTCATTTTGTATGCATACAGTTATGTTCATACTTGGTGCCAAATACTTTCAGTAGATACTTAATTTATCCAAGTAAATATTAAAATTCATCAGAAATTGATAGTAAAAATTTCTTCAGATGAACTTTTCGTGTTTACAAACAAAATTAATTAAAAGATTTACAATTGGTACTTGTAAAAGATTAAATTGGATTGCTTGGATATTGATGGACAGATATCCAATCCGATTAAAGTATTCTTGTTTCTATATTTCAACATGAGTGAAGTCTAAGCTCTTATGTATATAATGAAATGCTGTGTTTTTTTTAAGCCAATCATTTTTTGTAGGTACTCAGTTGTTCTTTATAATTTTGTGAAAATTTAATCAAATGGCTTTATCTTTTATTAGTTTTGGAACAAAATTGACTGTTCGAAAATTATTATTTCCCAAAAAATCTTACATTTTCTTAATTTAAAATACATTAATTTATGAACCATTTGTTCGAGTAAAACACTTCAATTTAGCAACAAAGGGCAAACAAGGCCCTGTAAAATTATTTTCATAGTTTTAAAACTTGATTATCACTTAGCAAATTAAATGTAATCAATATAAGTAACAACTTAAGAAATCTTTTCATTTCTGAAAAATAATACTTTTATTAATATCAATTACAAAAATAACCAAAAACATTTATCAACAATTTTGTACTAAATGGTAGGCTAATTGCAATGGATTATCAATGAAGTTGTCATATAAAATTCTTTAAAGGGTTTTCCAATAAGATGTTTCATTTTGTTATAAAAAAAACGAGTAGTTTTTTAAGAGAAATCAATGGATGTTTATTTCATATTGTAAAGAGAAAGGTATGCCATTATCACTGGTAAACGATATCAGCCAAATGGCCGCCGAGGCTACAGTTGCAGCACCATATCATTTTTATGAAATTTTCCATGACCAATACGCACATTTGCGGTTGTATGTCCTCGATAATTTCACGAATTGCATCTTTAAGGTCTTGAATCGATTGTGGAGCATTGGCATAGACCTTATCTTCCACGTGGTCCCAATGAAAAAAGTCTAAAGTGTTAAATCACAAGATCTCGGTGGCCAATTGTGATCACCTCTTCGAGTAATAACACGGTCAGGAAACTTTTCTTGCAAAATTGCGAAATTGTTTTGTTGCTGGTCTGGCACGTAGCGCCATTTTTGCAGTGAATTTTATAAAATTTAAATGCGTTGTTAAAGCATGTACCGTTTCTTTTTTAGTAATGACTTAGTTTTTACTTGTCAAATGTCAAAAGATGACAGCTTCAAAAGTGACAGCTACTCGATTAGCGGGCTATTCAAAATGAAACCACTTATTGGAAAACCCTTTATTAACAGTAAGTTGCTGTTTCAATAAATACAGTGACCAAGAATAAGAGTTTAGATTATTTTTTTTTAGTTTAACACAAAAAAGTATGAACTTTGAAAAAAAATAAGTAGTTCCTTCGGAAAAAAGTACCTACTTACTACTTTTTATGTATGTGGTAAAGTTTTTACTTAAAAAAGTTCATCCGAAAAAAGTAAGTGCTATGGCTCAAAGTAAATACTTAATTTTCAGCTTTTTCTGTATTTTATGGATATCAAAAAAGCATTTACTATGCTTTATGCATATCACCCAACGTGTTAGAATTATTGAAGATACATATGTAATGTAATCTGTTCATTCAACAGATTAATTTGTTGAAAAAGTTAATCTTTAATCGTACATATGTAAGTATGTACCTTTTTTTGAAAATTCAATGAGCAAGGCCAATGACGCTATGAAATAAGACCAAAAATTAGTAAATCCATTTGTTCATATATAGTGGTTATAGAACTTTATCGAAAAATCGAAATAAAAAAAGAGGCTGGGTGCGACCCACACTGGTAACTTCCCATTGGTGCCCGTGGAAACTGGACAAGTGGATGTTATTTTGTTGTAAGGAAATTCCTGATTCAAATTTTTACAGACCTTATCAAATGTTCAATATGCAACCAAGTAAACACCAAAGTGGGGGCATATTCAATTTTTCAACTATTTTAGTTGTATTTTTGGCAAATAGTTTTGCTTTAAAAAAAGACTGTCAATTTAATTTTTTTACAAACCTCGTCAATTTTTAGTTACAGCATTGTGTATAAAATAAAATTATTCCGGAGTCGATAGCTTTGTTTGTTTTCGAGGTATTCGAGTCGAAAAACATTTTTTTAATTTTTTTTTAGTGGTTTTACTTTGAAAATTTGTTGATTTTGAAAAAACTGTCAATTGAATAATTCGACAAACCTTATCAGTTATTGACTACGTTACTATGTATAGAATAAAATTGGTCCAGCTTCTAAACTATGGTTTGTTTTTAAAATATTCGATCCGAAAAACGTTTTTTAACGATTTTTAGTATTTTCTTGTAGTTTTTTTGCTTAAAAAAAAAAAACGTCAATTGATTGTTTTTTTTTAAATTTATATCAGTAATCAAATATGGCATTGGGTAAAGAATAAAATTAACCCGAAGTTAATATCGTTGTTTGTTCTCAAAATATTGGAACCGAAACACGTTTTTTCAGCAAATTTTAGCATGTTTTTTATTAGAAAAAAAAAAGTTCGTTAATTTTTTTTAATTCTTTTAAATTCTTCATTACGTCATTCTGTGTAGAATAAAATTAATCTGAAGTCGATGACAATTCTTGTTCTCGAAATATTCGAGACGAAAGAATTTTTCCAACTTTTTTTTTTAAATGAATGTAGTAAGGTAACCGTTGATTGAATTTTGTTGAATATCCTTTCTGCACTTCATGTGATGTTATTATCTAAGAAATAAAATCTATTTGAAGTCAATATCTCTTTCCGTTCTCGAGATACAGTGAACGATGGAATGGCTCACGAACGTACGTACACATACACATACACATACATACATCTTTCTAAAAACGACAGATTCGGATTCCTGGGAACCTGAAACGTCGAGAAATGTCAAAATTTTCGATTCGACAAATCGGACCAATTAAAATAACTTCCAATAGGAAGTTAATAAAATATTCAAAATATCTGAGATGTTATTTACAATGCCTTTTTTTTGTATTTGAAGTTAATAGCATTCACTCATGGAATTCCTTGACATTAAGAACTAAACAAATTACAGAGATAGCAAATTTCAAGCGTGAAATATTTAAATGCACATTAATCTTACTTTTAATTGAATATTTGAAAGAGAGAAAAATGGAAAAAAATTGTTATCAATGAATTATTATTATTGTTTTAAGTTAAAATAATTTAATATGATATTTATATATTTGGTAGTTGTTTGGGGTTGAATTATCTTTAAAATTGATGCAATTAATAAAAACTAATTCATCTTCATTTTTACTCTACGTCTCGCTGGCTTTTTTTCCGGTTTCTTCAGGGGTTTTTTATTTATTTTGTATTAAAAATTAAGCTGATTACCATTTAATTTTACTATGGGTATAGTTTGATTTTAATAAATAAACAAATAAAAATAAATTAAAACTTAACACTGTTGGAGCAACAAAAGTTAAATTGAAACTAGTATCACTTTCTATCACAGATTAGTTAATAATACAATAATAAAAAAAAAAAACTACCAAATATATGTAATTATTCAATATAACCATAATAACAATGAACAAATAACATAAAACATATCATTTGATATTATTAATTTAAAATTAAAATCTAACCATTCTGTAAAAATACTAAAAACAAAAAAAGTCTTAGAGTATCATCCAATAAAATTGAAATTGATTTGAAGTCATTAGGCAGAGCACTTGCTCTACTTTTCGGAGCAGATGGTCCATTTGGTATGAAAAAAGATTAAAGATTGAGCTTCTTTATATTTGTTATAGGTATAAAAAAATCGAATAACATGTTCTTACCTGCTTCTCATTTGCGATTTATATACATACTACAATTGTTTGCTCACTGTTGAGACAAAACTGTTTTATGCTTTGTTTTTGAAATGATAGAGTTCAGCCAATTTTAAATTAAAAAGTTTTAAGTTTTAAGGGTCTGTTTCACAATGTGTTTCATAGAGAGCCCTACAATTTGACAACCAAATTTTAAGTCAAACTTTCAAAAACTTGAAACATTCTTAAAAACAAGTTTTAAAAGTGTAGAGAGCAAGTCAGAAATATTGCGCAATGGTTCTCAAGGGATCAAAATTATTTTTTGAGATCTTAAGTTTACATATTTTCTTTTGATTGAAAATGATTTTTAAACTAAATCTGTTCAAAACTGTTCAAAATAAAAAAAAATCGACGAAATACTTTAAAATAATAGTTTTAATAGCTTCGACATTTTATTTCTATTTGCTGTATGTATTTAAATCTATCTTAAAGTTGAAAACTGGGAGTTGACAGTTATGAACTGTTTTATAAAAAGTTTCAATTTAACTGTCAACTGTCAGAATTCTGGCATCATACTTTAGTATACAGGAACCAATAAAAAAACAACTTTTTTATCAATTGAGTTTACTTCGGGTGTTTAAATAGTAGACGTAAAATTTGGTTGTAAACTTTTAACTGACAAAATTTCAAAATTTCGAGCAAATTTGATCAATTTTGTCCAAAAAAAAATTATATTCAGTAAAACAAATTGGTACCATATAAAGCAATATCACAAAAAATGTATTCTAATCCCTTGGGAACTTTGCGCAACATTTTAGACTTGATTTTCTAAATTTGGTACACTCACATCAGCATTGGAATCACTTTCATAATGAAAGTAAAAATTTATTTTATATATATTTGACGATTGGAATTTCGTAACATCATATGACCTTAATTGGTGAAGCCTGTGTTCTTTATATAGAATAAAATATTCCTACAAAATATTCAGCCTTATTGTGAGTTTCACCCGAAAAACATTTCACCCGCAAAATTTGACATTTCACTTGTCGCCTAGTGTGAGTTTCACCCGAAATTTCATGTTCGAAAAATTCCTTTTATTGTGAACATTCATTTCGGGCGGAATTTAATGCCATTGAGTATTGACATCCTAAATTTTTACTTAAATTTATTCGGCGAACGAAATTTCGTTCGGGTGAAATTCACAATAGCTTTTAATATTCCGGGCGAAAAAAAATGTTTTAAGGTGAAATATCTTCCGGGTGAAACTCACAATAATTTATTTTAGTTATTAACAACACATCCCGCTAAAATAGGAAGGTTTTCGGATACTAATTTCAGGCTTATTATTGGTGGAATAAGTATCCAAATAAAAAACTCTAATTTTTCAATAGATTTTTAGTTTTTCTTGCCTTTTATATTTCTCGCATGCTATTTTTCTTGGATCGTATATTTCTCGCTTGATAAATTTCTTGTATGATTTATATTTCTCCCAGATGATTGTCTCGCATGATTTCTCATATTATATATTTTTCGCATTCTTTTTCTCTTATAATTTATTTCTAGCATGATATTTTTCTCACAAGAAAAAAAAAATGCATCAAAAATCAGCCATGGCTGACCAATTACTGAGACCAATTGGCCTTTTATTGCCATTTAACTACTGTCACCTGAAACCTGAAACCCCAGATGGTATATTTTTTTTTAAGGAAAATCCTACATTAGAGGTCCTAAGATCCAACACAATTTCTAATTATTAATTAAATTCTCAATAGGAATCTAATAGTTTATTATTTTTGACAATTTACATAATTAAAAAAAAAAGAAAACATTTTTATCATTAAAGAAAGATTATTCATGTATGTTTATTTAATTTTCACTTCAATTTTAATATGAAATGTAGGTTATGGCAGAAGTGGTTGCTGGTGCTGATGGTAATCTTAATGCATTATTCAAGAGTGACTTTACTTGAGAAATTATGGGTATATTATTGATTCCAGGCAAAAATCCCAAATTAGTTCTTGGTGCTTCAACATACTCGTAAACTGTCCGACTTATAACTGGTTGAGGAGATTCTCGGTAGTAGACTGATGGAGTTTGATATTCTGATGATGGAGCATATGAATAGACTGCAGCCACTGATCCAGAAATGGGATGACCTTGTTCCACTAATGAAGATCCTTCAATTAAATGGGGTT
The DNA here is from genome assembly GCA_951394125.1 of Epistrophe eligans. Taxonomy (NCBI): domain Eukaryota; kingdom Metazoa; phylum Arthropoda; class Insecta; order Diptera; family Syrphidae; genus Epistrophe; species Epistrophe eligans. The sequence goes on from OX596029.1 coordinate 30,205,817, forward strand.
GTTGTATTATTTCACTTAGATGAGTTATTTCTCCCGATTCATTAGAATTATTATCTATTGGTCTGTTAGTTGTTGGTCGTCCGGCTTGCTGAGATATAAATCCAAATGTGGAGGTTCCTGCATGCCCAGAAGTTCGTTTTCCTCCCAAGGATGAAATTAGAGATAGCTTCTTACTTAACAAAGATTTTAAGATTTTTCCCTGAGCACTTAATGCTAGAGTACTCAAAAGGGTTACCTTAAAAAAATGCATATTTAGTATTAATAACTTAATTAATTTTATCAGCAAACAAAATATATAAATATCCTTACCATAAGAACAGTTTGAAATTTCATTTTTGAAATGTTAAAATGTTGTTGATGAGAGGTTGAAAGCAGATAGTTTACTGATAACCTTAATTGTTATGCGCTCGTTTTTATATCCTATAGTCTTTTACTACAAGAACTTGAATTGTTTGTTATTATCAAAAGCTAATGTTTTTTTTTTTTATTTTAAGAAATCCAGTTTACTAGTTGCAAAACACTTTTAGTGGTTCTTAAAAATTGTTTGGTCAACGGAAACATTCTAAGAAACTATTACTTAGAAACGCGTTTTTAATCTCTTGTAGTAACTATAACGCTGTTCATACAATTGCCTCAGGGTAAATGATTGCACACCCATCGCCAACAGCATTTAGTTCAGGTTTATGAATTACAAACTTAAAAACGAGTAGGGGTGATTTACAACATTAAAAACATAATTTATATAAAAACAAAGATGTTATTAAAACAAAATTCTAAGTTTAATTTTTAATTGCTACGAAAAATTTTAAGTAGTTTGGAGCTCAAAAAAAGAATTCCATCTTACATATTTCTTATTTCACACTCAAATGACTGAACAGATTCCAATGAAATTTATTGTATCGCACGCTCATGTAGTGAAATCTGTAATAGAATATTATTTTTTTATTTAAATAAAAAAAAAACAGGTAGGTATACTAAAATAAAATAATTTTAAATTATAAAAAAAAATTTATTTATTTATTTAAAAAAAAAATCAGTTTAGTTTGAAATTTTCTTTGAAGAAAAAAATTAAAAATATAATAATAATACTGAAGACTCCCGATAAACAAGAACTAGAGCTCCCTATCCATGTATCTTATCATTGTTTCTCGAAAACGGCTTCAATGATTTGGATGAAATTTTCAACATTTGTTGATATTAATACAAACAAAAATTAAAAAATACTTTTAGTTAAATCCGACCACTGCCACGCCTACTTTTATTTTTTTTTTTATGGTTATTTATTAATTTATTTATTTATTTAACGTTTTTATTATTTGTTCAATTTGTGACTGAATTATGTTCAGATGCTTAATTAATTATTAATTTTTTAAAAGCACTGTTAGATATTATGTTTGTGTTAAACCAAATTATAAGAAAAGTGGTCGTGGCAGTGGGCGGATTTTACTAAAAGTATTTTTTTAATTTTTTTCATGCTAATATCAACAAATGTGGGTGATTCGCGTACCGTGCGAAAAAAGCTAGAGCGTGTAGGTTGGGTCGAGACAAGAAAAAAAATCATATCAGAGGTGGGTCTATATATCCCACCGCTTAGCCGGTAGGGTTTAGGTTTAAAAATTTTAAATTAGAAAATTATTTTTTCAAAAAACTGTTCACTAAAAGAACTTTATTTAAAAAGAAGATAAAAGAAAAGATTTTCGGTTTTACAAAAAGGTGTAACATGACATTTTAAGTGTTAGCGTTGTTTTTTTTTTTTATTTTTTTTTTTTTTAGTCTTAAATCAAATTTGCCCCACATTCTGAAGTTCCATTATTTTGATGACGCTTTCTACCGTTATACTAAAATAAAGCCTATTTCTGACTTAATGACTGCGTCAAAAAACTAAATTGACTTATTATTTGGGAAGAAGAGAAACCCGAAAGTTTCAAGATCTGTTATTCCTTAAAAATAAATAATCGAAATATTTTTATAGAATTTTGTATAGAGTTTTTTTTTAAGTATTATTATAAACTATAAAATTAGTTCCATCAGAAAACGGGAGCTGAAGGTAGGATTGACCGCAAACCAAAAATGGATTTGGATTTTTTAATTAATTGAATTTTATAAGATGGTTGGGTTAAAACAAATAAATACATCGTATTTGTATGAAAGGGGATCAATTTCCACCTGTTTGGTAGAGTGAGCTTTTTTCTAAACAATTAACTTAAAATAGAAAACCAAATATAAAAAATGGACATGGCATATAGGAATTGGTTAGTATGTTTTTGAAAAAAAATTACACAGATTTTTCTAAAAAAATAGACATTTTTGTATTTTCAATTTTTTCAAAAACTAATAGATTCAAAATAACCTGGTTTTCAGCATTCGACTTAAAATTGATAAAATCCTTGACAAAAAAAAAAATTAATACCTTCCTATCCCACCTTAAACTAATAACAAAAAATGATTTACCTACCCCAATTTTATGTTTTAATTAATGTACATTTAAAAAAAAACGTGATATTTAACTATCATTTTTTTAAGAAATAGTTTTGAAAATTTCAAAAAAATTATTAAAACTTACCTACATATTTTTTATGTTATCAGAACATTTTTAATTAAATCTTTACTCGGTAATAGAAAAGTCGAATGAATGAATTTTTTTTTCTTAATTTGTAGAACCATTTTTGAAAATATTAATACATATTTTCCTTAAGCCAAGTATACCCACTTATTATTGCGCATACCAAAGGGCACATTTCTAAAAAATACTATCTAATTAAAAAATCGTAGGTACTAAGAAAATGAATAGCCATTTTTAAGAAGAAGAAGTTAAGGCCGCCATTTTTATTTAAAAAAAAAATGGCAACGAAAAAAGAGTCAAATTTGCTGCCTGTCCAAGTAGGGATTAATAAAAAAAATGTCCCTTATGTTTTTTGTCAAAAAATTAAATTGCAAATATGCGAATTTGCAAAACGGACAAATTTAGGACCATATAAAATTTAAAGAAAAAAAAAATGGATCGTACGTACAAAATGTACATGTCCTTTTTTTATCAGATATCAGTGCTAACTCCACGTACATATTTACCTAGATTGCTAGTGAGATCTTTGTAATCTCAGAAACTTGGACAGTTTGACTTTAGTAGCGTATATTTATGAAAGCATCTATAAACTATTAACTTGATTGATTTCTAAATGAAATTATTGTCAAATTTTATTAATTTAATTTCAGCAAATCTGGTTTAAAAAAATCGCGTGGTTTTATTGGTTGATTATTTGCACATCTTATTTTTGGGATTTTATCTTGGGGATTTTGTCTTTACCTGGTTTTAGATTGGGGATTTTCTTTTTAGAAACATCACTAACCGTAATTTAAGTTGTTAATTATCGAAATCGTTAATAAACAAATTTTAATCAATTTATCGCCACTTAATCAGAACCTGTGAAAATCATATTATGTACAGATTTATTCTACTGGGACCCTTTACACTGTTCAATAAAGTACATGAACGAATTTTTGAAAAATATAATTTTTTTGAATTAAAAGTTCAAGTAACTCCAACGCAATCAACCGAAACAGAAATATTTTTTTAAATTTTCTTTACCTTTTTTAATATAATGTTAATATTTTTGTATAGATTAATGTTTTTGACAAAATATAAAAATAAAAATTAGAAAATTTTTAAATACCTACCCATTTAAAAAAAATAGATGAATAAAAATATCCGGCACGCGTTGCCCAAAAATTATAAAAATTAAATGTTGTAAAAATTAAAATTAAAATAATTATCTTTATAAAGGGTGGTTAAATTTTAAGGGCCGATGTTGATTTTGAATAAAACACAAATTATTTAGGAAATTATTGTCATTTCTTTTTATTACGATAATATTGGTATGGTTCAATTATGTATGGAACAAAATATCGGCCAAATGGCCGCCCCAACCCCAAAGAAAGAAGTCCAACGGGGTCAAATCACATGATCTTGGCGGCCAATTGACATCGCCACCACGTGAGATAACACGGCCATTGAATTTGTCGAGCAAAAGAGCCATTGTTTCGTTAGCTGTGTGGCAAGTGGCACCGTCCGTCCTGTTGAAACCACATATCGTCCAAATCCATATCTTCCAATTCGGGCCATAAAAAGTTCGTTATCATCTCACGATAGCGAACACCATTCACAGTAACTGCCTGACCGGCCTCATTTTGGAAAAAATACGGCCCGATGATGCCGCCAGCCCATAAACCGCACCAAACAGTCACTCTTTGTGGGTGCATTGGTTTTTCGACAATCACTCTTGGATTATCATTTGCCCAAATGCGGCAATTCTGCTTATTGACGAATCCACTGAGGTGATAATGTGCCTCATCACTGAAGATGATTTTCTTCGAAAATTGATCATCCACTGTTGCCATTTCTTGCCACCATTCTGACCATCGACGACGCTTGAAATGGTCAAGGTTCAAATTGAGTTAGTCTGAAATTGAGAAATGTCAAATGAAAATGCAGAAAAAAACTTGACGTTTAGGTCTGGTTCACATTCAACACCGGTCCTTAAAATTTAACCACCCGTTATATCTACCTATTTTAAAATTTTTTAATTTTTGTTTTTATATTTTATTTCAAACTTATTAAAATCCCAATAAAACCCATTAAAAGAGAAATATATCGATTAAACTTAAATGTGATTAAAATTTACAGAAAATCTTCTTTTTTTTTTTAACTTTGGTACTTTGACCTTAATTATAATTCCTTGGAATTTTCGTCATAGCTATGTACATTTCATAATTGAATAACTAAATTTTTGTAAACAACTTTAGAGGATGTATACCCAACAAAAGTATAATATTCTTTTTTTATTGTTTTTATTTCCCTTACACAAAATAAAAATCCTTAGTTATTAGCCACTCAAGAGAGAACCAACCCAAATGCAGAGAGGTATATTTTTTTGTTACAAAAAAAACAAAACAAATTAACAACCCTCTCTTTACAAAACCTGCCAACCTACATTATATCAATTCCTTATATTATAGAAGTGTTTTCAAGGCCATTTGGCTATATTGGACTAATACCCTCATCCGCCATTTCTGCTATAGGTATTTTGTAATAACCAATCAAGGATTTGCTTCAAAGTTATATCAAAAACAACAAATAAAGCTAAATAAGGATAACAAATTACCGTACCGACCCCCAAAATGGGAAGAACCAAAGAATCGAATTGGGACGTCGTCGTCGTTGTTGTCGTCGTAGGATTGAGCCCCCGCATATATAATCAAAAGCCTCACGTTGCACCTACGCAGCTCGGTTATTTCAATACTGAAAACAAGCATTCCCGCCAAAGATTCTCAATGCACTTCCGGCTTTGCTGCAATGCCCGCCATTTAAAGCCAAAGGAATGAGGAACAAGCTATATTACGTTGAAACTATATTAGTCCTTTTTGTGTCAGTTTGCTTCTGGATGTTTGTTGTTGGTTTAATGCCAAGCAGGCGTGACCTAGACATTGACATTGAAATGAGTGGGATGAAGAAATTGAACACAAATACAACAACAACCAAAAATATCCCTCTTTCCGTTGGGAAACGTTACAAAGAGGCTCCACCTCAGACACCTACGCACTATTTTCATCTCCCATATTTTTAGCCTCGCATTTTATTTTTCTTCGTTTTTTTTGTTGTCGTTTATTTATTGTGAGTAATATAATGTTGATGAGAATGTGATGTGTTTTTTTTTTATTTCAGAGAAGGACAACACAGACCGAGCTTGTTTTGCTCCCCATATAACAATCAGGAGCAGCAGGACGAGAAACCCTTTGGAAAATATAGCTGCTTTCAAGCTATGATTCCAGTGCCACCAAAGCATAATCAGCAAAGCCAAGGAAAAACTGCAAGTGCACAAAATACGGAGCAGGTTTCATACTCACTTGCTGTATGCACTTGTGGTGTATTGGAGATGTTTAAGGAAGTGTCATGGTGGTGATTTTATATCCGTGCAAAATACAAAATGAACAACATATGAAGGTATGTATATTATTAATGTAGAAGGTGTGATTGTGTTTGTGTTGTGTTTGTCTGAGTTTGAGTATGAGTGAGTGAGAGAATTCCAAAGTTCGAAAATTTAAAGGTCAAGGACGTCCGCCGCCGTGCAAAACTTATTCTCTGCGAAATTCAAAGACAGATAAAAGCTATCGAATATTATTTAGTTGGTTGTCGGCCTTCGATTTGAGGGAAGGATGCGCTTGATTGAGAAAGGAAAACAATGCTACCAATTCTCATAGCCTTCGTACTGTAAGGTCACCTGGATACTTTTTGAATGATGACGACTCATTAGAAATCACTGATGGAGAAAAATCCATCACAAGTTTTACTAAAAAACTTTAATTTTAAACCAAAAAATCATCCCACACTTATTGAAACCTTTTGAGGCCTTATATTAATGCAAGTTATGGATTCGTAAAAAAATCGATCTATAGTAATTTTGATCAAAATTGACATAAAGATGATAGAAAAAGAATGGGTCTCGCAGTTCTGGTGGCCTGTTCGTTTGTTAAAAAAAAAATCAGTAAATTTAGCAAAATAGGCTACCTTTACAAAAAAAAAAACAAATTCCGGTAAATGGTTAGAAATAGTTAGAAATGGCACCGCCAATAGAACCCTTTTTGGTTTTCTCAAAAATAAATTTGGCTGATTTTAATCAAATTGAACTTAAATTTTGAAAAATATTTATTAAAAAAAATTATAACATAATCTAAGATATTTTAATTATTCTTATTGCTGAAATTAAAGGAACCTCCCATACAAATGTTTAAAAACTGTTAACTATGCTAATATTAATATGATAATAAATATAATTTAAAAAATATTTGCCTTATATAATTATTAACAGTAGCTCTCATAATTTTTTTTTTTTTCAATTTATTATTATCTCATTATCTGTGTAACCGATCACAATCCAATGTTATATGGAAAAGCTTCTGATAAGTTAAAATAATATTATTTATTTATCAACATTAAAAAAAAAACTAATTTTTGATGTTTAAAAATTTCAAAATTATTTTCTGAAAATCGGATATTTCAAAAATGGGTAGATAATTCTTTGTTTCAATTGTACATATTTTTAACTTCGCATTAACTAAAAATGTTAAATAATACAAAAAATAATTTTTTTAAACCAAACTTTAACATTTAGTTAACAATGTAGCTACATTAAAGTTGTTTTCCGCAAAAGCACGTTCGTACGATCGATCTGTCGTGCATACATATTTTTTTATTATTTCCTTTCGACTTCTGTTCAAGCTTCCACGTAAACAATGTCATTGTATAATGACACCATAGCCTACCAACATCTTAGACGCCGCCTTGCCACGTTAAATGAAACTTTGTCCAATAAGAAAGAGTTAGTGTGATTCAGTCATGCATTTTAGTTTTTTTTTAATTTATTTATTTATTTAATAATAAAAATTACCCTTACTGTGAACATTCATTTCGGTCGGAAAGTAATGCCATTGACAGTCTAAATTTTCACTTATTTTAAAAAGGTGAATTAAATTTTGTTCCAAGTGAAGAGTTCCGGGCGATCAAAAAAATATTTTGAAATATTTTGCGGGTGAAACAATAAGGCTGAATATTTAATGCAATATGAAATAACAACAAATAAGGAAAATGAAAGCATTAACAATAAAGCCATCAGTATAGTTTGTTTTTTTTTTTTTTAATTTCATATTTTTTTAAATTAGTACTTCGAATTATTTAAAATAATTTCACTTAACAATTTTTTTTTAATGTTATTTTATAACAAAAAATATCTAAATTATTTTTTTTAAATACCATTATGCCAAAGATTTCAAATAAATCAAAAAATACAAAAATATTAGATAGATCTTCTTCAAAAAAATCACCAAATATTTTTACCAAATCGACGTTATTTTTAAATAAAATAGCATTTTATTTTGTATTTTTAATTTTTATTCACAATTTTAATTTCGTTAAAAATTGGTAAAAACTTTAAATAATTTTAACTAGATATATAAAAATTGTGTAAAAATCTAATTTTTTCGTTAAATTTACTTAAAAGGTAAAGTGACTTATGTAATTCGAATTTAAGCATTTTTCACGAAAACAATTAAGCCGGTAAGCGCCAAATCCACATAACCCACATTTTCTCAAAAAAATATGGATCTGAATATGTAGATCGTACCAAAATTTATTAATTTATGTTATTAAAAATAAAATGCACTACTGGATCGCACGAACTTGCTCTTATGTATGTGCGATCACACTGTGGTTTTAAAGTCTTAATTATTTTAAAAACTTTTCATTTTATAAAAGAAATTTATTTGGAGCCTATATTTTATGCCACCTGCCAAAAATATAGCTTAGTTTAAGGAGTACATAAATATGAACAATATTGCACTGATGCTGTCTTGCTACTTCGCACATATTTAAGAATTTACAGTTTAGACTGAAATTAATTAAAAATATATCTGAAATTGATTTGACAACAGCGCAATTTATACCAAGTGATTTCTTACTTAATTTATGACAACAAAAATTTTAAAGAAATTTTATGAAAAAAAATTATTACGCCAATTTTTAGTACTTATTTATGTGGAGATTAAAAATTAATTTTGAAAAAAATCATTCATCCATTTTCGAAATATCGAATTTTCAAAAAATAAAAAATTGATCAAAATCAGTTGAACCGTTTGTGAGAAAACCGAAAATCAAAAAAGCGGTTCTATGGGAGGTACCGCATTTAAAACCATTTTTCGTAAAATTATTTTTTATAAAATGGTAGCATTTTTGTATTACTGAATTTTATTTTAAAGTTCTGAGCACGTTTTTGAGAAAAATAAGATTTTCATAATTTGGTAAAAAAATTTTTACGGCAGGTGCCGTTATTTTTGGTCTTAAAAAAATTTGTGGGGGGAATGGCCAATAAACGCTAGGTGCCAAGTTTAAAGAAAATCGACCCACCAGTTTAGGCTACAGCCAAAAGGACAGACAGACAGAAATGCGAGACCCACTTTTTTCGACTTTGCTATTATCTTAATGTCAACTTTCATCAAAATCGCGAGTTCGATTTTTTTTTTACGAATACATAACTTTCCAGTACCTAAAATCTACATAAATATACATATATCGAAAGAAAAAATCTTAATAGGTGTTTAGAATAAAATAAAGTTTAAAATAAAATAAAATAAAATAAAATAAAATAAAATGAAATAAAATAAAATAAAATAAAATAAAATAAAATAAAATAAAATAAAATAAAATAAAATAAAATAAAATAAAATAAAATAAAATAAAATAAAATAAAATAAAATAAAATAAAATAAAATAAAATAAAATAAAATAAAATAAAATAAAATAAAATAAAATAAAATAAAATAAAATAAAATAAAATAAAATAAAATAAAATAAAATAAAATAAAATAAAATAAAATAAAATAAAATAAAATAAAATAAAATAAAATAAAATAAAATAAAATAAAATAAAATAAAATAAAATAAAATAAAACAAATAAAATGTCTGTAAATTTAGACATCAGTACCCTTATCATCGCCGTTGATGTATAAAATAAATTGTTAATCTTGTTTGCTCTTTACCTGATTCCTGATGTTTTTTTTTTTATCTAAATCAGGAACTGACAGGAGTTAGTTCCGTTTGAACTGAAAACAAACAAAAAATCCATATAGGTAAAATCTTAATAATTTTTCAAAAGCAATTATGTGTGTATTAAAAAAAATTAAAAAAAGTTATTGAGATAAAATAAATACAAAATTAATAAACAAATAAAAAAAAAATTGATTGACATAATTTAATATTTTTCTATAGAATATATTTATATATTTAAAGACATACATTTAGTCAATTATTTATACATTGTTAAAATTTTGCAATGAATTATTTATGTCATTAAGAACCTATTTATTAGCTTTATTCTACAAGTAAGTTGAAATTTGATTGTGCATAGCTTATTCATCCTTGTTATCATGTAAGACTAACATGGCCATTGGTTTGATTTAACAAAGATCATGTTGACTAGAAAGTCATGTTAATTTTTATCGCTTCTTGGGCAAGCGTAGTTTTAATTTGACAGTAGGTCATCTGAACTTAACAGGTTTGCTTAACAAGGATATTGGGTTAACTTAACATTCCGTTAGTAGTTAAGAAAAACAATTGCTGTCAGTTTTTATAGTTAACAAAGTTAATTTATCCAGATTTCATTTTTCGTTTCCACCAAATATCAAGTAAATTTTTCAAGGAACTTGTGTTGATTTAAAAATCTGGTATTAGTAGCCGCGGCGCAATGGTTAGTGCGTTGGACTGTAACGCCGAAGGTCTGGGGTTACATTACCAACCTATGCCACCTAAAAACAGAAATGTTTTTCACGTGTTACTCCCTCTTGCGAGGAATTGGTAAATCCCCCAAGAGTATCTCTTGCCATGAAAAAACGCTTCTCACCCTAGCCGGAGCAGTTGCACCGACCAATTTATTTTATTTTTATTTATTTTTACAATCTTTTAATTTGTTAGAATTTTTAACATAATGAACCGTGTTAAAATATATAAATTAATGTTATTTATTTATTTATTTATCTATGTTTTAATTTTAATATAAATTTATTTATCCATGTTATTTATTTAAAAATGTTATCTGCTAATGTTATTTATTTATTTATTTTATTTATTATTTGTAATTATTAATTTATTTTTTAATGTTATTTATTAATGTTATTTATTTATTTATTTAGTTATTTATTTTATACGTTTTTTCTATTTCTTTTTTGTTGTTGTTTATTTATTTATTTATATATTTATTCATTTATTTATTAATTTATTTTTTACTTATTTATTTATTAATGTTATTCATTTATTTATTTATTAATTTATATATATATTTATTCATTTATTTATTTATTTATTTATTTATTTATTTGTTTATTTATTTATTGTTTAATTTAAGACTGATCTATGTATATATATTTACTTATTTTTTAACATTGTCAAAGCTGTTTTGATTAAGCATTGCTCGATTCTTCTTGTATAAAACCACCCCTTCTCTCAGAATACTATACAAACAGAATTTATTAATAACTCTATCTACAAAATGTTATTATTACTAATATTTTTTTTTTTAATTTTTTTTTGTTTTTGTTTAATGAAGGTTTTTTGTCGTAGCTTTTCCTTCAATTCAAGCCTATTTTACTAACTTTATTATGTATTGATTAAAAAGAAACTCATTACTTGGCAGTAGTAAGGTAGATTATATACCAATCTCTGTAAATTGTGCAATATAAGAAAAACTAATGTGATATTTTGGCTACAATAAATATATAACGGGTGATTTTTAAGCTGGTTTGGTTTTGGCAACACTGGTTTTGACAGCTGACGTGTGTTTAGTACCTTGTGTCACTGTCAAACAGCTTCAGTTTGGTTTGCAATTTAACCATGGATCGTCTTACAAATGAACAACGCTTGCAAATTATTGAATTTTACTATCAAAATTCGTGCTCGGTTCGAAATGTTCATCTATCGAAAAATTGTGTTCAGCGATGAGGCTCATTTTTGGTTGAATGGGTACGTAAATAAGCAAAATTGCCGCATTTGGAGTGAAGATCAGCCAGAAGCATTGCAACAGCTACCAATGCATCCCGAAAAAGCCACTGTTTGGTGCGGTTTATGGGCCGGCGGCATTATTGGGCCATATTTCTTCAAAGATGATGCGAATCGCAGCGTTACTGTCAATGGTGAACGCTACCGAGCGATGATAACAAACTTTTTTTTGTCCGAAATGGAAGTTCTTGACTTGCATGATATGTGGTTTCAACAAGACGGTGCCACATGCCACACAGCACGCGAAACAATGGCGCAATTGCGAGGCGAGTTTGGTGAACAGTTAATTTCACGTTTCGGGCCGGTCAATTGGCCGCCTAGATCGTGCGATTTGACACCATTAGATTATTTTTTGTGGGGGTATGTCAAGGCTAATGTCTATAGGGACAAGCCCGCTTCGATTGACGCACTGGAAGCCAACATCCATGCATTCATTCGTGAGATACCGGCCGATATGTGTGAAAGAGTATGCCAAAATTGGACTCAGCGGATGGGCTATCTGAGACGCAGCCGCGGTAAACATTTGCATGAAATTATCTTTAAACATTAAATTGCAAGGTTCAAACTATCGATTCAAATAAATATTTTATTCATTTTTTCGAATTTTTTGTGTTTTTTTTTTTAAAAAAGTTCTAAACCTCTTAAAAAATCACCCATTATATATAAAATATAACAACGTGATAACTCTTCAGATTCTGTTTGATTCAACATGATGCTTTTCCTTAGTAAATAAATATTTACCACAAGTAAACTTTGAATTCGGAGTACATATATGTAGGTCAACTAACTTTGTAAATTATGAGGTGACAGATTGTGGTCATTTATTTTAAATTTTTCAAAAAATCGAGGATGCACACAGTGTGACTCTGACAATGTTTCTTGAATGGAACTTTGTCGAATGTTTTTTTTTTATCAAAATGGTTTTTTTCTGTCAAAATTCTGATAAATGATCAACCGGGTTTTCTGTGAAATTTAACGCTATACTATCGCTTACAATTTTGTAGTGGATAGTTGGAACAATAGGTATAATTCAAGTCGTCAACAATGCGTGTGTGTGGTGGTTTTGTATACAATAACGGAACTCTTCCATTGATGTCTAAATCAATCATTTAACATAACCTTAAATAACCATTTTTTTTTTTAATTTTTAGATTCGAGTATTTTACAAACTGGGGGCAATTGAGCAATTTAGAACACCAAAAACATTCAGCAAATTATAATGTATTGACCATCAGTGTAATGTTTGAAATATATGTGATATGCCCAGGTGCGTGAGGAATGACTATGAGTTTGCCCATGATGAAGGTATTCTTGTTTATTTAAAACGAAATCTATCAAATTGCTTTAAAATCGAGCAAATAATCTTTTATTTTATTTATCGTAGGTTAACAAAAATCATATCCGTTTCAAATATTACAATGATTTCATTATTTCCGATTTCTTTGATGATTCAATCTGGTACGCGTTATCAAAGCTCATAGATACTATATAGACATCCTTTCGCTTTAGGATCTTTGTATAGTTTTATTTTTAGTTTTTTTTGCAAGAGACAGTCGTTCTGTTTACCTTTCTCATAGAACTCCAAACAAATTTAGAAGAAAATGCGCACTACTTTTAGCAACAACATGTACCATGATAACAAGGCGCGCTGCTTCTTAAAGCCCCTGTGATAAAAAATTTTTTTAAATCACTTTTCCTTGTTGTTGTAAACTTTGTACAACTGCACGGATATTATAATTTTTTTGTATAGGTTCAATGTGCAAGAAAATATTTGTCTTGTCTCCAGTCTTAAATGTAAATATTATGACTTTAGTTTAGTTTTTTTTTTTTTTTTTTGTAATCATTTTTTGTTAAAGATACCTCTTCTGCTTAGAGCCAAGTAAATATTTTTGTGCCTGATTAAAATTTTAGCAACAAAGACTCGATTCATTGCGTATTTAAACACGCGCAGCGCCAGCCGCCAATATGTTTGTAGGTTTTAGGTAACATAATTTAGGGTTGCCACATTTTTATTTGATTTAGTTATTGAATCGATGCAAAAAAAAAAATAGATTGAGGTTCATCGAAATCTCACTGCTCACCTTTATAAAGATGTCGCAGAAGGAAGTTCGTTTAATCGTTCAAAGACTATTTTTTTTATTTTTATAAATTTAAATAATTTCGCATTTAATTTTTTGTTAAATTTCTTTGACAAACTTTTATTTATCATTCTATTCTTATTTTGCATATTTCAACTTGAGAAATTCATACACTCCTGTAAAAAATGTAAGTTCAAAATAAAATGCGAAATATTAAAAAGCAGAATATGCGAGATAAAAATTGCGAGATAAGAAAATAAAAAGTTAACAGACAAATAAATGCGAACTAGTAAATATTCGATGCAAGAAATTGCGAAATTATTTGTCATTGTCGACTTCGAGTTTCCCCCCAAAACAGCAAGAAAAGTTTTGCGAAATTATCGGTTTGCTGGTTAATTCAATAAAATTCACGAAAAATGTGCGAGATAATTAAAATTTATTTTGACAATTGTATTGATATACAATAAGGTTAGCGAAAGAAGTATTGGTCAAACGGCCCAAATCCTAAAAATATATAGAATTAAAGCCGAAAAAGAGAGTAAAACATTGGCGGAACTTTGATTTTTGTTTAAATACTTATTTTATTAATATCAGTTTATAGAAAAATGGGTTTGAGTTTTCATTGAAAAATAATAAATTTGTTTTAGTTTTAGGAATTTATTACTGATGGCAGCCCTGTCCAGTCGCATACTGCACCAAAGGTGCCACTGCTCTTACACAAAACAACAACCCAAATCCAAAAAAAAAAAAAATTAAAAAAGAAGGTTAATGTTTTCATAAAACCTACATAATTGTTTGCACTGGGTAAATAATAAAGGTTTAAGTATAAGTAGGTACTTGGCAAAGGGGAATGCGAGAAAATGAGGTGATTTTATTCCTTTTCACCTCTTTAAGAAAGAATCTTAGCTGTGAAAATTGCAAAATAGAGACATTCAGAAAGAAAGGAAAGACTTAAAAAAAAAAATGGATCTAAACTGATTTCTAAAATACCGCATTTAATTCCAAAAGAGTGATTAATAATTGATATTTGGTTGAAAAATTTGAGGCGATCAGTGCCAAAACGGCTTAATCTCAAAATGTTCGAATGGAGAAATTTGGGTTTAAAGAAAAGCTAATTTTAATTTTTTTTTTAATTTCATTTAGAGTAAAATTAAGATTGTTTATTATAATTGTTTTGAAATAATTTATTGTCCAAAGAGTCATATGCAATGTTGGCTTAACTTACGGACAGTTTTTTTTTTGAAAAAATTATTTCGTCTAAGCAGCTGACGCCATCCTATCTTCGAAAGTTTTTAATCATTTTTTATGGAGTACAAACATTTTTTCGCAATAAGAACAAGACCATTCCACATATTGACTTCGGTTTTGACTTGACTTGGCAAGTTATGCATTCGTAAAAAAAAATCGAACTCTAGATTTTGATCACAGTTGAAATTACGATGATAGGGAAGTCAAAAAAGTGGGTCTCGCAACTCTGTCTGTCTTTTCAGCTGTAGCCTAAACGTTTGGATCGATTTTCTTTAAACTTGGTACTTAGCGTCTTTTGGGCATTCCCCCACACTTTTTTTTTACATTTTTTTAAGACCAAAAATAACTGTACCTGCCGTACAAATTTTAACAAATTATGAAAATCTAATTTTTCTCAAAAACGACTTCTACGATTTTGATTAAAATTTTGGTGTGAACTAATATCAGAACGATCTATCATATTATTGGGAAACAAAATTTAGGTATCTATCTATGCTACCTCTCGTAGAACTATTTTTTGGGTTTTCGATTATCTCATTATCTGTTGAACCAATTTTAATGAAATTTTTCACACAAAAGTTTAGATAATATTGCATATAAAAATTTAAAAAAATCAAATTTTGGATTTAAAAAAAAAATTTCAAAATTATTTTTTTTGAAAATTCTATATTTCGAAAATGGGTGGATGATTTTTTTTCAAAATTAATTTTTAAACTTTGCATAAATAAGTATGTACTAAAAATCGGCGTACGAATTTTTTTTCTTAAAAATATATTCAAAATTTTATATATAAAAAATTAATTTTTCAAAAAACCGTTAAGATTTGTGTAAGAAATCATTTGGTGAACATTGTTTTGTTGTCAAATTAACTTTCAGTATTTTTTTAATCAATTTATTTCTAAATTTATTGTTTTTTTCTTTACATTTTTTCAGTCTAAACTGTAAATTCCATCAAGACAGCAGCACGGTGCTATATTATTCATATTTATGTACTTACATAATACTTCCTTAAACTAGGTTATATTTTTGGCAGGTGGTATAAAATATAGGCTCCAATAAAATGAAAAGTTTTTAAAATAATCAAGACTTTAAAACCACAGTGTGATCGCACATAAGAGCAAGTTCGTGCGATCCACTCTTGCATTTTATTTGTAAAAAAATTGTAAAATTAAGATTATGATACTTTAAGTCAATGGGTTAAATAGGAAAAATTCTTCCATGATTATGTCTACGCAGATGCCCAGAAATGCGGGAAAAGCTTCACTTTCGTCGTGATGCCCTGACACAGTGACACGCACAGAATTTTATTTTTTTTTTATCTTTGGCTCATAAAATAGTGTTGTATATGTAAATCTTTTAAAACACTTTATACATTCCATCACTCCTCAAGTAGTCGATCGATCTATCATGCAATAAAATAAATCGGCACACATATTTATATCGATTTAATTTCAATTGCCCAATTCAATTATGTCAAGTCAATGGGTAGGCTGTGTTGACGGCCGGCAAACGTCCGCCAACCACTTGATTAATAAACTTTAAACTTTAATGAGGTTTCGATTCAATTTTGGCATCCATATCCGTCCCACTGTATAATAATGCATTCCCACAAAGTGTTGGGGTGTTGTTATTTCGAAAATCGAACAAAATTCATTTGAATGAACCCGAACCAGCTCGGCAGCTGAGGCGGCGGTGGTGTGGAGCTATGTGGTGGTGGTGGTGGTGGTGTACAGCCAGCAGCGTGGATGCGGCCGTGACGTGTCGTGCATCGTACACCTGAAAACTGCCGCCAACTTTCATTGACAAACTTAAGAAAAAAAAAAAATAAAATATAAAAACAACGTTTTACCTTAACGGCTTGCCAAAAATAAAACTAAAAAAAAAAATTAAAATAATTATGGCGACTAAATTTAGCAGCAAGTGCTTATAAGCGATTACGACCGGATGTGCCGAATGACAAAATGCTGATCGGTGGCGGTGGTGGTGGTGATGTCGGTGCGGCCGGCATCATCGGCATCGTGTTTATAGTCGTCGTGATAGTTGTTGTCCGCTTAAGGCGACAACACACTGCTTGTTCATGACACAGGTTTGAAATGGCGAGTAGGTATAGTAGATACCTGGTTGTAGGAATAAAGATACTTCGATTTCGATGATCGTTGCCTATCGCACAGCTCTGCTGGTCGCTGCTTGTCGTCGTCTTCAACGTTGTCGTTGTCGTCTTGGTCGTTTAAAAACAATTAACGAAAACCGATTTGATCAACCTTCCCCGCCATAGTTGGTCAAACGAGAAATTCCAGTGACAAATTTGTGAGCACCCTGTAGTAAAATAAATTTTTATTGATCGTCATCATCATTATCATCATTCGACTTGCTGTGATGCCATCGAGTTTCTTCTAAAAGGCATACTGCTACTATCCCATAATTGGTGGGAGGGTGTTCAATATACATTCATATTTGGGATTGCCAATTTCGGGCACAGAATGACATACATAACATATAATTCCAACTTGCAACGGAAGTCAGGCTCGTTGATTTTTTAATGGCGAAATAAGTACACAATAATTAAAATGTGTTTCGAAATACTTGGAATTTTTGGTACATACTCGTATCTATTTTTGATATCACCCATACGTGAGGGAAACTTAACTATTGTTTCATTAATTACCTATTAGACCATTTCTATTGTAAGTATATATGTAAATCTATATGATTTAATCATGTTCCTACTGATTATGTGCAAAGTAATGTCGATTATAGGGAAGAACTCAGTCAGACGCTTAGGTAGAAAAGAGCTCAGCTTATTATGATTCTACCTAAATCGGTGCTGATTTTTGATGTTTTCTAAGAAGAAAGTTAAATTCATACCTGAATCTTTATTTTTAACTGCAATATAAATAATATAGAAAAAAATTGTTCAAGTTAGGCTTTAAGAAAAAAAAAAAAAACTAAAACAGTCTTGCAATTTAGCCTGAAGAATATACTTGTTAATACTGCTTCTTTAATTGTTTTTGAATAATTTTTTTTGTTTCTATTTAAAACGAACTTAAGAAGTTTTAAACACTTTAAATTTATTAGCTATATATTATTGAATTGATCGTGGGCGTTTTTAGAAAAAGAGACAGGATTGTGTGGGCGTTAATAATTTAGATTGATTTAAATGTTTGGATATTAAAACGGGAAAGAAAAAAAAATTGAATTAGTTACAAAATTGCGCATTCGTTTAATATTGATAAAGAATAAATCTTTGTACTTAACGACACATCTGAAATTTACGCTGAAGAATAAAATACATGACTAGTTGGCAAGTGATTGCTCTTAATGTAATGTGATTTTAAAGTCTGTATATAAACCTATTAATCTATTACATTAGACATGGTTTAGCTTAAGAAAATATTTTGTGACGTCTGTGAAGTTGGCATAACAGTTTTCACCTAAACTAACGGGACCACAACAGCAATTTTCAGTTTTACATTTTTTTGTATTACTATTCCGGATTTTACATTTCACCTGTAGGTTAGGTACTGCTAACTTCATAGTGAAGTTTATTCAATAACCAAAGAGGTTATCACCTTAATGCAGTCGGTTTGTTGTCGATGTCGAGTCGAGATTTAAAAATTTCGACCTTTTATTAGTCATCATCAAAAAAGCGCTGGTATTTAAAATTACAAAAAATCTATGTATCTAAATCGACATTCTTATTTCTAACCAGTCGTCATTTTTACTTGCGATTTATACATATGTATGTAGGTACATAGGTAGGTACTGTATGGCAAGTTATGCATTCGTAAAAAAAATCGAACTCGATATTTTGATCAATGTTGACATTACGATGATAGCGAAGTCGAAAAAAGTGAGTCTCGAAATTTTGTCTGTCTGTCTGTCCTTTCGACTGTAACCTAAACAGGTGGATCGATTTTCTTTAAACTTGGTACTTAGCGGTTTTGGGCATTCCCCCCACACTTTTTTTTTCTTTTTTTTTAAGACCAAAAATAACGGTACCTGCCGTACAATATTTTTTTACCAAATTATGAAAATCTTATTTTTCTTAAAAACGTGCCCACAACTTAAAAAAAAATTTAGTAATTATTTTCGAAAAATTCTACCATTTTATAAAAAAAATTTTCGGAAAAATAGTTTTAAATGGCAACTCCCATAGAACCATTTTCCATTTTTTTAATTTTCGATTTTCTCAAAAACGGTTCAACTGATTTTGATCAATTAATTTATAGAGAATGTTTACAATAATTTTAAAATAATATTGTGCACCAAAATTTTCAAAAATTTTTTTTTTGGATTTTTAAAAAAAGTTTCAAAGTTTTTTTTGAGAACTTAATAATTTGAAAACGACTTGGTCGATTTTCATTAGACTTAGCACCCAGCAGTTTTTTGACATTATCATCTAAGCAGATTTTAAATACATTTTATTCTTATAACCAAAAATAACGGTACCTACCATACAAATTTTTAAAAAACCGGTATTGAAAATCTCATTTTTCTCAAAAACTTCTACGATTTTAATTGAAATTTTTGTGTGAACTAATATCAGAACGATTTACCATATTATTGAAAAAAAAAAAAAATGTACATATCGTTTAAAAATGGTACATCTCATAGAACCATTTTCTGGGTTTTCGACTATCTCATTATATGTTGAACCATTTTTAATGAAATTTTTTACACAAAAGCTCTGAAAAAGTTTAATAATATTTGAAATAATATTGAATATCAAAATTTTCAAAAATAAAATAAAATTTTAGATGGTTAAAAAAATTTTCAAAAAATAATTAATAATACATATTACCCATGTTTTCCCCTTGAAAATCAATTAATGAGAGTGAAGAACAGTGAAGAAGTTTTAGCGAAATCCGCATCCAATCAATTTTGCGATTTCGTTACCTTAAAGCTGACAGTACGAACGAAATGAATACACAAAGTGACGTTTCATAAAAAAAGCTTAAATTAATAACAAATGAATATGTCTACATACATTTTTGTTGGGTACTCAGTATAATATACAAATTATATAAATAGATGAATCCTAATTGACCTTCATCTATATCGAAAAACTTATACCCATTTGCACCCCAAACAAAATAACCACCAATAAATGTATAAAATCAATACCCAAACCTAATTAAGCCACTGTGAAACTTCTAAGTAAATCAACTTTTTCGAAATTCCAATTAATCAAATTACCATATTTTGTAACTTCATTATTATATTGCTGCAACGTTGTCAAATGAACACCTCATCACCCACACAATTTCCTAAATCTCGTTTAGATATAAATGACTTCTGATAAAATGGAAGGTCGTGTTCGAAAAGAAATCCCTAAGTAAAATAGGGATCATCTTCCATTCAACATCACCGCTCCCGCTCCCCTCACCACTCACCACTCACATCATTTTCTTTGCTAGTACTCCTCATAAAACAAACACTTGAAATATAAAACTTTATCCTGAATCCCTTTCGAAAATTAACACCAGCAAATTCAAAAGAACGAAAAGCAAAAAAGAGAATCTAACAATCTAAGCACATCTTCTTTTTAATAAATGCTGATGATTGTGCTATTCTGGTCCTTGAATGTAGATTTTCAAGATGGGAAAGGTGGAAGCGAGAACTTAAATGAGCTTAAAATAGATTTTATTTTATTATTGCTGTTTTTTTTTTTTTTTTTTGTTCTTCCTTTTTTTTGTGAACTGAAAACTCAATGGAAGTTGAAAGCTGCTGGTGATGGTGCTAATACTGGGGCTCATATCCGGGATGAGTTCCTGGCATTGCCTCCATTTGTGGGTAGCTTCAAGTCACGTACACCCTCTTCCAAGAACGACGAAGAGGAATCACGATGGAGCTCCTTTTTTCATTCACGATTAAAACGGCACGGCGGCGGCGGGCGGCGACAGCGACGGCGGCGACGACATCCATTCAGCCAGGCAGCCACCACCCTCATTCTGTGACCTAGTTTCTTTGACGTCTCCAATGACGTCATAGCCGGTGCTGCATTTTTACCCTGCCATCGAACTGAAGTGAGATTAAGCGATTCTGCCTCAACTTGAGGTGGAAGCAAGGACTCCCTGATGGTGCCACCCGTCAGACCTTTATTTACCCACTACATATCTTTATATAGGTACCTACCTATATCACTAGGTATGTAGGTATGTATATACTTACAATATATAAAACTTCCCTCTCCTGAGAGGGCATTTATTGAGAGTGTATTAGCAGCATTCATTCATTGCTTCGTTTCGTTTGTGTAGAATTCGAGAGTTCGTTTGGGGTAGATACACAGTTAAGTTATATACGACAACAGTGGCGGCGGCGCCGAGGTCATGTACCCCATGTAAACGCTGCACAAACATGCCATCCCTGACCCACATTTTCCTGCAGAGAGAGAGATATAGAATCCGAGGGCTGGTTGAGGGTATGAACAGGGATGGTTTGGTTAGGTTATAAGTTTTGAGGGTGTTCGATTTCGTCAGCTCAGTTTGGGGATGGAAATCTATTTTTAGAAGACAAAAAACCTGTTCGGATGGTATTTTTGGATCGATGAGGATAGAATAAGGGAAAGGTCCTGTGAAAGGATACAAATAACAAAAAAAAAAAAAAACATCCTTGGCAAGGATATAGGTATACCTATCTACATTTACACAGGGAGATTCTATTTATAGCTTCAAATAAAATAACGAATAGGTACCTTTATAGAAATATATCTCAAGCTTTTTATAACGGAGCACTGCTAAATGTAGATGATAGGTATACCTACAGAACAGAGAAGATGAAGACCTGGAAAATGTTTGATGTTTAAATTGCGGTCTAATTGATTTTGTGTTTTGAATAAAATTGTTAATGTTATGATTTAACCGAGGTGTGACCTTATTTTAAGATAAGGCGGGTGTCACCACCACCGGGCCGGCCCGGGCCGTGTAGGTGCTTTGCAAAGATTCAATCAGGTTTTTTGAATTTTTGTTCTGACGTCATCTTGCCAACCCAAAACCAGATTGATGGTGATGAGGGGAGGGGGAGGGATTGAATAAGAAATACATTTGTTTCTTTCTTTTTTTCTGAAAGTTGGGGTAAATTGGCTGTGGCAAATTGAATTGTGTTATGCTATCTATCTATCTATATTTACCTTCATACATAGGTATATGTTGTACTTGTAAAATGTATCTGATAATAATAATATAATTAAGGATAGATATTTTATTGATTTTTATGTAAAATGTCTGATTTTTGTGTTGGTTATGTGTTATTATAGGTATATGAGGGTGTAACGAGATCGTGTAGGTATATAATAGTTGTAATATTATATGTTTCTTAGAATGTGTGAACTTTTTCAATAATATATATTAGGTATAGGTGTCGAAAGTTTGATGGGGATGTTAAGTGAAAATGTGTATTGGAAAAAGTTTTATAGAGTCAAAGGTTTGTTGTAGGTATCTGTATGTTGTAGGTGCCTAATGAATGGATCAGAATAAAATAGAAAAGTGTTGTCTTAACATTACTACTTATACAGGGTCACTCATTTTTCGGTTTCGAAAGTAAAACTAAATAAAACATTCACAGCGATACATTTTTGATGAAAATTTTATTTCATTATAAAGTTTGGACTTTGCCATTAAGTGTGAAAAACAATATCATTTAAATGGCCACCTCAGGAATATTTGCATGCGATTCTTTTAATGTAACTTTAAACACTTTTTCGAACATTTCGGGCGGTATCTCTGCCATAACTTGAGTAATTTTGGATTTTAATGCGTCTAAATTTGGGGGATTATTCGCGTAAACAAGAACTTTTGCGTAGCCCCACAGAAAAAAAAAAATATAACTGTGTCAAATCGCATGAACTTGGTGGCCAATTCACGTCGCCAAAATGTTGAATTACGCGACCAGGAAACTTCTCACGCAATAAAGCCATAATTGGTCGTGTTCTGTGGCTTGTTGGAAACACATATCGTCCATATATGCAAAATACGCCATAGTGAGGTATACGCCCGTAAATCGATAAATTTGGATCATCAGCAACACTTGCACTTGCAGCAGCAATATTTTAGACTGAGCATACAATCCGATGATGTACAGGCCTTACGACATCAGTATCTAATGCTTCCACTCTCTTCAAATTTCTTCACAATTTTACCGATTGCTTGCGTATAGTCGGTCGATTATGACGACCATAATCGTCACGTAATGCCCGAAAAGTGGCTACGTTTGAATCACCACATTTTTAGTAAGTGTTAATAATTTTAACGCGACTGTTCGATTGTTAAGCGATCCGTTATCGTAAATGACAAACATTGAACTTATATTATGACACTTCAAATGACAACTGATTTTGACAGGTGTCAAATGCCAGCAGTACCAACTTGAAACTACAAAATAAATCACCCGTTACATATACTACAGTTTATAGAATATTGCATATCAAAATTTTCAACAACAAAAATATTTTGGAGTAAAAAAAAACAAAGGGTAATGCATACCCAATTATTTTTTGAATATTCAATATTTCAAAAACGAGTAAATGATTTTTTTTTTAAATTAACATTGGAATATCGAGCAAGTTCGTGTGACTCAAACGTGCATTTTATTTAAATTGCTCTAGTAAGAAAAAAGGTTAGTGAACTTTTTTTAAAATCTTTGCTGGACTTTCTAACGTTATTAACTGTACAATAAAACATATCTTCATTTACAATTCTATAAGGGGACCTCAAAATATGGAGACGTATAATAAAAAAAATAAAAACTTAAATTGCTCCAACTTTCTCATTCTGTATAAGTTCAAGTAGATTTAATATTTTTTTCCTATACCTAGACAATACCTGTTCCCGATGCACTCTAGATTTTCTAATTCTATGGGTAAAGTTTGCTTTTCTCAACTACATACATTATTAATACAAAAATTTAGCCTCTCTTAGTTTATGCAAATATGTGTTTTGAAGAAAATATGTGGTTAACCTCGCTTCAATCAATGAACCAAAAAGGTACGTAGATACAATAAAAATGTTTATTAGGACAGTAAATTATTTTACCAATAAACTCTTTTACTGGGCCAATAAAAGGCAGTTTAATAATCGTTTATTTATATAGATTTTTCCAATAAGAGGTTTAATTTTGAATAGCCCGCTATTTGTGCAGCTGTCATCTTTTGACATTTTGACATTTGACAAGTATAAACTACGCCATTACTTAAATGGAACTAACGTGCCACACAAACAACGAAACAATCGCAAATTTTGCCAGAAAAGTTTCCTGGCCGTGTTATTTCTCGAAATTTGCATTTGCAATTTATCAAAGTAAAAAAGTAGTTTTATCTCAAAAATTTTTCTTATTCAAAAGATGAGCAAGCGAATTAAAAATTTTTTTCCTTAGAGTTTTGACAGCAAAACTGAGAAATTTACCTGAGGAATCCTTTTCATGTAACTGAAATTTGCTAAAATCTCCTAGATCTCATTTTTCTAAACACGCCAAATGTATGAGTTTATTATGTAGAAAAAAAAAGAAGTTTTTTAATACAAGTAGCCCGTTATTAATTTTTAAATTTTTATTTTCAATAAACAGAGTTTAATTGAGTCAGCAAATTGTTTATTGAGTAAAAATTTTTAAAAACAAACATTTTAATATCAATAAACGGTGTTTATAAATATGACGAAAGATTTTTTTTCAGCGAGCGTAATTAAATCTTTAAATGTTCTACTATATAACGATTTTAAAATTCATCCAGTGCGAAATGTTTTCTCTTATAAAGTTATAAAAAATTTCATTAGAAGATCATTATGTAGACAAAATTGTGGACCCATTGTTTTCGTTTTTTTTATCACCGTAATTTCAGGTGTTAATAAAATTTCGATTTTAATTGTATTTTCAAATGCAATACTTTGCCTTTACCAGAGCTATATATTAATTTAGTTAGTTCAAATATATTGTTTTTAATTAGCATGCTAATCATACGGGTATTGTTCTCCGATTTATGGCCAGTGGTACCACTTTACTTCAATTAAAGTAGATCTACTTCTTTTTTTCAAATTTGTTTTAAATCTACTTTCTACTTTCTATTTAAATCTACTTCATTTTAAAAATCTCTGTTTCTGTTATTTGAATTTTACAAAGAAAATGCCAATTCTACATCTTTTTCTATATTTTACTCTAGAATGTAGCCCAACAAAATACAAAAAAAAAAAAAAAAAACAACTAACTAGTACCAATACCAATTTAAAGTTTTTGAACCTAAAAACTTCAAAGTCTGAAATCTTTTTTAGTTATTTTTAATGACGTGATCTTATTTTGTAAGAACATACTAATAGTAAAATAATTTTAATGTTCTTTTTTATAACAAAAAATAATTACTAAAGTACCTAAACATGAAGACTGAGATATTTGTTTTTGATAAAGAAAATTATTTTTTTATTTTTAAATTTTTTTTTTTTTTTAAATTAGTTTAAAAATTTATTTAATCATATTTAATTAAATTGATTTATAGAAAAAAGAATGAGTAAAGTAGCCAAACATGAAGTCTGAGATAATTTTTTGTTCCATTGTTTTTTTTTTTTTTTAATTATTTTAATACTATTAAACAGTGTATTAAACAATATAATGAATATATATTATGTAAATTTGAAGTCTGAAAGAATTTTTATTTTTATTTTTTTTTTGTTTAATTAAATAAATTTAGCAAAACATTTTTTTTTTTAATTATAGATTTATATCTAACGGCCATATTATTCATTCGATTAATCCAGAATAAACTTAAATTATACAAATTTAATGTAAATACATCCGGATTTAAGTTTTAATCTGAATGTATCGAGTGCATAATATGGCCGTAAAAAATGTCATTTTTGAATCAAATCTACTTCGACATCATGCAAGTTACAGCTACCCGCCTGTGAGGGTTTTAAAAAAAATATAAGTTTATGCTAGCCATTTCAACTATGAATGTAAGGAGTAGTTAAGTTTTGTTTAAAATGAAATTGCAGGACAGTCCTTCATTCAGAGACCTCTAGATTCATATCCAGAAATTTCAAAAGATCAATGAAAGACCAAAGATACTTATACAAAAAGGACACCTAAAATAGTTTGTCCCTAAATTGTAAGTTTAAACATAAATAGTTGTATTTATTAGATTTTTGTCTACTCTTAAACACTGTCTAACTATTTTCAAATTGGTGGAAATATGCTTTATTTAATAAAAATAAATATCACATTATTCACTGTTAAGACAACCTTCTCTTGTGTCTAAGTTTTTGAACACACTTCCCAAAGTTGAACAGTTGTCTAAAGTTAGACAATGTTTATAAATAAGACCAAAAGCTTCCCGAATTTCGATAAATGCTCGCTTATACGAGTATGTACAAATATATGTACTATGTATTCTATACCTACAGACGAAATACTAACGATGCTCATCGGTGCTAAAAAATAAGCTTTTCACTTAATAATTTTAAAATTTTAAAACTTATAAAAAATGTATAAATCATCATGAATATTCTACCTTGACTTCAATGGTTATGGTTTTAACTTTTTATTCTCTAAATATAAAACCAAACCAAGAATCCTTGAAATGGAGAAATACATATAATAAATAGCTAAATGTTTGCATAACATTTCCATGCATTATCCAAGTCCACAGTCATTTTTATTATATATTATGCCACATATCGCCTTTATACTTATTTTGAATAATTAATTGAATCCAAAAATATCCCTGCCCACATCAGTCCCTCCTCCTGTCGGTCTCGGCCCACCACTTCAATGCACTTCATGTCTGCCTGCATATCGAGGCTCTTTATATTGTTTGTTGTCTGACAACAAGGACGACAAAACTGTATCCTATTCATAATTTTCCAACAGAAATCTAGGCCAAAAGTTCAAGAGGATTGTAAGGATGAATTGCAAGTAAAATCAACTAGCAGCCGGACCCGCCAATCCTTGATTCCATTTTTTCCATTCATATCCTGCTTCCTCCATCATCGTTTGGTTTGCATCGCATCGGGGTTATGAATTGAATTTTGGTTTGAGAGTTCGTTTCTGTTTCCATTGATATTCCTTTGCGTCATTCATAGAAAATCGTTGCTCCTGCTGCTAGGTAGGTAGGTATAGGTGCAGTGTACAGTACATACTTTGTGTATATATTTACCACCAGTTGTTTCTGTGCAATCCTTGAACATTATAAATAAACTATGTTCGGTTGTTGTTGCCATCTCAAATCAACTCAACTCAACCCAACCAACACCCTCTCAACTTGCATTTCTTGCTGATTCTTGCTCTGGCCTGGCAAAAGCACAACTTTTTTGCGGGTTCAATGAATCTATGTTGACCCAGTTCGGTGTGATTCGACGACGGCGACGACGTCGGCGCCGACATCATTGCACCCGGCGATGAAGCAAGGTGTGTATCACTATGTGCTACATATTATAGTCCATCGTGCAGCAGCAGGCAGACTCTAATATTCAGCACAAGGATACTGAAATTCTGCATCGATTTTTGTCGTCATCGCCAAGCATTTTATGAATGGAGGCAGAATTTCTATCAAACGCGCAGGACTTTTGGGTCAACATCCTTGAAAGAAGAATACAGTTTTTCCTCATTTTATATATATTTTATTTTTATTTTTTTTATTTTTTTTTGTGAAACAACTGAGATTTTTTTCATCGCTACCTTAGAGTCCATCGAGGATAGCAATGGCGTCACTAAATGGCTTTAATAGTATGCAATTTTTTGTATGAGAAAGTTGAAGTGGGGACGCAAGGATTTAAGGACTTTTTTAGGCACAAAAAAAAACTTTAAAATTCTTATAAGTCATGATGAACGATTTGCTGCTAATAAAGGGAAAAGTTTTGGAATTTGCTATAGTTGATGGGAATGTGATGAAGATTGTTTTAAGGGATTCCACTTGAAGTCTTACCTTGAGGAAAAATGGTATGATCCTCCAGCTTTCAGATTTAAAAAGTGACGATACGCGCGTTGCGTTAAAATTATTGAATTATTATTTTTAAATTGAAATTTGATTATTTTCGTTCTATTTTACACGAATCATCCATGTTGGTTCATCTTCTGTTAATTTTCTTATTTCTTATTTTTCAGAATTAAACACAAATCACTATTGCTGAAGGAAACGGCCACATAGACATTGCTTTACGTTAACTGACTGGTTTCTGGAGTAGTTGGAAGCGGATATCGATCTAACAAAAAAATCAATATGCGGCAATATACCTATACCCTCACATCTCACCTATATATTGAGCTTGAACCTTAAGCCAGAGTCATCAAAAAATTGACTTCTATAACTTCTATGATGCCCACAAAGATTTGTTATTCATTCTAGAATTTTTATTTTTATTTTTACCGAGAAAATTTCAAACACGGGTTTTAGTTTTTTAAGATCTTTCTAAAACTGAAAACCAGAAAATTTTACGACCTCTGGTTGTCGAAATATCTTCATGCAAAGTGATATTACCTTATTTCGAACCAATTCAATTAAAATTGTTTAAAAAAATGTTTGGATGGCGATATTTCCGCAATCGAGACTCGTAGATGGTTGAAAATTTTAAAAACTTCTTAAGTTTTTTAAGATCTTTCTAAAACTGGCAACCAAAAAATTTTACGACCTCTGGTTGTCGAAATATCTTCATCCAAAGTGATATTACCTTATTTCGAACCAATTCAATTAAAATTGTTTAAAAAAATGTTTGGATGGCGATATTTCCGCAATCGAGAGTCGTAGATGGTTGAAAATTTCAAAAACTTCTTAAGTTTTTTAAGATCTTTCTAAAACTGGCAACCAAAAAATTTTACGACCTCTGGTTGTCGAAATATCTTCATCCAAAGTGATATTACCTTATTTCGAACCAATTCAATTAAAATTGTTTAAAAAAATGTTTGGATGGCGATATTTCCGCAATCGAGACTCGTAAGTGGCTGCGGTTTTCAGCGCTGGATTGGAAATTCATAGACCTTTCCGTCAATGTAAAAATTTTACCACAATTCGAAAAATAATTTTTTATTGACTTTTTGAAGAAAGCATGGACTACCCCCTTTGCTAATTTTGACGCCAAAAATTAAATGTTTCCAAAACCCATCGAAATATACATCAAAAAAAAGGTATTTAAAAACCCTATTCACTGGTGTAAGCAAAAATTTTCTACGTGGTCCGATTCTCAAAATATTTACATCCAAAGTTCTATTTGGACTTAATTTCAAAAACCACCCAAACAAATCGTTTGGATGGCTATTTCCGCAATCGAGACTCGTAGATGGTTGAAAATTTCAAAAACTTCTTTAGTTTTTTAAGATCTTTCTAAAACTGACAACCAACAAATTTTACGACCTCTGGTTGTCGAAATATCTTCATGCAAAGTGATATTACCTTATTTCGAACCAATTCAATTAAAATTGTTTAAAAAAATGTTTGGATGGCGATATTTCCGCAATCGAGACTCGTAGATGGTTGAAAATTTCAAAAACTTCTTAAGTTTTTTAAGATCTTTCTAAAACTGGCAACCAAAAAATTTTACGACCTCTGGTTGTCGAAATATCTTCATCCAAAGTGATATTACCTTATTTCGAACCAATTCAATTAAAATTGTTTAAAAAAATGTTTGGATGGCGATATTTCCGCAATCGAGACTCGTAAGTGGCTGCGGTTTTCAGCGCTGGATTGGAAATTCATAGACCTTTCCGTCAATGTAAAAATTTTACCACAATTCGAAAAATAGTTTTTTATTGACTTTTTGAAGAAAGCATGGATACCCCCTTTGCTAATTTTGACGCCAAAAATTAAATGTTTCCAAAACCCATCGAAATATACATCAAAAGAAAGGTATTTAAAAACCCTATTCACTGGTGTAAGCAAAAATTTTCTACGTGGTCCGATTCTCAAAATATTTACATCCAAAGTTCTATTTGGACTTAATTTCAAAAACCACCCAAACAAATCGTTTGGATGGCTATTTCCGCAATCGAGACTCGTAGATGGTTGAAAATTTCAAAAACTTCTTTAGTTTTTTAAGATCTTTCTAAAACTGACAACCAATAAATTTTACGACCTCTGGTTGTCGAAATATCTTCATGCAAAGTGATATTACCTTATTTCGAACCAATTCAATTAAAATTGTTTAAAAAAATGTTTGGATGGCGATATTTCCGCAATCGAGACTCGTAGATGGTTGAACATTTCAAAAACTTCTTAAGTTTTTTAAGAGCTTTCTAAAACTGGCAACCAAAAAATTTTACGACCTCTGGTTGTCGAAATATCTTCATCCAAAGTGATATTACCTTATTTCGAACCAATTCAATTAAAATTGTTTAAAAAAATGTTTGGATGGCGATATTTCCGCAATCGAGACTCGTAGATGGTTGAAAATTTCAAAAACTTCTTTAGTTTTTTAAGATCTTTCTAAAACTGACAACCAACAAATTTTACGACCTCTGGTTGTCGAAATATCTTCATGCAAAGTGATATTACCTTATTTCGAACCAATTCAATTAAAATTGTTTAAAAAAATGTTTGGATGGCGATATTTCCGCAATCGAGACTCGTAAGTGGCTGCGGTTTTCAGCGCTGGATTGGAAATTCATAGACCTTTCCGTCAATGTAAAAATTTTACCACAATTCGAAAAATAATTTTTTATTGACTTTTTGAAGAAAGCATGGACTACCCCCTTTGCTATTTTTGACGCCAAAAATTAAATGTTTCCAAAACCCATCGAAATATACATCAAAAGAAAGGTATTTAAAAACCCTATTCACTGGTGTAAGCAAAAATTTTCTACGTGGTCCGATTCTCAAAATATTTACATCCAAAGTTCTATTTGGACTTAATTTCAAAAACCACAAAAACAAATCGTTTGGATGGCTATTTCCGCAATCGAGACTCGTAGATGGTTGAAAATTTCAAAAACTTCTTTAGTTTTTTAAGATCTTTCTAAAACTGACAACCAACAAATTTTACGACCTCTGGTTGTCGAAATATCTTCATGCAAAGTGATATTACCTTATTTCGAACCAATTCAATTAAAATTGTTTAAAAAAATGTTTGGATGGCGATATTTCCGCAATCGAGACTCGTAGATGGTTGAAAATTTCAAAAACTTCTTTAGTTTTTTAAGATCTTTCTAAAACTGACAACCAACAAATTTTACGACCTCTGGTTGTCGAAATATCTTCATGCAAAGTGATATTACCTTATTTCGAACCAATTCAATTAAAATTGTTTAAAAAAATGTTTGGATGGCGATATTTCCGCAATCGAGACTCGTATATGGTTGAAAATTTCAAAAACTTCTTTAGTTTTTTAAGATCTTTCTAAAACTGACAACCAACAAATTTTACGACCTCTGGTTGTCGAAATATCTTCATCCAAAGTGATATTACCTTATTTCGAACCAATTCAATTAAAATTGTTTAAAAAAATGTTTGGATGGCGATATTTCCGCAATCGAGACTCGTAAGTGGCTGCGGTTTTCAGCGCTGGATTGGAAATTCATAGACCTTTCCGTCAATGTAAAAATTTTACCACAATTCTAAAAATAATTTTTTATTGACTTTTTGAAGAAAGCATGGACTACCCCCTTTGCTAATTTTGACGCCAAAAATTAAATGTTTCCAAAACCCATCGAAATATACATCAAAAGAAAGGTATTTAAAAACCCTATTCACTGGTGTAAGCAAAAATTTTCTACGTGGTCCGATTCTCAAAATATTTACATCCAAAGTTCTATTTGGACTTAATTTCAAAAACCACCCAAACAAATCGTTTGGATGGCTATTTCCGCAATCGAGACTCGTAGATGGTTGAAAATTTCAAAAACTTCTTTAGTTTTTTAAGATCTTTCTAAAACTGACAACCAACAAATTTTACGACCTCTGGTTGTCGAAATATCTTCATGCAAAGTGATATTACCTTATTTCGAACCAATTCAATTAAAATTGTTTAAAAAAATGTTTGGATGGCGATATTTCCGCAATCGAGACTCGTAAGTGGCTGCGGTTTTCAGCGCTGGATTGGAAATTCATAGACCTTTCCGTCAATGTAAAAATTTTACCACAATTCGAAAAATAATTTTTTATTGACTTTTTGAAGAAAGCATGGACTACCCCCTTTGCTAATTTTGACGCCAAAAATTAAATGTTTCCAAAACCCATCGAAATATACATCAAAAGAAAGGTATTTAAAAACCCTATTCACTGGTGTAAGCAAAAATTTTCTACGTGGTCCGATTCTCAAAATATTTACATCCAAAGTTCTATTTGGACTTAATTTCAAAAACCACCCAAACAAATCGTTTGGATGGCTATTTCCGCAATCGAGACTCGTAGATGGTTGAAAATTTCAAAAACTTCTTTAGTTTTTTAAGATCTTTCTAAAACTGACAACCAACAAATTTTACGACCTCTGGTTGTCGAAATATCTTCATGCAAAGTGATATTACCTTATTTCGAACCAATTCAATTAAAATTGTTTAAAAAAATGTTTGGATGGCGATATTTCCGCAATCGAGACTCGTAGATGGTTGAAAATTTCAAAAACTTCTTTAGTTTTTTAAGATCTTTCTAAAACTGACAACCAACAAATTTTACGACCTCTGGTTGTCGAAATATCTTCATGCAAAGTGATATTACCTTATTTCGAACCAATTCAATTAAAATTGTTTAAAAAAATGTTTGGATGGCGATATTTCCGCAATCGAGACTCGTAAGTGGCTGCGGTTTTCAGCGCTGGATTGGAAATTCATAGACCTTTCCGTCAATGTAAAAATTTTACCACAATTCTAAAAATAATTTTTTATTGACTTTTTGAAGAAAGCACGGACTACCCCCTTTGCTAATTTTGACGCCAAAAATTAAATGTTTCCAAAACCCATCGAAATATACATCAAAAGAAAGGTATTTAAAAACCCTATTCACTGGTGTAAGCAAAAATTTTCTACGTGGTCCGATTCTCAAAATATTTACATCCAAAGTTCTATTTGGACTTAATTTCAAAAACCACCCAAACAAATCGTTTGGATGGCTATTTCCGCAATCGAGACTCGTAGATGGTTGAAAATTTCAAAAACTTCTTTAGTTTTTTAAGATCTTTCTAAAACTGACAACCAACAAATTTTACGACCTCTGGTTGTCGAAATATCTTCATGCAAAGTGATATTACCTTATTTCGAACCAATTCAATTAAAATTGTTTAAAAAAATGTTTGGATGGCGATATTTCCGCAATCGAGACTCGTATATGGTTGAAAATTTCAAAAACTTCTTTAGTTTTTTAAGATCTTTCTAAAACTGACAACCAACAAATTTTACGACCTCTGGTTGTCGAAATATCTTCATCCAAAGTGATATTACCTTATTTCGAACCAATTCAATTAAAATTGTTTAAAAAAATGTTTGGATGGCGATATTTCCGCAATCGAGACTCGTAAGTGGCTGCGGTTTTCAGCGCTGGATTGGAAATTCATAGACCTTTCCGTCAATGTAAAAATTTTACCACAATTCGAAAAATAATTTTTTATTGACTTTTTGAAGAAAGCATGGACTACCCCCTTTGCTAATTTTGACGCCAAAAATTAAATGTTTCCAAAACCCATCGAAATATACATCAAAAGAAAGGTATTTAAAAACCCTATTCACTGGTGTAAGCAAAAATTTTCTACGTGGTCCGATTCTCAAAATATTTACATCCAAAGTTCTATTTGGACTTAATTTCAAAAACCACCCAAACAAATCGTTTGGATGGCTATTTCCGCAATCGAGACTCGTAGATGGTTGAAAATTTCAAAAACTTCTTTAGTTTTTTAAGATCTTTCTAAAACTGACAACCAACAAATTTTACGACCTCTGGTTGTCGAAATATCTTCATGCAAAGTGATATTACCTTATTTCGAACCAATTCAATTAAAATTGTTTAAAAAAATGTTTGGATGGCGATATTTCCGCAATCGAGACTCGTAGATGGTTGAACATTTCAAAAACTTCTTAAGTTTTTTAAAAGCTTTCTAAAACTGGCAACCAAAAAATTTTACGACCTCTGGTTGTCGAAATATCTTCATCCAAAGTGATATTACCTTATTTCGAACCAATTCAATTAAAATTGTTTAAAAAAATGTTTGGATGGCGATATTTCCGCAATCGAGACTCGTAAGTGGCTGCGGTTTTCAGCGCTGGATTGGAAATTCATAGACCTTTCCGTCAATGTAAAAATTTTACCACAATTCGAAAAATAATTTTTTATTGACTTTTTGAAGAAAGCATGGACTACCCCCTTTGCTAATTTTGACGCCAAAAATTAAATGTTTCCAAAACCCATCGAAATATACATCAAAAGAAAGGTATTTAAAAACCCTATTCACTGGTGTAAGCAAAAATTTTCTACGTGGTCCGATTCTCAAAATATTTACATCCAAAGTTCTATTTGGACTTAATTTCAAAAACCACCCAAACAAATCGTTTGGATGGCTATTTCCGCAATCGAGACTCGTAGATGGTTGAAAATTTCAAAAACTTCTTTAGTTTTTTAAGATCTTTCTAAAACTGACAACCAACAAATTTTACGACCTCTGGTTGTCGAAATATCTTCATGCAAAGTGATATTACCTTATTTCGAACCAATTCAATTAAAATTGTTTAAAAAAATGTTTGGATGGCGATATTTCCGCAATCGAGACTCGTAGATGGTTGAAAATTTCAAAAACTTCTTTAGTTTTTTAAGATCTTTCTAAAACTGACAACCAACAAATTTTACGACCTCTGGTTGTCGAAATATCTTCATGCAAAGTGATATTACCTTATTTCGAACCAATTCAATTAAAATTGTTTAAAAAAATGTTTGGATGGCGATATTTCCGCAATCGAGACTCGTAGATGGTTGAAAATTTCAAAAACTTCTTAATTTTTTTAAGATCTTTCTAAAACTGGCAACCAAAAATTTTACGACCTCTGGTTGTCGAAATATCTTCATGCAAAGTGATATTACCTTATTTCGAACCAATTCAATTAAAATTGTTTAAAAAAATGTTTGGATGGCGATATTTCCGCAATCGAGACTCGTAGATGGTTGAAAATTTCAAAAACTTCTTAATTTTTTTAAGATCTTTCTAAAACTGACAACCAACAAATTTTACGACCTCTGGTTGTCGAAATATCTTCATGCAAAGTGATATTACCTTATTTCGAACCAATTCAATTAAAATTGTTTAAAAAAATGTTTGGATGGCGATATTTCCGCAATCGAGACTCGTAAGTGGCTGCGGTTTTCAGCGCTGGATTGGAAATTCATAGACCTTTCCGTCAATGTAAAAATTTTACCACAATTCGAAAAATAATTTTTTATTGACTTTTTGAAGAAAGCATGGACTACCCCCTTTGCTAATTTTGACGCCAAAAATTAAATGTTTCCAAAACCCATCGAAATATACATCAAAAAAAAGGTATTTAAAAACCCTATTCACTGGTGTAAGCAAAAATTTTCTACGTGGTCCGATTCTCAAAATATTTACATCCAAAGTTCTATTTGGACTTAATTTCAAAAACCACCCAAACAAATCGTTTGGATGGCTATTTCCGCAATCGAGACTCGTAGATGGTTGAAAATTTCAAAAACTTCTTTAGTTTTTTAAGATCTTTCTAAAACTGACAACCAACAAATTTTACGACCTCTGGTTGTCGAAATATCTTCATGCAAAGTGATATTACCTTATTTCGAACCAATTCAATTAAAATTGTTTAAAAAAATGTTTGGATGGCGATATTTCCGCAATCGAGACTCGTAGATGGTTGAAAATTTCAAAAACTTCTTAAGTTTTTTAAGATCTTTCTAAAACTGGCAACCAAAAAATTTTACGACCTCTGGTTGTCGAAATATCTTCATCCAAAGTGATATTACCTTATTTCGAACCAATTCAATTAAAATTGTTTAAAAAAATGTTTGGATGGCGATATTTCCGCAATCGAGACTCGTAAGTGGCTGCGGTTTTCAGCGCTGGATTGGAAATTCATAGACCTTTCCGTCAATGTAAAAATTTTACCACAATTCGAAAAATAATTTTTTATTGACTTTTTGAAGAAAGCATGGACTACCCCCTTTGCTATTTTTGACGCCAAAAATTAAATGTTTCCAAAACCCATCGAAATATACATTAAAAGAAAGGTATTTAAAAACCCTATTCACTGGTGTAAGCAAAAATTTTCTACGTGGTCCGATTCTCAAAATATTTACATCCAAAGTTCTATTTGGACTTAATTTCAAAAACCACAAAAACAAATCGTTTGGATGGCTATTTCCGCAATCGAGACTCGTAGATGGTTGAAAATTTCAAAAACTTCTTAAGTTTTTTAAGATCTTTCTAAAACTGGCAACCAAAAAATTTTACGACCTCTGGTTGTCGAAATATCTTCATCCAAAGTGATATTACCTTATTTCGAACCAATTCAATTAAAATTGTTTAAAAAAATGTTTGGATGGCGATATTTCCGCAATCGAGACTCGTAAGTGGCTGCGGTTTTCAGCGCTGGATTGGAAATTCATAGACCTTTCCGTCAATGTAAAAATTTTACCACAATTCGAAAAATAATTTTTTATTGACTTTTTGAAGAAAGCATGGACTACCCCCTTTGCTAATTTTGACGCCAAAAATTAAATGTTTCCAAAACCCATCGAAATATACATTAAAAGAAAGGTATTTAAAAACCTTATTCACTGGTGTAAGCAAAAATTTTCTACGTGGTCCGATTCTCAAAATATTTACATCCAAAGTTCTATTTGGACTTAATTTCAAAAACCACCCAAACAAATCGTTTGGATGGCTATTTCCGCAATCGAGACTCGTAGATGGTTGAAAATTTCAAAAACTTCTTTAGTTTTTTAAGATCTTTCTAAAACTGACAACCAACAAATTTTACGACCTCTGGTTGTCGAAATATCTTCATGCAAAGTGATATTACCTTATTTCGAACCAATTCAATTAAAATTGTTTAAAAAAATGTTTGGATGGCGATATTTCCGCAATCGAGACTCGTAGATGGTTGAAAATTTCAAAAACTTCTTAAGTTTTTTAAGATCTATCTAAAACTGGCAACCAAAAAATTTTACGACCTCTGGTTGTCGAAATATCTTCATCCAAAGTGATATTACCTTATTTCGAACCAATTCAATTAAAATTGTTTAAAAAAATGTTTGGATGGCGATATTTCCGCAATCGAGACTCGTAAGTGGCTGCGGTTTTCAGCGCTGGATTGGAAATTCATAGACCTTTCCGTCAATGTAAAAATTTTACCACAATTCGAAAAATAATTTTTTATTGACTTTTTGAAGAAAGCATGGACTACCTACCCCCTTTGCTAATTTTGACGCCAAAAATTAAATGTATCCAAAACCCATCGAAATATACATCAAAAGAAAGGTATTTAAAAACCCTATTCACTGGTGTAAGCAAAAATTTTCTACGTGGTCCGATTCTCAAAATATTTACATCCAAAGTTCTATTTGGACTTAATTTCAAAAACCACCCAAACAAATCGTTTGGATGGCTATTTCCGCAATCGAGACTCGTAGATGGTTGAAAATTTCAAAAACTTCTTTAGTTTTTTAAGATCTTTCTAAAACTGACAACCAACAAATTTTACGACCTCTGGTTGTCGAAATATCTTCATGCAAAGTGATATTACCTTATTTCGAACCAATTCAATTAAAATTGTTTAAAAAAATGTTTGGATGGCGATATTTCCGCAATCGAGACTCGTAGATGGTTGAAAATTTCAAAAACTTCTTAAGTTTTTTAAGATCTATCTAAAACTGGCAACCAAAAAATTTTACGACCTCTGGTTGTCGAAATATCTTCATCCAAAGTGATATTACCTTATTTCGAACCAATTCAATTAAAATTGTTTAAAAAAATGTTTGGATGGCGATATTTCCGCAATCGAGACTCGTAAGTGGCTGCGGTTTTCAGCGCTGGATTGGAAATTCATAGACCTTTCCGTCAATGTAAAAATTTTACCACAATTCGAAAAATAATTTTTTATTGACTTTTTGAAGAAAGCATGGACTACCTACCCCCTTTGCTAATTTTGACGCCAAAAATTAAATGTATCCAAAACCCATCGAAATATACATCAAAAGAAAGGTATTTAAAAACCCTATTCACTGGTGTAAGCAAAAATTTTCTACGTGGTCCGATTCTCAAAATATTTACATCCAAAGTTCTATTTGGACTTAATTTCAAAAACCACCCAAACAAATCGTTTGGATGGCTATTTCCGCAATCGAGACTCGTAGATGGTTGAAAATTTCAAAAACTTCTTTAGTTTTTTAAGATCTTTCTAAAACTGACAACCAACAAATTTTACGACCTCTGGTTGTCGAAATATCTTCATGCAAAGTGATATTACCTTATTTCGAACCAATTCAATTAAAATTGTTTAAAAAAATGTTTGGATGGCGATATTTCCGCAATCGAGACTCGTAAGTGGCTGCGGTTTTCAGCGCTGGATTGGAAATTCATAGACCTTTCCGTCAATGTAAAAATTTTACCACAATTCGAAAAATAATTTTTTATTGACTTTTTGAAGAAAGCATGGACTACCCCCTTTGCTATTTTTGACGCCAAAAATTAAATGTTTCCAAAACCCATCGAAATATACATTAAAAGAAAGGTATTTAAAAACCCTATTCACTGGTGTAAGCAAAAATTTTCTACGTGGTCCGATTCTCAAAATATTTACATCCAAAGTTCTATTTGGACTTAATTTCAAAAACCACAAAAACAAATCGTTTGGATGGCTATTTCCGCAATCGAGACTCGTAGATGGTTGAAAATTTCAAAAACTTCTTAAGTTTTTTAAGATCTTTCTAAAACTGGCAACCAAAAAATTTTACGACCTCTGGTTGTCGAAATATCTTCATCCAAAGTGATATTACCTTATTTCGAACCAATTCAATTAAAATTGTTTAAAAAAATGTTTGGATGGCGATATTTCCGCAATCGAGACTCGTAAGTGGCTGCGGTTTTCAGCGCTGGATTGGAAATTCATAGACCTTTCCGTCAATGTAAAAATTTTACCACAATTCGAAAAATAATTTTTTATTGACTTTTTGAAGAAAGCATGGACTACCCCCTTTGCTAATTTTGACGCCAAAAATTAAATGTTTCCAAAACCCATCGAAATATACATTAAAAGAAAGGTATTTAAAAACCTTATTCACTGGTGTAAGCAAAAATTTTCTACGTGGTCCGATTCTCAAAATATTTACATCCAAAGTTCTATTTGGACTTAATTTCAAAAACCACCCAAACAAATCGTTTGGATGGCTATTTCCGCAATCGAGACTCGTAGATGGTTGAAAATTTCAAAAACTTCTTTAGTTTTTTAAGATCTTTCTAAAACTGACAACCAACAAATTTTACGACCTCTGGTTGTCGAAATATCTTCATGCAAAGTGATATTACCTTATTTCGAACCAATTCAATTAAAATTGTTTAAAAAAATGTTTGGATGGCGATATTTCCGCAATCGAGACTCGTAGATGGTTGAAAATTTCAAAAACTTCTTTAGTTTTTTAAGATCTTTCTAAAACTGACAACCAACAAATTTTACGACCTATGGTTGTCGAAATATCTTCATGCAAAGTGATATTACCTTATTTCGAACCAATTCAATTAAAATTGTTTAAAAAAATGTTTGGATGGCGATATTTCCGCAATCGAGACTCGTAGATGGTTGAAAATTTCAAAAACTTCTTAAGTTTTTTAAGATCTATCTAAAACTGGCAACCAAAAAATTTTACGACCTCTGGTTGTCGAAATATCTTCATCCAAAGTGATATTACCTTATTTCGAACCAATTCAATTAAAATTGTTTAAAAAAATGTTTGGATGGCGATATTTCCGCAATCGAGACTCGTAAGTGGCTGCGGTTTTCAGCGCTGGATTGGAAATTCATAGACCTTTCCGTCAATGTAAAAATTTTACCACAATTCGAAAAATAATTTTTTATTGACTTTTTGAAGAAAGCATGGACTACCTACCCCCTTTGCTAATTTTGACGCCAAAAATTAAATGTATCCAAAACCCATCGAAATATACATCAAAAGAAAGGTATTTAAAAACCCTATTCACTGGTGTAAGCAAAAATTTTCTACGTGGTCCGATTCTCAAAATATTTACATCCAAAGTTCTATTTGGACTTAATTTCAAAAACCACCCAAACAAATCGTTTGGATGGCTATTTCCGCAATCGAGACTCGTAGATGGTTGAAAATTTCAAAAACTTCTTTAGTTTTTTAAGATCTTTCTAAAACTGACAACCAACAAATTTTACGACCTCTGGTTGTCGAAATATCTTCATGCAAAGTGATATTACCTTATTTCGAACCAATTCAATTAAAATTGTTTAAAAAAATGTTTGGATGGCGATATTTCCGCAATCGAGACTCGTAGATGGTTGAAAATTTCAAAAACTTCTTAAGTTTTTTAAGATCTTTCTAAAACTGGCAACCAAAAAATTTTACGACCTCTGGTTGTCGAAATATCTTCATCCAAAGTGATATTACCTTATTTCGAACCAATTCAATTAAAATTGTTTAAAAAAATGTTTGGATGGCGATATTTCCGCAATCGAGACTCGTAAGTGGCTGCGGTTTTCAGCGCTGGATTGGAAATTCATAGACCTTTCCGTCAATGTAAAAATTTTACCACAATTCTAAAAATAATTTTTTATTGACTTTTTGAAGAAAGCATGGACTACCCCCTTTGCTAATTTTGACGCCACAAATTAAATGTTTCCAAAACCCATCGAAATATACATCAAAAGAAAGGTATTTAAAAACCCTATTCACTGGTGTAAGCAAAAATTTTCTACGTGGTCCGATTCTCAAAATATTTACATCCAAAGTTCTATTTGGACTTAATTTCAAAAACCACCCAAACAAATCGTTTGGATGGCTATTTCCGCAATCGAGACTCGTAGATGGTTGAAAATTTCAAAAACTTCTTTAGTTTTTTAAGATCTTTCTAAAACTGACAACCAACAAATTTTACGACCCCTGGTTGTCGAAATATCTTCATGCAAAGTGATATTACCTTATTTCGAACCAATTCAATTAAAATTGTTTAAAAAAATGTTTGGATGGCGATATTTCCGCAATCGAGACTCGTAGATGGTTGAAAATTTCAAAAACTTCTTTAGTTTTTTAAGATCTTTCTAAAACTGACAACCAACAAATTTTACGACCCCTGGTTGTCGAAATATCTTCATGCAAAGTGATATTACCTTATTTCGAACCAATTCAATTAAAATTGTTTAAAAAAATGTTTGGATGGCGATATTTCCGCAATCGAGACTCGTAGATGGTTGAAAATTTCAAAAACTTCTTTAGTTTTTTAAGATCTTTCTAAAACTGACAACCAACAAATTTTACGACCTCTGGTTGTCGAAATATCTTCATGCAAAGTGATATTACCTTATTTCGAACCAATTCAATTAAAATTGTTTAAAAAAATGTTTGGATGGCGATATTTCCGCAATCGAGACTCGTAGATGGTTGAAAATTTCAAAAACTTCTTTAGTTTTTTAAGATCTTTCTAAAACTGACAACCAACAAATTTTACGACCTCTGGTTGTCGAAATATCTTCA
Source organism: Epistrophe eligans (assembly GCA_951394125.1). Classification (NCBI taxonomy): domain Eukaryota; kingdom Metazoa; phylum Arthropoda; class Insecta; order Diptera; family Syrphidae; genus Epistrophe; species Epistrophe eligans. Next base: position 30,247,360 of record OX596029.1, read on the forward strand.
TGCAAAGTGATATTACCTTATTTCGAACCAATTCAATTAAAATTGTTTAAAAAAATGTTTGGATGGCGATATTTCCGCAATCGAGACTCGTAGATGGTTGAAAATTTCAAAAACTTCTTTAGTTTTTTAAGATCTTTCTAAAACTGACAACCAACAAATTTTACGACCTCTGGTTGTCGAAATATCTTCATGCAAAGTGATATTACCTTATTTCGAACCAATTCAATTAAAATTGTTTAAAAAAATGTTTGGATGGCGATATTTCCGCAATCGAGACTCGTAGATGGTTGAAAATTTCAAAAACTTCTTAAGTTTTTTAAGATCTTTCTAAAACTGGCAACCAAAAAATTTTACGACCTCTGGTTGTCGAAATATCTTCATCCAAAGTGATATTACCTTATTTCGAACCAATTCAATTAAAATTGTTTAAAAAAATGTTTGGATGGCGATATTTCCGCAATCGAGACTCGTAAGTGGCTGCGGTTTTCAGCGCTGGATTGGAAATTCATAGACCTTTCCGTCAATGTAAAAATTTTACCACAATTCCAAAAATAGTTTTTTATTGACTTTTTGAAGAAAGCATGGACTACCCCCTTTGCTAATTTTGACGCCAAAAATTAAATGTTTCCAAAACCCATCGAAATATACATCAAAAGAAAGGTATTTAAAAACCCTATTCACTGGTGTAAGCAAACATTTTCTACGTGGTCCGATTCTCAAAATATTTACATCCAAAGTTCTATTTGGACTTAATTTCAAAAACCACAAAAACAAATCGTTTGGATGGCTATTTCCGCAATCGAGACTCGTAGATGGTTGAAAATTTCAAAAACTTCTTTAGTTTTTTAAGATCTTTCTAAAACTGACAACCAACAAATTTTACGACCTCTGGTTGTCGAAATATCTTCATCCAAAGTTATATTACCTTATTTCGAACCAATTCAATTAAAATTGTTTAAAAAAATGTTTGGATGGCGATATTTCCGCAATCGAGACTCGTAAGTGGCTGCGGTTTTCAGCGCTGGATTGGAAATTCATAGACCTTTCCGTCAATGTAAAAATTTTACCACAATTCTAAAAATAATTTTTTATTGACTTTTTGAAGAAAGCATGGACTTTGCTAATTTTGACGCCAAAAATTAAATGTTTCCAAAACCCATCGAAATATACATCAAAAGAAAGGTATTTAAAAACCCTATTCACTAGTGTAAGCAAAAATTTTCTACGTGGTCCGATTCTCAAAATATTTACATCCAAAGTTCTATTTGGACTTAATTTCAAAAACCACCCAAACAAATCGTTTGGATGGCTATTTCCGCAATCGAGACTCGTAGATGGTTGAAAATTTCAAAAACTTCTTTAGTTTTTTAAGATCTTTCTAAAACTGACAACCAACAAATTTTACGACCTCTGGTTGTCGAAATATCTTCATGCAAAGTGATATTACCTTATTTCGAACCAATTCAATTAAAATTGTTTAAAAAAATGTTTGGATGGCGATATTTCCGCAATCGAGACTCGTATATGGTTGAAAATTTCAAAAACTTCTTTAGTTTTTTAAGATCTTTCTAAAACTGACAACCAACAAATTTTACGACCTCTGGTTGTCGAAATATCTTCATCCAAAGTGATATTACCTTATTTCGAACCAATTCAATTAAAATTGTTTAAAAAAATGTTTGGATGGCGATATTTCCGCAATCGAGACTCGTAAGTGGCTGCGGTTTTCAGCGCTGGATTGGAAATTCATAGACCTTTCCGTCAATGTAAAAATTTTACCACAATTCGAAAAATAATTTTTTATTGACTTTTTGAAGAAAGCATGGACTACCCCCTTTGCTAATTTTGACGCCAAAAATTAAATGTTTCCAAAACCCATCGAAATATACATCAAAAGAAAGGTATTTAAAAACCCTATTCACTAGTGTAAGCAAAAATTTTCTACGTGGTCCGATTCTCAAAATATTTACATCCAAAGTTCTATTTGGACTTAATTTCAAAAACCACCCAAACAAATCGTTTGGATGGCTATTTCCGCAATCGAGACTCGTAGATGGTTGAAAATTTCAAAAACTTCTTTAGTTTTTTAAGATCTTTCTAAAACTGACAACCAACAAATTTTACGACCTCTGGTTGTCGAAATATCTTCATGCAAAGTGATATTACCTTATTTCGAACCAATTCAATTAAAATTGTTTAAAAAAATGTTTGGATGGCGATATTTCCGCAATCGAGACTCGTAAGTGGCTGCGGTTTTCAGCGCTGGATTGGAAATTCATAGACCTTTCCGTCAATGTAAAAATTTTACCACAATTCGAAAAATAATTTTTTATTGACTTTTTGAAGAAAGCATGGACTACCCCCTTTGCTAATTTTGACGCCAAAAATTAAATGTTTCCAAAACCCATCGAAATATACATCAAAAGAAAGGTATTTAAAAACCCTATTCACTAGTGTAAGCAAAAATTTTCTACGTGGTCCGATTCTCAAAATATTTACATCCAAAGTTCTATTTGGACTTAATTTCAAAAACCACCCAAACAAATCGTTTGGATGGCTATTTCCGCAATCGAGACTCGTAGATGGTTGAAAATTTCAAAAACTTCTTTAGTTTTTTAAGATCTTTCTAAAACTGACAACCAACAAATTTTACGACCTCTGGTTGTCGAAATATCTTCATGCAAAGTGATATTACCTTATTTCGAACCAATTCAATTAAAATTGTTTAAAAAAATGTTTGGATGGCGATATTTCCGCAATCGAGACTCGTAGATGGTTGAACATTTCAAAAACTTCTTAAGTTTTTTAAGAGCTTTCTAAAACTGGCAACCAAAAAATTTTACGACCTCTGGTTGTCGAAATATCTTCATCCAAAGTGATATTACCTTATTTCGAACCAATTCAATTAAAATTGTTTAAAAAAATGTTTGGATGGCGATATTTCCGCAATCGAGACTCGTAAGTGGCTGCGGTTTTCAGCGCTGGATTGGAAATTCATAGACCTTTCCGTCAATGTAAAAATTTTACCACAATTCTAAAAATAATTTTTTATTGACTTTTTGAAGAAAGCATGGACTACCCCCTTTGCTAATTTTGACGCCACAAATTAAATGTTTCCAAAACCCATCGAAATATACATCAAAAGAAAGGTATTTAAAAACCCTATTCACTGGTGTAAGCAAAAATTTTCTACGTGGTCCGATTCTCAAAATATTTACATCCAAAGTTCTATTTGGACTTAATTTCAAAAACCACCCAAACAAATCGTTTGGATGGCTATTTCCGCAATCGAGACTCGTAGATGGTTGAAAATTTCAAAAACTTCTTTAGTTTTTTAAGATCTTTCTAAAACTGACAACCAACAAATTTTACGACCTCTGGTTGTCGAAATATCTTCATGCAAAGTGATATTACCTTATTTCGAACCAATTCAATTAAAATTGTTTAAAAAAATGTTTGGATGGCGATATTTCCGCAATCGAGACTCGTAGATGGTTGAAAATTTCAAAAACTTCTTTAGTTTTTTAAGATCTTTCTAAAACTGACAACCAACAAATTTTACGACCTCTGGTTGTCGAAATATCTTCATGCAAAGTGATATTACCTTATTTCGAACCAATTCAATTAAAATTGTTTAAAAAAATGTTTGGATGGCGATATTTCCGCAATCAAATTTTACGACCTCTGGTTGTCGAAATATCTTCATCCAAAGTGATATTACCTTATTTCGAACCAATTCAATTAAAATTGTTTAAAAAAATGTTTGGATGGCGATATTTCCGCAATCGAGACTCGTAAGTGGCTGCGGTTTTCAGCGCTGGATTGGAAATTCATAGACCTTTCCGTCAATGTAAAAATTTTACCACAATTCTAAAAATAATTTTTTATTGACTTTTTGAAGAAAGCATGGACTACCCCCTTTGCTAATTTTGACGCCAAAAATTAAATGTTTCCAAAACCCATCGAAATATACATCAAAAGAAAGGTATTTAAAAACCCTATTCACTGGTGTAAGCAAAAATTTTCTACGTGGTCCGATTCTCAAAATATTTACATCCAAAGTTCTATTTGGACTTAATTTCAAAAACCACCCAAACAAATCGTTTGGATGGCTATTTCCGCAATCGAGACTCGTAGATGGTTGAAAATTTCAAAAACTTCTTTAGTTTTTTAAGATCTTTCTAAAACTGACAACCAACAAATTTTACGACCTCTGGTTGTCGAAATATCTTCATGCAAAGTGATATTACCTTATTTCGAACCAATTCAATTAAAATTGTTTAAAAAAATGTTTGGATGGCGATATTTCCGCAATCAAATTTTACGACCTCTGGTTGTCGAAATATCTTCATCCAAAGTGATATTACCTTATTTCGAACCAATTCAATTAAAATTGTTTAAAAAAATGTTTGGATGGCGATATTTCCGCAATCGAGACTCGTAGATGGTTGAAAATTTCAAAAACTTCTTTAGTTTTTTAAGATCTTTCTAAAACTGACAACCAACAAATTTTACGACCTCTGGTTGTCGAAATATCTTCATCCAAAGTGATATTACCTTATTTCGAACCAATTCAATTAAAATTGTTTAAAAAAATGTTTGGATGGCGATATTTCCGCAATCGAGACTCGTAAGTGGCTGCGGTTTTCAGCGCTGGATTGGAAATTCATAGACCTTTCCGTCAATGTAAAAATTTTACCACAATTCTAAAAATAATTTTTTATTGACTTTTTGAAGAAAGCATGGACTACCCCCTTTGCTAATTTTGACGCCAAAAATTAAATGTTTCCAAAACCCATCGAAATATACATCAAAAGAAAGGTATTTAAAAACCCTATTCACTGGTGTAAGCAAAAATTTTCTACGTGGTCCGATTCTCAAAATATTTACATCCAAAGTTCTATTTGGACTTAATTTCAAAAACCACCCAAACAAATCGTTTGGATGGCTATTTCCGCAATCGAGACTCGTAGATGGTTGAAAATTTCAAAAACTTCTTTAGTTTTTTAAGATCTTTCTAAAACTGACAACCAACAAATTTTACGACCTCTGGTTGTCGAAATATCTTCATGCAAAGTGATATTACCTTATTTCGAACCAATTCAATTAAAATTGTTTAAAAAAATGTTTGGATGGCGATATTTCCGCAATCGAGACTCGTAGATGGTTGAAAATTTCAAAAACTTCTTTAGTTTTTTAAGATCTTTCTAAAACTGACAACCAACAAATTTTACGACCTCTGGTTGTCGAAATATCTTCATGCAAAGTGATATTACCTTATTTCGAACCAATTCAATTAAAATTGTTTAAAAAAATGTTTGGATGGCGATATTTCCGCAATCGAGACTCGTAGATGGTTGAAAATTTCAAAAACTTCTTTAGTTTTTTAAGATCTTTCTAAAACTGACAACCAACAAATTTTACGACCTCTGGTTGTCGAAATATCTTCATCCAAAGTGATATTACCTTATTTCGAACCAATTCAATTAAAATTGTTTAAAAAAATGTTTGGATGGCGATATTTCCGCAATCGAGACTCGTAAGTGGCTGCGGTTTTCAGCGCTGGATTGGAAATTCATAGACCTTTCCGTCAATGTAAAAATTTTACCACAATTCGAAAAATAATTTTTTATTGACTTTTTGAAGAAAGCATGGACTACCCCCTTTGCTAATTTTGACGCCAAAAATTAAATGTTTCCAAAACCCATCGAAATATACATCAAAAGAAAGGTATTTAAAAACCCTATTCACTGGTGTAAGCAAAAATTTTCTACGTGGTCCGATTCTCAAAATATTTACATCAAAAGTTCTATTTGGACTTAATTTCAAAAACCACCCAAACAAATCGTTTGGATGGCTATTTCCGCAATCGAGACTCGTAGATGGTTGTGTTACGTATGGCAACACTGGCCATCCGTGTCTTAATATATATATTGTTAAATGAAATGTAATAGTTAGTTCTTGATCGGTCTCTGACCGTGATAGACGTCTGTATTTTTATTCCGAGGAAACGGAGACAATAAATGTGGGTTTTTTGTATATTTTTCCCACAACAAAAGTCGTACCGTCTTTCATTTTAATCGGTATATTATACATTATGGTCCTTCGAGCCAGATAATATAAAAAAAAAAATCGGATATCGGAAAGTTTTTGTAAAAAGTGTTAAGTGAGAAACAATGGAGCTATAACGAAGGAATACATACATACATATGTATATGGAAATGGAGAAACAACTGGAAGGTTTGGTGTGTTGTGGATTTGCAACACAAGGAAGTGTGCAATTCACTTACACACAAAAGGGAGTTTTATTTTTATTTTCTCACTTTTTCTACTTTACAAATTTTTTTGGTGACTTACAATCACTATTTTCAGGATTTAATAAATTAATTTTTTGGTGACTTACAATCACTATTTTCAGGAATTATTATATATTTGTATTTGGTGCCTTACAACCACCAGATATCAAATGGAATTTTAAAAATGCATGTAGCAACATGCAATGGAGAAGTTCGTTTTTTGGTGCCTTACAACCACCAAATATAAAAAACCAAAAGGAGTAGTTTATTTGGTGCCTTACAACCACCAAAAAATTATGTATCTACAATACATAGAATCATGGAAGACATATAGGAGCATGCGATGGAGATATTGTGTTGAATACCCATTCACACAAAACAATATAAACGGAGCGAAATCGGAGAAAAAATACATGTAGAACATGCAACGGAGAAAAAACTCAAACGCATGTGCAAATTATTTGCGCACAAGAAAATAAACAAATCGAGACTCGAGTCTCGAAGAGAATCATGTGTATTTACACCATGACGAAAAGGGTGAGTTTGTGTCTGCAGTGTGTGTTGTGTTGTGCTAGGTAGAATAATTTAGTGGAGTGGAGGAAAAGAAAAAAATAAATTGCAATATCCATTCGAAAATGGATTCAATTTAAAATAAAAGTGGAAAATTAGAATGGAGAATATTGTTTTGGAGTTTATTTTTTTTTCTCAAAGGAGAAAACGGAATGTGTTGATGGTGCATGCGATGACGTGCGTCGGCGCCGCCATCACCATCAGTTAGTTTGCTCGGAGAGAGAAAATATTTTTATGTCAACAGAATGGAGACAGTGGAATGTTTGTCGTTCATTTGTAGACTGAATTTTGAATTTTTACAGTGGAGTTTTTGGAGATATTTTTTGGAAAAAAATGGAATTTATTGTGTTGATAATATTTTCTACAAAAACACGAATTATATTAAAGCGGAGTGTATTTAATTTGTTCATTTTATGTTACTAATTTGTAACTATGGATCTTTTAAATATTTTGGAGGGAGGAAAAGGAGAAAATGAATTAATTCAATTTGGAGTTAGATATTATTATGATAGCTTTGATGATATATATAGAAATATTAAATGGACAAATATGGGAATATTAAATTGTTTTGGAGATAGTTTTTTCCTTGGTAAAATTAAATGGAGTTTCGTAAAAATTTTTCTAGGTAGGAAAAATAAATTAGTGAACATACACGACAAAAAATATGGAAATATTTTATTCGTTATCTGGAGTTAAGATATTTTACTATTGTTTAGTATTATATTCTGGAGTTATTTGTGGAGTTTGGAACTTGGAGTTTGGAGTGTTGATATTTTCATTTTTGATTATTTTACTATGGAGTTATATATAATATTTATATATATTTTATTTTTAAAAATTGGAGATATTATAAATTATTTTTTGGAGAAATTGGAGAAAATATAAATTATTTTTTTGGAGAAAATATAAATTATTTTTTTTTGGAGAAATTGGAAAATATTTATGAAAAATTGGAGAAAATATAAATTATTTTTTTGGAGAAATTGGAAAAAATATAAATTATTTTTTGGAGAAATTGGAGAAAACGGATATTATTTTTATAAAAAATTGGAGAAAATATAAATTTTTTTTTTGAGAAATTGGAGAAAATGGAAATTATTTATAAAAAATTGGAGAAAATATATTTTTTTTTTTTTTTTTTGAGAAAACGGAAATTATTTATAAGAAATTGGAGAAAATATAACTTTTTTTTTTTTTTGGAGAAATTGGGGAAACCGAAATTATATTTATAAAAAATTGGAGAAAATATAAATTATTTTTTTTGGAGAAATTGGAGAAAACGAAAATTATATTTATGAAAATTTGGAAAAAATGGGAAAAAAATCGGAGAAATTGGAGGGAGTTAGGAGAATTGTTTCGCGTGAGCACATAGATGCGTGGACCGCAAACAAAATTAAATTAATGTTTTTAAATTTTTCTCTTGGTGACTTGAGAAAGGAGAATTATTTTAGCTAAAATTGGAGGGAGTTGGAGGGAGTTGTTTCGCGTGAGCACATAGATGCGTGGACCGCAAACAAAAATTCTAAAAATTAAAAATGGAGATTGTATTTGAAGATCTTTCAGGAGGAAGATTTTTTTTTAAATTCTTTACTTATATTATTTTTTTTTTTTACAAATTTACACACCACACACACATGCAAACCCACACACAATTTGGGGATTTTTAACTAAAATAGGAATTCATTTGAATATTTTCTTTTTTTTAATGAGGTTGATAATATTTTGTAGGAATTGAATTTATTTTTGAATAAAAATTGACACGTAGTCTAATTTATCTCATTGCATGAAAAGGAGGTAAGACAAGGAAAGGTCAGTAGACCGTGGAGAAAAGCGGAGAAAGGGTGGCATCCGGAGATAAAACAAAACTGTCACATCAGTTATCCAAAGGAATATAAATGGAGTTGCGTTAATAGGAACGCTTTTAGGAGTTATTGTTTTTGGAACACAAAATGAAAAGATAGTTGAGTTGACAGGGCAGTCGATTTCATCTATTCAGTATAAGGAGGAGGAGCAATTATACAAGTTATTAGAGCGACTTTGGCAACAAGATCAGGTCAGATCATGCTCTAGGTTTACGGAGGAAGAAATGTTAGTTGAAAAACATTTTATGGAGACATATAAAAGGGATGAATCAGGAAGGTTCATAGTTAAAATCCCTTTAAAGGATAATATCGGAAGTTCGAGGGAGATAGCGTTAAGGCGTTTGTTTATATTTAGAGAAGCGTCTTGCGAAAAATCAGGAGATAAGGAGAATTTATGTGGAGAAAATGAGGGAAGAAATACAAATAGGTCATCTTGTTTTGGCCACGGAGAAAGAGCTAATTTCGAATTGCGGAAATGGAAGTCAAACAGCCGGGTAGTTGTACGGGCTATGGATTCGGAGTTGGAGAAAACATTATTGTTTTCGGAGGGGGAAGGCACAACCATTTTAGGACTTAAATGGTTGATAGAGGAGGACAAATTTACGTTTGTAGTAAAAACCCTACATTCAATGGAGTTATAACAAAGAGGAGAATTGTGAGTCATGTAGCGCAACTATATGATTATCGGAAAAATATTAATTCAGGAGCTATGGAAACAATAGATTGGGATGATAGGCCGCCAGTTGAACTAGAAAACAGATGGTTAGAATTTTAGAATTCTATTAGTTATTTAGAAAATTTTAAAATTGATAGATGGTTGGGTGCAGGGAAAATTCCAAAAATACAAATTCACGGGTTTTCAGATAGCAGTGAATCGGCATTAGGAGCAGTAATATACGTTCGTGTTGAATATAGGAACGGGATAGTAACTAGTAAGCTTTTGACATCAAAAACTGTTGGAGTTATCGGCAGCAGAGTTGCTGTCGAAAATGATAAAAGGAGTTATAGAGTCAATGGAATGGCCGACTGTGGAGTATGTGCTATGGATTGATTCCAGTCCAGCATAATATTGAATAAAAAAGTAGACAAGGAGAAAAGCAAAATAATGGAGGTAAGAAATGAAATGAAAATATATTCTATTTCATCTTTCCAGGAGATCGTGCACATATGGCTCAGTCGTACTAAGTCAAGTGTATCGATATTGGAGTATACAAACAAATTAGAGAAAGTAATAAACATTCTTAGTTATGCCGGGAGGTATGTAGCAAACTGGATTAAATGGAGAAAAGAACTAAAACAGAAACCTAAAGAAATACAACGCAGATCTAAGAGAAAAGTGGTTAAGCAGGAAGTTTTACCACCTAATTTAACGGAGAAAGCATTAGCTATGGAGTATCTCATACGGAGAAATCAGCAGGAGAATTATAACAAGGAGATAACGGCATTGAATGCTGGGAAGCATTTACCGGAGAGGAGTTCAATAGAAAGTTTGAAACCAATTTTGGATGCAAACGGTTTGCTCCGAGTTGGGGGGAGATTAGGGAGATTGGAGATTGATTATGAGATGAAATATCCAGTAATCATCGCAAATGGATCAAGGTTAGCGGAATTATTAATGAATTATGCTCACCGGGAGACGGAACATGGAGGCATCCAAGTTATGATGCAGTTTATTAGGCAAAGGTATTGGATACCAAAACTTAGGAGTGGTTTACGGAGTCATATTCATAAATGTGTTGTGTGTGTGCGGTTGAATGCTCGCATGGAGGGACAGCTGATGGCGGAGTTACCATCAGAAAGAGTCCAGGTTGGGAAACCATTCTTAGCCACAGGAGTGGATTATACTGGCCCTTTTGAATTGAAAATGGTCGGGGGAGTCGGAAGGAGAAATAGGAGAAAATGTTGGGTTGCTATATTTGTCTGACTTAGGACTAGGGCAGTTCATATTGAAATTGTAGGAGATTTATCTTCAATAGCCTTCATAGCTAGTTATGAAAGGTTTATTGCAAGAAGAGGGAGATGCGAAAAAATCTTTAGCGACAACGGAAAAGCTTTCGTTGGAGCGTCAAAAGAATTAAATAAAGCTTTGAAAGTATTTTCAGATAAAGGAGTATTGGAGAATCTTAATCAAAAAGGTACTGACTGGCATTTCATGACACCAGCAGCGCCACATCAAGGAGAAATCGATGAAATTCTATTTGGAGCGGATCGTCGGGCAAAAGATATTGCCTTACGAGGAGTTCGGAACCTTACTCACTCAAATTGAAGCGATTCTCAATTCGAGACCTTTTCATCCTTTGAGTGACGATCCAATGGATATTTAGGCGCTAACGCCGGGACATTTTTTGGTAGGTGAACCATTAATTTTACCTCTTCCTTTCAGATTAGAAGAAAGACCAGACAAAGCGGGAGCTAAAGTATTCAAGGAGAAACAGCAAATGGTCAGCCATTTCTGGAACCGATGGCAGTCAGAATATTTGACTACTCTGCAGGAGCGGAAAAAATGGAGAAAGGAGAAGGAGGGCCTAAAAGCCAGTTGGGCAATGGAGTCGGAGTAAATAAAAACAAGTTTTTAGCCGGGACTGTTACGTATGGCAACACTGGCCATCCGTGTCTTAATATATATATTGTTAAATGAAATGTAATAGTTAGTTCTTGATCGGTCTCTGACCGTGATAGACGTCTGTATTTTTATTCCGAGGAAACGGAGACAATAAATGTGGGTTTTTTGTATATTTTTCGCACAACAAAAGTCGTACCGTCTTTCATTTTAATCGGTATATTATACAGGTTGAAAATTTCAAAAACTTCTTTAGTTTTTTAAGATCTTTCTAAAACTGACAACCAACAAATTTTACGACCTCTGGTTGTCGAAATATCTTCATGCAAAGTGATATTACCTTATTTCGAACCAATTCAATTAAAATTGTTTAAAAAAATGTTTGGATGGCGATATTTCCGCAATCGAGACTCGTAGATGGTTGAAAATTTCAAAAACTTCTTAAGTTTTTTAAGATCTTTCTAAAACTGGCAACCAAAAAATTTTACGACCTCTGGTTGTCGAAATATCTTCATCCAAAGTGATATTACCTTATTTCGAACCAATTCAATTAAAATTGTTTAAAAAAATGTTTGGATGGCGATATTTCCGCAATCGAGACTCGTAAGTGGCTGCGGTTTTCAGCGCTGGATTGGAAATTCATAGACCTTTCCGTCAATGTAAAAATTTTACCACAATTCGAAAAATAATTTTTTATTGACTTTTTGAAGAAAGCATGGACTACCCCCTTTGCTAATTTTGACGCCAAAAATTAAATGTTTCCAAAACCCATCGAAATATACATCAAAAGAAAGGTATTTAAAAACCCTATTCACTGGTGTAAGCAAAAATTTTCTACGTGGTCCGATTCTCAAAATATTTACATCCAAAGTTCTATTTGGACTTAATTTCAAAAACCACCCAAACAAATCGTTTGGATGGCTATTTCCGCAATCGAGACTCGTAGATGGTTGAAAATTTCAAAAACTTCTTTAGTTTTTTAAGATCTTTCTAAAACTGACAACCAACAAATTTTACGACCCCTGGTTGTCGAAATATCTTCATGCAAAGTGATATTACCTTATTTCGAACCAATTCAATTAAAATTGTTTAAAAAAATGTTTGGATGGCGATATTTCCGCAATCGAGACTCGTAGATGGTTGAAAATTTCAAAAACTTCTTTAGTTTTTTAAGATCTTTCTAAAACTGACAACCAACAAATTTTACGACCTCTGGTTGTCGAAATATCTTCATCCAAAGTGATATTACCTTATTTCGAACCAATTCAATTAAAATTGTTTAAAAAAATGTTTGGATGGCGATATTTCCGCAATCGAGACTCGTAAGTGGCTGCGGTTTTCAGCGCTGGATTGGAAATTCATAGACCTTTCCGTCAATGTAAAAATGTTACCACAATTCGAAAAATAATTTTTATTGACTTTTTGAAGAAAGCATGGACTACCCCCTTTGCTAATTTTGACGCCAAAAATTAAATGTTTCCAAAACCCATCGAAATATACATCAAAAGAAAGGTATTTAAAAACCCTATTCACTGGTGTAAGCAAAAATTTTCTACGTGGTCCGATTCTCAAAATATTTACATCCAAAGTTCTATTTGGACTTAATTTCAAAAACCACCCAAACAAATCGTTTGGATGGCTATTTCCGCAATCGAGACTCGTAGATGGTTGAAAATTTCAAAAACTTCTTTAGTTTTTTAAGATCTTTCTAAAACTGACAACCAACAAATTTTACGACCTCTGGTTGTCGAAATATCTTCATGCAAAGTGATATTACCTTATTTCGAACCAATTCAATTAAAATTGTTTAAAAAAATGTTTGGATGGCGATATTTCCGCAATCGAGACTCGTAGATGGTTGAAAATTTCAAAAACTTCTTAAGTTTTTTAAGATCTTTCTAAAACTGGCAACCAAAAAATTTTACGACCTCTGGTTGTCGAAATATCTTCATCCAAAGTGATATTACCTTATTTCGAACCAATTCAATTAAAATTGTTTAAAAAAATGTTTGGATGGCGATATTTCCGCAATCGAGACTCGTAAGTGGCTGCGGTTTTCAGCGCTGGATTGGAAATTCATAGACCTTTCCGTCAATGTAAAAATTTTACCACAATTCGAAAAATAGTTTTTTATTGACTTTTTGAAGAAAGCATGGACTACCCCCTTTGCTAATTTTGACGCCAAAAATTAAATGTTTCCAAAACCCATCGAAATATACATCAAAAGAAAGGTATTTAAAAACCCTATTCACTGGTGTAAGCAAAAATTTTCTACGTGGTCCGATTCTCAAAATATTTACATCCAAAGTTCTATTTGGACTTAATTTCAAAAACCACCCAAACAAATCGTTTGGATGGCTATTTCCGCAATCGAGACTCGTAGATGGTTGAAAATTTCAAAAACTTCTTTAGTTTTTTAAGATCTTTCTAAAACTGACAACCAACAAATTTTACGACATATGGTTGTCGAAATATCTTCATGCAAAGTGATATTACCTTATTTCGAACCAATTAAATTAAAATTGTTTAAAAAAATGTTTGGATGGCGATATTTCCGCAATCGAGACTCGTAGATGGTTGAAAATTTCAAAAACTTCTTAAGTTTTTTAAGATCTTTCTAAAACTGGCAACCAAAAAATTTTACGACCTCTGGTTGTCGAAATATCTTCATCCAAAGTGATATTACCTTATTTCGAACCAATTCAATTAAAATTGTTTAAAAAAATGTTTGGATGGCGATATTTCCGCAATCGAGACTCGTAAGTGGCTGCGGTTTTCAGCGCTGGATTGGAAATTCATAGACCTTTCCGTCAATGTAAAAATTTTACCACAATTCGAAAAATAGTTTTTTATTGACTTTTTGAAGAAAGCATGGACTACCCCCTTTGCTAATTTTGACGCCAAAAATTAAATGTTTCCAAAACCCATCGAAATATACATCAAAAGAAAGGTATTTAAAAACCCTATTCACTGGAGTAAGCAAAAATTTTCTACGTGGTCCGATTCTCAAAATATTTACATCCAAAGTTCTATTTGGACTTAATTTCAAAAACCACCCAAACAAATCGTTTGGATGGCTATTTCCGCAATCGAGACTCGTAGATGGTTGAAAATTTCAAAAACTTCTTTAGTTTTTTAAGATCTTTCTAAAACTGACAACCAACAAATTTTACGACCCCTGGTTGTCGAAATATCTTCATGCAAAGTGATATTACCTTATTTCGAACCAATTCAATTAAAATTGTTTAAAAAAATGTTTGGATGGCTATTTCCGCAATCGAGACTCGTAGATGGTTGAAAATTTCAAAAACTTCTTTAATTTTTTAAGATCTTTCTAAAACTGACAACCAACAAATTTTACGACCTCTGGTTGTCGAAATATCTTCATGCAAAGTGATATTACCTTATTTCGAACCAATTCAATTAAAATTGTTTAAAAAAATTTTTGGATGGCGATATTTCCGCAATCGAGACTCGTAAGTGGCTGCGGTTTTCAGCGCTGGATTGGAAATTCATAGACCTTTCCGTCAATGTAAAAATGTTACCACAATTCGAAAAATAATTTTTTATTGACTTTTTGAAGAAAGCATGGACTACCCCCTTTGCTAATTTTGACGCCAAAAATTAAATGTTTCCAAAACCCATCGAAATATACATCAAAAGAAAGGTATTTAAAAACCCTATTCACTGGTGTAAGCAAAAATTTTCTACGTGGTCCGATTCTCAAAATATTTACATCCAAAGTTCTATTTGGACTTAATTTCAAAAACCACCCAAACAAATCGTTTGGATGGCTATTTCCGCAATCGAGACTCGTAGATGGTTGAAAATTTCAAAAACTTCTTTAGTTTTTTAAGATCTTTCTAAAACTGACAACCAACAAATTTTACGACCTCTGGTTGTCGAAATATCTTCATGCAAAGTGATATTACCTTATTTCGAACCAATTCAATTAAAATTGTTTAAAAAAATGTTTGGATGGCGATATTTCCGCAATCGAGACTCGTAGATGGTTGAAAATTTCAAAAACTTCTTTAGTTTTTTAAGATCTTTCTAAAACTGACAACCAACAAATTTTACGACCCCTGGTTGTCGAAATATCTTCATGCAAAGTGATATTACCTTATTTCGAACCAATTCAATTAAAATTGTTTAAAAAAATGTTTGGATGGCGATATTTCCGCAATCGAGACTCGTAGATGGTTGAAAATTTCAAAAACTTCTTTAGTTTTTTAAGATCTTTCTAAAACTGACAACCAACAAATTTTACGACCCCTGGTTGTCGAAATATCTTCATGCAAAGTGATATTACCTTATTTCGAACCAATTCAATTAAAATTGTTTAAAAAAATGTTTGGATGGCGATATTTCCGCAATCGAGACTCGTAGATGGTTGAAAATTTCAAAAACTTCTTTAGTTTTTTAAGATCTTTCTAAAACTGACAACCAACAAATTTTACGACCTCTGGTTGTCGAAATATCTTCATGCAAAGTGATATTACCTTATTTCGAACCAATTCAATTAAAATTGTTTAAAAAAATGTTTGGATGGCGATATTTCCGCAATCGAGACTCGTAAGTGGCTGCGGTTTTCAGCGCTGGATTGGAAATTCATAGACCTTTCCGTCAATGTAAAAATTTTACCACAATTCGAAAAATAATTTTTTATTGACTTTTTGAAGAAAGCATGGACTACCCCCTTTGCTAATTTTGACGCCAAAAATTAAATGTTTCCAAAACCCATCGAAATATACATCAAAAGAAAGGTATTTAAAAACCCTATTCACTGGTGTAAGCAAAAATTTTCTACGTGGTCCGATTCTCAAAATATTTACATCCAAAGTTCTATTTGGACTTAATTTCAAAAACCACCCAAACAAATCGTTTGGATGGCTATTTCCGCAATCGAGACTCGTAGATGGTTGAAAATTTCAAAAACTTCTTTAGTTTTTTAAGATCTTTCTAAAACTGACAACCAACAAATTTTACGACCTCTGGTTGTCGAAATATCTTCATGCAAAGTGATATTACCTTATTTCGAACCAATTCAATTAAAATTGTTTAAAAAAATGTTTGGATGGCGATATTTCCGCAATCGAGACTCGTAAGTGGCTGCGGTTTTCAGCGCTGGATTGGAAATTCATAGACCTTTCCGTCAATGTAAAAATTTTACCACAATTCGAAAAATAATTTTTTATTGACTTTTTGAAGAAAGCATGGACTACCCCCTTTGCTAATTTTGACGCCAAAAATTAAATGTTTCCAAAACCCATCGAAATATACATCAAAAGAAAGGTATTTAAAAACCCTATTCACTGGTGTAAGCAAAAATTTTCTACGTGGTCCGATTCTCAAAATATTTACATCCAAAGTTCTATTTGGACTTAATTTCAAAAACCACCCAAACAAATCGTTTGGATGGCTATTTCCGCAATCGAGACTCGTAGATGGTTGAAAATTTCAAAAACTTCTTTAGTTTTTTAAGATCTTTCTAAAACTGACAACCAACAAATTTTACGACCTCTGGTTGTCGAAATATCTTCATGCAAAGTGATATTACCTTATTTCGAACCAATTCAATTAAAATTGTTTAAAAAAATGTTTGGATGGCGATATTTCCGCAATCGAGACTCGTAGATGGTTGAAAATTTCAAAAACTTCTTTAGTTTTTTAAGATCTTTCTAAAACTGACAACCAACAAATTTTACGACCCCTGGTTGTCGAAATATCTTCATGCAAAGTGATATTACCTTATTTCGAACCAATTCAATTAAAATTATTTAAAAAAATGTTTGGATGGCGATATTTCCGCAATCGAGACTCGTAGATGGTTGAAAATTTCAAAAACTTCTTTAGTTTTTTAAGATCTTTCTAAAACTGACAACCAACAAATTTTACGACCCCTGGTTGTCGAAATATCTTCATGCAAAGTGATATTACCTTATTTCGAACCAATTCAATTAAAATTGTTTAAAAAAATGTTTGGATGGCGATATTTCCGCAATCGAGACTCGTAGATGGTTGAAAATTTCAAAAACTTCTTTAGTTTTTTAAGATCTTTCTAAAACTGACAACCAACAAATTTTACGACCTCTGGTTGTCGAAATATCTTCATGCAAAGTGATATTACCTTATTTCGAACCAATTCAATTAAAATTGTTTAAAAAAATGTTTGGATGGCGATATTTCCGCAATCGAGACTCGTAAGTGGCTGCGGTTTTCAGCGCTGGATTGGAAATTCATAGACCTTTACGTCAATGTAAAAATGTTACCACAATTCGAAAAATAATTTTTTATTGACTTTTTGAAGAAAGCATGGACTACCCCCTTTGCTAATTTTGACGCCAAAAATTAAATGTTTCCAAAACCCATCGAAATATACATCAAAAGAAAGGTATTTAAAAACCCTATTCACTGGTGTAAGCAAAAATTTTCTACGTGGTCCGATTCTCAAAATATTTACATCCAAAGTTCTATTTGGACTTAATTTCAAAAACCACCCAAACAAATCGTTTGGATGGCTATTTCCGCAATCGAGACTCGTAGATGGTTGAAAATTTCAAAAACTTCTTTAGTTTTTTAAGATCTTTCTAAAACTGACAACCAACAAATTTTACGACCTCTGGTTGTCGAAATATCTTCATGCAAAGTGATATTACCTTATTTCGAACCAATTCAATTAAAATTGTTTAAAAAAATGTTTGGATGGCGATATTTCCGCAATCGAGACTCGTAAGTGGCTGCGGTTTTCAGCGCTGGATTGGAAATTCATAGACCTTTCCGTCAATGTAAAAATTTTACCACAATTCGAAAAATAATTTTTTATTGACTTTTTGAAGAAAGCATGGACTACCCCCTTTGCTAATTTTGACGCCAAAAATTAAATGTTTCCAAAACCCATCGAAATATACATCAAAAGAAAGGTATTTAAAAACCCTATTCACTGGTGTAAGCAAAAATTTTCTACGTGGTCCGATTCTCAAAATATTTACATCCAAAATTCTATTTGGACTTAATTTCAAAAACCACCCAAACAAATCGTTTGGATGGCTATTTCCGCAATCGAGACTCGTAGATGGTTGAAAATTTCAAAAACTTCTTTAGTTTTTTAAGATCTTTCTAAAACTGACAACCAACAAATTTTACGACCCCTGGTTGTCGAAATATCTTCATGCAAAGTGATATTACCTTATTTCGAACCAATTCAATTAAAATTGTTTAAAAAAATGTTTGGATGGCGATATTTCCGCAATCGAGACTCGTAGATGGTTGAAAATTTCAAAAACTTCTTTAGTTTTTTAAGATCTTTCTAAAACTGACAACCAACAAATTTTACGACCCCTGGTTGTCGAAATATCTTCATGCAAAGTGATATTACCTTATTTCGAACCAATTCAATTAAAATTGTTTAAAAAAATGTTTGGATGGCGATATTTCCGCAATCGAGACTCGTAGATGGTTGAAAATTTCAAAAACTTCTTTAGTTTTTTAAGATCTTTCTAAAACTGACAACCAACAAATTTTACGACCTCTGGTTGTCGAAATATCTTCATGCAAAGTGATATTACCTTATTTCGAACCAATTCAATTAAAATTGTTTAAAAAAATGTTTGGATGGCGATATTTCCGCAATCGAGACTCGTAGATGGTTGAAAATTTCAAAAACTTCTTTAGTTTTTTAAGATCTTTCTAAAACTGACAACCAACAAATTTTACGACCTCTGGTTGTCGAAATATCTTCATGCAAAGTGATATTACCTTATTTCGAACCAATTCAATTAAAATTGTTTAAAAAAATGTTTGGATGGCGATATTTCCGCAATCGAGACTCGTAGATGGTTGAAAATTTCAAAAACTTCTTTAGTTTTTTAAGATCTTTCTAAAACTGACAACCAACAAATTTTACGACCTCTGGTTGTCGAAATATCTTCATGCAAAGTGATATTACCTTATTTCGAACCAATTCAATTAAAATTGTTTAAAAAAATTTTTGGATGGCGATATTTCCGCAATCGAGACTCGTAAGTGGCTGCGGTTTTCAGCGCTGGATTGGAAATTCATAGACCTTTCCGTCAATGTAAAAATGTTACCACAATTCGAAAAATAATTTTTTATTGACTTTTTGAAGAAAGCATGGACTACCCCCTTTGCTAATTTTGACGCCAAAAATTAAATGTTTCCAAAACCCATCGAAATATACATCAAAAGAAAGGTATTTAAAAACCCTATTCACTGGTGTAAGCAAAAATTTTCTACGTGGTCCGATTCTCAAAATATTTACATCCAAAGTTCTATTTGGACTTAATTTCAAAAACCACCCAAACAAATCGTTTGGATGGCTATTTCCGCAATCGAGACTCGTAGATGGTTGAAAATTTCAAAAACTTCTTTAGTTTTTTAAGATCTTTCTAAAACTGACAACCAACAAATTTTACGACCTCTGGTTGTCGAAATATCTTCATGCAAAGTGATATTACCTTATTTCGAACCAATTCAATTAAAATTGTTTAAAAAAATGTTTGGATGGCGATATTTCCGCAATCGAGACTCGTAGATGGTTGAAAATTTCAAAAACTTCTTTAGTTTTTTAAGATCTTTCTAAAACTGACAACCAACAAATTTTACGACCCCTGGTTGTCGAAATATCTTCATGCAAAGTGATATTACCTTATTTCGAACCAATTCAATTAAAATTGTTTAAAAAAATGTTTGGATGGCGATATTTCCGCAATCGAGACTCGTAGATGGTTGAAAATTTCAAAAACTTCTTTAGTTTTTTAAGATCTTTCTAAAACTGACAACCAACAAATTTTACGACCTCTGGTTGTCGAAATATCTTCATGCAAAGTGATATTACCTTATTTCGAACCAATTCAATTAAAATTGTTTAAAAAAATGTTTGGATGGCGATATTTCCGCAATCGAGACTCGTAGATGG
Organism: Epistrophe eligans; assembly: GCA_951394125.1. Classification (NCBI taxonomy): domain Eukaryota; kingdom Metazoa; phylum Arthropoda; class Insecta; order Diptera; family Syrphidae; genus Epistrophe; species Epistrophe eligans. Next base: position 30,267,586 of record OX596029.1, read on the forward strand.
TTGAAAATTTCAAAAACTTCTTTAGTTTTTTAAGATCTTTCTAAAACTGACAACCAACAAATTTTACGACCCCTGGTTGTCGAAATATCTTCATGCAAAGTGATATTACCTTATTTCGAACCAATTCAATTAAAATTGTTTAAAAAAATGTTTGGATGGCGATATTTCCGCAATCGAGACTCGTAGATGGTTGAAAATTTCAAAAACTTCTTTAGTTTTTTAAGATCTTTCTAAAACTGACAACCAACAAATTTTACGACCTCTGGTTGTCGAAATATCTTCATGCAAAGTGATATTACCTTATTTCGAACCAATTCAATTAAAATTGTTTAAAAAAATTTTTGGATGGCGATATTTCCGCAATCGAGACTCGTAAGTGGCTGCGGTTTTCAGCGCTGGATTGGAAATTCATAGACCTTTCCGTCAATGTAAAAATGTTACCACAATTCGAAAAATAATTTTTTATTGACTTTTTGAAGAAAGCATGGACTACCCCCTTTGCTAATTTTGACGCCAAAAATTAAATGTTTCCAAAACCCATCGAAATATACATCAAAAGAAAGGTATTTAAAAACCCTATTCACTGGTGTAAGCAAAAATTTTCTACGTGGTCCGATTCTCAAAATATTTACATCCAAAGTTCTATTTGGACTTAATTTCAAAAACCACCCAAACAAATCGTTTGGATGGCTATTTCCGCAATCGAGACTCGTAGATGGTTGAAAATTTCAAAAACTTCTTTAGTTTTTTAAGATCTTTCTAAAACTGACAACCAACAAATTTTACGACCTCTGGTTGTCGAAATATCTTCATGCAAAGTGATATTACCTTATTTCGAACCAATTCAATTAAAATTGTTTAAAAAAATGTTTGGATGGCGATATTTCCGCAATCGAGACTCGTAGATGGTTGAAAATTTCAAAAACTTCTTTAGTTTTTTAAGATCTTTCTAAAACTGACAACCAACAAATTTTACGACCCCTGGTTGTCGAAATATCTTCATGCAAAGTGATATTACCTTATTTCGAACCAATTCAATTAAAATTGTTTAAAAAAATGTTTGGATGGCGATATTTCCGCAATCGAGACTCGTAGATGGTTGAAAATTTCAAAAACTTCTTTAGTTTTTTAAGATCTTTCTAAAACTGACAACCAACAAATTTTACGACCTCTGGTTGTCGAAATATCTTCATGCAAAGTGATATTACCTTATTTCGAACCAATTCAATTAAAATTGTTTAAAAAAATGTTTGGATGGCGATATTTCCGCAATCGAGACTCGTAGATGGTTGAAAATTTCAAAAACTTCTTTAGTTTTTTAAGATCTTTCTAAAACTGACAACCAACAAATTTTACGACCCCTGGTTGTCGAAATATCTTCATGCAAAGTGATATTACCTTATTTCGAACCAATTCAATTAAAATTGTTTAAAAAAATGTTTGGATGGCGATATTTCCGCAATCGAGACTCGTAGATGGTTGAAAATTTCAAAAACTTCTTTAGTTTTTTAAGATCTTTCTAAAACTGACAACCAACAAATTTTACGACCTCTGGTTGTCGAAATATCTTCATGCAAAGTGATATTACCTTATTTCGAACCAATTCAATTAAAATTGTTTAAAAAAATTTTTGGATGGCGATATTTCCGCAATCGAGACTCGTAAGTGGCTGCGGTTTTCAGCGCTGGATTGGAAATTCATAGACCTTTCCGTCAATGTAAAAATGTTACCACAATTCGAAAAATAATTTTTTATTGACTTTTTGAAGAAAGCATGGACTACCCCCTTTGCTAATTTTGACGCCAAAAATTAAATGTTTCCAAAACCCATCGAAATATACATCAAAAGAAAGGTATTTAAAAACCCTATTCACTGGTGTAAGCAAAAATTTTCTACGTGGTCCGATTCTCAAAATATTTACATCCAAAGTTCTATTTGGACTTAATTTCAAAAACCACCCAAACAAATCGTTTGGATGGCTATTTCCGCAATCGAGACTCGTAGATGGTTGAAAATTTCAAAAACTTCTTTAGTTTTTTAAGATCTTTCTAAAACTGACAACCAACAAATTTTACGACCTCTGGTTGTCGAAATATCTTCATGCAAAGTGATATTACCTTATTTCGAACCAATTCAATTAAAATTGTTTAAAAAAATGTTTGGATGGCGATATTTCCGCAATCGAGACTCGTAGATGGTTGAAAATTTCAAAAACTTCTTTAGTTTTTTAAGATCTTTCTAAAACTGACAACCAACAAATTTTACGACCCCTGGTTGTCGAAATATCTTCATGCAAAGTGATATTACCTTATTTCGAACCAATTCAATTAAAATTGTTTAAAAAAATGTTTGGATGGCGATATTTCCGCAATCGAGACTCGTAGATGGTTGAAAATTTCAAAAACTTCTTTAGTTTTTTAAGATCTTTCTAAAACTGACAACCAACAAATTTTACGACCCCTGGTTGTCGAAATATCTTCATGCAAAGTGATATTACCTTATTTCGAACCAATTCAATTAAAATTGTTTAAAAAAATGTTTGGATGGCGATATTTCCGCAATCGAGACTCGTAGATGGTTGAAAATTTCAAAAACTTCTTTAGTTTTTTAAGATCTTTCTAAAACTGACAACCAACAAATTTTACGACCTCTGGTTGTCGAAATATCTTCATGCAAAGTGATATTACCTTATTTCGAACCAATTCAATTAAAATTGTTTAAAAAAATGTTTGGATGGCGATATTTCCGCAATCGAGACTCGTAGATGGTTGAAAATTTCAAAAACTTCTTTAGTTTTTTAAGATCTTTCTAAAACTGACAACCAACAAATTTTACGACCCCTGGTTGTCGAAATATCTTCATGCAAAGTGATATTACCTTATTTCGAACCAATTCAATTAAAATTGTTTAAAAAAATGTTTGGATGGCGATATTTCCGCAATCGAGACTCGTAGATGGTTGAAAATTTCAAAAACTTCTTTAGTTTTTTAAGATCTTTCTAAAACTGACAACCAACAAATTTTACGACCCCTGGTTGTCGAAATATCTTCATGCAAAGTGATATTACCTTATTTCGAACCAATTCAATTAAAATTGTTTAAAAAAATGTTTGGATGGCGATATTTCCGCAATCGAGACTCGTAGATGGTTGAAAATTTCAAAAACTTCTTTAGTTTTTTAAGATCTTTCTAAAACTGACAACCAACAAATTTTACGACCTCTGGTTGTCGAAATATCTTCATGCAAAGTGATATTACCTTATTTCGAACCAATTCAATTAAAATTGTTTAAAAAAATGTTTGGATGGCGATATTTCCGCAATCGAGACTCGTAAGTGGCTGCGGTTTTCAGCGCTGGATTGGAAATTCATAGACCTTTCCGTCAATGTAAAAATTTTACCACAATTCGAAAAATAATTTTTTATTGACTTTTTGAAGAAAGCATGGACTACCCCCTTTGCTAATTTTGACGCCAAAAATTAAATGTTTCCAAAACCCATCGAAATATACATCAAAAGAAAGGTATTTAAAAACCCTATTCACTGGTGTAAGCAAAAATTTTCTACGTGGTCCGATTCTCAAAATATTTACATCCAAAGTTCTATTTGGACTTAATTTCAAAAACCACCCAAACAAATCGTTTGGATGGCTATTTCCGCAATCAAGACTCGTAGATGGTTGAAAATTTCAAAAACTTCTTTAGTTTTTTAAGATCTTTCTAAAACTGACAACCAACAAATTTTACGACCTCTGGTTGTCGAAATATCTTCATGCAAAGTGATATTACCTTATTTCGAACCAATTCAATTAAAATTGTTTAAAAAAATGTTTGGATGGCGATATTTCCGCAATCGAGACTCGTAGATGGTTGAAAATTTCAAAAACTTCTTTAGTTTTTTAAGATCTTTCTAAAACTGACAACCAACAAATTTTACGACCCCTGGTTGTCGAAATATCTTCATGCAAAGTGATATTACCTTATTTCGAACCAATTCAATTAAAATTGTTTAAAAAAATGTTTGGATGGCGATATTTCCGCAATCGAGACTCGTAGATGGTTGAAAATTTCAAAAACTTCTTTAGTTTTTTAAGATCTTTCTAAAACTGACAACCAACAAATTTTACGACCTCTGGTTGTCGAAATATCTTCATGCAAAGTGATATTACCTTATTTCGAACCAATTCAATTAAAATTGTTTAAAAAAATGTTTGGATGGCGATATTTCCGCAATCGAGACTCGTAGATGGTTGAAAATTTCAAAAACTTCTTTAGTTTTTTAAGATCTTTCTAAAACTGACAACCAACAAATTTTACGACCTCTGGTTGTCGAAATATCTTCATGCAAAGTGATATTACCTTATTTCGAACCAATTCAATTAAAATTGTTTAAAAAAATGTTTGGATGGCGATATTTCCGCAATCGAGACTCGTAGATGGTTGAAAATTTCAAAAACTTCTTTAGTTTTTTAAGATCTTTCTAAAACTGACAACCAACAAATTTTACGACCCCTGGTTGTCGAAATATCTTCATGCAAAGTGATATTACCTTATTTCGAACCAATTCAATTAAAATTGTTTAAAAAAATGTTTGGATGGCGATATTTCCGCAATCGAGACTCGTAGATGGTTGAAAATTTCAAAAACTTCTTTAGTTTTTTAAGATCTTTCTAAAACTGACAACCAACAAATTTTACGACCTCTGGTTGTCGAAATATCTTCATGCAAAGTGATATTACCTTATTTCGAACCAATTCAATTAAAATTGTTTAAAAAAATGTTTGGATGGCGATATTTCCGCAATCGAGACTCGTAAGTGGCTGCGGTTTTCAGCGCTGGATTGGAAATTCATAGACCTTTCCGTCAATGTAAAAATTTTACCACAATTCGAAAAATAATTTTTTATTGACTTTTTGAAGAAAGCATGGACTACCCCCTTTGCTAATTTTGACGCCAAAAATTAAATGTTTCCAAAACCCATCGAAATATACATTAAAAGAAAGGTATTTAAAAACCCTATTCACTGGTGTAAGCAAAAATTTTCTACGTGGTCCGATTCTCAAAATATTTACATCCAAAGTTCTATTTGGACTTAATTTCAAAAACCACCCAAACAAATCGTTTGGATGGCTATTTCCGCAATCGAGACTCGTAGATGGTTGAAAATTTCAAAAACTTCTTTAATTTTTTAAGATCTTTCTAAAACTGACAACCAACAAATTTTACGACCTCTGGTTGTCGAAATATCTTCATGCAAAGTGATATTACCTTATTTCGAACCAATTCAATTAAAATTGTTTAAAAAAATTTTTGGATGGCGATATTTCCGCAATCGAGACTCGTAAGTGGCTGCGGTTTTCAGCGCTGGATTGGAAATTCATAGACCTTTCCGTCAATGTAAAAATGTTACCACAATTCGAAAAATAATTTTTTATTGACTTTTTGAAGAAAGCATGGACTACCCCCTTTGCTAATTTTGACGCCAAAAATTAAATGTTTCCAAAACCCATCGAAATATACATCAAAAGAAAGGTATTTAAAAACCCTATTCACTGGTGTAAGCAAAAATTTTCTACGTGGTCCGATTCTCAAAATATTTACATCCAAAGTTCTATTTGGACTTAATTTCAAAAACCACCCAAACAAACCGTTTGGATGGCTATTTCCGCAATCGAGACTCGTAGATGGTTGAAAATTTCAAAAACTTCTTTAGTTTTTTAAGATCTTTCTAAAACTGACAACCAACAAATTTTACGACCTCTGGTTGTCGAAATATCTTCATGCAAAGTGATATTACCTTATTTCGAACCAATTCAATTAAAATTGTTTAAAAAAATGTTTGGATGGCGATATTTCCGCAATCGAGACTCGTAGATGGTTGAAAATTTCAAAAACTTCTTAAGTTTTTTAAGATCTTTCTAAAACTGGCAACCAAAAAATTTTACGACCTCTGGTTGTCGAAATATCTTCATGCAAAGTGATATTACCTTATTTCGAACCAATTCAATTAAAATTGTTTAAAAAAATGTTTGGATGGCGATATTTCCGCAATCGAGACTCGTAAGTGGCTGCGGTTTTCAGCGCTGGATTGGAAATTCATAGACCTTTCCGTCAATGTAAAAATTTTACCACAATTCGAAAAATAGTTTTTTATTGACTTTTTGAAGAAAGCATGGACTACCCCCTTTGCTAATTTTGACGCCAAAAATTAAATGTTTCCAAAACCCATCGAAATATACATCAAAAGAAAGGTATTTAAAAACCCTATTCACTGGAGTAAGCAAAAATTTTCTACGTGGTCCGATTCTCAAAATATTTACATCCAAAGTTCTATTTGGACTTAATTTCAAAAACCACCCAAACAAATCGTTTGGATGGCTATTTCCGCAATCGAGACTCGTAGATGGTTGAAAATTTCAAAAACTTCTTTAGTTTTTTAAGATCTTTCTAAAACTGACAACCAACAAATTTTACGACCCCTGGTTGTCGAAATATCTTCATGCAAAGTGATATTACCTTATTTCGAACCAATTCAATTAAAATTGTTTAAAAAAATGTTTGGATGGCGATATTTCCGCAATCGAGACTCGTAGATGGTTGAAAATTTCAAAAACTTCTTTAGTTTTTTAAGATCTTTCTAAAACTGACAACCAACAAATTTTACGACCTCTGGTTGTCGAAATATCTTCATGCAAAGTGATATTACCTTATTTCGAACCAATTCAATTAAAATTGTTTAAAAAAATGTTTGGATGGCGATATTTCCGCAATCGAGACTCGTAGATGGTTGAAAATTTCAAAAACTTCTTTAGTTTTTTAAGATCTTTCTAAAACTGACAACCAACAAATTTTACGACCTCTGGTTGTCGAAATATCTTCATGCAAAGTGATATTACCTTATTTCGAACCAATTCAATTAAAATTGTTTAAAAAAATGTTTGGATGGCGATATTTCCGCAATCGAGACTCGTAGATGGTTGAAAATTTCAAAAACTTCTTTAGTTTTTTAAGATCTTTCTAAAACTGACAACCAACAAATTTTACGACCCCTGGTTGTCGAAATATCTTCATGCAAAGTGATATTACCTTATTTCGAACCAATTCAATTAAAATTGTTTAAAAAAATGTTTGGATGGCGATATTTCCGCAATCGAGACTCGTAGATGGTTGAAAATTTCAAAAACTTCTTTAGTTTTTTAAGATCTTTCTAAAACTGACAACCAACAAATTTTACGACCTCTGGTTGTCGAAATATCTTCATGCAAAGTGATATTACCTTATTTCGAACCAATTCAATTAAAATTGTTTAAAAAAATGTTTGGATGGCGATATTTCCGCAATCGAGACTCGTAGGTGGTTGAAAATTTCAAAAACTTCTTTAGTTTTTTAAGATCTTTCTAAAACTGACAACCAACAAATTTTACGACCTCTGGTTGTCGAAATATCTTCATGCAAAGTGATATTACCTTATTTCGAACCAATTCAATTAAAATTGTTTAAAAAAATGTTTGGATGGCGATATTTCCGCAATCGAGACTCGTAGATGGTTGAAAATTTCAAAAACTTCTTAAGTTTTTTAAGATCTTTCTAAAACTGGCAACCAAAAAATTTTACGACCTCTGGTTGTCGAAATATCTTCATCCAAAGTGATATTACCTTATTTCGAACCAATTCAATTAAAATTGTTTAAAAAAATGTTTGGATGGCGATATTTCCGCAATCGAGACTCGTAAGTGGCTGCGGTTTTCAGCGCTGGATTGGAAATTCATAGACCTTTCCGTCAATGTAAAAATTTTACCACAATTCGAAAAATAGTTTTTTATTGACTTTTTGAAGAAAGCATGGACTACCCCCTTTGCTAATTTTGACGCCAAAAATTAAATGTTTCCAAAACCCATCGAAATATACATCAAAAGAAAGGTATTTAAAAACCCTATTCACTGGTGTAAGCAAAGATTTTCTACGTGGTCCGATTCTCAAAATATTTACATCCAAAGTTCTATTTGGACTTAATTTCAAAAACCACCCAAACAAATCGTTTGGATGGCTATTTCCGCAATCGAGACTCGTAGATGGTTGAAAATTTCAAAAACTTCTTTTGTTTTTTAAGATCTTTCTAAAACTGACAACCAACAAATTTTACGACCTCTGGTTGTCGAAATATCTTCATGCAAAGTGATATTACCTTATTTCGAACCTATTCAATTAAAATTGTTTAAAAAAATGTTTGGATGGCGATATTTCCGCAATCGAGACTCGTAAGTGGCTGCGGTTTTCAGCGCTGGATTGGAAATTCATAGACCTTTCCGTCAATGTAAAAATTTTACCACAATTCCAAAAATAATTTTTTATTGACTTTTTGAAGAAAGCATGGACTACCCCCTTTGCTAATTTTGACGCCAAAAATTAAATGTTTCCAAAACCCATCGAAATATACATTAAAAGAAAGGTATTTAAAAACCCTATTCACTGGTGTAAGCAAAAATTTTCTACGTGGTCCGATTCTCAAAATATTTACATCCAAAATTCTATTTGGACTTAATTTCAAAAACCACCCAAACAAATCGTTTGGATGGCTATTTCCGCAATCGAGACTCGTAGATGGTTGAAAATTTCAAAAACTTCTTTAGTTTTTTAAGATCTTTCTAAAACTGACAACCAACAAATTTTACGACCTCTGGTTGTCGAAATATCTTCATGCAAAGTGATATTACCTTATTTCGAACCAATTCAATTAAAATTGTTTAAAAAAATGTTTGGATGGCGATATTTCCGCAATCGAGACTCGTAGATGGTTGAAAATTTCAAAAACTTCTTAAGTTTTTTAAGATCTTTCTAAAACTGGCAACCAAAAAATTTTACGACCTCTGGTTGTCGAAATATCTTCATCCAAAGTGATATTACCTTATTTCGAACCAATTCAATTAAAATTGTTTAAAAAAATGTTTGGATGGCGATATTTCCGCAATCGAGACTCGTAAGTGGCTGCGGTTTTCAGCGCTGGATTGGAAATTCATAGACCTTTCCGTCAATGTAAAAATTTTACCACAATTCGAAAAATAGTTTTTTATTGACTTTTTGAAGAAAGCATGGACTACCCCCTTTGCTAATTTTGACGCCAAAAATTAAATGTTTCCAAAACCCATCGAAATATACATCAAAAGAAAGGTATTTAAAAACCCTATTCACTGGTGTAAGCAAAGATTTTCTACGTGGTCCGATTCTCAAAATATTTACATCCAAAGTTCTATTTGGACTTAATTTCAAAAACCACCCAAACAAATCGTTTGGATGGCTATTTCCGCAATCGAGACTCGTAGATGGTTGAAAATTTCAAAAACTTCTTTAGTTTTTTAAGATCTTTCTAAAACTGACAACCAACAAATTTTACGACCTCTGGTTGTCGAAATATCTTCATGCAAAGTGATATTACCTTATTTCGAACCAATTCAATTAAAATTGTTTAAAAAAATGTTTGGATGGCGATATTTCCGCAATCGAGACTCGTAGATGGTTGAAAATTTCAAAAACTTCTTAAGTTTTTTAAGATCTTTCTAAAACTGGCAACCAAAAAATTTTACGACCTCTGGTTGTCGAAATATCTTCATCCAAAGTGATATTACCTTATTTCGAACCAATTCAATTAAAATTGTTTAAAAAAATGTTTGGATGGCGATATTTCCGCAATCGAGACTCGTAAGTGGCTGCGGTTTTCAGCGCTGGATTGGAAATTCATAGACCTTTCCGTCAATGTAAAAATTTTACCACAATTCGAAAAATATTTTTTTTTTTGACTTTTTGAAGAAAGCATGGACTACCCCCTTTGCTAATTTTGACGCCAAAAATTAAATGTTTCCAAAACCCATCGAAATATACATCAAAAGAAAGGTATTTAAAAACCCTATTCACTGGAGTAAGCAAAAATTTTCTACGTGGTCCGATTCTCAAAATATTTACATCCAAAGTTCTATTTGGACTTAATTTCAAAAACCACCCAAACAAACGTTTGGATGGCTATTTCCGCAATCGAGACTCGTAGATGGTTGAAAATTTCAAAAACTTCTTTAGTTTTTTAAGATCTTTCTAAAACTGACAACCAACAAATTTTACGACCTCTGGTTGTCGAAATATCTTCATGCAAAGTGATATTACCTTATTTCGAACCAATTCAATTAAAATTGTTTAAAAAAATGTTTGGATGGCGATATTTCCGCAATCGAGACTCGTAGATGGTTGAAAATTTCAAAAACTTCTTTAGTTTTTTAAGATCTTTCTAAAACTGACAACCAACAAATTTTACGACCTCTGGTTGTCGAAATATCTTCATGCAAAGTGATATTACCTTATTTCGAACCAATTCAATTAAAATTGTTTAAAAAAATGTTTGGATGGCGATATTTCCGCAATCGAGACCCGTAGATGGTTGAAAATTTCAAAAACTTCTTTAGTTTTTTAAGATCTTTCTAAAACTGGCAACCAAAAAATTTTACGACCTCTGGTTGTCGAAATATCTTCATCCAAAGTGATATTACCTTATTTCGAACCAATTCAATTAAAATTGTTTAAAAAAATGTTTGGATGGCGATATTTCCGCAATCGAGACTCGTAAGTGGCTGCGGTTTTCAGCGCTGGATTGGAAATTCATAGACCTTTCCGTCAATGTAAAAATTTTACCACAATTCGAAAAATAATTTTTTATTGACTTTTTGAAGAAAGCATGGACTACCCCCTTTGCTAATTTTGACGCCAAAAATTAAATGTTTCCAAAACCCATCGAAATATACATCAAAAGAAAGGTATTTAAAAACCCTATTCACTGGTGTAAGCAAAAATTTTCTACGTGGTCCGATTCTCAAAATATTTACATCCAAAGTTCTATTTGGACTTAATTTCAAAAACCACCCAAACAAATCGTTTGGATGGCTATTTCCGCAATCGAGACTCGTAAATGGTTGAAAATTTCAAAAACTTCTTTAGTTTTTTAAGATCTTTCTAAAACTGACAACCAACAAATTTTACGACCTCTGGTTGTCGAAATATCTTCATGCAAAGTGATATTACCTTATTTCGAACCAATTCAATTAAAATTGTTTAAAAAAATGTTTGGATGGCGATATTTCCGCAATCGAGACTCGTAGATGGTTGAAAATTTCAAAAACTTCTTAAGTTTTTTAAGATCTTTCTAAAACTGGCAACCAAAAAATTTTACGACCTCTGGTTGTCGAAATATCTTCATCCAAAGTGATATTACCTTATTTCGAACCAATTCAATTAAAATTGTTTAAAAAAATGTTTGGATGGCGATATTTCCGCAATCGAGACTCGTAAGTGGCTGCGGTTTTCAGCGCTGGATTGGAAATTCATAGACCTTTCTGTCAATGTAAAAATTTTACCACAATTCTAAAAATAATTTTTTATTGACTTTTTGAAGAAAGCATGGACTACCCCCTTTGCTAATTTTGACGCCAAAAATTAAATGTTTCCAAAACCCATCGAAATATACATCAAAAGAAAGGTATTTAAAAACCCTATTCACTGGTGTAAGCAAAAATTTTCTACGTGGTCCGATTCTCAAAATATTTACATCCAAAGTTCTATTTGGACTTAATTTCAAAAACCACCCAAACAAATCGTTTGGATGGCTATTTCCGCAATCGAGACTCGTAGATGGTTGAAAATTTCAAAAACTTCTTTAGTTTTTTAAGATCTTTCTAAAACTGACAACCAACAAATTTTACGACCTCTGGTTGTCGAAATATCTTCATGCAAAGTGATATTACCTTATTTCGAACCAATTCAATTAAAATTGTTTAAAAAAATGTTTGGATGGCGATATTTCCGCAATCGAGACTCGTAGATGGTTGAAAATTTCAAAAACTTCTTTAGTTTTTTAAGATCTTTCTAAAACTGACAACCAACAAATTTTACGACCTCTGGTTGTCGAAATATCTTCATGCAAAGTGATATTACCTTATTTCGAACCAATTCAATTAAAATTGTTTAAAAAAATGTTTGGATGGCGATATTTCCGCAATCGAGACTCGTAGATGGTTGAAAATTTCAAAAACTTCTTTAGTTTTTTAAGATCTTGCTAAAACTGACAACCAACAAATTTTACGACCTCTGGTTGTCGAAATATCTTCATGCTAAGTGATATTACCTTATTTCGAACCAATTCAATTAAAATTGTTTAAAAAAATGTTTGGATGGCGATATTTCCGCAATCGAGACTCGTAGATGGTTGAAAATTTCAAAAACTTCTTTAGTTTTTTAAGATCTTTCTAAAACTGACAACCAACAAATTTTACGACCTCTGGTTGTCGAAATATCTTCATGCAAAGTGATATTACCTTATTTCGAACCAATTCAATTAAAATTGTTTAAAAAAATGTTTGGATGGCGATATTTCCGCAATCGAGACTCGTAGATGGTTGAAAATTTCAAAAACTTCTTTAGTTTTTTAAGATCTTTCTAAAACTGACAACCAACAAATTTTACGACCTCTGGTTGTCGAAATATCTTCATGCAAAGTGATATTACCTTATTTCGAACCAATTCAATTAAAATTGTTTAAAAAAATGTTTGGATGGCGATATTTCCGCAATCGAGACTCGTAGATGGTTGAAAATTTCAAAAACTTCTTTAGTTTTTTAAGATCTTTCTAAAACTGACAACCAACAAATTTTACGACCTCTGGTTGTCGAAATATCTTCATGCAAAGTGATATTACCTTATTTCGAACCAATTCAATTAAAATTGTTTAAAAAAATGTTTGGATGGCGATATTTCCGCAATCGAGACTCGTAGATGGTTGAAAATTTCAAAAACTTCTTTAGTTTTTTAAGATCTTTCTAAAACTGACAACCAACAAATTTTACGACCTATGGTTGTCGAAATATCTTCATGCAAAGTGATATTACCTTATTTCGAACCAATTCAATTAAAATTGTTTAAAAAAATGTTTGGATGGCGATATTTCCGCAATCGAGACTCGTAGATGGTTGAAAATTTCAAAAACTTCTTAAGTTTTTTAAGATCTTTCTAAAACTGGCAACCAAAAAATTTTACGACCTCTGGTTGTCGAAATATCTTCATCCAAAGTGATATTACCTTATTTCGAACCAATTCAATTAAAATTGTTTAAAAAAATGTTTGGATGGCGATATTTCCGCAATCGAGACTCGTAAGTGGCTGCGGTTTTCAGCGCTGGATTGGAAATTCATAGACCTTTCCGTCAATGTAAAAATTTTACCACAATTCGAAAAATAATTTTTTATTGACTTTTTGAAGAAAGCATGGACTACCCCCTTTGCTAATTTTGACGCCAAAAATTAAATGTTTCCAAAACCCATCGAAATATACATCAAAAGAAAGGTATTTAAAAACCCTATTCACTGGTGTAAGCAAAAATTTTCTACGTGGTCCGATTCTCAAAATATTTACATCCAAAGTTCTATTTGGACTTAATTTCAAAAACCACCCAAACAAATCGTTTGGATGGCTATTTCCGCAATCGAGACTCGTAGATGGTTGAAAATTTCAAAAACTTCTTTAGTTTTTTAAGATCTTTCTAAAACTGACAACCAAAAAATTTTACGACCTCTGGTTGTCGAAATATCTTCATGCAAAGTGATATTACCTTATTTCGAACCAATTCAATTAAAATTGTTTAAAAAAATGTTTGGATGGCGATATTTCCGCAATCGAGACTCGTAGATAGTTGAAAATTTCAAAAACTTCTTAAGTTTTTTAAGATCTTTCTAAAACTGGCAACCAAAAAATTTTACGACCTCTGGTTGTCGAAATATCTTCATCCAAAGTGATATTACCTTATTTCGAACCAATTCAATTAAAATTGTTTAAAAAAATGTTTGGATGGCGATATTTCCGCAATCGAGACTCGTAGATGGTTGAAAATTTCAAAAACTTCTTTAGTTTTTTAAGATCTTTCTAAAACTGACAACCAACAAATTTTACGACCTCTGGTTGTCGAAATATCTTCATGCAAAGTGATATTACCTTATTTCGAACCAATTCAATTAAAATTGTTTAAAAAAATGTTTGGATGGCGATATTTCCGCAATCGAGACTCGTAGATGGTTGAAAATTTCAAAAACTTCTTTAGTTTTTTAAGATCTTTCTAAAACTGGCAACCAAAAAATTTTACGACCTCTGGTTGTCGAAATATCTTCATCCAAAGTGATATTACCTTATTTCGAACCAATTCAATTAAAATTGTTTAAAAAAATATTTGGATGGCGATATTTCCGCAATCGAGACTCGTAGATGGTTGAAAATTTCAAAAACTTCTTTAGTTTTTTAAGATCTTTCTAAAACTGACAACCAACAAATTTTACGACCTCTGGTTGTCGAAATATCTTCATGCAAAGTGATATTACCTTATTTCGAACCAATTCAATTAAAATTGTTTAAAAAAATGTTTGGATGGCGATATTTCCGCAATCGAGACTCGTAAGTGGCTGCGGTTTTCAGCGCTGGATTGGAAATTCATAGACCTTTCCGTCAATGTAAAAATTTTACCACAATTCGAAAAATAATTTTTTATTGACTTTTTGAAGAAAGCATGGACTACCCCCTTTGCTAATTTTGACGCCAAAAATTAAATGTTTCCAAAACCCATCGAAATATACATCAAAAGAAAGGTATTTAAAAACCCTATTCACTGGTGTAAACAAAAATTTTCTACGTGGTCCGATTCTCAAAATATTTACATCCAAAGTTCTATTTGGACTTAATTTCAAAAACCACCCAAACAAATCGTTTGGATGGCTATTTCCGCAATCGAGACTCGTAGATGGTTGAAAATTTCAAAAACTTCTTTAGTTTTTTAAGATCTTTCTAAAACTGACAACCAACAAATTTTACGACCTCTGGTTGTCGAAATATCTTCATGCAAAGTGATATTACCTTATTTCGAACCAATTCAATTAAAATTGTTTAAAAAAATGTTTGGATGGCGATATTTCCGCAATCGAGACTCGTAGATGGTTGAAAATTTCAAAAACTTCTTAAGTTTTTTAAGATCTTTCTAAAACTGGCAACCAAAAAATTTTACGACCTCTGGTTGTCGAAATATCTTCATCCAAAGTGATATTACCTTATTTCGAACCAATTCAATTAAAATTGTTTAAAAAAATGTTTGGATGGCGATATTTCCGCAATCGAGACTCGTAGATGGTTGAAAATTTCAAAAACTTCTTTAGTTTTTTAAGATCTTTCTAAAACTGACAACCAAAAAATTTTACGACCTCTGGTTGTCGAAATATCTTCATGCAAAGTGATATTACCTTATTTCGAACCAATTAAATTAAAATTGTTTAAAAAAATGTTTGGATGGCGATATTTCCGCAATCGAGACTCGTAGATGGTTGAAAATTTCAAAAACTTCTTTAGTTTTTTAAGATCTTTCTAAAACTGACAACCAACAAATTTTACGACCTCTGGTTGTCGAAATATCTTCATGCAAAGTGATATTACCTTATTTCGAACCAATTCAATTAAAATTGTTTAAAAAAATGTTTGGATGGCGATATTTCCGCAATCGAGACTCGTAGATGGTTGAAAATTTCAAAAACTTCTTTAGTTTTTTAAGATATTTCTAAAACTGACAACCAACAAATTTTACGACCTCTGGTTGTCGAAATATCTTCATGCAAAGTGATATTACCTTATTTCGAACCAATTCAATTAAAATTGTTTAAAAAAATGTTTGGATGGCGATATTTCCGCAATCGAGACTCGTAGATGGTTGAAAATTTCAAAAACTTCTTTAGTTTTTTAAGATCTTTCTAAAACTGACAACCAACAAATTTTACGACCTCTGGTTGTCGAAATATCTTCATGCAAAGTGATATTACCTTATTTCGAACCAATTCAATTAAAATTGTTTAAAAAAATGTTTGGATGGCGATATTTCCGCAATCGAGACTCGTAGATGGTTGAAAATTTCAAAAACTTCTTTAGTTTTTTAAGATCTTTCTAAAACTGGCAACCAAAAAATTTTACGACCTCTGGTTGTCGAAATATCTTCATCCAAAGTGATATTACCTTATTTCGAACCAATTCAATTAAAATTGTTTAAAAAAATGTTTGGATGGCGATATTTCCGCAATCGAGACTCGTAGATGGTTGAAAATTTCAAAAACTTCTTTAGTTTTTTAAGATCTTTCTAAAACTGACAACCAACAAATTTTACGACCTCTGGTTGTCGAAATATCTTCATGCAAAGTGATATTACCTTATTTCGAACCAATTCAATTAAAATTGTTTAAAAAAATGTTTGGATGGCGATATTTCCGCAATCGAGACTCGTAGATGGTTAAAAATTTCAAAAACTTCTTTAGTTTTTTAAGATCTTTCTAAAACTGACAACCAACAAATTTTACGACCTATGGTTGTCGAAATATCTTCATGCAAAGTGATATTACCTTATTTCGAACCAATTCAATTAAAATTGTTTAAAAAAATGTTTGGATGGCGATATTTCCGCAATCGAGACTCGTAGATGGTTGAAAATTTCAAAAACTTCTTAAGTTTTTTAAGATCTTTCTAAAACTGGCAACCAAAAAATTTTACGACCTCTGGTTGTCGAAATATCTTCATCCAAAGTGATATTACCTTATTTCGAACCAATTCAATTAAAATTGTTTAAAAAAATGTTTGGATGGCGATATTTCCGCAATCGAGACTCGTAAGTGGCTGCGGTTTTCAGCGCTGGATTGGAAATTCATAGACCTTTCCGTCAATGTAAAAATTTTACCACAATTCGAAAAATAATTTTTTATTGACTTTTTGAAGAAAGCATGGACTACCCCCTTTGCTAATTTTGACGCCAAAAATTAAATGTTTCCAAAACCCATCGAAATATACATCAAAAGAAAGGTATTTAAAAACCCTATTCACTGGTGTAAACAAAAATTTTCTACGTGGTCCGATTCTCAAAATATTTACATCCAAAGTTCTATTTGGACTTAATTTCAAAAACCACCCAAACAAATCGTTTGGATGGCTATTTCCGCAATCGAGACTCGTAGATGGTTGAAAATTTCAAAAACTTCTTTAGTTTTTTAAGATCTTTCTAAAACTGACAACCAACAAATTTTACGACCTCTGGTTGTCGAAATATCTTCATGCAAAGTGATATTACCTTATTTCGAACCAATTCAATTAAAATTGTTTAAAAAAATTTTTGGATGGCGATATTTCCGCAATCGAGACTCGTAAGTGGCTGCGGTTTTCAGCGCTGGATTGGAAATTCATAGACCTTTCCGTCAATGTAAAAATGTTACCACAATTCGAAAAATAATTTTTTATTGACTTTTTGAAGAAAGCATGGACTACCCCCTTTGCTAATTTTGACGCCAAAAATTAAATGTTTCCAAAACCCATCGAAATATACATCAAAAGAAAGGTATTTAAAAACCCTATTCACTGGTGTAAGCAAAAATTTTCTACGTGGTCCGATTCTCAAAATATTTACATCCAAAGTTCTATTTGGACTTAATTTCAAAAACCACCCAAACAAATCGTTTGGATGGCTATTTCCGCAATCGAGACTCGTAGATGGTTGAAAATTTCAAAAACTTCTTTAGTTTTTTAAGATCTTTCTAAAACTGACAACCAACAAATTTTACGACCTCTGGTTGTCGAAATATCTTCATGCAAAGTGATATTACCTTATTTCGAACCAATTCAATTAAAATTGTTTAAAAAAATGTTTGGATGGCGATATTTCCGCAATCGAGACTCGTAGATGGTTGAAAATTTCAAAAACTTCTTTAGTTTTTTAAGATCTTTCTAAAACTGACAACCAACAAATTTTACGACCCCTGGTTGTCGAAATATCTTCATGCAAAGTGATATTACCTTATTTCGAACCAATTCAATTAAAATTGTTTAAAAAAATGTTTGGATGGCGATATTTCCGCAATCGAGACTCGTAGATGGTTGAAAATTTCAAAAACTTCTTTAGTTTTTTAAGATCTTTCTAAAACTGACAACCAACAAATTTTACGACCTCTGGTTGTCGAAATATCTTCATGCAAAGTGATATTACCTTATTTCGAACCAATTCAATTAAAATTGTTTAAAAAAATGTTTGGATGGCGATATTTCCGCAATCGAGACTCGTAGATGGTTGAAAATTTCAAAAACTTCTTTAGTTTTTTAAGATCTTTCTAAAACTGACAACCAACAAATTTTACGACCCCTGGTTGTCGAAATATCTTCATGCAAAGTGATATTACCTTATTTCGAACCAATTCAATTAAAATTGTTTAAAAAAATGTTTGGATGGCGATATTTCCGCAATCGAGACTCGTAGATGGTTGAAAATTTCAAAAACTTCTTTAGTTTTTTAAGATCTTTCTAAAACTGACAACCAACAAATTTTACGACCTCTGGTTGTCGAAATATCTTCATGCAAAGTGATATTACCTTATTTCGAACCAATTCAATTAAAATTGTTTAAAAAAATTTTTGGATGGCGATATTTCCGCAATCGAGACTCGTAAGTGGCTGCGGTTTTCAGCGCTGGATTGGAAATTCATAGACCTTTCCGTCAATGTAAAAATGTTACCACAATTCGAAAAATAATTTTTTATTGACTTTTTGAAGAAAGCATGGACTACCCCCTTTGCTAATTTTGACGCCAAAAATTAAATGTTTCCAAAACCCATCGAAATATACATCAAAAGAAAGGTATTTAAAAACCCTATTCACTGGTGTAAGCAAAAATTTTCTACGTGGTCCGATTCTCAAAATATTTACATCCAAAGTTCTATTTGGACTTAATTTCAAAAACCACCCAAACAAATCGTTTGGATGGCTATTTCCGCAATCGAGACTCGTAGATGGTTGAAAATTTCAAAAACTTCTTTAGTTTTTTAAGATCTTTCTAAAACTGACAACCAACAAATTTTACGACCTCTGGTTGTCGAAATATCTTCATGCAAAGTGATATTACCTTATTTCGAACCAATTCAATTAAAATTGTTTAAAAAAATGTTTGGATGGCGATATTTCCGCAATCGAGACTCGTAGATGGTTGAAAATTTCAAAAACTTCTTTAGTTTTTTAAGATCTTTCTAAAACTGACAACCAACAAATTTTACGACCCCTGGTTGTCGAAATATCTTCATGCAAAGTGATATTACCTTATTTCGAACCAATTCAATTAAAATTGTTTAAAAAAATGTTTGGATGGCGATATTTCCGCAATCGAGACTCGTAGATGGTTGAAAATTTCAAAAACTTCTTTAGTTTTTTAAGATCTTTCTAAAACTGACAACCAACAAATTTTACGACCCCTGGTTGTCGAAATATCTTCATGCAAAGTGATATTACCTTATTTCGAACCAATTCAATTAAAATTGTTTAAAAAAATGTTTGGATGGCGATATTTCCGCAATCGAGACTCGTAGATGGTTGAAAATTTCAAAAACTTCTTTAGTTTTTTAAGATCTTTCTAAAACTGACAACCAACAAATTTTACGACCTCTGGTTGTCGAAATATCTTCATGCAAAGTGATATTACCTTATTTCGAACCAATTCAATTAAAATTGTTTAAAAAAATGTTTGGATGGCGATATTTCCGCAATCGAGACTCGTAGATGGTTGAAAATTTCAAAAACTTCTTTAGTTTTTTAAGATCTTTCTAAAACTGACAACCAACAAATTTTACGACCCCTGGTTGTCGAAATATCTTCATGCAAAGTGATATTACCTTATTTCGAACCAATTCAATTAAAATTGTTTAAAAAAATGTTTGGATGGCGATATTTCCGCAATCGAGACTCGTAGATGGTTGAAAATTTCAAAAACTTCTTTAGTTTTTTAAGATCTTTCTAAAACTGACAACCAACAAATTTTACGACCCCTGGTTGTCGAAATATCTTCATGCAAAGTGATATTACCTTATTTCGAACCAATTCAATTAAAATTGTTTAAAAAAATGTTTGGATGGCGATATTTCCGCAATCGAGACTCGTAGATGGTTGAAAATTTCAAAAACTTCTTTAGTTTTTTAAGATCTTTCTAAAACTGACAACCAACAAATTTTACGACCTCTGGTTGTCGAAATATCTTCATGCAAAGTGATATTACCTTATTTCGAACCAATTCAATTAAAATTGTTTAAAAAAATGTTTGGATGGCGATATTTCCGCAATCGAGACTCGTAAGTGGCTGCGGTTTTCAGCGCTGGATTGGAAATTCATAGACCTTTCCGTCAATGTAAAAATTTTACCACAATTCGAAAAATAATTTTTTATTGACTTTTTGAAGAAAGCATGGACTACCCCCTTTGCTAATTTTGACGCCAAAAATTAAATGTTTCCAAAACCCATCGAAATATACATCAAAAGAAAGGTATTTAAAAACCCTATTCACTGGTGTAAGCAAAAATTTTCTACGTGGTCCGATTCTCAAAATATTTACATCCAAAGTTCTATTTGGACTTAATTTCAAAAACCACCCAAACAAATCGTTTGGATGGCTATTTCCGCAATCGAGACTCGTAGATGGTTGAAAATTTCAAAAACTTCTTTAGTTTTTTAAGATCTTTCTAAAACTGACAACCAACAAATTTTACGACCTCTGGTTGTCGAAATATCTTCATGCAAAGTGATATTACCTTATTTCGAACCAATTCAATTAAAATTGTTTAAAAAAATGTTTGGATGGCGATATTTCCGCAATCGAGACTCGTAGATGGTTGAAAATTTCAAAAACTTCTTTAGTTTTTTAAGATCTTTCTAAAACTGACAACCAACAAATTTTACGACCCCTGGTTGTCGAAATATCTTCATGCAAAGTGATATTACCTTATTTCGAACCAATTCAATTAAAATTGTTTAAAAAAATGTTTGGATGGCGATATTTCCGCAATCGAGACTCGTAGATGGTTGAAAATTTCAAAAACTTCTTTAGTTTTTTAAGATCTTTCTAAAACTGACAACCAACAAATTTTACGACCCCTGGTTGTCGAAATATCTTCATGCAAAGTGATATTACCTTATTTCGAACCAATTCAATTAAAATTGTTTAAAAAAATGTTTGGATGGCGATATTTCCGCAATCGAGACTCGTAGATGGTTGAAAATTTCAAAAACTTCTTTAGTTTTTTAAGATCTTTCTAAAACTGACAACCAACAAATTTTACGACCTCTGGTTGTCGAAATATCTTCATGCAAAGTGATATTACCTTATTTCGAACCAATTCAATTAAAATTGTTTAAAAAAATGTTTGGATGGCGATATTTCCGCAATCGAGACTCGTAAGTGGCTGCGGTTTTCAGCGCTGGATTGGAAATTCATAGACCTTTCCGTCAATGTAAAAATTTTACCACAATTCGAAAAATAATTTTTTATTGACTTTTTGAAGAAAGCATGGACTACCCCCTTTGCTAATTTTGACGCCAAAAATTAAATGTTTCCAAAACCCATCGAAATATACATTAAAAGAAAGGTATTTAAAAACCCTATTCACTGGTGTAAGCAAAAATTTTCTACGTGGTCCGATTCTCAAAATATTTACATCCAAAGTTCTATTTGGACTTAATTTCAAAAACCACCCAAACAAATCGTTTGGATGGCTATTTCCGCAATCGAGACTCGTAGATGGTTGAAAATTTCAAAAACTTCTTTAATTTTTTAAGATCTTTCTAAAACTGACAACCAACAAATTTTACGACCTCTGGTTGTCGAAATATCTTCATGCAAAGTGATATTACCTTATTTCGAACCAATTCAATTAAAATTGTTTAAAAAAATTTTTGGATGGCGATATTTCCGCAATCGAGACTCGTAAGTGGCTGCGGTTTTCAGCGCTGGATTGGAAATTCATAGACCTTTCCGTCAATGTAAAAATGTTACCACAATTCGAAAAATAATTTTTTATTGACTTTTTGA
This sequence comes from Epistrophe eligans, assembly GCA_951394125.1. NCBI lineage: Eukaryota > Metazoa > Arthropoda > Insecta > Diptera > Syrphidae > Epistrophe > Epistrophe eligans. Next base: position 30,289,514 of record OX596029.1, read on the forward strand.
AGAAAGCATGGACTACCCCCTTTGCTAATTTTGACGCCAAAAATTAAATGTTTCCAAAACCCATCGAAATATACATCAAAAGAAAGGTATTTAAAAACCCTATTCACTGGTGTAAGCAAAAATTTTCTACGTGGTCCGATTCTCAAAATATTTACATCCAAAGTTCTATTTGGACTTAATTTCAAAAACCACCCAAACAAATCGTTTGGATGGCTATTTCCGCAATCGAGACTCGTAGATGGTTGAAAATTTCAAAAACTTCTTTAGTTTTTTAAGATCTTTCTAAAACTGACAACCGACAAATTTTACGACCTCTGGTTGTCGAAATATCTTCATGCAAAGTGATATTACCTTATTTCGAACCAATTCAATTAAAATTGTTTAAAAAAATGTTTGGATGGCGATATTTCCGCAATCGAGACTCGTAGATGGTTGAAAATTTCAAAAACTTCTTAAGTTTTTTAAGATCTTTCTAAAACTGGCAACCAAAAAATTTTACGACCTCTGGTTGTCGAAATATCTTCATCCAAAGTGATATTACCTTATTTCGAACCAATTCAATTAAAATTGTTTAAAAAAATGTTTGGATGGCGATATTTCCGCAATCGAGACTCGTAAGTGGCTGCGGTTTTCAGCGCTGGATTGGAAATTCATAGACCTTTCCGTCAATGTAAAAATTTTACCACAATTCGAAAAATAGTTTTTTATTGACTTTTTGAAGAAAGCATGGACTACCCCCTTTGCTAATTTTGACGCCAAAAATTAAATGTTTCCAAAACCCATCGAAATATACATCAAAAGAAAGGTATTTAAAAACCCTATTCACTGGAGTAAGCAAAAATTTTCTACGTGGTCCGATTCTCAAAATATTTACATCCAAAGTTCTATTTGGACTTAATTTCAAAAACCACCCAAACAAATCGTTTGGATGGCTATTTCCGCAATCGAGACTCGTAGATGGTTGAAAATTTCAAAAACTTCTTTAGTTTTTTAAGATCTTTCTAAAACTGACAACCAACAAATTTTACGACCCCTGGTTGTCGAAATATCTTCATGCAAAGTGATATTACCTTATTTCGAACCAATTCAATTAAAATTGTTTAAAAAAATGTTTGGATGGCGATATTTCCGCAATCGAGACTCGTAGATGGTTGAAAATTTCAAAAACTTCTTTAGTTTTTTAAGATCTTTCTAAAACTGACAACCAACAAATTTTACGACCTCTGGTTGTCGAAATATCTTCATGCAAAGTGATATTACCTTATTTCGAACCAATTCAATTAAAATTGTTTAAAAAAATGTTTGGATGGCGATATTTCCGCAATCGAGACTCGTAGATGGTTGAAAATTTCAAAAACTTCTTTAGTTTTTTAAGATCTTTCTAAAACTGACAACCAACAAATTTTACGACCTCTGGTTGTCGAAATATCTTCATGCAAAGTGATATTACCTTATTTCGAACCAATTCAATTAAAATTGTTTAAAAAAATGTTTGGATGGCGATATTTCCGCAATCGAGACTCGTAGATGGTTGAAAATTTCAAAAACTTCTTTAGTTTTTTAAGATCTTTCTAAAACTGACAACCAACAAATTTTACGACCCCTGGTTGTCGAAATATCTTCATGCAAAGTGATATTACCTTATTTCGAACCAATTCAATTAAAATTGTTTAAAAAAATGTTTGGATGGCGATATTTCCGCAATCGAGACTCGTAGATGGTTGAAAATTTCAAAAACTTCTTTAGTTTTTTAAGATCTTTCTAAAACTGACAACCAACAAATTTTACGACCTCTGGTTGTCGAAATATCTTCATGCAAAGTGATATTACCTTATTTCGAACCAATTCAATTAAAATTGTTTAAAAAAATGTTTGGATGGCGATATTTCCGCAATCGAGACTCGTAGGTGGTTGAAAATTTCAAAAACTTCTTTAGTTTTTTAAGATCTTTCTAAAACTGACAACCAACAAATTTTACGACCTTTGGTTGTCGAAATATCTTCATGCAAAGTGATATTACCTTATTTCGAACCAATTCAATTAAAATTGTTTAAAAAAATGTTTGGATGGCGATATTTCCGCAATCGAGACTCGTAGATGGTTGAAAATTTCAAAAACTTCTTAAGTTTTTTAAGATCTTTCTAAAACTGGCAACCAAAAAATTTTACGACCTCTGGTTGTCGAAATATCTTCATCCAAAGTGATATTACCTTATTTCGAACCAATTCAATTAAAATTGTTTAAAAAAATGTTTGGATGGCGATATTTCCGCAATCGAGACTCGTAGATGGTTGAAAATTTCAAAAACTTCTTTAGTTTTTTAAGATCTTTCTAAAACTGACAACCAACAAATTTTACGACCTCTGGTTGTCGAAATATCTTCATGCAAAGTGATATTACCTTATTTCGAACCAATTCAATTAAAATTGTTTAAAAAAATGTTTGGATGGCGATATTTCCGCAATCGAGACCCGTAGATGGTTGAAAATTTCAAAAACTTCTTTAGTTTTTTAAGATCTTTCTAAAACTGGCAACCAAAAAATTTTACGACCTCTGGTTGTCGAAATATCTTCATCCAAAGTGATATTACCTTATTTCGAACCAATTCAATTAAAATTGTTTAAAAAAATTTTTGGATGGCGATATTTCCGCAATCGAGACTCGTAAGTGGCTGCGGTTTTCAGCGCTGGATTGGAAATTCATAGACCTTTCCGTCAATGTAAAAATGTTACCACAATTCGAAAAATAATTTTTTATTGACTTTTTGAAGAAAGCATGGACTACCCCCTTTGCTAATTTTGACGCCAAAAATTAAATGTTTCCAAAACCCATCGAAATATACATCAAAAGAAAGGTATTTAAAAACCCTATTCACTGGTGTAAGCAAAAATTTTCTACGTGGTCCGATTCTCAAAATATTTACATCCAAAGTTCTATTTGGACTTAATTTCAAAAACCACCCAAACAAATCGTTTGGATGGCTATTTCCGCAATCGAGACTCGTAGATGGTTGAAAATTTCAAAAACTTCTTTAGTTTTTTAAGATCTTTCTAAAACTGACAACCGACAAATTTTACGACCTCTGGTTGTCGAAATATCTTCATGCAAAGTGATATTACCTTATTTCGAACCAATTCAATTAAAATTGTTTAAAAAAATGTTTGGATGGCGATATTTCCGCAATCGAGACTCGTAGATGGTTGAAAATTTCAAAAACTTCTTAAGTTTTTTAAGATCTTTCTAAAACTGGCAACCAAAAAATTTTACGACCTCTGGTTGTCGAAATATCTTCATCCAAAGTGATATTACCTTATTTCGAACCAATTCAATTAAAATTGTTTAAAAAAATGTTTGGATGGCGATATTTCCGCAATCGAGACTCGTAAGTGGCTGCGGTTTTCAGCGCTGGATTGGAAATTCATAGACCTTTCCGTCAATGTAAAAATTTTACCACAATTCGAAAAATAGTTTTTTATTGACTTTTTGAAGAAAGCATGGACTACCCCCTTTGCTAATTTTGACGCCAAAAATTAAATGTTTCCAAAACCCATCGAAATATACATCAAAAGAAAGGTATTTAAAAACCCTATTCACTGGAGTAAGCAAAAATTTTCTACGTGGTCCGATTCTCAAAATATTTACATCCAAAGTTCTATTTGGACTTAATTTCAAAAACCACCCAAACAAATCGTTTGGATGGCTATTTCCGCAATCGAGACTCGTAGATGGTTGAAAATTTCAAAAACTTCTTTAGTTTTTTAAGATCTTTCTAAAACTGACAACCAACAAATTTTACGACCCCTGGTTGTCGAAATATCTTCATGCAAAGTGATATTACCTTATTTCGAACCAATTCAATTAAAATTGTTTAAAAAAATGTTTGGATGGCGATATTTCCGCAATCGAGACTCGTAGATGGTTGAAAATTTCAAAAACTTCTTTAGTTTTTTAAGATCTTTCTAAAACTGACAACCAACAAATTTTACGACCTCTGGTTGTCGAAATATCTTCATGCAAAGTGATATTACCTTATTTCGAACCAATTCAATTAAAATTGTTTAAAAAAATGTTTGGATGGCGATATTTCCGCAATCGAGACTCGTAGATGGTTGAAAATTTCAAAAACTTCTTTAGTTTTTTAAGATCTTTCTAAAACTGACAACCAACAAATTTTACGACCTCTGGTTGTCGAAATATCTTCATGCAAAGTGATATTACCTTATTTCGAACCAATTCAATTAAAATTGTTTAAAAAAATGTTTGGATGGCGATATTTCCGCAATCGAGACTCGTAGATGGTTGAAAATTTCAAAAACTTCTTTAGTTTTTTAAGATCTTTCTAAAACTGACAACCAACAAATTTTACGACCCCTGGTTGTCGAAATATCTTCATGCAAAGTGATATTACCTTATTTCGAACCAATTCAATTAAAATTGTTTAAAAAAATGTTTGGATGGCGATATTTCCGCAATCGAGACTCGTAGATGGTTGAAAATTTCAAAAACTTCTTTAGTTTTTTAAGATCTTTCTAAAACTGACAACCAACAAATTTTACGACCTCTGGTTGTCGAAATATCTTCATGCAAAGTGATATTACCTTATTTCGAACCAATTCAATTAAAATTGTTTAAAAAAATGTTTGGATGGCGATATTTCCGCAATCGAGACTCGTAGGTGGTTGAAAATTTCAAAAACTTCTTTAGTTTTTTAAGATCTTTCTAAAACTGACAACCAACAAATTTTACGACCTCTGGTTGTCGAAATATCTTCATGCAAAGTGATATTACCTTATTTCGAACCAATTCAATTAAAATTGTTTAAAAAAATGTTTGGATGGCGATATTTCCGCAATCGAGACTCGTAGATGGTTGAAAATTTCAAAAACTTCTTAAGTTTTTTAAGATCTTTCTAAAACTGGCAACCAAAAAATTTTACGACCTCTGGTTGTCGAAATATCTTCATCCAAAGTGATATTACCTTATTTCGAACCAATTCAATTAAAATTGTTTAAAAAAATGTTTGGATGGCGATATTTCCGCAATCGAGACTCGTAAGTGGCTGCGGTTTTCAGCGCTGGATTGGAAATTCATAGACCTTTCCGTCAATGTAAAAATTTTACCACAATTCGAAAAATAGTTTTTTATTGACTTTTTGAAGAAAGCATGGACTACCCCCTTTGCTAATTTTGACGCCAAAAATTAAATGTTTCCAAAACCCATCGAAATATACATCAAAAGAAAGGTATTTAAAAACCCTATTCACTGGTGTAAGCAAAGATTTTCTACGTGGTCCGATTCTCAAAATATTTACATCCAAAGTTCTATTTGGACTTAATTTCAAAAACCACCCAAACAAATCGTTTGGATGGCTATTTCCGCAATCGAGACTCGTAGATGGTTGAAAATTTCAAAAACTTCTTTTGTTTTTTAAGATCTTTCTAAAACTGACAACCAACAAATTTTACGACCTCTGGTTGTCGAAATATCTTCATGCAAAGTGATATTACCTTATTTCGAACCAATTCAATTAAAATTGTTTAAAAAAATGTTTGGATGGCGATATTTCCGCAATCGAGACTCGTAAGTGGCTGCGGTTTTCAGCGCTGGATTGGAAATTCATAGACCTTTCCGTCAATGTAAAAATTTTACCACAATTCCAAAAATAATTTTTTATTGACTTTTTGAAGAAAGCATGGACTACCCCCTTTGCTAATTTTGACGCCAAAAATTAAATGTTTCCAAAACCCATCGAAATATACATTAAAAGAAAGGTATTTAAAAACCCTATTCACTGGTGTAAGCAAAAATTTTCTACGTGGTCCGATTCTCAAAATATTTACATCCAAAATTCTATTTGGACTTAATTTCAAAAACCACCCAAACAAATCGTTTGGATGGCTATTTCCGCAATCGAGACTCGTAGATGGTTGAAAATTTCAAAAACTTCTTTAGTTTTTTAAGATCTTTCTAAAACTGACAACCAACAAATTTTACGACCTCTGGTTGTCGAAATATCTTCATGCAAAGTGATATTACCTTATTTCGAACCAATTCAATTAAAATTGTTTAAAAAAATGTTTGGATGGCGATATTTCCGCAATCGAGACTCGTAGATGGTTGAAAATTTCAAAAACTTCTTAAGTTTTTTAAGATCTTTCTAAAACTGGCAACCAAAAAATTTTACGACCTCTGGTTGTCGAAATATCTTCATCCAAAGTGATATTACCTTATTTCGAACCAATTCAATTAAAATTGTTTAAAAAAATGTTTGGATGGCGATATTTCCGCAATCGAGACTCGTAAGTGGCTGCGGTTTTCAGCGCTGGATTGGAAATTCATAGACCTTTCCGTCAATGTAAAAATTTTACCACAATTCGAAAAATAGTTTTTTATTGACTTTTTGAAGAAAGCATGGACTACCCCCTTTGCTAATTTTGACGCCAAAAATTAAATGTTTCCAAAACCCATCGAAATATACATCAAAAGAAAGGTATTTAAAAACCCTATTCACTGGTGTAAGCAAAGATTTTCTACGTGGTCCGATTCTCAAAATATTTACATCCAAAGTTCTATTTGGACTTAATTTCAAAAACCACCCAAACAAATCGTTTGGATGGCTATTTCCGCAATCGAGACTCGTAGATGGTTGAAAATTTCAAAAACTTCTTTAGTTTTTTAAGATCTTTCTAAAACTGACAACCAACAAATTTTACGACCTCTGGTTGTCGAAATATCTTCATGCAAAGTGATATTACCTTATTTCGAACCAATTCAATTAAAATTGTTTAAAAAAATGTTTGGATGGCGATATTTCCGCAATCGAGACTCGTAGATGGTTGAAAATTTCAAAAACTTCTTAAGTTTTTTAAGATCTTTCTAAAACTGGCAACCAAAAAATTTTACGACCTCTGGTTGTCGAAATATCTTCATCCAAAGTGATATTACCTTATTTCGAACCAATTCAATTAAAATTGTTTAAAAAAATGTTTGGATGGCGATATTTCCGCAATCGAGACTCGTAAGTGGCTGCGGTTTTCAGCGCTGGATTGGAAATTCATAGACCTTTCCGTCAATGTAAAAATTTTACCACAATTCGAAAAATATTTTTTTTTTTGACTTTTTGAAGAAAGCATGGACTACCCCCTTTGCTAATTTTGACGCCAAAAATTAAATGTTTCCAAAACCCATCGAAATATACATCAAAAGAAAGGTATTTAAAAACCCTATTCACTGGAGTAAGCAAAAATTTTCTACGTGGTCCGATTCTCAAAATATTTACATCCAAAGTTCTATTTGGACTTAATTTCAAAAACCACCCAAACAAACGTTTGGATGGCTATTTCCGCAATCGAGACTCGTAGATGGTTGAAAATTTCAAAAACTTCTTTAGTTTTTTAAGATCTTTCTAAAACTGACAACCAACAAATTTTACGACCTCTGGTTGTCGAAATATCTTCATGCAAAGTGATATTACCTTATTTCGAACCAATTCAATTAAAATTGTTTAAAAAAATGTTTGGATGGCGATATTTCCGCAATCGAGACTCGTAGATGGTTGAAAATTTCAAAAACTTCTTTAGTTTTTTAAGATCTTTCTAAAACTGACAACCAACAAATTTTACGACCTCTGGTTGTCGAAATATCTTCATGCAAAGTGATATTACCTTATTTCGAACCAATTCAATTAAAATTGTTTAAAAAAATGTTTGGATGGCGATATTTCCGCAATCGAGACCCGTAGATGGTTGAAAATTTCAAAAACTTCTTTAGTTTTTTAAGATCTTTCTAAAACTGGCAACCAAAAAATTTTACGACCTCTGGTTGTCGAAATATCTTCATCCAAAGTGATATTACCTTATTTCGAACCAATTCAATTAAAATTGTTTAAAAAAATGTTTGGATGGCGATATTTCCGCAATCGAGACTCGTAAGTGGCTGCGGTTTTCAGCGCTGGATTGGAAATTCATAGACCTTTCCGTCAATGTAAAAATTGTACCACAATTCGAAAAATAATTTTTTATTGACTTTTTGAAGAAAGCATGGACTACCCCCTTTGCTAATTTTGACGCCAAAAATAAAATGTTTCCAAAACCCATCGAAATATACATCAAAAGAAAGGTATTTAAAAACCCTATTCACTGGTGTAAGCAAAAATTTTCTACGTGGTCCGATTCTCAAAATATTTACATCCAAAGTTCTATTTGGACTTAATTTCAAAAACCACCCAAACAAATCGTTTGGATGGCTATTTCCGCAATCGAGACTCGTAGATGGTTGAAAATTTCAAAAACTTCTTTAGTTTTTTAAGATCTTTCTAAAACTGACAACCAACAAATTTTACGACCTCTGGTTGTCGAAATATCTTCATGCAAAGTGATATTACCTTATTTCGAACCAATTCAATTAAAATTGTTTAAAAAAATGTTTGGATGGCGATATTTCCGCAATCGAGACTCGTAGATGGTTGAAAATTTCAAAAACTTCTTAAGTTTTTTAAGATCTTTCTAAAACTGGCAACCAAAAAATTTTACGACCTCTGGTTGTCGAAATATCTTCATCCAAAGTGATATTACCTTATTTCGAACCAATTCAATTAAAATTGTTTAAAAAAATGTTTGGATGGCGATATTTCCGCAATCGAGACTCGTAAGTGGCTGCGGTTTTCAGCGCTGGATTGGAAATTCATAGACCTTTCCGTCAATGTAAAAATTTTACCACAATTCGAAAAATAATTTTTTATTGACTTTTTGAAGAAAGCATGGACTACCCCCTTTGCTAATTTTGACGCCAAAAATTAAATGTTTCCAAAACCCATCGAAATATACATCAAAAGAAAGGTATTTAAAAACCCTATTCACTGGTGTAAGCAAAAATTTTCTACGTGGTCCGATTCTCAAAATATTTACATCCAAAGTTCTATTTGGACTTAATTTCAAAAACCACCCAAACAAATCGTTTGGATGGCTATTTCCGCAATCGAGACTCGTAAATGGTTGAAAATTTCAAAAACTTCTTTAGTTTTTTAAGATCTTTCTAAAACTGACAACCAACAAATTTTACGACCTCTGGTTGTCGAAATATCTTCATGCAAAGTGATATTACCTTATTTCGAACCAATTCAATTAAAATTGTTTAAAAAAATGTTTGGATGGCGATATTTCCGCAATCGAGACTCGTAGATGGTTGAAAATTTCAAAAACTTCTTAAGTTTTTTAAGATCTTTCTAAAACTGGCAACCAAAAAATTTTACGACCTCTGGTTGTCGAAATATCTTCATCCAAAGTGATATTACCTTATTTCGAACCAATTCAATTAAAATTGTTTAAAAAAATGTTTGGATGGCGATATTTCCGCAATCGAGACTCGTAAGTGGCTGCGGTTTTCAGCGCTGGATTGGAAATTCATAGACCTTTCTGTCAATGTAAAAATTTTACCACAATTCTAAAAATAATTTTTTATTGACTTTTTGAAGAAAGCATGGACTACCCCCTTTGCTAATTTTGACGCCAAAAATTAAATGTTTCCAAAACCCATCGAAATATACATCAAAAGAAAGGTATTTAAAAACCCTATTCACTGGTGTAAGCAAAAATTTTCTACGTGGTCCGATTCTCAAAATATTTACATCCAAAGTTCTATTTGGACTTAATTTCAAAAACCACCCAAACAAATCGTTTGGATGGCTATTTCCGCAATCGAGACTCGTAGATGGTTGAAAATTTCAAAAACTTCTTTAGTTTTTTAAGATCTTTCTAAAACTGACAACCAACAAATTTTACGACCTCTGGTTGTCGAAATATCTTCATGCAAAGTGATATTACCTTATTTCGAACCAATTCAATTAAAATTGTTTAAAAAAATGTTTGGATGGCGATATTTCCGCAATCGAGACTCGTAGATGGTTGAAAATTTCAAAAACTTCTTTAGTTTTTTAAGATCTTTCTAAAACTGACAACCAACAAATTTTACGACCTCTGGTTGTCGAAATATCTTCATGCAAAGTGATATTACCTTATTTCGAACCAATTCAATTAAAATTGTTTAAAAAAATGTTTGGATGGCGATATTTCCGCAATCGAGACTCGTAGATGGTTGAAAATTTCAAAAACTTCTTTAGTTTTTTAAGATCTTGCTAAAACTGACAACCAACAAATTTTACGACCTCTGGTTGTCGAAATATCTTCATGCTAAGTGATATTACCTTATTTCGAACCAATTCAATTAAAATTGTTTAAAAAAATGTTTGGATGGCGATATTTCCGCAATCGAGACTCGTAGATGGTTGAAAATTTCAAAAACTTCTTTAGTTTTTTAAGATCTTTCTAAAACTGACAACCAACAAATTTTACGACCTCTGGTTGTCGAAATATCTTCATGCAAAGTGATATTACCTTATTTCGAACCAATTCAATTAAAATTGTTTAAAAAAATGTTTGGATGGCGATATTTCCGCAATCGAGACTCGTAGATGGTTGAAAATTTCAAAAACTTCTTTAGTTTTTTAAGATCTTTCTAAAACTGACAACCAACAAATTTTACGACCTCTGGTTGTCGAAATATCTTCATGCAAAGTGATATTACCTTATTTCGAACCAATTCAATTAAAATTGTTTAAAAAAATGTTTGGATGGCGATATTTCCGCAATCGAGACTCGTAGATGGTTGAAAATTTCAAAAACTTCTTTAGTTTTTTAAGATCTTTCTAAAACTGACAACCAACAAATTTTACGACCTCTGGTTGTCGAAATATCTTCATGCAAAGTGATATTACCTTATTTCGAACCAATTCAATTAAAATTGTTTAAAAAAATGTTTGGATGGCGATATTTCCGCAATCGAGACTCGTAGATGGTTGAAAATTTCAAAAACTTCTTTAGTTTTTTAAGATCTTTCTAAAACTGACAACCAACAAATTTTACGACCTATGGTTGTCGAAATATCTTCATGCAAAGTGATATTACCTTATTTCGAACCAATTCAATTAAAATTGTTTAAAAAAATGTTTGGATGGCGATATTTCCGCAATCGAGACTCGTAGATGGTTGAAAATTTCAAAAACTTCTTAAGTTTTTTAAGATCTTTCTAAAACTGGCAACCAAAAAATTTTACGACCTCTGGTTGTCGAAATATCTTCATCCAAAGTGATATTACCTTATTTCGAACCAATTCAATTAAAATTGTTTAAAAAAATGTTTGGATGGCGATATTTCCGCAATCGAGACTCGTAAGTGGCTGCGGTTTTCAGCGCTGGATTGGAAATTCATAGACCTTTCCGTCAATGTAAAAATTTTACCACAATTCGAAAAATAATTTTTTATTGACTTTTTGAAGAAAGCATGGACTACCCCCTTTGCTAATTTTGACGCCAAAAATTAAATGTTTCCAAAACCCATCGAAATATACATCAAAAGAAAGGTATTTAAAAACCCTATTCACTGGTGTAAGCAAAAATTTTCTACGTGGTCCGATTCTCAAAATATTTACATCCAAAGTTCTATTTGGACTTAATTTCAAAAACCACCCAAACAAATCGTTTGGATGGCTATTTCCGCAATCGAGACTCGTAGATGGTTGAAAATTTCAAAAACTTCTTTAGTTTTTTAAGATCTTTCTAAAACTGACAACCAAAAAATTTTACGACCTCTGGTTGTCGAAATATCTTCATGCAAAGTGATATTACCTTATTTCGAACCAATTCAATTAAAATTGTTTAAAAAAATGTTTGGATGGCGATATTTCCGCAATCGAGACTCGTAGATAGTTGAAAATTTCAAAAACTTCTTAAGTTTTTTAAGATCTTTCTAAAACTGGCAACCAAAAAATTTTACGACCTCTGGTTGTCGAAATATCTTCATCCAAAGTGATATTACCTTATTTCGAACCAATTCAATTAAAATTGTTTAAAAAAATGTTTGGATGGCGATATTTCCGCAATCGAGACTCGTAGATGGTTGAAAATTTCAAAAACTTCTTTAGTTTTTTAAGATCTTTCTAAAACTGACAACCAACAAATTTTACGACCTCTGGTTGTCGAAATATCTTCATGCAAAGTGATATTACCTTATTTCGAACCAATTCAATTAAAATTGTTTAAAAAAATGTTTGGATGGCGATATTTCCGCAATCGAGACTCGTAGATGGTTGAAAATTTCAAAAACTTCTTTAGTTTTTTAAGATCTTTCTAAAACTGACAACCAACAAATTTTACGACCTATGGTTGTCGAAATATCTTCATGCAAAGTGATATTACCTTATTTCGAACCAATTCAATTAAAATTGTTTAAAAAAATGTTTGGATGGCGATATTTCCGCAATCGAGACTCGTAGATGGTTGAAAATTTCAAAAACTTCTTAAGTTTTTTAAGATCTTTCTAAAACTGGCAACCAAAAAATTTTACGACCTCTGGTTGTCGAAATATCTTCATCCAAAGTGATATTACCTTATTTCGAACCAATTCAATTAAAATTGTTTAAAAAAATGTTTGGATGGCGATATTTCCGCAATCGAGACTCGTAAGTGGCTGCGGTTTTCAGCGCTGGATTGGAAATTCATAGACCTTTCCGTCAATGTAAAAATTTTACCACAATTCGAAAAATAATTTTTTATTGACTTTTTGAAGAAAGCATGGACTACCCCCTTTGCTAATTTTGACGCCAAAAATTAAATGTTTCCAAAACCCATCGAAATATACATCAAAAGAAAGGTATTTAAAAACCCTATTCACTGGTGTAAGCAAAAATTTTCTACGTGGTCCGATTCTCAAAATATTTACATCCAAAGTTCTATTTGGACTTAATTTCAAAAACCACCCAAACAAATCGTTTGGATGGCTATTTCCGCAATCGAGACTCGTAGATGGTTGAAAATTTCAAAAACTTCTTTAGTTTTTTAAGATCTTTCTAAAACTGACAACCAAAAAATTTTACGACCTCTGGTTGTCGAAATATCTTCATGCAAAGTGATATTACCTTATTTCGAACCAATTCAATTAAAATTGTTTAAAAAAATGTTTGGATGGCGATATTTCCGCAATCGAGACTCGTAGATAGTTGAAAATTTCAAAAACTTCTTAAGTTTTTTAAGATCTTTCTAAAACTGGCAACCAAAAAATTTTACGACCTCTGGTTGTCGAAATATCTTCATCCAAAGTGATATTACCTTATTTCGAACCAATTCAATTAAAATTGTTTAAAAAAATGTTTGGATGGCGATATTTCCGCAATCGAGACTCGTAGATGGTTGAAAATTTCAAAAACTTCTTTAGTTTTTTAAGATCTTTCTAAAACTGACAACCAACAAATTTTACGACCTCTGGTTGTCGAAATATCTTCATGCAAAGTGATATTACCTTATTTCGAACCAATTCAATTAAAATTGTTTAAAAAAATGTTTGGATGGCGATATTTCCGCAATCGAGACTCGTAGATGGTTGAAAATTTCAAAAACTTCTTTAGTTTTTTAAGATCTTTCTAAAACTGGCAACCAAAAAATTTTACGACCTCTGGTTGTCGAAATATCTTCATCCAAAGTGATATTACCTTATTTCGAACCAATTCAATTAAAATTGTTTAAAAAAATATTTGGATGGCGATATTTCCGCAATCGAGACTCGTAGATGGTTGAAAATTTCAAAAACTTCTTTAGTTTTTTAAGATCTTTCTAAAACTGACAACCAACAAATTTTACGACCTCTGGTTGTCGAAATATCTTCATGCAAAGTGATATTACCTTATTTCGAACCAATTCAATTAAAATTGTTTAAAAAAATGTTTGGATGGCGATATTTCCGCAATCGAGACTCGTAAGTGGCTGCGGTTTTCAGCGCTGGATTGGAAATTCATAGACCTTTCCGTCAATGTAAAAATTTTACCACAATTCGAAAAATAATTTTTTATTGACTTTTTGAAGAAAGCATGGACTACCCCCTTTGCTAATTTTGACGCCAAAAATTAAATGTTTCCAAAACCCATCGAAATATACATCAAAAGAAAGGTATTTAAAAACCCTATTCACTGGTGTAAACAAAAATTTTCTACGTGGTCCGATTCTCAAAATATTTACATCCAAAGTTCTATTTGGACTTAATTTCAAAAACCACCCAAACAAATCGTTTGGATGGCTATTTCCGCAATCGAGACTCGTAGATGGTTGAAAATTTCAAAAACTTCTTTAGTTTTTTAAGATCTTTCTAAAACTGACAACCAACAAATTTTACGACCTCTGGTTGTCGAAATATCTTCATGCAAAGTGATATTACCTTATTTCGAACCAATTCAATTAAAATTGTTTAAAAAAATGTTTGGATGGCGATATTTCCGCAATCGAGACTCGTAGATGGTTGAAAATTTCAAAAACTTCTTAAGTTTTTTAAGATCTTTCTAAAACTGGCAACCAAAAAATTTTACGACCTCTGGTTGTCGAAATATCTTCATCCAAAGTGATATTACCTTATTTCGAACCAATTCAATTAAAATTGTTTAAAAAAATGTTTGGATGGCGATATTTCCGCAATCGAGACTCGTAGATGGTTGAAAATTTCAAAAACTTCTTTAGTTTTTTAAGATCTTTCTAAAACTGACAACCAAAAAATTTTACGACCTCTGGTTGTCGAAATATCTTCATGCAAAGTGATATTACCTTATTTCGAACCAATTAAATTAAAATTGTTTAAAAAAATGTTTGGATGGCGATATTTCCGCAATCGAGACTCGTAGATGGTTGAAAATTTCAAAAACTTCTTTAGTTTTTTAAGATCTTTCTAAAACTGACAACCAACAAATTTTACGACCTCTGGTTGTCGAAATATCTTCATGCAAAGTGATATTACCTTATTTCGAACCAATTCAATTAAAATTGTTTAAAAAAATGTTTGGATGGCGATATTTCCGCAATCGAGACTCGTAGATGGTTGAAAATTTCAAAAACTTCTTTAGTTTTTTAAGATATTTCTAAAACTGACAACCAACAAATTTTACGACCTCTGGTTGTCGAAATATCTTCATGCAAAGTGATATTACCTTATTTCGAACCAATTCAATTAAAATTGTTTAAAAAAATGTTTGGATGGCGATATTTCCGCAATCGAGACTCGTAGATGGTTGAAAATTTCAAAAACTTCTTTAGTTTTTTAAGATCTTTCTAAAACTGACAACCAACAAATTTTACGACCTCTGGTTGTCGAAATATCTTCATGCAAAGTGATATTACCTTATTTCGAACCAATTCAATTAAAATTGTTTAAAAAAATGTTTGGATGGCGATATTTCCGCAATCGAGACTCGTAGATGGTTGAAAATTTCAAAAACTTCTTTAGTTTTTTAAGATCTTTCTAAAACTGGCAACCAAAAAATTTTACGACCTCTGGTTGTCGAAATATCTTCATCCAAAGTGATATTACCTTATTTCGAACCAATTCAATTAAAATTGTTTAAAAAAATGTTTGGATGGCGATATTTCCGCAATCGAGACTCGTAGATGGTTGAAAATTTCAAAAACTTCTTTAGTTTTTTAAGATCTTTCTAAAACTGACAACCAACAAATTTTACGACCTCTGGTTGTCGAAATATCTTCATGCAAAGTGATATTACCTTATTTCGAACCAATTCAATTAAAATTGTTTAAAAAAATGTTTGGATGGCGATATTTCCGCAATCGAGACTCGTAGATGGTTAAAAATTTCAAAAACTTCTTTAGTTTTTTAAGATCTTTCTAAAACTGACAACCAACAAATTTTACGGCCTATGGTTGTCGAAATATCTTCATGCAAAGTGATATTACCTTATTTCGAACCAATTCAATTAAAATTGTTTAAAAAAATGTTTGGATGGCGATATTTCCGCAATCGAGACTCGTAGATGGTTGAAAATTTCAAAAACTTCTTAAGTTTTTTAAGATCTTTCTAAAACTGGCAACCAAAAAATTTTACGACCTCTGGTTGTCGAAATATCTTCATCCAAAGTGATATTACCTTATTTCGAACCAATTCAATTAAAATTGTTTAAAAAAATGTTTGGATGGCGATATTTCCGCAATCGAGACTCGTAAGTGGCTGCGGTTTTCAGCGCTGGATTGGAAATTCATAGACCTTTCCGTCAATGTAAAAATTTTACCACAATTCGAAAAATAATTTTTTATTGACTTTTTGAAGAAAGCATGGACTACCCCCTTTGCTAATTTTGACGCCAAAAATTAAATGTTTCCAAAACCCATCGAAATATACATCAAAAGAAAGGTATTTAAAAACCCTATTCACTGGTGTAAACAAAAATTTTCTACGTGGTCCGATTCTCAAAATATTTACATCCAAAGTTCTATTTGGACTTAATTTCAAAAACCACCCAAACAAATCGTTTGGATGGCTATTTCCGCAATCGAGACTCGTAGATGGTTGAAAATTTCAAAAACTTCTTTAGTTTTTTAAGATCTTTCTAAAACTGACAACCAACAAATTTTACGACCTCTGGTTGTCGAAATATCTTCATGCAAAGTGATATTACCTTATTTCGAACCAATTCAATTAAAATTGTTTAAAAAAATGTTTGGATGGCGATATTTCCGCAATCGAGACTCGTAGATGGTTGAAAATTTCAAAAACTTCTTAAGTTTTTTAAGATCTTTCTAAAACTGGCAACCAAAAAATTTTACGACCTCTGGTTGTCGAAATATCTTCATCCAAAGTGATATTACCTTATTTCGAACCAATTCAATTAAAATTGTTTAAAAAAATGTTTGGATGGCGATATTTCCGCAATCGAGACTCGTAGATGGTTGAAAATTTCAAAAACTTCTTTAGTTTTTTAAGATCTTTCTAAAACTGACAACCAAAAAATTTTACGACCTCTGGTTGTCGAAATATCTTCATGCAAAGTGATATTACCTTATTTCGAACCAATTCAATTAAAATTGTTTAAAAAAATGTTTGGATGGCGATATTTCCGCAATCGAGACTCGTAGATGGTTGAAAATTTCAAAAACTTCTTAAGTTTTTTAAGATCTTTCTAAAACTGGCAACCAAAAAATTTTACGACCTCTGGTTGTCGAAATATCTTCATCCAAAGTGATATTACCTTATTTCGAACCAATTCAATTAAAATTGTTTAAAAAAATGTTTGGATGGCGATATTTCCGCAATCGAGACTCGTAGATGGTTGAAAATTTCAAAAACTTCTTTAGTTTTTTAAGATCTTTCTAAAACTGACAACCAACAAATTTTACGACCTCTGGTTGTCGAAATATCTTCATGCAAAGTGATATTACCTTATTTCGAACCAATTCAATTAAAATTGTTTAAAAAAATGTTTGGATGGCGATATTTCCGCAATCGAGACTCGTAGATGGTTGAAAATTTCAAAAACTTCTTTAGTTTTTTAAGATCTTTCTAAAACTGACAACCAACAAATTTTACGACCTCTGGTTGTCGAAATATCTTCATGCAAAGTGATATTACCTTATTTCGAACCAATTCAATTAAAATTGTTTAAAAAAATGTTTGGATGGCGATATTTCCGCAATCGAGACTCGTAGATGGTTGAAAATTTCAAAAACTTCTTTAGTTTTTTAAGATCTTTCTAAAACTGACAACCAACAAATTTTACGACCTCTGGTTGTCGAAATATCTTCATGCAAAGTGATATTACCTTATTTCGAACCAATTCAATTAAAATTGTTTAAAAAAATGTTTGGATGGCGATATTTCCGCAATCGAGACTCGTAGATGGTTGAAAATTTCAAAAACTTCTTTAGTTTTTTAAGATCTTTCTAAAACTGACAACCAACAAATTTTACGACCTCTGGTTGTCGAAATATCTTCATGCAAAGTGATATTACCTTATTTCGAACCAATTCAATTAAAATTGTTTAAAAAAATGTTTGGATGGCGATATTTCCGCAATCGAGACTCGTAGATGGTTGAAAATTTCAAAAACTTCTTTAGTTTTTTAAGATCTTTCTAAAACTGACAACCAACAAATTTTACGACCTCTGGTTGTCGAAATATCTTCATGCAAAGTGATATTACCTTATTTCGAACCAATTCAATTAAAATTGTTTAAAAAAATGTTTGGATGGCGATATTTCCGCAATCGAGACTCGTAGATGGTTGAAAATTTCAAAAACTTCTTAAGTTTTTTAAGATCTTTCTAAAACTGGCAACCAAAAAATTTTACGACCTCTGGTTGTCGAAATATCTTCATCCAAAGTGATATTACCTTATTTCGAACCAATTCAATTAAAATTGTTTAAAAAAATGTTTGGATGGCGATATTCCCGCAATCGAGACTCGTAAGTGGCTGCGGTTTTCAGCGCTGGATTGGAAATTCATAGACCTTTCCGTCAATGTAAAAATTTTACCACAATTCGAAAAATAATTTTTTATTGACTTTTTGAAGAAAGCATGGACTACCCCCTTTGCTAATTTTGACGCCAAAAATTAAATGTTTCCAAAACCCATCGAAATATACATCAAAAGAAAGGTATTTAAAAACCCTATTCACTGGTGTAAGCAAAAATTTTCTACGTGGTCCGATTCTCAAAATATTTACATCCAAAGTTCTATTTGGACTTAATTTCAAAAACCACCCAAACAAATCGTTTGGATGGCTATTTCCGCAATCGAGACTCGTAGATGGTTAAAAATTTCAAAAACTTCTTTAGTTTTTTAAGATCTTTCTAAAACTGACAACTAACAAATTTTACGACCTCTGGTTGTCGAAATATCTTCATGCAAAGTGATATTACCTTATTTCGAACCAATTCAATTAAAATTGTTTAAAAAAATGTTTGGATGGCGATATTTCCGCAATCGAGACTCGTAGATAGTTGAAAATTTCAAAAACTTCTTAAGTTTTTTAAGATCTTTCTAAAACTGGCAACCAAAAAATTTTACGACCTCTGGTTGTCGAAATATCTTCATCCAAAGTGATATTACCTTATTTCGAACCAATTCAATTAAAATTGTTTAAAAAAATGTTTGGATGGCGATATTTCCGCAATCGAGACTCGTAGATGGTTGAAAATTTCAAAAACTTCTTAAGTTTTTTAAGATCTTTCTAAAACTGGCAACCAAAAAATTGTACGACCTCTGGTTGTCGAAATATCTTCATCCAAAGTGATATTACCTTATTTCGAACCAATTCAATTAAAATTGTTTAAAAAAATGTTTGGATGGCGATATTTCCGCAATCGAGACTCGTAAGTGGCTGCGGTTTTCAGCGCTGGATTGGAAATTCATAGACCTTTCCGTCAATGTAAAAATTTTACCACAATTCGAAAAATAATTTTTTATTGACTTTTTGAAGAAAGCATGGACTACCCCCTTTGCTAATTTTGACGCCAAAAATTAAATGTTTCCAAAACCCATCGAAATATACATCAAAAGAAAGGTATTTAAAAACCCTATTCACTGGTGTAAGCAAAAATTTTCTACGTGGTCCGATTCTCAAAATATTTACATCCAAAGTTCTATTTGGACTTAATTTCAAAAACCACCCAAACAAATCGTTTGGATGGCTATTTCCGCAATCGAGACTCGTAGATGGTTGAAAATTTCAAAAACTTCTTTAGTTTTTTAAGATCTTTCTAAAACTGACAACCAACAAATTTTACGACCTCTGGTTGTCGAAATATCTTCATGCAAAGTGATATTACCTTATTTCGAACCAATTCAATTAAAATTGTTTAAAAAAATGTTTGGATGGCGATATTTCCGCAATCGAGACTCGTAGATGGTTGAAAATTTCAAAAACTTCTTTAGTTTTTTAAGATCTTTCTAAAACTGACAACCAACAAATTTTACGACCTCTGGTTGTCGAAATATCTTCATGCAAAGTGATATTACCTTATTTCGAACCAATTCAATTAAAATTGTTTAAAAAAATGTTTGGATGGCGATATTTCCGCAATCGAGACTCGTAGATGGTTGAAAATTTCAAAAACTTCTTTAGTTTTTTAAGATCTTTCTAAAACTGACAACCAACAAATTTTACGACCTCTGGTTGTCGAAATATCTTCATGCAAAGTGATATTACCTTATTTCGAACCAATTCAATTAAAATTGTTTAAAAAAATGTTTGGATGGCGATATTTCCGCAATCGAGACTCGTAGATGGTTGAAAATTTCAAAAACTTCTTTAGTTTTTTAAGATCTTTCTAAAACTGACAACCAACAAATTTTACGACCTCTGGTTGTCGAAATATCTTCATGCAAAGTGATATTACCTTATTTCGAACCAATTCAATTAAAATTGTTTAAAAAAATGTTTGGATGGCGATATTTCCGCAATCGAGACTCGTAGATGGTTGAAAATTTCAAAAACTTCTTTAGTTTTTTAAGATCTTTCTAAAACTGACAACCAACAAATTTTACGACCTCTGGTTGTCGAAATATCTTCATGCAAAGTGATATTACCTTATTTCGAACCAATTCAATTAAAATTGTTTAAAAAAATGTTTGGATGGCGATATTTCCGCAATCGAGACTCGTAAGTGGCTGCGGTTTTCAGCGCTGGATTGGAAATTCATAGACCTTTTACCACAATTCGAAAAATAATTTTTTATTGACTTTTTGAAGAAAGCATGCTTTGCTAATTTTGACGCCAAAAATTAAATGTTTCCAAAACCCATCGAAATATACATCAAAAGAAAGGTATTTAAAAACCCTATTCACTGGTGTAAGCAAAAATTTTCTACGTGGTCCGATTCTCAAAATATTTACATCCAAAGTTCTATTTGGACTTAATTTCAAAAACCACCCAAACAAATCGTTTGGATGGCTATTTCCGCAATCGAGACTCGTAGATGGTTGAAAATTTCAAAAACTTCTTTAGTTTTTTAAGATCTTTCTAAAACTGACAACCAACAAATTTTACGACCTCTGGTTGTCGAAATATCTTCATGCAAAGTGATATTACCTTATTTCGAACCAATTCAATTAAAATTGTTTAAAAAAATGTTTGGATGGCGATATTTCCGCAATCGAGACTCGTAGATGGTTGAAAATTTCAAAAACTTCTTAAGTTTTTTAAGATCTTTCTAAAACTGGCAACCAAAAAATTTTACGACCTCTGGTTGTCGAAATATCTTCATGCAAAGTGATATTACCTTATTTCGAACCAATTCAATTAAAATTGTTTAAAAAAATGTTTGGATGGCGATATTTCCGCAATCGAGACTCGTAAGTGGCTGCGGTTTTCAGCGCTGGATTGGAAATTCATAGACCTTTCCGTCAATGTAAAAATTTTACCACAATTCGAAAAATAATTTTTTATTGACTTTTTGAAGAAAGCATGGACTACCCCCTTTGCTAATTTTGACGCCAAAAATTAAATGTTTCCAAAACCCATCGAAATATACATCAAAAGAAAGGTATTTAAAAACCCTATTCACTGGTGTAAGCAAAGATTTTCTACGTGGTCCGATTAACAAAATATTTACATCCAAAGTTCTATTTGGACTTAATTTCAAAAACCACCCAAACAAATCGTTTGGATGGCTATTTCCGCAATCGAGACTCGTAGATGGTTGAAAATTTCAAAAACTTCTTTAGTTTTTTAAGATCTTTCTAAAACTGACAACCAACAAATTTTACGACCTCTGGTTGTCGAAATATCTTCATGCAAAGTGATATTACCTTATTTCGAACCAATTCAATTAAAATTGTTTAAAAAAATGTTTGGATGGCGATATTTCCACAATCGAGACTCGTAGATGGTTGAAAATTTCAAAAACTTCTTAAGTTTTTTAAGATCTTTCTAAAACTGGCAACCAAAAAATTTTACGACCTCTGGTTGTCGAAATATCTTCATCCAAAGTGATATTACCTTATTTCGAACCAATTCAATTAAAATTGTTTAAAAAAATGTTTGGATGGCGATATTTCCGCAATCGAGACTCGTAAGTGGCTGCGGTTTTCAGCGCTGGATTAGAAATTCATAGACCTTTCCGTCAATGTAAAAATTTTACCACAATTCGAAAAATAATTTTTTATTGACTTTTTGAAGAAAGCATGGACTACCCCCTTTGCTAATTTTGACGCCAAAAATTAAATGTTTCCAAAACCCATCGAAATATACATCAAAAGAAAGGTATTTAAAAACCCTATTCACTGGTGTAAGCAAAAATTTTCTACGTGGTCCGATTCTCAAAATATTTACATCCAAAGTTCTATTTGGACTTAATTTCAAAAACCACCCAAACAAATCGTTTGGATGGCTATTTCCGCAATCGAGACTCGTAGATGGTTGAAAATTTCAAAAACTTCTTTAGTTTTTTAAGATCTTTCTAAAACTGACAACCAACAAATTTTACGACCTCTGGTTGTCGAAATATCTTCATGCAAAGTGATATTACCTTATTTCGAACCAATTCAATTAAAATTGTTTAAAAAAATGTTTGGATGGCGATATTTCCGCAATCGAGACTTTAGTTTTTTAAGATCTTTCTAAAACTGACAACCAACAAATTTTACGACCTCTGGTTGTCGAAATATCTTCATGCAAAGTGATATTACCTTATTTCGAACCAATTCAATTAAAATTGTTTAAAAAAATGTTTGGGTGGCGATATTTCCGCAATCGAGACTCGTAGATGGTTGAAAATTTCAAAAACTTCTTTAGTTTTTTAAGATCTTTCTAAAACTGACAACCAACAAATTTTACGACCTCTGGTTGTCGAAATATCTTCATGCAAAGTGATATTACCTTATTTCGAACCAATTCAATTAAAATTGTTTAAAAAAATGTTTGGATGGCGATATTTCCGCAATCGAGACTCGTAGATGGTTGAAAATTTCAAAAACTTCTTAAGTTTTTTAAGATCTTTCTAAAACTGTCAACCAAAAAATTTTACGACCTCTGGTTGTCGAAATATCTTCATCCAAAGTGATATTACCTTATTTCGAACCAATTCAATTAAAATTGTTTAAAAAAATGTTTGGATGGCGATATTTCCGCAATCGAGACTCGTAAGTGGCTGCGGTTTTCAGCGCTGGATTAGAAATTCATAGACCTTTCCGTCAATGTAAAAATTTTACCACAATTCGAAAAATAATTTTTTATTGACTTTTTGAAGAAAGCATGGACTACCCCCTTTGCTAATTTTGACGCCAAAAATTAAATGTTTCCAAAACCCATCGAAATATACATCAAAAGAAAGGTATTTAAAAACCCTATTCACTGGTGTAAGCAAAAATTTTCTACGTGGTCCGATTCTCAAAATATTTACATCCAAAGTTCTATTTGGACTTAATTTCAAAAACCACCCAAACAAATCGTTTGGATGGCTATTTCCGCAATCGAGACTCGTAGATGGTTGAAAATTTCAAAAACTTCTTTAGTTTTTTAAGATCTTTCTAAAACTGACAACCAACAAATTTTACGACCTCTGGTTGTCGAAATATCTTCATGCAAAGTGATATTACCTTATTTCGAACCAATTCAATTAAAATTGTTTAAAAAAATGTTTGGATGGCGATATTTCCGCAATCGAGACTCGTAGATGGTTGAAAATTTCAAAAACTTCTTTAGTTTTTTAAGATCTTTCTAAAACTGACAACCAACAAATTTTACGACCTCTGGTTGTCGAAATATCTTCATGCAAAGTGATATTACCTTATTTCGAACCAATTCAATTAAAATTGTTTAAAAAAATGTTTGGGTGGCGATATTTCCGCAATCGAGACTCGTAGATGGTTGAAAATTTCAAAAACTTCTTTAGTTTTTTAAGATCTTTCTAAAACTGACAACCAACAAATTTTACGACCTCTGGTTGTCGAAATATCTTCATGCAAAGTGATATTACCTTATTTCGAACCAATTCAATTAAAATTGTTTAAAAAAATGTTTGGATGGCGATATTTCCGCAATCGAGACTCGTAGATGGTTGAAAATTTCAAAAACTTCTTAAGTTTTTTAAGATCTTTCTAAAACTGTCAACCAAAAAATTTTACGACCTCTTCAATTAAAATTGTTTAAAAAAATGTTTGGATGGCGATATTTCCGCAATCGAGACTCGTAAGTGGCTGCGGTTTTCAGCGCTGGATTAGAAATTCATAGACCTTTCCGTCAATGTAAAAATTTTACCACAATTCGAAAAATAATTTTTTATTGACTTTTTGAAGAAAGCATGGACTACCCCCTTTGCTAATTTTGACGCCAAAAATTAAATGTTTCCAAAACCCATCGAAATATACATCAAAAGAAAGGTATTTAAAAACCCTATTCACTGGTGTAAGCAAAAATTTTCTACGTGGTCCGATTCTCAAAATATTTACATCCAAAGTTCTATTTGGACTTAATTTCAAAAACCACCCAAACAAATCGTTTGGATGGCTATTTCCGCAATCGAGACTCGTAGATGGTTGAAAATTTCAAAAACTTCTTTAGTTTTTTAAGATCTTTCTAAAACTGACAACCAACAAATTTTACGACCTCTGGTTGTCGAAATATCTTCATGCAAAGTGATATTACCTTATTTCGAACCAATTCAATTAAAATTGTTTAAAAAAATGTTTGGATGGCGATATTTCCGCAATCGAGACTCGTAGATGGTTGAAAATTTCAAAAACTTCTTTAGTTTTTTAAGATCTTTCTAAAACTGACAACCAACAAATTTTACGACCTCTGGTTGTCGAAATATCTTCATGCAAAGTGATATTACCTTATTTCGAACCAATTCAATTAAAATTGTTTAAAAAAATGTTTGGATGGCGATATTTCCGCAATCGAGACCCGTAGATGGTTGAAAATTTCAAAAACTTCTTTAGTTTTTTAAGATCTTTCTAAAACTGGCAACCAAAAAATTTTACGACCTCTGGTTGTCGAAATATCTTCATCCAAAGTGATATTACCTTATTTCGAACCAATTCAATTAAAATTGTTTAAAAAAATGTTTGGATGGCGATATTTCCGCAATCGAGACTCGTAAGTGGCTGCGGTTTTCAGCGCTGGATTGGAAATTCATAGACCTTTCCGTCAATGTAAAAATTTTACCACAATTCGAAAAATAATTTTTTATTGACTTTTTGAAGAAAGCATGGACTACCCCCTTTGCTAATTTTGACGCCAAAAATTAAATGTTTCCAAAACCCATCGAAATATACATCAAAAGAAAGGTATTTAAAAACCCTATTCACTGGTGTAAGCAAAAATTTTCTACGTGGTCCGATTCTCAAAATATTTACATCCAAAGTTCTATTTGGACTTAATTTCAAAAACCACCCAAACAAATCGTTTGGATGGCTATTTCCGCAATCGAGACTCGTAGATGGTTGAAAATTTCAAAAACTTCTTTAGTTTTTTAAGATCTTTCTAAAACTGACAACCAACAAATTTTACGACCTCTGGTTGTCGAAATATCTTCATGCAAAGTGATATTACCTTATTTCGAACCAATTCAATTAAAATTGTTTAAAAAAATGTTTGGATGGCGATATTTCCGCAATCGAGACTCGTAGAT
The DNA here is from genome assembly GCA_951394125.1 of Epistrophe eligans. Classification (NCBI taxonomy): domain Eukaryota; kingdom Metazoa; phylum Arthropoda; class Insecta; order Diptera; family Syrphidae; genus Epistrophe; species Epistrophe eligans. The sequence continues at coordinate 30,314,964 of OX596029.1, forward strand.
GGTTGAAAATTTCAAAAACTTCTTAAGTTTTTTAAGATCTTTCTAAAACTGGCAACCAAAAAATTTTACGACCTCTGGTTGTCGAAATATCTTCATCCAAAGTGATATTACCTTATTTCGAACCAATTCAATTAAAATTGTTTAAAAAAATGTTTGGATGGCGATATTTCCGCAATCGAGACTCGTAAGTGGCTGCGGTTTTCAGCGCTGGATTGGAAATTCATAGACCTTTCCGTCAATGTAAAAATTTTACCACAATTCGAAAAATAATTTTTTATTGACTTTTTGAAGAAAGCATGGACTACCCCCTTTGCTAATTTTGACGCCAAAAATTAAATGTTTCCAAAACCCATCGAAATGGCGATATTTCCGCAATCGAGACTCGTAGATGGTTGAAAATTTCAAAAACTTCTTAAGTTTTTTAAGATCTTTCTAAAACTGGCAACCAAAAAATTTTACGACCTCTGGTTGTCGAAATATCTTCATGCAAAGTGATATTACCTTATTTCGAACCAATTCAATTAAAATTGTTTAAAAAAATGTTTGGATGGCGATATTTCCGCAATCGAGACTCGTAGATGGTTGAAAATTTCAAAAACTTCTTAAGTTTTTTAAGATCTTTCTAAAACTGGCAACCAACAAATTTTACGACCTCTGGTTGTCGAAATATCTTCATCCAAAGTGATATTACCTTATTTCGAACCAATTCAATTAAAATTGTTTAAAAAAATGTTTGGATGGCGATATTTCCGCAATCGAGACTCGTAAGTGGCTGCGGTTTTCAGCGCTGGATTGGAAATTCATAGACCTTTCCGTCAATGTAAAAATTTTACCACAATTCGAAAAATAATTTTTTATTGACTTTTTGAAGAAAGCATGGACTACCCCCTTTGCCAAAAATTAAATGTTTCCAAAACCCATCGAAATGGCGATATTTCCGCAATCGAGACTCGTAGATGGTTGAAAATTTCAAAAACTTCTTAAGTTTTTTAAGATCTTTCTAAAACTGGCAACCAAAAAATTTTACGACCTCTGGTTGTCGAAATATCTTCATGCAAAGTGATATTACCTTATTTCGAACCAATTCAATTAAAATTGTTTAAAAAAATGTTTGGATGGCGATATTTCCGCAATCGAGACTCGTAGATGGTTGAAAATTTCAAAAACTTCTTAAGTTTTTTAAGATCTTTCTAAAACTGGCAACCAAAAAATTTTACGACCTCTGGTTGTCGAAATATCTTCATGCAAAGTGATATTACCTTATTTCGAACCAATTCAATTAAAATTGTTTAAAAAAATGTTTGGATGGCGATATTTCCGCAATCGATACTCGTAGATAGTTGAAAATTTCAAAAACTTCTTTAGTTTTTTAAGATCTTTCTAAAACTGACAACCAACAAATTTTACGACCTCTGGTTGTCGAAATATCTTCATGCAAAGTGATATTACCTTATTTCGAACCAATTCAATTAAAATTGTTTAAAAAAATGTTTGGATGGCGATATTTCCGCAATCGACACTCGAAGATGGTTAAAAATTTCAAAAACTTCTTTAGTTTTTTAAGATCTTTCTAAAACTGACAACCAACAAATTTTACGACCTCTGGTTGTCGAAATATCTTCATCCAAAGTGATATTACCTTATTTCGAACCAATTCAATTAAAATTGTTTAAAAAAATGTTTGGATGGCGATATTTCCGCAATCGAGACTCGTAGATGGTTGAAAATTTCAAAAACTTCTTAAGTTTTTTAAGATCTTTCTAAAACTGGCAACCAAAAAATTTTACGACCTCTGGTTGTCGAAATATCTTCATGCAAAGTGATATTACCTTATTTCGAACCAATTCAATTAAAATTGTTTAAAAAAATGTTTGGATGGCGATATTTCCGCAATCGAGACTCGTAGATGGTTGAAAATTTCAAAAACTTCTTAAGTTTTTTAAGATCTTTCTAAAACTGGCAACCAACAAATTTTACGACCTCTGGTTGTCGAAATATCTTCATCCAAAGTGATATTACCTTATTTCGAACCAATTCAATTAAAATTGTTTAAAAAAATGTTTGGATGGCGATATTTCCGCAATCGAGACTCGTAAGTGGCTGCGGTTTTCAGCGCTGGATTGGAAATTCATAGACCTTTCCGTCAATGTAAAAATTTTACCACAATTCGAAAAATAATTTTTTATTGACTTTTTGAAGAAAGCATGGACTACCCCCTTTGCTAATTTTGACGCCAAAAATTAAATGTTTCCAAAACCCATCGAAATATACATCAAAAGAAAGGTATTTAAAAACCCTATTCACTGGTGTAAGCAAAAATTTTCTACGTGGTCCGATTCTCAAAATATTTACATCCAAAGTTCTATTTGGACTTAATTTCAAAAACCACCCAAACAAATCGTTTGGATGGCTATTTCCGCAATCGAGACTCGTAGATGGTTGAAAATTTCAAAAACTTCTTAAGTTTTTTAAGATCTTTCTAAAACTGGCAACCAAAAAATTTTACGACCTCTGGTTGTCGAAATATCTTCATCCAAAGTGATATTACCTTATTTCGAACCAATTCAATTAAAATTGTTTAAAAAAATATTTGGATGGCGATATTTCCGCAATCAAGACTCGTAGATGGTTGAAAATTTCAAAAACTTCTTAAGTTTTTTAAGATCTTTCTAAAACTGGCAACCAAAAAATTTTACGACCTCTGGTTGTCGAAATATCTTCATCCAAAGTGATATTACCTTATTTCGAACCAATTCAATTAAAATTGTTTAAAAAATTGTTTGGATGGCGATATTTCCGCAATCGAGACTCGTAGATGGTTGAAAATTTCAAAAACTTCTTTAGTTTTTTAAGATCTTTCTAAAACTGACAACCAAAAAATTTTACGACCTCTGGTTGTCGAAATATCTTCATGCAAAGTGATATTACCTTATTTCGAACCAATTCAATTAAAATTGTTTAAAAAAATGTTTGGATGGCGATATTCCCGCAATCGAGACTCGTAGATGGTTGAAAATTTCAAAAACTTCTTTAGTTTTTTAGGATCTTTCTAAAACTGGCAACCAATAAATTTTACGACCTCTGGTTGTCGAAATATCTTCATGCAAAGTGATATTACCTTATTTCGAACCAATTCAATTAAAATTGTTTAAAAAATTGTTTGGATGGCGATATTTCCGCAATCGAGACTCGTAGATGGTTGAAAATTTCAAAAACTTCTTTAGTTTTTTAAGATCTTTCTAAAACTGACAACCAAAAAATTTTACGACCTCTGGTTGTCGAAATATCTTCATGCAAAGTGATATTACCTTATTTCGAACCAATTCAATTAAAATTGTTTAAAAAAATGTTTGGATGGCGATATTCCCGCAATCGAGACTCGTAGATGGTTGAAAATTTCAAAAACTTCTTTAGTTTTTTAGGATCTTTCTAAAACTGGCAACCAACAAATTTTTCGACCTCTGGTTGTCGAAATATCTTCATGCAAAGTGATATTACCTTATTTCGAACCAATTCAATTAAAATTGTTTAAAAAAATGTTTGGATGGCGATATTCCCGCAATCGAGACTCGTAGATGGTTGAAAATTTCAAAAAATTCTTTAGTTTTTTAGGATCTTTCTAAAACTGGCAACCAATAAATTTTACGACCTCTGGTTGTCGAAATATCTTCATGCAAAGTGATATTACCTTATTTCGAACCAATTCAATTAAAATTGTTTAAAAAATTGTTTGGATGGCGATATTTCCGCAATCGAGACTCGTAGATGGTTGAAAATTTCAAAAACTTCTTTAGTTTTTTAAGATCTTTCTAAAACTGACAACCAAAAAATTTTACGACCTCTGGTTGTCGAAATATCTTCATGCAAAGTGATATTACCTTATTTCGAACCAATTCAATTAAAATTGTTTAAAAAAATGTTTGGATGGCGATATTCCCGCAATCGAGACTCGTAGATGGTTGAAAATTTCAAAAACTTCTTAAGTTTTTTAAGATCTTTCTAAAACTGGCAACCAATAAATTTTACGACCTCTGGTTGTCGAAATATCTTCATGCAAAGTGATATTACCTTATTTCGAACCAATTCAATTAAAATTGTTTAAAAAATTGTTTGGATGGCGATATTTCCGCAATCGAGACTCGTAGATGGTTGAAAATTTCAAAAACTTCTTTAGTTTTTTAAGATCTTTCTAAAACTGACAACCAAAAAATTTTACGACCTCTGGTTGTCGAAATATCTTCATGCAAAGTGATATTACCTTATTTCGAACCAATTCAATTAAAATTGTTTAAAAAAATGTTTGGATGGCGATATTCCCGCAATCGAGACTCGTAGATGGTTGAAAATTTCAAAAACTTCTTTAGTTTTTTAGGATCTTTCTAAAACTGGCAACCAACAAATTTTTCGACCTCTGGTTGTCGAAATATCTTCATGCTAAGTGATATTACCTTATTTCGAACCAATTCAATTAAAATTGTTTAAAAAAATGTTTGGATGGCGATATTTCCGCAATCGAGACTCGTAAGTGGCTGCGGTTTTCAGCGCTGGATTGGAAATTCATAGACCTTTCCGTCAATGTAAAAATGTTACCACAATTCGAAAAATAATTTTTTATTGACTTTTTGAAGAAAGCATGGACTACCCCCTTTGCTAATTTTGACGCCAAAAATTAAATGTTTCCAAAACCCATCGAAATATACATCAAAAGAAAGGTATTTAAAAACCCTATTCACTGGTGTAAGCAAAAATTTTCTACGTGGTCCGATTCTCAAAATATTTACATCCAAAGTTCTATTTGGACTTAATTTCAAAAACCACCCAAACAAATCGTTTGGATGGCTATTTCCGCAATCGAGACTCGTAGATGGTTGAAAATTTCAAAAACTTTTTTAGTTTTTTATGATCTTTCTAAAACTGACAACCAACAAATTTTACGACCTCTGGTTGTCGAAATATCTTCATGCAAAGTGATATTACCTTATTTCGAACCAATTCAATTAAAATTGTTTAAAAAAATGTTTGGATGGCGATATTTCCGCAATCGAGACTCGTAGATGGTTGAAAATTTCAAAAACTTCTTAAGTTTTTTAAGATCTTTCTAAAACTGGCAACCAAAAAATTTTACGACCTCTGGTTGTCGAAATATCTTCATCCAAAGTGATATTACCTTATTTCGAACCAATTCAATTAAAATTGTTTAAAAAAATGTTTGGATGGCGATATTTCCGCAATCGAGACTCGTAGATGGTTGAAAATTTCAAAAACTTCTTAAGTTTTTTAAGATCTTTCTAAAACTGACAACCAACAAATTTTACGACCTCTGGTTGTCGAAATATCTTCATCCAAAGTGATATTACCTTATTTCGAACCAATTCAATTAAAATTGTTTAAAAAAATGTTTGGATGGCGATATTTCCGCAATCGAGACTCGTAAGTGGCTGCGGTTTTCAGCGCTGGATTGGAAATTCATAGACCTTTCCGTCAATGTAAAAATTTACCACAATTCGAAAAATAATTTTTTATTGACTTTTTGAAGAAAGCATGGACTACCCCCTTTGCTAATTTTGACGCCAAAAATTAAATGTTTCCAAAACCCATCGAAATATACATCAAAAGAAAGGTATTTAAAAACCCTATTCACTGGTGTAAGCAAAAATTTTCTACGTGGTCCGATTCTCAAAATATTTACATCCAAATTTCTATTTGCACCCAATTTCAAAAACCAAACCGGGCTTCGGAAACATTGTTAAAAAAATCATTTTTGGCAAAGGGATTAGCCCATTACTTTTTTCAAAATCCACTAAAAATGTTTTTGTCAAAATTTATCAAAATCTTAACATTTCTAGAAAGGTCTATTGATTCTCTATTCAGCACTAAAATCCGCAACCTCATATGAGATTCAGTTGCGGATATATCAAACTAATTAAATCATATATCAAATTAATTAATTACCAACAAATTTTAGACAGCAAAAAATAATTTTAAATTGTTTTAAAAATATTCTTTTATTAAAAAAAAATCATTTATATTTTAAAACATTGAATTAAAGATCAAGCTATTTTTTTTAAATTTCACTTTTTCCAACATTCTCCAAAAGTTGTTTTCATTTAAATTGCATTGTTTATGTATTATCTTTGTTTGTATATTATTTTGTATTCAAGATAACTCTATATAAAATGTATTATTGAATGAGTGCCATAACTATTTAATTTTTTTTAATTTTAATTTTTAAGTTTTAAAATTTAAAATTTCTAAAAATAAGAAACAGTCGAGTCAAAAAAAAATGAATAAATTAAGTTTTAACACTAAAGTAAGTTATGAAAGTTTATTTTTTTGTTTAAAAATATAAAAATAAGATTAATAAATTTAAACGAATAAACCTAAACGATAAAACTTCTTTTTATTGACTTTTGTATACAAAAGTATTTTTTTTAATTATTCTTCTTTTTAAAATGTTTAAAGTTGGCCTTGATTAGCACATGGAAAATCTTTTGACAGCTAAATCTTATTACATTTATTCACTTTATATTTCATAAACTTGTTTTGTTGTTGTTTTCATGGTATTTTTTCTATATTTTTATTTTATTTATTTACAAAATTTCAAATGTCTTCTTTAACTCAAGCATTAGAGCCCAATCAGCCTTAATTAAGTCATCACGGAAATAGTTTTTGCATGCATCAATACTTTGGCGGGTTATCTGAAATAAGGAATAAGAAGAAAAAATAAAATATAGCGTCCGTCAATCAATAAAAAAATTTGTAGATGAGGGCTTAAAACAAAGTATAAAGTATGTACAGATTAAAATTAAATTAACAAGTTTTAAAATCTTCGATCACTCTACCGTCCTGTAATTATACTGGAGAGCCATCCATCAGCCGTCTGAAATAAATTGATTGTTACTGATTCTCTGAAGCAGTTTTTTGTTCGAAATGGATCTTTTTCATAAGTCAATTTCTTTAAAATACTTTTAAATTTAACTGCACAATTTAATCTTTATCAATTCTATTTTTCATCCAAGTCGACACCATAAATGCCATTCTATTCTTGAAATATCCTCCCACACACGTGCTTGAAATCGCATCCGAAAATAAAATGAAAACCATTTCATGCAGAATAGCTCCATGAGTTTTTCCAGATTCATTGAACAAAAACCAGGACCAGGACTAAAATGGCAAAAGGCCATTACATTATTAGAAATAATGTTTCCATTCCAAGGAAAATTATACATAGTAAAGTGCACCGTCATTTTAGAGAGAGATTCTGTCTGTGTGTGTGTGTGAGTGTAATTTTGTGTTTGGACGTTCAAATAGAGGACAATCTCAAAGGATAAGCTTCCAAATCCAATTTGTGTGCCTGTAGAAGAACAACTTTTATAGATTATGCTATCCTCCTACAAGCACACGGCCGAGAAGCATTTTTCGGAGTTAAAAATAGTTTTAAATTTTCCCCCCAAACTTATATACATACACATGCATTTATATATTGGCCCTATTTCGTATGCATGGAGTGGCTATCACGTTTGTCCGGAAATACCATCGCAGATAATTGAAATTGCTATTCCTGACTTAATTCTCCGGCTTGCATTATGTCTGTCTGGTCTGGCTTTGGCTCTGGGTCTGGCGGTACAAAATTGAGGCGACCACAACCGCAAATAAGGACTAATGACTGCATATTTTATTATATAGCTTCTGAATCTTCCTCTCTGATGATGCTTAAAATAATAAAATTTACTTAATAATTTATTAAAGTCGGAGGACGACATCTCCGACTGTGAAAGAAGACTTCCCCGCAGCATTGATGGACTCGAAATTAAGATTTGCATTCAATGTGAAACCAATTAAGATCGCTATCTATATCTATTGACTACTAACTTATATCCATATATAGAATTTCCTCTCACGGCGCTCTATACTTCGCCAGTCAGCCAGCGAGACAAGCGGTCATCAGGCTCTTTTTTTTTTAATGACAAATATTTATGGATCCTTAATGATTTGAGATAGGTACTCAAATGGAGTTTATTGTTATTATTATGGCAATGGAAATGTATATATAGTCTGGTTTTAATTTTTGATCGTTTTAATTTGAAAGATTAAATTTTATAATAATAATTAAAAAGTTGGCGCCAAGTAAATTAATAAGTTTTCAAAACTTAAATCGAAAATATTTGCATTAAATTAAAAACTTACGTTGAATGTTTTTTTTAATTGATTAGTTCTTAAGACAACAATAATAAAAATGCTGGAAAAGCTGTAAAATTTCTCAAACCATAATAAACCCTAGTTAAGCTATTAAGCAAGTTAGATTATATAGTTTGGACAAGTTTGGAGTTTTGAAAACCGAAACTTGACATTGCAACTTAACGTCCGCTTCCGAAAGTAGTATTATTTGAATATGAACAATATAGCACGGTGTTGCACATATCCATGGAACTAAGACTATAGATTGAATAATTGTTAAAAAATCAATTTAATTAGAAATAACTTGATTAAACAACTTCTGATATTGTTTTGACACCATCTGATTTCTTAAACAAATTTCAATGTATGAGAAAAAAAATTTGATAATTGCTGGAGCTGTTTTTTTTTTTTTTAATAATTTTGTAACGAAACACTGCGATACATTTTTGATGAAAATTTTATTTCATTATAAAGTTTGTACTTTGCCATTAAGTGTGAAAAACAATATCATTCAAATGGCCGCCTCGGAAAGATTCGCAGCATGCGATACTTTTGAGGTAATTTTTAACCACTTTTTCGCACATTTCGGGCGGTATCTCGACCATAACTTCAGTAATATTGGTTTTTAATGCGTCAAGAGCCCCACAGAAAAAAATCTAACGTAGTCAAATCACATGATCTTGGTGGCCAACTTCCAAACTTCTCACACAATAAAGCCATAATCGGTTAATTTCTGCGAACGCCGGGAATTTGATAAATTTGGATCATCAGCAACACTTGCACTTGCAGCAGCAATATTTTCGACTTAGTGTGCATTACGATGATGCACAGGCTTTACGACATCAGTAACGCTTCCACTCTCTTCAAATTTCTTCCCAATTTTACCGATTTTTTGCGTAGTCGGTCGATTATGACGAACATAATCATTGCGTAATGCACGAAAAGTGGCTACGTTTGAATCACCACGTTTGTATAAAGTTTGAATAATTTTATAGCGTTGTTCGATTGTTAAGCAATCCATTATCGTAATTGGCAAACATTCAACTAATATTATGACACTTCAAACGATAGCTGAGTCCGACAGTTGGCACCTGCCAGCACTACCAGCTTGAAACCACGAAATTAATACCCCGGTATTTATAATTTTATTTATTTTAATTTCATTAGAAGCTCTTTTGTAAAAAAATTTCATTAAAATCGGTTGAACACATAATGAGATGGTCGAAAACAAAAAAAACATGGTTTTATGAGAGAAACCATTTTTAATCAATAGATTCTTTTTTTTCAACAATATGGGTGATCGTTCTAATATTAGTTAACATAAAAATTTTAATCAAAATCGTAGGAGCCGTTTTTGTGAAAAATGATATTTTCCTTACTGGTTTTAAAACACTTGTATATGGCAGGTACCGTTATTTTTGGCGAGAAGAATAATTTCTATTTAAAATCCGCTAGATAAAGTTTAAAAACACCTAAATTCCAAGTTTAATAAAAATCGACTAAGTCGTTTCCGAATTATTAAGTTCTCAAAAAAAAAAATTTAAACTTTTTTTAAAAATCCAATACTTTTAAAACTTTTTGAAAGATTTTCTAGAAAAAAATGGTCAAAATTAGTTGAGCCATTTTTTGAAAAAAAAAACGAAAATCAAAAAAATGGCTCTATGGGGAGGTATTATTTATAACCATTTTTCTATAATAGCCTCTTTGTAAACAGAAAAAATTACTTAGAAAAAAGTTGTAGGCACGTTTTTGAATAAAATAAGATTTTCATAATTTTGGTAAAAAAAATGTGTACTCTTATTTTTGGTCTTAAAAAATGAAAGAAAACGTGTCGGGGGAATGCAACAAAAAAAAAACGATAGATACCAAGGTAAAAAAAAAATTGTCCCACCCATTTAGGCTGCAGCCGAAAGGTCAGGACAGACAGACAGAATTGCGAGACCCACTTTTTTCGACTTCGCTGTCATCGTAATGTCAATTGAAAATCAAAATTTCAAATTCGTTTTTTTTTTTTACGAATCCATAACTTGTCATATATCGCAAGTAAAAAATCATGTTAAACTAAACAATATTTAACCTGATAAATGGTTAAATATAAATATAATCTTTTATAACGTCGCGACGCGTCATCCGTCATGTAAAGTCAACAAAAGGTAACAAAATTTTGTAAGCTTTATACTACCTGCAATAAGTTATAAAATAACACCACAAACAAGTTATATGCCTGAATAAATGAACTTGGATTATTATAAAACTGGCAGCACCAGCTAATCCACTTTAGTCAATGTTTAGCTAAATTAGTAGATTTGTTACAGTTGCACACATAACAGAAAGAATTAACATGACACACTGTAACTTTTACTATGTCCACTTGTATATTTTACATGGCCCATTGTCAAATTCAAACTTTGATAATTGCTCGTTCGCATGAAAAAACCAAGAAAAAAAAGTATCAAAGTAAAATTTATTATATCTATTTACACATACATATTCTACATTAAACGTTAAGCCAAAGAATATCTAGTTAAATTTAAATTTACAAAATGTAACAATAACACAAACTCTGCGATTAAAATATTTCTAATTTATAAGAATTTCATGTTAAAATAACAAGGCATCTTCTTAAATCAATTATAATGTTGACTAGCTGTTGCAATGTTAGTTTAATGTTATTGAAAGCGTGTTAATTTTAGAGATTTCTACAACCAGATGTTTTTGAAAGCACTCTGAAGTTATTGGGATGCTGATTTCTAAAACAGTACTGAAAAATTTAATTTCCTTGGAGCTTTAATGGTTGCACGCATATCACTTTTTCAAAAAAAAACACCACATTTAGGAAAAAAACGAACGTCAAGCCTTCTTATTCCTAGCAATGATGACGTGCAAGAACTATAGCAATACATTTGTTTGCTACCACCTATTGCCAAAATGATATATATAGAGTCATCTTGGAGACAATCTCTACGACGACGATCAAGTTTTGGAGATTTTTTTCATAATCAAATTATGCCTCATACAATAAGGCACCGACAAAATGAAAAAATGCCCCAAAAATAAATGAAATAAGATCCCCATTTGTGAAAATATTTTTTTTTTTTTTTTTTTCAAAAATCACGCGATTTTTTCAGCGTTGAAATCCTTAAAAAAAATATTTCCTTACATTGAAACACGATGTCCCAGTTCGATTAGCAGATTTTCATAATTCTTTTTGAGAAAGCTAACAATGTTTTATAAAAATGAAATAAGGCATCAAAATGTTTTGAAAAATAGAATGAAATTAAATCCCAAAATTAATGTTGGTGTCGTATTTCATTGGGGCTTAATTTCATTATAAAATAAGGCTCCAACAAAAAAAAAAAAAATGAAATAGGGCCCCAAAAAATGAAATAAAACCCTAAAATTATTGTTGTTGTTTTGCATGCATATGTTTGGGAACCTATTTAATTTTTTTCTTTGGCGCCTTATTTTCTGGGGCCTAATTTCGCGAAGCCGGATTCCACTCTGAATATTCATTCATGGAACTTATTAACACTTTGGTCTTATATTCATCGATTTTATGTCAAAAGTCTGTTTGCCTAAGGTATGAGCATTGAGAACAGCAAAATGCATAAGTTTAATGCCGCGCCCTAACCGAAACTAGCAGAACTGTCTTAACCGTTTCTGATTAAGTCCGAAAGCACTTAAACAACCACTGCGGGAAACCAGACATGGAGATTAAGAGGAGTGAAAAATCCACCAACAAAATATCATCCAATAACTATTTTCCCCCAACCAAGTAACACCAAAAACCTTTGCCAGCTCATAGACTATCTTGTAAAAATGGTTAAAGAAAAAGAAATACGTCATGTTCCTGCTGTGAAACTTTTGACTAAATAGGAGAGGGTTGTTAAATTGAGTTATTCTATATTTCTATACACATCAGCATGATGCCACTTAATATTGTTGCGTCGAAATGTTTTCCTTTTTAATTGAAACATTTATACTTGAACATCAAAAAGCTTCTAATAAAATGACACGCATTTAATAATATAGAAGAGAATTTTCACAGTGACAGCAATACGTCATCGACGAGTAAGTACGCCACCTAATGACATTTAATAAACATAGTCCACGACAAGTCGACAACAACATGACATCCCTTAACCTGTGTTCTGTTTAAGGATCCATGAACACATTATAAGGGAACGAATGGTGTGAGTAAATGGATTGCTTTGTTGACAGGCTCTCTCTCTCTCTCTCTCACACCCTCTCTTCTCTTCCCCCATGATTGCCATATTCTATTCTCAGTGATAATTTCAGACAAGACAAGGAGTATGAAAAACGAATTTCTGAAGGGGAAAGGCAGCCGCCCCATTAAGGATATCCATCGCATAAAGTAAACGTCTACCATAGTCAATCTACTATAGATACGGCCTTTGACATTTAAAATTTTATTTGTAAAACCGTTTAATGTCTTTATCGTTGTACCATTTAATTTAGAGTGACTGACAAGCTTCATAAAAAAAACACACACAAAATTGATGGAGGCCAAGCTCATAAAACAAAATTGTAAATTTTAATGCGACATCTAGCGATGGGAAGCTTAAGTTATTTGGGGTGATGTTAAATTCAAAATTGTCACATCAACCCCTCGTGTTGATGACGTCAATGCGCTACAAACAAACACGCAAAAAAAAAAAAGAAGCTTTTAAAAATAAATCGTTGATCTATTTATCTAGAGTGCGTGTTATGTGCATTTACCCTCTATATACATATCGTGTCATTCGTCGTCGGTCGTTGTTGAGGGGTTTTTTTCGGAGGGGAAGAGATTGAATGGCTTTCGAAGGACACAGTTCTATTAAAGTTATTAACCCTGGCATTTCTGGTATCTATACAAGTCGAGTATGTATATAAATTCTATTTTGTTGGATACTGAAGTTAAATGACGTCATAGCAATGATGCACTAACCTGGTTTTGTGAATGGGATTCTATTTTTTGTTGCAGTACTTTAAGGTTGAGAATATGGGGTTGATAAAATTAGGTTACCTATACTCGTTTGTTGTCGGTGTCGAAGTAGGGTGTTTTTAGAACTCAGTGGGAAGAACACAGTTATATAGAAAAAAAGGTTTATGAATACTTTAAAAAAAGTTTAATAAATTAATGAAACTACCAAAATTGAAATTGGCTTTGAATTTTCATATCGCAATTAGAACGAAATTTGGCACAGGGATAGGAATTCGAGAATTGCAGCTAAAGAAAGCGTCTTTGTCCTTGACAGTTCATTTTGGACATAAGGTAGGTTATACTTATAACAAACATTAAAAACGAAAATTTATAAAGTATCTTTTGCCAATTTATTAACTCGCTTAGCTTGATAGATAAGCTAGCCAGCTTTTGATTATGTATTTTTTATGAAAATCTACGCCATCTATCCATTTGATTTAAAACTTTAAATGAATATTTGAGCAAAATTGGAAAGAGTTAAAAATTCCGTAGGGACCAGGGACTTGTAACTTGAACATTTATGTAAACAAGCGTAGACCTGTTTTTTTTTGTGCAACAAAAATGGTTGTACGTCATCTAAACTAGACTAGTAAAAATAAAATAGATTGAAATGAAATTGTAAGGAAAAAAAATCCGCCACGCCCACTTTTTCTATATTCCAATTTTCTTAACAATGACACTATGGAAATCTTTAATTTTTTAATCACCCCTATTGCCAATTTAAATTCCCGGAAAAACAAAAAATATTGGGGAAAGAATGTTTCCCATCGCGAATCTTCCACGAAATAATTTTTCCCCAAAAACTTAATTTTGGAAATGTTTGCATTGATAAAAGAAAAAAGTTCCCTGGAAAAATTATTCACGATAGCTATTTCGCTGAAAGGAATATTTTCTCTAATAATTTTGAAGATGATTACTGATACCAAATTTCCCAAAATGGGAAAAAACTCCGGGGAAATTTCTTTCGCGATAGGGCCTAATATTAATTGCCATAATCTTCTGAATAACATGCATAATTGTTCCCGCCCACTGATACGCCTCTCTTATGATATAAGAGATAATGCCTTTGGTTGAATCCTATAATAGTCTTGGAAAATATTCGACCGATTTGTATGAAATTTTTACCTTCCTTATTAAAATCCAAATCAACAACCGCCTACTTTTATTATAACGTTTGAATGTTCTCCTTATTTAACGTCCACATGGAAATCTAAACATTTGTATTTAAATTCCCTTTAACTTGAGGTAAGACATTGCTTTTTCAAAAATTTGTTGCTACCATCATGAAGTTTGAAATTTTACATTTAAAATATTTTTGACAAACGATTAAGGCCTATTTTCGTTTCCTAAATGTGCAAATTTGTTCGAAATTCGCCCATTTTCTATAATTGAGTATTATCACCGATCAAAAATATTTACAGTTTTTTTACTTGCGATATACATATATAGGTACTATATGGCAAATTATGGATTCGTAAAATAAAAAACGAACTCGAAATGTTGATCAAAGTTGAAAAAAGAGAATCTCGCAATTCTGTCTGTCTGTGTGTCTGCCCTTTCGGCTATAGCCTAAACGGGTGGATCGATATTCTATAAACTTGGTACCTGGCGTTTTTTTGGGCATTCCCCCACACGTTATTTTTTCATTTTTTTTAAGACCAAAAATAATAAGAAAATCTTATTTTTTTTTAAGACCAAAAATAAAAGGAAAATCTTATTTTTTTAAAAAGCGTGCCCACAACTTTTTTTTTTTCAAAAATTCAGTTTTTTTTTTACAAAAATGCTACCATTTTATAAAAAAAAATATGAAAAAATGGTGCCTCCCATAGAACCATTTTTTTTTTATTTTCGATTTTTTTAAAAATGATAAATTTTTTTCAAAGAAAATCTTTTAGAAAGTTTTCTTTTGAGAACTTAATAATTCGAAAATGACTTGGTCGATTTTTATTAAACTTGGCACGTTATAGTTTTTAAACATTATCTGGAAGATTTTAAATAAAAATTATTCTTATTATTCTAATAAGTTTGAATAATATTGCATACAAAATTTTCAAAAAAAAAAAATGGATTTTTACAAAAAATCTCAACATTTTTTTGGAAAATTCGATATTTCGAAAATGGGTAGATAATTTTTTTCAAAATTAATTTTTGAACTCCGCATTAATAAATACTAAAAAGTGGCCTGCCATTTTTTTGTTCTTAAAAATGTTTTCAAAATTTTATTAATTTATTTTTTGTTTTAAATTGCTCCAATGATTTAATTTTTTTTTCTCATAAATTGAGATTTGTGTAAGAAATTGAATGGTGTGCATTGAGTTGTTGTCAAAACAGTTTCAGAAATTGTTTAATCAATTTATTTCTAATTATATTGATTTTTTTAATAATTTTGCAGTCTAAAGTGTAAGTACCATGCAAACTGCAAATTTTAAAACCACAGTGGTGATCGCACATAAGAGCAATTTCGTGAAACCCAGTCGTACATTATGTTTTTTGTATTTATCTGAAATTTTGTAATTACGTTATCTGTAATCAAAGTATAACATGCAAAATTATTGTTTTGTAAATTAGCCTACACTCAGAGAAAAACATCAGGTAAAAATTTAAATTAACAAGATGCATTTTTACATTTGAATACAGGGAAAATTTACACGATTTTATAAAACATTACATTAATGGTAAAATTAACGCGAACAATATTTTAATAAAATTGTTGATGATTTAATAAAATGTCATGTTGTTTCAATATGAAATTCTTCTAAATAATAAAATTTTCAAGATTTTAATATTTTTGCAGTGTAATTTTAAACCAAGTCCAAACACTTTCAGTTAAAGACTACACTGTCTTATCTGCTCAGCCAATGATTACAAATAAAGTAAAGGTAATAAATAACACAATATTTCTAAAAGTTTACTATTTTGGCAAATGTGGGTATCGCATGGAGATACCAAGGTTGAAGATTTGGTAAAACAAGACATTTCGATTAAATGCGCTTTGACTACAAATACAGGAAGATATTCTTTGGTAATTTGTATTTATTTATTTCTTAAATCAATTTAGTTGTTTAGGCAACAAAAATTAAATAAAATCCTTCAATTCAATTAATGATTTGTTTTATCAAATTGATACACTGAAATTACAGTATGCAACGTTGATATTAACTGATTCTCATGCAAGCGTAATCGGGCATTTGGTTTAGTATGATAAGGTGTCAAGTAAACGACACAGGGGGGCATTGTTAAAATTACACCCAGCCATCTTAATTCATTCCTGTTCTAGCAGAAACTTAACATGGTTATTGGTTTTATTAATCCTTGTATTCTGTAAATAAATTGTACTGGCAAGTATTGTTAATTTAATAAAAGGTGAAGCTAATTTATTTAGATTTTTCATGTTAATTTAACAGTTTTTTTTTTTATTTTTAGTGTTAAGGTGTGCCATGTAGATTTTAAAGTTAAATTTTATTGATTTAAAAATAGAATACCTTCTATTTAAGTAGGTATTTAACACCATTAACGGTTTGGAAAAATAACAAACCTGATAATTGGTTAGTTTCTGGTTAATTTTACCTGAAATTTTTTCTGAGTTTGGATGGTCGGTTTATATGGAATGACTTGTTTAAAACCTTTTTAAAGGGCCAACTATATTATATGTATCTCGAATTGGAAACTTATTTGAACCTTCAAAATTTGTTGAGTTGGTTCTTATCGAAAAACCTTAGAGTTACCATTTTAGATTTTTTGTAGGTTTTTAACATTAGAAATGTTTAAACGGAGGCATACAATGTAAAAAAATCAACAGAATTTCAAAAATATGAAACGCCTAGTAGACAAAGGGGGTGAAACGTGAGGGGAATAAACAAAATAAACAAAATTATTTCGTTCATGCTTTGTTGTTACTAGTTTGAGGAAACAGAAAACGAAGAAGATGATAAAACGGACAGAAAAAAAGGAAAAATGTTCGTAGGAAAAAAATGGGTATGTTTTTGATGATGATTTTTGCGAAATCCGAAAAATATCCGATTTGCGTTTACTTAAATGCTTATATCTTTCGATCCAATTATCCGATTTTCATTATTAAGGTATATAATTAAAGGAAAAATGACTGGCGTGTTAGAGCCAAAAAAATTCAAAATCATTCAAAATTTTATACTAAAAACATGAAAATAAATATCGGACAAATAATTTAATTCAACGAGGAAGTTGATTAAAAAAAAAAGCATTAAAATACTTTCAACCACCAATTGGCGAGAGGAATATAGTATTCTAAAGCCGGCGGCGGCGGCGGAGTTTGTGCAATAAAAAACCACAATCGTGGCAAATTTGCTTCGCGTCGGAAAAAAAATGCTAAATGTTCATATGTACCTATCTAAATTTGTAGTCGGTATAATAATTGTAAAGATACATTGTGTTTGGTTTGGCTTGCTTATAACTTCGGTACTAATAATCCGTTCATTAAGGTCTTAAAATTTAGCTAGAATATCGGACTACAATTTTTGTATTATATCATTGCACAGTCACATAAAACTATATATGAAAAACCTTATTCAATTGCGTATTTAATAGAAACAAAAATTTAATACAAAACAATAATTTTTTAAACCACATGTATTTGACCCTTTTTAGGAAAGATATGATGTTGGTACCTATGTTCAGAAAAGTTGCTCAACATTTAAATTTAACATTCAATGTACATACATAAATACATAAATGCTTTTTTCATTTCTAATGTTCCTCAACTATGCTGGAATGGCAAATCGGGTAAATTTTTAATTGTTGAATTTTAAGCCTTACTTAATTTAAGTAATTTTTTTTTGATACAATATTGTCAAATAATACTCACTTTGCTAACCAACATATCATCTGCTTCAAAATGCCGGCCATACATTTTTGGAGATTCTCCAGGAATCGGTTCGATTTTGATACAGATTTCTTGTCCTTTACGTGCAGTTTCAATTTGTTTGTGATTACATTCTATCGATGTTACAACTCCAATATCAACAAACTATAAATAAAAAAAAATATTTGTGTTAAATTAAGTACATCAATTAACTTGTTCTTAACTTCTATAAATTTTAGTATTTCGCCTAAGATATTAGTTAAATTCTAATAAAAAGTTTCAGTTTTTATCACTGAGTGTGATACTAGAGGCTAAATTGATAACAAATTTAAGGACCTTCTGCCCTTCTGTTCGTCGTTGGTCTGTCCGTTTGTACCTCAACTATAGATTAAGCTTAAGTTTTAAAAGGCAGACTAATCTACTTCAAATTTGGTACAGAGCATTTTTGTAGACATACATACATACATACCGATTATGGAATCCGCATTACTGGAATCGCAGTTATTCGCAGCATATTAATCTCTTTTCTTTTCACGGCAAATGACTTAATAGAAAGAGAGCCCTGCACTGCGAATCACTGCAGATCCAATATTGCGGATTCCATAATCGACATGATAATTTCTAGGGAAAAATTCAAGATTTTGGTTAGCTTTTAGTTAATTTTCGGTTAAATTTTGGTTAACTATTAGTTAGTTTTTGATTAAATTTTGGTTAATTATTGGTAAAATTTTTGTTAATTTTTGGTTATGTTTTGGATAATTTTTGGTTAAGTTTTGGTTAAATTTTGGTTGTTGTTGTTATTTTATATTTGTTGTTTTTGTTGTTGGTATTTCATATATTGTTTTTGTTGTGTATTTGTAATTTTTTGTAAATATTAAAAACAACAATATCGGCAAATAAAGCTTTATATAATAATAATAATTATTATTATTATTGGTTAAATTTTGGTTAAGTTTTGGTTCAATTTTGGTTAACTTTTGGTAAAATTTTTGTTAATTTTTGTTTAAGCTTTTGTAAATTTTTGGTTATGTTTTGTATAATTTTTGTTTAAGTTTTGGTTGTTATTTTATTTTTGTTGTTGGTATTTCATTTGTTGTTTTTGTTGTGTATTTGTAATTTTTGTTGTTGGTATTTTATTTGTTGTTGGTATTCAATTTGTTGTTTTTGTTTTATTTTTTTTATTTTTTTGAAAATGACAAAGCATCAAAAAAAAAACATAGAAAACATTGCAGAACAAAAATGAAATTGTCACAACTAATTAACAATTAACTTAATGAAAATAATTCACCCAACCCTTTTTTTGATCGGCGTTAACTGTTTCTTCGTTTACTTAAAATTCATAGGAAGAATTGCCAAACAGCGGTCAATGATATTAATTTTGCACGGATTTAATTTAAGGATTATAATAAAGAAACGTAACGAAACGCTCATTATTGCAAAGTTTGTATTTTGGTGTTTTTCGCCCAAATGCGTTTCGAGAAATCATAAAAAATTAAGTAAAATAATCTAGGTACCTAGGTACCTTCGGTTTTTCAATAATGTTTCAATTAAGCAGAACACCTGAATGAATTCCACATCAATTCATTCATTATTTATTATTATTAGAAATATTTTTATTATCAGTTAAAGTATGTTACAATTTTTCAATGAAACGAAAATATCTTCATTGAACAATTCAAATTCAAAACTTAAGAACTATATTAAATATATAGGTACTTAACACGAATTATAAAACAACAATCCTCTTAACGTTAATTGTCACAAAATCAATAATATTATTATTATTATTATTATTTGCCTATTTACCTAACCGACTTCTTGAAGTTGTAAAAGTATATTGTCATTTATAGAGTGCACTCACCGATAAGATTTTACGTCTCGGAAATAACAAATTAAGTCATTGATAAATATAATATTTTCAATGATTATTTCGATACATTACGTAGGAAGATAAAATTACATAGCTTAAATGCTACTCGACATAATTTAATTATTGTTTAACTTTATCAAACAAAAGTCTTTAAATTGATAAGACAAGAAGTTTCTATAATCAAAGAAATTTTAATTAAAGCATTAAAACAAGCTAAAAGGAAACAAGGTGATTAAATATTATCAAACACAAAAATAAAACAGAAGTCAAAGATACTAGAATTAAGAATTTTGTCCAGTTTTTAATATGCTACCTGTTTCTTAATGTAAACTCAAAAGTTCAAAATTCTAATAAAGAACTTTAAAAAAAAATTAAGAGCTCTTGGAGTAATTTGACTCTCTGCTGATACTTAATACTCTTTTTCTTCTTTATCTATACGTAACTCTACACAAACATACATATACCGTCTGTCTGAAAAAAACGTTTGATTTTTTTTAAGAGCTTTTTTTTGTCATCAGAAAGTCTTGACCTTTTGTCTTTATTAATGGTTATATGACACGCCAGACAAAACGTCGTCGACGTCAGCCAGCTATCGTCCGAACAATAAATAAAAAGATGCAGTAGGCAGACATGAGCAAAAAAAACATACTTCATTCAGATAAATTATTTATATGTCGTTTCTAAAAAAAAACATTAAAAAAAAAAAAATGGATTCATCCATTTGGGCGAGGCCAGGCATTTATAAAATTAAATTAAATTAAAAATAAAAAAAGAAAACAATCAGAAGCTGAAAAAATAATAATAAAAAAAAAAAACACGAAGAGCCCCGCATCATCTCATTAAATTCGAGTCTGCTCCCATAAAAAAAAAAAATAAAAAAAAATTCAAATCCCGGTGCATAGCACTGCGACCAAATGACAACCAGGACCCAACCCTTGTTTGCCCAGAAGAGAGAAGGATAATGTATGCACTTTAAATGTGCCATCAAAATCAAATATTTATCGTCCGTTAGCACGTTCATTTTACACCTCGAAATAACAAACGTATATACATATAGATGGACTTTCAGTTCGATGTCTGAACATCCGTGTCCATGTCCATTATATACTTATACGAGTATACTCCCCCAGAAGCCTGTTGGAATGCCGACGATCATGACCAGACAGACAGACCATCAGGCTATAAAAGCGCGTTCACGTCTGTCGTAGTTGTCGCATCCGTATAGTGGTCGTATAAGCTGGATGTATCCGGATAGCATTGCGAAGAGAGATAATGCAACATTGTTTGGGGCGAACTGTCAAAGTGACAGTGCGGTCAGAAATGCAATCAACACCGAATGACAGTCATTAAATGATAAACAATCGTCTGACACGCCACCATATCCCCAACTTCTTCCGTAGCTGAGCTGATGGTGATGTGATGATAGTGTGTACCTTTTAAGTTGAACACTCAAAAATAAAATTAAAAAAAAAAGATGTAAAACAACATAAAACAAAAATAAGTTTGAATTATCAATCAGTATGCACACGATGCAACATAAATGTCAGAAGGATGCAACATTAAATGCTGTGACATTAATGTGCCACGCCTCAAAAGTGTCACAAATGAAACATATCAAGAGGAGGAAGAAAGAGCGAGTGGTGTGTTTGTGATGCGGTGGTGGTGGTGATGGTGATGGTGCTGGTGCTGCAATGCAATGCGATGCGACGGTGTATTATATTTTCAGTATTTTGTTGGTTTACGAGTATAAAGTAACAGTTAATAAATATCAGAAAAAAAAACGCGATTTGAAATCAAAATATTTACTTCAAGTGCATAATAAATGTCCGCCCGCATAAACCTACTCAGGAAATAACTGCGACGCGCGATGATAATTGAATTTTGTTAAACGCTTTGTTGGAATTGTGGGTTGCAAAAATATATAAAAATATAAAATGGAACATGAAAATTATTTCAGCAAGAAGGAAAAGGTTCCCCGCCTTCAAACTATACCTACATTTTGTTGTTCATTGGTATGCTTGAACGGTATATATATTATGTTGCAATTTGCACTAATTGACTAAACGATGATTTTTGACTGATGACATTTGGACAGTCAAGAATTCATAGTTAATAATTTTAAAGACATCACTATTTCAAGAAATTGATGAAATAAAAAAAAAATACTTTTTTTTTCTTCTTTAAAAATAAAAAATAACTTTAACTAAACTTAAAGATTATTATATTATAAAAATTTTATAAATATATATGGAATAAAATACGAGCGATCCAGTTACAAAAAATTCCTAATTAAAAAAAAAAAAACTAAGCATGGAAAATATTGGTCTTTCGCAACAACTTTTAATGCGAAAATTTTATAGATGGACAAAGTTAATTTAGTGTAAAATAAAAATTAAATTGTTTAAACAAAATGTTGAATCGGCTCATATTAGTAATAGTCCAAAAAAAGATTTTACGGACAGAAAAATCGGAAAAGTTAACCGGAAAATTAGAATAATTCTGAAAAATAACTAACTGTCGTATTTATTAGATTTTTGTCTACTTAGACATTGTCTAACTATTTTCAAATTGGTTGAAATATTCTTTATTTAATAAAAATAAATATCACAATATTCACGGATAAGACAATCTACTCTCGTGTCTAAGTTAGGCAATAAACGAGGTTTTTGAACATATTTTCCAAAGTTGGATAGTTGTCTAAAGTTAGACAACGTTTATAAATAAGACCATAAGTGTTTTGTTTCATGGGATTTTTAAACGAAATCGCGACCATAAGTCACGTTACGAGAGATGGGTTTTCGCAATTCTGGCTTTCTAATTAATTTGCACGGTCTTTAAAGTATTTTAAGTAAAATCTGCCGTCAACTGCCACGCCCACTTTTATTATACATATTTGAATTTTCTCCTTGTTTAACAAACATAAAAAGTTGATTTTTTTTTTCACTAAGATCTCCTTTCGCATTTTAAGCATTATATACACGTGTAAATTGTTTGGAGATCGATTCACAGCTACCACGCCCACTTTTTTTATATGTAGTTGAGTTAGGAGTAGGTACATAGATATTTAACATATCAATAGAAAAATGAAATTCAGCTATCATGAACTTTGTATATAATATTTTATATTTATTTCTTTTTTTTTTTTGGAAATCCGCCCTCTTATACGCCCACTTTTCTAACATTTCAGTGTTTTCCAGTGAAACTATAAATTTTGTAATTGATCTCTCTAAGACCTAACGAATAAAACTCAAAATTTTTTCCTGCCCACTGCCACGCCCATCTTTGAATATTAAAAGGTGAATCTATAGTTTTGGTAACAACTTTTGTTTTTTCCTTACTATAAACATTCGTACAAAGCAAAAAAAAATGTAAATAAAAGTTATATGTACTTGAATTATGAAATGATAGATATGACTTATTTTTCCCTCCCCTTACCACGCCCACTTTTCTTATATTTTAATGTTCTCCTTTGTATATAAGTTCACTTTAACTCGAAGTTAAAAATTCGCTTTCTTTTGACAAGTCCAGTTTTCAGATATTTGAATTTCTCTTTTTATAAACGTGTCCCTAGAAAGTTGAAATTTTTATAAGTTGATTGTGAAGTCTTGAATACAAAACCATCACATTTGAACATTTAAAATGAATAAAAAAAAATCTCGATTTTTCATTTATATTCTCAAAATATTGGCATCAAAAGTGTAATTTCTTTATTTCTAATTTATTCACTTTAAAAATAAAAAGTGTTTGAATGTCGATATTTCGTAACCAAAACTCGGAAGAGGTTGCGGTTTTCAGTGCTAAATAGGAAATAAATAGGCCTTTTTTTTATACATGTTACAAAAAAAGAAAAACGCCGCCGTCGATGTACATATATCGGACAATACCAAACTTTGAAATATCCTTTCAATCTCTTCGAAAGCTATTTTAAGCTGAAACAGGCTTCCACTAGACCTAAAAATGCCACAGTAGTAATCTAGAGGTGGATTTCTTAACTATCTAAATCGAATTGAATTGTGCCTCAATTAAATTTCTAAAGCACATATGAATTTAAGTGATGAAAACTATGCAATTTATCACACAAATGTAGCCTGACATTTTATCTTCTTTCGAAAGCCTTCTAATCTTAAAGATCCAATTTCATACAAAATTTTTTGTAAAGTTAATATACATAAATTAAATTCAAAAAATATTTTTCAAAGAAAGAAAATAATCTGATCCATCATCAAACAAAAAAAAGAAGACCTTAATCGAACGTCTTAATTATTGACATGTTTTTGAACAATCATGACCTAGACTACTTCATAAATATATTTATCATAAAAATAAAATATATTAAAATAAAATACTTTTATCAGTTAATATTATTTATTTTATCGACGATACGACTGACGGTGGCATTACAAAACGAAACCACACTCAATAAAAAGAAAAACATAATGAAATTTAATCACTTTAGGGCTGGACTCTTGAGAATACTTAAAAAAGTTCTGATTATTATATTTTTTTTTTTATATCTAACTTCCGTTGCGATAATGTTAATTCATTTGAGTTATTTATATATATAAATAAATATAAGCAATTTCCTTTGTTGATTTAGATATCGCTTAACGTAGTAACTAAAACCGCAATTACGTATTTTTCATAGAACCTTGAAAATTGATAGGGGTGTTATAATCGTAGGAAGTTACAATTTTAGATCAATAAAAATAATCTTCAAGGCGAAATTTGTAAGATATATTTTTTTAAGCGTTTAAGTTTCGTTTGTGGTATTAAATAAAGATTTAAAAAAGAAGAAAGATATGAAGAAGAAGAAGCAAGCTACAAAGAAGAAGAAGAAGCAAGCTACAAAGAAGAAGAAGAAGCAAGCTACAAAGAAGAAGAAGAAGAAGAAGAAGAGAAAAGAAGAAGAGAAAAGGAGAAGAAGAAGAAGAAGAGAAAAGAAGAAGAAGAAGAAGAAGAAGAAGAAGAAGAAGAAGAAGAAGAAGAGAAAAGAAGAAGAAGAAGAAGAAGAAGAAGAAGAAGAAGAAGAAGAGAAAAGAAGAAGAAGAAGAAGAAGAAGAAGAAGAAGAAGAAGAAGAAGAAGAAGAAGAAGAAGAAGAAGAAGAAGAAGAAGAAGAAGAAGAAGAAGAAGAAGAAGAAGAAGAAGAAGAAGAGGAAGAAGAAGAAGAGGAAGAAGAAGAAGAAAAAGAAGAAGAAGAAGAAGAAGAAGAAGAAGAAGAAGAAGAAGAAGAAGAAGAAGAAGAAGAAGAAGAAGAAGAAGAAGAAGAAGAAGAAGAAGAAGAAGAAGAAGAAGAAGAAGAAGAAGAAGAAGAAGAAGAAGAAGAAGAAGAAGAAGAAGAAGAAGAAGAAGAAGAAGAAGAAGAAGAAGAAGAAGAAGAAGAAGAAGAAGAAGAAGAAGAAGAAGAAGAAGAAGAAGAAGAAGAAGAAGAAGAAGAAGAAAAAGAAGAAGAAGAGAAAAGTAGAAGAAGCAGATATAAGCAGAGAAAGGAAGAAGAAGAGAAAAGTAGAAGAAGCAGATATAAGCAGAGAAAGGAAGAAGAAGAGAAAAGTAGAAGAAGCAGATATAAGCAGAGAAAGGAAGAAGAACAAGAAGAAGATATTAGCAGAGAAAAAAAGAAGAAGAACAAGAAGCAGATAATAACATTAAGCAAAATAATATTTAGAAAAAAAAGCTGGGAACGGCAATGATGATCGAAAGACTTCCTACGAATTTATTGGGATTTATCGAGAATCTCGAGGGAAATTATTTTTTCATCCCGAAGTATTTTATTTCCCCGAAAAATTTGTCTTTTATCTGCTTCCCACCTATAAATTTATAAATTTACTACGACAAAAATTTAAATTCTCCTTCAAAATTTATTCTGGAGAAGATTTTCGATAGCGAAAATAAAATATTCCGGGGGAAATAAAATTTCCCTTGACATTCCCGATAAGGTCCATTGATGCGATAAACAACAAAATTAACAATATCTAAACAAATATATATGTATATGTACAGCGAAAAATAGAGGACTAAAAACATAAAATTAAATCTCAAATTAACCAGAAAGACACAAAGAAAAAGTGAGAAGAAAGATAAGATGACAAATTCAAATCAAAGAAAAAGAAGAATTCGCATCAATAATATCAAAATAAATACGCCAACTTTTCATAATAATTCCCGAGAGCCAAAAGCGAGCCCATCACAGTCACAATTGCAATACATATATACTTAGATATATTCTCTCATTGACCCATTTCCATCAAACAATGAAATAAGTCCACCCGATGTCTATACTTAGCTTAAGAAGTCGACCAAGAGACGATCGCAAGACGTTAGTGTTGTTGTTGTCGGCCCACCATACCACCCGTCACCGCTACCGCCTTCGCCGTCGCGTTCACCATCGCTATCGATAAAAAGGAAACCTAGAAGTATCATTGTTGGCCCCATGCGCCGTGCCGTGCGTCGTCGTCGTTGTCGTTGTCGTTGTCGTCGCTCATCACTTGTATTATACGTACGTGAAGCCGCGCCCCTCCTCATTTCCGTTCGTGACTTTTCAAATTATTGCTGCGATTGTAATTCATTTGATTTCTCCTCATCATTTTGCCGTATACTCTCGTTTAATGTTCTGGTACTATCATTATTTTTGTCTCTCAGATACTCGTATATATTCAAAACCTACAGCTGCTATCTCTTTCCTTCTCATTCTCTATCTCTCAGTGCCTTCATCCAAAAATACAAAATTTAAAATAATTAAAATAAAAACTTAAATATGCAACCTACTCTCGACGACTTGTTTATTTCATATTCAATTAATCTTTGGACGTATTTTCAGACCGGATGTCTACCAAGTCGAAAATAGAAAAAAAAAATCCTCCCCTGAACTCGTAGATACCTACATCTTTTTATATGACGGGAACGGGAGGGAGCTGAATGTGGTGTGTTGTAGATAATATGCGCATAGGTACATACACAAGAGTGTAGACCGCGAAATATCTTTTGAAAATTTTCAGATACGTTCTATAAATTTAATACCATCGTCTATCGTCACGTCACCCCTTCCGTGTCGTATAGCGTCTTGTCCCTTGGTACGGGAGGGGAATAAACAAGATTACAAAATCTTGGATTGTGGTTGACAAATATCCGCCGATCGAAAACCACAACAAGGTAACAACAACGGGCAATGGTGAAATTACCAAACCGCATTGCCCTCAGCTCTTATATACCCGTTTTCTATGTAAAGATTTCCCAAGACCTCAAGGACCCTCCATCCATTCCAACGTTGGGATTGTATGTTAGAATAGAATTTGGGCAGATTTATTTATGCAGTAATCAGCAACATGTTGCATTACACCGACACGGCAAGAGGCATCAGCAGCAGCATCATCATCATCAGCATCAGCTTCAGCGCTGACCAAACGTACAGGCACGTTGCGTGTCTCGAGATCTATGGGTTAGGTAGTATATTTCGAACTTTTATATTTATGTCACTTCATCCTCGTTCCATGGACCGACCGACCGGCCGATGTGTCTCCATCTACGGTCGTCGTCGTCGTCGTCTCTATCGTAAATATAAATTCTGTGAGGAGATGTGATAAATTTATTTGCAAAAAGCATCGTCATAATCTAAAATTAAAAATTTCTGCATTACGCACCAGCGGCGCACGGTTAACATTGTCGCATCAAAACAAAAAAAAAACAAGGGGAAATGTCTTTCGGGTGTGTATAATGGCGGCAGCGTGAAGGTACTGATATTTATGGACTTGTTTACAATATTCTCCAATATGAATTTGCGAAAATAGACCTAAGCAATTTGACAAAATTTCACAATGTCCTAAATTAAATTGCGATTTAGGAATGAGGAATACTTATTTTCAGATAGCTTAAAAAATATATTATGGGACAATTTATAGACATAGACATAGAGTCACAAAAAAAAGTCTAAGACTTGAGTTGGTTGTGATTTTTACTTTTATAGAGGGACAAAGACAAGAGTTTAAAGGAAGAGGGTAGATAAAATCACTCCCTTTTAGTTTTATTTTCATTATAAGTTCCTGTTTTGTTTTATCATAAACACTATCCTCAGAGAAAAACATCATGTTATAATTAAAGAGACTTGTTTAATTTATTATTTTAATTAATTAATTAATTATTTTATTTTAATAATTAAACAAGTCTCTTTGTTAAATTTACTAGGTGAAGAAAACTCATAAACTTACATAATTTCAATTAATTTATTCTATTCATGGTTAAATTAACATGACACTATCTTTGATAAAATTATTTTATTATTATTATTATTTTATTATTATTTAATTATTATTTAAAAAGATGTCATATGATTTCAACATAAAGTTCTTGTAAATGAAAAAATGATATGACCAAAGTGTTAGTTTTAACTAAGTTTTGAAAATTTTCTAAATTCCTGTCCACTTAATATTTCAATATCTGGACGATTTTTTTATTTTATTAAATTCACTATAAAAAAAATTTAAAAAAATTGGCTTTAAGTGTTAAGGCACTTGCCTGGCGACTGCATATACATATATGAAAATAACTCCACATAATGTGGAGGTATCTTTACTTGTAACTTCACAAGTGTGGAGGTATTTCAACATGCATCTCCACAAATCTCAAGGTATCTCCACATTTATCTTTATATGTCAAGATGTCTTCACATGTATCTTACATATAAGTAAACATATTTCAACTGTATGGCGGTACGAGTAATTTGAGAGAAACCAAGAAATAAGAAAAGTGGCAGCAGCGGTAGGCAGGTTTCAATAAAATCAAGAAATAATAAAAGTGGTCATGGCAGTGGGTGAATTTTTCGAAAACTTTTTTTTTTATTTTTGTTCTCGTTCATCTAAACACTCTCTGCTATGCTAATGTCATCCAAATCGTTAAAGCCGTTCTCGAAAATCAAAAAACAATAAAATTTTAAGTGGTAGTGGGCGGATATTCCCAAAACTATGTTCTAAAATTTTGTGTCTTTCATCATAACACTCGCTGTAAATTTCTTCAAAATCGTTAGAGCCATTTCGGAAAACGAATTAACAATAAAAGTGGGGGTGGCAGTAGGCGGATTTTCCTGAAAATATTTTTTATTTTTTTTTCCTTTTCTTCAGAACACTCCCTGCCAATTTCATCCAAATCGTAAGAGCCATTATCGAGAATCCAATTTCTATGAAAAGTGGGCGTGGTAGTGGGCAGATTTCATTTTAAAAATTTTTCCTCATTTATTTGAAAAAATTCTATAAATTTCATCCAAATCTTTAAGGCCGTTTCTGATAAACTAAGAAACATTCAAGGTGGACGTGGCAGTGGGCGGATTTTACTAGATCATTTTTTTTTTATTTTCGTCTCATCTCATTCATCAGAACAAACTCTGAAAAATTCATTCAAATAATTTGAGCCGTTCCCGTGAAACACAAATGTTTCCGACTGATTCCGAGAAACTAAGAAATAAGAAAAGGGGCTTGGCAATAGGCGGATTTTACTAAGTCTAATTTTTAAATTTTTTCTCATTTGTAGAAATAAACTGTGAAAATTAAAAAAACAACCTCGAGCGCCAAACGCAACATTCTCAAAAATAGAAAAATTGACGATATTTCCTTCCGTTTGAGCCAAAAAACGTCTCTTTAGACCCAATAGTTTCTAAAATACTGCCTTTTTAAAGGAACCACACAAATAATAATGTTGAAAGTTAAATAGAAAATTATTTCAATTAATTTTTTTCCAAGTGCTTAATTTTAATTTATAAATTTTTTTCTTTAACTTTCAACAATATTATTTGTGTGGTTCCTTTAAAAAGGCAGTATTTTAGAAACTATTGGGTCTAAAGAGACGTTTTTTGGCTCAACCGGAAGGAAATATCGTCAATATCAGAACTACCGGATTTAACGCAAGGTCTCATGTATAAAGTTATTGTACTAATTAGTATCTACTTTCAAATTCCGTAAAATTTTTACTTGAATACAAATTATTTCGGAATATAATACCAACTCAAAAATACAAAAAAAAAAAAACCTATGCATTTTTGCACTTTTTACAAAATATCCATACAAAACTCGACAATTTTGAGTTCGATCAAAAACCTTTAAAAAATTGTTGATCCAGATTAAAAAAAATTGTATTCTATTATCCTTTTATTGTAATATCCTATTAAGTGTCATTGCTTTAAACACCTCAACCTTGAAGATCCGGCCCTAAGAACTCAATTTTATAGGTATACACTTGGAAAGGGAGCTGAATCGATTTTTTTTGAAGAGTTTACGGGATTTAACGAGATTTCTCCATTTAACTTCAGTGCTAAAAAACAACGATCATTTTTTCTGTGTTCAATCCTCATCCCACTATTCCAGAACCCGAAGATTCAATTCAAAAATAACTTATTTTGCTTTATTGTTAAAAATTTACCTTTATTCAAATTTCTCTCCGAAATGGAATAAAGTGAATGCTTCTCAATCATCGTGTGTAAGGCTGTTTTCTATTATAGATATCAAATATTTGTATAAGCTTTTTTGAAAAAACAAGTATGTAACTACATCTAAGCTCAACTCAAATCGCATTTATATGGATTGCCTTTAACGAAGACGCCTTCATACACAAACAAATATAAATATAGCAAAACAAAGTGAAACACCCACTCTTGGATGTACACCTGAAAAAGTCACGTCGCGTCGCTTCGTGGTCGGTCATCGGCTGCACCACATCGCACCGCACGAGAACAGGATATAGATACATATATGTATGCAATGCGTGCCATAGTGCCATAGGTGGTGTACAACACGAGCTCATTACTTCCTTTGGCAAGACATAGCGAGACACACATCAATTAACATTGAATTATGACACGAATCTTGAGATAAAACAAAAAAGATATGAGAAATCCTTTTTCTGATTTTTATTGTTTTTTTTTTTTTATATTTTAAGACAGCAATTTTTGTCCTTTTGTAATAATTGTGGACTGCATAGAAGTTTTAAAACCAAAATGAGGTTGGGATAATTTGCTTAAATTTGTTCTCCTCTTTTTTTTTAATTTTAATAAAAATAGTTTAAAAATGTTTGGTATAATTTTAGAGAATTTCAAACCCTTCCCAAGAACCCGGTATGGTTTTAAACGGTCCCAAATAAGT
Organism: Epistrophe eligans; assembly: GCA_951394125.1. Classification (NCBI taxonomy): domain Eukaryota; kingdom Metazoa; phylum Arthropoda; class Insecta; order Diptera; family Syrphidae; genus Epistrophe; species Epistrophe eligans. The sequence continues at coordinate 30,345,951 of OX596029.1, forward strand.
TTTCATCATCCTGAAATAAGTTTTTCTGTGGGCATAGTTGCCACTTTAAAAAAAAAAAAAAATGTCCCTAACTTTTCCTGACCAATTTTAAAATTTTCCCTGACCAAATGTTAAAAAAAAATAAAAAAATTAAAACAGTCACTCTTTCAGAAACATTATAAATACTTGGTCTTATTTATAAACGTTGTCTAACTTTAGACAAATGTCCAACTTTGGAAAATGTGTTCCAAAACCTTGTTTATTTTTGTTTTATAGCTGCTTAACTTAGACACAAGAGTAGATTGCCTTTACCTTGAATAATGTGATATATTTTTTTTATTAAATAAAGCATATTTCCACGAATTTGAAAATAGTTAGACAGTGTCTAAGTAGACAAAAATCTAAATTTTATTTATGAAAAGGACAAATATCTTTTTTTTTTCTGTCCATTACTCGAAAAAATATCAATTTTTGGGAAAAACCATACAGACAAAAATTATTGTAGCTTTTGAAATTCTACACAAAAAAGATAATACAACTTTTTTTCGTTAGCGAAAAAGATTTTGAAAAAAACATGCGCAAACATTACAAAATCTGTATTTTAGTTTTTTTTTCTGGGCACGTTTATATTTACGCTTTTTCAAAATCGATTGCTCTAACGAAAATAAATGTTTTAATCTTTTTTGTTTAGAATTTTATAAGCTACAAAATTTGTTTTAACATTATTTTTTACATAAAACTGGATAGTTTTTTTTTGATCAATTTACCAAAAAAAACTGATATTAACCTTTTCACCAAAATACAAAATTTGTCATAGCTTTTTTATTTGTTGAAGTGTAAACATTTTGTCATCAATTTTTTTTTTTAGCTACAACAGAATTCAGAATTTGTAACTACAATCTCAGAAAATCAGTTAGCATATAATTTAAAACTAATCGAATTGTACAAAATTTCCTCGAATCCAATACAATATCCCGCCACAATCAAAGTGAAATCATGTATAGGAGAAGTAGGTATAGTAATAAAAAACAATTGTAAGCCAACCAGAGCGGAAAAAAAATTGATGAATGGAGAACGATGATGACAATGAACATGCAGGCAGGCCATCCTGTGTCCTGACTCCTGCGACCGGCATTCAATTCACATCATCATGCAATGCAATGCAGGAGGAGCATTGGTGTATCACAGAAGCAAAAGCAAAAGCAAGAAAGACCTCAGCAGCTGCACTTACAGCCGCGTGTTATAGGTTGAAAGCAAAAAAAAGAAATGTGGTCTGGTGGATCTGTCTGCGGGTCTGGGTGTATTATCTTCACCAAGCAGCAGGACGTCAGCCAGACACGTTCTCTTATGACGATAAGTTCTCTTTTTTGATGCCAAAATGCTTTTGCTTAAAATTCTTTCTTTTTTTTATTTTTGTGTTGTTGCGAGGCAAAAACAAGTGAATCAAGGCACATGCACAAATGACATCCCGGTAAAAGGACCAAAAAAGGAATTTCAAAAAATAAATAAACAGAAGCAAAGCGAAAATTAAAAAAAAAAAAAAAAAAAAAAAAAAAAAACAATCTGTCTGGAGATCAAGGATGCTGCTGCTACTTTTCCGTTTACTGAGGATGTATCGCATGTAAGTTGGCTCTAATGGCGGTTGCACATACATATATCCCAGGCTCAATGTTGTGCATGATGGGTGAATTAAATTATGCCGAATTGGCGTGTTGGTTTTGGCTTTATTTTCAGAGATTTTGGGACTTTTTTCGAGAATTTTTTTTTTTTTTTTTGTTGCTCTTGATTTGTTGGCAAATTTATTTCAGAAAGCAGATGTGCGCTCGTCGTTGAGGTCACGGATGCACTGCACACATCAATTACGAACTGCATTAATGTGGTTAATTTAATCGGTCAATGGAGTGAATAGGGAATAATTTTTGTTGTTTAAGAGAAAAAAAAACCTTACATTTCCGTTGAATAAATAAATTCAGAAAATTTGACACAAGTCACGAACATGCTTTTGTATAACTGAGGCAAATCATGAGCATGAAATTTAAAAAATCGTTGTTTTTTTAAATATTTTTGTATATAAAATTTTTAAAATATCTTTATAAAAAAATGTTTACGCCATTTTTTAGTATTAATAAATTCGGAATTAATTTTGAAAAAAAAAACTTATTTACCCATATTCGAAATGTCGAATTTTCAAACAATTTTGAATTTTGAATTTTTTTTTTTAAATCGAAAATTTTGATAAGCAATATTTATTTAACTCATTTGTAGCTCTTCTGTAAAAATTTATTTTTATTAAAATCGGTTCATCAGATAATGAGATATTGGAAAACCAAAAAAATGGTTCTATGAGAAATACCACTAAAAATCGATACATAAATATTTTTCCCAACAATATGGTAGATCGTACTGTTATTAGCTCTTACAAAAAATTTGATCAAAATCGTAGGAGTCGTTTTTGAGATAATGATATTCTCTACACCGGTTTTTTTAACACTCGTATAAAAGGTACCTACCGTTATTTTTGGGTATTAGAATAATTTTTATTTATTATAGGTATAGATATTGTCAAAAAACAAATGGATGCTAACTTCAATAAAAATCGACCAAGCTTTTTTCGAATTATTATGTTCTCAAAAAAAAAATGTTGAAACTTTTTTTAAAAATCCAAAAAAAAAAAATAAAATTTGGTATAGGTAGGTACAATACTTTTAAAACTTTACCTATAAAAAAATTAAAAAATAAGTTGTACCGTTTTTGAGAATTGAAATTTAAAAAAATGGTTCCATGAAAGGTACCATTAAAAAAATTCCAAATAACTGTTATAAATTTTATAAAAAACTGTTATAAATTTTATAAAAAACTGTTATAAATTTTATAAAAAACTGTTACAAATTTTATAAAAAACTGTTATAAATTTTATAAAAAACTGTTATAAATTTTATAAAAAACTGTTATAAATTTTATAAAAAACTGTTACAAATTTTATAAAAAACTGTTATAAATTTTATAAAAAACTGTTATAAATTTTATAAAAATTTGTTATAAATTTTACAGTTTTAACAATTTTTTAGAATTTTTTTTTTCAGAAAATGGTAGCTTTTTGTAAAAAAATTACTGAATATTAAAAAAACAGTTGTACCTACCTAAGCACATTTTTGAGAAAAATAAGATTTTTATTAATTGCTAAACAAAATTTGTCCGGCAGTTATCGTTATTTTTGGTCCTAGAAAAATTTAAAAAATATTTCGCGGGAGTGCTCAAAAACCTGAGGTACCAAGTTTAATGAAAAACGTCCCACCCGTTTAGGCTCCAGCCGAACTGATGGACAAACAAAATAACGAGCCCCACTTTTTTTCGACTTCGCTATCATCGTAATGTCAACTTTGATCAAAATCCCTAGTTCGTTTTTTTTAACGAATCCATAACATGTCATATAGAGGGCTTAGAGGTGTACCGAACCAAGTCAAAAAGGGAAGGGATATTAAGAGTTTAAGGAAATAAACTGCCATTAGAATGCGTGTTAACTGACTTCATTTTTTTACCTTTAACTTAGGAATGAAATACTTTGTGACTTAAGTCATTACAAAACAGAATAGAGTTTTACTTTGCGCACAAATAAGCAATAGTTTTAGATTTTTTTATTTTTTTTACTTGGTTCGATACAGCTGAGAGCCCTCCATATATTGCAAGTGAAAATGATCAAAAGGTGGTTAATAGCTTACTTAATAACCCAACCTAAGAGTTATCTCGAAATAGTATAATTTTGCTATTTGGGTTTCTGGTTATAGTTGTTTGGATTTCTCATTTATTTTTTAACCAAATATATTGAAGGGTAAAATTTCATAACTTATATTACTTATAAGAAAATCCCTCAAACATCCGCTTTATGTCTAAACAAGCTTCAAAGAAATACTGCGCTTTTCACTCTGAGTATGATTTTCAAGGCCTTTCAAAATGTGTATGTACATATGTACATATACCTTTTCGAAGAAAATAATATAATTTTTTTTGTCCAAAGATAAGCTGTAATTTATTTCGTTCACACAAAAATACTGACCATCAGCTTTAGTTTTTTTTTTTTTTTTTTTTTTTTATTTCATTATCTTGCCGCCAGGAAATCCCTTTTTCTTGTTCTTATCAAAATTTTAAAATATTTTTCATAGAAAAATTCTCAAGTGGATAATATCAGCGCGTTGCCAACCGCGTACAAAAAAAAAAAAAAAAAAAAAAAAAACAGCAAAATAAACCCCCATCTAAAAAAGAGTGACACACTGTATAATATAATGTTTTTAACTTCCCGTTGCGATTCATGATGTAAATGTGTACAAATGTATATATACTATATAAATAATATGTTTCCATTAAGATGCGGTTTATTTGCCCGCATTTGAACCTCATCTAGCGATAATGGCATACCGCCATCCGGTGTTGGGTGTTGTTATGCTGTTATTCGCATTTTTTCTTTTTTTTTTTTAATTTTAATTTTAATTTTTTGTCGATTCTGAAAAATGTTTGAAGTTTTTCGCGTTAAGCGCCGCCGTTTAAGTGATCATTTATGCGCGCGAGTTTTAATTTATTTAATTCACCAATAGCAATTCCTTCCAATAGCGGAGGCGTCTGGGGCGGGCGGAAGGGAAAATATGAATTAAAAAAAAAAAACAAGGCACAACGGATGTTGTTCAACAAATATTTACAAACAAAATGATAGGAAACTTATTTTCCCTTAAAAGAATTTAAAAGAAAAAAAAACAATCTTCTAATCTTTATACTTTTTCATGATTCACAGACTCTAATCCATTAAAATTGTAAGAGTACTGACAAATAAAAAAAACCTTACGTCAGTTTTGACAGTTCATTTAAAAGCCGTCATGTTGTCCTCTTCACGCTTCAAGGTCGTGATATGCAACAATATTCCTGAACAGATGACGTAAGTCAGAATCGGAGAACCTGCAAATTGATGCAAATTGCAGATGAACTAACGATGATCCCGAGTCGAATGTTGCGTGCGTTAAAACGATCAAAAGGCGGCACCCATTTCCTTTTATTAGGGTAAATAAAAAAAAATTATAGAATATAAATCAGATCGGAATTCGATTGTAATAATTACAAAGATAGGAGTAGCAAATGCTAAATGGTAGTAAATTAAATGGGTCGCATATTTTGTCGATTTGATCATGTACTACATCTTTTTGAAGCTTTAAGCTCAGAATTTACAAAAGAGACCTGTATCGGAAACAAAAAATATTTTGTACAAGTACAATGGTTATTGGAATGTCACGATAGGAAAATTAAACTTTTAATTTAAAACATTCCAAAAAAGTTGAATATTAATGAAAAGATCGTGACAATGAAGTGCCAAACGAAGCGAAATATTAATAATTTGTTCAAAACTGCATTAATGTTTATTAAATATTATTCCAATGATAAATAAAATAACCACTTCCACTCTCTAACTGGTACCTAATATTTTGGCATGTGACATTAGGTCCGTTCATTTTGAAATAATTTGTGCGTTTTTTATTTTTATGTAATTGCGAGAATTCTCGAACGGGTAATTTAGTTTGTTTTTATTTATTATTGCAGATCTATATAAACGAACTCCCCTCACTTATTTCATCCTCATCTATTCAAATGTATGCTGACGATGTTCAATTGTTCAGAAGCTGTCCGCTTGGACTCATCGAAGACTGCGCAAACACTATCAACTTGAATTTGGAAAGAATTTCACTGTGGTCTAAAAGGAATGGTCTGTTTCTAAATCCAATTAAGTCCAAATGCATAGTTGTTAGTAGAAATTCTTTGAGCCTTTCATATTTTCCAACTATTTTACTCAATAATTCCCCCATTGAATATGTAGAAACAGCTAGAAATTTAGGAATGTTATTTAATACAAAGTTAACTTGGGATAGGCACATCAACGCAGCGGTAGGAAAAGTTTATGGTGTTCTTCGTATGTTATGGACTTCGCAGTATTTTACGCCCCTAAAGATTCGTTTAATGCTCGCCAAAACACTGGTTTTACCAATTTTATCATTTGGGTGCGAAATTTACTGTGACTGCGATTCTGCCAGCAGGAGGAAACTTAATGTGGCTTATAATAGCATTGCCCGTTACATATATGGACTAAGAAGATATGACAGCGTCTCCAATTTTTCAAGGCAAATCTCTAACATTTCGTTAGATAATCTATTACGTTTTCGAACCCTCATACTACTCTTTAACGTAATTCAAACACATCAACCTCGGTATCTTTTCGATAGATTAAGATTTGGTTCCTCAGATAGATCCCTAACAATAATTCACCCGCGATATAAATATTTAACTTCCAGGAGGCAGTTCTTCATTAATGCTACTCGCCTGTGGAACACTCTGCCACGGCATGTTAGGGAACTGAGGGGCGAGTCCATGTTTCAATGTTTCAGTCTAGCTGAAAATGTCTGTGTTCTTATTAAAATTATTAAAATAAATAATTGGAGATATTTATTTTCTTAAAGTATTTTTCTTTTCCTTCCTTTTTAAAGTTTTTTTTTTTTTTTATATATATATACATATTCTTTTTTTTTTCTTACTTGAATTAAACTTGTAATTGATTCTTAATTTTTTTTAAATGAATACATATTTATAAAATCCTTGTTTAAATGACGTTTATTAGGGTAGTCTTTCTTCTTTTTATTTTACAAACCTTGAAGCTGTAAACTAGTTTATAAGATATTATATCTTAATGTTTATATGCAAACTAAATAAATAAATGAAATGAAAAAAAAATGAAATTAAGCATTTCTTAAATTAAGACCAAATTTCTTGATTTTGAGGGGTGAAAGGATCAAAATTTGCTATAAAACTATTTGGTTTTTCGAAAAAGTGTTTGGGCAAAAATTGTAGCTTCTAAATTTCTTTACAAAAAAGGAAAAAATTTTTTTTCATAAGAGCCAACCTGCAAAAATGCGACCCCCTACAAAACTGTGATTTAGAAAAAATTACATTAAAAAAAAGCTGATATTTTAAGGTTTGCTGGCACGTGTTTCTCAAAATCTATTTTTTTTTTTATAAAAAAAAACGATTGAATCTTTTTTGTGTAGGAAAACAATTTTTAAATAAAAATAAGCTGAAAAATGGTAAAATTAGTGTGTGGGTAAAGATTCCTGTGGTTAGAGGAGCATCAGATATATTGGAATGCGTGGGTAATATGGACCCCCAGCTTTTCTCGCAACACAGGAATGCAATCGTGATAAAAAAAAACTATCAGAATAATGTATAAACACGTTAAACTCAACTAAATGTAATTTCAGTCACAAATATGAACGAGATTATGAGTCTTGTAATTTTTTTTCTTTCAATTGTTTTAAATATAAATTTTTTTAAATATTAATTTTTCTATATTTCTTCGCTTTGCATTTTATGGAGCTTAAATTTTACATAGATAAGACTTCAGCTTAATGCAAACAAATAAAAAATAAACTGTCAGCAAATCCAACAACAAAAAATGGGCGTGGCAAACAAAGAATATAACTTTTAAGAACGCAACCCAAGTTTCTACAAATTGTATGAATAATATGTTTGTTTTACTTATTTTGATTTTGTTTTTAAGATGTCAATGGGTGGAAATAAATTTTGAGTACTTACTCACTTAATGGTATTTGAAAGTTTCATGAAATCGGTTAAGTGGTTGAAAATTTATTTAATTAAATTTATAATTAAAACCACCTCCCCATACATACCAGAGCCACTGTGCAACGGTGGCGTGTAAAATTGTCGTAAAGTTTAGGCAAGTTTTTTTTTTTCACGAAATCTGTTGCTGTTGCAACTAAAGAAACTACCAAAGCAAAAAATTTTATATTTAAGCTGACTGTAATTTATTTTCTTGAATTAATGTCATTTAGAAATAAAATTTTTGAAAAGGGATTTTATTTTTAGAGTAAGGGCTTCGAAAAGTCTTCTTTTATTCAAGATTTACTCTCTCGCTTTTAGGTTTTCTTAAACGATAGGTATTATTATCTTGAGAGAAGGTGACTTGGCATATTCTTTTCAAAGCAATAATTTTCGATTAAGTGATAATGAATTTGGGCGTACCACAAGATAGTAACCTAGGACCAATACTTTTTATATTTGATATTATTGACCCTGTTTCTACAATAAAACTCAGTACTTATTAAGGCTGATGATGATAAATTATTTAGAATTATCAGGAACTAGTTTGATTCTGTAGCTTTAAGATGATAAAGATTTTTGCTGATTTTTGTTCACATATAACAATATCTTTTTAAATGTGTCTTATTGCCAATCAATGTCCTTAAAAAATCAATATAATTAGAAATACATATTGTTGGGTTTCGTCTCCAGTTGTGATATTTTTATAAAAGAAATAAATAAAATACAGATTTAAAAATATTAATTAAATTTGTTTGTTTGACGAGCCCGAAGATGGAATTTAATTCCGAAACGCGTTGCCGCTAAAATTAAATAAAGTTGTGAAAATTAAAGGATTGATACCAAATATAATAAAACAAATTTAATCAATATTTTTAAATCTGTATTTTATTTATTTCTTTCATAATTAGAAATGAATTGATTAAACAACTTCTGAAACTGTTTTGACACCAACGCAATGTTCATCCGATTTCTTACACAAATCTGAATTTATGAGAAAAAAATTTTAAAAATCGTTTGAGCGGTTTTTTTTTATAATTTTTTATATATGAAATTTTGAAAACATTTTTGAAAAAAAAAAATGTGTATGTTATTTTTAGAACTTATTAATGCGGAGTTGAAAATTAATTTTGAAAAAAAAATTAACCATCCATTTTCGAATCATCGAATTTTCAGAAATTAATTTTGATTTTTTTTTAATCAAAAATTTGGTTTTTTGAAAATTTTGATATGCAATATAATCTTATCAGAAATCTCATGTGTAAAAAATTCATTAAAATTGCTTGAACGGATAATGAGACAGTCGAAAACCGAAAAAATGGTTCTATGAGAGATACCACTTTTAGAGGATAGATAAGATTTTCTTTTCAATAATATGATAGATCGTATTGATATTAGTTCACATACAAATTTTAATCAAAATCGTAGGAGTCATTTTTGAGAAAAATGAGATTTTCCCTTGCGGTTTTATAATATTTGTATGGGAGGTAGGTACATGGATGGAAAGGTCTTTTTACCCTCAGTTTAACGGTGAAAACCGCAACCACCAACGAGGCTTGGTTGCGGAGATATAGGGTTTCAAAGACATTTTGATTTTTAATGTTTTTAACGATGCCGGCATCGCAAGTTTTGTCAAAAAGTGATGAAAAATTTTTTTGTCGAGATTTAAAAAATGGCGAACATGGATGGAGAGGTCTTTTTACCTTCAGTTTAACGGTGAAAACCGCAACCACCAACGAGGCTTGGTTGCGGAGATATAGGGTTTCAAAGACATTTTGATTTTTAAAGTTTTTAACGATGCCGGCATCGCAAGTTTTGTCAAAAAGTGATGAAAAATTTTTTTGTCGAGATTTAAAAAATGGCGTACATGGATGGAAAGGTCTTTTTACCCTCAGTTTAACGGTGAAAACCGCAACCACCAACGAGGCTTGGTTGCGGAGATATAGGGTTTCAAAGACATTTTGATTTTTAAAGTTTTTAACGATGCCGGCATCGCAAGTTTTGTCAAAAAGTGATGAAAAATTTTTTTGTCGAGATTTAAAAAATGGCGTACATGGATGGAAAGGTCTTTTTACCCTCAGTTTAACGGTGAAAACCGCAACCACCAACGAGGCTTGGTTGCGGAGATATAGGGTTTCAAAGACATTTTGATTTTTAAAGTTTTTAACGATGCCGGCATCGCAAGTTTTGTCAAAAAGTGATGAAAATTTTTTTTGTCGAGATTTAAAAAATGGCGTACATGGATGGAAAGGTCTTTTTACCCTCAGTTTAACGGTGAAAACCGCAACCACCAACGAGGCTTGGTTGCGGAGATATAGGGTTTCAAAGACATTTTGATTTTTAAAGTTTTTAACGATGCCGGCATCGCAAGTTTTGTCAAAAAGTGATGAAAAATTTTTTTGTCGAGATTTAAAAAATGGCGTACATGGATGGAAAGGTCTTTTTACCCTCAGTTTAACGGTGAAAACCGCAACCACCAACGAGGCTTGGTTGTGGAGATATAGGGTTTCAAAGACATTTTGATTTTTAATGTTTTTAACGATGCCGGCATCGCAAGTTTTGTCAAAAAGTGATGAAAAATTTTTTTGTCGAGATTTAAAAAATGGCGTACATGGATGGAGAGGTCTTTTTACCTTCAGTTTAACGGTGAAAACCGCAACCACCAACGAGGCTTGGTTGCGGAGATATAGGGTTTCAAAGACATTTTGATTTTTAAAGTTTTTAACGATGCCGGCATCGCAAGTTTTGTCAAAAAGTGATGAAAATTTTTTTTGTCGAGATTTAAAAAATGGCGTACATGGATGGAAAGGTCTTTTTACCCTCAGTTTAACGGTGAAAACCGCAACCACCAACGAGGTTTGGTTGCGGAGATATAGGGTTTGAAAGACATTTTGATTTTTAATGGTTTTAACGATGCCGGCATCGCAAGTTTTGTCAAAAAGTGATGAAAAATTTTTTTGTCGAGATTTAAAAAATGGCGTACATGGATGGAAAGGTCTTTTTACCCTCAGTTTAACGGTGAAAACCGCAACCACCAACGAGGCTTGGTTGCGGAGATATAGGATTTGAAAGACATTTGGATTTTTAATGTTTTTAACGATGCCGGCATCGCAAGTTTTGTCAAAAAGTGATGAAAAAATTTTCTGTCGAGATTTAAAAAATGGCGTACATGGATGGAAAGGTCTTTTTACCTTCAGTTTAACGGTGAAAACCGCAACCACCAACGAGGCTTGGTTGCGGAGATATAGGGTTTCAAAGACATTTTGATTTTTAAAGTTTTTAACGATGCCGGCATCGCAAGTTTTGTCAAAAAGTGATGAAAATTTTTTTTGTCGAGATTTAAAAAATGGCGTACATGGATGGAAAGGTCTTTTTACCCTCAGTTTAACGGTGAAAACCGCAACCACCAACGAGGCTTGGTTGCGGAGATATAGGGTTTCAAAGACATTTTGATTTTTAAAGTTTTTAACGATGCCGGCATCGCAAGTTTTGTCAAAAAGTGATGAAAATTTTTTTTGTCGAGATTTAAAAAATGGCGTACATCATTCAAATGTCATCATTCAAATTCAAATGTCTTTGAAACCCTATATCTCCGCAACCAAGCCTCGTTGGTGGTTGCGGTTTTCACCGTTAAACTGAAGGTAAAAAGACCTATCCATCCATGTACGCCATTTTTTAAATCTCGACAAAAAAATTTTTCATCACTTTGACAAAACTTGCGATGCCGGCATCGTTAAAAACATTAAAAATCAAAATGTCTTTCAAACCCTATATCTCCGCAACCAAACCTCGTTGGTGGTTGCGGTTTTCACCGTTAAACTGAGGGTAAAAAGACCTTTCGGATGGAAACGGATGGTGTACATGGATGGAAAGGTCTTTTTACCCTCAGTTTAACGGTGAAAACCGCAACCACCAACGAGGCTTGGTTGCGGAGATATAGGGTTTCAAAGACATTTTGATTTTTAAAGTTTTTAACGATGCCGGCATCGCAAGTTTTGTCAAAAAGTGATGAAAAATTTTTTTGTCGAGATTTAAAAAATGGCGTACATGGATGGAAAGGTCTTTTTACCCTCAGTTTAACGGTGAAAACCGCAACCACCAACGAGGCTTGGTTGCGGAGATATAGGGTTTGAAAGACATTTTGATTTTTAATGTTTTTAACGATGCCGGCATCGCAAGTTTTGTCAAAAAGTGATGAAAAATTTTTTTGTCGAGATTTAAAAAATGGCGTACATGGATGGAAAGGTCTTTTTACCCTCAGTTTAACGGTGAAAACCGCAATCACCAACGAGGCTTGGTTGCGGAGATATAGGGTTTCAAAGACATTTTGATTTTTAAAGTTTTTAACGATGCCGGCATCGCAAGTTTTGTCAAAAAGTGATGAAAAATTTTTTTGTCGAGATTTAAAAAATGGCGTACATGGATGGAAAGGTCTTTTTACCCTCAGTTTAACGGTGAAAACTGCAACCACCAACGAGGCTTGGTTGCGGAGATATAGGGTTTCAAAGACATTTTGATTTTTAAAGTTTTTAACGATGCCGGCATCGCAAGTTTTGTCAAAAAGTGATGAAAAATTTTTTTGTCGAGATTTAAAAAATGGCGTACATGGATGGAAAGGTCTTTTTACCCTCAGTTTAACGGTGAAAACCGCAACCACCAACGAGGCTTGGTTGCGGAGATATAGGGTTTCAAAGACATTTTGATTTTTAAAGTTTTTAACGATGCCGGCATCGCAAGTTTTGTCAAAAAGTGATGAAAAATTTTTTTGTCGAGATTTAAAAAATGGCGTACATGGATGGAAAGGTCTTTTTACCCTCAGTTTAACGGTGAAAACCGCAACCACCAACGAGGCTTGGTTGTGGAGATATAGGGTTTCAAAGACATTTTGATTTTTAAAGTTTTTAACGATGCCGGCATCGCAAGTTTTGTCAAAAAGTGATGAAAAATTTTTTTGTCGAGATTTAAAAAATGGCGTACATGGATGGAAAGGTCTTTTTACCCTCAGTTTAACGGTGAAAACCGCAACCACCAACGAGGCTTGGTTGCGGAGATATAGGGTTTGAAAGACATTTTGATTTTTAATGTTTTTAACGATGCCGGCATCGCAAGTTTTGTCAAAAAGTGATGAAAAATTTTTTTGTCGAGATTTAAAAAATGGCGTACATGGATGGAAAGGTCTTTTTACCCTCAGTTTAACGCTGAAAACCGCAACCACCAACGAGGCTTGGTTGCGGAGATATAGGGTTTCAAAGACATTTTGATTTTTAAAGTTTTTAACGATGCCGGCATCGCAAGTTTTGTCAAAAAGTGATGAAAATTTTTTTTGTCGAGATTTAAAAAATTGGCGTACATGGATGGAAAGGTCTTTTTACCCTCAGTTTAACGGTGAAAACCGCAACCACCAACGAGGCTTGGTTGCGGAGATATAAGGTTTCAAAGACATTTTGATTTTTAAAGTTTTTAACGATGCCGGCATCGCAAGTTTTGTCAAAAAGTGATGAAAAATTTTTTTGTCGAGATTTAAAAAATGGCGTACATGGATGGAAAGGTCTTTTTACCCTCAGTTTAACGGTGAAAACCGCAACCACCAACGAGGTTTGGTTGCGGAGATATAGGGTTTGAAAGACATTTTGATTTTTAATGTTTTTAACGATGCCGGCATCGCAAGTTTTGTCAAAAAGTGATGAAAAATTTTTTTGTCGAGATTTAAAAAATGGCGTACATGGATGGAGAGGTCTTTTTACCTTCAGTTTAACGGTGAAAACCGCAACCACCAACGAGGCTTGGTTGCGGAGATATAGGATTTCAAAGACATTTTGATTTTTAAAGTTTTTAACGATGCCGGCATCGCAAGTTTTGTCAAAAAGTGATGAAAAATTTTTTGTCGAGATTTAAAAAATGGCGTACATGGATGGAGAGGTCTTTTTACCCTCAGTTTAACGGTGAAAACCGCAACCACCAACGAGGCTTGGTTGCGTAGATATAGGGTTTCAAAGACATTTTGATTTTTAAAGTTTCTAACGATGCCGGCATCGCAAGTTTTGTCAAAAAGTGATGAAAATTTTTTTTGTCGAGATTTAAAAAATGGCGTACATGGATGGAAAGGTCTTTTTACCCTCAGTTTAACGGTGAAAACCGCAACCACCAACGAGGTTTGGTTGCGGAGATATAGGGTTTGAAAGACATTTTGATTTTTAATGTTTTTAACGATGCCGGCATCGCAAGTTTTGTCAAAAAGTGATGAAAAATTTTTTTGTCGAGATTTAAAAAATGGCGAACATGGATGGAGAGGTCTTTTTACCTTCAGTTTAACGGTGAAAACCGCAACCACCAACGAGGCTTGGTTGCGGAGATATAGGGTTTCAAAGACATTTTGATTTTTAAAGTTTTTAACGATGCCGGCATCGCAAGTTTTGTCAAAAAGTGATGAAAAATTTTTTTTTCGAGATTTAAAATATGGCGTACATGGATGGAAAGGTCTTTCTACCCTCAGTTTAACGGTGAAAACCGCAACCACCAACGAGGTTTGGTTGCGGAGATATAGGGTTTCAAAGACATTTTGATTTTTAAAGTTTCTAACGATGCCGGCATCGCAAGTTTTGTCAAAAAGTGATGAAAATTTTTTTTGTCGAGATTTAAAAAATGGCGTACATGGATGGAAAGGTCTTTTTACCCTCATTTTAACGGTGAAAACCGCAACCACCAACGAGGTTTGGTTGCGGAGATATAGGGTTTGAAAGACATTTTGATTTTTAATGTTTTTAACGATGCCGGCATCGCAAGTTTTGTCAAAAAGTGATGAAAAATTTTTTTGTCGAGATTTAAAAAATGGCGTACATGGATGGAAAGGTCTTTTTACCCTCAGTTTAACGGTGAAAACCGCAACCACCAACGAGGTTTGGTTGCGGAGATATAGGGTTTGAAAGACATTTTGATTTTTAATGTTTTTAACGATGCCGGCATCGCAAGTTTTGTCAAAAAGTGATGAAAAATTTTTTTGTCGAGATTTAAAAAATGGCGTACATGGATGGAAAGGTCTTTTTACCCTCAGTTTAACGGTGAAAACCGCAACCACCAACGAGGTTTGGTTGCGGAGATATAGGGTTTGAAAGACATTTTGATTTTTAATGTTTTTAACGATGCCGGCATCGCAAGTTTTGTCAAAAAGTGATGAAAAATTTTTTTGTCGAGATTTAAAAAATTACGTACATGGATGGAAAGGTCTTTTTACCCTCAGTTTAACGGTGAAAACCGCAACCACCAACGAGGCTTGGTTGCGGAGATATAAGGTTTCAAAGACATTTTGATTTTTAAAGTTTTTAACGATGCCGGCATCGCAAGTTTTGTCAAAAAGTGATGAAAATTTTTTTTGTCGAGATTTAAAAAATGGCGTACATGGATGGAAAGGTCTTTTTACCCTCAGTTTAACGGTGAAAACCGCAACCACCAACGAGGCTTGGTTGCGGAGATATAGGGTTTCAAAGACATTTTGATTTTTAAAGTTTTTAACGATGCCGGCATCGCAAGTTTTGTCAAAAAGTGATGAAATTTTTTTTGTCGAGATTTAAAAAATGGCGTACATGGATGGAAAGGTCTTTTTACCCTCAGTTTAACGGTGAAAACCGCAACCACCAACGAGGCTTGGTTGCGGAGATATAGGATTTGAAAGACATTTGGATTTTTAATGTTTTTAACGATGCCGGCATCGCAAGTTTTGTCAAAAAGTGATGAAAAATTTTTTTGTCGAGATTTAAAAAATGGCGTACATGGATGGAAAGATCTTTTTACCCTCAGTTTAACGGTGAAAACCGCAACCACCAACGAGGCTTGGTTGCGGAGATATAGGGTTTCAAAGACATTTTGATTTTTAAAGTTTTTAACGATGCCGGCATCGCAAGTTTTGTCAAAAAGTGATGAAAAATTTTTTTGTCGAGATTTAAAAAATGGCGTACATGGATGGAAAGGTCTTTTTACCCTCAGTTTAACGGTGAAAACCGCAACCACCAACGAGGTTTGGTTGCGGAGATATAGGGTTTGAAAGACATTTTGATTTTTAATGTTTTTAACGATGCCGGCATCGCAAGTTTTGTCAAAAAGTGATGAAAAATTTTTTTGTCGAGATTTAAAAAATGGCGTACATGGATGGAGAGGTTTTTTTACCTTCAGTTTAACGGTGAAAACCGCAACCACCAACGAGGCTTGGTTGCGGAGATATAGGATTTCAAAGACATTTTGATTTTTAAAGTTTTTAACGATGCCGGCATCGCAAGTTTTGTCAAAAAGTGATAAAAATTTTTTTGTCGAGATTTAAAAAATGGCGTACATGGATGGAAAGGTCTTTTTACCCTCAGTTTAACGGTGAAAACCGCAACCACCAACGAGGCTTGGTTGCGGAGATATAGGGTTTGAAAGACATTTTGATTTTTAATGTTTTTAACGATGCCGGCATCGCAAGTTTTGTCAAAAAGTGATGAAAAATTTTTTTGTCGAGATTTAAAAAATGGCGTACATGGATGGAAAGGTCTTTTTACCCTCAGTTTAACGGTGAAAACCGCAACCACCAACGAGGCTTGGTTGCGGAGATATAGGGTTTGAAAGACATTTTGATTTTTAATGTTTTTAACGATGCCGGCATCGCAAGTTTTGTCAAAAAGTGATGAATAATTTTTATTGTCGAGATTTAAAAAATGGCGTACATGGATGGAAAGGTCTTTTTACCCTCAGTTTAACGGTGAAAACCGCAACCACCAACGAGGCTTGGTTGCGGAGATATAGGGTTTCAAAGACATTTTGATTTTTAAAGTTTCTAACGATGCCGGCATCGCAAGTTTTGTCAAAAAGTGATGAAAATTTTTTTTGTCGAGATTTAAAAAATGGCGTACATGGATGGAAAGGTCTTTTTACCCTCAGTTTAACGGTGAAAACCGCAACCACCAACGAGGTTTGGTTGCGGAGATATAGGGTTTGAAAGACATTTTGATTTTTAATGTTTTTAACGATGCCGGCATCGCAAGTTTTGTCAAAAAGTGATGAAAATTTTTTTTGTCGAGATTTAAAAAATGGCGAACATGGATGGAGAGGTCTTTTTACCTTCAGTTTAACGGTGAAAACCGCAACCACCAACGAGGCTTGGTTGCGGAGATATAGGGTTTCAAAGACATTTTGATTTTTAAAGTTTTTAACGATGCCGGCATCGCAAGTTTTGTCAAAAAGTGATGAAAAATTTTTTTTTCGAGATTTAAAATATGGCGTACATGGATGGAAAGGTCTTTTTACCCTCAGTTTAACGGTGAAAACCGCAACCACCAACGAGGTTTGGTTGCGGAGATATAGGGTTTCAAAGACATTTTGATTTTTAAAGTTTCTAACGATGCCGGCATCGCAAGTTTTGTCAAAAAGTGATGAAAATTTTTTTTGTCGAGATTTAAAAAATGGCGTACATGGATGGAAAGGTCTTTTTACCCTCATTTTAACGGTGAAAACCGCAACCACCAACGAGGTTTGGTTGCGGAGATATAGGGTTTGAAAGACATTTTGATTTTTAATGTTTTTAACGATGCCGGCATCGCAAGTTTTGTCAAAAAGTGATGAAAAATTTTTTTGTCGAGATTTAAAAAATGGCGTACATGGATGGAAAGGTCTTTTTACCCTCAGTTTAACGGTGAAAACCGCAACCACCAACGAGGTTTGGTTGCGGAGATATAGGGTTTGAAAGACATTTTGATTTTTAATGTTTTTAACGATGCCGGCATCGCAAGTTTTGTCAAAAAGTGATGAAAAATTTTTTTGTCGAGATTTAAAAAATGGCGTACATGGATGGAAAGGTCTTTTTACCCTCAGTTTAACGGTGAAAACCGCAACCACCAACGAGGTTTGGTTGCGGAGATATAGGGTTTGAAAGACATTTTGATTTTTAATGTTTTTAACGATGCCGGCATCGCAAGTTTTGTCAAAAAGTGATGAAAAATTTTTTTGTCGAGATTTAAAAAATTACGTACATGGATGGAAAGGTCTTTTTACCCTCAGTTTAACGGTGAAAACCGCAACCACCAACGAGGCTTGGTTGCGGAGATATAAGGTTTCAAAGACATTTTGATTTTTAAAGTTTTTAACGATGCCGGCATCGCAAGTTTTGTCAAAAAGTGATGAAAAATTTTTTTGTCGAGATTTAAAAAATGGCGTACATGGATGGAAAGGTCTTTTTACCCTCAGTTTAACGGTGAAAACCGCAACCACCAACGAGGTTTGGTTGCGGAGATATAGGGTTTGAAAGACATTTTGATTTTTAATGTTTTTAACGATGCCGGCATCGCAAGTTTTGTCAAAAAGTGATGAAAAATTTTTTTGTCGAGATTTAAAAAATGGCGTACATGGATGGAAAGGTCTTTTTACCCTCAGTTTAACGGTGAAAACCGCAACCACCAACGAGGTTTGGTTGCGGAGATATAGGGTTTGAAAGACATTTTGATTTTTAATGTTTTTAACGATGCCGGCATCGCAAGTTTTGTCAAAAAGTGATGAAAATTTTTTTTGTCGAGATTTAAAAAATGGCGTACATGGATGGAAAGGTCTTTTTACCCTCAGTTTAACGGTGAAAACCGCAACCACCAACGAGGCTTGGTTGCGGAGATATAGGGTTTCAAAGACATTTTGATTTTTAAAGTTTTTAACGATGCCGGCATCGCAAGTTTTGTCAAAAAGTGATGAAATTTTTTTTGTCGAGATTTAAAAAATGGCGTACATGGATGGAAAGGTCTTTTTACCCTCAGTTTAACGGTGAAAACCGCAACCACCAACGAGGCTTGGTTGCGGAGATATAGGATTTGAAAGACATTTGGATTTTTAATGTTTTTAACGATGCCGGCATCGCAAGTTTTGTCAAAAAGTGATGAAAAATTTTTTTGTCGAGATTTAAAAAATGGCGTACATGGATGGAAAGGTCTTTTTACCCTCAGTTTAACGGTGAAAACCGCAACCACCAACGAGGCTTGGTTGCGGAGATATAGGGTTTCAAAGACATTTTGATTTTTAAAGTTTTTAACGATGCCGGCATCGCAAGTTTTGTCAAAAAGTGATGAAAAATTTTTTTGTCGAGATTTAAAAAATGGCGTACATGGATGGAAAGGTCTTTTTACCCTCAGTTTAACGGTGAAAACCGCAACCACCAACGAGGTTTGGTTGCGGAGATATAGGGTTTGAAAGACATTTTGATTTTTAATGTTTTTAACGATGCCGGCATCGCAAGTTTTGTCAAAAAGTGATGAAAAATTTTTTTGTCGAGATTTAAAAAATGGCGTACATGGATGGAGAGGTTTTTTTACCTTCAGTTTAACGGTGAAAACCGCAACCACCAACGAGGCTTGGTTGCGGAGATATAGGATTTCAAAGACATTTTGATTTTTAAAGTTTTTAACGATGCCGGCATCGCAAGTTTTGTCAAAAAGTGATAAAAAATTTTTTTTCGAGATTTAAAAAATGGCGTACATGGATGGAAAGGTCTTTTTACCCTCAGTTTAACGGTGAAAACCGCAACCACCAACGAGGCTTGGTTGCGGAGATATAGGGTTTGAAAGACATTTTGATTTTTAATGTTTTTAACGATGCCGGCATCGCAAGTTTTGTCAAAAAGTGATGAAAAATTTTTTTGTCGAGATTTAAAAAATGGCGTACATGGATGGAAAGGTCTTTTTACCCTCAGTTTAACGGTGAAAACCGCAACCACCAACGAGGCTTGGTTGCGGAGATATAGGGTTTGAAAGACATTTTGATTTTTAATGTTTTTAACGATGCCGGCATCGCAAGTTTTGTCAAAAAGTGATGAATAATTTTTATTGTCGAGATTTAAAAAATGGCGTACATGGATGGAAAGGTCTTTTTACCCTCAGTTTAACGGTGAAAACCGCAACCACCAACGAGGCTTGGTTGCGGAGATATAGGGTTTCAAAGACATTTTGATTTTTAAAGTTTCTAACGATGCCGGCATCGCAAGTTTTGTCAAAAAGTGATGAAAATTTTTTTTGTCGAGATTTAAAAAATGGCGTACATGGATGGAAAGGTCTTTTTACCCTCAGTTTAACGGTGAAAACCGCAACCACCAACGAGGTTTGGTTGCGGAGATATAGGGTTTGAAAGACATTTTGATTTTTAATGTTTTTAACGATGCCGGCATCGCAAGTTTTGTCAAAAAGTGATGAAAATTTTTTTTGTCGAGATTTAAAAAATGGCGAACATGGATGGAGAGGTCTTTTTACCTTCAGTTTAACGGTGAAAACCGCAACCACCAACGAGGCTTGGTTGCGGAGATATAGGGTTTCAAAGACATTTTGATTTTTAAAGTTTTTAACGATGCCGGCATCGCAAGTTTTGTCAAAAAGTGATGAAAATTTTTTTTGTCGAGATTTAAAAAATGGCGTACATGGATGGAAAGGTCTTTTTACCCTCAGTTTAACGGTGAAAACCGCAACCACCAACGAGGTTTGGTTGCGGAGATATAGGGTTTGAAAGACATTTTGATTTTTAATGTTTTTAACGATGCCGGCATCGCAAGTTTTGTCAAAAAGTGATGAAAATTTTTTTTGTCGAGATTTAAAAAATGGCGAACATGGATGGAGAGGTCTTTTTACCTTCAGTTTAACGGTGAAAACCGCAACCACCAACGAGGCTTGGTTGCGGAGATATAGGGTTTCAAAGACATTTTGATTTTTAAAGTTTTTAACGATGCCGGCATCGCAAGTTTTGTCAAAAAGTGATGAAAAATTTTTTTGTCGAGATTTAAAAAATGGCGTACATGGATGGAAAGGTCTTTTTACCCTCAGTTTAACGGTGAAAACCGCAACCACCAACGAGGCTTGGTTGCGGAGGTATAGGGTTTCAAAGACATTTTGATTTTTAAAGTTTATAACGATGCCGGCATCGCAAGTTTTGTCAAAAAGTGATGAAAATTTTTTTTGTCGAGATTTAAAAAATGGCGTACATGGATGGAAAGGTCTTTTTACCCTCATTTTAACGGTGAAAACCGCAACCACCAACGAGGTTTGGTTGCGGAGATATAGGGTTTGAAAGACATTTTGATTTTTAAAGTTTTTAACGATGCCGGCATCGCAAGTTTTGTCAAAAAGTGATGAAAATTTTTTTTGTCGAGATTTAAAAAATGGCGTACATGGATGGAAAGGTCTTTTTACCCTCAGTTTAACGGTGAAAACCGCAACCACCAACGAGGCTTGGTTGCGGAGATATAGGATTTGAAAGACATTTGGATTTTTAATGTTTTTAACGATGCCGGCATCGCAAGTTTTGTCAAAAAGTGATGAAAAATTTTTTTGTCAAGATTTAAAAAATGGCGTACATGGATGGAAAGGTCTTTTTACCCTCAGTTTAACGGTGAAAACCGCAACCACCAACGAGGCTTGGTTGCGGAGATATAGGGTTTCAAAGACATTTTGATTTTTAAAGTTTTTAACGATGCCGGCATCGCAAGTTTTGTCAAAAAGTGATGAAAAATTTTTTTGTCGAGATTTAAAAAATGGCGTACATGGATGGAAAGGTCTTTTTACCCTCAGTTTAACGGTGAAAACCGCAACCACCAACGAGGCTTGGTTGTGGAGATATAGGGTTTCAAAGACATTTTGATTTTTAAAGTTTTTAACGATGCCGGCATCGCAAGTTTTGTCAAAAAGTGATGAAAATTTTTTTTGTCGAGATTTAAAAAATGGCGTATATGGATGGAAAGGTCTTTTTACCCTCAGTTTAACGGTGAAAACCGCAACCACCAACGAGGCTTGGTTGCGAAGATATAGGGTTTGAAAGACATTTTGATTTTTAATGTTTTTAACGATGCCGGCATCGCAAGTTTTGTCAAAAAGTGATGAAAATTTTTTTTGTCGAGATTTAAAAAATGGCGTACATGGATGGAAAGGTCTTTTTACCCTCAGTTTAACGGTGAAAACCGCAACCACCAACGAGGCTTGGTTGCGGAGATATAGGATTTCAAAGACATTTTGATTTTTAAAGTTTTTAACGATGCCGGCATCGCAAGTTTTGTCAAAAAGTGATGAAAATTTTTTTTGTCGAGATTTAAAAAATGGCGTACATGGATGGAAAGGTTTTTTTACCCTCAGTTTAATGGTGAAAACCGCAACCACCAACGAGGCTTGGTGTCGGAGATATAGGGTTTCAAAGACATTTTGATTTTTAATGTTTTTAACGATGCCGGCATCGCAAGTTTTGTCAAAAAGTGATGAAAAATTTTTTTGTCGAGATTTAAAAAATGGCGTACATGGATGGAAAGGTCTTTTTACCCTCATTTTAATGGTGAAAACCGCAACCACCAACGAGGCTTGGTGTCGGAGATATAGGGTTTCAAAGACATTTTGATTTTTAATGTTTTTAACGATGCCGGCATCGCAAGTTTTGTCAAAAAGTGATGAAAAATTTTTTTGTCGAGATTTAAAAAATGGCGTACATGGATGGAAAGGTCTTTTTACCCTCATTTTAACGGTGAAAACCGCAACCACCAACGAGGTTTGGTTGCGGAGATATAGGGTTTCAAAGACATTTTGATTTTTAAAGTTTTTAACGATGCCGGCATCGCAAGTTTTGTCAAAAAGTGATGAAAAATTTTTTTGTCGAGATTTAAAAAATGGCGTACATGGATGGAAAGGTCTTTTTACCCTCAGTTTAACGGTGAAAACCGCAACCACCAACGAGGCTTGGTTGCGGAGATATAGGGTTTCAAAGACATTTTGATTTTTAAAGTTTTTAACGATGCCGGCATCGCAAGTTTTGTCAAAAAGTGATGAAAATTTTTTTTGTCGAGATTTAAAAAATGGCGTACATGGATGGAAAGGTCTTTTTACCCTCAGTTTAACGGTGAAAACCGCAACCACCAACGAGATTTAAAAAATGGCGTACATGGATGGAAAGGTCTTTTTACCCTCATTTTAACGGTGAAAACCGCAACCACCAACGAGGTTTGGTTGCGGAGATATAGGGTTTGAAAGACATTTTGATTTTTAAAGTTTTTAACGATGCCGGCATCGCAAGTTTTGTCAAAAAGTGATGAAAATTTTTTTTGTCGAGATTTAAAAAATGGCGTACATGGATGGAAAGGTCTTTTTACCCTCAGTTTAACGGTGAAAACCGCAACCACCAACGAGGCTTGGTTGCGGAGATATAGGATTTGAAAGACATTTGGATTTTTAATGTTTTTAACGATGCCGGCATCGCAAGTTTTGTCAAAAAGTGATGAAAAATTTTTTTGTCAAGATTTAAAAAATGGCGTACATGGATGGAAAGGTCTTTTTACCCTCAGTTTAACGGTGAAAACCGCAACCACCAACGAGGCATACGACATTTTGATTTTTAAAGTTTTTAACGATGCCGGCATCGCAAGTTTTGTCAAAAAGTGATGAAAAATTTTTTTGTCGAGATTTAAAAAATGGCGTACATGGATGGAAAGGTCTTTTTACCCTCAGTTTAACGGTGAAAACCGCAACCACCAACGAGGCTTGGTTGCGGAGATATAGGGTTTCAAAGACATTTTGATTTTTAAAGTTTTTAACGATGCCGGCATCGCAAGTTTTGTCAAAAAGTGATGAAAATTTTTTTTGTCGAGATTTAAAAAATGGCGTACATGGATGGAAAGGTCTTTTTACCCTCAGTTTAACGGTGAAAACCGCAACCACCAACGAGGTTTGGTTGCGGAGATATAGGGTTTGAAAGACATTTTGATTTTTAATGTTTTTAACGATGCCGGCATCGCAAGTTTTGTCAAAAAGTGATGAAAAATTTTTTTGTCGAGATTTAAAAAATGGCGTACATGGATGGAAAGGTCTTTTTACCTTCAGTTTAACGGTGAAAACCGCAACCACCAACGAGGCTTGGTTGCGGAGATATAGGGTTTCAAAGACATTTTGATTTTTAAAGTTTTTAACGATGCCGGCATCGCAAGTTTTGTCAAAAAGTGATGAAAAATTTTTTTGTCGAGATTTAAAAAATGGCGTACATGGATGGAAAGGTCTTTTTACCCTCAGTTTAACGGTGAAAACCGCAACCACCAACGAGGCTTGGTTGCGGAGGTATAGGGTTTCAAAGACATTTTGATTTTTAAAGTTTCTAACGATGCCGGCATCGCAAGTTTTGTCAAAAAGTGATGAAAATTTTTTTTGTCGAGATTTAAAAAATGGCGTACATGGATGGAAAGGTCTTTTTACCCTCATTTTAACGGTGAAAACCGCAACCACCAACGAGGTTTGGTTGCGGAGATATAGGGTTTGAAAGACATTTTGATTTTTAATGTTTTTAACGATGCCGGCATCGCAAGTTTTGTCAAAAAGTGATGAAAAATTTTTTTGTCGAGATTTAAAAAATGGCGTACATGGATGGAAAGGTCTTTTTACCTTCAGTTTAACGGTGAAAACCGCAACCACCAACGAGGCTTGGTTGCGGAGATATAGGGTTTCAAAGACATTTTGATTTTTAAAGTTTTTAACGATGCCGGCATCGCAAGTTTTGTCAAAAAGTGATGAAAAATTTTTTTGTCGAGATTTAAAAAATGGCGTACATGGATGGAAAGGTCTTTTTACCCTCAGTTTAACGGTGAAAACCGCAACCACCAACGAGGCTTGGTTGCGGAGATATAGGGTTTCAAAGACATTGTGATTTTTAAAGTTTTTAACGATGCCGGCATCGCAAGTTTTGTCAAAAAGTGATGAAAATTTTTTTTGTCGAGATTTAAAAAATGGCGTACATGGATGGAAAGGTCTTTTTACCCTCAGTTTAACGGTGAAAACCGCAACCACCAACGAGGCTTGGTTGCGGAGATATAGGGTTTCAAAGACATTTTGATTTTTAAAGTTTTTAACGATGCCGGCATCGCAAGTTTTGTCAAAAAGTGATGAAAAATTTTTTTGTCGAGATTTAAAAAATGGCGTACATGGATGGAAAGGTCTTTTTACCCTCAGTTTAACGGTGAAAACCGCAACCACCAACGAGGCTTGGTTGTGGAGATATAGGGTTTCAAAGACATTTTGATTTTTAATGTTTTTAACGATGCCGGCATCGCAAGTTTTGTCAAAAAGTGATGAAAAATTTTTTTGTCGAGATTTAAAAAATGGCGTACATGGATGGAGAGGTCTTTTTACCTTCAGTTTAACGGTGAAAACCGCAACCACCAACGAGGCTTGGTTGCGGAGATATAGGATTTCAAAGACATTTTGATTTTTAAAGTTTTTAACGATGCCGGCATCGCAAGTTTTGTCAAAAAGTGATGAAATTTTTTTTTGTCGAGATTTAAAAAATGGCGTACATGGATGGAAAGGTTTTTTTACCCTCAGTTTAATGGTGAAAACCGCAACCACCAACGAGGCTTGGTGTCGGAGATATAGGGTTTCAAAGACATTTTGATTTTTAATGTTTTTAACGATGCCGGCATCGCAAGTTTTGTCAAAAAGTGATGAAAAATTTTTTTGTCGAGATTTAAAAAATGGCGTACATGGATGGAAAGGTCTTTTTACCCTCAGTTTAACGGTGAAAACCGCAACCACCAACGAGGCTTGGTTGCGGAGATATAGGGTTTCAAAGACATTTTGATTTTTAAAGTTTTTAACGATGCCGGCATCGCAAGTTTTGTCAAAAAGTGATGAAAAATTTTTTTAGTCGAGATTTAAAAAATGGCGTACATGGATGGAAAGGTCTTTTTACCCTCAGTTTAACGGTGAAAACCGCAACCACCAACGAGGCTTGGTTGCGGAGATATAGGGTTTCAAAGACATTTTGATTTTTAAAGTTTTTAACGATGCCGGCATCGCAAGTTTTGTCAAAAAGTGATGAAAATTTTTTTTGTCGAGATTTAAAAAATGGCGTACATGGATGGAAAGGTCTTTTTAC
Organism: Epistrophe eligans; assembly: GCA_951394125.1. Lineage (NCBI taxonomy): Eukaryota > Metazoa > Arthropoda > Insecta > Diptera > Syrphidae > Epistrophe > Epistrophe eligans. The sequence continues at coordinate 30,371,460 of OX596029.1, forward strand.
CCTCAGTTTAACGGTGAAAACCGCAACCACCAACGAGGCTTGGTTGCGGAGATATAGGATTTGAAAGACATTTGGATTTTTAATGTTTTTAACGATGCCGGCATCGCAAGTTTTGTCAAAAAGTGATGAAAAATTTTTCTGTCGAGATTTAAAAAATGGCGTACATGGATGGAAAGGTCTTTTTACCTTCAGTTTAACGGTTAAAACCGCAACCACCAACGAGGCTTGGTTGCGGAGATATAGGGTTTCAAAGACATTTTGATTTTTAAAGTTTTTAACGATGCCGGCATCGCAAGTTTTGTCAAAAAGTGATGAAAATTTTTTTTGTCGAGATTTAAAAAATGGCGTACATGGATGGAAAGGTCTTTTTACCCTCAGTTTAACGGTGAAAACCGCAACCACCAACGAGGTTTGGTTGCGGAGATATAGGGTTTGAAAGACATTTTGATTTTTAATGTTTTTAACGATGCCGGCATCGCAAGTTTTGTCAAAAAGTGATGAAAAATTTTTTTGTCGAGATTTAAAAAATGGCGTACATGGATGGAAAGGTCTTTTTACCCTCAGTTTAACGGTGAAAACCGCAACCACCAACGAGGCTTGGTTGCGGAGATATAGGGTTTCAAAGACATTTTGATTTTTAAAGTTTTTAACGATGCCGGCATCGCAAGTTTTGTCAAAAAGTGATGAAAATTTTTTTTGTCGAGATTTAAAAAATGGCGTACATCATTCAAATGTCATCATTCAAATTCAAATGTCTTTGAAACCCTATATCTCCGCAACCAAGCCTCGTTGGTGGTTGCGGTTTTCACCGTTAAACTGAAGGTAAAAAGACCTATCCATCCATGTACGCCATTTTTTAAATCTCGACAAAAAAATTTTTCATCACTTTGACAAAACTTGCGATGCCGGCATCGTTAAAAACATTAAAAATCAAAATGTCTTTCAAACCCTATATCTCCGCAACCAAACCTCGTTGGTGGTTGCGGTTTTCACCGTTAAACTGAGGGTAAAAAGACCTTTCGGATGGAAACGGATGGTGTACATGGATGGAAAGGTCTTTTTACCCTCAGTTTAACGGTGAAAACCGCAACCACCAACGAGGCTTGGTTGCGGAGATATAGGGTTTCAAACACATTTTGATTTTTAAAGTTTTTAACGATGCCGGCATCGCAAGTTTTGTCAAAAAGTGATGAAAAATTTTTTTGTCGAGATTTAAAAAATGGCGTACATGGATGGAAAGGTCTTTTTACCCTCAGTTTAACGGTGAAAACCGCAACCACCAACGAGGCTTGGTTGCGGAGATATAGGGTTTCAAAGACATTTTGATTTTTAAAGTTTTTAACGATGCCGGCATCGCAAGTTTTGTCAAAAAGTGATGAAAAATTTTTTTGTCGAGATTTAAAAAATGGCGTACATGGATGGAAAGGTCTTTTTACCCTCAGTTTAACGGTGAAAACCGCAACCACCAACGAGGCTTGGTTGCGGAGATATAGGGTTTCAAAGACATTTTGATTTTTAAAGTTTTTAACGATGCCGGCATCGCAAGTTTTGTCAAAAAGTGATGAAAAATTTTTTTGTCGAGATTTAAAAAATGGCGTACATGGATGGAAAGGTCTTTTTACCCTCAGTTTAACGGTGAAAACCGCAACCACCAACGAGGCTTGGTTGTGGAGATATAGGGTTTCAAAGACATTTTGATTTTTAAAGTTTTTAACGATGCCGGCATCGCAAGTTTTGTCAAAAAGTGATGAAAATTTTTTTTGTCGAGATTTAAAAAATTGGCGTACATGGATGGAAAGGTCTTTTTACCCTCAGTTTAACGGTGAAAACCGCAACCACCAACGAGGCTTGGTTGCGGAGATATAAGGTTTCAAAGACATTTTGATTTTTAAAGTTTTTAACGATGCCGGCATCGCAAGTTTTGTCAAAAAGTGATGAAAAATTTTTTTGTCGAGATTTAAAAAATGGCGTACATGGATGGAAAGGTCTTTTTACCCTCAGTTTAACGGTGAAAACCGCAACCACCAACGAGGTTTGGTTGCGGAGATATAGGGTTTGAAAGACATTTTGATTTTTAATGTTTTTAACGATGCCGGCATCGCAAGTTTTGTCAAAAAGTGATGAAAAATTTTTTTGTCGAGATTTAAAAAATGGCGTACATGGATGGAGAGGTCTTTTTACCTTCAGTTTAACGGTGAAAACCGCAACCACCAACGAGGCTTGGTTGCGGAGATATAGGATTTCAAAGACATTTTGATTTTTAAAGTTTTTAACGATGCCGGCATCGCAAGTTTTGTCAAAAAGTGATGAAAAATTTTTTGTCGAGATTTAAAAAATGGCGTACATGGATGGAGAGGTCTTTTTACCCTCAGTTTAACGGTGAAAACCGCAACCACCAACGAGGCTTGGTTGCGGAGATATAGGGTTTCAAAGACATTTTGATTTTTAAAGTTTCTAACGATGCCGGCATCGCAAGTTTTGTCAAAAAGTGATGAAAATTTTTTTTGTCGAGATTTAAAAAATGGCGTACATGGATGGAAAGGTCTTTTTACCCTCAGTTTAACGGTGAAAACCGCAACCACCAACGAGGTTTGGTTGCGGAGATATAGGGTTTGAAAGACATTTTGATTTTTAATGTTTTTAACGATGCCGGCATCGCAAGTTTTGTCAAAAAGTGATGAAAAATTTTTTTGTCGAGATTTAAAAAATGGCGAACATGGATGGAGAGGTCTTTTTACCTTCAGTTTAACGGTGAAAACCGCAACCACCAACGAGGCTTGGTTGCGGAGATATAGGGTTTCAAAGACATTTTGATTTTTAAAGTTTTTAACGATGCCGGCATCGCAAGTTTTGTCAAAAAGTGATGAAAAATTTTTTTTTCGAGATTTAAAATATGGCGTACATGGATGGAAAGGTCTTTTTACCCTCAGTTTAACGGTGAAAACCGCAACCACCAACGAGGTTTGGTTGCGGAGATATAGGGTTTCAAAGACATTTTGATTTTTAAAGTTTCTAACGATGCCGGCATCGCAAGTTTTGTCAAAAAGTGATGAAAATTTTTTTTGTCGAGATTTAAAAAATGGCGTACATGGATGGAAAGGTCTTTTTACCCTCATTTTAACGGTGAAAACCGCAACCACCAACGAGGTTTGGTTGCGGAGATATAGGGTTTGAAAGACATTTTGATTTTTAATGTTTTTAACGATGCCGGCATCGCAAGTTTTGTCAAAAAGTGATAAAAAATTTTTTGTCGAGATTTAAAAAATGGCGTACATGGATGGAAAGGTCTTTTTACCCTCAGTTTAACGGTGAAAACCGCAACCACCAACGAGGCTTGGTTGCGGAGATATAGGGTTTGAAAGACATTTTGATTTTTAATGTTTTTAACGATGCCGGCATCGCAAGTTTTGTCAAAAAGTGATGAAAAATTTTTTTGTCGAGATTTAAAAAATGGCGTACATGGATGGAAAGGTCTTTTTACCCTCAGTTTAACGGTGAAAACCGCAACCACCAACGAGGCTTGGTTGCGGAGATATAGGGTTAAAGACATTTTGATTTTTAATGTTTTTAACGATGCCGGCATCGCAAGTTTTGTCAAAAAGTGATGAATAATTTTTATTGTCGAGATTTAAAAAATGGCGTACATGGATGGAAAGGTCTTTTTACCCTCAGTTTAACGGTGAAAACCGCAACCACCAACGAGGCTTGGTTGCGGAGATATAGGGTTTCAAAGACATTTTGATTTTTAAAGTTTCTAACGATGCCGGCATCGCAAGTTTTGTCAAAAAGTGATGAAAATTTTTTTTGTCGAGATTTAAAAAATGGCGTACATGGATGGAAAGGTCTTTTTACCCTCAGTTTAACGGTGAAAATCGCAACCACCAACGAGGTTTGGTTGCGGAGATATAGGGTTTGAAAGACATTTTGATTTTTAATGTTTTTAACGATGCCGGCATCGCAAGTTTTGTCAAAAAGTGATGAAAATTTTTTTTGTCGAGATTTAAAAAATGGCGAACATGGATGGAGAGGTCTTTTTACCTTCAGTTTAACGGTGAAAACCGCAACCACCAACGAGGCTTGGTTGCGGAGATATAGGGTTTCAAAGACATTTTGATTTTTAAAGTTTTTAACGATGCCGGCATCGCAAGTTTTGTCAAAAAGTGATGAAAATTTTTTTTGTCGAGATTTAAAAAATGGCGTACATGGATGGAAAGGTCTTTTTACCCTCAGTTTAACGGTGAAAACCGCAACCACCAACGAGGTTTGGTTGCGGAGATATAGGGTTTGAAAGACATTTTGATTTTTAATGTTTTTAACGATGCCGGCATCGCAAGTTTTGTCAAAAAGTGATGAAAATTTTTTTTGTCGAGATTTAAAAAATGGCGAACATGGATGGAGAGGTCTTTTTACCTTCAGTTTAACGGTGAAAACCGCAACCACCAACGAGGCTTGGTTGCGGAGATATAGGGTTTCAAAGACATTTTGATTTTTAAAGTTTTTAACGATGCCGGCATCGCAAGTTTTGTCAAAAAGTGATGAAAAATTTTTTTGTCGAGATTTAAAAAATGGCGTACATGGATGGAAAGGTCTTTTTACCCTCAGTTTAACGGTGAAAACCGCAACCACCAACGAGGCTTGGTTGCGGAGGTATAGGGTTTCAAAGACATTTTGATTTTTAAAGTTTCTAACGATGCCGGCATCGCAAGTTTTGTCAAAAAGTGATGAAAATTTTTTTTGTCGAGATTTAAAAAATGGCGTACATGGATGGAAAGGTCTTTTTACCCTCATTTTAACGGTGAAAACCGCAACCACCAACGAGGTTTGGTTGCGGAGATATAGGGTTTGAAAGACATTTTGATTTTTAAAGTTTTTAACGATGCCGGCATCGCAAGTTTTGTCAAAAAGTGATGAAAATTTTTTTTGTCGAGATTTAAAAAATGGCGTACATGGATGGAAAGGTCTTTTTACCCTCAGTTTAACGGTGAAAACCGCAACCACCAACGAGGCTTGGTTGCGGAGATATAGGATTTGAAAGACATTTGGATTTTTAATGTTTTTAACGATGCCGGCATCGCAAGTTTTGTCAAAAAGTGATGAAAAATTTTTTTGTCAAGATTTAAAAAATGGCGTACATGGATGGAAAGGTCTTTTTACCCTCAGTTTAACGGTGAAAACCGCAACCACCAACGAGGCTTGGTTGCGGAGATATAGGGTTTCAAAGACATTTTGATTTTTAAAGTTTTTAACGATGCCGGCATCGCAAGTTTTGTCAAAAAGTGATGAAAAATTTTTTTGTCGAGATTTAAAAAATGGCGTACATGGATGGAAAGGTCTTTTTACCCTCAGTTTAACGGTGAAAACCGCAACCACCAACGAGGCTTGGTTGTGGAGATATAGGGTTTCAAAGACATTTTGATTTTTAAAGTTTTTAACGATGCCGGCATCGCAAGTTTTGTCAAAAAGTGATGAAAATTTTTTTTGTCGAGATTTAAAAAATGGCGTATATGGATGGAAAGGTCTTTTTACCCTCAGTTTAACGGTGAAAACCGCAACCACCAACGAGGCTTGGTTGCGAAGATATAGGGTTTGAAAGACATTTTGATTTTTAATGTTTTTAACGATGCCGGCATCGCAAGTTTTGTCAAAAAGTGATGAAAATTTTTTTTGTCGAGATTTAAAAAATGGCGTACATGGATGGAAAGGTCTTTTTACCCTCAGTTTAACGGTGAAAACCGCAACCACCAACGAGGCTTGGTTGCGGAGATATAGGGTTTCAAAGACATTTTGATTTTTAATGTTTTTAACGATGCCGGCATCGCAAGTTTTGTCAAAAAGTGATGAAAAATTTTTTTGTCGAGATTTAAAAAATGGCGTACATGGATGGAGAGGTCTTTTTACCTTCAGTTTAACGGTGAAAACCGCAACCACCAACGAGGCTTGGTTGCGGAGATATAGGATTTCAAAGACATTTTGATTTTTAAAGTTTTTAACGATGCCGGCATCGCAAGTTTTGTCAAAAAGTGATGAAAATTTTTTTTGTCGAGATTTAAAAAATGGCGTACATGGATGGAAAGGTTTTTTTACCCTCAGTTTAATGGTGAAAACCGCAACCACCAACGAGGCTTGGTGTCGGAGATATAGGGTTTCAAAGACATTTTGATTTTTAATGTTTTTAACGATGCCGGCATCGCAAGTTTTGTCAAAAAGTGATGAAAAATTTTTTTGTCGAGATTTAAAAAATGGCGTACATGGATGGAAAGGTCTTTTTACCCTCATTTTAACGGTGAAAACCGCAACCACCAACGAGGTTTGGTTGCGGAGATATAGGGTTTCAAAGACATTTTGATTTTTAAAGTTTTTAACGATGCCGGCATCGCAAGTTTTGTCAAAAAGTGATGAAAAATTTTTTTGTCGAGATTTAAAAAATGGCGTACATGGATGGAAAGGTCTTTTTACCCTCAGTTTAACGGTGAAAACCGCAACCACCAACGAGGCTTGGTTGCGGAGATATAGGGTTTCAAAGACATTTTGATTTTTAAAGTTTTTAACGATGCCGGCATCGCAAGTTTTGTCAAAAAGTGATGAAAATTTTTTTTGTCGAGATTTAAAAAATGGCGTACATGGATGGAAAGGTCTTTTTACCCTCAGTTTAACGGTGAAAACCGCAACCACCAACGAGGTTTGGTTGCGGAGATATAGGGTTTGAAAGACATTTTGATTTTTAATGTTTTTAACGATGCCGGCATCGCAAGTTTTGTCAAAAAGTGATGAAAAATTTTTTTGTCGAGATTTAAAAAATGGCGTACATGGATGGAAAGGTCTTTTTACCCTCAGTTTAACGGTGAAAACCGCAACCACCAACGAGGCTTGGTTGCGGAGATATAGGATTTGAAAGACATTTGGATTTTTAATGTTTTTAACGATGCCGGCATCGCAAGTTTTGTCAAAAAGTGATGAAAAATTTTTTTGTCGAGATTTAAAAAATGGCGTACATGGATGGAAAGGTCTTTTTACCCTCAGTTTAACGGTGAAAACTGCAACCACCAACGAGGCTTGGTTGCGGAGATATAGGGTTTCAAAGACATTTTGATTTTTAAAGTTTTTAACGATGCCGGCATCGCAAGTTTTGTCAAAAAGTGATGAAAATTTTTTTTGTCGAGATTTAAAAAATGGCGTACATGGATGGAAAGGTCTTTTTACCCTCAGTTTAACGGTGAAAACCGCAACCACCAACGAGGTTTGGTTGCGGAGATATAGGGTTTGAAAGATATTTTGATTTTTAATGTTTTTAACGATGCCGGCATCGCAAGTTTTGTCAAAGTGATGAAAAATTTTTTTGTCGAGATTTAAAAAATGGCGTACATGGATGGATAGGTCTTTTTACCTTCAGTTTAACGGTGAAAACCGCAACCACCAACGAGGCTTGGTTGCGGAGATATAGGGTTTCAAAAACATTTTGATTTTTAAAGTTTTTAACGATGCCGGCATCGCAAGTTTTGTCAAAAAGTGATGAAAAATTTTTTTGTCGAGATTTAAAAAATGGCGTACATGGATGGAAAGGTCTTTTTACCCTCAGTTTAACGGTGAAAACCGCAACCACCAACGAGGCTTGGTTGCGGAGATATAGGGTTTCAAAGACATTTTGATTTTTAAAGTTTTTAACGATGCCGGCATCGCAAGTTTTGTCAAAAAGTGATGAAAATTTTTTTTGTCGAGATTTAAAAAATGGCGTACATGGATGGAAAGGTCTTTTTACCCTCAGTTTAACGGTGAAAACCGCAACCACCAACGAGGTTTGGTTGCGGAGATATAGGGTTTGAAAGACATTTTGATTTTTAATGTTTTTAACGATGCCGGCATCGCAAGTTTTGTCAAAAAGTGATGAAAAATTTTTTTGTCGATTTAAAAAATGGCGTACATGGATGGAAAGGTCTTTTTACCCTCAGTTTAACGGTGAAAACCGCAATCACCAACGAGGCTTGGTTGCGGAGATATAGGGTTTCAAAGACATTTTGATTTTTAAAGTTTTTAACGATGCCGGCATCGCAAGTTTTGTCAAAAAGTGATGAAAAATTTTTTTGTCGAGATTTAAAAAATGGCGTACATGGATGGAAAGGTCTTTTTACCCTCAGTTTAACGGTGAAAACCGCAACCACCAACGAGGTTTGGTTGCGGAGATATAGGGTTTGAAAGACATTTTGATTTTTAAAGTTTCTAACGATGCCGGCATCGCAAGTTTTGTCAAAAAGTGATGAAAATTTTTTTTGTCGAGATTTAAAAAATGGCGTACATGGATGGAAAGGTCTTTTTACCCTCAGTTTAACGGTGAAAACCGCAATCACCAACGAGGCTTGGTTGCGGAGATATAGGGTTTCAAAGACATTTTGATTTTTAAAGTTTTTAACGATGCCGGCATCGCAAGTTTTGTCAAAAAGTGATGAAAAATTTTTTTGTCGAGATTTAAAAAATGGCGTACATGGATGGAAAGGTCTTTTTACCCTCAGTTTAACGGTGAAAACCGCAACCACCAACGAGGTTTGGTTGCGGAGATATAGGGTTTGAAAGACATTTTGATTTTTAAAGTTTCTAACGATGCCGGCATCGCAAGTTTTGTCAAAAAGTGATGAAAATTTTTTTTGTCGAGATTTAAAAAATGGCGTACATGGATGGAAAGGTCTTTTTACCCTCATTTTAACGGTGAAAACCGCAACCACCAACGAGGTTTGGTTGCGGAGATATAGGGTTTGAAAGACATTTTGATTTTTAATGTTTTTAACGATGCCGGCATCGCAAGTTTTGTCAAAAAGTGATGAAAAATTTTTTTGTCGAGATTTAAAAAATGGCGTACATGGATGGAAAGGTCTTTTTACCTTCAGTTTAACGGTGAAAACCGCAACCACCAACGAGGCTTGGTTGCGGAGGTATAGGGTTTCAAAGACATTTTGATTTTTAAAGTTTTTAACGATGCCGGCATCGCAAGTTTTGTCAAAAAGTGATAAAAAATTTTTTGTCGAGATTTAAAAAATGGCGTACATGGATGGAAAGGTCTTTTTACCCTCAGTTTAACGGTGAAAACCGCAACCACCAACGAGGCTTGGTTGCGGAGATATAGGGTTTCAAAGACATTTTGATTTTTAAAGTTTTTAACGATGCCGGCATCGCAAGTTTTGTCAAAAAGTGATGAAAAATTTTTTTGTCGAGATTTAAAAAATGGCGTACATGGATGGAAAGGTCTTTTTACCCTCAGTTTAACGGTGAAAACCGCAATCACCAACGAGGCTTGGTTGCGGAGATATAGGGTTTCAAAGACATTTTGATTTTTAAAGTTTTTAACGATGCCGGCATCGCAAGTTTTGTCAAAAAGTGATGAAAAATTTTTTTGTCGAGATTTAAAAAATGGCGTACATGGATGGAAAGGTCTTTTTACCCTCAGTTTAACGGTGAAAACCGCAACCACCAACGAGGCTTGGTTGCGGAGATATAGGGTTTCAAAGACATTTTGATTTTTAAAGTTTTTAACGATGCCGGCATCGCAAGTTTTGTCAAAAAGTGATGAAAAATTTTTTTGTCGAGATTTAAAAAATGGCGTACATGGATGGAAAGGTCTTTTTACCCTCAGTTTAACGGTGAAAACCGCAACCACCAACGAGGTTTGGTTGCGGAGATATAGGGTTTGAAAGACATTTTGATTTTTAAAGTTTCTAACGATGCCGGCATCGCAAGTTTTGTCAAAAAGTGATGAAAATTTTTTTTGTCGAGATTTAAAAAATGGCGTACATGGATGGAAAGGTCTTTTTACCCTCATTTTAACGGTGAAAACCGCAACCACCAACGAGGTTTGGTTGCGGAGATATAGGGTTTGAAAGACATTTTGATTTTTAATGTTTTTAACGATGCCGGCATCGCAAGTTTTGTCAAAAAGTGATGAAAAATTTTTTTGTCGAGATTTAAAAAATGGCGTACATGGATGGAAAGGTCTTTTTACCTTCAGTTTAACGGTGAAAACCGCAACCACCAACGAGGCTTGGTTGCGGAGGTATAGGGTTTCAAAGACATTTTGATTTTTAAAGTTTTTAACGATGCCGGCATCGCAAGTTTTGTCAAAAAGTGATAAAAAATTTTTTGTCGAGATTTAAAAAATGGCGTACATGGATGGAAAGGTCTTTTTACCCTCAGTTTAACGGTGAAAACCGCAACCACCAACGAGGCTTGGTTGCGGAGATATAGGGTTTCAAAGACATTTTGATTTTTAAAGTTTTTAACGATGCCGGCATCGCAAGTTTTGTCAAAAAGTGATGAAAAATTTTTTTGTCGAAATTTAAAAAATGGCGTACATGGATGGAGAGGTCTTTTTACCTTCAGTTTAACGGTGAAAACCGCAACCACCAACGAGGCTTGGTTGCGGAGATATAGGGTTTGAAAGACATTTTGATTTTTAATGTTTTTAACGATGCCGGCATCGCAAGTTTTGTCAAAAAATGATGAAAAATTTTTTTGTCGAGATTTAAAAAATGACGTACATGGATGGAAAGGTCTTTTTACCCTCAGTTTAACGGTGAAAACCGCAACCACCAACGAGGCTTGGTTGCGGAGATATAGGGTTTCAAAGACATTTTGATTTTTAAAGTTTCTAACGATGCCGGCATCGCAAGTTTTGTCAAAAAGTGATGAAAATTTTTTTTGTCGAGATTTAAAAAATGGCGTACATGGATGGAAAGGTCTTTTTACCCTCAGTTTAACGGTGAAAACCGCAACCACCAACGAGGTTTGGTTGCGGAGATATAGGGTTTGAAAGACATTTTGATTTTTAATGTTTTTAACGATGCCGGCATCGCAAGTTTTGTCAAAAAGTGATGAAAAATTTTTTTGTCGAGATTTAAAAAATGGCGAACATGGATGGAGAGGTCTTTTTACCTTCAGTTTAACGGTGAAAACCGCAACCACCAACGAGGCTTGGTTGCGGAGATATAGGGTTTCAAAGACATTTTGATTTTTAAAGTTTTTAACGATGCCGGCATCGCAAGTTTTGTCAAAAAGTGATGAAAAATTTTTTTTTCGAGATTTAAAATATGGCGTACATGGATGGAAAGGTCTTTTTACCCTCAGTTTAACGGTGAAAACCACAACCACCAACGAGGCTTGGTTGCGGAGGTATAGGGTTTCAAAGACATTTTGATTTTTAAAGTTTCTAACGATGCCGGCATCGCAAGTTTTGTCAAAAAGTGATGAAAATTTTTTTTGTCGAGATTTAAAAAATGGCGTACATGGATGGAAAGGTCTTTTTACCCTCATTTTAACGGTGAAAACCGCAACCACCAACGAGGTTTGGTTGCGGAGATATAGGATTTGAAAGACATTTTGATTTTTAATGTTTTTAACGATGCCGGCATCGCAAGTTTTGTCAAAAAGTGATGAAAAACTTTTTTGTCGAGATTTAAAAAATGGCGTACATGGATGGAAAGGTCTTTTTACCCTCAGTTTAACGGTGAAAACCGCAATCACCAACGAGGCTTGGTTGCGGAGATATAGGGTTTCAAAGACATTTTGATTTTTAAAGTTTTTAACGATGCCGGCATCGCAAGTTTTGTCAAAAAGTGATGAAAAATTTTTTTGTCGAGATTTAAAAAATGGCGTACATGGATGGAAAGGTCTTTTTACCCTCAGTTTAACGGTGAAAACCGCAACCACCAACGAGGCTTGGTTGCGGAGATATAGGGTTTCAAAGACATTTTGATTTTTAAAGTTTTTAACGATGCCGGCATCGCAAGTTTTGTCAAAAAGTGATGAAAAATTTTTTTGTCGAGATTTAAAAAATGGCGTACATGGATGGAAAGGTCTTTTTACCCTCAGTTTAACGGTGAAAACCGCAACCACCAACGAGGCTTGGTTGCGGAGATATGGGTTTGAAAGACATTTTGATTTTTAATGTTTTTAACGATGCCGGCATCGCAAGTTTTGTCAAAAAGTGATGAATAATTTTTATTGTCGAGATTTAAAAAATGGCGTACATGGATGGAAAGGTCTTTTTACCCTCAGTTTAACGGTGAAAACCGCAACCACCAACGAGGCTTGGTTGCGGAGATATAGGGTTTCAAAGACATTTTGATTTTTAAAGTTTCTAACGATGCCGGCATCGCAAGTTTTGTCAAAAAGTGATGAAAATTTTTTTTGTCGAGATTTAAAAAATGGCGTACATGGATGGAAAGGTCTTTTTACCCTCAGTTTAACGGTGAAAACCGCAACCACCAACGAGGCTTGGTTGCGGAGATATAGGGTTTCAAAGAATTTTGATTTTTAATGTTTTTAACGATGCCGGCATCGCAAGTTTTGTCAAAAAGTGATGAATAATTTTTATTGTCGAGATTTAAAAAATGGCGTACATGGATGGAAAGGTCTTTTTACCCTCAGTTTAACGGTGAAAACCGCAACCACCAACGAGGCTTGGTTGCGGAGATATAGGGTTTCAAAGACATTTTGATTTTTAAAGTTTTTAACGATGCCGGCATCGCAAGTTTTGTCAAAAAGTGATGAAAATTTTTTTTTGTCGAGATTTAAAAAATGGCGAACATGGATGGAGAGGTCTTTTTACCTTCAGTTTAACGGTGAAAACCGCAACCACCAACGAGGCTTGGTTGCGGAGATATAGGGTTTCAAAGACATTTTGATTTTTAAAGTTTTTAACGATGCCGGCATCGCAAGTTTTGTCAAAAAGTGATGAAAAATTTTTTTGTCGAGATTTAAAAAATGGCGTACATGGATGGAAAGGTCTTTTTACCTTCAGTTTAACGGTGAAAACCGCAACCACCAACGAGGCTTGGTTGCGGAGGTATAGGGTTTCAAAGACATTTTGATTTTTAAAGTTTTTAACGATGCCGGCATCGCAAGTTTTGTCAAAAAGTGATGAAAAATTTTTTTGTCGAGATTTAAAAAATGGCGTACATGGATGGAAAGGTCTTTTTACCCTCAGTTTAACGGTGAAAACCGCAACCACCAACGAGGTTTGGTTGCGGAGATATAGGGTTTGAAAGACATTTTGATTTTTAATGTTTTTAACGATGCCGGCATCGCAAGTTTTGTCAAAAAGTGATGAAAAATTTTTTTGTCGAGATTTAAAAAATTACGTACATGGATGGAAAGGTCTTTTTACCCTCAGTTTAACGGTGAAAACCGCAACCACCAACGAGGCTTGGTTGCGGAGATATAAGGTTTCAAAGACATTTTGATTTTTAAAGTTTTTAACGATGCCGGCATCGCAAGTTTTGTCAAAAAGTGATGAAAAATTTTTTTGTCGAGATTTAAAAAATGGCGTACATGGATGACCCTCAGTTTAACGGTGAAAACCGCAACCACCAACGAGGCTTGGTTGCGGAGATATAGGGTTTCAAAGACATTTTGATTTTTAAAGTTTTTAACGATGCCGGCATCGCAAGTTTTGTCAAAAAGTGATGAAAAATTTTTTTGTCGAGATTTAAAAAATGGCGTACATGGATGGAAAGGTCTTTTTACCTTCAGTTTAACGGTGAAAACCGCAACCACCAACGAGGCTTGGTTGCGGAGGTATAGGGTTTCAAAGACATTTTGATTTTTAAAGTTTTTAACGATGCCGGCATCGCAAGTTTTGTCAAAAAGTGATGAAAAATTTTTTTGTCGAGATTTAAAAAATGGCGTACATGGATGGAAAGGTCTTTTTACCCTCAGTTTAACGGTGAAAACCGCAACCACCAACGAGGTTTGGTTGCGGAGATATAGGGTTTGAAAGACATTTTGATTTTTAATGTTTTTAACGATGCCGGCATCGCAAGTTTTGTCAAAAAGTGATGAAAAATTTTTTTGTCGAGATTTAAAAAATTACGTACATGGATGGAAAGGTCTTTTTACCCTCAGTTTAACGGTGAAAACCGCAACCACCAACGAGGCTTGGTTGCGGAGATATAAGGTTTCAAAGACATTTTGATTTTTAAAGTTTTTAACGATGCCGGCATCGCAAGTTTTGTCAAAAAGTGATGAAAAATTTTTTTGTCGAGATTTAAAAAATGGCGTACATGGATGACCCTCAGTTTAACGGTGAAAACCGCAACCACCAACGAGGCTTGGTTGCGGAGATATAGGGTTTCAAAGACATTTTGATTTTTAAAGTTTTTAACGATGCCGGCATCGCAAGTTTTGTCAAAAAGTGATGAAAATTTTTATTGTCGAGATTTAAAAAATGGCGTACATGGATGGAAAGGTCTTTTTACCCTCAGTTTAACGGTGAAAACCGCAACCACCAACGAGGCTTGGTTGCGGAGATATAGGGTTTCAAAGACATTTTGATTTTTAAAGTTTTTAACGATGCCGGCATCGCAAGTTTTGTCAAAAAGTGATGAAAATTTTTTTTGTCGAGATTTAAAAAATGGCGTACATGGATGGAAAGGTCTTTTTACCCTCAGTTTAACGGTGAAAACAGCAACCACCAACGAGGCTTGGTTGTGGAGATATTGGGTTTCAAAGACATTTTGATTTTTAAAGTCGCAAGTTTTGTCAAAAAGTGATGAAAATTTTTTTTGTCGAGATTTAAAAAATGGCGTACATGGATGGAAAGGTCTTTTTACCCTCAGTTTAACGGTGAAAACCGCAACCACCAACGAGGCTTGGTTGCGGAGATATAGGGTTTCAAAGACATTTTGATTTTTAAAGTTTTTAACGATGCCGGCATCGCAAGTTTTGTCAAAAAGTGATGAAAATTTTTTTTGTCGAGATTTAAAAAATGGCGTACATGGATGGAAAGGTCTTTTTACCCTCAGTTTAACGGTGAAAACCGCAACCACCAACGAGGCTTGGTTGCGGAGATATAGGATTTGAAAGACATTTGGATTTTTAATGTTTTTAACGATGCCGGCATCGCAAGTTTTGTCAAAAAGTGATGAAAAATTTTTCTGTCGAGATTTAAAAAATGGCGTACATGGATGGAAAGGTCTTTTTACCCTCAGTTTAACGGTGAAAACCGCAACCACCAACGAGGCTTGGTTGCGGAGATATAGGGTTTCAAAGACATTTTGATTTTTAAAGTTTTTAACGATGCCGGCATCGCAAGTTTTGTCAAAAAGTGATGAAAATTTTTTTTTGTCGAGATTTAAAAAATGGCGAACATGGATGGAGAGGTCTTTTTACCTTCAGTTTAACGGTGAAAACCGCAACCACCAACGAGGCTTGGTTGCGGAGATATAGGGTTTCAAAGACATTTTGATTTTTAAAGTTTTTAACGATGCCGGCATCGCAAGTTTTGTCAAAAAGTGATGAAAAATTTTTTTGTCGAGATTTAAAAAATGGCGTACATGGATGGAAAGGTCTTTTTACCTTCAGTTTAACGGTGAAAACCGCAACCACCAACGAGGCTTGGTTGCGGAGGTATAGGGTTTCAAAGACATTTTGATTTTTAAAGTTTTTAACGATGCCGGCATCGCAAGTTTTGTCAAAAAGTGATGAAAATTTTTTTTGTCGAGATTTAAAAAATGGCGTACATGGATGGAAAGGTCTTTTTACCCTCAGTTTAACGGTGAAAACCGCAACCACCAACGAGGTTTGGTTGCGGAGATATAGGGTTTGAAAGACATTTTGATTTTTAATGTTTTTAACGATGCCGGCATCGCAAGTTTTGTCAAAAAGTGATGAAAAATTTTTTTGTCGAGATTTAAAAAATGGCGTACATGGATGGAAAGGTCTTTTTACCTTCAGTTTAACGGTGAAAACCGCAACCACCAACGAGGCTTGGTTGCGGAGGTATAGGGTTTCAAAGACATTTTGATTTTTAAAGTTTTTAACGATGCCGGCATCGCAAGTTTTGTCAAAAAGTGATGAAAATTTTTTTTGTCGAGATTTAAAAAATGGCGTACATGGATGGAAAGGTCTTTTTACCCTCAGTTTAACGGTGAAAACCGCAACCACCAACGAGGCTTGGTTGCGGAGATATAAGGTTTCAAAGACATTTTGATTTTTAAAGTTTTTAACGATGCCGGCATCGCAAGTTTTGTCAAAAAGTGATGAAAAATTTTTTTGTCGAGATTTAAAAAATGGCGTACATGGATGACCCTCAGTTTAACGGTGAAAACCGCAACCACCAACGAGGCTTGGTTGCGGAGATATAGGGTTTCAAAGACATTTTGATTTTTAAAGTTTTTAACGATGCCGGCATCGCAAGTTTTGTCAAAAAGTGATGAAAATTTTTATTGTCGAGATTTAAAAAATGGCGTACATGGATGGAAAGGTCTTTTTACCCTCAGTTTAACGGTGAAAACCGCAACCACCAACGAGGCTTGGTTGCGGAGATATAGGGTTTCAAAGACATTTTGATTTTTAAAGTTTTTAACGATGCCGGCATCGCAAGTTTTGTCAAAAAGTGATGAAAATTTTTTTTGTCGAGATTTAAAAAATGGCGTACATGGATGGAAAGGTCTTTTTACCCTCAGTTTAACGGTGAAAACCGCAACCACCAACGAGGCTTGGTTGTGGAGATATTGGGTTTCAAAGACATTTTGATTTTTAAAGTCGCAAGTTTTGTCAAAAAGTGATGAAAATTTTTTTTGTCGAGATTTAAAAAATGGCGTACATGGATGGAAAGGTCTTTTTACCCTCAGTTTAACGGTGAAAACCGCAACCACCAACGAGGCTTGGTTGCGGAGATATAGGGTTTCAAAGACATTTTGATTTTTAAAGTTTTTAACGATGCCGGCATCGCAAGTTTTGTCAAAAAGTGATGAAAATTTTTTTTGTCGAGATTTAAAAAATGGCGTACATGGATGGAAAGGTCTTTTTACCCTCAGTTTAACGGTGAAAACCGCAACCACAAACGAGGTTTGGTTGCGGAGATATAGGGTTTGAAAGACATTTTGATTTTTAATGTTTTTAACGATGCCGGCATCGCAAGTTTTGTCAAAAAGTGATGAAAAATTTTTTTGTCGAGATTTAAAAAATGGCGTACATGGATGGAAAGGTCTTTTTACCCTCAGTTTAACGGTGAAAACCGCAACCACCAACGAGGCTTGGTTGCGGAGATATAGGATTTGAAAGACATTTGGATTTTTAATGTTTTTAACGATGCCGGCATCGCAAGTTTTGTCAAAAAGTGATGAAAAATTTTTCTGTCGAGATTTAAAAAATGGCGTACATGGATGGAAAGGTCTTTTTACCCTCAGTTTAACGGTGAAAACCGCAACCACCAACGAGGCTTGGTTGCGGAGATATAGGGTTTCAAAGACATTTTGATTTTTAAAGTTTTTAACGATGCCGGCATCGCAAGTTTTGTCAAAAAGTGATGAAAAATTTTTTTGTCGAGATTTAAAAAACGGCGTACATGGATGGAAAGGTCTTTTTACCCTCAGTTTAACGGTGAAAACCGCAACCACCAACGAGGATTGGTTGCGGAGATATAGGGTTTCAAAGACATTTTGATTTTTAAAGTTTTTAACGATGCCGGCATCGCAAGTTTTGTCAAAAAGTGATGAAAATTTTTTTTGTCGAGATTTAAAAAATGGCGTACATGGATGGAAAGGTCTTTTTACCCTCAGTTTAACGGTGAAAACCGCAACCACCAACGAGGTTTGGTTGCGGAGATATAGGGTTTGAAAGACATTTTGATTTTTAATGTTTTTAACGATGCCGGCATCGCAAGTTTTGACAAAAAGTGATGAAAAATTTTTTTGTCGAGATTTAAAAAATGGCGTACATGGATGGAAAGGTCTTTTTACCCTCAGTTTAACGGTGAAAACCGCAACCACCAACGAGGTTTGGTTGCGGAGATATAGGGTTTGAAAGACATTTTGATTTTTAATGTTTTTAACGATGCCGGCATCGCAAGTTTTGTCAAAGTGATGAAAAATTTTTTTGTCGAGATTTAAAAAATGGCGTACATGGATGGATAGGTCTTTTTACCTTCAGTTTAACGGTGAAAACCGCAACCACCAACGAGGCTTGGTTGCGGAGATATAGGGTTTCAAAGACATTTTGATTTTTAAAGTTTTTAACGATGCCGGCATCGCAAGTTTTGTCAAAAAGAGATGAAAATTTTTTTTGTCGAGATTTAAAAAATGGCGTACATGGATGGAAAGGTCTTTTTACCCTCAGTTTAACGGTGAAAACCGCAACCACCAACGAGGCTTGGTTGCGGAGATATAGGGTTTCAAAGACATTTTGATTTTTAAAGTTTTTAACGATGCCGGCATCGCAAGTTTTGTCAAAAAGTGATGAAAATTTTTTTTGTCGAGATTTAAAAAATGGCGTACATGGATGGAAAGGTCTTTTTACCCTCAGTTTAACGGTGAAAACCGCAACCACAAACGAGGTTTGGTTGCGGAGATATAGGGTTTGAAAGACATTTTGATTTTTAATGTTTTTAACGATGCCGGCATCGCAAGTTTTGTCAAAAAGTGATGAAAAATTTTTTTGTCGAGATTTAAAAAATGGCGTACATGGATGGAAAGGTCTTTTTACCCTCAGTTTAACGGTGAAAACCGCAACCACCAACGAGGCTTGGTTGCGGAGATATAGGGTTTGAAAGACATTTTGATTTTTAATGTTTTTAACGATGCCGGCATCGCAAGTTTTGTCAAAAAGTGATGAAAAATTTTTTTGTCGAGATTTAAAAAATGGCGTACATGGATGGAGAGGTCTTTTTACCTTCAGTTTAACGGTGAAAACCGCAACCACCAACGAGGCTTGGTTGCGGAGATATAGGATTTCAAAGACATTTTGATTTTTAAAGTTTTTAACGATGCCGGCATCGCAAGTTTTGTCAAAAAGTGATGAAAATTTTTTTTGTCGAGATTTAAAAAATGGCGTACATGGATGGAAAGGTTTTTTTACCCTCAGTTTAATGGTGAAAACCGCAACCACCAACGAGGCTTGGTGTCGGAGATATAGGGTTTCAAAGACATTTTGATTTTTAATGTTTTTAACGATGCCGGCATCGCAAGTTTTGTCAAAAAGTGATGAAAAATTTTTTTGTCGAGATTTAAAAAATGGCGTACATGGATGGAAAGGTCTTTTTACCCTCAGTTTAACGGTGAAAACCGCAACCACCAACGAGGCTTGGTTGCGGAGATATAGGGTTTCAAAGACATTTTGATTTTTAAAGTTTTTAACGATGCCGGCATCGCAAGTTTTGTCGTCAAAAAGTGATGAAAAATTTTTTTGTCGAGATTTAAAAAATGGCGTACATGGATTGAAAGATCTTTTTACCCTCAGTTTAACGGTGAAAACCGCAACCACCAACGAGGCTTGGTTGCGGAGATATAGGGTTTCAAAGACATTTTGATTTTTAAAGTTTTTAACGATGCCGGCATCGCAAGTTTTGTCAAAAAGTGATGAAAAATTTTTCTGTCGAGATTTAAAAAATGGCGTACATGGATGGAAAGGTCTTTTTACCCTCAGTTTAACGGTGAAAACCGCATCCACCAACGAGGCTTGGTTGCGGAGATATAGGGTTTCAAAGACATTTTGATTTTTAAAGTTTTTAACGATGCCGGCATCGCAAGTTTTGTCAAAAAGTGATGAAAAATTTTTTTTTCGAGATTTAAAAAATGGCGTACATGGATGGAAAGGTCTTTTTACCCTCAGTTTAACGGTGAAAACCGCAACCACCAACGAGGCTTGGTTGCGGAGATATAGGGTTTGAAAGACATTTTGATTTTTAAAGTTTTTAACGATGCCCATCGCAAGTTTTGTCAAAAAGTGATGAAAAATTTTTTTGTCGAGATTTAAAAAATGGCGTACATGGATGGAAAGGTCTTTTTACCCTCAGTTTAACGGTGAAAACCGCAACCACCAACGAGGCTTGGTTGCGGAGATATAGGGTTTGAAAGACATTTTGATTTTTAAAGTTTTTAACGATGCCGGCATCGCAAGTTTTGTCAAAAAGTGATGAAAAATTTTTTTGTCGAGATTTAAAAAATGGCGTACATGGATGGAAAGGTCTTTTTACCCTCAGTTTAACGGTGAAAACCGCAACCACCAACGAGGCTTGGTTGCGGAGATATAGGGTTTCAAAGACATTTTGATTTTTAAAGTTTTTAACGATGCCGGCATCGCAAGTTTTGTCAAAAAGTGATGAAAAATTTTTTTGTCGAGATTTAAAAAATAGCGTACATGGATGGAAAGGTCTTTTTACCCTCAGTTTAACGGTGAAAACCGCAACCACCAACGAGGTTTGGTTGCGGAGATATAGGGTTTGAAAGACATTTTGATTTTTAATGTTTTTAACGATGCCGGCATCGCAAGTTTTGTCAAAAAGTGATGAAAAATTTGTTTGTCGAGATTTAAAAAATGGCGTACATGGATGGAAAGGTCTTTTTACTCTCAGTTTAACGGTGAAAACCGCAACCACCAACGAGGCTTGGTTGCGGAGATATAGGGTTTCAAAGACATTTTGATTTTTAAAGTTTTTAACGATGCCGGCATCGCAAGTTTTGTCAAAAAGTGATGAAAAATTTTTCTGTCGAGATTTAAAAAATGGCGTACATGGATGGAAAGGTCTTTTTACCCTCAGTTTAACGGTGAAAACCGCATCCACCAACGAGGCTTGGTTGCGGAGATATAGGGTTTGAAAGACATTTTGATTTTTAATGTCTTTAACGATGCCGGCATCGCAAGTTTTGTCAAAAAGTGATGAAAAATTTTTTTGTCGAGATTTAAAAAATGGCGTACATGGATGGAAAGGTCTTTTTACCCTCAGTTTAACGGTGAAAACCGCAACCACCAACGAGGCTTGGTTGCGGAGATATAGGGTTTCAAAGACATTTTGATTTTTAAAGTTTTTAACGATGCCCATCGCAAGTTTTGTCAAAAAGTGATGAAAAATTTTTTTGTCGAGATTTAAAAAATGGCGTACATGGATGGAAAGTTCTTTTTCCCCCTAGTTTAACGGTGAAAACCGCAACCACCAACGAGGCTTGGTTGCGGAGATATAGGGTTTGAAAGACATTTTGATTTTTAATGTTTTTAACGATGCCGGCATCGCAAGTTTTGTCAAAAAGTGATGAAAAATTTTTTTGTCGAGATTTAAAAAATGGCGTACATGGATGGAAAGGTCTTTTTACCCTCAGTTTAACGGTGAAAACCGCAACCACCAACGAGGCTTGGTTGCGGAGATATAGGGTTTGAAAGACATTTTGATTTTTAATGTTTTTAACGATGCCGGCATCGCAAGTTTTGTCAAAAAGTGATGAAAAATTTTTTTGTCGAGATTTAAAAAATGGCGTACATGGATGGAAAGGTCGTTTTACCCTCAGTTTAACGGTGAAAACCGCAACCACCAACGAGGCTTGGTTGCGGAGATATAGGGTTTCAAAGACATTTTGATTTTTAAAGTTTTTAACGATGCCGTTTGTTTTGTCAAAAGTTTTGTCAAAAAGTGATGAAAATTTTTTTTGTCGAGATTTAAAAAATGGCGTACATGGATGGAAAGGTCTTTTTACCCTCAGTTTAACGGTGGAAACCGCAACCACCAACGAGGCTTGGTTGCGGAGATATAGGGTTTGAAAGACATTTTGATTTTTAATGTCTTTAACGATGCCGGCATCGCAAGTTTTGTCAAAAAGTGATGAAAAATTTTTTTGTCGAGATTTAAAAAATGGCGTACATGGATGGAAAGGTCTTTTTACCCTCAGTTTAACGGTGAAAACCGCAACCACCAACGAGGCTTGGTTGCGGAGATATAGGGTTTGAAAGACATTTTGATTTTTAATGTTTTTAACGATGCCGGCATCGCAAGTTTTGTCAAAAAGTGATGAAAAATTTTTTTGTCGAGATTTAAAAAACGGCGTACATGGATGGAGAGGTCTTTTTACCTTCAGTTTAACGGTGAAAACCGCAACCACCAACGAGGCTTGGTTGCGGAGATATAGGATTTCAAAGACATTTTGATTTTTAAAGTTTTTAACGATGCCGGCATCGCAAGTTTTGTCAAAAAGTGATGAAAAATTTTTTTGTCGAGATTTAAAAAATGGCGTACATGGATGGAAAGGTCTTTTTACCCTCAGTTTAACGGTGAAAACCGCAACCACCAACGAGGCTTGGTTGCGGAGATATAGGGTTTCAAAGACATTTTGATTTTTAATGTTTTTAACGATGCCGGCATCGCAAGTTTTGTCAAAAAGTGATGAAAAATTTTTCTGTCGAGATTTAAAAAATGGCGTACATGGATGGAAAGGTCTTTTTACCCTCAGTTTAACGGTGAAAACCGCAACCACCAACGAGGTTTGGTTGCGGAGATATAGGGTTTCAAAGACATTTTGATTTTTAAAGTTTTTAACGATGCCGGCATCGCAAGTTTTGTCAAAAAGTGATGAAAAATTTTTTTGTCGAGATTTAAAAAATGGCGTACATGGATGGAAAGGTCTTTTTACCCTCAGTTTAACGGTGAAAACCGCAACCACCAACGAGGCTTGGTTGCGGAGATATAGGGTTTCAAAGACATTTTGATTTTTAAAGTTTTTAACGATGCCGGCATCGCAAGTTTTGTCAAAAAGTGATTAAAATTTTTTTTGTCGAGATTTAAAAAATGGCGTACATGGATGGAAAGGTCTTTTTACCCTCAGTTTAACGGTGAAAACCGCAACCACCAACGAGGCTTGGTTGCGGAGATATAGGGTTTCAAAGACATTTTGATTTTTAAAGTTTTTAACGATGCCGGCATCGCAAGTTTTGTCAAAAAGTGATGAAAAATTTTTTTGTCGAGATTTAAAAAATAGCGTACATGGATGGAAAGGTCTTTTTACCCTCAGTTTAACGGTGAAAACCGCATCCACCAACGAGGCTTGGTTGCGGAGATATAGGGTTTCAAAGACATTTTGATTTTTAAAGTTTTTAACGATGCCGGCATCGCAAGTTTTGTCAAAAAGTGATGAAAAATTTTTTTGTCGAGATTTAAAAAATGGCGTACATGGATGGAAAGGTCTTTTTACCCTCAGTTTAACGGTGAAAACCGCAACCACCAACGAGGCTTGGTTGCGGAGATATAGGGTTTCAAAGACATTTTGATTTTTAAAGTTTTTAACGATGCCGGCATCGCAAGTTTTGTCAAAAAGTGATGAAAATTTTTTTTGTCGAGATTTAAAAAATGGCGTACATGGATGGAAAGGTATTTTTCCCTCAGTTTAACGGTGAAAACCGCAACCACCAACGAGGTTTGGTTGCGGAGATATAGGGTTTGAAAGACATTTTGATTTTTAATGTTTTTAACGATGCCGGCATCGCAAGTTTTGTCAAAAAGTGATGAAAAATTTTTTTGTCGAGATTTAAAAAATGGCGTACATGGATGGAGAGGTCTTTTTACCTTCAGTTTAACGGTGAAAACCGCAACCACCAACGAGGCTTGGTTGCGGAGATATAGGATTTCAAAGACATTTTGATTTTTAAAGTTTTTAACGATGCCGGCATCGCAAGTTTTGTCAAAAAGTGATGAAAAATTTTTTTGTCGAGATTTAAAAAATGGCGTACATGGATGGAAAGGTCTTTTTACCCTCAGTTTAACGGTGAAAACCGCAACCACCAACGAGGCTTGGTTGCGGAGATATAGGGTTTCAAAGACATTTTGATTTTTAAAGTTTTTAACGATGCCGGCATCGCAAGTTTTGTCAAAAAGTGATGAAAATTTTTTTTGTCGAGATTTAAAAAATGGCGTACATGGATGGAAAGGTCTTTTTACCCTCAGTTTAACGGTGAAAACCGCAACCACCAACGAGGCTTGGTTGCGGAGATATAGGGTTTCAAAGACATTTTGATTTTTAAAGTTTTTAACGATGCCGGCATCGCAAGTTTTGTCAAAAAGTGATGAAAAATTTTTTTGTCGAGATTTAAAAAATGGCGTACATGGATGGAAAGGTCTTTTTACCCCCAGTTTAACGGTGAAAACCGCAACCACCAACGAGGTTTGGTTGCGGAGATATAGGGTTTGAAAGACATTTTGATTTTTAATGTTTTTAACGATGCCGGCATCGCAAGTTTTGTCAAAAAGTGATGAAAAATTTGTTTTTCGAGATTTAAAAAATGGCGTACATGGATGGAAAGGTCTTTTTACCCTCAGTTTAACGGTGAAAACCGCAACCACCAACGAGGCTTGGTTGCGGAGATATAGGGTTTCAAAGACATTTTGATTTTTAAAGTTTTTAACGATGCCGGCATCGCAAGTTTTGTCAAAAAGTGATGAAAAATTTTTTTGTCGAGATTTAAAAAAATGGCGTACATGGATGGAAAGGTCTTTTTACCCTCAGTTTAACGGTGAAAACCGCAACCACCAACGAGGCTTGGTTGCGGAGATATAGGGTTTCAAAGACATTTTGATTTTTAAAGTTTTTAACGATGCCGGCATCGCAAGTTTTGTCAAAAAGTGATGAAAAATTTTTTTGTCGAGATTTAAAAAATGGCGTACATGGATGGAAAGGTCTTTTTACCCTCAGTTTAACGGTGAAAACCGCAACCACCAACGAGGCTTGGTTGCGGAGATATAGGGTTTCAAAGACATTTTGATTTTTAAAGTTTTTAACGATGCCGGCATCGCAAGTTTTGTCAAAAAGTGATGAAAAATTTTTTTGTCGAGATTTAAAAAATGGCGTACATGGATGGAAAGGTCTTTTTACCCTCAGTTTAACGGTGAAAACCGCAACCACCAACGAGGTTTGGTTGCGGAGATATAGGGTTTGAAAGACATTTTGATTTTTAATGTTTTTAACGATGCCGGCATCGCAAGTTTTGTCAAAAAGTGATGAAAAATTTTTTTGTCGAGATTTAAAAAATGGCGTACATGGATGGAGAGGTCTTTTTACCTTCAGTTTAACGGTGAAAACCGCAACCACCAACGAGGCTTGGTTGCGGAGATATAGGATTTCAAAGACATTTTGATTTTTAAAGTTTTTAACGATGCCGGCATCGCAAGTTTTGTCAAAAAGTGATGAAAAATTTTTTTGTCGAGATTTAAAAAATGGCGTACATGGATGGAAAGGTCTTTTTACCCTCAGTTTAACGGTGAAAACCGCAACCACCAACGAGGCTTGGTTGCGGAGATATAGGGTTTCAAAGACATTTTGATTTTTAATGTTTTTAACGATGCCGGCATCGCAAGTTTTGTCAAAAAGTGATGAAAAATTTTTCTGTCGAGATTTAAAAAATGGCGTACATGGATGGAAAGGTCTTTTTACCCTCAGTTTAACGGTGAAAACCGCAACCACCAACGAGGTTTGGTTGCGGAGATATAGGGTTTCAAAGACATTTTGATTTTTAAAGTTTTTAACGATGCCGGCATCGCAAGTTTTGTCAAAAAGTGATGAAAAATTTTTTTGTCGAGATTTAAAAAATGGCGTACATGGATGGAAAGGTCTTTTTACCCTCAGTTTAACGGTGAAAACCGCAACCACCAACGAGGCTTGGTTGCGGAGATATAGGGTTTCAAAGACATTTTGATTTTTAAAGTTTTTAACGATGCCGGCATCGCAAGTTTTGTCAAAAAGTGATTAAAATTTTTTTTGTCGAGATTTAAAAAATGGCGTACATGGATGGAAAGGTCTTTTTACCCTCAGTTTAACGGTGAAAACCGCAACCACCAACGAGGCTTGGTTGCGGAGATATAGGGTTTCAAAGACATTTTGATTTTTAAAGTTTTTAACGATGCCGGCATCGCAAGTTTTGTCAAAAAGTGATGAAAAATTTTTTTGTCGAGATTTAAAAAATAGCGTACATGGATGGAAAGGTCTTTTTACCCTCAGTTTAACGGTGAAAACCGCATCCACCAACGAGGCTTGGTTGCGGAGATATAGGGTTTCAAAGACATTTTGATTTTTAAAGTTTTTAACGATGCCGGCATCGCAAGTTTTGTCAAAAAGTGATGAAAAATTTTTTTTTCGAGATTTAAAAAATGGCGTACATGGATGGAAAGGTCTTTTTATCCTCAGTTTAACGGTGAAAACCGCAACCACCAACGAGGCTTGGTTGCGGAGATATAGGGTTTGAAAGACATTTTGATTTTTAATGTTTTTAACGATGCCGGCATCGCAAGTTTTGTCAAAAAGTGATGAAAAATTTTTTTGTCGAGATTTAAAAAATGGCGTACATGGATGGAAAGGTCTTTTTACCCTCAGTTTAACGGTGAAAACCGCAACCACCAACGAGGCTTGGTTGCGGAGATATAGGGTTTGAAAGACATTTTGATTTTTAAAGTTTTTAACGATGCCCATCGCAAGTTTTGTCAAAAAGTGATGAAAAATTTTTTTGTCGAGATTTAAAAAATGGCGTACATGGATGGAGAGGTCTTTTTACCCTCAGTTTAACGGTGAAAACCGCAACCACCAACGAGGCTTGGTTGCGGAGATATAGGGTTTCAAAGACATTTTGATTTTTAAAGTTTTTAACGATGCCGGCATCGCAAGTTTTGTCAAAAAGTGATGAAAAATTTGTTTGTCGAGATTTAAAAAATGGCGTACATGGATGGAAAGGTCTTTTTACCCTCAGTTTAATGGTGAAAACCGCAACCACCAACGAGGCTTGGTTGCGGAGATATAGGGTTTGAAAGACATTTTGATTTTTAATGTTTTTAACGATGCCGGCATCGCAAGTTTTGTCAAAAAGTGATGAAAAATTTTTTTGTCGAGATTTAAAAAATGGCGTACATGGATGGAAAGGTCGTTTTACCCTCAGTTTAACGGTGAAAACCGCAACCACCAACGAGGCTTGGTTGCGGAGATATAGGGTTTCAAAGACATTTTGATTTTTAAAGTTTTTAACGATGCCGTTTGTTTTGTCAAAAGTTTTGTCAAAAAGTGATGAAAATTTTTTTTGTCGAGATTTAAAAAATGGCGTACATGGATGGAAAGGTCTTTTTACCCTCAGTTTAACGGTGGAAACCGCAACCACCAACGAGGCTTGGTTGCGGAGATATAGGGTTTGAAAGACATTTTGATTTTTAATGTTTTTAACGATGCCGGCATCGCAAGTTTTGTCAAAAAGTGATGAAAAATTTGTTTGTCGAGATTTAAAAAATGGAGTACATGGATGGAAAGGTCTTTTTACCCTCAGTTTAACGATGAAAACCGCATCCACCAACGAGGCTTGGTTGCGGAGATATAGGGTTTCAAAGACATTTTGATTTTTAAAGTTTTTAACGATGCCGGCATCGCAAGTTTTGTCAAAAAGTGATGAAAAATTTTTGTTTCGAGATTTAAAAAATGGCGTACATGAATGGAAAGGTCTTTTTACCCTCAGTTTAACGGTGAAAACCGCAACCACCAACGAGGCTTGGTTGCGGAGATATAGGGTTTGAAAGACATTTTGATTTTTAATGTTTTTAACGATGCCGGCATCGCAAGTTTTGTCAAAAAGTGATGAAAAATTTTTTTGTCGAGATTTAAAAAATGGCGTACATGGATGGAAAGGTCGTTTTACCCTCAGTTTAACGGTGAAAACCGCAACCACCAACGAGGCTTGGTTGCGGAGATATAGGGTTTCAAAGACATTTTGATTTTTAAAGTTTTTAACGATGCCGTTTGTTTTGTCAAAAGTTTTGTCAAAAAGTGATGAAAATTTTTTTTGTCGAGATTTAAAAAATGGCGTACATGGATGGAAATGTCTTTTTACCCTCAGTTTAACGGTGAAAACCGCAACCACCAACGAGGCTTGGTTGCGGAGATATAGGGTTTCAAAGACATTTTGATTTTTAAAGTTTTTAACGATGCCGGCATCGCAAGTTTTGTCAAAAAGTGATGAAAAATTTTTTTGTCGAGATTTAAAAAATGGCGTACATGGATGGAAAGATCTTTTTACCCTCAGTTTAACGGTGAAAACCGCAACCACCAACGAGGCTTGGTTGCGGAGATATAGGGTTTCAAAGACATTTTGATTTTTAAAGTTTTTAACGATGCCGGCATCGCAAGTTTTGTCAAAAAGTGATGAAAAATTTTTCTGTCGAGATTTAAAAAATGGCGTACATGGATGGAAAGGTCTTTTTACCCTCAGTTTAACGGTGAAAACCGCATCCACCAACGAGGCTTGGTTGCGGAGATATAGGGTTTCAAAGACATTTTGATTTTTAAAGTTTTTAACGATGCCGGCATCGCAAGTTTTGTCAAAAAGTGATGAAAAATTTTTTTTTCGAGATTTAAAAAATGGCGTACATGGATGGAAAGGTCTTTTTACCCTCAGTTTAACGGTGAAAACCGCAACCACCAACGAGGCTTGGTTGCGGAGATATAGGGTTTGAAAGACATTTTGATTTTTAAAGTTTTTAACGATGCCCATCGCAAGTTTTGTCAAAAAGTGATGAAAAATTTTTTTGTCGAGATTTAAAAAATGGCGTACATGGATGGAAAGGTCTTTTTACCCTCAGTTTAACGGTGAAAACCGCAACCACCAACGAGGCTTGGTTGCGGAGATATAGGGTTTGAAAGACATTTTGATTTTTAATGTTTTTAACGATGCCGGCATCGCAAGTTTTGTCAAAAAGTGATGAAAAATTTTTTTGTCGAGATTTAAAAAATGGCGTACATGGATGGAAAGGTCGTTTTACCCTCAGTTTAACGGTGAAAACCGCAACCACCAACGAGGCTTGGTTGCGGAGATATAGGGTTTCAAAGACATTTTGATTTTTAAAGTTTTTAACGATGCCGTTTGTTTTGTCAAAAGTTTTGTCAAAAAGTGATGAAAATTTTTTTTGTCGAGATTTAAAAAATGGCGTACATGGATGGAAATGTCTTTTTACCCTCAGTTTAACGGTGAAAACCGCAACCACCAACGAGGCTTGGTTGCGGAGATATAGGGTTTCAAAGACATTTTGATTTTTAAAGTTTTTAACGATGCCGGCATCGCAAGTTTTGTCAAAAAGTGATGAAAAATTTTTTTGTCGAGATTTAAAAAATGGCGTACATGGATGGAAAGATCTTTTTACCCTCAGTTTAACGGTGAAAACCGCAACCACCAACGAGGCTTGGTTGCGGAGATATAGGGTTTCAAAGACATTTTGATTTTTAAAGTTTTTAACGATGCCGGCATCGCAAGTTTTGTCAAAAAGTGATGAAAAATTTTTCTGTCGAGATTTAAAAAATGGCGTACATGGATGGAAAGGTCTTTTTACCCTCAGTTTAACGGTGAAAACCGCATCCACCAACGAGGCTTGGTTGCGGAGATATAGGGTTTCAAAGACATTTTGATTTTTAAAGTTTTTAACGATGCCGGCATCGCAAGTTTTGTCAAAAAGTGATGAAAAATTTTTTTTTCGAGATTTAAAAAATGGCGTACATGGATGGAAAGGTCTTTTTACCCTCAGTTTAACGGTGAAAACCGCAACCACCAACGAGGCTTGGTTGCGGAGATATAGGGTTTGAAAGACATTTTGATTTTTAAAGTTTTTAACGATGCCCATCGCAAGTTTTGTCAAAAAGTGATGAAAAATTTTTTTGTCGAGATTTAAAAAATGGCGTACATGGATGGAAAGGTCTTTTTACCCTCAGTTTAACGGTGAAAACCGCAACCACCAACGAGGCTTGGTTGCGGAGATATAGGGTTTGAAAGACATTTTGATTTTTAAAGTTTTTAACGATGCCGGCATCGCAAGTTTTGTCAAAAAGTGATGAAAAATTTTTTTGTCGAGATTTAAAAAATGGCGTACATGGATGGAAAGGTCTTTTTACCCTCAGTTTAACGGTGAAAACCGCAACCACCAACGAGGCTTGGTTGCGGAGATATAGGGTTTCAAAGACATTTTGATTTTTAAAGTTTTTAACGATGCCGGCATCGCAAGTTTTGTCAAAAAGTGATGAAAAATTTTTTTGTCGAGATTTAAAAAATAGCGTACATGGATGGAAAGGTCTTTTTACCCTCAGTTTAACGGTGAAAACCGCAACCACCAACGAGGTTTGGTTGCGGAGATATAGGGTTTGAAAGACATTTTGATTTTTAATGTTTTTAACGATGCCGGCATCGCAAGTTTTGTCAAAAAGTGATGAAAAATTTGTTTGTCGAGATTTAAAAAATGGCGTACATGGATGGAAAGGTCTTTTTACTCTCAGTTTAACGGTGAAAACCGCAACCACCAACGAGGCTTGGTTGCGGAGATATAGGGTTTCAAAGACATTTTGATTTTTAAAGTTTTTAACGATGCCGGCATCGCAAGTTTTGTCAAAAAGTGATGAAAAATTTTTCTGTCGAGATTTAAAAAATGGCGTACATGGATGGAAAGGTCTTTTTACCCTCAGTTTAACGGTGAAAACCGCATCCACCAACGAGGCTTGGTTGCGGAGATATAGGGTTTGAAAGACATTTTGATTTTTAATGTCTTTAACGATGCCGGCATCGCAAGTTTTGTCAAAAAGTGATGAAAAATTTTTTTGTCGAGATTTAAAAAATGGCGTACATGGATGGAAAGGTCTTTTTACCCTCAGTTTAACGGTGAAAACCGCAACCACCAACGAGGCTTGGTTGCGGAGATATAGGGTTTCAAAGACATTTTGATTTTTAAAGTTTTTAACGATGCCCATCGCAAGTTTTGTCAAAAAGTGATGAAAAATTTTTTTGTCGAGATTTAAAAAATGGCGTACATGGATGGAAAGTTCTTTTTCCCCCTAGTTTAACGGTGAAAACCGCAACCACCAACGAGGCTTGGTTGCGGAGATATAGGGTTTGAAAGACATTTTGATTTTTAATGTTTTTAACGATGCCGGCATCGCAAGTTTTGTCAAAAAGTGATGAAAAATTTTTTTGTCGAGATTTAAAAAATGGCGTACATGGATGGAAAGGTCTTTTTACCCTCAGTTTAACGGTGAAAACCGCAACCACCAACGAGGCTTGGTTGCGGAGATATAGGGTTTCAAAGACATTTTGATTTTTAAAGTTTTTAACGATGCCCATCGCAAGTTTTGTCAAAAAGTGATGAAAAATTTTTTTGTCGAGATTTAAAAAATGGCGTACATGGATGGAAAGTTCTTTTTCCCCCTAGTTTAACGGTGAAAACCGCAACCACCAACGAGGCTTGGTTGCGGAGATATAGGGTTTGAAAGACATTTTGATTTTTAATGTTTTTAACGATGCCGGCATCGCAAGTTTTGTCAAAAAGTGATGAAAAATTTTTTTGTCGAGATTTAAAAAATGGCGTACATGGATGGAAAGGTCTTTTTACCCTCAGTTTAACGGTGAAAACCGCAACCACCAACGAGGCTTGGTTGCGGAGATATAGGGTTTGAAAGACATTTTGATTTTTAATGTTTTTAACGATGCCGGCATAGCAAGTTTTGTCAAAAAGTGATGAAAAATTTTTTTGTCGAGATTTAAAAAATGGCGTACATGGATGGAAAGGTCGTTTTACCCTCAGTTTAACGGTGAAAACCGCAACCACCAACGAGGCTTGGTTGCGGAGATATAGGGTTTCAAAGACATTTTGATTTTTAAAGTTTTTAACGATGCCGTTTGTTTTGTCAAAAGTTTTGTCAAAAAGTGATGAAAATTTTTTTTGTCGAGATTTAAAAAATGGCGTACATGGATGGAAAGGTCTTTTTACCCTCAGTTTAACGGTGGAAACCGCAACCACCAACGAGGCTTGGTTGCGGAGATATAGGGTTTGAAAGACATTTTGATTTTTAATGTTTTTAACGATGCCGGCATCGCAAGTTTTGTCAAAAAGTGATGAAAAATTTGTTTGTCGAGATTTAAAAAATGGCGTACATGGATGGAAAGGTCTTTTTACCCTCAGTTTAACGGTGAAAACCGCATCCACCAACGAGGCTTGGTTGCGGAGATATAGGGTTTCAAAGACATTTTGATTTTTAATGTTTTTAACGATGCCGGCATCGCAAGTTTTGTCAAAAAGTGATGAAAAATTTTTTTTTCGAGATTTAAAAAATGGCGTACATGGATGGAAAGGTCTTTTTACCCTCAGTTTAACGGTGAAAACCGCAACCACCAACGAGGCTTGGTTGCGGAGATATAGGGTTTGAAAGACATTTTGATTTTTAATGTTTTTAACGATGCCGGCATCGCAAGTTTTGTCAAAAAGTGATGAAAAATTTTTTTGTCGAGATTTAAAAAATGGCGTACATGGATGGAAAGGTCGTTTTACCCTCAGTTTAACGGTGAAAACCGCAACCACCAACGAGGCTTGGTTGCGGAGATATGGGGTTTCAAAGACATTTTGATTTTTAAAGTTTTTAACGATGCCGTTTGTTTTGTCAAAAGTTTTGTCAAAAAGTGATGAAAATTTTTTTTGTCGAGATTTAAAAAATGGCGTACATGGATGGAAAGGTCCTTTTACCCTCAGTTTAACGGTGGAAACCGCAACCACCAACGAGGCTTGGTTGCGGAGATATAGGGTTTGAAAGACATTTTGATTTTTAATGTTTTTAACGATGCCGGCATCGCAAGTTTTGTCAAAAAGTGATGAAAAATTTGTTTGTCGAGATTTAAAAAATGGCGTACATGGATGGAAAGGTATTTTTACCCTCAGTTTAACGGTGAAAACCGCAACCACCAACGAGGCTTGGTTGCGGAGATATAGGGTTTCAAAGACATTTTGATTTTTAAAGTTTTTAACGATGCCGGCATCGCAAGTTTTGTCAAAAAGTGATGAAAAATTTTTTTGTCGAGATTTAAAAAATGGCGTACATGGATGGAAAGATCTTTTTACCCTCAGTTTAACGGTGAAAACCGCAACCACCAACGAGACTTGGTTGCGGAGATATAGGGTTTCAAAGACATTTTGATTTTTAAAGTTTTTAACGATGCCGGCATCGCAAGTTTTGTCAAAAAGTGATGAAAAATTTTTCTGTCGAGATTTAAAAAATGGCGTACATGGATGGTAAGGTCTTTTTACCCTCAGTTTAACGGTGAAAACCGCATCCACCAACGAGGCTTGGTTGCGGAGATATAGGGTTTCAAAGACATTTTGATTTTTAAAGTTTTTAACGATGCCGGCATCGCAAGTTTTGTCAAAAAGTGATGAAAAATTTTTTTTTCGAGATTTAAAAAATGGCGTACATGGATGGAAAGGTCTTTTTACCCTCAGTTTAACGGTGAAAACCGCAACCACCAACGAGGCTTGGTTGCGGAGATATAGGGTTTGAAAGACATTTTGATTTTTAAAGTTTTTAACGATGCCCATCGCAAGTTTTGTCAAAAAGTGATGAAAAATTTGTTTGTCGAGATTTAAAAAATGGCGTACATGGATGGAAAGGTCTTTTTACCCTCAGTTTAACGGTGAAAACCGCAACCACCAACGAGGCTTGGTTGCGGAGATATAGGGTTTGAAAGACATTTTGATTTTTAATGTTTTTAACGATGCCGGCATCGCAAGTTTTGTCAAAAAGTGATGAAAAATTTTTTTGTCGAGATTTAAAAAATGGCGTACATGGATGGAAAGGTCTTTTTACCCTCAGTTTAACGGTGAAAACCGCAACCACCAACGAGGCTTGGTTGCGGAGATATAGGGTTTCAAAGACATTTTGATTTTTAAAGTTTTTAACGATGCCGGCATCGCAAGTTTTGTCAAAAAGTGATGAAAAATTTTTTTGTCGAGATTTAAAAAATGGCGTACATGGATGGAAAGGTCTTTTTACCCTCAGTTTAACGGTGAAAACCGCAACCACCAACGAGGCTTGGTTGCGGAGATATATTGTTTCAAAGACATTTTGATTTTTAAAGTTTTTAACGATGCCGGCATCGCAAGTTTTGTCAAAAAGTGATGAAAAATTTTTTTGTCGAGATTTAAAAAATGGCGTACATGGATGGAAAGATCTTTTTACCCTCAGTTTGACGGTGAAAACCGCAACCACCAACGAGGCTTGGTTGCGGAGATATAGGGTTTCAAAGACATTTTGATTTTTAAAGTTTTTAACGATGCCGGCATCGCAAGTTTTGTCAAAAAGTGATGAAAAATTTGTTTGTCGAGATTTAAAAAATGGCGTACATGGATGGAAAGGTCTTTTTACCCTCAGTTTAACGGTGAAAACCGCAACCACCAACGAGGCTTGGTTGCGGAGATATATTGTTTCAAAGACATTTTGATTTTTAAAGTTTTTAACGATGCCGGCATCGCAAGTTTTGTCAAAAAGTGATGAAAAATTTTTTTGTCGAGATTTAAAAAATGGCGTACATGGATGGAAAGATCTTTTTACCCTCAGTTTGACGGTGAAAACCGCAACCACCAACGAGGCTTGGTTGCGGAGATATAGGGTTTCAAAGACATTTTGATTTTTAAAGTTTTTAACGATGCCGGCATCGCAAGTTTTGTCAAAAAGTGATGAAAAATTTTTCTGTCGAGATTTAAAAAATGGCGTACATGGATGGAAAGGTCTTTTTACCCTCAGTTTAACGGTGAAAACCGCATCCACCAACGAGGCTTGGTTGCGGAGATATAGGGTTTCAAAGACATTTTGATTTTTAAAGTTTTTAACGATGCCGGCATCGCAAGTTTTGTCAAAAAGTGATGAAAAATTTTTTTTTCGAGATTTAAAAAATGGCGTACATGGATGGAAAGGTCTTTTTACCCTCAGTTTAACGGTGAAAACCGCAACCACCAACGAGGCTTGGTTGCGGAGATATAGAGTTTGAAAGACATTTTGATTTTTAAAGTTTTTAACGATGCCCATCGCAAGTTTTGTCAAAAAGTGATGAAAAATTTTTTTGTCGAGATTTAAAAAATGGCGTACATGGATGGAAAGGTCTTTTTACCCTCAGTTTAACGGTGAAAACCGCAACCACCAACGAGGCTTGGTTGCGGAGATATATTGTTTCAAAGACATTTTGATTTTTAAAGTTTTTAACGATGCCGGCATCGCAAGTTTTGTCAAAAAGTGATGAAAAATTTTTTTGTCGAGATTTAAAAAATGGCGTACATGGATGGAAAGATCTTTTTACCCTCAGTTTGACGGTGAAAACCGCAACCACCAACGAGGCTTGGTTGCGGAGATATAGGGTTTCAAAGACATTTTGATTTTTAAAGTTTTTAACGATGCCGGCATCGCAAGTTTTGTCAAAAAGTGATGAAAAATTTTTCTGTCGAGATTTAAAAAATGGCGTACATGGATGGAAAGGTCTTTTTACCCTCAGTTTAACGGTGAAAACCGCATCCACCAACGAGGCTTGGTTGCGGAGATATAGGGTTTCAAAGACATTTTGATTTTTAAAGTTTTTAACGATGCCGGCATCGCAAGTTTTGTCAAAAAGTGATGAAAAATTTTTTTTTCGAGATTTAAAAAATGGCGTACATGGATGGAAAGGTCTTTTTACCTTCAGTTTAACGGTGAAAACCGCAACCACCAACGAGGCTTGGTTGCGGAGATATAGGGTTTCAAAGACATTTTGATTTTTAAAGTTTTTAACGATGCCGGCATCGCAAGTTTTGTCAAAAAGTGATGAAAAATTTGTTTGTCGAGATTTAAAAAATGGCGTACATGGATGGAAAGGTCTTTTTACCCTCAGTTTAACGGTGGAAACCGCAACCACCAACGAGGCTTGGTTGCGGAGATATAGGGTTTGAAAGACATTTTGATTTTTAATGTTTTTAACGATGCCGGCATCGCAAGTTTTGTCAAAAAGTGATGAAAAATTTGTTTGTCGAGATTTAAAAAATGGCGTACATGGATGGAAAGGTCTTTTTACCCTCAGTTTAACGGTGAAAACCGCAACCACCAACGAGGCTTGGTTGCGGAGATATATTGTTTCAAAGACATTTTGATTTTTAAAGTTTTTAACGATGCCGGCATCGCAAGTTTTGTCAAAAAGTGATGAAAAATTTTTTTGTCGAGATTTAAAAAATGGCGTACATGGATGGAAAGATCTTTTTACCCTCAGTTTGACGGTGAAAACCGCAACCACCAACGAGGCTTGGTTGCGGAGATATAGGGTTTCAAAGACATTTTGATTTTTAAAGTTTTTAACGATGCCGGCATCGCAAGTTTTGTCAAAAAGTGATGAAAAATTTTTCTGTCGAGATTTAAAAAATGGCGTACATGGATGGAAAGGTCTTTTTACCCTCAGTTTAACGGTGAAAACCGCATCCACCAACGAGGCTTGGTTGCGGAGATATAGGGTTTCAAAGACATTTTGATTTTTAAAGTTTTTAACGATGCCGGCATCGCAAGTTTTGTCAAAAAGTGATGAAAAATTTTTTTTTCGAGATTTAAAAAATGGCGTACATGGATGGAAAGGTCTTTTTACCCTCAGTTTAACGGTGAAAACCGCAACCACCAACGAGGCTTGGTTGCGGAGATATAGAGTTTGAAAGACATTTTGATTTTTAAAGTTTTTAACGATGCCCATCGCAAGTTTTGTCAAAAAGTGATGAAAAATTTTTTTCTCGAGATTTAAAAAATGGCGTACATGGATGGAAAGGTCTTTTTACCCTCAGTTTAACGGTGAAAACCGCAACCACCAACGAGGCTTGGTTGCGGAGATATAGGGTTTGAAAGACATTTTGATTTTTAATGTTTTTAACGATGCCGGCATAGCAAGTTTTGTCAAAAAGTGATGAAAAATTTTTTTGTCGAGATTTAAAAAATGGCGTACATGGATGGAAAGGTCTTTTTACCCTCAGTTTAACGGTGAAAACCGCAACCACCAACGAGGCTTGGTTGCGGAGATATAGGGTTTCAAAGACATTTTGATTTTTAAAGTTTTTAACGATGCCGGCATCGCAAGTTTTGTCAAAAAGTGATGAAAAACTTGTTTGTGGAGATTTAAAAAATGGCGTACATGGATGGAAAGGTCTTTTTACCCTCAGTTTAACGGTGAAAACCGCAACCACCAACGAGGCTTGGTTGCGGAGATATAGGGTTTGAAAGACATTTTGATTTTTAATGTTTTTAACGATGCCGGCATCGCAAGTTTTGTCAAAAAGTGATGAAAAATTTTTTTGTCGAGATTTAAAAAATGGCGTACATGGATGGAAAGGTCTTTTTACCCTCAGTTTAACGGTGAAAACCGCAACCACCAACGAGGCTTGGTTGCGGAGATATAGGGTTTCAAAGACATTTTGATTTTTAAAGTTTTTAACGATGCCGGCATCGCAAGTTTTGTCAAAAAGTGATGAAAAATTTTTTTGTCGAGATTTAAAAAATGGCGTACATGGATGGAGAGGTCTTTTTACCTTCAGTTTAACGGTGAAAACCGCAACCACCAACGAGGCTTGGTTGCGGAGATATAGGATTTCAAAGACATTTTGATTTTTAAAGTTTTTAACGATGCCGGCATCGCAAGTTTTGTCAAAAAGTGATGAAAAATTTTTTTGTCGAGATTTAAAAAATGGCGTACATGGATGGAAAGGTCTTTTTACCCTCAGTTTAACGGTGAAAACCGCAACCACCAACGAGGCTTGGTTGCGGAGATATAGGGTTTGAAAGACATTTTGATTTTTAATGTTTTTAACGATGCCGGCATCGCAAGTTTTGTCAAAAAGTGATGAAAAATTTTTTTGTCGAGATTTAAAAAATGGCGTACATGGATGGAAAGGTCTTTTTACCCTCAGTTTAACGGTGAAAACCGCAACCACCAACGAGGCTTGGTTGCGGAGATATAGGGTTTCAAAGACATTTTGATTTTTAATGTTTTTAACGATGCCGGCATCGCAAGTTTTGTCAAAAAGTGATGAAAAATTTTTCTGTCGAGATTTAAAAAATGGCGTACATGGATGGAAAGGTCTTTTTACCCTCAGTTTAACGGTGAAAACCGCAACCACCAACGAGGCTTGGTTGCGGAGATATAGGGTTTGAAAGACATTTTGATTTTTAATGTTTTTAACGATGCCGGCATCGCAAGTTTTGTCAAAAAGTGATGAAAAATTTTTTTGTCGAGATTTAAAAAATGGCGTACATGGATGGAAAGGTCTTTTTACCCTCAGTTTAACGGTGAAAACCGCAACCACCAACGAGGCTTGGTTGCGGAGATATAGGGTTTCAAAGACATTTTGATTTTTAAAGTTTTTAACGATGCCGGCATCGCAAGTTTTGTCAAAAAGTGATGAAAATTTTTTTGTCGAGATTTAAAAAATGGCGTACATGGATGGAAAGGTCTTTTTACCCTCAGTTTAACGGTGAAAACCGCAACCACCAACGAGGCTTGGTTGCGGAGATATAGGGTTTCAAAGACATTTTGATTTTTAATGTTTTTAACGATGCCGGCATCGCAAGTTTTGTCAAAAAGTGATGAAAAATTTTTCTGTCGAGATTTAAAAAATGGCGTACATGGATGGAAAGGTCTTTTTACCCTCAGTTTAACGGTGAAAACCGCAACCACCAACGAGGCTTGGTTGCGGAGATATAGGGTTTGAAAGACATTTTGATTTTTAATGTTTTTAACGATGCCGGCATCGCAAGTTTTGTCAAAAAGTGATAAAAAAATTTTTTGTCGAGATTTAAAAAATGGCGTACATGGATGGAAAGGTCTTTTTACCCTCAGTTTAACGGTGAAAACCGCAACCACCAACGAGGCTTGGTTGCGGAGATATAGGGTTTGAAAGACATTTTGATTTTTAATGTTTTTAACGATGCCGGCATCGCAAGTTTTGTCAAAAAGTGATGAAAAATTTTTTTGTCGAGATTTAAAAAATGGCGTACATGGATGGAAAGGTCTTTTTACCCTCAGTTTAACGGTGAAAACCGCAACCACCAACGAGGCTTGGTTGCGGAGATATAGGGTTTCAAAGACATTTTGATTTTTAAAGTTTTTAACGATGCCGGCATCGCAAGTTTTGTCAAAAAGTGATGAAAATTTTTTTGTCGAGATTTAAAAAATGGCGTACATGGATGGAAAGGTCTTTTTACCCTCAGTTTAACGGTGAAAACCGCAACCACCAACGAGGCTTGGTTGCGGAGATATAGGGTTTCAAAGACATTTTGATTTTTAAAGTTTTTAACGATGCCGGCATCGCAAGTTTTGTCAAAAAGTGATGAAAATTTTTTTTGTCGAGATTTAAAAAATGGCGTACATGGATGGAAAGGTCTTTTTACCCTCAGTTTAACGGTGAAAACCGCAACCACCAACGAGGTTTGGTTGCGGAGATATAGGGTTTGAAAGACATTTTGATTTTTAATGTTTTTAACGATGCCGGCATCGCAAGTTTTGTCAAAAAGTGATGAAAAATTTGTTTGTCGAGATTTAAAAAATGGCGTACATGGATGGAAAGGTCTTTTTACCCTCAGTTTAACGGTGAAAACCGCAACCACCAACGAGGCTTGGTTGCGGAGATATAGGGTTTCAAAGACATTTTGATTTTTAAAGTTTTTAACGATGCCGGCATCGCAAGTTTTGTCAAAAAGTGATGAAAAATTTTTCTGTCGAGATATAAAAAATGGCGTACATGGATGGAAAGGTCTTTTTACCCTCAGTTTAACGGTGAAAACCGCATCCACCAACGAGGCTTGGTTGCGGAGATATAGGGTTTCAAAGACATTTTGATTTTTAAAGTTTTTAACGATGCCGGCATCGCAAGTTTTGTCAAAAAGTGATGAAAAATTTTTTTGTCGAGATTTAAAAAATGGCGTACATGGATGGAAAGGTCTTTTTACCCTCAGTTTAACGGTGAAAACCGCAACCACCAACGAGGCTTGGTTGCGGAGATATAGGGTTTCAAAGACATTTTGATTTTTAAAGTTTTTAACGATGCCGGCATCGCAAGTTTTGTCAAAAAGTGATGAAAAATTTTTTTGTCGAGATTTAAAAAATGGCGTACATGGATGGAAAGGTCTTTTTACCCTCAGTTTAACGGTGAAAACCGCAACCACCAACGAGGCTTGGTTGCGGAGATATAGGGTTTGAAAGACATTTTGATTTTTAATGTTTTTAACGATGCCGGCATCGCAAGTTTTGTCAAAAAGTGATGAAAAATTTTTTTGTCGAGATTTAAAAAATGGCGTACATGGATGGAAAGGTCTTTTTACCCTCAGTTTAACGGTGAAAACCGCAACCACCAACGAGGCTTGGTTGCGGAGATATAGGGTTTCAAAGACATTTTGATTTTTAAAGTTTTTAACGATGCCGGCATCGCAAGTTTTGTCAAAAAGTGATGAAAAATTTTTTTGTCGAGATTTAAAAAATGGCGTACATGGATGGAAAGGTCTTTTTACCCTCAGTTTAACGGTGAAAACCGCAACCACCAACGAGGCTTGGTTGCGGAGATATAGGGTTTGAAAGACATTTTGATTTTTAATGTTTTTAACGATGCCGGCATCGCAAGTTTTGTCAAAAAGTGATGAAAAATTTTTTTGTCGAGATTTAAAAAATGGCGTACATGGATGGAAAGGTCGTTTTACCCTCAGTTTAACGGTGAAAACCGCAACCACCAACGAGGCTTGGTTGCGGAGATATAGGGTTTCAAAGACATTTTGATTTTTAAAGTTTTTAACGATGCCGTTTGTTTTGTCAAAAGTTTTGTCAAAAAGTGATGAAAATTTTTTTTGTCGAGATTTAAAAAATGGCGTACATGGATGGAAAGGTCTTTTTACCCTCAGTTTAACGGTGGAAACCGCAACCACCAACGAGGCTTGGTTGCGGAGATATAGGGTTTGAAAGACATTTTGATTTTTAATGTTTTTAACGATGCCGGCATCGCAAGTTTTGTCAAAAAGTGATGAAAAATTTGTTTGTCGAGATTTAAAAAATGGCGTACATGGATGGAAAGGTCTTTTTACCCTCAGTTTAACGGTGAAAACCGCAACCACCAACGAGGCTTGGTTGCGGAGATATAGGGTTTGAAAGACATTTTGATTTTTAATGTTTTTAACGATGCCGGCATCGCAAGTTTTGTCAAAAAGTGATGAAAAATTTGTTTGTCGAGATTTAAAAAATGGCGTACATGGATGGAAAGGTCTTTTTACTCTCAGTTTAACGGTGAAAACCGCAACCACCAACGAGGCTTGGTTGCGGAGATATAGGGTTTCAAAGACATTTTGATTTTTAAAGTTTTTAACGATGCCGGCATCGCAAGTTTTGTCAAAAAGTGATGAAAAATTTTTTTGTCGAGATTTAAAAAATGGCGTACATGGATGGAAAGGTCTTTTTACCCTCAGTTTAACGGTGAAAACCGCAACCACCAACAAGGCTTGGTTGCGGAGATATAGGGTTTCAAAGACATTTTGATTTTTAAAGTTTTTAACGATGCCGGCATCGCAAGTTTTGTCAAAAAGTGATGAAAAATTTTTCTGTCGAGATTTAAAAAATGGCGTACATGGATGGAAAGGTCTTTTTACCCTCAGTTTAACGGTGAAAACCGCAACCACCAACGAGGTTTGGTTGCGGAGATATAGGGTTTCAAAGACATTTTGATTTTTAAAGTTTTTAACGATGCCGGCATCGCAAGTTTTGTCAAAAAGTGATGAAAAATTTTTTTGTCGAGATTTAAAAAATGGCGTACATGGATGGAGAGGTCTTTTTACTTTCAGTTTAACGGTGAAAACCGCAACCACCAACGAGGCTTGGTTGCGGAGATATAGGATTTCAAAGACATTTTGATTTTTAAAGTTTTTAACGATGCCGGCATCGCAAGTTTTGTCAAAAAGTGATGAAAAATTTTTTTGTCGAGATTTAAAAAATGGCGTACATGGATGGAAAGGTCTTTTTACCCTCAGTTTAACGGTGAAAACCGCAACCACCAACGAGGCTTGGTTGCGGAGATATAGGGTTTCAAAGACATTTTGATTTTTAAAGTTTTTAACGATGCCGGCATCGCAAGTTTTGTCAAAAAGTGATGAAAAATTTTTTTGTCGAGATTTAAAAAATGGCGTACATGGATGGAAAGGTCTTTTTACCCTCAGTTTAACGGTGAAAACCGCAACCACCAACGAGGCTTGGTTGCGGAGATATAGGGTTTCAAAGACATTTTGATTTTTAAAGTTTTTAACGATGCCGGCATCGCAAGTTTTGTCAAAAAGTGATGAAAAATTTTTTTGTCGAGATTTAAAAAATGGCGTACATGGATGGAAAGGTCTTTTTACCCTCAGTTTAACGGTGAAAACCGCAACCACCAACGAGGCTTGGTTGCGGAGATATAGGGTTTCAAAGACATTTTGATTTTTAATGTTTTTAACGATGCCGGCATCGCAAGTTTTGTCAAAAAGTGATGAAAAATTTTTCTGTCGAGATTTAAAAAATGGCGTACATGGATGGAAAGGTCTTTTTACCCTCAGTTTAACGGTGAAAACCGCAACCACCAACGAGGTTTGGTTGCGGAGATATAGGGTTTCAAAGACATTTTGATTTTTAAAGTTTTTAACGATGCCGGCATCGCAAGTTTTGTCAAAAAGTGATGAAAAATTTTTTGTCGAGATTTAAAAAATGGCGTACATGGATGGAAAGGTCTTTTTACCCTCAGTTTAACGGTGAAAACCGCAACCACCAACGAGGCTTGGTTGCGGAGATATAGGGTTTCAAAGACATTTTGATTTTTAATGTTTTTAACGATGCCGGCATCGCAAGTTTTGTCAAAAAGTGATGAAAAATTTTTTTGTCGAGATTTAAAAAATGGCGTACATGGATGGAAAGGTCTTTTTACCCTCAGTTTAACGGTGAAAACCGCAACCACCAACGAGGCTTGGTTGCGGAGATATAGGGTTTCAAAGACATTTTGATTTTTAAAGTTTTTAACGATGCCGGCATCGCAAGTTTTGTCAAAAAGTGATGAAAAATTTTTTTGTCGAGATTTAAAAAATGGCGTACATGGATGGAAAGGTCTTTTTACCCTCAGTTTAACGGTGAAAACCGCAACCACCAACGAGGTTTGGTTGCGGAGATATAGGGTTTGAAAGACATTTTGATTTTTAATGTTTTTAACGATGCCGGCATCGCAAGTTTTGTCAAAAAGTGATGAAAAATTTGTTTGTCGAGATTTAAAAAATGGCGTACATGGATGGAAAGGTCCTTCTACCCTCAGTTTAACGGTGAAAACCGCAACCACCAACGAGGCTTGGTTGCGGAGATATAGGGTTTCAAAGACATTTTGATTTTTAAAGTTTTTAACGATGCCGGCATCGCAAGTTTTGTCAAAAAGTGATGAAAAATTTTTTTGTCGAGATTTAAAAAATGGCGTACATGGATGGAAAGGTCTTTTTACCCTCAGTTTAACGGTGAAAACCGCAACCACCAACGAGGCTTGGTTGCGGAGATATAGGGTTTCAAAGACATTTTGATTTTTAAAGTTTTTAACGATGCCGGCATCGCAAGTTTTGTCAAAAAGTGATGAAAAATTTTTTTTTCGAGATTTAAAAAATGGCGTACATGGATGGAAAGGTCTTTTTACCCTCAGTTTAACGGTGAAAACCGCAACCACCAACGAGGCTTGGTTGCGGAGATATAGGGTTTGAAAGACATTTTGATTTTTAATGTTTTTAACGATGCCGGCATCGCAAGTTTTGTCAAAAAGTGATGAAAAATTTTTTTGTCGAGATTTAAAAAATGGCGTACATGGATGGAAAGGTCTTTTTACCCTCAGTTTAACGGTGAAAACCGCAACCACCAACGAGGCTTGGTTGCGGAGATATAGGGTTTCAAAGACATTTTGATTTTTAAAGTTTTTAACGATGCCGGCATCGCAAGTTTTGTCAAAAAGTGATGAAAAATTTTTTTGTCGAGATTTAAAAAATGGCGTACATGGATGGAAAGGTCGTTTTACCCTCAGTTTAACGGTGAAAACCGCAACCACCAACGAGGCTTGGTTGCGGAGATATAGGGTTTCAAAGACATTTTGATTTTTAAAGTTTTTAACGATGCCGTTTGTTTTGTCAAAAGTTTTGTCAAAAAGTGATGAAAATTTTTTTTGTCGAGATTTAAAAAATGGCGTACATGGATGGAAAGGTCTTTTTACCCTCAGTTTACCGGTGGAAACCGCAACCACCAACGAGGCTTGGTTGCGGAGATATAGGGTTTGAAAGACATTTTGATTTTTAATGTTTTTAACGATGCCGGCATCGCAAGTTTTGTCAAAAAGTGATGAAAAATTTGTTTGTCGAGATTTAAAAAATGGCGTACATGGATGGAAAGGTCTTTTTACCCTCAGTTTAACGGTGAAAACCGCAACCACCAACGAGGCTTGGTTGCGGAGATATAGGGTTTCAAAGACATTTTGATTTTTAAAGTTTTTAACGATGCCGGCATCGCAAGTTTTGTCAAAAAGTGATGAAAAATTTTTTTGTCGAGATTTAAAAAATGGCGTACATGGATGGAAAGATCTTTTTACCCTCAGTTTGACGGTGAAAACCGCAACCACCAACGAGGCTTGGTTGCGGAGATATAGGGTTTCAAAGACATTTTGATTTTTAAAGTTTTTAACGATGCCGGCATCGCAAGTTTTGTCAAAAAGTGATGAAAAATTTTTCTGTCGAGATTTAAAAAATGGCGTACATGGATGGAAAGGTCTTTTTACCCTCAGTTTAACGGTGAAAACCGCAACCACCAACGAGGCTTGGTTGCGGAGATATAGGGTTTGAAAGACATTTTGATTTTTAAAGTTTTTAACGATGCCCATCGCAAGTTTTGTCAAAAAGTGATGAAAAATTTTTTTGTCGAGATTTAAAAAATGGCGTACATGGATGGAAAGGTCTTTTTACCCTCAGTTTAACGGTGAAAACCGCAACCACCAACGAGGCTTGGTTGCGGAGATATAGGGTTTGAAAGACATTTTGATT
Source organism: Epistrophe eligans (assembly GCA_951394125.1). Classification (NCBI taxonomy): domain Eukaryota; kingdom Metazoa; phylum Arthropoda; class Insecta; order Diptera; family Syrphidae; genus Epistrophe; species Epistrophe eligans. The sequence goes on from OX596029.1 coordinate 30,416,069, forward strand.
TTTAATGTTTTTAACGATGCCGGCATCGCAAGTTTTGTCAAAAAGTGATGAAAAATTTTTTTGTCGAGATTTAAAAAATGGCGTACATGGATGGAAAGGTCTTTTTACCCTCAGTTTAACGGTGAAAACCGCAACCACCAACGAGGCTTGGTTGCGGAGATATAGGGTTTCAAAGACATTTTGATTTTTAAAGTTTTTAACGATGCCGGCATCGCAAGTTTTGTCAAAAAGTGATGAAAAATTTTTTTGTCGAGATTTAAAAAATGGCGTACATGGATGGAGAGGTCTTTTTACCTTCAGTTTAACGGTGAAAACCGCAACCACCAACGAGACTTGGTTGCGGAGATATAGGATTTCAAAGACATTTTGATTTTTAAAGTTTTTAACGATGCCGGCATCGCAAGTTTTGTCAAAAAGTGATGAAAAATTTTTTTGTCGAGATTTAAAAAATGGCGTACATGGATGGAAAGGTCTTTTTACCCTCAGTTTAACGGTGAAAACCGCAACCACCAACGAGGCTTGGTTGCGGAGATATAGGGTTTGAAAGACATTTTGATTTTTAATGTTTTTAACGATGCCGGCATCGCAAGTTTTGTCAAAAAGTGATGAAAAATTTTTTTGTCGAGATTTAAAAAATGGCGTACATGGATGGAAAGGTCTTTTTACCCTCAGTTTAACGGTGAAAACCGCAACCACCAACGAGGCTTGGTTGCGGAGATATAGGGTTTCAAAGACATTTTGATTTTTAATGTTTTTAACGATGCCGGCATCGCAAGTTTTGTCAAAAAGTGATGAAAAATTTTTCTGTCGAGATTTAAAAAATGGCGTACATGGATGGAAAGGTCTTTTTACCCTCAGTTTAACGGTGAAAACCGCAACCACCAACGAGGTTTGGTTGCGGAGATATAGGGTTTCAAAGACATTTTGATTTTTAAAGTTTTTAACGATGCCGGCATCGCAAGTTTTGTCAAAAAGTGATGAAAAATTTTTTTGTCGAGATTTAAAAAATGGCGTACATGGATGGAAAGGTCTTTTTACCCTCAGTTTAACGGTGAAAACCGCAACCACCAACGAGGCTTGGTTGCGGAGATATAGGGTTTCAAAGACATTTTGATTTTTAATGTTTTTAACGATGCCGGCATCGCAAGTTTTGTCAAAAAGTGATGAAAAATTTTTTTGTCGAGATTTAAAAAATGGCGTACATGGATGGAAAGGTCTTTTTACCCTCAGTTTAACGGTGAAAACCGCAACCACCAACGAGGTTTGGTTGCGGAGATATAGGGTTTGAAAGACATTTTGATTTTTAATGTTTTTTAACGATGCCGGCATCGCAAGTTTTGTCAAAAAGTGATGAAAAATTTGTTTGTCGAGATTTAAAAAATGGCGTACATGGATGGAAAGGTCTTTTTACCCTCAGTTTAACGGTGAAAACCGCAACCACCAACGAGGCTTGGTTGCGGAGATATAGGGTTTCAAAGACATTTTGATTTTTAAAGTTTTTAACGATGCCGGCATCGCAAGTTTTGTCAAAAAGTGATGAAAAATTTTTTTGTCGAGATTTAAAAAATGGCGTACATGGATGGAAAGGTCTTTTTACCCTCAGTTTAACGGTGAAAACCGCAACCACCAACGAGGCTTGGTTGCGGAGATATAGGGTTTCAAAGACATTTTGATTTTTAATGTTTTTAACGATGCCGGCATCGCAAGTTTTGTCAAAAAGTGATGAAAAATTTTTTTGTCGAGATTTAAAAAATGGCGTACATGGATGGAAAGGTCTTTTTACCCTCAGTTTAACGGTGAAAACCGCAACCATCAAAGAGGCTTGGTTGCGGAGATATAGGGTTTGAAAGACATTTTGATTTTTAATGTTTTTAACGATGCCGGCATCGCAAGTTTTGTCAAAAAGTGATGAAAAATTTTTTTGTCGAGATTTAAAAAATGGCGTACATGGATGGAAAGGTCTTTTTACCCTCAGTTTAACGGTGAAAACCGCAACCATCAAAGAGGCTTGGTTGCGGAGATATAGGGTTTGAAAGACATTTTGATTTTTAATGTTTTTAACGATGCCGGCATCGCAAGTTTTGTCAAAAAGTGATGAAAAATTTTTTTGTCGAGATTTAAAAAATGGCGTACATGGATGGAAAGGTCTTTTTACCCTCAGTTTAACGGTGAAAACCGCAACCACCAACGAGGCTTGGTTGCGGAGATATAGGGTTTCAAAGACATTTTGATTTTTAAAGTTTTTAACGATGCCGGCATCGCAAGTTTTGTCAAAAAGTGATGAAAAATTTTTTGTCGAGATTTAAAAAATGGCGTACATGGATGGAAAGGTCTTTTTACCCTCAGTTTAACGGTGAAAACCGCAACCACCAACGAGGCTTGGTTGCGGAGATATAGGGTTTCAAAGACATTTTGATTTTTAAAGTTTTTAACGATGCCGGCATCGCAAGTTTTGTCAAAAAGTGATGAAAAATTTTTTTGTCGAGATTTAAAAAATGGCGTACATGGATGGAAAGGTCTTTTTACCCTCAGTTTAACGGTGAAAACCGCAACCACCAACGAGGTTTGGTTGCGGAGATATAGGGTTTGAAAGACATTTTGATTTTTAATGTTTTTAACGATGCCGGCATCGCAAGTTTTGTCAAAAAGTGATGAAAAATTTTTTTGTCGAGATTTAAAAAATGGCGTACATGGATGGAGAGGTCTTTTTACCTTCAGTTTAACGGTGAAAACCGCAACCACCAACGAGGCTTGGTTGCGGAGATATAGGATTTCAAAGACATTTTGATTTTTAAAGTTTTTAACGATGCCGGCATCGCAAGTTTTGTCAAAAAGTGATGAAAAATTTTTTTGTCGAGATTTAAAAAATGGCGTACATGGATGGAAAGGTCTTTTTACCCTCAGTTTAACGGTGAAAACCGCAACCACCAACGAGGTTTGGTTGCGGAGATATAGGGTTCGAAAGACATTTTGATTTTTAATGTTTTTAACGATGCCGGCATCGCAAGTTTTGTCAAAAAGTGATGAAAACTTTTTTGTCGAGATTTAAAAAATGGCGTACATGGATGGAAAGGTCTTTTTACCCTCAGTTTAACGGTGAAAACCGCAACCACCAACGAGGCTTGGTTGCGGAGATATAGGGTTTCAAAGACATTTTGATTTTTAAAGTTTTTAACGATGCCGACATCGCAAGTTTTGTCAAAAAGTGATGAAAAATGTTTTTGTCGAGATTTAAAAAATGGCGTACATGGATGGAGAGGTCTTTTTACCTTCAGTTTAACGGTGAAAACCGCAACCACCAATGAGGCTTGGTTGCGGAGATATAGGATTTCAAAGACATTTTGATTTTTAAAGTTTTTAACGATGCCGGCATCGCAAGTTTTGTCAAAAAGTGATGAAAAATGTTTTTGTCGAGATTTAAAAAATGGCGTACATGGATGGAAAGGTCTTTTTACCCTCAGTTTAACGGTGAAAACCGCAACCACCAACGAGGCTTGGTTGCGGAGATATAGGGTTTGAAAGACATTTTGATTTTTAATGTTTTTAACGATGCCGGCATCGCAAGTTTTGTCAAAAAGTGATGAAAAATTTTTTTGTCGAGATTTAAAAAATGGCGTACATGGATGGAAAGGTCTTTTTACCCTCAGTTTAACGGTGAAAATCGCAACCACCAACGAGGTTTGGTTGCGGAGATATAGGGTTTGAAAGACATTTTGATTTTTAATGTTTTTAACGATGCCGGCATCGCAAGTTTTGTCAAAAAGTGATGAAAAATTTGTTTGTCGAGATTTAAAAAATGGCGTACATGGATGGAAAGGTCTTTTTACCCTCAGTTTAACGGTGAAAACCGCAACCACCAACGAGGCTTGGTTGCGGAGATATAGGGTTTCAAAGACATTTTGATTTTTAAAGTTTTTAACGATGCCGGCATCGCAAGTTTTGTCAAAAAATGATGAAAATTTTTTTTGTCGAGATTTAAAAAATGGCGTACATGGGTGGAAAGGTCTTTTTACCCTCAGTTTAACGGTGAAAACCGCAACCACCAACGAGGTTTGGTTGCGGAGATATAGGGTTTGAAAGACATTTTGATTTTTAATGTTTTTAACGATGCCGGCATCGCAAGTTTTGTCAAAAAGTGATGAAAAATTTTTTTGTCGAGATTTAAAAAATGGCGTACATGGGTGGAGAGGTCTTTTTACCTTCAGTTTAACGGTGAAAACCGCAACCACCAACGAGGCTTGGTTGCGGAGATATAGGGTTGGAAAGACATTTTGATTTTTAATGTTTTTAACGATGCCGGCATCGCAAGTTTTGTCAAAAAGTGATGAAAAATTTTTTGTCGAGATTTAAAAACTGGCGTACATGGATGGAGAGGTCTTTTTACCTTCAGTTTAACGGTGAAAACCGCAACCACCAACGAGGCTTGGTTGCGGAGATATAGGATTTCAAAGACATTTTGATTTTTAAAGTTTTTAACGAGTTTAAGTTTTCGCAAGTTTTGTCAAAAAGTGATGAAAAATTTTTTTGTCGAGATTTAAAAAATGGCGTACATGGATGGAAAGGTCTTTTTACCCTCAGTTTAACGGTGAAAACCGCAACCACCAACGAGGCTTGGTTGCGGAGATATAGGGTTTGAAAGACATTTTGATTTTTAAAGTTTTTAACGATGAAAGTTTTGTCAAAAAATGATGAAAATTTTCGCAAGTTTTGTCAAAAAGTGATGAAAAATTTTTTTGTCGAGATTTAAAAAATGGCGTACATGGATGGAAAGGTCTTTTTACCCTCAGTTTAACGGTGAAAACCGCAACCACCAACGAGGCTTGGTTGCGGAGATATAGGGTTTTAAAGACATTTTGATTTTTAAAGTTTTTAACGATGCCGGCATCGCAAGTTTTGTCAAAAAGTGATGAAAAATTTTTTTGTCGAGATTTAAAAAATGGCGTACATGGATGGAAAGGTCTTTTTACCCTCAGTTTAACGGTGAAAACCGCAACCACCAACGAGGTTTGGTTGCGGAGATATAGGGTTTGAAAGACATTTTGATTTTTAATGTTTTTAACGATGCCGGCATCGCAAGTTTTGTCAAAAAGTGATGAAAAATTTTTTTGTCGAGATTTAAAAAATGGCGTACATGGATGGAAAGGTCTTTTTACCCTCAGTTTAACGGTGAAAACCGCAACCACCAACGAGGCTTGGTTGCGGAGATATAGGATTTCAAAGACATTTTGATTTTTAAAGTTTTTAACGATGCCGCCGGCATCGCAAGTTTTGTCAAAAAGTGATGAAAAATTTTCTGTCGAGATTTAAAAAATGGCGTACATGGATGGAAAGGTCTTTTTACCCTCAGTTTAACGGTGAAAACCGCAACCACCAACGAGGCTTGGTTGCGGAGATATAGGGTTTGAAAGACATTTTGATTTTTAATGTTTTTAACGATGCCGGCATCGCAAGTTTTGTCAAAAAGTGATGAAAAATTTTTTTGTCGAGATTTAAAAAATGGCGTACATGGATGGAAAGGTCTTTTTACCCTCAGTTTAACGGTGAAAACCGCAACCACCAACGAGGCTTGGTTGCGGAGATATAGGGTTTCAAAGACATTTTGATTTTTAAAGTTTTTAACGATGCCGGCATCGCAAGTTTTGTCAAAAAGTGATGAAAATTTTTTTTGTCGAGATTTAAAAAATGGCGTACATGGATGGAAAGGTCTTTTTACCCTCAGTTTAACGGTGAAAACCGCAACCACCAACGAGGCTTGGTTGCGGAGATATAGGGTTTGAAAGACATTTTGATTTTTAATGTTTTTAACGATGTCGGCATCGCAAGTTTTGTCAAAAAGTGATGAAAAATTTTTTGTCGAGATTTAAAAAACGGCGTACATGGATGGAAAGGTCTTTTTACCCTCAGTTTAACGGTGAAAACCGCAACCACCAACGAGGCTTGGTTGCGGAGATATAGGGTTTCAAAGACATTTTGATTTTTAAAGTTTTTAACGAGTTTTCGCAAGTTTTGTCAAAAAGTGATGAAAATTTTTTTTGTCGAGATTTAAAAAATGGCGTACATGGATGGAAAGGTCTTTTTACCCTCAGTTTAACGGTGAAAATCGCAACCACCAACGAGGTTTGGTTGCGGAGATATAGGGTTTGAAAGACATTTTGATTTTTAATGTTTTTAACGATGCCGGCATCGCAAAGTTTTGTCAAAAAGTGATGAAAAATTTTTTTGTCGAGATTTAAAAAATGGCGTACATGGATGGAAAGGTCTTTTTACCCTCAGTTTAACGGTGAAAACCGCAACCACCAACGAGGCTTGGTTGCGGAGATATAGGGTTTCAAAGACATTTTGATTTTTAAAGTTTTTAACGATGCCGGCATCGCAAGTTTTGTCAAAAAGTGATGAAAATTTTTTTTGTCGAGATTTAAAAAATGGCGTACATGGATGGAAAGGTCTTTTTACCCTCAGTTTAACGGTGAAAACCGCAACCACCAACGAGGTTTGGTTGCGGAGATATAGGGTTTGAAAGACATTTTGATTTTTAATGTTTTTAACGATGCCGGCATCGCAAGTTTTGTCAAAAAGTGATGAAAAATTTTTTTGTCGAGATTTAAAAAATGGCGTACATGGATGGAGAGGTCTTTTTACCTTCAGTTTAACGGTGAAAACCGCAACCACCAACGAGGCTTGGTTGCGGAGATATAGGGTTGGAAAGACATTTTGATTTTTAATGTTTTTAACGATGCCGGCATCGCAAGTTTTGTCAAAAAGTGATGAAAAATTTTTTGTCGAGATTTAAAAACTGGCGTACATGGATGGAGAGGTCTTTTTACCTTCAGTTTAACGGTGAAAACCGCAACCACCAACGAGGCTTGGTTGCGGAGATATAGGATTTCAAAGACATTTTGATTTTTAAAGTTTTTAACGAGTTTAAGTTTTCGCAAGTTTTGTCAAAAAGTGATGAAAAATTTTTTTGTCGAGATTTAAAAAATGGCGTACATGGATGGAAAGGTCTTTTTACCCTCAGTTTAACGGTGAAAACCGCAACCACCAACGAGGCTTGGTTGCGGAGATATAGGGTTTCAAAGACATTTTGATTTTTAAAGTTTTTAACGATGCCGGCATCGCAAGTTTTGTCAAAAAGTGATGAAAATTTTTTTTGTCGAGATTTAAAAAATGGCGTACATGGATGGAAAGGTCTTTTTACCCTCAGTTTAACGGTGAAAACCGCAACCACCAACGAGGCTTGGTTGCGGAGATATAGGGTTTCAAAGACATTTTGATTTTTAGAGTTTTTAACGATGCCGGCATCGCAAGTTTTGTCAAAAAGTGATGAAAATTTTTTTTGTCGAGATTTAAAAAATGGCGTACATGGATGGAAAGGTCTTTTTACCCTCAGTTTAACGGTGAAAACCGCAACCACCAACGAGGTTTGGTTGCGGAGATATAGGGTTTCAAAGACATTTTGATTTTTAATGTTTTTAACGATGCCGGCATCGCAAGTTTTGTCAAAAAGTGATGAAAATTTTTTTTGTCGAGATTTAAAAAATGGCGTACATGGATGGAAAGGTCTTTTTACCCTCAGTTTAACGGTGAAAACCGCAACCACCAACGATGCTTGGTTGCGGAGATATAGGGTTTGAAAGACATTTTGATTTTTAATGTTTTTAACGATGCCGGCATCGCAAGTTTTGTCAAAAAGTGATGAAAAATTTTTTTGTCGAGATTTAAAAAAATGGCGTACATGGATGGAAAGGTCTTTTTACCCTCAGTTTAACGGTGAAAACCGCAACCACCAACGAGGCTTGGTTGCGGAGATATAGGGTTTCAAAGACATTTTGATTTTTAAAGTTTTTAACGATGCCGGCATCGCAAGTTTTGTCAAAAAGTGATGAAAATTTTTTTTGTCGAGATTTAAAAAATGGCGCACATGGATGGAAAGGTCTTTTTACCCTCAGTTTAACGGTGAAAACCGCAACCACCAACGAGGCTTGGTTGCGGAGATATAGGGTTTCAAAGACATTTTGATTTTTAATGTTTTTAACGATGCCGGCATCGCAAGTTTTGTCAAAAAGTGATGAAAAATTTTTTTGTCGAGATTTAAAAAATGGCGTACATGGATGGAAAGGTCTTTTTACCTTCAGTTTAACGGTGAAAACCGCAACCACCAACGAGGCTTGGTTGCGGAGATATAGGATTTCAAAGACATTTTGATTTTTAATGTTTTTAACGATGCCGGCATCGCAAGTTTTGTCAAAAAGTGATGAAAAATTTTCTGTCGAGATTTAAAAAATGGCGTACATGGATGGAAAGGTCTTTTTACCCTCAGTTTAACGGTGAAAACCGCAACCACCAACGAGGCTTGGTTGCGGAGATATAGGGTTTCAAAGACATTTTGATTTTTAAAGTTTTTAACGATGCCGGCATCGCAAGTTTTGTCAAAAAGTGATGAAAAATTTTTTTGTCGAGATTTAAAAAATGGCGTACATGGATGGAAAGGTCTTTTTACCCTCAGTTTAACGGTGAAAACCGCAACCACCAACGAGGTTTGGTTGCGGAGATATAGGGTTTGAAAGACATTTTGATTTTTAATGTTTTTAACGATGCCGGCATCGCAAGTTTTGTCAAAAAGTGATGAAAAATTTTTTTGTCGAGATTTAAAAAATGGCGTACATGGATGGAAAGGTCATTTTACCCTCAGTTTAACGGTGAAAACCGCAACCACCAACGAGGCTTGGTTGCGGAGATATAGGGTTTCAAAGACATTTTGATTTTTAAAGTTTTTAACGATGCCGGCATCGCAAGTTTTGTCAAAAAGTGATGAAAAATTTTTTTGTCGAGATTTAAAAAATGGCGTACATGGATGGAAAGGTCTTTTTACCCTCAGTTTAACGGTGAAAACCGCAACCACCAACGAGGCTTGGTTGCGGAGATATAGGGTTTCAAAGACATTTTGATTTTTAAAGTTTTTAACGATGCCGGCATCGCAAGTTTTGTCAAAAAGTGATGAAAATTTTTTTTGTCGAGATTTAAAAAATGGCGTACATGGATGGAAAGGTCTTTTTACCCTCAGTTTAACGGTGAAAACCGCAACCACCAACGAGGCTTGGTTGCGGAGATATAGGGTTTCAAAGACATTTTGATTTTTAATGTTTTTAACGATGCCGGCATCGCAAGTTTTGTCAAAAAGTGATGAAAAATTTTTTTGTCGAGATTTAAAAAATGTCGTACATGGATGGAAAGGTCTTTTTACCCTCAGTTTAACGGTGAAAACCGCAACCACCAACGAGGCTTGGTTGCGGAGATATAGGGTTTCAAAGACATTTTGATTTTTAAAGTTTTTAACGATGCCGGCATCGCAAGTTTTGTCAAAAAGTGATGAAAATTTTTTTTGTCGAGATTTAAAAAATGGCGTACATGGATGGAAAGGTCTTTTTACCCTCAGTTTAACGGTGAAAACCGCAACCACCAACGAGGCTTGGTTGCGGAGATATAGGGTTTCAAAGACATTTTGATTTTTAATGTTTTTAACGATGCCGGCATCGCAAGTTTTGTCAAAAAGTGATGAAAAATTTTTTTGTCGAGATTTAAAAAATGGCGTACATGGATGGAAAGGTCTTTTTACCTTCAGTTTAACGGTGAAAACCGCAACCACCAACGAGGCTTGGTTGCGGAGATATAGGATTTCAAAGACATTTTGATTTTTAATGTTTTTAACGATGCCGGCATCGCAAGTTTTGTCAAAAAGTGATGAAAAATTTTCTGTCGAGATTTAAAAAATGGCGTACATGGATGGAAAGGTCTTTTTACCCTCAGTTTAACGGTGAAAACCGCAACCACCAACGAGGCTTGGTTGCGGAGATATAGGGTTTCAAAGACATTTTGATTTTTAAAGTTTTTAACGATGCCGGCATCGCAAGTTTTGTCAAAAAGTGATGAAAATTTTTTTTGTCGAGATTTAAAAAATGGCGTACATGGATGGAAAGGTCTTTTTACCCTCAGTTTAACGGTGAAAACCGCAACCACCAACGAGGTTTGGTTGCGGAGATATAGGGTTTGAAAGACATTTTGATTTTTAATGTTTTTAACGATGCCGGCATCGCAAGTTTTGTCAAAAAGTGATGAAAAATTTTTTTGTCGAGATTTAAAAAATGGCGTACATGGATGGAAAGGTCATTTTACCCTCAGTTTAACGGTGAAAACCGCAACCACCAACGAGGCTTGGTTGCGGAGATATAGGGTTTCAAAGACATTTTGATTTTTAAAGTTTTTAACGATGCCGGCATCGCAAGTTTTGTCAAAAAGTGATGACAAATTTTTTTGTCGAGATTTAAAAAATGGCGTACATGGATGGAAAGGTCTTTTTACCCTCAGTTTAACGGTGAAAACCGCAACCACCAACGAGGCTTGGTTGCGGAGATATAGGGTTTCAAAGACATTTTGATTTTTAAAGTTTTTAACGATGCCGGCATCGCAAGTTTTGTCAAAAAGTGATGAAAATTTTTTTTGTCGAGATTTAAAAAATGGCGTACATGGATGGAAAGGTCTTTTTACCCTCAGTTTAACGGTGAAAACCGCAACCACCAACGAGGTTTGGTTGCGGAGATATAGGGTTTGAAAGACATTTTGATTTTTAATGTTTTTAACGATGCCGGCATCGCAAGTTTTGTCAAAAAGTGATGAAAAATTTTTTTGTCGAGATTTAAAAAATGGCGTACATGGATGGAGAGGTCTTTTTACCTTCAGTTTAACGGTGAAAACCGCAACCACCAACGAGGCTTGGTTGCGGAGATATAGGATTTCAAAGACATTTTGATTTTTAAAGTTTTTAACGATGCCGGCATCGCAAGTTTTGTCAAAAAGTGATGAAAAATTTTTTTGTCGAGATTTAAAAAATGGCGTACATGGATGGAAAGGTCTTTTTACCCTCAGTTTAACGGTGAAAACCGCAACCACCAACGAGGCTTGGTTGCGGAGATATAGGGTTTGAAAGACATTTTGATTTTTAATGTTTTTAACGATGCCGGCATCGCAAGTTTTGTCAAAAAGTGATGAAAAATTTTTTTGTCGAGATTTAAAAAATTACGTACATGGATGGAAAGGTCTTTTTACCCTCAGTTTAACGGTGAAAACCGCAACCACCAACGAGGCTTGGTTGCGGAGATATAGGGTTTCAAAGACATTTTGATTTTTAAAGTTTTTAACGATGCCGGCATCGCAAGTTTTGTCAAAAAGTGATGAAAATTTTTTTTGTCGAGATTTACAAAATGGCGTACATGGATGGAAAGGTCTTTTTACCCTCAGTTTAACGGTGAAAACCGCAACCACCAACGAGGCTTGGTTGCGGAGATATAGGGTTTGAAAGACATTTTGATTTTTAATGTTTTTAACGATGCCGGCATCGCAAGTTTTGTCAAAAAGTGATGAAAAATTTTTTTGTCGAGATTTAAAAAATGGCGTACATGGATGGAAAGGTCTTTTTACCCTCAGTTTAACGGTGAAAACCGCAACCACCAACGAGGCTTGGTTGCGGAGATATAGGGTTTCAAAGACATTTTGATTTTTAAAGTTTTTAACGATGCCGGCATCGCATGTTTTGTCAAAAAGTGATGAAAATTTTTTTTGTCGAGATTTAAAAAATGGCGTACATGGATGGAAAGGTCTTTTTACCCTCAGTTTAACGGTGAAAACCGCAACCACCAACGAGGCTTGGTTGCGGAGATATAGGGTTTCAAAGACATTTTGATTTTTAAAGTTTTTAACGATGCCGGCATCGCAAGTTTTGTCAAAAAGTGATGAAAATTTTTTTTGTCGAGATTTAAAAAATGGCTTACATGGATGGAAAGGTCTTTTTACCCTCAGTTTAACGGTGAAAACCGCAACCACCAACGAGGTTTGGTTGCGGAGATATAGGGTTTGAAAGACATTTTGATTTTTAATGTTTTTAACGATGCCGGCATCGCAAGTTTTGTCAAAAAGTGATGAAAAATTTTTTTGTCGAGATTTAAAAAATGGCGTACATGGATGGAGAGGTCTTTTTACCTTCAGTTTAACGGTGAAAACCGCAACCACCAATGAGGCTTGGTTGCGGAGATATAGGATTTCAAAGACATTTTGATTTTTAAAGTTTTTAACGATGCCGGCATCGCAAGTTTTGTCAAAAAGTGATGAAAAATGTTTTTGTCGAGATTTAAAAAATGGCGTACATGGATGGAAAGGTCTTTTTACCCTCAGTTTAACGGTGAAAACCGCAACCACCAACGAGGCTTGGTTGCGGAGATATAGGGTTTGAAAGACATTTTGATTTTTAATGTTTTTAACGATGCCGGCATCGCAAGTTTTGTCAAAAAGTGATGAAAAATTTTTTTGTCGAGATTTAAAAAATGGCGTACATGGATGGAAAGGTCTTTTTACCCTCAGTTTAACGGTGAAAACCGCAACCACCAACGAGGCTTGGTTGCGGAGATATAGGATTTCAAAGACATTTTGATTTTTAAAGTTTTTAACGATGCCGGCATCGCAAGTTTTGTCAAAAAGTGATGAAAAATTTTTTTGTCGAGATTTAAAAAATGGCGTACATGGATGGAAAGGTCTTTTTACCCTCAGTTTAATGGTGAAAACCGCAACCACCAACGAGGCTTGGTTGCGGAGATATAGGGTTTGAAAGACATTTTGATTTTTAAAGTTTTTAACGATGCCGCAAGTTTTGTCAAAAAGTGATGAAAATTTTTTTTGTCGTGATTTAAGAAATGGTGTACATGGATGGAAAGGTCTTTTTACCTTCATTTTAATGGTGAAAACCGCAACCACCAACGAGGCTTGGTTGCGGAGATATAGGGTTTGAAAGACATTTTGATTTTTAATGTTTTTAACGATGCCGGCATCGCAAGTTTTGTCAAAAAGTGATGAAAAATTTTTTTGTCGAGATTTAAAAAATGGCGTACATGGATGGAGAGGTCTTTTTACCTTCAGTTTAACGGTGAAAACCGCAACCACCAACGAGGCTTGGTTGCGGAGATATAGGATTTCAAAGACATTTTGATTTTTAAAGTTTTTAACGATGCCGGCATCGCAAGTTTTGTCAAAAAGTGATGAAAAATTTTTTTGTCGAGATTTAAAAAATGGCGTACATGGATGGAAAGGTCTTTTTACCCTCAGTTTAATGGTGAAAACCGCAACCACCAACGAGGCTTGGTTGCGGAGATATAGGGTTTGAAAGACATTTTGATTTTTAAAGTTTTTAACGATGCCGGCATCGCAAGTTTTGTCAAAAAGTGATGAAAAATTTTTTTGTCGAGATTTAAAAAATGGCGTACATGGATGGAAAGGTCTTTTTACCCTCAGTTTAACGGTGAAAACCGCAACCACCAACGAGGCTTGGTTGCGGAGATATAGGGTTTTAAAGACATTTTGATTTTTAAAGTTTTTAACGATGCCGGCATCGCAAGTTTTGTCAAAAAGTGATGAAAAATTTTTTTGTCGAGATTTAAAAAATGGCGTACATGGATGGAAAGGTCTTTTTACCCTCAGTTTAACGGTGAAAACCGCAACCACCAACGATGTTTGGTTGCGGAGATATAGGGTTTCAAAGACATTTTGATTTTTAATGTTTTTAACGATGCCGGCATCGCAAGTTTTGTCAAAAAGTGATGAAAAATTTTTTTGTCGAGATTTAAAAAATGGCGTACATGGATGGAAAGGTCTTTTTACCCTCAGTTTAACGGTGAAAACCGCAACCACCAACGAGGCTTGGTTGCGGAGATATAGGATTTCAAAGACATTTTGATTTTTAAAGTTTTTAACGATGCCGGCATCGCAAGTTTTGTCAAAAAGTGATGAAAAATGTTTTTGTCGAGATTTAAAAAATGGCGTACATGGATGGAAAGGTCTTTTTACCCTCAGTTTAACGGTGAAAACCGCAACCACCAACGAGGCTTGGTTGCGGAGATATAGGGTTTGAAAGACATTTTGATTTTTAATGTTTTTAACGATGCCGGCATCGCAAGTTTTGTCAAAAAGTGATGAAAATTTTTTTTGTCGAGATTTAAAAAATGGCGTACATGGATGGAAAGGTCTTTTTACCCTCAGTTTAACGGTGAAAACCGCAACCACCAACGAGGCTTGGTTGCGGAGATATAGGGTTTCAAAGACATTTTGATTTTTAAAGTTTTTAACGATGCCGGCATCGCAAGTTTTGTCAAAAAGTGATGAAAATTTTTTTTGTCGAGATTTAAAAAATGGCGTACATGGATGGAAAGGTCTTTTTACCCTCAGTTTAACGGTGAAAACCGCAACCACCAACGAGGCTTGGTTGCGGAGATATAGGGTTTCAAAGACATTTTGATTTTTAGAGTTTTGTCAAAAAGTGATGAAAATTTTTTTTGTCGAGATTTAAAAAATGGCGTACATGGATGGAAAGGTCTTTTTACCCTCAGTTTAACGGTGAAAACCGCAACCACCAACGAGGTTTGGTTGCGGAGATATAGGGTTTGAAAGACATTTTGATTTTTAATGTTTTTAACGATGCCGGCATCGCAAGTTTTGTCAAAAAGTGATGAACATTTTTTTTGTCGAGATTTAAAAAATGGCGTACATGGATGGAAAGGTCTTTTTACCCTCAGTTTAACGGTGAAAACCGCAACCACCAACGAGGCTTGGTTGCGGAGATATAGGGTTTCAAAGACATTTTGATTTTTAAAGTTTTTAACGATGCCGGCATCGCAAGTTTTGTCAAAAAGTGATGAACATTTTTTTTGTCGAGATTTAAAAAATGGCGTACATGGATGGAAAGGTCTTTTTACCCTCAGTTTAACGGTGAAAATCGCAACCACCAACGAGGTTTGGTTGCGGAGATATAGGGTTTGAAAGACATTTTGATTTTTAATGTTTTTAACGATGCCGGCATCGCAAGTTTTGTCAAAAAGTGATGAAAAATTTTTTTGTCGAGATTTAAAAAATGGCGTACATGGATGGAAAGGTCTTTTTACCCTCAGTTTAACGGTGAAAACCGCAACCACCAACGAGGCTTGGTTGCGGAGATATAGGGTTTCAAAGACATTTTGATTTTTAAAGTTTTTAACGATGCCGGCATCGCAAGTTTTGTCAAAAAGTGATGAAAATTTTTTTTGTCGAGATTTAAAAAATGGCGTACATGGATGGAAAGGTCTTTTTACCCTCAGTTTAACGGTGAAAACCGCAACCACCAACGAGGTTTGGTTGCGGAGATATAGGGTTTGAAAGACATTTTGATTTTTAATGTTTTTAACGATGCCGGCATCGCAAGTTTTGTCAAAAAGTGATGAAAAATTTTTTGTCGAGATTTAAAAAACGGTGTACATGGATGGAAAGGTCTTTTTACCCTCAGTTTAACGGTGAAAACCGCAACCACCAACGAGGCTTGGTTGCGGAGATATAGGGTTTCAAAGACATTTTGATTTTTAAAGTTTTTAACGATGCCGGCATCGCAAGTTTTGTCAAAAAGTGATGATAATTTTTTTTGTCGAGATTTAAAAAATGGCGTACATGGATGGAAAGGTCTTTTTACCCTCAGTTTAACGGTGAAAATCGCAATCACCAACGAGGTTTGGTTGCGGAGATATAGGGTTTGAAAGACATTTTGATTTTTAATGTTTTTAACGATGCCGGCATCGCAAGTTTTGTCAAAAAGTGATGAAAAATTTTTTAGTCGAGATTTAAAAAATGGCGTACATGGATGTAAAGGTCTTTTTACCCTCAGTTTAACGGTGAAAACCGCAACCACCAACGAGGCTTGGTTGCGGAGATATAGGGTTTCAAAGACATTTTGATTTTTAAAGTTTTTAACGATGCCGGCATCGCAAGTTTTGTCAAAAAGTGATGAAAATTTTTTTTGTCGAGATTTAAAAAATGGCGTACATGGATGGAAAGGTCTTTTTACCCTCAGTTTAACGGTGAAAACCGCAACCACCAACGAGGTTTGGTTGCGGAGATATAGGGTTTGAAAGACATTTTGATTTTTAATGTTTTTAACGATGCCGGCATCGCAAGTTTTGTCAAAAAGTGATGAAAAATTTTTTTGTCGAGATTTAAAAAATGGCGTACATGGATGGAGAGGTCTTTTTACCTTCAGTTTAACGGTGAAAACCGCAACCACCAACGAGGCTTGGTTGCGGAGATACAGGGTTGGAAAGACATTTTGATTTTTAATGTTTTTAACGATGCCGGCATCGCAAGTTTTGTCAAAAAGTGATGAAAAATTTTTTTGTCGAGATTTAAAAAATGGCGTACATGGATGTAAAGGTCTTTTTACCCTCAGTTTAACGGTGAAAACCGCAACCACCAACGAGGCTTGGTTGCGGAGATATAGGGTTTCAAAGACATTTTGATTTTTAAAGTTTTTAACGATGCCGTTTGTTTTGTCAAAAGTTTTGTCAAAAAGTGATGAAAATTTTTTTTGTCGAGATTTAAAAAATGGCGTACATGGATGGAAAGGTCTTTTTACCCTCAGTTTAACGGTGGAAACCGCAACCACCAACGAGGCTTGGTTGCGGAGATATAGGGTTTGAAAGACATTTTGATTTTTAATGTTTTTAACGATGCCGGCATCGCAAGTTTTGTCAAAAAGTGATGAAAAATTTGTTTGTCGAGATTTAAAAAATGGCGTACATGGATGGAAAGGTCTTTTTACCCTCAGTTTAACGGTGAAAACCGCAACCACCAACGAGGCTTGGTTGCGGAGATATAGGGTTTCAAAGACATTTTGATTTTTAAAGTTTTTAACGATGCCGGCATCGCAAGTTTTGTCAAAAAGTGATGAAAAATTTTTCTGTCGAGATTTAAAAAATGGCGTACATGGATGGAAAGGTCTTTTTACCCTCAGTTTAACGGTGAAAACCGCATCCACCAACGAGGCTTGGTTGCGGAGATATAGGGTTTCAAAGACATTTTGATTTTTAAAGTTTTTAACGATGCCGGCATCGCAAGTTTTGTCAAAAAGTGATGAAAAACTTTTTTGTCGAGATTTAAAAAATGGCGTACATGGATGGAAAGGTCTTTTTACCCTCAGTTTAACGGTGAAAACCGCAACCACCAACGAGGCTTGGTTGCGGAGATATAGGGTTTGAAAGACATTTTGATTTTTAATGTTTTTAACGATGCCGGCATCGCAAGTTTTGTCAAAAAGTGATGAAAAATTTTTTTGTCGAGATTTAAAAAATGGCGTACATGGATGTAAAGGTCTTTTTACCCTCAGTTTAACGGTGAAAACCGCAACCACCAACGAGGCTTGGTTGCGGAGATATAGGGTTTCAAAGACATTTTGATTTTTAAAGTTTTTAACGATGCCGGCATCGCAAGTTTTGTCAAAAAGTGATGAAAAATTTTTTTGTCGAGATTTAAAAAATGGCGTACATGGATGGAGAGGTCTTTTTACCTTCAGTTTAACGGTGAAAACCGCAACCACCAACGAGGCTTGGTTGCGGAGATACAGGGTTAGAAAGACATTTTGATTTTTAATGTTTTTAACGATGCCGGCATCGCAAGTTTTGTCAAAAAGTGATGAAAAATTTTTTTGTCGAGATTTAAAAAATGGCGTACATGGATGGAAAGGTCGTTTTACCCTCAGTTTAACGGTGAAAACCGCAACCACCAACGAGGCTTGGTTGCGGAGATATAGGGTTTCAAAGACATTTTGATTTTTAAAGTTTTTAACGATGCCGTTTGTTTTGTCAAAAGTTTTGTCAAAAAGTGATGAAAATTTTTTTTGTCGAGATTTAAAAAATGGCGTACATGGATGGAAAGGTCTTTTTACCCTCAGTTTAACGGTGGAAACCGCAACCACCAACGAGGCTTGGTTGCGGAGATATAGGGTTTGAAAGACATTTTGATTTTTAAAGTTTTTAACGATGCCGGCATCGCAAGTTTTGTCAAAAAGTGATGAAAAATTTTTCTGTCGAGATTTAAAAAATGGCGTACATGGATGGAAAGGTCTTTTTACCCTCAGTTTAACGGTGAAAACCGCAACCACCAACGAGGCTTGGTTGCGGAGATATAGGGTTTCAAAGACATTTTGATTTTTAAAGTTTTTAACGATGCCGGCATCGCAAGTTTTGTCAAAAAGTGATGAAAATTTTTTTGTCGAGATTTAAAAAATGGCGTACATGGATGGAAAGATCTTTTTACCCTCAGTTTGACGGTGAAAACCGCAACCACCAACGAGGCTTGGTTGCGGAGATATAGGGTTTCAAAGACATTTTGATTTTTAAAGTTTTTAACGATGCCGGCATCGCAAGTTTTGTCAAAAAGTGATGAAAAATTTTTCTGTCGAGATTTAAAAAATGGCGTACATGGATGGAAAGGTCTTTTTACCCTCAGTTTAACGGTGAAAACCGCATCCACCAACGAGGCTTGGTTGCGGAGATATAGGGTTTCAAAGACATTTTGATTTTTAAAGTTTTTAACGATGCCGGCATCGCAAGTTTTGTCAAAAAGTGATGAAAAACTTTTTTTTCGAGATTTAAAAAATGGCGTACATGGATGGAAAGGTCTTTTTACCCTCAGTTTAACGGTGAAAACCGCAACCACCAACGAGGCTTGGTTGCGGAGATATAGGGTTTGAAAGACATTTTGATTTTTAAAGTTTTTAACGATGCCCATCGCAAGTTTTGTCAAAAAGTGATGAAAAATTTTTTTGTCGAGATTTAAAAAATGGCGTACATGGATGGAAAGGTCTTTTTACCCTCAGTTTAACGGTGAAAACCGCAACCACCAACGAGGCTTGGTTGCGGAGATATAGGGTTTGAAAGACATTTTGATTTTTAATGTTTTTAACGATGCCGGCATAGCAAGTTTTGTCAAAAAGTGATGAAAAATTTTTTTGTCGAGATTTAAAAAATGGCGTACATGGATGGAAAGGTCTTTTTACCCTCAGTTTAACGGTGAAAACCGCAACCACCAACGAGGCTTGGTTGCGGAGATATAGGGTTTCAAAGACATTTTGATTTTTAAAGTTTTTAACGATGCCGGCATCGCAAGTTTTGTCAAAAAGTGATGAAAAATTTTTTGTCGAGATTTAAAAAATGGCGTACATGGATGGAAAGGTCTTTTTACCCTCAGTTTAACGGTGAAAACCGCAACCACCAACGAGGCTTGGTTGCGGAGATATAGGGTTTCAAAGACATTTTGATTTTTAATGTTTTTAACGATGCCGGCATCGCAAGTTTTGTCAAAAAGTGATGAAAAATTTTTTTGTCGAGATTTAAAAAATGGCGTACATGGATGTAAAGGTCTTTTTACCCTCAGTTTAACGGTAAAAACCGCAACCACCAACGAGGCTTGGTTGCGGAGATATAGGGTTTGAAAGACATTTTGATTTTTAATGTTTTTAACGATGCCGGCATCGCAAGTTTTGTCAAAAAGTGATGAAAAATTTTTTTGTCGAGATTTAAAAAATGGCGTACATGGATGGAAAGGTCTTTTTACCCTCAGTTTAACGGTGAAAACCGCAACCACCAACGAGGCTTGGTTGCGGAGATATAGGGTTTCAAAGACATTTTGATTTTTAAAGTTTTTAACGATGCCGGCATCGCAAGTTTTGTCAAAAAGTGATGAAAAATTTTTTTGTCGAGATTTAAAAAATGGCGTACATGGATGGAAAGGTCTTTTTACCCTCAGTTTAACGGTGAAAACCGCAACCACCAACGAGGCTTGGTTGCGGAGATATAGGGTTTGAAAGACATTTTGATTTTTAATGTTTTTAACGATGCTGGCATCGCAAGTTTTGTCAAAAAGTGATGAAACATTTTTTTGTCGAGATTTAAAAAATGGCGTACATGGATGGAAAGGTCTTTTTACCCTCAGTTTAACGGTGAAAACCGCAACCACCAACGAGGCTTGGTTGCGGAGATATAGGGTTTCAAAGACATTTTGATTTTTAAAGTTTTTAACGATGCCGGCATCGCAAGTTTTGTCAAAAAGTGATGAAAAATTTTTTTGTCGAGATTTAAAAAATGGCGTACATGGATGGAAAGGTCTTTTTACCCTCAGTTTAACGGTGAAAACCGCAACCACCAACGAGGCTTGGTTGCGGAGATATAGGGTTTGAAAGACATTTTGATTTTTAATGTTTTTAACGATGCCGGCATCGCAAGTTTTGTCAAAAAGTGATGAAAATTTTTTTTGTCGAGATTTAAAAAATGGCGTACATGGATGGAAAGGTCTTTTTACCTTCAGTTTAACGGTGAAAACCGCAACCACCAACGAGGCTTGGTTGCGGAGATATAGGGTTTCAAAGACATTTTGATTTTTAAAGTTTTTAACGATGCCGGCATCGCAAGTTTTGTCAAAAAGTGATGAAAAATTTTTTGTCGAGATTTAAAAAATGGCGTACATGGATGGAAAGGTCTTTTTACCCTCAGTTTAACGGTGAAAACCGCAACCACCAACGAGGCTTGGTTGCGGAGATATAGGGTTTGAAAGACATTTTGATTTTTAATGTTTTTAACGATGCCGGCATCGCAAGTTTTGTCAAAAAGTGATGAAAAATTTTTTTGTCGAGATTTAAAAAATGGCGTACATGGATGGAAAGGTCGTTTTACCCTCAGTTTAACGGTGAAAACCGCAACCACCAACGAGGCTTGGTTGCGGAGATATAGGGTTTCAAAGACATTTTGATTTTTAAAGTTTTTAACGATGCCGTTTGTTTTGTCAAAAGTTTTGTCAAAAAGTGATGAAAATTTTTTTTGTCGAGATTTAAAAAATGGCGTACATGGATGGAAAGGTCTTTTTACCCTCAGTTTAACGGTGGAAACCGCAACCACCAACGAGGCTTGGTTGCGGAGATATAGGGTTTGAAAGACATTTTGATTTTTAATGTTTTTAACGATGCCGGCATCGCAAGTTTTGTCAAAAAGTGATGAAAAATTTGTTTGTCGAGATTTAAAAAATGGCGTACATGGATGGAAAGGTCTTTTTACCCTCAGTTTAACGGTGAAAACCGCAACCACCAACGAGGCTTGGTTGCGGAGATATAGGGTTTCAAAGACATTTTGATTTTTAAAGTTTTTAACGATGCCGGCATCGCAAGTTTTGTCAAAAAGTGATGAAAAATTTTTTTGTCGAGATTTAAAAAATGGCGTACATGGATGGAAAGATCTTTTTACCCTCAGTTTGACGGTGAAAACCGCAACCACCAACAAGGCTTGGTTGCGGAGATATAGGGTTTCAAAGACATTTTGATTTTTAAAGTTTTTAACGATGCCGGCATCGCAAGTTTTGTCAAAAAGTGATGAAAAATTTTTCTGTCGAGATTTAAAAAATGGCGTACATGGATGGAAAGGTCTTTTTACCCTCAGTTTAACGGTGAAAACCGCAACCACCAACGAGGTTTGGTTGCGGAGATATAGGGTTTCAAAGACATTTTGATTTTTAAAGTTTTTAACGATGCCGGCATCGCAAGTTTTGTCAAAAAGTGATGAAAAATTTTTTTGTCGAGATTTAAAAAATGGCGTACATGGATGGAGAGGTCTTTTTACCTTCAGTTTAACGGTGAAAACCGCAACCACCAACGAGGCTTGGTTGCGGAGATATAGGATTTCAAAGACATTTTGATTTTTAAAGTTTTTAACGATGCCGGCATCGCAAGTTTTGTCAAAAAGTGATGAAAAATTTTTTTGTCGAGATTTAAAAAATGGCGTACATGGATGGAAAGGTCTTTTTACCCTCAGTTTAACGGTGAAAACCGCAACCACCAACGAGGCTTGGTTGCGGAGATATAGGGTTTGAAAGACATTTTGATTTTTAATGTTTTTAACGATGCCGGCATCGCAAGTTTTGTCAAAAAGTGATGAAAAATTTTTTTGTCGAGATTTAAAAAATGGCGTACATGGATGGAAAGGTCTTTTTACCCTCAGTTTAACGGTGAAAACCGCAACCACCAACGAGGCTTGGTTGCGGAGATATAGGGTTTCAAAGACATTTTGATTTTTAAAGTTTTTAACGATGCCGGCATCGCAAGTTTTGTCAAAAAGTGATGAAAAATTTTTTGTCGAGATTTAAAAAATGGCGTACATGGATGGAAAGGTCTTTTTACCCTCAGTTTAACGGTGAAAACCGCAACCACCAACGAGGCTTGGTTGCGGAGATATAGGGTTTCAAAGACATTTTGATTTTTAATGTTTTTAACGATGCCGGCATCGCAAGTTTTGTCAAAAAGTGATGAAAAATTTTTTTGTCGAGATTTAAAAAATGGCGTACATGGATGGAAAGGTCTTTTTACCCTCAGTTTAACGGTGAAAACCGCAACCACCAACGAGGCTTGGTTGCGGAGATATAGGGTTTCAAAGACATTTTGATTTTTAAAGTTTTTAACGATGCCGGCATCGCAAGTTTTGTCAAAAAGTGATGAAAAATTTTTTTGTCGAGATTTAAAAAATGGCGTACATGGATGGAAAGGTCTTTTTACCCTCAGTTTAACGGTGAAAACCGCAACCACCAACGAGGTTTGGTTGCGGAGATATAGGGTTTGAAAGACATTTTGATTTTTAATGTTTTTAACGATGCCGGCATCGCAAGTTTTGTCAAAAAGTGATGAAAAATTTGTTTGTCGAGATTTAAAAAATGGCGTACATGGATGGAAAGGTCCTTTTACCCTCAGTTTAACGGTGAAAACCGCAACCACCAACGAGGCTTGGTTGCGGAGATATAGGGTTTCAAAGACATTTTGATTTTTAAAGTTTTTAACGATGCCGGCATCGCAAGTTTTGTCAAAAAGTGATGAAAAATTTTTTTGTCGAGATTTAAAAAATGGCGTACATGGATGGAAAGGTCTTTTTACCCTCAGTTTAACGGTGAAAACCGCAACCACCAACGAGGCTTGGTTGCGGAGATATAGGGTTTCAAAGACATTTTGATTTTTAAAGTTTTTAACGATGCCGGCATCGCAAGTTTTGTCAAAAAGTGATGAAAAATTTTTTTGTCGAGATTTAAAAAATGGCGTACATGGATGGAAAGGTCTTTTTACCCTCAGTTTAACGGTGAAAACCGCAACCACCAACGAGGCTTGGTTGCGGAGATATAGGGTTTGAAAGACATTTTGATTTTTAATGTTTTTAACGATGCCGGCATCGCAAGTTTTGTCAAAAAGTGATGAAAAATTTTTTTGTCGAGATTTAAAAAATGGCGTACATGGATGGAAAGGTCTTTTTACCCTCAGTTTAACGGTGAAAACCGCAACCACCAACGAGGCTTGGTTGCGGAGATATAGGGTTTCAAAGACATTTTGATTTTTAAAGTTTTTAACGATGCCGGCATCGCAAGTTTTGTCAAAAAGTGATGAAAAATTTTTTGTCGAGATTTAAAAAATGGCGTACATGGATGGAAAGGTCTTTTTACCCTCAGTTTAACGGTGAAAACCGCAACCACCAACGAGGCTTGGTTGCGGAGATATAGGGTTTCAAAGACATTTTGATTTTTAATGTTTTTAACGATGCCGGCATCGCAAGTTTTGTCAAAAAGTGATGAAAAATTTTTTTGTCGAGATTTAAAAAATGGCGTACATGGATGGAAAGGTCTTTTTACCCTCAGTTTAACGGTGAAAACCGCAACCACCAACGAGGCTTGGTTGCGGAGATATAGGGTTTCAAAGACATTTTGATTTTTAAAGTTTTTAACGATGCCGGCATCGCAAGTTTTGTCAAAAAGTGATGAAAAATTTTTTTGTCGAGATTTAAAAAATGGCGTACATGGATGGAAAGGTCTTTTTACCCTCAGTTTAACGGTGAAAACCGCAACCACCAACGAGGTTTGGTTGCGGAGATATAGGGTTTGAAAGACATTTTGATTTTTAATGTTTTTAACGATGCCGGCATCGCAAGTTTTGTCAAAAAGTGATGAAAAATTTGTTTGTCGAGATTTAAAAAATGGCGTACATGGATGGAAAGGTCCTTTTACCCTCAGTTTAACGGTGAAAACCGCAACCACCAACGAGGCTTGGTTGCGGAGATATAGGGTTTCAAAGACATTTTGATTTTTAAAGTTTTTAACGATGCCGGCATCGCAAGTTTTGTCAAAAAGTGATGAAAAATTTTTTTGTCGAGATTTAAAAAATGGCGTACATGGATGGAAAGGTCTTTTTACCCTCAGTTTAACGGTGAAAACCGCAACCACCAACGAGGCTTGGTTGCGGAGATATAGGGTTTGAAAGACATTTTGATTTTTAATGTTTTTAACGATGCCGGCATCGCAAGTTTTGTCAAAAAGTGATGAAAAATTTTTTTGTCGAGATTTAAAAAATGGCGTACATGGATGGAAAGGTCGTTTTACCCTCAGTTTAACGGTGAAAACCGCAACCACCAACGAGGCTTGGTTGCGGAGATATAGGGTTTCAAAGACATTTTGATTTTTAAAGTTTTTAACGATGCCGTTTGTTTTGTCAAAAGTTTTGTCAAAAAGTGATGAAAATTTTTTTTGTCGAGATTTAAAAAATGGCGTACATGGATGGAAAGGTCTTTTTACCCTCAGTTTAACGGTGGAAACCGCAACCACCAACGAGGCTTGGTTGCGGAGATATAGGGTTTGAAAGACATTTTGATTTTTAATGTTTTTAACGATGCCGGCATCGCAAGTTTTGTCAAAAAGTGATGAAAAATTTGTTTGTCGAGATTTAAAAAATGGCGTACATGGATGAAAAGGTCTTTTTACCCTCAGTTTAACGGTGAAAACCGCAACCACCAACGAGGCTTGGTTGCGGAGATATAGGGTTTCAAAGACATTTTGATTTTTAAAGTTTTTAACGATGCCGGCATCGCAAGTTTTGTCAAAAAGTGATGAAAAATTTTTTTGTCGAGATTTAAAAAATGGCGTACATGGATGGAAAGATCTTTTTACCCTCAGTTTGACGGTGAAAACCGCAACCACCAACAAGGCTTGGTTGCGGAGATATAGGGTTTCAAAGACATTTTGATTTTTAAAGTTTTTAACGATGCCGGCATCGCAAGTTTTGTCAAAAAGTGATGAAAAATTTTTCTGTCGAGATTTAAAAAATGGCGTACATGGATGGAAAGGTCTTTTTACCCTCAGTTTAACGGTGAAAACCGCAACCACCAACGAGGTTTGGTTGCGGAGATATAGGGTTTCAAAGACATTTTGATTTTTAAAGTTTTTAACGATGCCGGCATCGCAAGTTTTGTCAAAAAGTGATGAAAAATTTTTTTGTCGAGATTTAAAAAATGGCGTACATGGATGGAGAGGTCTTTTTACCTTCAGTTTAACGGTGAAAACCGCAACCACCAACGAGGCTTGGTTGCGGAGATATAGGATTTCAAAGACATTTTGATTTTTAAAGTTTTTAACGATGCCGGCATCGCAAGTTTTGTCAAAAAGTGATGAAAAATTTTTTTGTCGAGATTTAAAAAATGGCGTACATGGATGGAAAGGTCTTTTTACCCTCAGTTTAACGGTGGAAACCGCAACCACCAACGAGGCTTGGTTGCGGAGATATAGGGTTTGAAAGACATTTTGATTTTTAATGTTTTTAACGATGCCGGCATCGCAAGTTTTGTCAAAAAGTGATGACAAATTTGTTTGTCGAGATTTAAAAAATGGCGTACATGGATGGAAAGGTCTTTTTACCCTCAGTTTAACGGTGAAAACCGCAACCACCAACGAGGCTTGGTTGCGGAGATATAGGGTTTCAAAGACATTTTGATTTTTAAAGTTTTTAACGATGCCGGCATCGCAAGTTTTGTCAAAAAGTGATGAAAAATTTTTTTGTCGAGATTTAAAAAATGGCGTACATGGATGGAAAGATCTTTTTACCCTCAGTTTGACGGTGAAAACCGCAACCACCAACAAGGCTTGGTTGCGGAGATATAGGGTTTCAAAGACATTTTGATTTTTAAAGTTTTTAACGATGCCGGCATCGCAAGTTTTGTCAAAAAGTGATGAAAAATTTTTCTGTCGAGATTTAAAAAATGGCGTACATGGATGGAAAGGTCTTTTTACCCTCAGTTTAACGGTGAAAACCGCAACCACCAACGAGGTTTGGTTGCGGAGATATAGGGTTTCAAAGACATTTTGATTTTTAAAGTTTTTAACGATGCCGGCATCGCAAGTTTTGTCAAAAAGTGATGAAAAATTTTTTTGTCGAGATTTAAAAAATGGCGTACATGGATGGAGAGGTCTTTTTACCTTCAGTTTAACGGTGAAAACCGCAACCACCAACGAGGCTTGGTTGCGGAGATATAGGATTTCAAAGACATTTTGATTTTTAAAGTTTTTAACGATGCCGGCATCGCAAGTTTTGTCAAAAAGTGATGAAAAATTTTTTTGTCGAGATTTAAAAAATGGCGTACATGGATGGAAAGGTCTTTTTACCCTCAGTTTAACGGTGAAAACCGCAACCACCAACGAGGCTTGGTTGCGGAGATATAGGGTTTGAAAGACATTTTGATTTTTAATGTTTTTAACGATGCCGGCATCGCAAGTTTTGTCAAAAAGTGATGAAAAATTTTTTTGTCGAGATTTAAAAAATGGCGTACATGGATGGAAAGGTCTTTTTACCCTCAGTTTAACGGTGAAAACCGCAACCACCAACGAGGCTTGGTTGCGGAGATATAGGGTTTCAAAGACATTTTGATTTTTAAAGTTTTTAACGATGCCGGCATCGCAAGTTTTGTCAAAAAGTGATGAAAAATTTTTTTGTCGAGATTTAAAAAATGGCGTACATGGATGGAAAGGTCTTTTTACCCTCAGTTTAACGGTGAAAACCGCAACCACCAACGAGGCTTGGTTGCGGAGATATAGGGTTTCAAAGACATTTTGATTTTTAAAGTTTTTAACGATGCCGGCATCGCAAGTTTTGTCAAAAAGTGATGAAAAATTTTTTTGTCGAGATTTAAAAAATGGCGTACATGGATGGAAAGGTCTTTTTACCCTCAGTTTAACGGTGAAAACCGCAACCACCAACGAGGCTTGGTTGCGGAGATATAGGGTTTCAAAGACATTTTGATTTTTAATGTTTTTAACGATGCCGGCATCGCAAGTTTTGTCAAAAAGTGATGAAAAATTTTTTGTCGAGATTTAAAAAATGGCGTACATGGATGGAAAGGTCTTTTTACCATCAGTTTAACGGTGAAAACCGCAACCACCAACGAGGCTTGGTTGCGGAGATATAGGGTTTCAAAGACATTTTGATTTTTAAAGTTTTTAACGATGCCGGCATCGCAAGTTTTGTCAAAAAGTGATGAAAAATTTTTTTGTCGAGATTTAAAAAATGGCGTACATGGATGGAAAGGTCTTTTTACCCTCAGTTTAACGGTGAAAACCGCAACCACCAACGAGGTTTGGTTGCGGAGATATAGGGTTTGAAAGACATTTTGATTTTTAATGTTTTTAACGATGCCGGCATCGCAAGTTTTGTCAAAAAGTGATGAAAAATTTGTTTGTCGAGATTTAAAAAATGGCGTACATGGATGGAAAGGTCCTTTTACCCTCAGTTTAACGGTGAAAACCGCAACCACCAACGAGGCTTGGTTGCGGAGATATAGGGTTTCAAAGACATTTTGATTTTTAAAGTTTTTAACGATGCCGGCATCGCAAGTTTTGTCAAAAAGTGATGAAAAATTTTTTTGTCGAGATTTAAAAAATGGCGTACATGGATGGAAAGGTCTTTTTACCCTCAGTTTAACGGTGAAAACCGCAACCACCAACGAGGCTTGGTTGCGGAGATATAGGGTTTCAAAGACATTTTGATTTTTAAAGTTTTTAACGATGCCGGCATCGCAAGTTTTGTCAAAAAGTGATGAAAAATTTTTTTTTCGAGATTTAAAAAATGGCGTACATGGATGGAAAGGTCTTTTTACCCTCAGTTTAACGGTGAAAACCGCAACCACCAACGAGGCTTGGTTGCGGAGATATAGGGTTTGAAAGACATTTTGATTTTTAATGTTTTTAACGATGCCGGCATCGCAAGTTTTGTCAAAAAGTGATGAAAAATTTTTTTGTCGAGATTTAAAAAATGGCGTACATGGATGGAAAGGTCTTTTTACCCTCAGTTTAACGGTGAAAACCGCAACCACCAACGAGGCTTGGTTGCGGAGATATAGGGTTTGAAAGACATTTTGATTTTTAATGTTTTTAACGATGCCGGCATCGCAAGTTTTGTCAAAAAGTGATGAAAAATTTTTTTGTCGAGATTTAAAAAATGGCGTACATGGATGGAAAGGTCTTTTTACCCTCAGTTTAACGGTGAAAACCGCAACCACCAACGAGGCTTGGTTGCGGAGATATAGGGTTTCAAAGACATTTTGATTTTTAAAGTTTTTAACGATGCCCATCGCAAGTTTTGTCAAAAAGTGATGAAAAATTTGTTTGTCGAGATTTAAAAAATGGCGTACATGGATGGAAAGGTCTTTTTACCCTCAGTTTACCGGTGGAAACCGCAACCACCAACGAGGCTTGGTTGCGGAGATATAGGGTTTGAAAGACATTTTGATTTTTAATGTTTTTAACGATGCCGGCATCGCAAGTTTTGTCAAAAAGTGATGAAAAATTTGTTTGTCGAGATTTAAAAAATGGCGTACATGGATGGAAAGGTCTTTTTACCCTCAGTTTACCGGTGGAAACCGCAACCACCAACGAGGCTTGGTTGCGGAGATATAGGGTTTGAAAGACATTTTGATTTTTAATGTTTTTAACGATGCCGGCATCGCAAGTTTTGTCAAAAAGTGATGAAAAATTTGTTTGTCGAGATTTAAAAAATGGCGTACATGGATGGAAAGATCTTTTTACCCTCAGTTTGACGGTGAAAACCGCAACCACCAACGAGGCTTGGTTGCGGAGATATAGGGTTTCAAAGACATTTTGATTTTTAAAGTTTTTAACGATGCCGGCATCGCAAGTTTTGTCAAAAAGTGATGAAAAATTTTTTTGTCGAGATTTAAAAAATGGCGTACATGGATGGAAAGATCTTTTTACCCTCAGTTTGACGGTGAAAACCGCAACCACCAACGAGGCTTGGTTGCGGAGATATAGCGTTTCAAAGACATTTTGATTTTTAAAGTTTTTAACGATGCCGGCATCGCAAGTTTTGTCAAAAAGTGATGAACATTTTTTTTGTCGAGATTTAAAAAATGGCGTACATGGATGGAAAGGTCTTTTTACCCTCAGTTTACCGGTGGAAACCGCAACCACCAACGAGGCTTGGTTGCGGAGATATAGGGTTTGAAAGACATTTTGATTTTTAATGTTTTTAACGATGCCGGCATCGCAAGTTTTGTCAAAAAGTGATGAAAAATTTGTTTGTCGAGATTTAAAAAATGGCGTACATGGATGGAAAGGTCTTTTTATCCTCAGTTTAACGGTGAAAACCGCAACCACCAACGAGGCTTGGTTGCGGAGATATAGGGTTTCAAAGACATTTTGATTTTTAAAGTTTTTAACGATGCCGGCATCGCAAGTTTTGTCAAAAAGTGATGAAAAATGTTTTTGTCGAGATTTAAAAAATGGCGTACATGGATGGAAAGGTCTTTTTACCCTCAGTTTACCGGTGGAAACCGCAACCACCAACGAGGCTTGGTTGCGGAGATATAGGGTTTGAAAGACATTTTGATTTTTAATGTTTTTAACGATGCCGGCATCGCAAGTTTTGTCAAAAAGTGATGAAAAATTTGTTTGTCGAGATTTAAAAAATGGCGTACATGGATGGAAAGGTCTTTTTACCCTCAGTTTACCGGTGGAAACCGCAACCACCAACGAGGCTTGGTTGCGGAGATATAGGGTTTGAAAGACATTTTGATTTTTAATGTTTTTAACGATGCCGGCATCGCAAGTTTTGTCAAAAAGTGATGAAAAATTTGTTTGTCGAGATTTAAAAAATGGCGTACATGGATGGAAAGATCTTTTTACCCTCAGTTTGACGGTGAAAACCGCAACCACCAACGAGGCTTGGTTGCGGAGATATAGGGTTTCAAAGACATTTTGATTTTTAAAGTTTTTAACAATGCCGGCATCGCAAGTTTTGTCAAAAAGTGATGAAAAATTTTTTTTTCGAGATTTAAAAAATGGCGTACATGGATGGAAAGGTCTTTTTACCCTCAGTTTAACGGTGAAAACCGCAACCACCAACGAGGCTTGGTTGCGGAGATATAGGGTTTGAAAGACATTTTGATTTTTAATGTTTTTAACGATGCCGGCATCGCAAGTTTTGTCAAAAAGTGATGAAAAATTTTTTTGTCGAGATTTAAAAAATGGCGTACATGGATGGAAAGGTCTTTTTACCCTCAGTTTAACGGTGAAAACCGCAACCACCAACGAGGCTTGGTTGCGGAGATATAGGGTTTGAAAGACATTTTGATTTTTAATGTTTTTAACGATGCCGGCATCGCAAGTTTTGTCAAAAAGTGATGAAAAATTTTTTTGTCGAGATTTAAAAAATGGCGTACATGGATGGAAAGGTCTTTTTACCCTCAGTTTAACGGTGAAAACCGCAACCACCAACGAGGCTTGGTTGCGGAGATATAGGGTTTCAAAGACATTTTGATTTTTAAAGTTTTTAACGATGCCCATCGCAAGTTTTGTCAAAAAGTGATGAAAAATTTGTTTGTCGAGATTTAAAAAATGGCGTACATGGATGGAAAGGTCTTTTTACCCTCAGTTTACCGGTGGAAACCGCAACCACCAACGAGGCTTGGTTGCGGAGATATAGGGTTTGAAAGACATTTTGATTTTTAATGTTTTTAACGATGCCGGCATCGCAAGTTTTGTCAAAAAGTGATGAAAAATTTGTTTGTCGAGATTTAAAAAATGGCGTACATGGATGGAAAGGTCTTTTTACCCTCAGTTTACCGGTGGAAACCGCAACCACCAACGAGGCTTGGTTGCGGAGATATAGGGTTTGAAAGACATTTTGATTTTTAATGTTTTTAACGATGCCGGCATCGCAAGTTTTGTCAAAAAGTGATGAAAAATTTGTTTGTCGAGATTTAAAAAATGGCGTACATGGATGGAAAGATCTTTTTACCCTCAGTTTGACGGTGAAAACCGCAACCACCAACGAGGCTTGGTTGCGGAGATATAGGGTTTCAAAGACATTTTGATTTTTAAAGTTTTTAACGATGCCGGCATCGCAAGTTTTGTCAAAAAGTGATGAAAAATTTTTTTGTCGAGATTTAAAAAATGGCGTACATGGATGGAAAGGTCTTTTTACCCTCAGTTTACCGGTGGAAACCGCAACCACCAACGAGGCTTGGTTGCGGAGATATAGGGTTTGAAAGACATTTTGATTTTTAATGTTTTTAACGATGCCGGCATCGCAAGTTTTGTCAAAAAGTGATGAACATTTTTTTTGTCGAGATTTAAAAAATGGCGTACATGGATGGAAAGGTCTTTTTACCCTCAGTTTACCGGTGGAAACCGCAACCACCAACGAGGCTTGGTTGCGGAGATATAGGGTTTGAAAGACATTTTGATTTTTAATGTTTTTAACGATGCCGGCATCGCAAGTTTTGTCAAAAAGTGATGAAAAATTTGTTTGTCGAGATTTAAAAAATGGCGTACATGGATGGAAAGGTCTTTTTATCCTCAGTTTGACGGTGAAAACCGCAACCACCAACGAGGCTTGGTTGCGGAGATATAGCGTTTCAAAGACATTTTGATTTTTAAAGTTTTTAACGATGCCGGCATCGCAAGTTTTGTCAAAAAGTGATGGAGAGGTCTTTTTACCTTCAGTTTAACGGTGAAAACCGCAACCACCAACGAGACTTGGTTGCGGAGATATAGGATTTCAAAGACATTTTGATTTTTAAAGTTTTTAACGATGCCGGCATCGCAAGTTTTGTCAAAAAGTGATGAAAAATTTTTTTGTCGAGATTTAAAAAATGGCGTACATGGATGGAAAGGTCTTTTTACCCTCAGTTTACCGGTGGAAACCGCAACCACCAACGAGGCTTGGTTGCGGAGATATAGGGTTTGAAAGACATTTTGATTTTTAATGTTTTTAACGATGCCGGCATCGCAAGTTTTGTCAAAAAGTGATGAAAAATTTGTTTGTCGAGATTTAAAAAATGGCGTACATGGATGGAAAGGTCTTTTTATCCTCAGTTTGACGGTGAAAACCGCAACCACCAACGAGGCTTGGTTGCGGAGATATAGCGTTTCAAAGACATTTTGATTTTTAAAGTTTTTAACGATGCCGGCATCGCAAGTTTTGTCAAAAAGTGATGGAGAGGTCTTTTTACCTTCAGTTTAACGGTGAAAACCGCAACCACCAACGAGACTTGGTTGCGGAGATATAGGATTTCAAAGACATTTTGATTTTTAAAGTTTTTAACGATGCCGGCATCGCAAGTTTTGTCAAAAAGTGATGAAAAATTTTTTTGTCGAGATTTAAAAAATGGCGTACATGGATGGAAAGGTCTTTTTACCCTCAGTTTAACGGTGAAAACCGCAACCACCAACGAGGCTTGGTTGCGGAGATATAGGGTTTGAAAGACATTTTGATTTTTAATGTTTTTAACGATGCCGGCATCGCAAGTTTTGTCAAAAAGTGATGAAAAATTTTTTTGTCGAGATTTAAAAAATGGCGTACATGGATGGAAAGGTCTTTTTACCCTCAGTTTAACGGTGAAAACCGCAACCACCAACGAGGCTTGGTTGCGGAGATATAGGGTTTCAAAGACATTTTGATTTTTAATGTTTTTAACGATGCCGGCATCGCAAGTTTTGTCAAAAAGTGATGAAAAATTTTTCTGTCGAGATTTAAAAAATGGCGTACATGGATGGAAAGGTCTTTTTACCATCAGTTTAACGGTGAAAACCGCAACCACCAACGAGGCTTGGTTGCGGAGATATAGGGTTTCAAAGACATTTTGATTTTTAAAGTTTTTAACGATGCCGTCATCGCAAGTTTTGTCAAAAAGTGATGAAAAATTTTTCTGTCGAGATTTAAAAAATGGCGTACATGGATGGAAAGGTCTTTTTACCCTCAGTTTAACGGTGAAAACCGCAACCACCAACGAGGTTTGGTTGCGGAGATATAGGGTTTCAAAGACATTTTGATTTTTAAAGTTTTTAACGATGCCGGCATCGCAAGTTTTGTCAAAAAGTGATGAAAAATTTTTTTGTCGAGATTTAAAAAATGGCGTACATGGATGGAAAGGTCTTTTTACCCTCAGTTTAACGGTGAAAACCGCAACCACCAACGAGGCTTGGTTGCGGAGATATAGGGTTTCAAAGACATTTTGATTTTTAATGTTTTTAACGATGCCGGCATCGCAAGTTTTGTCAAAAAGTGATGAAAAATTTTTTTGTCGAGATTTAAAAAATGGCGTACATGGATGGAAAGGTCTTTTTACCATCAGTTTAACGGTGAAAACCGCAACCACCAACGAGGCTTGGTTGCGGAGATATAGGGTTTCAAAGACATTTTGATTTTTAAAGTTTTTAACGATGCCGGCATCGCAAGTTTTGTCAAAAAGTGATGAAAAATTTTTTTGTCGAGATTTAAAAAATGGCGTACATGGATGGAAAGGTCTTTTTACCCTCAGTTTAACGGTGAAAACCGCAACCACCAACGAGGTTTGGTTGCGGAGATATAGGGTTTGAAAGACATTTTGATTTTTAATGTTTTTAACGATGCCGGCATCGCAAGTTTTGTCAAAAAGTGATGAAAAATTTGTTTGTCGAGATTTAAAAAATGGCGTACATGGATGGAAAGGTCTTTTTACCCTCAGTTTAACGGTGAAAACCGCAACCACCAACGAGGCTTGGTTGCGGAGATATAGGGTTTCAAAGACATTTTGATTTTTAAAGTTTTTAACGATGCCGGCATCGCAAGTTTTGTCAAAAAGTGATGAAAAATTTTTTTGTCGAGATTTAAAAAATGGCGTACATGGATGGAAAGGTCTTTTTACCCTCAGTTTAACGGTGAAAACCGCAACCACCAACGAGGCTTGGTTGCGGAGATATAGGGTTTCAAAGACATTTTGATTTTTAAAGTTTTTAACGATGCCGGCATCGCAAGTTTTGTCAAAAAGTGATGAAAAATTTTTTTTTCGAGATTTAAAAAATGGCGTACATGGATGGAAAGGTCTTTTTACCCTCAGTTTAACGGTGAAAACCGCAACCACCAACGAGGCTTGGTTGCGGAGATATAGGGTTTGAAAGACATTTTGATTTTTAATGTTTTTAACGATGCCGGCATCGCAAGTTTTGTCAAAAAGTGATGAAAAATTTTTTTGTCGAGATTTAAAAAATGGCGTACATGGATGGAAAGGTCTTTTTACCCTCAGTTTAACGGTGAAAACCGCAACCACCAACGAGGCTTGGTTGCGGAGATATAGGGTTTCAAAGACATTTTGATTTTTAAATTTTTTAACGATGCCGGCATCGCAAGTTTTGTCAAAAAGTGATGAAAAATTTTTTTGTCGAGATTTAAAAAATGGCGTACATGGATGGAAAGGTCTTTTTACCCTCAGTTTAACGGTGAAAACCGCAACCACCAACGAGGCTTGGTTGCGGAGATATAGGGTTTCAAAGACATTTTGATTTTTAAAGTTTTTAACGATGCCGGCATCGCAAGTTTTGTCAAAAAGTGATGAAAAATTTTTTTGTCGAGATTTAAAAAATGGCGTACATGGATGGAAAGGTCTTTTTACCCTCAGTTTAACGGTGAAAACCGCAACCACCAACGAGGTTTGGTTGCGGAGATATAGGGTTTGAAAGACATTTTGATTTTTAATGTTTTTAACGATGCCGGCATCGCAAGTTTTGTCAAAAAGTGATGAAAAATTTTTTTGTCGAGATTTAAAAAATGGCGTACATGGATGGAGAGGTCTTTTTACCTTCAGTTTAACGGTGAAAACCGCAACCACCAACGAGGCTTGGTTGCGGAGATATAGGATTTCAAAGACATTTTGATTTTTAAAGTTTTTAACGATGCCGGCATCGCAAGTTTTGTCAAAAAGTGATGAAAAATTTTTTTGTCGAGATTTAAAAAATGGCGTACATGGATGGAGAGGTCTTTTTACCTTCAGTTTAACGGTGAAAACCGCAACCACCAACGAGGCTTGGTTGCGGAGATATAGGATTTCAAAGACATTTTGATTTTTAAAGTTTTTAACGATGCCGGCATCGCAAGTTTTGTCAAAAAGTGATGAAAAATTTTTTTGTCGAGATTTAAAAAATTACGTACATGGATGGAAAGGTCTTTTTACCCTCAGTTTAACGGTGAAAACCGCAACCACCAACGAGGCTTGGTTGCGGAGATATAGGGTTTCAAAGACATTTTGATTTTTAAAGTTTTTAACGATGCCGGCATCGCAAGTTTTGTCAAAAAGTGATGAAATTTTTTTTGTCGAGATTTAAAAAATGGCGTACATGGATGGAAAGGTCTTTTTACCCTCAGTTTAACGGTGAAAACCGCAACCACCAACGAGGTTTGGTTGCGGAGATATAGGGTTTGAAAGACATTTTGATTTTTAATGTTTTTAACGATGCCGGCATCGCAAGTTTTGTCAAAAAGTGATGAAAAATTTTTTTGTCGAGATTTAAAAAATGGCGTACATGGATGGAGAGGTCTTTTTACCTTCAGTTTAACGGTGAAAACCGCAACCACCAACGAGGCTTGGTTGCGGAGATATAGGATTTCAAAGACATTTTGATTTTTAAAGTTTTTAACGATGCCGGCATCGCAAGTTTTGTCAAAAAGTGATGAAAAATTTTTTTGTCGAGATTTAAAAAATGGCGTACATGGATGGAGAGGTCTTTTTACCTTCAGTTTAACGGTGAAAACCGCAACCACCAACGAGGCTTGGTTGCGGAGATATAGGGTTTCAAAGACATTTTGATTTTTAAAGTTTTTAACGATGCCGACATCGCAAGTTTTGTCAAAAAGTGATGAAAAATGTTTTTGTCGAGATTTAAAAAATGGCGTACATGGATGGAGAGGTCTTTTTACCTTCAGTTTAACGGTGAAAACCGCAACCACCAATGAGGCTTGGTTGCGGAGATATAGGATTTCAAAGACATTTTGATTTTTAAAGTTTTTAACGATGCCGGCATCGCAAGTTTTGTCAAAAAGTGATGAAAAATGTTTTTGTCGAGATTTAAAAAATGGCGTACATGGATGGAAAGGTCTTTTTACCCTCAGTTTAACGGTGAAAACCGCAACCACCAACGAGGCTTGGTTGCGGAGATATAGGGTTTGAAAGACATTTTGATTTTTAATGTTTTTAACGATGCCGGCATCGCAAGTTTTGTCAAAAAGTGATGAAAAATTTTTTTGTCGAGATTTAAAAAATGGCGTACATGGATGGAAAGGTCTTTTTACCCTCAGTTTAACGGTGAAAACCGCAACCACCAACGAGGCTTGGTTGCGGAGATATAGGGTTTCAAAGACATTTTGATTTTTAAAGTTTTTAACGATGCCGGCATCGCAAGTTTTGTCAAAAAGTGATGAAAATTTTTTTTGTCGAGATTTAAAAAATGGCGTACATGGATGGAAAGGTCTTTTTACCCTCAGTTTAACGGTGAAAACCGCAACCACCAGCGAGGTTTGGTTGCGGAGATATAGGGTTTGAAAGACATTTTGATTTTTAATGTTTTTAACGATGTCGGCATCGCAAGTTTTGTCAAAAAGTGATGAAAAATTTTTTGTCGAGATTTAAAAAACGGCGTACATGGATGGAAAGGTCTTTTTACCCTCAGTTTAACGGTGAAAACCGCAACCACCAACGAGGCTTGGTTGCGGAGATATAGGGTTTCAAAGACATTTTGATTTTTAAAGTTTTTAACGATGCCGGCATCGCAAGTTTTGTCAAAAAGTGATGAAAATTTTTTTTGTCGAGATTTAAAAAATGGCGTACATGGATGGAAAGGTCTTTTTACCCTCAGTTTAACGGTGAAAATCGCAACCACCAACGAGGTTTGGTTGCGGAGATATAGGGTTTGAAAGACATTTTGATTTTTAATGTTTTTAACGATGCCGGCATCGCAAGTTTTGTCAAAAAGTGATGAAAAATTTGTTTGTCGAGATTTAAAAAATGGCGTACATGGATGGAAAGGTCTTTTTACCCTCAGTTTAACGGTGAAAACCGCAACCACCAACGAGGCTTGGTTGCGGAGATATAGGGTTTCAAAGACATTTTGATTTTTAAAGTTTTTAACGATGCCGGCATCGCAAGTTTTGTCAAAAAATGATGAAAATTTTTTTTGTCGAGATTTAAAAAATGGCGTACATGGGTGGAAAGGTCTTTTTACCCTCAGTTTAACGGTGAAAACCGCAACCACCAACGAGGTTTGGTTGCGGAGATATAGGGTTTGAAAGACATTTTGATTTTTAATGTTTTTAACGATGCCGGCATCGCAAGTTTTGTCAAAAAGTGATGAAAAATTTTTTTGTCGAGATTTAAAAAATGGCGTACATGGATGGAGAGGTCTTTTTACCTTCAGTTTAACGGTGAAAACCGCAACCACCAACGAGGCTTGGTTGCGGAGATATAGGGTTGGAAAGACATTTTGATTTTTAATGTTTTTAACGATGCCGGCATCGCAAGTTTTGTCAAAAAGTGATGAAAAATTTTTTGTCGAGATTTAAAAACTGGCGTACATGGATGGAGAGGTCTTTTTACCTTCAGTTTAACGGTGAAAACCGCAACCACCAACGAGGCTTGGTTGCGGAGATATAGGGTTTGAAAGACATTTTGATTTTTAAAGTTTTTAACGATGCCGGCATCGCAAGTTTTGTCAAAAAGTGATGAAAAATTTTTTTGTCGAGATTTAAAAAATGGCGTACATGGATGGAAAGGTCTTTTTACCCTCAGTTTAACGGTGAAAACCGCAACCACCAACGAGGCTTGGTTGCGGAGATATAGGGTTTGAAAGACATTTTGATTTTTAAAGTTTTTAACGATGCCGGCATCGCAAGTTTTGTCAAAAAGTGATGAAAAATTTTTTTGTCGAGATTTAAAAAATGGCGTACATGGATGGAAAGGTCTTTTTACCCTCAGTTTAACGGTGAAAACCGCAACCACCAACGAGGCTTGGTTGCGGAGATATAGGGTTTTAAAGACATTTTGATTTTTAAAGTTTTTAACGATCGCAAGTTTTGTCAAAAAGTGATGAAAAATTTTTTTGTCGAGATTTAAAAAATGGCGTACATGGATGGAAAGGTCTTTTTACCCTCAGTTTAACGGTGAAAACCGCAACCACCAACGAGGTTTGGTTGCGGAGATATAGGGTTTGAAAGACATTTTGATTTTTAATGTTTTTAACGATGCCGGCATCGCAAGTTTTGTCAAAAAGTGATGAAAAATTTTTTTGTCGAGATTTAAAAAATGGCGTACATGGATGGAAAGGTCTTTTTACCCTCAGTTTAACGGTGAAAACCGCAACCACCAACGAGGCTTGGTTGCGGAGATATAGGGTTTGAAAGACATTTTGATTTTTAAAGTTTTTAACGATGCCGGCATCGCAAGTTTTGTCAAAAAGTGATGAAAAATTTTTTTGTCGAGATTTAAAAAATGGCGTACATGGATGGAAAGGTCTTTTTACCCTCAGTTTAACGGTGAAAACCGCAACCACCAACGAGGCTTGGTTGCGGAGATATAGGATTTCAAAGACATTTTGATTTTTAAAGTTTTTAACGATGCCGCCGGCATCGCAAGTTTTGTCAAAAAGTGATGAAAAATGTTTTTGTCGAGATTTAAAAAATGGCGTACATGGATGGAAAGGTCTTTTTACCCTCAGTTTAACGGTGAAAACCGCAACCACCAACGAGGCTTGGTTGCGGAGATATAGGGTTTGAAAGACATTTTGATTTTTAATGTTTTTAACGATGCCGGCATCGCAAGTTTTGTCAAAAAGTGATGAAAAATTTTTTTGTCGAGATTTAAAAAATGGCGTACATGGATGGAAAGGTCTTTTTACCCTCAGTTTAACGGTGAAAACCGCAACCACCAACGAGGCTTGGTTGCGGAGATATAGGGTTTCAAAGACATTTTGATTTTTAAAGTTTTTAACGATGCCGGCATCGCAAGTTTTGTCAAAAAGTGATGAAAATTTTTTTTGTCGAGATTTAAAAAATGGCGTACATGGATGGAAAGGTCTTTTTACCCTCAGTTTAACGGTGAAAACCGCAACCACCAACGAGGTTTGGTTGCGGAGATATAGGGTTTGAAAGACATTTTGACTTTTAATGTTTTTAACGATGTCGGCATCGCAAGTTTTGTCAAAAAGTGATGAAAAATTTTTTGTCGAGATTTAAAAAACGGCGTACATGGATGGAAAGGTCTTTTTACCCTCAGTTTAACGGTGAAAACCGCAACCACCAACGAGGCTTGGTTGCGGAGATATAGGGTTTCAAAGACATTTTGATTTTTAAAGTTTTTAACGATGCCGGCATCGCAAGTTTTGTCAAAAAGTGATGAAAATTTTTTTTGTCGAGATTTAAAAAATGGCGTACATGGATGGAAAGGTCTTTTTACCCTCAGTTTAACGGTGAAAATCGCAACCACCAACGAGGTTTGGTTGCGGAGATATAGGGTTTGAAAGACATTTTGATTTTTAATGTTTTTAACGATGCCGGCATCGCAAAGTTTTGTCAAAAAGTGATGAAAAATTTTTTTGTCGAGATTTAAAAAATGGCGTACATGGATGGAAAGGTCTTTTTACCCTCAGTTTAACGGTGAAAACCGCAACCACCAACGAGGTTTGGTTGCGGAGATATAGGGTTTGAAAGACATTTTGATTTTTAATGTTTTTAACGATGTCGGCATCGCAAGTTTTGTCAAAAAGTGATGAACATTTTTTTTGTCGAGATTTAAAAAATGGCGTACATGGATGGAAAGGTCTTTTTACCCTCAGTTTAACGGTGAAAACCGCAACCACCAACGAGGCTTGGTTGCGGAGATATAGGGTTTCAAAGACATTTTGATTTTTAAAGTTTTTAACGATGCCGGCATCGCAAGTTTTGTCAAAAAGTGATGAACATTTTTTTTGTCGAGATTTAAAAAATGGCGTACATGGATGGAAAGGTCTTTTTACCCTCAGTTTAACGGTGAAAATCGCAACCACCAACGAGGTTTGGTTGCGGAGATATAGGGTTTGAAAGACATTTTGATTTTTAATGTTTTTAACGATGCCGGCATCGCAAGTTTTGTCAAAAAGTGATGAAAAATTTTTTTGTCGAGATTTAAAAAATGGCGTACATGGATGGAGAGGTCTTTTTACCTTCAGTTTAACGGTGAAAACCGCAACCACCAACGAGGCTTGGTTGCGGAGATATAGGGTTGGAAAGACATTTTGATTTTTAATGTTTTTAACGATGCCGGCATCGCAAGTTTTGTCAAAAAGTGATGAAAAATTTTTTGTCGAGATTTAAAAACTGGCGTACATGGATGGAGAGGTCTTTTTACCTTCAGTTTAACGGTGAAAACCGCAACCACCAACGAGGCTTGGTTGCGGAGATATAGGGTTTGAAAGACATTTTGATTTTTAAAGTTTTTAACGATGCCGGCATCGCAAGTTTTGTCAAAAAGTGATGAAAAATTTTTTTGTCGAGATTTAAAAAATGGCGTACATGGATGGAAAGGTCTTTTTACCCTCAGTTTAACGGTGAAAACCGCAACCACCAACGAGGCTTGGTTGCGGAGATATAGGGTTTGAAAGACATTTTGATTTTTAAAGTTTTTAACGATGCCGGCATCGCAAGTTTTGTCAAAAAGTGATGAAAAATTTTTTTGTCGAGATTTAAAAAATGGCGTACATGGATGGAAAGGTCTTTTTACCCTCAGTTTAACGGTGAAAACCGCAACCACCAACGAGGTTTGGTTGCGGAGATATAGGGTTTGAAAGACATTTTGATTTTTAATGTTTTTAACGATGTCGGCATCGCAAGTTTTGTCAAAAAGTGATGAAAAATTTTTTGTCGAGATTTAAAAAACGGCGTACATGGATGGAAAGGTCTTTTTACCCTCAGTTTAACGGTGAAAACCGCAACCACCAACGAGGCTTGGTTGCGGAGATATAGGGTTTCAAAGACATTTTGATTTTTAAAGTTTTTAACGATGCCGGCATCGCAAGTTTTGTCAAAAAGTGATGAAAATTTTTTTTGTCGAGATTTAAAAAATGGCGTACATGGATGGAAAGGTCTTTTTACCCTCAGTTTAACGGTGAAAATCGCAACCACCAACGAGGTTTGGTTGCGGAGATATAGGGTTTGAAAGACATTTTGATTTTTAATGTTTTTAACGATGCCGGCATCGCAAAGTTTTGTCAAAAAGTGATGAAAAATTTTTTTGTCGAGATTTAAAAAATGGCGTACATGGATGGAAAGGTCTTTTTACCCTCAGTTTAACGGTGAAAACCGCAACCACCAACGAGGCTTGGTTGCGGAGATATAGGGTTGGAAAGACATTTTGATTTTTAATGTTTTTAACGATGCCGGCATCGCAAGTTTTGTCAAAAAGTGATGAAAAATTTTTTGTCGAGATTTAAAAACTGGCGTACATGGATGGAGAGGTCTTTTTACCTTCAGTTTAACGGTGAAAACCGCAACCACCAACGAGGCTTGGTTGCGGAGATATAGGATTTCAAAGACATTTTGATTTTTAAAGTTTTTAACGAGTTTAAGTTTTCGCAAGTTTTGTCAAAAAGTGATGAAAAATTTTTTTGTCGAGATTTAAAAAATGGCGTACATGGATGGAAAGGTCTTTTTACCCTCAGTTTAACGGTGAAAACCGCAACCACCAACGAGGCTTGGTTGCGGAGATATAGGGTTTCAAAGACATTTTGATTTTTAAAGTTTTTAACGATGCCGGCATCGCAAGTTTTGTCAAAAAGTGATGAAAAATTTTTTTGTCGAGATTTAAAAAATGGCGTACATGGATGGAAAGGTCTTTTTACCCTCAGTTTAACGGTGAAAACCGCAACCACCAACGAGGCTTGGTTGCGGAGATATAGGGTTTCAAAGACATTTTGATTTTTAAAGTTTTTAACGATGCCGGCATCGCAAGTTTTGTCAAAAAGTGATGAAAAATTTTTTTGTCGAGATTTAAAAAATGGCGTACATGGATGGAAAGGTCTTTTTACCCTCAGTTTAACGGTGAAAACCGCAACCACCAACGAGGCTTGGTTGCGGAGATATAGGGTTTCAAAGACATTTTGATTTTTAAAGTTTTTAACGATGCCGGCATCGCAAGTTTTGTCAAAAAGTGATGAAAAATTTTTTTGTCGAGATTTAAAA
The DNA here is from genome assembly GCA_951394125.1 of Epistrophe eligans. Lineage (NCBI taxonomy): Eukaryota > Metazoa > Arthropoda > Insecta > Diptera > Syrphidae > Epistrophe > Epistrophe eligans. The sequence goes on from OX596029.1 coordinate 30,458,274, forward strand.
AATGGCGTACATGGATGGAAAGGTCTTTTTACCCTCAGTTTAACGGTGAAAACCGCAACCACCAACGAGGCTTGGTTGCGGAGATATAGGGTTTCAAAGACATTTTGATTTTTAGAGTTTTTAACGATGCCGGCATCGCAAGTTTTGTCAAAAAGTGATGAAAATTTTTTTTGTCGAGATTTAAAAAATGGCGTACATGGATGGAAAGGTCTTTTTACCCTCAGTTTAACGGTGAAAACCGCAACCACCAACGAGGTTTGGTTGCGGAGATATAGGGTTTGAAAGACATTTTGATTTTTAATGTTTTTAACGATGCCGGCATCGCAAGTTTTGTCAAAAAGTGATGAAAATTTTTTTTGTCGAGATTTAAAAAATGGCGTACATGGATGGAAAGGTCTTTTTACCCTCAGTTTAACGGTGAAAACCGCAACCACCAACGATGCTTGGTTGCGGAGATATAGGGTTTGAAAGACATTTTGATTTTTAATGTTTTTAACGATGCCGGCATCGCAAGTTTTGTCAAAAAGTGATGAAAAATTTTTTTGTCGAGATTTAAAAAATGGCGTACATGGATGGAAAGGTCTTTTTACCCTCAGTTTAACGGTGAAAACCGCAACCACCAACGAGGCTTGGTTGCGGAGATATAGGATTTGAAAGACATTTTGATTTTTAATGTTTTTAACGATGCCGGCATCGCAAGTTTTGTCAAAAAGTGATAAAAATTTTTTTGTCGAGATTTAAAAAATGGCGTACATGGATGGAAAGGTCTTTTTACCCTCAGTTTAACGGTGAAAACCGCAACCACCAACGAGGCTTGGTTGCGGAGATATAGGGTTTCAAAGACATTTTGATTTTTAATGTTTTTAACGATGCCGGCATCGCAAGTTTTGTCAAAAAGTGATGAAAATTTTTTTTGTCGAGATTTAAAAAATGGCGTACATGGATGGAAAGGTCTTTTTACCCTCAGTTTAACGGTGAAAACCGCAACCACCAACGAGGTTTGGTTGCGGAGATATAGGGTTTGAAAAACATTTTGATTTTTAATGTTTTTAACGATGCCGGCATCGCAAGTTTTGTCAAAAAGTGATAAAAAATTTTTTGTCGAGATTTAAAAAATGGCGTACATGGATGGAAAGGTCTTTTTACCCTCAGTTTAACGGTGAAAACCGCAACCACCAACGAGGCTTGGTTGCGGAGATATAGGGTTTCAAAGACATTTTGATTTTTAAAGTTTTTAACGATGCCGGCATCGCAAGTTTTGTCAAAAAGTGATGAAAATTTTTTTTGTCGAGATTTAAAAAATGGCGTACATGGATGGAAAGGTCTTTTTACCCTCAGTTTAACGGTGAAAACCGCAACCACCAACGAGGCTTGGTTGCGGAGATATAGGGTTTCAAAGACATTTTGATTTTTAATGTTTTTAACGATGCCGGCATCGCAAGTTTTGTCAAAAAGTGATGAAAAATTTTTTTGTCGAGATTTAAAAAATGGCGTACATGGATGGAAAGGTCTTTTTACCCTCAGTTTAACGGTGAAAACCGCAACCACCAACGAGGCTTGGTTGCGGAGATATAGGGTTTCAAAGACATTTTGATTTTTAAAGTTTTTAACGATGCCGGCATCGCAAGTTTTGTCAAAAAGTGATGAAAATTTTTTTTGTCGAGATTTAAAAAATGGCGTACATGGATGGAAAGGTCTTTTTACCCTCAGTTTAACGGTGAAAACCGCAACCACCAACGAGGCTTGGTTGCGGAGATATAGGGTTTCAAAGACATTTTGATTTTTAATGTTTTTAACGATGCCGGCATCGCAAGTTTTGTCAAAAAGTGATGAAAAATTTTTTTGTCGAGATTTAAAAAATGGCGTACATGGATGGAAAGGTCTTTTTACCTTCAGTTTAACGGTGAAAACCGCAACCACCAACGAGGCTTGGTTGCGGAGATATAGGATTTCAAAGACATTTTGATTTTTAATGTTTTTAACGATGCCGGCATCGCAAGTTTTGTCAAAAAGTGATGAAAAATTTTCTGTCGAGATTTAAAAAATGGCGTACATGGATGGAAAGGTCTTTTTACCCTCAGTTTAACGGTGAAAACCGCAACCACCAACGAGGCTTGGTTGCGGAGATATAGGGTTTCAAAGACATTTTGATTTTTAAAGTTTTTAACGATGCCGGCATCGCAAGTTTTGTCAAAAAGTGATGAAAAATTTTTTTGTCGAGATTTAAAAAATGGCGTACATGGATGGAAAGGTCTTTTTACCCTCAGTTTAACGGTGAAAACCGCAACCACCAACGAGGTTTGGTTGCGGAGATATAGGGTTTGAAAGACATTTTGATTTTTAATGTTTTTAACGATGCCGGCATCGCAAGTTTTGTCAAAAAGTGATGAAAAATTTTTTTGTCGAGATTTAAAAAATGGCGTACATGGATGGAAAGGTCATTTTACCCTCAGTTTAACGGTGAAAACCGCAACCACCAACGAGGCTTGGTTGCGGAGATATAGGGTTTCAAAGACATTTTGATTTTTAAAGTTTTTAACGATGCCGGCATCGCAAGTTTTGTCAAAAAGTGATGAAAAATTTTTTTGTCGAGATTTAAAAAATGGCGTACATGGATGGAAAGGTCTTTTTACCCTCAGTTTAACGGTGAAAACCGCAACCACCAACGAGGCTTGGTTGCGGAGATATAGGATTTGAAAGACATTTTGATTTTTAATGTTTTTAACGATGCCGGCATCGCAAGTTTTGTCAAAAAGTGATGAAAAATTTTTTTGTCGAGATTTAAAAAATGGCGTACATGGATGGAAAGGTCTTTTTACCCTCAGTTTAACGGTGAAAACCGCAACCACCAACGAGGCTTGGTTGCGGAGATATAGGGTTTGAAAGACATTTTGATTTTTAATGTTTTTAACGATGCCGGCATCGCAAGTTTTGTCAAAAAGTGATGAAAAATTTTTTTGTCGAGATTTAAAAAATGGCGTACATGGATGGAAAGGTCTTTTTACCCTCAGTTTAACGGTGAAAACCGCAACCACCAACGAGGCTTGGTTGCGGAGATATAGGATTTGAAAGACATTTTGATTTTTAATGTTTTTAACGATGCCGGCATCGCAAGTTTTGTCAAAAAGTGATAAAAATTTTTTTGTCGAGATTTAAAAAATGGCGTACATGGATGGAAAGGTCTTTTTACCCTCAGTTTAACGGTGAAAACCGCAACCACCAACGAGGCTTGGTTGCGGAGATATAGGGTTTCAAAGACATTTTGATTTTTAATGTTTTTAACGATGCCGGCATCGCAAGTTTTGTCAAAAAGTGATGAAAATTTTTTTTGTCGAGATTTAAAAAATGGCGTACATGGATGGAAAGGTCTTTTTACCCTCAGTTTAACGGTGAAAACCGCAACCACCAACGAGGTTTGGTTGCGGAGATATAGGGTTTGAAAGACATTTTGATTTTTAATGTTTTTAACGATGCCGGCATCGCAAGTTTTGTCAAAAAGTGATAAAAAATTTTTTGTCGAGATTTAAAAAATGGCGTACATGGATGGAAAGGTCTTTTTACCCTCAGTTTAACGGTGAAAACCGCAACCACCAACGAGGCTTGGTTGCGGAGATATAGGGTTTCAAAGACATTTTGATTTTTAAAGTTTTTAACGATGCCGGCATCGCAAGTTTTGTCAAAAAGTGATGAAAATTTTTTTTGTCGAGATTTAAAAAATGGCGTACATGGATGGAAAGGTCTTTTTACCCTCAGTTTTGTCAAAAAGTGATTTAAAAATTTTCATCACTTTGAGATTTAAAAAATGGCGTACATGGATGGAAAGGTCTTTTTACCCTCAGTTTAACGGTGAAAACCGCAACCACCAACGAGGCTTGGTTGCGGAGATATAGGGTTTCAAAGACATTTTGATTTTTAAAGTTTTTAACGATGCCGGCATCGCAAGTTTTGTCAAAAAGTGATGAAAATTTTTTTTGTCGAGATTTAAAAAATGGCTTACATGGATGGAAAGGTCTTTTTACCCTCAGTTTAACGGTGAAAACCGCAACCACCAACGAGGTTTGGTTGCGGAGATATAGGGTTTGAAAGACATTTTGATTTTTAATGTTTTTAACGATGCCGGCATCGCAAGTTTTGTCAAAAAGTGATGAAAAATTTTTTTGTCGAGATTTAAAAAATGGCGTACATGGATGGAGAGGTCTTTTTACCTTCAGTTTAACGGTGAAAACCGCAACCACCAATGAGGCTTGGTTGCGGAGATATAGGATTTCAAAGACATTTTGATTTTTAAAGTTTTTAACGATGCCGGCATCGCAAGTTTTGTCAAAAAGTGATGAAAAATGTTTTTGTCGAGATTTAAAAAATGGCGTACATGGATGGAAAGGTCTTTTTACCCTCAGTTTAACGGTGAAAACCGCAACCACCAACGAGGCTTGGTTGCGGAGATATAGGGTTTGAAAGACATTTTGATTTTTAATGTTTTTAACGATGCCGGCATCGCAAGTTTTGTCAAAAAGTGATGAAAAATTTTTTTGTCGAGATTTAAAAAATGGCGTACATGGATGGAAAGGTCTTTTTACCCTCAGTTTAACGGTGAAAACCGCAACCACCAACGAGGCTTGGTTGCGGAGATATAGGGTTTCAAAGACATTTTGATTTTTAGAGTTTTTAACGATGCCGGCATCGCAAGTTTTGTCAAAAAGTGATGAAAATTTTTTTTGTCGAGATTTAAAAAATGGCGTACATGGATGGAAAGGTCTTTTTACCCTCAGTTTAACGGTGAAAACCGCAACCACCAACGAGGTTTGGTTGCGGAGATATAGGGTTTGAAAGACATTTTGATTTTTAATGTTTTTAACGATGCCGGCATCGCAAGTTTTGTCAAAAAGTGATGAAAATTTTTTTTGTCGAGATTTAAAAAATGGCGTACATGGATGGAAAGGTCTTTTTACCCTCAGTTTAACGGTGAAAACCGCAACCACCAACGATGCTTGGTTGCGGAGATATAGGGTTTGAAAGACATTTTGATTTTTAATGTTTTTAACGATGCCGGCATCGCAAGTTTTGTCAAAAAGTGATGAAAAATTTTTTTGTCGAGATTTAAAAAATGGCGTACATGGATGGAAAGGTCTTTTTACCCTCAGTTTAACGGTGAAAACCGCAACCACCAACGAGGCTTGGTTGCGGAGATATAGGATTTGAAAGACATTTTGATTTTTAATGTTTTTAACGATGCCGGCATCGCAAGTTTTGTCAAAAAGTGATAAAAATTTTTTTGTCGAGATTTAAAAAATGGCGTACATGGATGGAAAGGTCTTTTTACCCTCAGTTTAACGGTGAAAACCGCAACCACCAACGAGGCTTGGTTGCGGAGATATAGGGTTTCAAAGACATTTTGATTTTTAATGTTTTTAACGATGCCGGCATCGCAAGTTTTGTCAAAAAGTGATGAAAATTTTTTTTGTCGAGATTTAAAAAATGGCGTACATGGATGGAAAGGTCTTTTTACCCTCAGTTTAACGGTGAAAACCGCAACCACCAACGAGGTTTGGTTGCGGAGATATAGGGTTTGAAAGACATTTTGATTTTTAATGTTTTTAACGATGCCGGCATCGCAAGTTTTGTCAAAAAGTGATAAAAAATTTTTTGTCGAGATTTAAAAAATGGCGTACATGGATGGAAAGGTCTTTTTACCCTCAGTTTAACGGTGAAAACCGCAACCACCAACGAGGCTTGGTTGCGGAGATATAGGGTTTCAAAGACATTTTGATTTTTAAAGTTTTTAACGATGCCGGCATCGCAAGTTTTGTCAAAAAGTGATGAAAATTTTTTTTGTCGAGATTTAAAAAATGGCGTACATGGATGGAAAGGTCTTTTTACCCTCAGTTTAACGGTGAAAACCGCAACCACCAACGAGGCTTGGTTGCGGAGATATAGGGTTTCAAAGACATTTTGATTTTTAATGTTTTTAACGATGCCGGCATCGCAAGTTTTGTCAAAAAGTGATGAAAAATTTTTTTGTCGAGATTTAAAAAATGGCGTACATGGATGGAAAGGTCTTTTTACCCTCAGTTTAACGGTGAAAACCGCAACCACCAACGAGGCTTGGTTGCGGAGATATAGGGTTTCAAAGACATTTTGATTTTTAAAGTTTTTAACGATGCCGGCATCGCAAGTTTTGTCAAAAAGTGATGAAAATTTTTTTTGTCGAGATTTAAAAAATGGCGTACATGGATGGAAAGGTCTTTTTACCCTCAGTTTAACGGTGAAAACCGCAACCACCAACGAGGCTTGGTTGCGGAGATATAGGGTTTCAAAGACATTTTGATTTTTAATGTTTTTAACGATGCCGGCATCGCAAGTTTTGTCAAAAAGTGATGAAAAATTTTTTTGTCGAGATTTAAAAAATGGCGTACATGGATGGAAAGGTCTTTTTACCTTCAGTTTAACGGTGAAAACCGCAACCACCAACGAGGCTTGGTTGCGGAGATATAGGATTTCAAAGACATTTTGATTTTTAATGTTTTTAACGATGCCGGCATCGCAAGTTTTGTCAAAAAGTGATGAAAAATTTTCTGTCGAGATTTAAAAAATGGCGTACATGGATGGAAAGGTCTTTTTACCCTCAGTTTAACGGTGAAAACCGCAACCACCAACGAGGCTTGGTTGCGGAGATATAGGGTTTCAAAGACATTTTGATTTTTAAAGTTTTTAACGATGCCGGCATCGCAAGTTTTGTCAAAAAGTGATGAAAAATTTTTTTGTCGAGATTTAAAAAATGGCGTACATGGATGGAAAGGTCTTTTTACCCTCAGTTTAACGGTGAAAACCGCAACCACCAACGAGGCTTGGTTGCGGAGATATAGGGTTTCAAAGACATTTTGATTTTTAATGTTTTTAACGATGCCGGCATCGCAAGTTTTGTCAAAAAGTGATGAAAAATTTTTTTGTCGAGATTTAAAAAATGGCGTACATGGATGGAAAGGTCATTTTACCCTCAGTTTAACGGTGAAAACCGCAACCACCAACGAGGCTTGGTTGCGGAGATATAGGGTTTCAAAGACATTTTGATTTTTAAAGTTTTTAACGATGCCGGCATCGCAAGTTTTGTCAAAAAGTGATGAAAAATTTTTTTGTCGAGATTTAAAAAATGGCGTACATGGATGGAAAGGTCTTTTTACCCTCAGTTTAACGGTGAAAACCGCAACCACCAACGAGGCTTGGTTGCGGAGATATAGGATTTGAAAGACATTTTGATTTTTAATGTTTTTAACGATGCCGGCATCGCAAGTTTTGTCAAAAAGTGATGAAAAATTTTTTTGTCGAGATTTAAAAAATGGCGTACATGGATGGAAAGGTCTTTTTACCCTCAGTTTAACGGTGAAAACCGCAACCACCAACGAGGCTTGGTTGCGGAGATATAGGGTTTGAAAGACATTTTGATTTTTAATGTTTTTAACGATGCCGGCATCGCAAGTTTTGTCAAAAAGTGATGAAAAATTTTTTTGTCGAGATTTAAAAAATGGCGTACATGGATGGAAAGGTCTTTTTACCCTCAGTTTAACGGTGAAAACCGCAACCACCAACGAGGCTTGGTTGCGGAGATATAGGATTTGAAAGACATTTTGATTTTTAATGTTTTTAACGATGCCGGCATCGCAAGTTTTGTCAAAAAGTGATAAAAATTTTTTTGTCGAGATTTAAAAAATGGCGTACATGGATGGAAAGGTCTTTTTACCCTCAGTTTAACGGTGAAAACCGCAACCACCAAAGAGGCTTGGTTGCGGAGATATAGGGTTTCAAAGACATTTTGATTTTTAATGTTTTTAACGATGCCGGCATCGCAAGTTTTGTCAAAAAGTGATGAAAATTTTTTTTGTCGAGATTTAAAAAATGGCGTACATGGATGGAAAGGTCTTTTTACCCTCAGTTTAACGGTGAAAACCGCAACCACCAACGAGGTTTGGTTGCGGAGATATAGGGTTTGAAAGACATTTTGATTTTTAATGTTTTTAACGATGCCGGCATCGCAAGTTTTGTCAAAAAGTGATAAAAAAATTTTTGTCGAGATTTAAAAAATGGCGTACATGGATGGAAAGGTCTTTTTACCCTCAGTTTAACGGTGAAAACCGCAACCACCAACGAGGCTTGGTTGCGGAGATATAGGGTTTCAAAGACATTTTGATTTTTAAAGTTTTTAACGATGCCGGCATCGCAAGTTTTGTCAAAAAGTGATGAAAATTTTTTTTGTCGAGATTTAAAAAATGGCTTACATGGATGGAAAGGTCTTTTTACCCTCAGTTTAACGGTGAAAACCGCAACCACCAACGAGGTTTGGTTGCGGAGATATAGGGTTTGAAAGACATTTTGATTTTTAATGTTTTTAACGATGCCGGCATCGCAAGTTTTGTCAAAAAGTGATGAAAAATTTTTTTGTCGAGATTTAAAAAATGGCGTACATGGATGGAGAGGTCTTTTTACCTTCAGTTTAACGGTGAAAACCGCAACCACCAATGAGGCTTGGTTGCGGAGATATAGGATTTCAAAGACATTTTGATTTTTAAAGTTTTTAACGATGCCGGCATCGCAAGTTTTGTCAAAAAGTGATGAAAAATGTTTTTGTCGAGATTTAAAAAATGGCGTACATGGATGGAAAGGTCTTTTTACCCTCAGTTTAACGGTGAAAACCGCAACCACCAACGAGGCTTGGTTGCGGAGATATAGGGTTTGAAAGACATTTTGATTTTTAATGTTTTTAACGATGCCGGCATCGCAAGTTTTGTCAAAAAGTGATGAAAAATTTTTTTGTCGAGATTTAAAAAATGGCGTACATGGATGGAAAGGTCTTTTTACCCTCAGTTTAACGGTGAAAACCGCAACCACCAACGAGGCTTGGTTGCGGAGATATAGGGTTTCAAAGACATTTTGATTTTTAAAGTTTTTAACGATGCCGCAAGTTTTGTCAAAAAGTGATGAAAATTTTTTTTGTCGTGATTTAAGAAATGGTGTACATGGATGGAAAGGTCTTTTTACCTTCATTTTAATGGTGAAAACCGCAACCACCAACGAGGCTTGGTTGCGGAGATATAGGGTTTGAAAGACATTTTGATTTTTAAAGTTTTTAACGATGCCCATCGCAAGTTTTGTTAAAAAGTGATGAAAAATTTTTTTGTCGAGATTTAAAAAATGGCGTACATGGATGGAAAGGTCTTTTTACCCTCAATTTAACGGTGAAAACCGCAACCACCAACGAGGCTTGGTTGCGGAGATATAGGGTTTCAAAGACATTTTGATTTTTAAAGTTTTTAACGATGCCGGCATCGCAAGTTTTGTCAAAAAGTGATGAAAAATTTTTTTGTCGAGATTTAAAAAATGGCGTACATGGATGGAAAGGTCTTTTTACCCTCAGTTTAATGGTGAAAACCGCAACCACCAACGAGGCTTGGTTGCGGAGATATAGGGTTTGAAAGACATTTTGATTTTTAAAGTTTTTAACGATGCCGGCATCGCAAGTTTTGTCAAAAAGTGATGAAAAATTTTTTTGTCGAGATTTAAAAAATGGCGTACATGGATGGAAAGGTCTTTTTACCCTCAGTTTAACGGTGAAAACCGCAACCACCAACGAGGCTTGGTTGCGGAGATATAGGGTTTTAAAGACATTTTGATTTTTAAAGTTTTTAACGATGCCGGCATCGCAAGTTTTGTCAAAAAGTGATGAAAAATTTTTTTGTCGAGATTTAAAAAATGGCGTACATGGATGGAAAGGTCTTTTTACCCTCAGTTTAACGGTGAAAACCGCAACCACCAACGATGTTTGGTTGCGGAGATATAGGGTTTCAAAGACATTTTGATTTTTAATGTTTTTAACGATGCCGGCATCGCAAGTTTTGTCAAAAAGTGATGAAAATTTTTTTTGTCGAGATTTAAAAAATGGCGTACATGGATGGAAAGGTCTTTTTACCCTCAGTTTAACGGTGAAAACCGCAACCACCAACGAGGCTTGGTTGCGGAGATATAGGATTTCAAAGACATTTTGATTTTTAAAGTTTTTAACGATGCCGGCATCGCAAGTTTTGTCAAAAAGTGATGAAAAATGTTTTTGTCGAGATTTAAAAAATGGCGTACATGGATGGAAAGGTCTTTTTACCCTCAGTTTAACGGTGAAAACCGCAACCACCAACGAGGCTTGGTTGCGGAGATATAGGGTTTGAAAGACATTTTGATTTTTAATGTTTTTAACGATGCCGGCATCGCAAGTTTTGTCAAAAAGTGATGAAAATTTTTTTTGTCGAGATTTAAAAAATGGCGTACATGGATGGAAAGGTCTTTTTACCCTCAGTTTAACGGTGAAAACCGCAACCACCAACGAGGCTTGGTTGCGGAGATATAGGGTTTCAAAGACATTTTGATTTTTAAAGTTTTTAACGATGCCGGCATCGCAAGTTTTGTCAAAAAGTGATGAAAATTTTTTTTGTCGAGATTTAAAAAATGGCGTACATGGATGGAAATGTCTTTTTACCCTCAGTTTAACGGTGAAAACCGCAACCACCAACGAGGCTTGGTTGCGGAGATATAGGGTTGGAAAGACATTTTGATTTTTAATGTTTTTAACGATGCCGGCATCGCAAGTTTTGTCAAAAAGTGATGAAAAATGTTTTTGTCGAGATTTAAAAAATGGCGTACATGGATGGAGAGGTCTTTTTACCTTCAGTTTAACGGTGAAAACCGCAACCACCAATGAGGCTTGGTTGCGGAGATATAACATTTCAAAGACATTTTGATTTTTAAAGTTTTTAACGATGCACAATGGGGCAAAATACCTGTTTAGCTGGCAGAAAATCAAATTTTAAAGTTGAACTTTGTCTTAAACTTACATTCTATTTCTCTTTTAAATACTATAGAGAATTAGAAATGAGAGAAAGAAGATTCATTTGGATCACGTGATGTTCAGCAGATCGTCACATATGGAGCATTTGTTCACTTTTTGCATTGCGTGCACACGTGTTTTTTCAGTTTTGACTTGTCTAAGTAAATTGTGTGCCATTTATTATTCGTTGTTTGGATCAAAATGAAATTTTTTGCCATGGAATCAGTAAGCTCAGGTGTGACTTTTTATTTGTTAATTAGAAAAAAAAATAATTTTTTGTTCCCTTAATTTGTGGTTGAAAATAGAAAAAGTGTAAAAAAAATGTGTTGTTTTTGTATTTAACGAAAAATCCTTAAACTTTTAGTTGTGATGGCTGTGAGGTGCTGCAAAGTGTTATATGTCATTGTGTTAAGTGTTTTGTCTATTTTCAGAATATTAAATTTTTTTTTGCTCCAATTTGCTCCTCTTCGTGTAATATAAATTTCTGTTGGTGACGTCACTGTAAAAAAAAATTGTAATTTTTTTGGAAAATTTGTATTATAATTACTTCTCAGGCCGAAAAACTTCCAAAACTTTGTCTATCACAAGGCAAGACCTTTACAATATAATGAAGAGTTCAAATTGCCAGGGATTGGATAGCCAAATGGAAATTTTAAGCCAAGAAGTTGAAAGACGGGTTGAATGCAGTGGTGCTTCTGAACACGATATTAGTATAAAAATTAAAGATTTTAAATGAAAATTTAAATCACTCTGGGATAAAGCTTGTCGCATAGAAGCACGATTTTTGAAAAACAATAGTAATAAGGACTTCAAAAGATATAGAGAGCATCACTCTCGCAAAAATTGCAGAGAAAATACAAATGCGGACATTTTCAATTTTTTTTTTTTGCTGTCATCAGATCCGGTTTTAACAAGTATGCGCAGGATTCCAAAAAAAAACCAAAGTTTACCTCAAGAAGCACATGCCCATATCTGTACCGTTAACAAACCAAAGTGGTTGTGACTTTGAAATCAATGAGAGTGATGAAGAATTTTACACTGTTTTATGTACTTAAATTATTATTATTATAAATGTTTAATTAGTAAAAAATATATGCAAATACTGTCTGATGTGTTCTTTAATTTAATTTCATTTAATTTTGACCTTGAAACTCATGCATATTATGTCATATGCATAAAAACAATTTTTTGGGCGTTTTAGTGGGCGTGGCCATAACAAACTTCGAAAATGTATTAACATTGGTACCAAGAGTAATCATGCCAAATTTCAGGTTTTTATCTTTGCTGGTTGATTTAATGCCAACTTTAAGGGCATTCTGCCCCATTGTGCGATGCCGGCATCGCAAGTTTTGTCAAAAAGTGATGAAAAATGTTTTTGTCGAGATTTAAAAAATGGCGTACATGGATGGAAAGGTCTTTTTACCCTCAGTTTAACGGTGAAAACCGCAACCACCAACGAGGCTTGGTTGCGGAGATATAGGGTTTGAAAGACATTTTGATTTTTAATGTTTTTAACGATGCCGGCATCGCAAGTTTTGTCAAAAAGTGATGAACAATTTTTTTGTCGAGATTTAAAAAATGGCGTACATGGATGGAAAGGTCTTTTTACCCTTAGTTTAACGGTGAAAACCGCAACCACCAACGAGGCTTGGTTGCGGAGATATAGGGTTTCAAAGACATTTTGATTTTTAAAGTTTTTAACGATGCCGGCATCGCAAGTTTTGTCAAAAAGTGATGAAAAATTTTTTTGTCGAGATTTAAAAAATGGCGTACATGGATGGAAAGGTCTTTTTACCCTCAGTTTAACGGTGAAAACCGCAACCACCAACGAGGCTTGGTTGCGGAGATATAGGGTTTCAAAGACATTTTGATTTTTAAAGTTTTTAACGATGCCGGCATCGCAAGTTTTGTCAAAAAGTGATGAAAAACTTTTTTGTCGAGATTTAAAAAATGGCGTACATGGATGGAAAGGTCTTTTTACCCTCAGTTTAACGGTGAAAACTGCAACCACCAACGAGGCTTGGTTACGGAGATATAGGGTTTCAAAGACATTTTGATTTTTAGAGTTTTGTCAAAAAGTGATGAAAATTTTTTTTGTCGAGATTTAAAAAATGGCGTACATGGATGGAAAGGTCTTTTTACCCTCAGTTTAACGGTGAAAACCGCAACCACCAACGAGGTTTGGTTGCGGAGATATAGGGTTTGAAAGACATTTTGATTTTTAATGTTTTTAACGATGCCGGCATCGCAAGTTTTGTCAAAAAGTGATGAAAAATTTTTTTGTCGAGATTTAAAAAATGGCGTACATGGATGGAAAGGTCTTTTTACCCTCAGTTTAACGGTGAAAACCGCAACCACCAACGAGGCTTGGTTGCGGAGATATAGGGTTTCAAAGACATTTTGATTTTTAAAGTTTTTAACGATGCCGGCATCGCAAGTTTTGTCAAAAAGTGATGAACATTTTTTTTGTCGAGATTTAAAAAATGGCGTACATGGATGGAAAGGTCTTTTTACCCTCAGTTTAATGGTGAAAATCGCAACCACCAACGAGGTTTGGTTGCGGAGATATAGGGTTTGAAAGACATTTTGATTTTTAATGTTTTTAACGATGCCGGCATCGCAAGTTTTGTCAAAAAGTGATGAAAATTTTTTTTGTCGAGATTTAAAAAATGGCGTACATGGATGGAAAGGTCTTTTTACCCTCAGTTTAACGGTGAAAACCGCAACCACCAACGAGGTTTGGTTGCGGAGATATAGGGTTTGAAAGACATTTTGATTTTTAATGTTTTTAACGATGCCGGCATCGCAAGTTTTGTCAAAAAGTGATGAAAAATTTTTTGTCGAGATTTAAAAAACGGTGTACATGGATGGAAAGGTCTTTTTACCCTCAGTTTAACGGTGAAAACCGCAACCACCAACGAGGCTTGGTTGCGGAGATATAGGGTTTCAAAGACATTTTGATTTTTAAAGTTTTTAACGATGCCGGCATCGCAAGTTTTGTCAAAAAGTGATGAAAATTTTTTTTGTCGAGATTTAAAAAATGGCGTACATGGATGGAAAGGTCTTTTTACCCTCAGTTTAACGGTGAAAATCGCAATCACCAACGAGGTTTGGTTGCGGAGATATAGGGTTTGAAAGACATTTTGATTTTTAATGTTTTTAACGATGCCGGCATGGCAAGTTTTGTCAAAAAGTGATGAAAAATGGCGTACATGGATGGAAAGGTCTTTTTACCCTCAGTTTAACGGTGAAAACCGCAACCACCAACGAGGCTTGGTTGCGGAGATATAGGGTTTCAAAGACATTTTGATTTTTAAAGTTTTTAACGATGCCGGCATCGCAAGTTTTGTCAAAAAGTGATGAAAAATTTTTTTGTCGAGATTTAAAAAATGGCGTACATGGATGGAAAGGTCTTTTTACCCTCAGTTTAACGGTGAAAACCGCAACCACCAACGAGGCTTGGTTGCGGAGATATAGGGTTTCAAAGACATTTTGATTTTTAAAGTTTTTAACGATGCCGGCATCGCAAGTTTTGTCAAAAAGTGATGAAAAACTTTTTTGTCGAGATTTAAAAAATGGCGTACATGGATGGAAAGGTCTTTTTACCCTCAGTTTAACGGTGAAAACTGCAACCACCAACGAGGCTTGGTTGCGGAGATATAGGGTTTCAAAGACATTTTGATTTTTAGAGTTTTGTCAAAAAGTGATGAAAATTTTTTTTGTCGAGATTTAAAAAATGGCGTACATGGATGGAAAGGTCTTTTTACCCTCAGTTTAACGGTGAAAACCGCAACCACCAACGAGGTTTGGTTGCGGAGATATAGGGTTTGAAAGACATTTTGATTTTTAATGTTTTTAACGATCGCAAGTTTTGTCAAAAAGTGATGAACATTTTTTTTGTCGAGATTTAAAAAATGGCGTACATGGATGGAAAGGTCTTTTTACCCTCAGTTTAACGGTGAAAACCGCAACCACCAACGAGGCTTGGTTGCGGAGATATAGGGTTTCAAAGACATTTTGATTTTTAAAGTTTTTAACGATGCCGGCATCGCAAGTTTTGTCAAAAAGTGATGAACATTTTTTTTGTCGAGATTTAAAAAATGGCGTACATGGATGGAAAGGTCTTTTTACCCTCAGTTTAACGGTAAAAATCGCAACCACCAACGAGGTTTGGTTGCGGAGATATAGGGTTTGAAAGACATTTTGATTTTTAATGTTTTTAACGATGCCGGCATCGCAAGTTTTGTCAAAAAGTGATGAACATTTTTTTTGTCGAGATTTAAAAAATGGCGTACATGGATGGAAAGGTCTTTTTACCCTCAGTTTAACGGTGAAAACCGCAACCACCAACGAGGTTTGGTTGCGGAGATATAGGGTTTGAAAGACATTTTGATTTTTAATGTTTTTAACGATGCCGGCATCGCAAGTTTTGTCAAAAAGTGATGAAAAATTTTTTGTCGAGATTTAAAAAACGGTGTACATGGATGGAAAGGTCTTTTTACCCTCAGTTTAACGGTGAAAACCGCAACCACCAACGAGGCTTGGTTGCGGAGATATAGGGTTTCAAAGACATTTTGATTTTTAAAGTTTTTAACGATGCCGGCATCGCAAGTTTTGTCAAAAAGTGATGAAAATTTTTTTTGTCGAGATTTAAAAAATGGCGTACATGGATGGAAAGGTCTTTTTACCCTCAGTTTAACGGTGAAAATCGCAATCACCAACGAGGTTTGGTTGCGGAGATATAGGGTTTGAAAGACATTTTGATTTTTAATGTTTTTAACGATGCCGGCATCGCAAGTTTTGTCAAAAAGTGATGAAAAATTTTTTTGTCGAGATTTAAAAAATGGCGTACATGGATGGAAAGGTCTTTTTACCCTCAGTTTAACGGTGAAAACCGCAACCACCAACGAGGCTTGGTTGCGGAGATATAGGGTTTCAAAGACATTTTGATTTTTAAAGTTTTTAACGATGCCGGCATCGCAAGTTTTGTCAAAAAGTGATGAAAAATTTTTTTGTCGAGATTTAAAAAATGGCGTACATGGATGGAAAGGTCTTTTTACCCTCAGTTTAACGGTGAAAACCGCAACCACCAACGAGGCTTGGTCTCGGAGATATAGGGTTTCAAAGACATTTTGATTTTTAAAGTTTTTAACGATGCCGGCATCGCAAGTTTTGTCAAAAAGTGATGAAAAACTTTTTTGTCGAGATTTAAAAAATGGCGTACATGGATGGAAAGGTCTTTTTACCCTCAGTTTAACGGTGAAAACTGCAACCACCAACGAGGCTTGGTTGCGGAGATATAGGGTTTCAAAGACATTTTGATTTTTAGAGTTTTGTCAAAAAGTGATGAAAATTTTTTTTGTCGAGATTTAAAAAATGGCGTACATGGATGGAAAGGTCTTTTTACCCTCAGTTTAACGGTGAAAACCGCAACCACCAACGAGGTTTGGTTGCGGAGATATAGGGTTTGAAAGACATTTTGATTTTTAATGTTTTTAACGATGCCGGCATCGCAAGTTTTGTCAAAAAGTGATGAACATTTTTTTTGTCGAGATTTAAAAAATGGCGTACATGGATGGAAAGGTCTTTTTACCCTCAGTTTAACGGTGAAAACCGCAACCACCAACGAGGCTTGGTTGCGGAGATATAGGGTTTCAAAGACATTTTGATTTTTAAAGTTTTTAACGATGCCGGCATCGCAAGTTTTGTCAAAAAGTGATGAACATTTTTTTTGTCGAGATTTAAAAAATGGCGTACATGGATGGAAAGGTCTTTTTACCCTCAGTTTAACGGTGAAAACCGCAACCACCAACGAGGTTTGGTTGCGGAGATATAGGGTTTGAAAGACATTTTGATTTTTAATGTTTTTAACGATGCCGGCATCGCAAGTTTTGTCAAAAAGTGATGAAAATTTTTTTTGTAGAGATTTAAAAAATGGCGTACATGGATGGAAAGGTCTTTTTACCCTCAGTTTAACGGTGAAAACCGCAACCACCAACGAGGTTTGGTTGCGGAGATATAGGGTTTGAAAGACATTTTGATTTTTAATGTTTTTAACGATGCCGGCATCGCAAGTTTTGTCAAAAAGTGATGAAAAATTTTTTGTCGAGATTTAAAAAACGGTGTACATGGATGGAAAGGTCTTTCTACCCTCAGTTTAACGGTGAAAACCGCAACCACCAACGAGGCTTGGTTGCGGAGATATAGGGTTTCAAAGACATTTTGATTTTTAAAGTTTTTAACGATGCCGGCATCGCAAGTTTTGTCAAAAAGTGATGAAAATTTTTTTTGTCGAGATTTAAAAAATGGCGTACATGGATGGAAAGGTCTTTTTACCCTCAGTTTAACGGTGAAAATCGCAATCACCAACGAGGTTTGGTTGCGGAGATATAGGGTTTGAAAGACATTTTGATTTTTAATGTTTTTAACGATGCCGGCATCGCAAGTTTTGTCAAAAAGTGATGAAAAATTTTTTTGTCGAGATTTAAAAAATGGCGTACATGGATGGAAAGGTCTTTTTACCCTCAGTTTAACGGTGAAAACCGCAACCACCAACGAGGCTTGGTTGCGGAGATATAGGGTTTCAAAGACATTTTGATTTTTAAAGTTTTTAACGATGCCGGCATCGCAAGTTTTGTCAAAAAGTGATGAAAATTTTTTTTGTCGAGATTTAAAAAATGGCGTACATGGATGGAAAGGTCTTTTTACCCTCAGTTTAACGGTGAAAACCGCAACCACCAACGAGGTTTGGTTGCGGAGATATAGGGTTTGAAAGACATTTTGATTTTTAATGTTTTTAACGATGCCGGCATCGCAAGTTTTGTCAAAAAGTGATGAAAAATTTTTTTGTCGAGATTTAAAAAATGGCGTACATGGATGGAGAGGTCTTTTTACCTTCAGTTTAACGGTGAAAACCGCAACCACCAACGAGGCTTGGTTGCGGAGATACAGGGTTGGAAAGACATTTTGATTTTTAATGTTTTTAACGATGCCGGCATCGCAAGTTTTGTCAAAAAGTGATGAAAAATTTTTTGTCGAGATTTAAAAACTGGCGTACATGGATGGAGAGGTCTTTTTACCTTCAGTTTAACGGTGAAAACCGCAACCACCAACGAGGCTTGGTTGCGGAGATATAGGATTTCAAAGACATTTTGATTTTTAAAGTTTTTAACGAGTTTAAGTTTTCGCAAGTTTTGTCAAAAAGTGATGAAAAATTTTTTTGTCGAGATTTAAAAAATGGCGTACATGGATGGAAAGGTCTTTTTACCCTCAGTTTAACGGTGAAAACCGCAACCACCAACGAGGCTTGGTTGCGGAGATATAGGGTTTCAAAGACATTTTGATT
Organism: Epistrophe eligans; assembly: GCA_951394125.1. NCBI lineage: Eukaryota > Metazoa > Arthropoda > Insecta > Diptera > Syrphidae > Epistrophe > Epistrophe eligans. The sequence goes on from OX596029.1 coordinate 30,476,483, forward strand.
TTTAAAGTTTTTAACGATGCCGCAAGTTTTGTCAAAAAGTGATGAAAATTTTTTTTGTCGAGATTTAAGAAATGGTGTACATGGATGGAAAGGTCTTTTTACCTTCATTTTAATGGTGAAAACCGCAACCACCAACGAGGCTTGGTTGCGGAGATATAGGGTTTGAAAGACATTTTGATTTTTAAAGTTTTTAACGATGCCCATCGCAAGTTTTGTTAAAAAGTGATGAAAAATTTTTTTGTCGAGATTTAAAAAATGGCGTACATGGATGGAAAGGTGTTTTTACCCTCAGTTTAACGGTGAAAACCGCAACCACCAACGAGGCTTGGTTGCGGAGATATAGGGTTTCAAAGACATTTTGATTTTTAAAGTTTTTAACGATGCCGGCATCGCAAGTTTTGTCAAAAAGTGATGAAAATTTTTTTTGTCGAGATTTAAGAAATGGTGTACATGGATGGAAAGGTCTTTTTACCTTCATTTTAATGGTGAAAACCGCAACCACCAACGAGGCTTGGTTGCGGAGATATAGGGTTTGAAAGACATTTTGATTTTTAAAGTTTTTAACGATGCCCATCGCAAGTTTTGTCAAAAAGTGATGAAAAATTTTTTTGTCGAGATTTAAAAAATGGCGTACATGGATGGAAAGGTCTTTTTACCCTCAGTTTAACGGTGAAAACCGCAACCACCAACGAGGCTTGGTTGCGGAAATATAGGGTTTCAAAGACATTTTGATTTTTAAAGTTTTTAACGATGCCGGCATCGCAAGTTTTGTCAAAAAGTGATGAACATTTTTTTTGTCGAGATTTAAAAAATGGCGTACATGGATGGAAAGGTCTTTTTACCCTCAGTTTAACGGTGAAAATCGCAACCACCAACGAGGTTTGGTTGCGGAGATATAGGGTTTGAAAGACATTTTGATTTTTAATGTTTTTAACGATGCCGGCATCGCAAGTTTTGTCAAAAAGTGATGAAAAATTTTTTTGTCGAGATTTAAAAAATGGCGTACATGGATGGAAAGGTCTTTTTACCCTCAGTTTAACGGTGAAAACCGCAACCACCAACGAGGCTTGGTTGCGGAGATATAGGGTTTCAAAGACATTTTGATTTTTAAAGTTTTTAACGATGCCGGCATCGCAAGTTTTGTCAAAAAGTGATGAAAATTTTTTTTGTCGAGATTTAAAAAATGGCGTACATGGATGGAAAGGTCTTTTTACCCTCAGTTTAACGGTGAAAACCGCAACCACCAACGAGGTTTGGTTGCGGAGATATAGGGTTTGAAAGACATTTTGATTTTTAATGTTTTTAACGATGCCGGCATCGCAAGTTTTGTCAAAAAGTGATGAAAAATTTTTTGTCGAGATTTAAAAAACGGTGTACATGGATGGAAAGGTCTTTTTACCCTCAGTTTAACGGTGAAAACCGCAACCACCAACGAGGCTTGGTTGCGGAGATATAGGGTTTCAAAGACATTTTGATTTTTAAAGTTTTTAACGATGCCGGCATCGCAAGTTTTGTCAAAAAGTGATGAAAATTTTTTTTGTCGAGATTTAAAAAATGGCGTACATGGATGGAAAGGTCTTTTTACCCTCAGTTTAACGGTGAAAATCGCAATCACCAACGAGGTTTGGTTGCGGAGATATAGGGTTTGAAAGACATTTTGATTTTTAATGTTTTTAACGATGCCGGCATCGCAAGTTTTGTCAAAAAGTGATGAAAAATTTTTTTGTCGAGATTTAAAAAATGGCGTACATGGATGGAAAGGTCTTTTTACCCTCAGTTTAACGGTGAAAACCGCAACCACCAACGAGGCTTGGTTGCGGAGATATAGGGTTTCAAAGACATTTTGATTTTTAAAGTTTTTAACGATGCCGGCATCGCAAGTTTTGTCAAAAAGTGATGAAAATTTTTTTTGTCGAGATTTAAAAAATGGCGTACATGGATGGAAAGGTCTTTTTACCCTCAGTTTAACGGTGAAAACCGCAACCACCAACGAGGTTTGGTTGCGGAGATATAGGGTTTGAAAGACATTTTGATTTTTAATGTTTTTAACGATGCCGGCATCGCAAGTTTTGTCAAAAAGTGATGAAAAATTTTTTTGTCGAGATTTAAAAAATGGCGTACATGGATGGAGAGGTCTTTTTACCTTCAGTTTAACGGTGAAAACCGCAACCACCAACGAGGCTTGGTTGCGGAGATACAGGGTTGGAAAGACATTTTGATTTTTAATGTTTTTAACGATGCCGGCATCGCAAGTTTTGTCAAAAAGTGATGAAAAATTTTTTGTCGAGATTTAAAAACTGGCGTACATGGATGGAGAGGTCTTTTTACCTTCAGTTTAACGGTGAAAACCGCAACCACCAACGAGGCTTGGTTGCGGAGATATAGGATTTCAAAGACATTTTGATTTTTAAAGTTTTTAACGAGTTTAAGTTTTCGCAAGTTTTGTCAAAAAGTGATGAAAAATTTTTTTGTCGAGATTTAAAAAATGGCGTACATGGATGGAAAGGTCTTTTTACCCTCAGTTTAACGGTGAAAACCGCAACCACCAACGAGGCTTGGTTGCGGAGATATAGGGTTTCAAAGACATTTTGATTTTTAAAGTTTTTAACGATGCCCATCGCAAGTTTTGTTAAAAAGTGATGAAAAATTTTTTGTCGAGATTTAAAAAACGGCGTACATGGATGGAAAGATCTTTTTACCCTCAGTTTAACGGTGAAAACCGCAACCACCAACGAGGCTTGGTTGCGGAGATATAGGGTTTCAAAGACATTTTGATTTTTAAAGTTTTTAACGATGCCGGCATCGCAAGTTTTGTCAAAAAGTGATGAAAATTTTTTTTGTCGAGATTTAAAAAATGGCGTACATGGATGGAAAGGTCTTTTTACCCTCAGTTTAACGGTGAAAATCGCAACCACCAACGAGGTTTGGTTGCGGAGATATAGGGTTTGAAAGACATTTTGATTTTTAATGTTTTTAACGATGCCGGCATCGCAAGTTTTGTCAAAAAGTGATGAAAAATTTTTTTGTCGAGATTTAAAAAATGGCGTACATGGATGGAAAGGTCTTTTTACCCTCAATTTAACGGTGAAAACCGCAACCACCAACGAGGCTTGGTTGCGGAGATATAGGGTTTCAAAGACATTTTGATTTTTAAAGTTTTTAACGATGCCGGCATCGCAAGTTTTGTCAAAAAGTGATGAAAATTTTTTTTGTCGAGATTTAAAAAATGGCGTACATGGATGGAAAGGTCTTTTTACCCTCAGTTTAACGGTGAAAACCGCAACCACCAACGAGGTTTGGTTGCGGAGATATAGGGTTGGAAAGACATTTTGATTTTTAATGTTTTTAACGATGCCGGCATCGCAAGTTTTGTCAAAAAGTGATGAAAATTTTTTTTGTCGAGATTTAAAAAATGGCGTACATGGATGGAAAGGTCTTTTTACCTTCAGTTTAACGGTGAAAACCGCAACCACCAACGAGGTTTGGTTGCGGAGATATAGGGTTGGAAAGACATTTTGATTTTTAATGTTTTTAACGATGCCGGCATCGCAAGTTTTGTCAAAAAGTGATGAAAAATTTTTTGTCGAGATTTAAAAACTGGCGTACATGGATGGAGAGGTCTTTTTACCTTCAGTTTAACGGTGAAAACCGCAACCACCAACGAGGCTTGGTTGCGGAGATATAGGATTTCAAAGACATTTTGATTTTTAAAGTTTTTAACGAGTTTAAGTTTTCGCAAGTTTTGTCGAAAAGTGATGAAAAATTTTTTTGTCGAGATTTAAAAAATGGCGTACATGGATGGAAAGGTCTTTTTACCCTCAGTTTAACGGTGAAAACCGCAACCACCAACGAGGCTTGGTTGCGGAGATATAGGGTTTGAAAGACATTTTGATTTTTAAAGTTTTTAACGATGCCCATCGCAAGTTTTGTTAAAAAGTGATGAAATATTTTTTTGTCGAGATTTAAAAAATGGTGTACATGGATGGAAAGGTCTTTTTACCCTCAATTTAACGGTGAAAACCGCAACCACCAACGAGGCTTGGTTGCGGAGATATAGGGTTTCAAAGACATTTTGATTTTTAAAGTTTTTAACGATGCCGGCATCGCAAGTTTTGTCAAAAAGTGATGAAAAATTTTTTTGTCGAGATTTAAAAAATGGCGTACATGGATGGAAAGGTCTTTTTACCCTCAGTTTAATGGTGAAAACCGCAACCACCAACGAGGCTTGGTTGCGGAGATATAGGGTTTGAAAGACATTTTGATTTTTAAAGTTTTTAACGATGCCGATCGCAAGTTTTGTCAAAAAGTGATGAAAAATTTTTTTGTCGAGATTTAAAAAATGGCGTACATGGATGGAAAGGTCTTTTTACCCTCAGTTTAACGGTGAAAACCGCAACCACCAACGAGGCTTGGTTGCGGAGATATAGGGTTTCAAAGACATTTTGATTTTTAAGGTTTTTAACGATGCCGGCATCGCAAGTTTTGTCAAAAAGTGATGAAAAATTTTTTTGTCGAGATTTAAAAAATGGCGTACATGGATGGAAAGGTCTTTTTACCCTCAGTTTAATGGTGAAAACCGCAACCACCAACGAGGCTTGGTTGCGGAGATATAGGGTTTCAAAGACATTTTGATTTTTAAAGTTTTTAACGATGCCCATCGCAAGTTTTGTTAAAAAGTGATGAAAAATTTTTTTGTCGAGATTTAAAAAATGGCGTACATGGATGGAAAGGTGTTTTTACCCTCAGTTTAACGGTGAAAACCGCAACCACCAACGAGGCTTGGTTGCGGAGATATAGGATTTCAAAGACATTTTGATTTTTAAAGTTTTTAACGATGCCGGCATCGCAAGTTTTGTCAAAAAGTGATGAAAATTTTTTTTGTCGAGATTTAAGAAATGGTGTACATGGATGGAAAGGTCTTTTTACCTTCATTTTAATGGTGAAAACCGCAACCACCAACGAGGCTTGGTTGCGGAGATATAGGGTTTGAAAGACATTTTGATTTTTAAAGTTTTTAACGATGCCCATCGCAAGTTTTGTCAAAAAGTGATGAAAAATTTTTTTGTCGAGATTTAAAAAATGGCGTACATGGATGGAAAGGTCTTTTTACCCTCAGTTTAACGGTGAAAACCGCAACCACCAACGAGGCTTGGTTGCGGAGATATAGGGTTTCAAAGACATTTTGATTTTTAAAGTTTTTAACGATGCCGGCATCGCAAGTTTTGTCAAAAAGTGATGAACATTTTTTTTGTCGAGATTTAAAAAATGGCGTACATGGATGGAAAGGTCTTTTTACCCTCAGTTTAACGGTGAAAATCGCAACCACCAACGAGGTTTGGTTGCGGAGATATAGGGTTTGAAAGACATTTTGATTTTTAATGTTTTTAACGATGCCGGCATCGCAAGTTTTGTCAAAAAGTGATGAAAAATTTTTTTGTCGAGATTTAAAAAATGGCGTACATGGATGGAAAGGTCTTTTTACCCTCAGTTTAACGGTGAAAACCGCAACCACCAACGAGGCTTGGTTGCGGAGATATAGGGTTTCAAAGACATTTTGATTTTTAAAGTTTTTAACGATGCCGGCATCGCAAGTTTTGTCAAAAAGTGATGAAAATTTTTTTTGTCGAGATTTAAAAAATGGCGTACATGGATGGAAAGGTCTTTTTACCCTCAGTTTAACGGTGAAAACCGCAACCACCAACGAGGTTTGGTTGCGGAGATATAGGGTTTGAAAGACATTTTGATTTTTAATGTTTTTAACGATGCCGGCATCGCAAGTTTTGTCAAAAAGTGATGAAAAATTTTTTGTCGAGATTTAAAAAACGGTGTACATGGATGGAAAGGTCTTTTTACCCTCAGTTTAACGGTGAAAACCGCAACCACCAACGAGGCTTGGTTGCGGAGATATAGGGTTTCAAAGACATTTTGATTTTTAAAGTTTTTAACGATGCCGGCATCGCAAGTTTTGTCAAAAAGTGATGAAAATTTTTTTTGTCGAGATTTAAAAAATGGCGTACATGGATGGAAAGGTCTTTTTACCCTCAGTTTAACGGTGAAAATCGCAATCACCAACGAGGTTTGGTTGCGGAGATATAGGGTTTGAAAGACATTTTGATTTTTAATGTTTTTAACGATGCCGGCATCGCAAGTTTTGTCAAAAAGTGATGAAAAATTTTTTTGTCGAGATTTAAAAAATGGCGTACATGGATGGAAAGGTCTTTTTACCCTCAGTTTAACGGTGAAAACCGCAACCACCAACGAGGCTTGGTTGCGGAGATATAGGGTTTCAAAGACATTTTGATTTTTAAAGTTTTTAACGATGCCGGCATCGCAAGTTTTGTCAAAAAGTGATGAAAATTTTTTTTGTCGAGATTTAAAAAATGGCGTACATGGATGGAAAGGTCTTTTTACCCTCAGTTTAACGGTGAAAACCGCAACCACCAACGAGGTTTGGTTGCGGAGATATAGGGTTTGAAAGACATTTTGATTTTTAATGTTTTTAACGATGCCGGCATCGCAAGTTTTGTCAAAAAGTGATGAAAAATTTTTTTGTCGAGATTTAAAAAATGGCGTACATGGATGGAGAGGTCTTTTTACCTTCAGTTTAACGGTGAAAACCGCAACCACCAACGAGGCTTGGTTGCGGAGATACAGGGTTGGAAAGACATTTTGATTTTTAATGTTTTTAACGATGCCGGCATCGCAAGTTTTGTCAAAAAGTGATGAAAAATTTTTTGTCGAGATTTAAAAACTGGCGTACATGGATGGAGAGGTCTTTTTACCTTCAGTTTAACGGTGAAAACCGCAACCACCAACGAGGCTTGGTTGCGGAGATATAGGATTTCAAAGACATTTTGATTTTTAAAGTTTTTAACGAGTTTAAGTTTTCGCAAGTTTTGTCAAAAAGTGATGAAAAATTTTTTTGTCGAGATTTAAAAAATGGCGTACATGGATGGAAAGGTCTTTTTACCCTCAGTTTAACGGTGAAAACCGCAACCACCAACGAGGCTTGGTTGCGGAGATATAGGGTTTCAAAGACATTTTGATTTTTAAAGTTTTTAACGATGCCCATCGCAAGTTTTGTTAAAAAGTGATGAAAAATTTTTTGTCGAGATTTAAAAAACGGCGTACATGGATGGAAAGATCTTTTTACCCTCAGTTTAACGGTGAAAACCGCAACCACCAACGAGGCTTGGTTGCGGAGATATAGGGTTTCAAAGACATTTTGATTTTTAAAGTTTTTAACGATGCCGGCATCGCAAGTTTTGTCAAAAAGTGATGAAAATTTTTTTTGTCGAGATTTAAAAAATGGCGTACATGGATGGAAAGGTCTTTTTACCCTCAGTTTAACGGTGAAAATCGCAACCACCAACGAGGTTTGGTTGCGGAGATATAGGGTTTGAAAGACATTTTGATTTTTAATGTTTTTAACGATGCCGGCATCGCAAGTTTTGTCAAAAAGTGATGAAAAATTTTTTTGTCGAGATTTAAAAAATGGCGTACATGGATGGAAAGGTCTTTTTACCCTCAATTTAACGGTGAAAACCGCAACCACCAACGAGGCTTGGTTGCGGAGATATAGGGTTTCAAAGACATTTTGATTTTTAAAGTTTTTAACGATGCCGGCATCGCAAGTTTTGTCAAAAAGTGATGAAAAATTTTTTTGTCGAGATTTAAAAAATGGCGTGCATGGATGGAAAGGTCTTTTTACCCTCAGTTTAACGGTGAAAACCGCAACCACCAACGAGGCTTGGTTGCGGAGATATAGGGTTTCAAAGACATTTTGATTTTTAAAGTTTTTAACGATGCCGGCATCGCAAGTTTTGTCAAAAAGTGATGAAAATTTTTTTTGTCGAGATTTAAAAAATGGCGTACATGGATGGAAAGGTCTTTTTACCCTCAGTTTAACGGTGAAAACCGCAACCACCAACGAGGTTTGGTTGCGGAGATATAGGGTTGGAAAGACATTTTGATTTTTAATGTTTTTAACGATGCCGGCATCGCAAGTTTTGTCAAAAAGTGATGAAAATTTTTTTTGTCGAGATTTAAAAAATGGCGTACATGGATGGAAAGGTCTTTTTACCTTCAGTTTAACGGTGAAAACCGCAACCACCAACGAGGTTTGGTTGCGGAGATATAGGGTTGGAAAGACATTTTGATTTTTAATGTTTTTAACGATGCCGGCATCGCAAGTTTTGTCAAAAAGTGATGAAAAATTTTTTGTCGAGATTTAAAAACTGGCGTACATGGATGGAGAGGTCTTTTTACCTTCAGTTTAACGGTGAAAACCGCAACCACCAACGAGGCTTGGTTGCGGAGATATAGGATTTCAAAGACATTTTGATTTTTAAAGTTTTTAACGAGTTTAAGTTTTCGCAAGTTTTGTCGAAAAGTGATGAAAAATTTTTTTGTCGAGATTTAAAAAATGGCGTACATGGATGGAAAGGTCTTTTTACCCTCAGTTTAACGGTGAAAACCGCAACCACCAACGAGGCTTGGTTGCGGAGATATAGGGTTTGAAAGACATTTTGATTTTTAAAGTTTTTAACGATGCCCATCGCAAGTTTTGTTAAAAAGTGATGAAATATTTTTTTGTCGAGATTTAAAAAATGGTGTACATGGATGGAAAGGTCTTTTTACCCTCAATTTAACGGTGAAAACCGCAACCACCAACGAGGCTTGGTTGCGGAGATATAGGGTTTCAAAGACATTTTGATTTTTAAAGTTTTTAACGATGCCGGCATCGCAAGTTTTGTCAAAAAGTGATGAAAAATTTTTTTGTCGAGATTTAAAAAATGGCGTACATGGATGGAAAGGTCTTTTTACCCTCAGTTTAATGGTGAAAACCGCAACCACCAACGAGGCTTGGTTGCGGAGATATAGGGTTTGAAAGACATTTTGATTTTTAAAGTTTTTAACGATGCCGATCGCAAGTTTTGTCAAAAAGTGATGAAAAATTTTTTTGTCGAGATTTAAAAAATGGCGTACATGGATGGAAAGGTCTTTTTACCCTCAGTTTAACGGTGAAAACCGCAACCACCAACGAGGCTTGGTTGCGGAGATATAGGGTTTCAAAGACATTTTGATTTTTAAGGTTTTTAACGATGCCGGCATCGCAAGTTTTGTCAAAAAGTGATGAAAAATTTTTTTGTCGAGATTTAAAAAATGGCGTACATGGATGGAAAGGTCTTTTTACCCTCAGTTTAATGGTGAAAACCGCAACCACCAACGAGGCTTGGTTGCGGAGATATAGGGTTTCAAAGACATTTTGATTTTTAAAGTTTTTAACGATGCCGGCATCGCAAGTTTTGTCAAAAAGTGATGAAAAAATGGCGTACATGGATGGAAAGGTCTTTTTACCCTCAATTTAACGGTGAAAACCGCAACCACCAACGAGGCTTGGTTGCGGAGATATAGGGTTTGAAAGACATTTTGATTTTTAAAGTTTTTAACGATGCCCATCGCAAGTTTTGTTAAAAAGTGATGAAAAATTTTTTTGTCGAGATTTAAAAAATGGCGTACATGGATGGAAAGGTCTTTTTACCCTCAGTTTAACGGTGAAAACCGCAACCACCAACGAGGCTTGGTTGCGGAGATATAGGGTTTCAAAGACATTTTGATTTTTAAAGTTTTTAACGATGCCGGCATCGCAAGTTTTGTCAAAAAGTGATGAAAAATTTTTTTGTCGAGATTTAAAAAATGGCGTACATGGATGGAAAGGTCTTTTTACCCTCAGTTTAACGGTGAAAACCGCAACCACCAACGAGGCTTGGTTGCGGAGATATAGGGTTTCAAAGACATTTTGATTTTTAAAGTTTTTAACGATGCCGGCATCGCAAGTTTTGTCAAAAAGTGATGAAAAATTTTTTGTCGAGATTTAAAAAATGGCGTACATGGATGGAAAGGTCTTTTTACCCTCAGTTTAACGGTGAAAACCGCAACCACCAACGAGGCTTGGTTGCGGAGATATAGGGTTTCAAAGACATTTTGATTTTTAAAGTTTTTAACGATGCCGGCATCGCAAGTTTTGTCAAAAAGTGATGAAAATTTTTTTTGTCGAGATTTAAGAAATGGTGTACATAGATGGAAAGGTCTTTTTACCTTCATTTTAATGGTGAAAACCGCAACCACCAACGAGGCTTGGTTGCGGAGATATAGGGTTTCAAAGACATTTTGATTTTTAAAGTTTTTAACGATGCCGGCATCGCAAGTTTTGTCAAAAAGTGATGAAAAATTTTTTTTTTCGAGATTTAAAAAATGGCGTACATGGATGGAAAGGTCTTTTTACCCTCAGTTTAACGGTGAAAACCGCAACCACCAACGAGGCTTGGTTGCGGAGATATAGGGTTTCAAAGACATTTTGATTTTTAAAGTTTTTAACGATGCCGGCATCGCAAGTTTTGTCAAAAAGTGATGAAAAATTTTTTTGTCGAGATTTAAAAAATGGCGTACATGGATGGAGAGGTCTTTCTACCTTCAGTTTAACGGTGAAAACCGCAACCACCAACGAGGCTTGGTTGCGGAGATATAGGGTTTCAAAGACATTTTGATTTTTAAAGTTTCTAACGATCCGGCATCGCAAGTTTTGTCAAAAAGTGATGAAAATTTTTTTTGTCGAGATTTAAAAAATGGCGTACATGGATGGAAAGGTCTTTTTACCCTCAGTTTAACGGTGAAAACCGCAACCACCAACGAGGCTTGGTTGCGGAGATATAGGGTTTCAAAGACATTTTGATTTTTAAAGTTTCTAACGATCCGGCATCGCAAGTTTTGTCAAAAAGTGATGAAAAATTTTTTTGTCGAGATTTAAAAAATGGCGTACATGGATGGAAAGGTCTTTTTACCCTCAGTTTAACGGTGAAAACCGCAACCACCAACGAGGCTTGGTTGCGGAGATATAGGGTTTCAAAGACATTTTGATTTTTAAAGTTTCTAACGATCCGGCATCGCAAGTTTTGTCAAAAAGTGATGAAAATTTTTTTTGTCGAGATTTAAGAAATGGTGTACATAGATGGAAAGGTCTTTTTACCTTCATTTTAATGGTGAAAACCGCAACCACCAACGAGGCTTGGTTGCGGAGATATAGGGTTTCAAAGACATTTTGATTTTTAAAGTTTTTAACGATGCCGGCATCGCAAGTTTTGTCAAAAAGTGATGAAAAATTTTTTTTTCGAGATTTAAAAAATGGCGTACATGGATGGAAAGGTCTTTTTACCCTCAGTTTAACGGTGAAAACCGCAACCACCAACGAGGCTTGGTTGCGGAGATATAGGGTTTCAAAGACATTTTGATTTTTAAAGTTTTTAACGATGCCGGCATCGCAAGTTTTGTCAAAAAGTGATGAAAAATTTTTTTGTCGAGATTTAAAAAATGGCGTACATGGATGGAGAGGTCTTTCTACCTTCAGTTTAACGGTGAAAACCGCAACCACCAACGAGGCTTGGTTGCGGAGATATAGGGTTTCAAAGACATTTTGATTTTTAAAGTTTCTAACGATCCGGCATCGCAAGTTTTGTCAAAAAGTGATGAAAATTTTTTTTGTCGAGATTTAAAAAATGGCGTACATGGATGGAAAGGTCTTTTTACCCTCAGTTTAACGGTGAAAACCGCAACCACCAACGAGGCTTGGTTGCGGAGATATAGGGTTTCAAAGACATTTTGATTTTTAAAGTTTCTAACGATCCGGCATCGCAAGTTTTGTCAAAAAGTGATGAAAATTTTTTTTGTCGAGATTTAAAAAATGGCGTACATGGATGGAAAGGTCTTTTTACCCTCAGTTTAACGGTGAAAACCGCAACCACCAACGAGGTTTGGTTGCAGAGATATAGGGTTTGAAAGACATTTTGATTTTTAATGTTTTTAACGATGCCGGCATCGCAAGTTTTGTCAAAAAGTGATGAAAATTTTTTTTGTCGAGATTTAAAAAATGGCGTACATGGATGGAAAGGTCTTTTTACCCTCAGTTTAACGGTGAAAACCGCAACCACCAACGAGGCTTGGTTGCGGAGATATAGGGTTTCAAAGACATTTTGAGTTTTGTCAAAAAGTGATGAAAATTTTTTTTGTCGAGATTTAAAAAATGGCGTACATGGATGGAAAGGTCTTTTTACCCTCAGTTTAACGGTGAAAACCGCAACCACCAACGAGGTTTGGTTGCGGAGATATAGGGTTTGAAAGACATTTTGATTTTTAATGTTTTTAACGATCCGGCATCGCAAGTTTTGTCAAAAAGTGATGAAAAATTTTTTTGTCGAGATTTAAAAAATGGCGTACCTACCTACCGTTATTTCTGGCTTTAAGAATAATTTGTATTTAAGATCTGCCAGATGATGTCAAAAAACTGCTGGATGTCAAATTGAATAAAAATCGACCAAGTCGTCTTCGAATTATTAAGTTCTCAAAAAAAAAAAAATTAAACTTTTTTTAAAAATCCAAAAAAAAAAAATTAAAAATTTTGGTATGCAATAATAAAATTTTTAAAAAATTCTCTATAGAAAAATTGAGTAACCATTTTTGAAAAAATCAAAAATAAAAAAAATGGTTCTATGAGAGGTACCATTTAAAACCATTTTTCGTTTTTTTTTATGGTAGCCTCTTTCAAAAACCCATCTTTTTTCGACTTCGCTATCATCGTAATGTTAAGTTTGATCAAAAACTCGAGTGCAATTCTTTTACGAGCCAATAACTTGAAATATATGTATAGTTAGCTACATATGTGTATCCCAAGTACAAAATTATTATTAACAATGCGAACTCCCAACTCAATTATTGGATTTATTTAGCGTTGGAGGAATATTATAAGGAATATTCTTTTAGCCTTGTAACATCTATTCGTTCCAAAATACTTTCAATATACATAAAAACAAAATTCCTAATCATTTCATTCATTCAAAAAAAGTCTTGTTTACAAAATTTCAAAAAAAAAACCATCAATCATGATACAAACATATTTGCCTTCTCAAAATGCGGTCACAATTTAATTGATATATTTTTTCCTGTTCATTCTATTTTGAAAAAAAAAAAAACATTTGAATTATGAAAAATCATATATGTCAAACAAAACGTGCGCCTACTTTATATACCTAAATGCTTAAACTTGTCACCCGCATTGATCGCCCTTAGCCATCACCCTCATGTTAGCTTAAGCTGAAACATACATCCAAAATAAAAATTAAAAAAAAAAAAAACTGTCATTTACATATAGAATCTGAAAAATTATGACTTCCTGTCTGTCTTATATCACAAGCCAGATGTCAAATTCCATTTGCATATAAAAAAAAAAATTAAAAAAAAAAAAAAAAACCAAAAGAATTCGTTGCTATAAAATATATTCGAAACCAAAAAATTAAAGAAACAAAAAAAAAAAACAAAAAACTTTTGCGTTTAATGATATCCGAAAATAAAACACATCGCCCATGCAGGTAAACAAAACTATCAGTTACTATAAGATACTTTTCAGATACTCCGCTCGGGAACGCACGCATGTGGTTTATAAAAAAAAAAAAAAAAAAAAAAAAACTACAAAAACCACACCACCCACCCACCTTTTATCACAACAAAATAACACACAAAGTATTTTGGTGTGAGTGTATTGTATGGTGGGCATAGTTGTACACATTTTTTTAGCCTCCTCTCGCCGGATCTTCCGTCCTCATCGACGACGTTGACGTTGTCGTTGTCGTCGTCTTCGTCGGCGGTGTGTCGTTATTCTTTATCGCAGATATCGTAAAAATCAATATTTCATTCATAAAAGAACAAGCATACTCATAAAAATGTAGACAACGTATATGTATAGTCGCAGTCACCTAGTCCGCCAACAAGAACCCAACAGCTAACTTTTTGTGCCGCAGCAGGCCAGGCCAAGGCACCCCTACGCCAATTTGGCGTGACAACAACAATCTCAAACCAACAAACAGGAAGGTGCGCGCTGCCACCACCACCACCGCTGCCGCGCCGCCACCTACTAAGCCCACTTATTTATTGTCAAAAAACTATTTGTTTTAATCAGGAATTAAAAAAAAAAAAAAATAACAACATTAGATATTTCTAGTAAAACCTAAAGGGAAGGTATAGTTTTGTAAAAAAAAAAAATTATAATACAATCAAAACGTTTTGACAAATTTTATTCGGATACCACCACCGTCGTCGCGTCATGACTAATTAATGCCAATATAAAATATTTTAAAATCAAACCTTGATCAGGAAAGAGAAAGTTGTAAGCAAAATGTTTCAGGCCAGTATTGCCACATTGTCTCATTTTAGAAATTTAGGAAAAAATCAATTTCTTGAGAATATTTCGAGAACTATCAAAAATCAGCAGGCAAAAATATTGGCTTATTAAATTCTACAAAAAAAGATTCTAACAATTTTTTGTAGGCCAAATTATGTGAGATAAACGTCAAATATGTCAGATGAGCTGTCAGATATTGTTTAGGGAGCTTTAAAACTTTGTTTACACATTTTTTTAAAGATGTTTTTTTTTTTTTAAATGTTTGACACTATTGTTTACACACTGTTAGATTTGTGTAAAGACTTTTATAAATAACATCGAAATAAATACCTACAAGTTCATTCAAATTTTTTAGAAAATCAAAATGGAATTCCATGCATTTTTCGGATTAGGTCTTAATTTGTATGTAGCCTAAAATTGACCAATTTAAAGCTATTTAGCCTTAATTTTCATAAAAGTCAAATTGTAATTTAAAAAAAGGGGATGCAAACTTCGAGTAGAGAATACATCGCTATGCTGGTAACTCTAATGCAGACCATAGATTCGCAAATAAGTTTTGTCTCACATCTAACCGCCTGAAAAATCTTCAAGCTGATTATCAATTTGCAGGAAGGAAAAAAAAATTATTATCGTACTAAAAATGCTTTAACATCGTACTAAATCGTTTAAAATTTTGCGCCATTCTTTCTTAAGGTTGTAATTTTGCGCTAATATCTTTACTTAACAGTAAGTGCGATATTCGACCCAAGGGTAAGTTGTACTAAGGCTAAACCCGATATTTCAATCCTTTTAAAAGCGATTTTCTATATTTTACTACGTCGGGAAATTGTAGGATTGTGGTTCAATTCCTCAAGTGTGAATAATTTTTGATGAACACTTTCACAACACTCTAACGGATTCGCCAAATTTGATGTGTGCACAGAATTTTTTTTTGTGCACACAGAGAAAACTCACGCTTGCGGAGTTGGGCCTTATAAGATCTGGTTGCTCACAAATTTTAAAAGAAAGACGAAAATATCTCACAACGCTCAAATTATTTTTTTTTTACTTTTAAATTTTGGAGCACCAAAAATAACGGTACCTGCCGTATATTTTTTTTTTTTTAGCAAATAAAAAAGATCGTATTTTTCTCACATTTGTGCCCACCACTTAAAAAACAAGCAATTTTTTTTTGGCAAAAAAAGTTTCAAAATTTTTGTTGAGAACTTTAATTGACTGAGCCTTACATTTGGGTTAAGATAAGATTTAATTTTTGTTATGTGTATGGGGGTGAGCAGCATGCAAAACCATTTCAGAGTTGAAAGGCCTTCCATTTGACCGACATCGCCATCCAAACAATTTTTTTTCTATAAAATAAATCCTTTTTTTTCTTGAGAAATTGAAAATAAAAAGTTATTAATAATTAAGATGACGAAAGTAAAAAAAAAAAAAAAAACTTTAACAAATTTTTTCATGAAAATGTTCGTCTATTTTTAATTAAAACTTTTTTAATTTTGCGGGTTGGGGTCATTATTTAGGTAAATGCCAAAATTCGGTTTCCAATATTTTGTATGTATTCCAAAATTCTGTACATATTTCAAAATTCTGTATTCCAAAATTCTGTATTAATTTACAAAATTGTCAAGTATAGTTCCTTATTCTAACTGAGCTTCTTTAATTTACAGTTATTGTATTGAAATTACAAACCTTGATAACACAGTTCTGAGTTAGTCAACTGTTAAAATTCAATAGAGAAAAAAAAAAACAAATTGCGTATCGATTATTTAACATGGTATAAAATAACTTGCTTAAAACTTTACAGAATTTTTTATGTTAAAAGCAGATTTATGGATTAACAGAATTTTTAAATACAGAATTATGAATTTACAAAATTTCGAAATACAGAATAATAGATTTACAGAATAATTGGAAACAGAATTTTGTTCATAGAGAGTTTTCAATTCATTTACAGTATTTTATAATCATACAGAATTTTGGAATATACAGAAAAACGATCCGTTCTCAAATTTTTCGTCAAAAATTGTGCCAAAACTTTGTCTTTCTGACTATTATTGTATTTAAAATATCACGAAAACAAACTTTTTGAAACTCTTTTTCCAAGATGACGGCCAAAAGTTGACCCCGCCGAATATGGTTTGTATACTCACACTGACTCTGTTGCACCGGATTCATCTCCGCCAAGTTCGAATCCAGTCCCAATAGCAAATTCAGAAATTTCATAGGAGATCAACATTCATTGGGAATACTGTTGCAACCTAGACGATCTTAGCGGCCTCGCATACAGGTCAGATTTTATACAAATTAAGTGAGAGGGAAGTTAATATGATCTGTTAACATCGCAGTGGCATTTCTGATGCGCTATTTTGAAAAACTTGACTTTTCATTCTGACACCTGTTGTCATGAGATAAGATCGAGAACACTGCCTTTTTTTTTTTACATTTTAATTCCCGCCTAAATTCGACACAAATAGTAATAAATTAAATCATTAATTCGAGCATTTAATTTATTTACAGCAATTGTATGCAACTCAGTCAGTCGTTTTATTTCAAAATTATTATTTGGCTGTGTTATGTCTGTACAAAGACTACAACCAAACGTTTATAATAAACACTGCCAAAATCTATAGCTTAAGAATTATTAGTTTTCGAGGTAAATCCTGTCGACGACGTCCACGGGGGGGAAGAAATGTTGGATGACCAAAGTCGTGGCGATGCGGCAATTATGATTTATGACTGACATAAGAAATTAGGAGAATTAAAACCAAAATCGTAACGGAAATGGGGCGTAGTAGAAGAAAAAAAGGGATGCACCACCGATCAGACTAACGATTTATTGGTATTTATGTTCGTTTTTTATTTTTTTTCTTGTCATTCGATTAACGGTTTTAGGACTTTAAATGATTTGGAAATATATTAAAGCTTATGTTAGTTTTAAATTGATTTTCTTTTTCTTTTTTGAAGTCTCATTCATTTTTTTATTTATTCGAAATTTTCAAGAGCTTAACAAAATTCTAAAAGAATTAATTTTAACAAAAAAAAAAAAGAAAAAACATTGTAGAATGGCAGAGCTTCCGGTGATCAAGTTGATAAAGCAAGAATTTCATGTGTGTCGTCAGGTGTGTTTTTTTTTTGTTTCTCTTTTTTTTACATTTTATATAGGAATAAGTTTGTTTGTCAATTACTAATCGATTGGATGATTAGTTAACGACAAAAGTAAAAAAAAAAAAATGAGTTTGGAGATTTGTATCTATGACAGAACATACGTTAATTAATTTTGACAAAATGAACTGGATTGCCTTTAAATGGTTTTTATGTTTGTATTTCTTTTTAAACTTTTGTATATAAATACGAAATTATGAAGATTCAATGTTGGAAAAAGATCTTGCAGTACAGCTTTGTATATTAATGAACAAAATTTGAGTTTAAGATCTTGTGCACTTGTGCTTTATTTGTAGCTTTATGAAATATTGCTCACCCAACCGCTCTATTCCTCTTAAACTAATTCCTTTGAGATTAATATCAAGTAGATATTTGTAATAGAAAAAAAAGTCCACTCTTTTCTATATTTTTTAATAACAGCCCTCTTTTGTGTGTTCTATACAGGGTTCGTAAAATATCGCTAGCGAATCATACAATACGGATCTTTATCATTCTTTACCGATCTTCTCATGAACCATAAAAAATATAGTTCGCGGACGATAAAATGTTTGATCTATAAAAATTTATTGTTCTCTCACGAACGAACTAAATCCATTTTTTTTCTGTATCTCTCGTTCGTGAGAGATCAGAAAAATAAAATTCAGGTAGAATAGCTATGGTTCGCTCGCAATAAGGATCCGAAAAGATCCTTAAAAAGAATCATTCGTCATCACGTATCCATTCAGTGCGGATGTGAAGAGATCTATTTTTAAATGGTTTTCGTTAAAATGGGGAAAGTAAAAACATTTGAGTTAGATAAATATGTTTCTTGTAATGAAAAAGAAGTTGGCGAATCAACTTGTTTAATTTGTGAAAAAAAAGAATTGAAAGAAAAAGTGACAGGAAACATAGAAATGCACTACTTATACAACAATACATAGTGTTAATATTAATGATTCGGGGGTTAATGAACAACAATCAGGAACTGGAAGTGTGTCAGTTCGAAAAGAAAAAAGTAAATCGGTCTTAATTGACATGAAGAAGAGTGATTTTTAAATGTTGTGTGGGATTAGTTACGATAAAAAATATCCCTATTTACTATAATATATGATATTTATATAACTTATTAAATGACATTTTTTTCTTGTTCGAACGGTTCGTGAATGGATCTTCAATAGTTCCCACGTGATAAATTCGCGAACGAACCATATTTTACAGATCGCAACAGATATGATTTGTTCACGAAAACAAATTTTATTTTAAAGGAACCAAAAAATAAGATTCGCGATAGAATAAAAATAAAATTCCCTTACGAATTTTTCGAGAGAGAACGAATCATATTTTAAGCAGCCCATAGACACTACACTTGTGTCTGCACCGGTGTACTGATACCGTTGTGGCATTCCGCCACACACGCCACACCGATCGAGACACCGACACCAAAAATCAAAAACTTTTGATTTTACTCGCACCGTGTCTGACACCGAAAATCGGTGTGCGCACCAGCCCACACACAGCACACATTTCCGTACACCGACACCGGTGTAGACATAAGTGTAGTGTCCATTGGCTGCTTTATCGTTCTTCGAACCTTGTATCTATATGCACAGTTCATTGCGTCATGCTTCTATCATAGCCAATGTTTCTATTTTTTGCCACTTTGTATCAAAGGGGGCGCCATCTATTTGTTTCTTCTTGTTACATCATTTTGACAGTGATTGTTCTTATGCGCTAAAAAAATTGACGCGATTTCCCACGAACTGCATTCGATCAGATTGTTGTTTCATTTTAGAAAATTCAAAGAGCGAATAAACTAGCTAAACCATGGTACGCTTCGTAGCGCCACCTATTGATAATTTATTAATCTCAAATATAACAATGGAAGGTGTGGGAGTAGACAGATTAAAAAAAAAATAATAACACATGTATTGCTTTAGGTTCGAGAGATTTTAATTACAAAATTTTAACTTTCTAAGGATTTTTACATAAGGAGGAATATCAGATATAAGAAAAGTGGGCGTGGTAGTAGGCGCATTTTCAAAGCAAAAGCTACAAAAATAACATATTTGTGGGTCAAGAGAGATATTTTATAAATTTTCCGCCTTTTTAGGTGTAAGTATAATTCATATGTAGGTATAGTGATAAAATTCTAATATAAGAAAAATGGGCGTGGTAGTAGGTGGGCCAAATAAATTTTTTTAACGTTAAATGAATCTTTATTACACATAAAATGCTAACGTTCTAAGGATTTCATTGAGAAACAAAATCTAAAAAATAATAAAAGTAGGCGTGGCTTTAGAGGATTTTACTTAATTAATTTAAAACTTCTTGCTGCTTTTTTTTAAATTTCAGAAAAATTGGTTCAGTAGTTTTCGCCTCATACAGACTAACATTAATTTTTATATATATGAATAACTGATCCCTGCCACGATTCGCAGCGCTACCTATTGACCGTTTGTCAAACTAGAAAAAAACATTGATTAAAAATAGCTTTTAGGTCCCTGTAGTCCATAAAAATTTGGGGTTTCGTCCCGGCAATCTCAATTAGACTCATCAGTTGACATTTTAACTTTCAAAGAAAAACTCATTTAATGTATTCCACATACGTACATACATATGTATGTATATGTATGGAAAAAATTGAAATATAAGAAAAGTGGATGTGGCAGTGGGCGGAATTAAACAAAAAATACACATGTCATGCTTCATGGTTTAATAGTTGTTACTTAATTACAAATTTTAAACTTTCTATAAGGAGTCTTATATATCAAACAAGTGGGCGTTGTAGTGGGCGGGACAAAAAACCCATGTCATACCTTAGGTTGGAGGCAGCTTAATTACAAAATTTTTAATATTCTAAGCACGTTCAATAAAGAGATAACTAAAATTTTGTAAAATTAGGTGTGGCAGTGGGCTGATTCTACTCAAACCACATTCATTTTTAAAAAGAAAAAAAATAGAAGAAAACGATATAAGATATTACTTTATTATATTAGTGATTTTAAATCCAATAACTACTCAAGCTTAATATAATCTGCCAGGCCTGTTTTTATCTACAGAATTTTGTATGTGATTTAAAAATACAAGCTGATGAAATATGTAATTACTTTCAAAAACCAAATATAAAAAAAAACAGGTAGAGTAAATAACTTTATCATTATTTCAACTTTATTTAAACACATTCTAAAATTGTTAAGCTTTAAATATTCCATTCTTAGCACTTTTATTTTAGACACTTGAAAATATTTATAAATACAAGAAAAAGTCAGCAAATATTTTCCTTATTCCCACATCCGTAACATCGCATCGCATCGGTCGCTTCAGTTGCACTCTTCGCAAATGAATTAAAAAAAAAAGCAAAAAAAAAAAAATCTCCACCTCTTAATTTATTTATTTATGTTGTTTCAATCTCCTTTTTATATGCCTCTTCATCTCTTAACAACATCCTGTTGTCTTTGAAATCATTAAAAAAAAAACAACAAAAACAAAAACAAAAAACATCTTTAAAGCTACATCGCATTAGGTATCCGTATACACAGTAGCATAACTTTAGTATCAACATAAAAGGGGAGGAGGATGATGCTGAATGAATTCAACAAAACAAAAACAAAAAAAATCTCTAGAAATTGAGAAATAAGAGACCCCAAAATGCAAAACAGGGTCAATGAATGTTCACCACTCACACTATCTCTTCAGCCACCACTGGCAGAGCTCATCATCATCATCATCTCAAGAAGCAGGCAATCTGTCTGCTTCAAGATTGGGCAGTTTTGATTTGATTGTTTCTTTTTTTGTTTGTTTATTTATATATTTTATTTATTTTTTTTTGAAAATTTCAACGTAATCAGGATGCACAAAAAGATACGTCGTCGAATACACGGCTTTTGTATGTATCTTGAAAACTAGAAACAGGTAGCTGTTAATGTTGACCATATATCAGACAGTGGAGCAAAACTGACACAAAAAATTGAATTTAAAAGACAGATAGAGTTAATGGAAATCGAAATTTGACAATAGAAAAAAAAATATTTAAATTAAAAGAAACAAAATGATACTTTTACCAAAAATAAGAAAGTGATTTGAGTTAAATCCACCCACCGGCATGCCTACTTTTATCATTATTTAGTTTTATGCTTATTGGACGTTAAAATTTTGTAGTTAAACCTAAAGCATGACATGTGTTAAACTTCCCACCCACTACCACACCCACTTTTTTTTAGCCATAACCATGAAAATAGTAGTTTTTTCGTCAATCTGCCTACTGCCAAACCTACTTATCATCTTATTTGAAATTTTCTTTGAAAGTTGAAATTTTGTAGTTTGAAAAATGTTCAATATTTGGCCTTGCGAAGCGATGCATGGTTCAGCTAGTTATATGTATAAAAATGAACGGTAATCTGTATGGCGGCTTAGAGATTCGAAAACTAATGATAGCATTTTGCTAAAATTTTAAGATTTTGTTCCTACAAGCAGTGAGATGTTTTAAAAATTAGTTTTGGTAAAATTCTCCCACTGCCACGCCCACTTTAATCTTTTTTTGTTTTTTTTTTTATTGAAAGTCTTTATAACGTAGACATTTTATATTAATACTCTTTTCAACCCAAAGCATGACACGTGTTGTCTTTCCCGCCCACTTCCACACCCAATTTTTTCATATTTGAGTTTCTTCCATTACATACATATGTACAATATTCGTATGTATAAGGTTTTCTTTGAAAGCTAATTTTTTTTTAGTTTGAAAAATGTTCAATAGATGGCGCTGCGAGAGTGGCAGGGATCAGCTAGTAATATATAAAAATTAATGTTAGTCTGTATGGGGCTTATATAATCGTAAACTATCAAACCAATTTCGCTGAAATTTCAAAGAGTGTTTGTATAAGCAGCGAGATGTTTTAGAAATAATTTTCATTAAAATCCCCCAAAGCCACGCCTACTTTTATCATATTTTAGTTGTATTTCTATTGAATGTCCTTAAAACGTAAAAATTTTATGTGTTATTAAAAAAATCTTTTTTTGTCCCGCCCACTACCACACCCACTTTTCTTATAGGTATTAGAATTTTACCCTAATCTAGCGGCCTTAGAAGGCTGAAAATTTTTGTATGATCTATTTATCTTGAGCCAAAGCCATGATACTGGAAATCCGTCTACTACCACGCCCACTTTTCATATATCTGAGATTTCTCCTTATTTACAGTCCTAAATTAATTAAATTTAAAATCTCTTGAACCTAAGGCATGACTTGTGTTGTAATTTGTTGTAATTATTTGGAGACCAGATTATTTTATTTCAAATGTTTTTGTAGTCTTGACAATTGGCTTTGGTTTTTGATAATATAAAAAAAATACAACAAATTGAATTTAGCCCAAAAAAATTATTAAGCAAAATAAGGATCGAATTGGGAAAAAAAATTCAAGGATTTTCTAATGGTACCTTAAATATGGACCAGGGAGGGGAGTAGAAGGGGTTTACATTGTTTGCGTATTCCCCCTCTCCCTTTATTTTTATTTTATTGGGATAGATGATTTAAGAATTTACTATTATTTCATTCAGACTGCTCCACTGTGTTTATGGACCAAAAGAAGATACCCGCAACACTACCCATTACCAAGTACATTATCATCTACGTCCGGTCTAATATGCAACTCCAAAAAGGAGCACGTGCATCAGCAGCACTTGGTTTATTCGGTCGGCTGGCCGGCCGGTCGGACCGACCGACCGGGATCTTTGAGTGGATTGGATGCTGCTTCCAGCTGGCGGACGGCGGCGGCAAATGCCCGATTGCGTAGGTAGGTATACCTATACCGTAGATGATGCGTAAGGAATATTATGCCGGTCATAAATTCTCCACCGCGCACTAACCTGTCCCGGCCGATAAAATTGAATGAATTAGTTTGAAGTGTTCTTCTTGTTTGTTGGAATTGCTTGTTGTTTTTTTTTTTTTTTTAATTCTGATCTCGTTGTTGTTCATTCTTGATCTGCCTCCATGTTTCCAAAACAACAGGATGCTGACGACACGACAAAGTCATCGTCGTCATATTGGTTGCACGAGGAGTAGGTATAACTCTGGTTGAGCAAGCTATAACATCATCTCGTAGAGTGAGTTTATAAAATCTAAGATGTTGTGGGGTGCTCGACGTTAACGCTTTTTTAATTTGTTTCCATGCTCGGGTTTTTAATTTTCAAACCTAAAGGTGACTCCATCCAGCTTCAGCTTCAGCTCCATCAGCTATATTCCTAAAGCTGAGAGGAAAATTTATTCTGCACACAAGATGGGCGCGCGCGATCGCAAAACTCTTGAATGAAAACCAGTAAAACTGGAGGAACGACGAATATGAACGAAATAAATAAAAATAAAAAAAACATATAAATCGCTTTACGAGTTTTGAGATCCGCCTTCGACTTCCGTTTACTGTAGTTTTGATGCTAATGCGCTGGTGTTATGGTGGTGCTGGGATGGGATATTGGGATGCTTTGGTGATGCTTGGCGGTGTTGCAGCAGCGTGGCAAAGAAGAGATTTATATCGAAATGGAAATTCAAGTGAAAAATAAAAATTTGTGTTTAGATTCGATGATAACCCAAACCCTTCGTACCTCAGTTGGTCGACGAGAAGAAATATATGTGATTTAATGAATGAAGATGACGACCGATGACGACAACGAGGATGTTTGTTTTATAATAATCTTTTATATCAAATGTGGGAGCTTTTGATTGATCGATATAATCGGTTGTCGTAAATTTTTTTTTCTCGGAATCAGATTAAAAAAATTTATTTTTGAAGAATAAAATGGTTAGGGAGAGGATTATTGGAATTTATAAAATGGAAGATCTTTTGTAGTTACCAGTAAATATTTGCTTTAGGGAAAAATAACTTTATTAAGAGAAAAAGTCACAATTAACGATATTGTAATGACTTAAAGTTGAAAACCAAAAATCAGTTCATATTCTGTTTAGTACAATTTTGTATGAGGCCCCAAGGGGTACGAAAAGCAACTAGTAGGGCCACATGGGGATCCAGACACTAGCTAGTAAAAATACAAGGTCTTGTTCTGGCGACACGATTGTTTTATAGCAGCCGACTTGACAGCACAATTGGGGTATTCTCCCTCATCAGGTCTATGGATTCCCGGTTTGGTTAAAAGTTATGCCATCTTAAATGGAATTTGAGTGACAGTGTCTTGAATTACATATTGCATGTTTGAGCACGTATCCCCCAAGCTAGACAAATTGAAGCAACTTGAGTATTGCAGAGATTAAAAAACTGCAGTCAGTTGGTGACGGCAGTCAATTGATTTATTTTCCAGGCCTTTTTACTTCCTTAAAGACTAACTTTAAATAATGTAACAGTCAACAAAAATTAATATATAATATTGCTTGGAAGTTAACATTAGCAGTCAATTAGTTTATTGATTGCAGTACTTTTCAACTGCTACCAGTCTTTAATTCATTTAAAAAAAGTCTTAGATTAAGACTAACTAAGTCAGTAGGTAAGTCATTTGAATGCAGTCAGTAAGTCATTTGACTGCAGTCTTTTACATGGAATAGATACGCAGTAAAAAAAAAAAAGAAATAGGGAAACAAAAATAATTAAACTAAACACATCTTAAATTAATGAAATCTCGTAAAAACAAAAAATTGTATACAATTTAAAAAATGAAAACATTTAGCATAGGGTGAATTGGGGTAAAAACAAATAAGAAATATATTCGATTTTAAAAACTCTTTGTTTTTGAAAGAAAATATTTAGAGGATGGACAGATCATTAAATAGAAATTTATTAAAATTGAGTTTTTTATAGGCGAATTTGGGTGATAACGGCATTAATTTTATGAATAAATTATTAGCTAAATTTTAACTGGTAACTGACACAAAATAAATGGTTAAGTTTGGTGAAATTGATATCAAATTTCATTCCTTTGGATTTTAAGTAGAAAATTATTTTTGAGATTTTTAAGTTTATAAAAACAAAATATTTTAATGATTGTACTGATTACTTAATCCAACAGTGGGAGTAATACTCAATTTTGACATATTCACGATAAAATCTATGAACCCGCGGCCCATACGTCATTCATCTAAATATTTCTCTTAATTTGAAAAAGTCAAGTAGGTACATTGAAAATACAAACTACAATTGTACTTATTTTCGCAGCAGTATCTTCATTTTATTTCGGAAGTACTTTTCACTTACAAAGATAAAATCGGGAGTTTTATTTACTCACAAAAGAAAAAAACGATTGAAACTTAAAGAAAGGTTAAAAAAAAAAAATAATTTCGGGAAAATAAATAAATATGTTAAAATCATAATGAATTAGATCTCTAGTTGTGAGTCATCTTTTTTTTATTTTTCTGAGAAATTCAAAGAATATTTCGAATTTCTAATTTCTTCTAAGGACTTAAACTTTCATCAAGAACCTACATATATAACAGCTTTGATTTCCTCCAAGAAAAACGTGTTTTCCAGGTTAAGCCTACTCTTATAAAAAAGAGAATAATTTTTACTTGCAATATATACATAGGTACTATATGGCAAGCTATGGATTCGAACTCGATATTTTGATCAAAGTCGACATTACGATGATAGCGAAGTAAAAAAAAGTGGGTCTCGCGATTCTGTCTGTCCGTCCTTTCGGCTGTAGCCTAAATGGGCAGATCGATTTTCTTTACCTTTGATACCTAGCGTTTTTTGGGCACTCCCCCCTCACTAAAGACCAAAAATAACGGTACCTACCGTAAAATTTTTTTTTTATCAAAAAACAAAAATCTTATTTCTCTCAAAAACGTACCCACAAAAAAAAATCCAGTAATTTTTTTTTAACAAAAAGGCTACCATTTAAAAAACAAAAAATTCCGAAAAATGGTTATAAATGGTAGATACCTCCCATAGAACCATTTTTTTGATTTTCAATTTTCTCAAAAATGGCTTAACTGAATTAGTATAGTACAATTTTTTTATAAAGAATTTTTTAAAAAGTATTGCATACGAAATTTAGATTTTTTTTTTTTTGATTTAAAAAAATGGATTTTTTTTTTTGATTTAAAAAAAATGCAATTTTTTTTTTTTTTTTTGAGAACTTAACAATTTGAAAACGACTTGGTCGATTTTTATTAACATTGGCATCCAGCAGTTTTTTGACATTATCTAGCAGATTTTAAATACAAATTATTTGTATAGCCAAAAATAACTGTACCTCTCCTGAAAGTGTTGTAAAACCGGTATTGAAAATCTCATTTTTCCCAAAAACGACTCCTACGATTTTGATTCAAATTTTTATGTAAGCTAATATCAGTACGATCTATCATATTAATGAAAAGAAAATTTTATCTACCCTCTAAAAATGGTATCTCTCATAGAACCTTTTTTCTTTGAATTTTTTACATATGAGCTTCTGATAAGATCAAATAATATTGCATATCAAAACTTTCAAAAACTAGATTTTGAGTTTAAAAAAAAAAAAATTCAAAATTCGATATTTCGAAAATGGATGGTTAATTTTTTTTTAACTCCGCATTAATAAGTTCTAAAAAAATGCGTAGTACAAATTTTTATTTTATTATTAAGTATTAGTTTATTATTTTTTTTTCAAAAATATGTTAAAAATTTTATACTTAAAAAATAATTTAAAAAAAAAAACCGCTCCAACTATTTTTAAATTTATTGTCTCTTAAATTGAGATTTGGGTAATAAATGAGATGGTGTACATTGCGTTGTTGTCAAAACAGTTTTAGAAGTTGTTTAATAAATTAATTTCAGTTATATTGATTTTTTTTAACAATTTTTTAAGTCTAAAGTGTAAGTAACATTGTATACTTTAAAACCACAGTATGAGCAAGTTCGTGCGATCCAGTTGTGCATTTTTTGTTTGTCTTTACAATTTGAGATACCATTCAAGAATTTAAAGCATTTCGCGTTCAACAAAAAAAACATCTTTTTTATCGCTGTTTAGAACTTATGTTTGTACCTACAAATTTTAAAGCTTCTTTGATAAGCTTGTTAAGTGTGAAAAAATTGATAACTATACGACTGACTACGAATAGATATATCTTTTGTTGGCTATGCATTTCTCAAGCTATATGATGCTATAAAAAAAAAATACATTAAACCAGCTGTCCTAAATTCTGTTTCCGGTTGAACAAAAAAGCAATTGTGGTTATAATGTGTAGGTAGGTAGGCAGATATACTTTACCTACTTATTATAAATTCTTAACCAAATATGTAACAACACGCAATAAATTCGTCAAAAAAAAATAAAAACAAAAATTATATCTTAACATGCAGCATGGCATACATATTTATATTAAACCGGAACTAAAGTATTTTTTTTTTTTTTTTTTTTTTTTTGTATTTTTGTTTAAAGCAAACCGGACGCACGTTGGGCACAAACATAATCCAACACTTCAATGAAAAACGTTAAAGAGGATATCTTATGGCAAACACACGCATTGGCATATCCACCGATCAAATGCAGAGTCACATAGGGCGTCATCCGAGTGGTATAGTCTTCGTCGTCGTCGTCGTGTATTCATGCCGGTACCCAGTACCCTTAGACATAATTAAATTACAACAAAAATGTACCTACATACAACCGACCGACAAAAATTTCAACAACAA
The DNA here is from genome assembly GCA_951394125.1 of Epistrophe eligans. Taxonomy (NCBI): domain Eukaryota; kingdom Metazoa; phylum Arthropoda; class Insecta; order Diptera; family Syrphidae; genus Epistrophe; species Epistrophe eligans. Next base: position 30,504,463 of record OX596029.1, read on the forward strand.
TACAAAAAAAAAAATATCAAAAAATCGGAAGTAGTTCCGGAAGTGAATGTGTACAAATGCGTACTTAATGCAAACACAATTAACCACGCCGTATAGGACGGAACAACCCCTCGATTTTAGTGTTACTTCCGATTTTTTTTTTTTTTTTTTTTGGGTAGGTACTTATTTTCAGTTCATTCATGATTCTATTTCGAGCAAAAAGGATATAAACTGACATATTATGAGGGTTGTAGAGCATGCTGGTGTCGGTCGTTTGGCTAGTCGGTCGATCCTTTTTTTTTTTTTAACGCACACATGTCCATATGCAGAATGCAGTCACGCACCCTTAAGCATCACACCAGTCAAATTGTGTATAAACGTTTATAATCCTATCCGGTTGGAATTTCTTTCATAAAATGTGTTCAAGTTGTCCTTGTTGGGACGATGAGGACGACAACGACAACGGCGGCGGCGGTGGTAGAGGAGCCTGCTTGCCAGACGGTTGGACAGATGCTGAACGCATGTGCAAACTGCTGCAAACGGTAGCCATATACAAATGAATGGATAAATGAACAAAAGCCAAAGGCTCGCATTGTTCAGCACGGAAGTTGCTAGGAAAAAAAAAATTAAGAAAGAAGGAACATTACTTCCGTGCAATTTGATTTGATTATGACACGAACCACCCTTTTCAAAGGACAGAAAGTTTCAAATTTCTTTCGCTATTATATAGGGATACGTACATGTGACTCATAAAACGAAATATATGTAAGGGAATTCACAACTTACCAAAGAGGCAAGGTAAAAAAAAATTATGAGACTTTCTGTTTTTTTTGGAGAAGCAGCCGTCGAAAGCGGAAATCTGCATGAAGTTGAATTGGGTTTACCTCTCCCGAACTTCATCACGTAAATCTTTAAAAATATCAAATAATCTTCCTATAGCTCAGGCAAAATACTTTAAAACGCAATTATCTTTATTTTGGTAAATAAAAGAAAATATTGTCTAAAAAAAAATCAATTGCGAAATCGTGTGCGCATAAAATATTATTCAAGGTCAAGTGACGATAATATCGGTTTTTCACCTTAACCATTTTTGGAGTCGCAATATCATGTAACTGATACCTCGACTGTCGACTATAGATAGACAGTAAACAAAAATATTTCTTGTAGTAAATAATATAATCTTAAAAGTGAGTTTAAATTTTTATCGACTAGGTACTTCGCCATTTAGAAGAAAAGAACAAAAAGCCAGTATTTTTGACTTTGACCAATTTTATTTATTTGTATTATATTTTAAATTATAGCTAAGGTCGATTAATTTACAGTTTTGTAAGAAAAAAAATCAATAAAATTTACGTATTAAAAGTTATTGCGAAAAACCAATATTTTCCATACTTCACTATATTTTTATAGGAGGAATATTTTGTAACTGAAAGTTCGTATGGAAACGAATGCTTTAATATTTATAATATTATTTTTTAATCTAAAAAGTGAATTTAAATTATTTTTAAACTACATAACCATTTAAAGGAGAAAAAAACAGTATTTTTTATTTTTTCAATTTCTTGAAATAGTGATGTCCATAACATTATAGCTATCAGAAAAATACATGTTAATGCTTTGGGGCAGAAATGGTCAAATAATCTTAAAAAAAATTAAACTTAGACATTAGGTGATGTATGCGAAAAACCAATATTTTCGATAGTTCGTTTTTTGTAGTAGAAATATATTGTAACATGTAAATATTGTAAAGATTGAAGAGCAAAAAACCAGTATTTTTTTTTTTAAAGCATTTTTTTTTTTTAGTAATGATATCTGATTTAAATGACCACTACTGGGTTTACTTCCTCTTCTACTTGCGTGTGCCCCCTGAGAAGCAGTTTTTCTCTACTGGGCCGTCCGTCGGTAAGTTGTTAGGTTCTTACCCACATTTAAAAAGGTCCATGCCTCTGCATCGTATAGCAGGGCCAGGATGATTAGCGGCGTGTTAGGAGACACTTTAGTTTCTCGATTGCAGCAATTGTTAAGAGTTATTCTTCATTTTATGTCAGCGCTGCTATCGATATTTGAGCTGCTAGCGGAGTATTACCTTAATTGTATAACACTCAATGGAAACATTCTGTCCAGGACGTTATTGAATGAAGAAAAATGGTGAAACCTACTGACAATTTTTACGACCTCTTAAACAGAATTTTAGGAGCCGTACCTTACTTTCGACATTAAATTGTTCGAGGCTGCCTTAACGCCAAGCTATAAGAAGAGAAGATATTATTGGTGGTAAAGTCAAAAAGTACAGCTTGATGCATGACATTATATCCAATAACGGTTTCAGAGACATTTTAGTAGCTAGAAGGTACACTCTTGCACATCTCAAACATTCTCGAGGTTACATGGAGATTTTCTGATCTTTCAACCGGTTCAATTATAGATAAACCACGATCCTAGAATGAACAAATTTTCCAAAGGGTCATTATTAACCCGGACCATTAACTCTTTGATGCCAAAGTACGGCTGCGAATATCCCGAAAATCCCGAACTCAACCAAAACAGAGAAATAAATACAATCGTAAGAGATTGTTGAGTGCTGTTTCGATGCAATCTCGAATAAGCAGTGCTATTCTTCTAGCATCAAATATTGACAGCCAGTATCTAGATTTCTAAAAACCTATCAGAAATAGGTTTGTTGGAATAGTTATATGCTTGATAAATGGAACCACACCATTGTTAACCCGATGCTTTAGAAGAGAGTCATCTGAACTCCCACAACTAAAGAAGAATAAGAGCTTCTTAGCATCGTTAACAAGATCATATTTGTTGTCTCTATCCCATATTTAGGGAATGAACATCGTCAAAACGATGATGGTTTTATGTAATTAAAACCAGGCGATCCCACATTACAGCACATAATATCTTGTAGGCCATGCCAGAGCAGCCCGATTGATCTGTAGTTGTGGGAGTTCAGAGGACTCTCTTCTAAAGTATCGATTAAACAATGTCTTTTAACAATTTGAGCTTAGGAGTCGTCCAACAACAACGATATTTATCACATAATATCTTGTACACTTTGCCTTAGCAGCCCGATTGCTCTATAGTTGTGAGAGTTCAGAGGACTCTCTTCTAAAACATCGATTAAAACTATGTATTTTAGCAATCTGAGCTTAGGAGTCGTTCAACAATAACGATAGCCATATTTAGATCGAGATCAGAAAAGTCTACCATCGATATTCACATTACGGTAAAACCAAACAAAAAAAACCAAGGGACCACCTTCTTATCGAGACCACTTTATCAATACGATGTCTTACAATTTAAAATTGATCTAATTACGTGTTCCTGTTTTTATTTTAATTCGTTTACAATTTTACAATTGAATAAGATTTATTTAAAACAAAAAAACACGCCTTAAAACAACTTTTCAAGAATGTCTGATTTAAGTTATACCTACTACCATCATCCTTTGAATTTTTATCGTCTCGTCGGAACCTTCAGGTTTGTTTTTGTTTTTTTTTTAACAAATTGGTCTTGTACTAACCCAATCATTCAACTTAATACAAAATGTATTGAAAGGAAACAATATAATTGAGGAAGTAATAATTACAAAGCAAAGACGACCATCTGGCTATATGCGGGGAAAAAAATCAGCTTTGGTTTCCTCCTCGAACTCACAGGATATACCATTCTGAATTTAACATCTGACTTCATTATTGTGAGTGTGTTTGGACTGTGGAGTGCAATTTTCATTCCACTTGAGTTAGTTTTTTTTTTTTTTTTTTTAGTACCTATTGCTTATTCTTATTCCTGTTTTTGTTCTCGTGATGCAACGAGTTCTCGAGTTTGGTCTCTATGATGATGACATGCACGACATGATAATTAGGCTTTGTTGTGTACAGGAAATGTGTGATTGTCCAGAAAATTATGCGAAATTATCGTCCTTTTACGACGAGAAAAAAAAACAACAACTCTGTCAGTTACTACCTTATGGTTAAGATTCTGATATGTATGGATTCCATAAGAACTCTTAAAGGAGATTCGTAGTTGGTTAAAGTGGCAACTGTAAGAGTAAACATTAAGTGCGATACTTTACGCCAGCCATCAGTCATGTCGCGTCGTCATATGGAATCAGTTTAGCATTTTTTTTTTTTTTCCAAATCTTTTTCGGGTTCTATATAAACATTGTACGCATCTTTGTAGGTTTTGTTCGCTTCGAAACAGTTCAATGCCTTTGCTGGAGACCTTTACGATTCGGAGCGAACTATCTTCGACTTCTATTTCTACCCCCAGGAGTAGGTTTAATTTTTTTTTTTTTTTGAAAAACATACAACCATCATCGGAACGAAATGGGCCGAGCGTATCTTGTTACTAATGTGTCAACATTAGAATCGAAAAACATAATGCAGGCATAAAGCAAGCAGGCATTTGTCTGAGAGTGAGACTCGAACGCGTGAGTCTGAGTTTACTCTAAAGCAAACACACCTGTGTCAACAATATGCCCTCTTGGCGCGCTCAAGAGGGTTTGTAAGGTTTTTTTCGTTTATTATTATTTTTTTTTTAATATTTGATAAAATGGGGTTCGAATGTGAGACTCTGGAATCTTGCATTTTTTATTATTATTTTTCTTATCAGTATGTTTTTGTGGTTTAGTTTAAAAAGCGTACGCACGCATATGCCCCGCCACTGTCTCAACAAAGACTGATGATTGTGTTAGCTCATTGAACTTTGGTTATATATATTAATATCTTTATTAATGTTGTTTGGTTTATTTTGGTTCCTAAACCTACAAATTGGGGATAATAAATTACTTAGCATTGGATACTCATGTTTTTTTTTTTCAAGGTATTTTTTTATATCGAAAAGTCTAGGAAGATAAATATTTTTTTTTTTAGTTCGGTATAAGCACTTACCTCCTTGCTTGGCACACAAATTGGAGTACCCTCTTTGACAATACCATTTTCAACCATTACACCCATAACGATTGGATCACGACTGTTAAAAATAAATTGAGGCAGTATCTGAAAAAAAAAATAAGGAAAACAAATATTTTAAATAATTTTAGATTTTTAAATTTATCAATAGATGTGTTTTATTTAAAAGTTTTTGGTGGCCAGGAAAAATTTACTAAAGAGAAGTCAATCTTGAAACAAAAATCAAGTGAATCATAATTATCTTTTTTTTTTTGGAGAAGGAATACTGACTAAAAAAAAAAATTGAAAGTCGAAAATAAATATCAAAAAATCGTAAACACGATTCCTCCAAAAAAAATAATCAACTTCTCTTCCTGCCCCTAATCGTTTGGAAGATATGGACATATCAAAATACCAAAACTTGCCGAAAATGTCTATATTTCACGTATGGCTCCAAAACGATGAGTGTTTTCGAAAATATGTTCAAGCTAAGTTTTTTCATTATGTTACCCACCCTCGAAAAGTAAATATATTTCTTTCCTTACATCGATCATTTAAAAGAATCATTATTTAAAAAAAAAAAAAAAAAAATGGTAAAAAATACCGGTTTTTTTATTTTTACTTTCAAACGCTCATTTTATAGATCATAATATTTTCTACTCCAACTATTAAGACACTTTTGTTCATACGAACGACCAGTTACAGGATATTTCTACTTCAAATAGGCGAAGTTTCGAAAATATGGGTTTTTCGAATACAATTCCTAACATGTAATTTTTTTTACAAAAATTTGTAGATTATTTGACCTTTTAAAAATAAACATACATTTTTTTTCAAGTGTGTAGTTATAAATTGAAAGATTTAATTATTTAAAAACAAAATGTTCAAAATCAAAAATACCGGTTTTTCGACTTTTTTCCTTAAATGTCGGAGTTGTAAAAAAAAAATCATATTTACTACAAGAAATGTTATCATACCTTTTTCCATTGACAGTGGACAATATTTCTTATGTCAAAATAAAGATAAATGCGTTTAAAAATCTGTTATTTAATTTTTTTCGCAGATTAGTCCTATTTTTGTACATTTATCTTGCAAATTTTCGAAATTGAACCATTTTAAGTTGCGATATCTTGTAACTTATGCTTAATACGTGGAAAAAATGTATCCTGTAATAAAAACATATTATACCTAGAAAATAGGAACTAGCAATTTAAAAAAAAAATCGACATTTTAAAATAAAAATAAAAAAAAACGGTATTTTTTACTTTTAAACAATATTTTTTTTTTAAATGATATCGTTTGAATTATTGCTACTAGGAAAAATATGTTAATGTTTTCTCTCAGATGGTAAGATAATCTACAAACTTCGTAACAAAAGAAACTGTTTAAGAGTTGTATGCGGAAACCTGTATTTTTGACACTTCACCTGTTTGAAATATATTGCTATATTTTTACTAATCATTCTTATGAAAATGATGAACATATTTTATTTTTCGATAATTTTGTCATTTAAAAGTAAAAATCGAAAAACCAGTATTTTTTTACTTTTGGCCATTTTTTTTTTTTTTTTTTTATGATGAAGAAAAAGGTCATATTTTTTATAAAATAACATAATCTACTAGCTACACATAAGGTAGATTACTTTTCGGTAGTGTTTATTGTTCAGAAGTTATATGTGACGAAGAAATATTTTTAACATTTTACCCACAGAAAAACTTTTTATCTAAACCATATTCGCCAAAAGGCTTTTTACCCAGTATTTCTTATGCCGATTGCGTTTATAAATCTTCTCTTGGTAAAATTATCATTTGCCTAGGCTGCTAGTAGAAATTCTACATACGGTCTTGGAACTCGATTACATGGCCATACACGACAAAAGCGTTCTTCTTGTGGCTTCGTGGGTCGATTGAAAAGGGCGATACCTTTCGAATTATACATCATTGAGAAATATTCCGCGTGTGTTTTTACTTTCGAAATAACCAATAGTCCTAACATTTTGTTTTTTTTTTTTTTGACACTTGATTGGACTTTGGGTCTTGTTTCTTAGTTTGGAATTTTCGAACTTTCTTGATCTTTATCAAATCTTATGACTCAAAACATTTGTTGTATGGGTTTCGGTTTAGTGGACGTATATTTACGTAAGAACGCACAAAAACACATTTTCTTAACTTTAACATCTTTATAATGTTAACTTACCTTAAGTTTACACGGGAAGACAGCAACCGATCGGAACTCTTCACGTTTCTTTTGTTTAAGTTCCTCCCGATATGCCATAAATTTATCAAATAAATGATAAATAATATCGGCTTGGAAGATTTTCACACCCAATGAATCAGCCATTTCTTGAGCATCACGTTCAACTTTAACATCGAATGCAAGAATAGTTGCATATCTGAAAATATATAAAATAATATAAAAAAATAAATTAATATTTAAAATTTAAAGGTTAAGCTATAAAATTAAAATGAAATACTTTTTAAATGGCCTCCAATAAAAATTTAAAAACAAAAAACAGAGAAAACCAAAATAAAAATCCAGATTTTTTAGTGCAATCAATCAGTTCATTTATCGACCTCAATAAAAGACAAAAAAAGATTTGTCTGTCTGATCAACTATAAAACTTATAGCAAGCAAACAGCAACAATTTATTATATGACTTCCCCATTTTCTTGGCGACGACGACGACAACAACGATGAACTGTTTTTTTTTATTACATTTTTGTCACGAAATTTTCGATCGTAAAAGCAGAAGCACTTAAAAATTTAAAACACTTAAAATGAATCTAAAATTATATTTTGGCCAAATAAATTTAAAAGGATCTACGTATATAGGATATGAGATCATTTTGACGTTTCACTTTCATTTAAACTGAATGCAGTTATCAATTCTAAAAAAAGTTTTATTCGGATATTTCCCCCATAAGGTGTTTAAGCCAGTAAGTCCACTTTACCATTAAATAAAAAATAAATTTTCTGCGTGATAACCAGGCCCTACTGACTTACAACTCTCAGCCAATCCTGTGTGCGTGTTATTTGCAGGAATTGAGGTGGCCTACAATTTTCTGCCTGGCAGTCGTGAAATAGCTATAACTCCAGCCTATAAAATCTTGGTGGTAGCTCACCCAATTGTTGTTGTTTCATTCAAACCTTCAATATTAATATGATGGTGCGAAAGCTTGACAGCCTAACTGCAAGTCTGTTATCACACAAAAACCCTTTATACATTTATTTTATTTTTAGGCTGGGAGTCCAGCCCAAGACTTTTAGCGTAACAGTTTTACGTCTGTCTTATAAGGTGAATAATTGGGGCTCGATTCATAATATTCTGATAAAAGTCGATCAAATCGAAAATGTTAAAACTAATATCCAAAGCTTAGCTGAATAGCTGTGAAATCTTAGCTGAAAACACAACTTCTTTATATACAGGGTGGGCCAAATACAAGTTTCTTTTTAAAAATGCAATAAAATTAACAAAATTAATTGTTTTCCATGTATTATTAGTAAGAGCAAACATTTCCATTAATTATGAAACACAACGTCGTTCAAGTGGCTGCCTCGGCTGGCTTCGCCGTAGTGTCACTCCAAATTTCTAAGACCTTTTTGATGGTTTCGGGCTGCAGCTCAGGGATTGATTGGATCATATTGGCCTTAAGTACTTGATTCGTTTCCGGATTGTTGGCATAACATCGGTCGTTCACGGTTCCCCGCAGCTCCGAGGCGGCCAATTGACATGCATGAACCAGAGGTCGTCCAAATCCATGTCTTCAATTTAAAAAAAAAAAAATCATCGGTTGAGATCGATGGCTAGTTGATGTTCGTTAATTGAGTCTCACACTCTCAGCTGAAGCAGCCACATTCTGTGCGCACCGTAGATCATGAGTGTTGTCCACTAGCATACCAGTCTCACGAACATTTTGCACAAACTTGCGTACAGCAGGCGCGGTGAGTGCTTTATTTCGGCCAAAACTTCTTTTCAAAAAAACACACTGTTTGGGCTACACAGCAATAATAATGGAAATAAGTTTTCAATATTTCCCAACGTTGTTCAAGCTCAAATTTAATTTAAAATTATGCTGGATTACACTTCATCCCGAAAAAATCGATGCTTTTTGTGTGTTTCCACCCTTGAAGATATATTTCTGAACGCACCCAGGATCTGTCATTCATCAAATGCAGATTTAATGCCATAAATGACTTTACTGAGATCTCCAAGATCTGGGGTGGGACATAGCCAAAAAAAGGTTGGAAAACACTGCTTTAAAATCAATATTTTCTACTTCACATAAAAAATTAAATTTTCAGATGTTGCTACCATCGACCCCTGAAAGTATTCAATTTCGGGTTTTCACGAATTTCAAACTTTTCCAGTTGAAATTTAATTTTTTTTCTCTCTGAGGGCAAAAATGTCGATATTTATTTTTTCGTTTCCTAAAAAACGTACGTACCTAAATTTTTGCCATCATGAAAATTGTGGATCACAAAATTTCCAACATGTTAATAAATTGCTGAAGATAATGATAAAGCGATATCGCAGTTCAAGGTTAAAACTCTGGAAAGTTTTCGCGTAATAAACTTATACATACAAATTCACTGCAACAACAATTGGTTTTAAAAATCTGATGACGCTTTGATTATTTTTGACTGTAAAAGTGTACAAATCTTTTAATATATGAGAATAAGAAAAATGAGAAATAATTAAAATAATTAAAATAGCATAACCTACGAAATATTAATCGCGTCAAAAATTGTATGGTCTTAATGACTTTCCAACTTAAATTAACAGTTTTTTTCAGAGATAAAGATCAATTTAAGTTTTTTTAAAATGGCGGCTTTCGCCAGAGTAATGACATTCAAAAATCCTGGATTTGAGGTTTTCTAAGAATCTTCTTTCTTCCTTTTTATACATATATTTCGTTCCACCATTAAGTCTATCTATTTCTTGAATGTCCAAAACCTCTATAAGATTAAAGAAGTGCCAATCCTAACTAACTTACTTTATTTGCAACATTGTTGCAAAACAAAAATGTCCAGCTCTAAAAAGGTTCTCGAAGACAAATTTATTACCACCATTAAATAACGTGAAACGTTGACGTTCACCAACTCTAACGAATAACCAAAAGATCTTAACACTGGAAATTGCCTTCCGTTCTAAAAGTTTTTTTTAGATTTATATACCTACTATATATATTTTTTTGTTTGTATATGTATGTTTGGTATAGAGAAGTCTTAACCCTATCAATCCTACCTCTCGATCCAACATAAAAAAAAAAAAACAGAAAGATGAATTTTGTGTCTGGTTTCATAAATTGTCTGCATAAATTGCATTATAACTGCAAAACGTATACCTATAAACAAGATGACCCGAGAAAAAACCCAATGATGTATAGAGGGTGTTTCTTTTTTCCCAACAAAGAAATTTTCTTCCGAACAGGAATAAATAAGTGTTAATTTCTGCATTTTATTTTCATGTAGTTATAATTTATTAACATCAATTTTGATACGAATTCAATTTTTGAAAAAGTTAACAATTATTGTTCAATATGTTTTAAAGGTCGAAATAAAAATCAGAAGCTTTTAAAAAAGGAAAACTAGAAGCATTAAGTCTCATGACCTATGAAACCAACTTCTTGAGAACTATATACCTACTTATGTATGTTCATTCGGTAGTTGACATTCATCAGCACATAAGTTGCTCCCATTTGTCCATTTTCTGCTTTAAATTTACAACAAATTACTAATGACAGTTCTCTCACATTGTGGTTTAAAAAAAAAAAACACCCTGTACAAATTAATCATCGAGATTCAAACATTTTTTTTTTATTCAGAAAGAAGATGATCAATGGTTTTTTTTTTGTTTTGTTATTGTATCTTTTTTGGAAGAATCTAAGTGGATGTGATTTTGTATTTCATTGTTGTTGTTTTTTTTTTTTTTTTTTTTTGTAATTTAACCCTTTCTGGCGAATTCTTCTTGTGGACGATTTTGACAGTTCATGTCTGAATTTATCTTATTTACGACAGACATTGTATGTCAGATAGGCACACACAGAGGCTAATGTAAATGTTATTGAGTGTCTGGTGAATGAATTATGTGGAAAAGATTAATGGTCTGACCGAGAGATTCATTTAACAACATGAATGAATTTTATTTTTATTTTTTTTTTATTTATTTTTTGTGAAACGTTAAATACAAGTGGACAATACAAAAACAAAAATCATCTTACGATGAAATTTTGAGTTTATGGAAAAATTGTTTAATTTCACTAACGCATGGATTTTATTTAAGTGTATGTCTAATATTAATAAAATAAATAAATAAATAAAATTGGTTACAGCTCATGGAATACCAGGGCCTAGTGACTGACAACTCTCAACAATTCATGTGCGTGTTGTTAGCCATCAGGATGTAGGCAATTGTTCATAGTTAAAGATTGGAGGATTTATCACTTCTTTGCAAGAGGCTGTACCCCTGGAAATTTGTTTTTTTTTTTCTGTAAGGTGATGATTTTTTGGGTCTTTAAAAATCATTTATTAAATTTAATTAAAAGATGGCATTCATTGACTTAACTTTGAGACTTGAAACTTCAAATTTGAATTCAATTTTGCATTCTTTGCATTCTTTTCATTGCTTTCATTGTCATTTCCTTTTATAAACCATCCATAAAAATGAAAAAGAATGCAAAATAATGCAAAGAATGCATAATTTCCCAAAAGATTTCATTCAATCGATTGATTGCAATTGAATGATGAATGGGAAAAAATGATTGCAATTTTTTTTATTTAAGTTGGTTGCATAATTTGAAGTCTGAAGTGAAATCAATGAATGCAATCTTTATTAACGATTGCTTTCTTTTACAAGCCTGAAAAAGACAATACGAGGCCTCCGACTTCATAGTCAAAATTACGAACCATTTCGATACAAATTTTTTGTGTTATTATACAGGGTGGGCCAAATAAGACCTTCCAATGCAAAACGAATATAGCAATTGTAGTCGTTTACGCTGGTCTTGCGCTAGCAGTGTTTTCGCAATTTAATTTTTTTATATAGGTTCATCTTATATTATCCAAATTACAAAAATTCTCCGCAATTTTGTTCTGAACATTCCCAATTGCCCAAGCATTGATGCCGAGTTGACAAAAAAAAAAAAAAAAAAAAACACGAGTCCAGCGTTAAACTGTCAATTCCCGTTGAAAGAAATCTACGTTGTTGATATATGGCATTGGTATCGAAATATTTAATATTATTTCATAAGGAAAGGATGTTTGTTCATGACTTGAAAAAATCTCTTCAAAATCAGAAATTCTTAAAATTGAGATGAAAGTCAACGCAGGCTACATTCACCCGGTAAAAAATCTGCTGTATTAACATTGACATAAGTCAACGTATTGACAAGCATTCTGTCAATGTGTCCTAACTGAGTTGATAGGGTGATAACACGTTCACACAAAGTAATCAACGCGTTGAACCTAAAATGTATGTCAACGCAAGTTTTTACGCAACCGTCAACGCAATTTTCAACGTATTAACACTATTCTGCGTTGACAATTACACGTCTTTACAACTTTGAGATAAAATTTGACGTCATAGAATCAACGTGCTGACCATTTGAAGTTGACCGTCTAATCGTAGCTTTAATCATACTCGTAACATTAACCTGTAATAACACCCGTAACATAATTTCTATTCAAAATTTGAGATAGTTTTTCAAATTGTTTTTTTATCCTTACACAACTGGAACGGAAAATCAATTTTCGAGAAATATTTTACACCATATAAACATTTCGAAGCAAAACTCCAGTTTTGTATTATGACACGCCCAACGCAATGGATCATACGAATATAACTAAACAAAGTACATTTTTTATTTTTTTTTATTATTTTTTATTTTTTTTAAATTAAATTTAATTTTTTTTTTAAATCCAAAATTTGTTTTTTGAAAATTTTTTCCAATAATATGGCAGATCGTACTGATATAAATTCACATACAAATTTTAATTAAAATCATAGGAGCCGTTTTTGAGAAAAATGAGATTATCCTTAACGGTTCTTAAACACTTGTATGAGAAGTATCGTTATTTTTGGTCATAAAAATAATTAATAATCTGCTGAATAATGTTCAGGTTCTGAAGAAAAAATTTTGAGACTTTTTTAACATTTTTTGAAAGATTTTCTATAAAAAAAAAAAACTTGGGCAAAATCAGTTGATCCGTTTTTTTTTATAAAATGGTAGCCTTTTTGTAAAAAAAATATACTACATTTTTTTAAAGCTGTGAGCACTTTTTTGAGAAAAATGAGATTTTCATTATTTGGAAAAAAAAAACCTTGTACCTACGGTATCAGGTACCGTTATTTTTGGTCTTAATAAAATTTAAAAAAAACCTGTCGGGACAATGCCCAAAAACCGATAGGCGCGAAGTTTAAATAAAATTGATCTACCCGTTTAGGCTGCAGCCGACAGGACAAACAGGCAGACAGACCCCCTTTTTTTATCAAAATCTCAAGTTCGATCTTTTTTACGCATTCATACTTGGCTATATAGTACCGAACCTATGCATACATCGCAAGTAAAAAATTGTGAGTGCCAGGACTCAAGATTAAGATGTGTAAACATCAATGTTCGTCCAAGTACCGTTGTTTTGTTATGGAACAAATGTGTGACACGTAACGTATTACATCTAAGGGTAACATCTTTAGTTTACTCTAACACCGGCATAGATGTTTACACATCAAAAACCAATTAGTCCAAAGTGTATTGCATCTTTGTCATTTTCGCAAAGCTTTATGTCACATTTTTTGTTAATTTTTAAAATGACTGACAAACAAATGTAAAAGGAATTACCCTTTTAAAAAAGTAGGTATTTGGAGGCCATGCATAGTATCTAAAAAATACTGCAGCCTCGTAGGGCCAAAACCCCTCAATAGCTTCAAAACCTTACTCAAATTGGAGTAAATCATCATATATATTATTTCTATAGTCTGGATCCCTTTTCCGACCGATTTTGACAAATGAGGTGTCAAACGAAGCAAGATTACCTGCTGATTTGACTTTTTATAATTTAATTTTTAAAATGTAAATAATTTGTTAAAAAACTGCATTTGTTTATCGAATACTATTCTAATAGAAATAAAATCTATAATGAACACTTCAACTTTCCAATTGATATTATTTAAGCATGTAACATTAGGTCCGTTTATTTTAAAATAATTTGTGGATCTTTTATTTTTATGTAATTGCGAGAATTCTCGCACGGGTAGGCTAATTTACTCCAATTAAAAAAATAATAGATCTACTCCTTTTTTTCGACACTGAAAAATTCAACAAAAAAATGTTTGCCTGACTACAACTCTGACTCGGAATGTTTAAATCTCAAATTATATTCTGTTCTGAAACGAATGGAATTTATTTTTTTGTTGAAAAATATTTATTTTTTTTAAGACTATCTAACAAAGAAAGAAAAACCCAAATTTTCAAAAAATGTATTTTTAACAAAAAAATTTAAAAAGTAGAGTTTTTGAAAACTTGGGTTTTTTTTCTTTGTTAAATCAACTCCGGAAATTTTTTATTTAATCCACTTTTTTACAAATCTCCTCAGAAATTTTACTCTTGTTCTTACCCTGTCCGTGGCGTAATGTGTAAGGCGTTGGACTGTTACGGCGAAGGTCTTGGGTTCGATTCCCAGACTATGCCACCTAAAAATAGAAAAGTTTTTCACGGGTTACTGCCTCTTGCGAGAAAATGACAAATCCTCCAAGAGTATCTCTTGTCATGAAAAAATGCTTCTCACCCTAGCCGTTCGGATTCGGCGGAAAAAATTGTAGGTCTCATCTATTCCTGCCAATAACACGCACACAGGAATGGTTAAGAGTTGTAAGTCACTAGGCCCTGATTCTACGCGAGCTGTCGCGCCGACCAATTTATTTATTTTGTTTCCTAGCCCTGCCCACAAACTGTAGATAAACATAGACACTCATAATTTTTTTCATGCGAAACCATTATTTCTTTGTATGCGCATTTTTATTTTCGACACACAAAGGACATTACTGAGGCTGTATAACTTTTCAAAAATTAATCACCTTCTAGTCGATTCCTCTGCACAAAAAAGGTTTCATTTTTATTTTTCGTGTTAAATTAATCATAACATTTTATTGCTCATTAACTAAAATTTGAGTCATAATCTCACCCTTTTTTTTTTTAAAGATAATGGAACTTTGCATCAAGATTAATATAAATACCTACACTAGAAGCTATAAAACCGTATAATTTTTATGATTCATTCAATCCATTAAATTAACAAACTGTGACCGCACAATGAGCCACCAAATTCTCCAACACTTAAGTTTTGTTTAATTGTTACACTCACTCATCGCCACCGCACTGGTCGCTGACTATATAACCATAAAATTGGAACAAAAGCCGTCCTATCTTCTTTGTCTTGGACCGCGCTTATGCCCATCATATATGTAAGTTTCAACATCATCATGGATCGTTTGGTCTCAGATTGGGATGGGATTGATTCTTATATTGAATCATCGTTAATTGGCCTTTACGGGTCATCATTAATATATATTATATACGATTACGATTGCCATGCAAAATCTACCAAAAAATACAAAGTGTGGCTTCGACTCTATTACAGAAAATAAAATTAAAAGAATGCAAGTGCACACTGCTAGTGGGTTGAATAGGGCTATGATATTTCTTTTCTTTTTTTCAAAAAATTTGGTTCAGACTGTATTCCTTTATACAGAAAATGTTATAAGAAAAAAAAGACAAATAAACCTTATTTAACCTTACTTTATAAAAAAAAAGATATATAAGGTCAAGTTTTGGCCTTGTAAAAAATTAAAATTCGAGATTTTTTTTGTTGTACCTAATCGTAAAGAATGTTTTTTTTTTTTTTAAATTGTAAAGAAAAAATTTTAGCGTTTGCAGTTTTATTGAAAAAAAGATCATTATCCTTTTTTTTGGTCAGACCAATAGATTTTGAGAAAATTATGGCATTTGCTTCTATTCGATTCCAGACCTCCGGCATGACAGTCCTACTCACTAACCATTGATACATGAAGTTATCACTATTACTTAAATATTTGACCTTTTCCAATGAATCGTAGTGTATCGACGTCTAAACGTCATCCATGCGTCTTGGTGATGGAATCAATGACCGATGCAAACGTAAATCCGTGACTAATTTATGATGAATGCGATACAATATAACCTATACTTGAGACCCTTGGTTCAAAAGTTCGGCCTCGTCCATATAGTCATCCAGACTCCAGAGAGGTGCTTGACATGTTTTGCCCACCACCACCACCAAAAACACGAACATGGACGAAAACACAATAAAGGTAATTTGATGCCATGCAGAATTTCTGGACAATCGAAGCTGGAAGATTAATGAAGTTTTCCATCTTTTTCTTTCTTTTTTTTTAATTTATGATATTTATTTTAATTGCTTAGGTCCGTGCATCGCGGCGTCTTCGTCCATTTAGTCATCGATTGGTTCCTCGTAAAATTATTATTTTGTACATTAATAGTTGATTGATTGAAGAATGTGTTCTTTGTTTGTATGAAATATGTATTTACCTATCCGTGATAAATCAATGCAGGTGACATTATTCTCCTTAGGATAGGTAATCATTGACTGAGCTACAAAGTGGGAAGTGCGTTATAGTGTACTATTCTTGTAAAAACTAATAAAAAAAAAATTACTTCGTTTATGATAAATAACCGGAGTGTCATAAATCAAATCTGGGAGAATGAGCCGACAATCAATGACTTATTTAGTGCTTTTAGAGGAAACTATCGATCAAAACAAAAATAAATAATATACACATTGAGTGATTAGATTGGGAGTAAAGCTGCCGATTTGTCTGTATTTCGAGCCTGTCTATATATATGAGCAATATTTCAAATTTAGCCGATAAGATATTATTACTTTATTACGAAACAATTGTTCAATGACGAAAAAATTGTTTAGTTTGTCACGCGTAAACTCAGAAAGTATTAAACTGATTTACTTGAAACAAATTTTATACCTAATATTCTTTATTCTTTTAGGATAGTTTAAGACTATTTTTGGTTAGTCTGATTTGTTTGTTAAATCAGAATATTATATTTCTTATTTTTTTTTAACTTTTTCTTTGAAGTTAACACACTTTTTCACTTAGGTATACGTTAAAACTTATTTGATACTTTACAAAAATAGAGATTGTTTTATATAGACAATATTTAAGCGCAAATTTTAAGCCCAATTTTTTTTTAATTATGAAAACAAGCCGAGAAATATGTATGTATTTAAACAAATTTTAAAATGACAACCTTTTGTATTTTTGAATCTAGAAATTTGATCTATATACGCAATCACGGGTTCTGTGGACTATTTCATTATTATTTCGCCATTTTTGCATTTTCTCTTCCTCCTTCCTTCTTTTCAGTTGTTGGCTTTTTTTACAACATCGTAGCGCAATAGGTTTTCTTTTATTTCTTTCTTTTGCATACCTGGTATGGTTAAAAAATTTAACGAGAGACTGCAATCGAACATGGAATTACGATGATAAAGAAAAAAAAAAAGGGGTGTAAAGATTCTGTTTGTCTGTCGAACAACTACTTAAAAAAAAATTAAATAGAAAAATTTACAGATTTCACTCATAGAGTAACTATATGGGACATTGAAAATGACTTCTATTACGTTAATAAAACAAAAACATGTCTAATCTTTGTAATTTTTATTTTGTATACTATTGTTACATTATAATTTCACAAACTGTCTTAGAAACCATTCTACAGTCTGAAGTTCCAATTTGTAAATTTAATATCACTTCCCAGTTGGCGGTTAAATTAATGTTGTTAATTTTTTTAATAAGATGAATATAAGTCTTAATTGTAGTTTAACTCGCAATTAAACAATCATACTCATTTTCATCCGCACCGGTACAGCATTTATACACGAAATTTAAGTTACATACCATCTATCTTAACCTATATCTAGGTATTTGAAGATTCAACTTAGTTCTCGCCTCAATCGGTTGTTGTTCAAATAAAGCTTGTTTTTTGATCAATTTGACGCTTGATGAGAAAATCAAAAGATTTTGAATTTTTTTAAATTGATTTACAAATATTTCAACTATGTATATTGTATAAAGCCAAGACATTTGATTTACTGTCCAGGTAAACCTTTTTTAAATCGAGACAAAATTTGCAAAGAATTTGATGCGAAGCCCAACCTCACTGCTAATTGTTTTTATTCTATAATATTTTATTTTAAAATATTTTGAACCCTTCTTTTAATCAATTTAACAATATCGAGTCGCGTAATTTTTTTTAGACAAAAATAATGTTTTTGACACTTGGAGCTGTATTCTTTTAACTGAGTTTATGAAATGTGTGGCCGAGCGGCGAGCATCAATTTAGTTGACAACCAAATTGAATAGTTTATGGTCTACTTTAAGATGAAGCCTAAAATTTGATTTGCATTTGAGGACCTTAATCTTGAAGATCTGACCATTAGGGCTTAAGTTATAAGTTTATTAAAGAGGTTCAAGTAGGTAGCTATGCAATATGCATGTTCTAGGTTAAAAAATAAAATTGATTTAGAAGTTAGTAAAGTTTTTCCCCAAATGTTGTCTAGCATATTCTAGGTTCTTTAGGTTGATTTAGAAAAAAATCAACTTTTGTCACATTTTACCTTAATTTTGAGACCTAAACCTCGAACATCCGACTATTAGAATAAAAGTTAGAAGCTAACCAAGACCTTAACCTTGATGATCTGGTCCTTAGAACTTAAGTTATAATTTTGTATGAGAGGTTCAAGTAGGTAGCTATGCATATTCTAGGTTAAACAATCAAATTGATTTAGAAGTTATTAAAGTCTTTACCCAAACGTTGTCTAGCATATTCTAGGTTCTTTAGGTTGACTTAGAAAAAAATCAACTTTTGTCATATTTTACCTTAATTTTGAGACTTTAACCTCAAAGATCCGATGATTAGAACAGAATATATCAGCTTACAAAATCGACCCTTTTTGATAATAATATTTTAATTGTTTAGCTAAGTTAATTCTAAGAAGTTATAAGCTAACCAAGACCTTAACCTTGATGTTTTTTTCTTAGAACTTAAGTTATAATTTTATATAAGAAGTTCAAGTAAATACTTATGCATATTCTAGGTTAAACAATCAAACTGATTCAGAAGTAAGTCAAGTTTTGTCAAAAGCATTTTCTAGTCTGACATTTTACCTTCATTTTCAGGCCGTAACCTCAAAGATCCGATGATTAGAACAGAATATACATATAAGCTTACAAAATTGACCCTTTTCGATTATAATATTTGAGTTGTTTAGCTAAGTTAATTCTACCTCTTGCCTGATTTACCTAAACATATCTTAACCTTGAGCATCTGGCCCTTAAAACTAAAGTTATAAGTTTATTAAAAAGGTTCAAGTAGGTACCTATTATGCATATTATAGATTCAACAATCGATTGATTTAAAAGAAAGTCAACTTTTGTCACATAATTTCTTTAGACTGACATTTTACCTTAATTTTAAGACCTTAACCTCAAACATCCGATTATTAGAACAGAAGTTATAATCCAAAGAAACCAACCAAATCCAACCTTTACGATTTTATTATTTGTAAAATACCTACTACAAATGTTCATGCACAATGCACATACCTACCTACATGCATACATACCTACATAATGTATATCATTTTTATGCCCAATGCAAAGCCAATTTTGTTTGCCACGTGGTGTTTTTTTTTATTGCACACACTCCGCCATCTTCTCCCTTCTATCAATATCTTCTTTGTAGGTACGTACCTACGTACCTACGTACCTACTTACTCACATACATATTTTGTTTGTTTTGTTTTCTTTTGCCGTGATGAAATTCGTTCTAAAAAGACAATTTTTCAAGTTTCTAGTATGAAATTTTTTACGATTTTGCAAAAATTTTTATGCAGATTTGTAGCCTGTCATTTAAACTTTAATTATATAGCTTAATATTGAACATCCAATAATTATAACTTAAGTTATAGGCTTCTAGGTGGGCTCAAATCGAGCATTTTTCGAATTTTACATTCCTCCACTGAATCTCGTCCGTTGGCGATGATCAAAATTTATGTACGCTGGCTGAAATTCATCACTTGTGTTTTTTTTCTTCATTTTATTCATTTTGGTAGTTTCTTTGGTAACACCAACCATAAATTCAATCGTTCTCCCCCTATACGCTAGAGTTCATTCTATATCTTTGTTCATTTTGGTAACACCATACTTTTATCAAAACGACCCTATAAACATTTTCAATGTTAAAAAAATATTTTTTTTTAAAAAAGCGCATTGATTTTTTTTAAAACAAGCATTATACACCTTTTTTTCTAATATTATAATATAAGTTAGGAGTACCCAGCTCTATTGCGCACTGTCTTAATATTTAAATAACTAATCATTTTTTAAATTTTGCGAAGCAACTGAAACAAGGGTCTGCTAGTTAATAATAAATTTTATAAATTTCTTTCTTTTAACATTTTGATTGCAGCCGAAAATCGAAAACACAAAAAAATGTACACCCAAGAGAAAAGGTTTGTTCGTAAACTATATTCAAAATAGAATTTCGCCGTTTCCGACTCATGGAGATAAGATGACGTCATAGGCGGTGTTAATGTTTGCAAGATAAAAAGTTTTTCTAGCTAATTACTTTATCAATGATTTTTGAAATATTTTGAACAGAGTTTTCACAACTCAAATAAATTGAACCAATCCGAAACCACGTTTGCAAGTCGACATTTAAAAATTATATTGCTTTTGTTCAAAAGAGATTGATTTTTTTTAGAATGAAAATCGAAATTTGTTGAAATTGATGAATTATAACTTAGATATATGTATTTGATAGGTGGAATTTCAGAATTATCACTCTTAAATTTTTGTGAGTTTACCTATTTTCCGCTTATATTTCTTTCTTCTTTTTTTTCAATTCAAACAAACATCGCTTAAGCGGAGTAAGAAACGAAGTAAACATTAAAAATCACAATCTTTAAAAGCAACTTTGCAACCCAAAGAGAAAAAAAAAAAGAAAAAAAAAATGGTACAAAATTGCTCTCATAATTAAACCTGGACACTTCATAATTCTGAAAACTTACAAATTTTCCTTCGTCACTTTGAAAGTGAAGGAGAACTCTTTATATCTTTTATTTTACTTTGATTTTGTGCGACAGAAAATCATTGTGCACTAGTAGTGCAAAGAAATTTAATTCTAACTGAGAAACACCTTTATTTATGAAAATAGAGAGTTCTCTGAGGTCTTAGTAATAAAAAGAGACCAAAAAATGTCAAAAAAAAATCGATGTCTCAGTCCAATGGAAAATGACAATTATAACTACTCCATGAACACATCCATCGAGATACAATTCAATTATCAATCGTACCAACATTTAATTTAAGACTTGAATAAACGTCAAAAATCCATCTACAGTAAGATTCTACTTTAGCTTTTATCAACCGTAATTCTACTGCCGAAAGTGCAAGTCTCTTTGCGAGACTTTAATGCAATATAAATTAAAAGCGGGATTTTCTTACTGCGAGTTAAAAAAAAGCCCATATTTAAAAGGAAGGTAAGACATTTTAGTTTTTTTTCTTCTTATTAAAATAACAACAACTATCTTTTTTAGATTTACAGAGAGTTGTAAGAGAAGTTAATTTATTAATCATTTGATCTCATCAATTCTATATCACATATATTGGGTTAAAATGAAGCCTAATTTAGTCCCGTTTACTAATCGACAAAAAATCAAAAAATTTCCTTACATCAAGGGTCTGAGTTTATGTGTATATTAAAATCTTTTACAATGGGCCATAATATACGAAAAGATAAACTTCTTCCTATGTAACTTCCCAATGTAATTAACTCCACATCATTATTTTGCTCTGGATTATTTAATTACTCACTTAACATGGAGATAATCATTAACGCATAATAAAATCTAAGATTAGGTATACCCATTTTCAAACATCTCCAAAACGCTTATCATATAAGAAGACTTACATTTCTGAATAAAATATATCAAATCGAGAAAAAAAAATTGTTCCAAGATTTATGAGTTTCCTTAAAAAAAAATGATGAAAACTTAACTTTATCCAAATAATACATAGAACCCTGATTTTATGATCATCTTACCCAAATTAAATTTTATAACTTCCCTTGCAACCGTATTTTTATAATCGCTGAAATCTATTCTCACGAATATCTTTTCCCCATATTTACCGCCCTCCCCCCAAAAAGCAAAAAAAGGAAAAAACTCTGTTTGTATTAAAAAAAAAAAATATACCCACTTCCAGTCGTGCCCTATACGTCTATCCCACACATAGCAACAAAATTTTGGTTAGAAATAATTAGGAAACTACTTCCTCAATTATGTCTCATTTCGGGGCAGCAACAACGCATCAGATACATACATATAATGAAATTTAGAGAAGCAATGAAGAGATACAAATAATAAAAAAAAAAAAATAAATTTGAAAAAAAAAATAGAATCTCAGCTGGACGTGTTTGGTTTTAATGTGTTGTTGTTTTCCCATTTCCAAATCTCCCAAAAACCAAGTAGTTTTCTTTTTGTTTCTATTTTATTATTATTATTTTATGGCGTAAAGGGGCATGTTTTATTTTTTTTTTTTTTTTTTTTTAATTTTTGTTCCCTTCGAATCATCAAAACTCATCTACACATTATAAAGAAGCAAATTACAAAAAACATGTGCGATGCAGCACTGTACTGTATAATAATGTATCTTTGTAAGAGTTAAAAAAAAAATTATCTTTCTACACAATTTCATGGGTATTTTATTGCTTGAAATTATTTTTATTTATTTTTTTTTTTTTAATATTGTATATTTTCACTTGGGCCCTGAAGAAAGTGCTCCATATTTAAGTGGCTCGTAAAAAAATTAAATGAAGCTTTCTACATCGACATAAGAACGACGGAAGAGGTCATGTGTACTTGTGCGTTGTGAATGAATGCCCCCATGTTGCACTTTCCAGTGACGGATTATAGGAAACGTATAAATGGCAGGTTTACTTCGGGCACTCCGAAATAGGGCTCAATTTTCAATTTGTATGATTTTTGCAAAAATTACGAATAGATGTTAAAGAAATTAACTCGAGTTTAACCACAAATATCTCTAAGTTAAACAAGCATTAAAAAACTCATAGAAATTGGTGGGTTAAGTCCGAGTTAAATCGATATTTAAATCGACCGGAAACCTATTTTTAGTTAAACCAGAGTTTTTAAACTCATTAAATTCGGTGGAATAATTTTGGGTGAACTCAAGATTTAAATGAATTGAAAAGATAACTATTTCAAGAGTCATCTCAAGTTCAACTAAAAAATAGTTCTTTAGTTAATCTAGAGTTAAAACTCATAAAAATTAATCGTTTAACTCCGAATTAATTTGAGAATATTTTCAGAAGTTAACTCGATTTTCACCCAAAAATATATCTTTAAAACTTAACACACCTATTTGGTGGACAGCTTGTTCCAGGAGTTAACCCGAGTTTATTCAAAAATATCTGTTTAGTTTAACACGATTTAAAACTCATCAAATTTTAAGGTTTAAATCTGAGTTGCCTTGAGATTTAAATTAACTGAAAACATGTTTAAGGAGTTAACTCGAATTTAACCAAACAAATCTTTTTAGTTAAACCAGGGTTAAAATTTACTTAAATTGGTAATTTAACAACGAGCTTAGCAGAGATTTAAATTTACCGAAAATATTTTCAAGAATGAACTCAACTTTCACCTATTTATATCTCTTCAGTTAAACCAGAACCAGAAGAAACCAAAATTGATGATTTAATTTTAAGGTAATTTGAGATTTAAATTGACTTAACAATGTTTTAGAAATTAACCCGATTTTAACTAAAAACATATCTTTTTTTTAAACCAGAGCTAAAGCTTACTGAAATTGACAGATTAACATTGAGCTAATTTGAGATTTAAAGTGAGCGAAAACATATTTTAGGAGTTAACTCGAGTTTAAATAAATATATGTCTTTAATTAGTCAAGAATAAAAACTCACTAAATTTGTTGATTTACCTCCATGTTAACTCGATATTTAAATTAGCCGGAAATATTTTTCAAAAGTTAACCCGAGTTTAACCAAAAATATCTGTTTAGTTCAAACCGAATTAAAACTCATCAAATTTTGTGGTTTAACTTTGAGTTACCTTGAGATTTAAATTAACAGAAACATGTTTCAGTAATTAACTCGAGTTTCACCCAGAATTAATTCTTAATTTAAACCAGTGTTAAAACTTACCAAAATTGATGAGTTAACTTCAAGTTAATTTGAGATTTAAATTGACTTTACAATGTTTTAGTATTGAACCCGATTTTAACTAAAAATATATCTTTAGTTTAACAGAAACTAAAACTCGCCAAAATTTATGGATTAACTTTGAGTTAATTTGACATTTAAATTGTGAGTTAACTTGATATTTAAATTATTTGAAAGCATGTTTAAGGAGTTAACCCAAGTTTAATCCTAACACTTAGGAGATTTCGTACCAAAAAATGGGCCTTAAAGTTCCATTATTTTAATTTATTTTATTTGACATTAGATATCGGATTATATAAATCCGCCACTGAAATTCTCGCTTGTTGCAATTACAACAAAAATCTATCTTTTTCCAAAGTTCGCCTTGTGTTGACCCAGCAATTGCCATGAATTAGATCGAATGCGGGATGAAATTAATCGATTGATTGAAGGGAATTCGAATAAGTTAGGTTGTAGAATGTAAAGATACCAACCAAGTGCCAAGAAGAGAGAGAGAGAGTATACTAAAATATATAAAAATTGATAGATCACCAACATTTTGTTTTTGTGTGCGAGTGTATTTTTATCTTCAACAACTGACACAATGAGTACAATCGAAATCAAATTACAATACGATCATCATCATCTCCTAACCTAACCACCACCAGCTGACACTTCTACATCAGATATCACATATTGATGGTCACATCGAGTGGGCTTAGATATTTTGTTTTTGTTTTTTTTTATTTTGTCGTTGGATTTCATAGATACTTTCTGTCGTTTTATGGTTTTCCCATTGAGAGATTCGACTATTTAGAAGATAATTCAAGAGCAGAGGGTGGATATAAAATGGACCCCCAACTGGCGTGGTTGTTTATTCTTCCACTTGACGACACGGTGAGAGGGAAATTAAGAACTCAAGACTTTTACAGACAAAGATCGTTCTCCGGCTGGTTTTCTGGCTGGCTGGCTGATGCGTTAGTTTTTTTTTTTTTTTTTTAATTTTTGTTTTAAGATGGATTGTTTATTTCATCCAACAGATCACAGTTGTTGTTCCAATTTTGCTGTCTGTTGCTTCTCCATTTTCAGCTTAAGTTCTTGATATCAGATTTTTTTTTTACTTATTTTTGTTGTTGTCTTTGTATTGTAACATTCTTCGTCCGGTCCGGTGGTGATGGTGGCCGGATGTTGCAAAGAGTGCTTCTCAGCATGATGATTTAAGATTTGTTCTGCTGAGAATTTGAAACGACCAGAAAAAAAAATAAAGAAAGAAAAGAATCTTCTTCTTCTATTTTATTCGTCTTATGTAGCTGTTTTAAAGATCAGCGAGATAGAATTTGTCTTTTTTTTTTTAAATTTATTTTACTTATATTTTTGCTGATGCTATGCGAGATGACGACAAAGGTAGAATTTTGATGATTTGGCAGAGAGGAAGTTAGATAAATGATTGTGTTGGAATTGAATTTTACACAAATGGAGATATGAGTTAGCATATAAATAATAATATTGCAGGAGCGAAAAGTTATGATAAGGTTGTTGAAATTTTTTCTGAAACGTAATTATGATCATATCCAATTGTATAGGTTTTAGAAATAACACGGGTTGTTAAGCCAAATAAGCGCGGAGAACATTCGTGTGACATGTGGATTTTATCTTATTGTTTATTACTTTCTCACGTGTATGATATTTTTTAGGCAATTTTTTTGTTTTCAGTGAGCTTATTTGAGAAAATTTAAGTGAAATCTTAAGATCTCCTATAAACTTGAAAAACTTTAACAATTGATACAAAAATTTCTCTGAAACCGAACAATTGCGAACTAGTTCACTTTTTATGAAAATTTTCTGATATGTTTTTACAATTTTTGTTTGGCACAGAAGGGTTTAAAATTTTAAAATATAGTGCATTCATTTAAGAAAATAGGATACAAGTAAAAAGGGGATATATACTGATGTACTTTGATTTCAAATGTCTGAATAGCGGATGGGAGCAAGAAATTTAACAAACTAAAGCATTCCACATTCGTGTAGTGCGGCTTAAGAAAGAATCTCTATATTAAACAGTAGGAACACTATACGTCCGAAGTTAGCCTTAATGATGATTTTTTTTACTGACCTATTTCATAGGTGTATTTTTTTGAAAAAAAGCATCGATAAGATAAAATTAAGTAGAAAAAACATTTCGATTGTGTCGAGTTCTATCATATTGGTGATTCTCTGGCAACTGTTATTTTTTGTGTCCAGTGCTTTTATTTGTAACTTAATGTAAAATTTTATCATGAATTTTTGGTTCGCATTGGGAAAATGAGCTTGAACTACAATTTACCTTAAATGTTATTTAAAAATTTTGCTACCGTTTTCCCTTAGTTTAAAAAATTATACTCAAAATGTCGGTAACGTGGCATGTGCCATCCTTGTTGTTTTAATTAAATCTACTTTTTATATTAAAATACATCATTGAATAAATATGTTGTAATGAGAGAAGTTTGAGTGCAATAGTTGCTTGATTAAATGTTGACAATATCAAGTCAAAATATTTGCTCTTGAATTAAATAATCATAAATAATCATAATTTCATTCATTTTTGAATTCAAAAGATTTCCCGCTGAACTGCTATCTTTTTTTTTAATTTGATGTCGCTTGTGTGGTGATATTTTAAAAGAGACATTATTTATTTATTGTTAAGAAGAGCTAATTTATATTATTAACGTAATTTTGCTGTAAGAGTAAATTGTTTTTATTCTTAAATCGTTGTGTTATCCAAGCGTGTTATGATGTTTTTTAGGGAGATTTTTAAAATATTGTATATTTCTTTTAAAGCCATATAAGTTAAAATAATCTCGAAAATTATTTTTCTCAGAAGTGCTTAGATAAAAAGTTATATCAAAGCCTAAATGCCAGTACCGTGGATGTCAGTTGCTTGGTATAATGAACTTTTATAATGAACTTAAATTAAATGATTTCACGCAATATTACTAAAAATCTGGATAGTTTTTCTATTTAAATTGGTATCAATACTTTGGACCAAACGGATAAAAACAAAACAAATAAAAACAAAGACGCCAACCTTGAAAAACAGATTTCGAACAAGAAAAAAAAGTGTTACAACGGTAACACTTACAATGCCATGTTATGCATTTTATAGTCAGAAAATTTTTTCTTTTATCTTCTTTTTAAATAAAGTTGTGGGCAGTTTTTGAAAAATTGATTTTCAAACTAAAAATTTTGAAAAAAAAACATTTTTTTTCTTTTAAATTTAAAAAAATTTTAAAAATTAAAAAAAAAAACAAAAAACATAAAAATACAAACATACAAATAAAAACAAAAAAATAAAAACAAAAAATTAAACAAAAAAATAAAAACACAAATTTCAAACTAATTTTTTCAAAATTTTACATAATTAAGCCCTACTTTCGATTTCAAAATTCAATGCTCTTATTAATTATCAGTCAAAAACAGAAAACTGGATGCTAAACTGTCTTCTATTTTTGATAAAATTTAAAATAACCCCTGAAACATCTGAAATTATTTTGACACTAACGGGATGTACTGTACAATGTACTATACAATTTACAGTACTGTACAATGTACAGTACATACCATCTGATTTCTTAAATAAATACTCATTTAATGAGAAAAAAAATTAAAAATCGTTGGCGCGTTTTTTTCCAATAATTTTGTATACATTTTATTTTAAAAACATTTTCAAGAAAAAAAATGGTAAGAATTTTTTTGAAAAATTAATTTTGAAAAAAACTATCTACCCATTTTCAAAATAAGTATGTATCGAATTTCAAATTTTTTTTTTTTTTTTTAATTCAAAAACCTTTTTTTTTTTCTTAGAAAGTTCAATATGCAATTTTATTTAAACTAATTAAAAGCTCTTGGGTAAAAACATTAATTGACATGCATCGGTTCAACAGATAATGAGATTATCAAAGACCAAAAAATATGCTTTTATGAGAGTTACCGTTAATAATCGATAGATAGATATTTTTTTTCTAATAATATGGGAGATCGTAATGATATTAGCTCATACAAAAATTTTAATCAAAATCGCAGGAGCCGTTCTTGAGAAAAATGAGATTTTCAATACCGGTTTGTAGAAATTTGTATAGGTACCGCTATTTTTGGTTATAAGAAAAAATTGTATTTAAAATCTGTTAGATAATGTCAAAAAACTGCTGGGTACTAAGTTTAATAAAAATCGACCAAGTCGTTTTCGAATTATTTACTTTTCAAAAAAAAAAAAAAATTAAACTTTTTTTTAAAAATCCAAAAAATTTTTTTTTCAAAATTTTGGTACACAATATTTTTTAAAATTATTGTAAAAATTCTCTTTTGAAAACACTGATCAAAATCAGTTGAACCGTTTTTGAGAAAATCGAAAATCCAAAAAATGGTTCTATTAGATGTACCATTTAAAACCATTTTCCGATTTTTTTTTTTATAATGGTAGCATTTTTGGTAAAAAAAAAAAATCACAGAATTTTTTCTTAAGAAAGTTGTTGGCATGTTTTTGAGAAAAATAAGATTTTCATTTATTGCTAAAAAAAAATTCTATGGCAGGTACCGTTATTTTTGGTCATAAAAAAAATGAATATAACATTTGGGGGAATGCCTAAAAACGCTAAGTACTAAGTTTAAAGAAAATCGACCCAACCGTTTAGGCTCCAGGCGAACAGACAGACAGAAAGATACACAGACAGACATTTAAAAACATAATTATTGTTTTTTTTTTTTAAGTTGTGGGAACGTTTTTAAAATTCTCATTAGGCAGAAACCGTTACTTTTGGTCTAAAAAATAAAATTTAAAAAAACTTTCGCTAGGTACCAAGTTTAAAAAAAATCAACCCACCCGTTTAGGCTGCAGCTGAAAGGACAGGATAGGCAGACAAACAGACAGACAGAATTACGAGCCCCACTGTTTTCGACCTTTAAGAAATGTGACCTCAGAAAACTATTGATGGTGCAGAACAAGATCCTTAATAAAAAAAAAAATGATCCACAATGCAG
Organism: Epistrophe eligans; assembly: GCA_951394125.1. Lineage (NCBI taxonomy): Eukaryota > Metazoa > Arthropoda > Insecta > Diptera > Syrphidae > Epistrophe > Epistrophe eligans. The sequence continues at coordinate 30,533,657 of OX596029.1, forward strand.
CCAACAAAATTCCAACGTTCAGATTTCCATTGACATTAAGTTAGATGAGTCTCTGTGTTCCAAACATGTGCTTTCTTATTTAACAATGCTTTCTATACATCATAATAAGTTCAGATAGATATCTATACATCTATAGTAAAGTTTAAAAATTATCATTCTTTCTAACGTCACTTCTTCGTCGGCATCATAATCTTGTCTTTCAACATAATTACAAATGACCCTCATGACTTACTGGCCTATTTCGATGACATTTTTTCATCAACTAATTTTTACAATAAGCTTGCTTGCCTTTTTCAAGGGAATCTCAGGTCAATTAAAATACAAAACCAAAGTCAACAAACCTTAAAAGTAAAAAAAATAATAGAAATAATAGAGAAAGAAGATACAAATGTATGGCTATGTGTGGTAACATTACTTCCGGTGTACAATGACAAAACAATAAGCGCATATTAAATTAGAGAACAAACAAATAAAAAAAAAATATGTAAAAATAAAAACGAAAATTCGACTCCGACGTGTATACGATTGGGACATAATAGTAGCTTGAGTTTCCGCTTACATGATGGTTGGTTTGTATAGACGACACACAGGTCGTCGACTAGTACGAGACGACACGACGACTGTGTGAAAAAAAAGTGTATTTTCGTTTGTCATTTGTATTAATGCCGCCGCGCGCTGGTTACCGGAAGTCCGGAAAATAAGTTGCTTTTAAAATAAAAAAAAAAAAATAGCTTAAGCTTCTCAATCGGTGTGGAATTTGAGAAAGTTTTTTTTTTTTTTTTTATGTGTAGGTAGGTAGGTACCTACAAAACATTTAGAGAATCTGCACAATTTCATTAGGTCATGGAATTTAGGTAGCACACATTGTATGCAATTGTTTTATGCTCAGCGCTTTTGGGGGAGAAATTTTGTATGACGTTTCATTTTAAGGAATGAAAGAAATTATAAATATATAAATTTTAATATTAACTTACTGTGCTTCGTGCTCTAACATAGTAGAGGCCTTCATAACATCACGTTTAACCACCGGACCAATTCGAATGGCAAAGTACTGAAAATAAGAAAAGAAAATAGAAAAAAATATTATAAATAAATTTGAAAAATGGAAAAGTATACTAAGCATATAAAGGGTAACAAGATATTGCAAATTAAAATTAAAAATAGTCAAATATCGAAAATTTTGGATTTTTACATAGATACAACTTTTTTAGTTTCAAAACATTAAAAGTTGATATTATTTTTTTTTTTATTATAAATTGAAATTTTGAAATATTTTGGAGAAAAGTTTTTCTTTCTAAATTCTACTTTTTCAAAATTTTGTTTGACAAAACTGTACAAATGATTTAAAAATAGTTACAAAACTTAAAAAAAACCCGAACTTTCTTAAAAAGTGATTTTTGAAATTTGAATTTAATTTTAAAAATTTAACATTTTTATTTACTTCAAATTCATTATTTTATGGTTATTATAATATTTATTTCACATGTATTAGCATATAAATTCGAGTAGTAGACATAACGAATATAATTTCTTATGAGACTAGAAATTGGATCTGTTTATTTTTTTTGCAAAGATATACGAATTGAAGTTTGTCATTTTCTTTCAAAAAAAAAGAGAAAAGAGAAAAGAGAACAGGAAACAGAGAACAGACCAAAGCCTTTATTTGGATTTTTAAGAGAATAGCTACATATGTAGACTTTTATACTTAAATTATCACACATTATCACTCTTATTAATAAACGCAAGTTAGTGATGAGTTATATTTAAGTCGTAGATTTACCTAATTGAAATTAATACAGCAAAATTTGCAACTCAGTGACTATATAAATGCATGTAAGCTAACTAACTCTTCGGTGAATTAGCTTACACACATTTGATAAAAGTCAATTAACAAGACAAGACTACATTTTGTAATTTGTAGGGAGGGAAAAGGCTTAGTGTGAAAATACAAAATCATTTTCTGAGTTGAAAGTCGTTCCATTTGGCCGTCATGTCGTCTTGGAAAGGGCATTTGACATATTTTCGCTATATCAGAATTCTTCTTTTTTTTTACATAAAATAGATAATTTCTTGCCGAGAAATTGAAAATAACAAGTTATAATCGAAATAATAATAATAAAAATATATTTCTTAAAAAATGTTGTCTATTTTTTTTTAGAACCTTTTTTGCATAGATAGATTATAACTGGTGCATAACTGCATTTGACGGGATTTTAAAAATCGGGATTAAAACCCATCAGGTTTTTGAATAAGCGGGATTTTAGAAGAGAGGATTTTAAAAAAGGTACAGTATTTTAGTTGACGGAGATTTTAAAACTTGTTTTTGGGATTTTAAAAGGGAGCGCATTGGAATCTCGGTTTTGATGAAATAAACAAACTAAACTAAACTAAACTAAACTAAACTAAACTAAACTAAACTAAACTAAACTAAACTAAACTAAACTAAACTAAACTAAACTAAACTAAACTAAACTAAACTAAACTAAACTAAACTAAACTAAACTAAACTAAACTAAACTAAACTAAACTAAACTAAACTAAACTAAACTAAACTAAACTAAACTAAACTAAACTAAACTAAACTAAACTAAACTAAACTAAACTAAACTAAACTAAACTAAACTAAACTAAACTAAACTAAACTAAACTAAACTAAACTAAACTAAACTAAACTAAACTAAACTAAACTAAACTAAACTAAACTAAACTAAACTAAACTAAACTAAACTAAACTAAACTAAACTAAACTAAACTAAACTAAACTAAACTAAACTAAACTAAACTAAACTAAACTAAACTAAACTAAACTAAACTAAACTAAACTAAACTAAACTAAACTAAACTAAACTAAACTAAACTAAACTAAACTAAACTAAACTAAACTAAACTAAACTAAACTAAACTAAACTAAACTAAACTAAACTAAACTAAACTAAACTAAACTAAACTAAACTAAACTAAACTAAACTAAACTAAACTAAACTAAACTAAACTAAACTAAACTAAACTAAACTAAACTAAACTAAACTAAACTAAACTAAACTAAACTAAACTAAACTAAACTAAACTAAACTAAACTAAACTAAACTAAACTAAACTAAACTAAACTAAACTAAACTAAACTAAACTAAACTAAACTAAACTAAACTAAACTAAACTAAACTAAACTAAACTAAACTAAACTAAACTAAACTAAACTAAACTAAACTAAACTAAACTAAACTAAACTAAACTAAACTAAACTAAACTAAACTAAACTAAACTAAACTAAACTAAACTAAACTAAACTAAACTAAACTAAACTAAACTAAACTAAACTAAACTAAACTAAACTAAACTAAACTAAACTAAACTAAACTAAACTAAACTAAACTAAACTAAACTAAACTAAACTAAACTAAACTAAACTAAAATCCCATGTTTCAAAAATCCAAAAAAAAAAAAACGTTTTAAAATCCATTCTACTAAAATATTGTATTTTTGAAATCCTTTCTTCCAAAATCCCGTTTTTTAAAATCCCGCTTAACTAAATAATAATAATAATCTTGTTTGTACATTTTGAAAAAAAAAAAACAAAAATTACTCGACTGACTTTCACTGTACACGTTTGTTTTTGCTCATAAAATCCAAATTATATATTTACTCATTGAAAAAATTTTATATGCACACCTCTTGCTAAAGGATTAACCGCTATCATTTACTGCAGTAACAGTAGCATGAACAGTAACAGTTGAAATCCAATGACGTTTACTGCATTAATAGTTTGAACTAATCACAAATGAAAAATGATATTTGTTTAGAGTTTCTTTATTTTATTTTATTTTATTTTATTTTATTTTATTTTATTTTATTTTATTTTATTTTATTTTATTTTATTTTATTTTATTTATTTTTCACAGAATAAGTTTTTTTTATATATTGTAATATTTTTGTTATACGTTTAAATCAAATATATTTAAGTAAAACTTTTCATTACTAAACATGTTTTTAATTTCTTATCATCCCGGTTTTGCAATCAAAGCTAATTGTTTTATTTCTTATATATTTTTATTAAACTAAATGTGAGGATAAGAAAATATGCACGATCCAACGAACTTGCTTTTGTGGCTAAAAACTGTTTGATTTTGACGAACATTTTTTTTTAAAAGTGAAATAATATTGATAAAATGAATTTTTTGTTTGATTTATTTTTCTGTTTAAAAAATATTTATTTTCAAAATTTTTAAATGCAATCCTACATTATACTGTTCTAAATTTTTGAAAACATTCGATTTTGTGAAATTGTAAGAAAACGGGTCCAGTTGTTTAAGTAAAAAAAGGCAATTTACTAAAGAAAAAAACGTAAACATTTTATTTGCGCAATTTTGTTTGAAAAAATTTGAAACAGTATTTTCATACAATCACAGTTATGAAGAGTAATCAAAATCGTTAAAGCCGTTTTGGAAGAAAAAGTAAAAAAAAAAAATGAAATTGGTGTATGGCAGATAACCGTTGTAGATGAAAATTCAAATTTCTCTTTTAGCGAATCGCATAAAAATTATAACAAATTTTATGAAAATCGGTCGACCAATTTATACTGTAGATCAAATAACAGTAAGCGCACGCAAGGAAGAACAAACTCACGAAGCGACGATAGGACAAAAACCACTTTTTGATTACAACCTCCAATTTTTGTTTACACGAAACCAATACTTGCCCTATGGAGCAAGTAAAAGAAAAAAGATTTCTTTAAAGGCTTACTAATATTATAAGGCAGGTATGTACAAACCTACTGTTATTTTTGCTCCTAAATAAATTTACAAAAATAGTTCGAGTTTCAACCTATCAGTTAAGGTTGAGTTAACACAAAGAAAAAATTGTACGAGAGGGGGCCCCTTTAAAGTTGGAGTTGGTTGAAAGAAAAAAAATTATTCAAAATATAGGAAATTAAATATTAAAAAACAAAGGTAACGCTTAAAATATCATGGTATAACATTTTAACAATAAGGTAGAAATCTATTCCTGAGTTTTATTTTCACATCAATTTGGTTTCATCAATAGTTTTGAGCAAATAATTTTAAACTTCAAATTTTGAGGAAAAAAAAAATTTACATTATCTTCTATTTTTTCTTTTTTTGATATTCAATTTTAATATAAATTTGAAATCAAATCCTTAAAATCAGATAATTTTATGTAAGTATTTTCGTTTTTTTTTTCTTAGAAAATTAAAAATTACTAAACTAACTTTTTTCTTAAAAAAAAAAATCGTAAAAAATCGATTATCGTTCAAAAAACACAATTATTTTTAATTATGTTATTTCTAAAGCTCATTTATTAGTATTCCCTCTCCCCACAGTGCTTTCACCCATATTTTGTCCTTTTTCAAAAACAAAAACTATTTAATATTTTTATAACCAAAATTTTGAAAATTTTCGGCTATTTTCTGACAATTTAAAATATAGTTGAAAAATGAATGCAACATAAAGCTGATAACTTTCAAGATTTCATATATAGCATTTAAGCTTCACCTTAGTTTTTAGCTATATTTATAAGATCTCAGAAATGTTTACCTGTCAATTTATCAGCTTTCGTCAATTTGACGGACCAGCTGGTGGCCAATTCTGATTCTGTAAAAACTTTTCATCTTACACACTAATTCTGATTCTCGTTCTTCCAAAATATGAAACCAAACGTCAGATCAATATAATTTGCTTTCACGCCGTCATTTGTAAGTGAATATTTTAAAAGAAATCGTGAATTCGAAAATACTCAATTCAACCAGATCTCCTTCTCTGTCCTATTCATGTCCTCATGAAATCGTTTTATAACGTTTTTTTTTTCATTCTTTCTTTTATGCGTTTCTCTTTTCTCTTCAAAAAAAAAGAAGAAAAATGAGAGAATTGCACTGACTGCACTGACTGCGCATGCTCTGCACTGACTGCGCATGCTCTTCAAAGGAAATGATAAGGTGGTTCGGGATCGATAATATAGTTCGTCGGAGTGTTTTATTCACTGAATTAGAATCGCTTTTTTTGCACCAAGTAAAACGAAAAAGTAAAAGCAATGCATGAGAGCGAATGTGAGAACCATTTATTCGATTCATTTTTTCACAGAACCAGAATCGGCCCCCAGAAGAAAGAACGCGAAAAATTTTTTTTTGAAAGAAGTCAAAAGCGCTCTTTCGTTTCTTTTTTATAAATTGATCAACTGCGACAAAAATCATTGAAAACGAGGATACAAACAAAATTGACAAGATATTTTTTTAACAACCAAAATGAGTAATTTTTCTGACGAATCGATTTCCTGAGATACACTTAAGCTCTAAAATCTAAAATCGGAGCAATAATAATTTATCAAAATAATTATGTAAATTTTTTTATTCTTCAGTTTTCGATTTTATGAACAAACTAAGGAGGGTTTAACATTATAAATCTGTCAAAAAAAACTTCATGGCTTAGTGAGCCATGTGGGAAAATAAGTGTAAAGGATGTTCCCAACAATTGCCGTGATTATTACCGTGAAAATATTATTCCACATGCGTCGTCGAATAATGATAGGTAACCTAATAAAAAATAAGGAGAAGGGAGTGATGATCAGACAACCAAATCATTTTTTAAATTCACATGATTTTGTTGGACTCAATCAAATGCCAAATAAGTGCACTAGATGCACACCGTAAAGATCCACATCTATAGCTTCATAAAATGAACTAAACCAAGAAGCCCTATTACACGGGAATTCATGGAAGACCAATTTTCACAGTGAGTATGTATATTAAACCTGTGTAAATTTTACTCCAAAAGCACCACACACATCAGCGTCACAGAATTTATAACGGATGGATGGGAATATCTATCCTACCTTACCTACCTATACTAAGAGACAAATTCACCATTCATGAAAGTGAAGGAGGAAATTGGATGTTCCCTCGTCCCTCATCATCACCATCACAATCATCGTCTTCATCGTTATGGATGGCGCAAAGACAATAATTATTAAGCACATACTTCTTTCTTTATGCGCTTGGTGTATTCATAAAGTTTTCTAGGAAAATTCCGTGGGAAACATTCACTTACTTCCATCAGTTCTTTCACTATACTTTATCACGGATTGGTGAATGGGAATCTATGAATGAATAAGCCCATCTGTTTTTTTTTTGTACATTCGATGAGAGAAATGGAAATTGGGGTCACAACTGTGTGTGTATTTTTTTGGGAAGATTTTGTTTTTATGAATGAAACATAGGGTTACCCACAGTAAGCAATTAATTACCATGATGATGATGAGAATGACGAATAAAAATAGGTAATGAACTTTGTCGCACGTTTTTGCTTTTTGTATATTAAATGGAACATTTGCAATTAACCAGTTCACATGAATGATTCAGAATAAAGTCAAACATATACCCTCATGAGAGCAATTAGTTGCTACATAGTTTAACTGTGAAATGGCACCCCTTAGAATATATGTAGGTGTAGCTACTAGAGTTGCCGTCCAAACAAAAATTCCCGTGTCACATTTTCTAAAAAACCGGGTGATTTCCGTACCATATGAAAAAAAAAACTCAAATTCTTATATATAAAAAATATAATTCAATTTTGGGAGTGAAATTCAACCAAAAATTAGAACAATAAATTTACTCTATTCGTGTATCTTTAAAAAAAATACAAATTTTACTTCATTTGGAGTAATTTTCCTAAAAAATTTTCAAAATTCGCTTTATTCGAAGTGAAAAATGGAAAAAAGTAAGAGCACGCCATATTGAATTTTTTCGTGCCACAATGTCTGGATAATATCTTGGTGTCAAAAAAGCAAAAAAGTGTCACATCGGCAACGCTGGTAGCTACTGCAAATTGTTTTAAATATTTAAATCGCACCTGTTATTTTTTCTTTCCCTTAAGGTTCATTTGAGGAAGTTTTAAATTGATAAATCATCCTTTTTGCCAGCATTTTACTAATTTGAGTAAAATCCACCTACCACCACGCCCACTTTTATTATATTTTTGTTTTCTCTTTTTTAAATTTCCTTAGAACGTTAAAATTTTATAATTTAACTCTCTTTAACCTAAAAGATGACATTTGTTTTTTTTTCCGCCCACTTTTTATGTATGTATTAGAATTTGTTTTTTTTCCGCCCACTAACACGCCCACTTTTCATGTATGTATTAGAATTTTTTAATTATAAAATGTACTTTGAAGGGTGAAAATTTAAAATAAATCTCTCTTGAGCCAAAATCATGGCATGTATAATTTTTTTTTTTTGGAAATCCGCCTTTTACCACGCCCACTTTTCTCATATCTGAGATTCCTCCTTAACATCCATAGAAAGATGAAATTTAGTAATTAAAATCTTTAAAAAACTAAAGCATGACATATGTATGTAGTTTTTTTTCAAGTCTGCCCACTGCCACACCCACATTTTTTTATCAGAGATTCGTTCTAAGTTAACATCCCTAGAATGATTAAATTTAATAATTTAAATTTTTTAAATCTAAAAACATGATATGTGTAATTTTTTGTCAAGTCCGCCCACTGCCACACCCACATTTATTTATCTGAAATTCGCCTTTAGTTAACATCCCTAGAATCATTAAATTTAATAATTTAAATCTTTTAAACCTAAAAACATGACATATGTAATTTTTTTCAAGTCCGCCCAATGCCACACCCACATTTATTTATCTAAGATTCCTCCTTAGTTAACATCCCTAGAAAGATGAAACATACAGTAATTAATTTCTTTTAAACCTAAAAGCATTATATGTGTAATTTTTTCTCAAGTTCGCCTAGTGCCACACCCACTTTTATTTTATTGGATTGTTTTGTTCGTACATTTATAAAGTTTTCTTTGAAAGGTGAAATTTTGTAGATTGACAAATGTTCAATAAGTGACACTGCGAAGCATGGCAGAGTTCAACTTGTCAGAAAAACAAAACGAAGATACACTTCGTTTTTACATAAAATTGACTTTATCGAAATGAAAAGATCAACCTTAAGGTACTTTTAATCAACTGCTGGCAATCTTTTATGCTCAAACAAAAAAATGACAACCCTCGCCTATGATAATACCTATGCAATGTCAAGATGCAATGGTTTAAATCATTTTACGACTCCTTAACTTGCCACATATTAAATTTATATTGATCCTCACGCGTAATAAAAAGCTGACAAGGAATACCATCATGGTTAAAGAGACGTCCGTCGTCGTCGGTCGTTTTTCCATCTGATGCCACAGAAGTGACCTTTTAAAGTGTGACGACCCTTTTGCTCGCCTTAATTATTTCATTATTATTATTATTATTATTATTGGAGGCTCTTCTGGTTGTAATCGTAAGCGCGGTCGGTTGATTCTTCAAGTAGGTACTATAACCGTGGTGGTGTAATGTTTCAATGGTTCTGGTTTTGGTTCCAGTTGAATCAGCGTCTTATAGCAAGGAAGAGAAAGAGGAATTTCGGAGATCTTCGTCTGGATGGATGGCGTACGGCTGTCACTTGGGTTTAATTTACTATCAAATTGATTGGGTTAATGTTTTATTTATTTATTTCCGGAGGCGGAAATTGCTTTTCTTCCTTTTTTTTTGTTTGTGTCGAAGTTGGTTTTGTACGCATCTTCTTTTGCCAAGTTCCTTATTTTTACTTGTTTGTCCATGCTGTAGTTATTTTTTTTTTTGTTTTTGTTTATAGATGTCGGCATTTTTCAATGGCGGCGGCAAATGCTATTGATGATGATGATGATGCCACTGTGCCACCAGCACCATCCATCGCTGCTGCTGCCGCCGCCGCCGCCTGGGAGTATCCATCGGTTTCTTCAACGGAAGGGAGAGCATGTGGTGATAGCGATGGTGATAGCTATGGCTATGGTTTGACATAGCGTTGGCGGTCCAAGACGACAATATATGATGATGTAAAAGATGACGACGACGCACGAGTTCAATAACCATTAATTGATTTTATTTTATTTTTTCTCTCTCCCCATATCCTTCCATATATGTTTTATGACTTGATATACGAATATAGGGGAACATGAGAGGGTTGTGTTGTGCGTCATGAAAGGGGTGCGTTTACTGTTTATAGTTTATTTGGATCCACATATTCATTCATTGATTCATTTTATATGTCGAAGATAAAATTGGAAAATCGTAAATAGATTGAAACAAATTTGCTTCTTCGTTTTATTGGAGCGATACTAATTGGTAATTGAAGTAAAATAGAAGAAGTGTGTGTGTGTGTGTGTGAATGTGTATTTGATGTGATGGGAAATAATGTATTGATGATGATTGGACTGATTGTAATGTGCATAGTGCATGAGGGCATTTTTACGATCGGTCATTCTGGGTATATCGATTTTAATTTGAAAATAAAACAGAAGTCATTGAACAAAAAAAAATATTTTTGCTAAAGTATTGTCTGTGATTTTTGAAGAGTTCTTTTTTTTAAGAGTCACGCCAATTTGTCACTTATTTTAAAAGAAGAGAGCATCGACAAGATGTAGAGGTTTTGAAATGTCATGAATTAAGAAAGCTTATTTTAATCTTTTCGTGTTAGATACAACCACCTTTTGATTAACATTTTTTATCGATTTTATTTAGAACTTAAATAAATATATTAATTGTTTATGTAAAATCATTGGGAAGAGTGACGTGAGATCTTTTCTAATTTTTTATGTTATTTGAAATCTAAAATCTTGCTGTTACCATTTTTTCATAAGCGTTCTATAAAAAGTTGGAAAAAATAAAATAAAATAAAATAAAATAAAATAAAATAAAATAAAATAAAATAAAATAAAATAAAATAAAATAAAATAAAATAAAATAAAATAAAATAAAATAAAATAAAATAAAATAAAATAAAATAAAATAAAATAAAATAAAATAAAATAAAATAAAATAAAATAAAATAAATAAATAAGGGTAAAAAAGGTTAATTGAAGTTTTTTTCTTATAGAGGAACATAGGGATCAATTATACCTTTAGGCACCACGATACCTTGAAATTTTTCGGCCTAAAATAGATTTAAAAACCGCCGTAGTTTCATTGCTTGCCTTTTAAAAATAACGTTTCCAAGCAGTAGCAGAATTTATATTTCCTGTTAATTTTGTTTTAATTTTTAGTAAGAGTTTTGTTTAAAATTATCTCATATCTATAAAAGTGACTGAATTATTGCAATCATTCTCTTTTATATAAGATAATATCGAAATTTAGATTTATGGAAAATTATTTTATAAAAACGTTCTTTAGAGAGCTTTAATTCTCCGGCATAACGGGGCACTAGTTCCCAGGAACAAGCTACCCCAAGAATAAAAAAAATTGTTATTTAATTATTTTTTGATTTAAAAAAAAAAATGCGTATCTATCTACAAAATAAAACACGGCTAAAAAAAGAGACGCTCAATAGACTAGATCAAATATGAAAAATATAAAATGTAAACTTATTTTACCTAAGAATTATGGTTTGTAATAATTGTTATAGCTAAGATGGGGATACTTGATAAGTTTTGTACTTTTTTTTCAAAAGAATCATTTTTAAAACAAAGCAATGGACATTTTATGAATGTCAATTTACGACCAAATTTCCAAATAACTATACCTAAGATGGAACTGATTTTTTCATAAATATAATAATAATGTTGGATAAGCTTTATGTAATTTGAACTCGAAAAAAGCTACCTATCACCATATTGTTTTTTTTTTTTTGTCGGAAATATTAGAGAATTGATGTGGTATGATGTTGTACCTATCACTGTTACAGTAGTCTTGTTTTGGTTTTTTTTTCAAACGAAAATAGTCGGTGTGCAATTTTTTTGTTTTTTTTTTGTTTTTTGTTTTATTTTTTTTTTTTTGTTTTTTTTTTTTGTTTTTTTTTTTTTTATTTTTTTTTATATAAAAATCTGCAGAGCTGGCTTTATACTTTTAAAAATAACACGACTTACCGTTGTTTAGTGATCACTTGTCATTTGGTAGTTGATATCTAATACATATTAAATTTTGGTACAGTCAAAAAATATACTGTAATTATTATTTTCTTGTGGTTTACGGATTTTTGCACCATTCTAATAATCAATATGTGTGTTTCCATTTTTACATTTGCTTAAATGATTACAATCATAATTCTAATAAATAATATTCCACTAAATATTCGATTCTCTAGTTAACTTTTGTTAATTGATGCCTTAAAATTCTACTGCTGAGTAAATTCCCTTTCCAATTGTGTTTACTCTTTCAAGACCGATTCCTATTATGATGTTCGTCAATTGTAGGGTATATAGAAGAGGATCACGCAGTTTAACTATCTGGGCGATTGTATAAAATTAGATAAGACAACGAGAAATCATCACAATTATTTTCCGCCCTCATTTTCAAAAAAAAAAAAAAAAAAATACTTCATCTTCAAAATTGATTAAGATCCAAGTTATGTCCTAAGTACATCTGATAGATTATGTTTTTTTTACCCAATTTGGCAAAAGATATTTTTTTGCCCCAAATGTTGTGTTAAATAGATACACTTTTACGAACAAGACTTAAAAAGCAGCCATATTTTTTTTTTAACCATTCCTAATAAAAAATAGAATTTCGCTTCAAATAATTTCGAAAAAAGCTTAATTATGGTGAAGAGCTTAATTTTTAAGTCTTAAGCATTTCTTAAATCGTACCCTAAATTTGGAACGATGCTAAAATTTTTAGAGGGAGTAAAAAGTGTTTGCTTATTTCTTAAAAACTAAGTAAAAGGACGTATTTTAATACAAACGCACCCTTAAACTTTTTTTTCATAATCTCTCAGTGTCAAATCGTCAGTCAAGGTTTTCATATTAATCGTGGTGAATCTCACGAATGTTTTGAAATTATAAAAAAATTATCACCGAAATTCTTAATTTTCATAGACGAAGTTCATTTTTGGTTAATGGCTTTTTCAGCATGCAATATTTTATAACGCAATATCTATGCGTTATTGGAAAGCAATAAAACCACGTGAATATTTTACTTATTTTTTCGGCTGTATTTTAGGCTGTCTAAGAAAATGCGAATAAAAACAATTTTTATTCCACTATTTTTCCCAACGTTTCGTAAGTTTCCCTTACTTCATCAGGGCTATAGCATATTTTAATTATTGCCAAAGCCATTAATCCAATCACTGAATACTAAAAATGTCGGCAGCAATTTTTAACAATTAATTTCCAAATGTTGCCTGTTCGTAAAATTCACCAGGATAAATAAGAAAATCTTGCCGGACGTTTTGACATTGACAGATCATACAAAAAAGGTTTAAGGGTGCGTTTGTATTATAATACAAAATTTTTTGCGTCTTCTTTTGAAAAACCCTATGTTTTTATCCGACAAGTTTCTTTTTCATTTTTGAAGTTATTTTAATATTTTAACAACATTGATTTAATATAGCTCTCTGATTTACATCTGTTCTTTGATCCAGCAAAATAATATATGAATGTACTTATGTAAATCGTACTTTGTTTCTTTAGACGTCATAAAATAAGAAGAGGCGCCATATTCACTTTATTTAATGAAGGACTAGACAAATGCTTCTTCAGAATAAAAAAAAATGTTCGTGCAACTTGATTGAAAAGCATAAATATCTGTTTATTCACTGTCACATCTAAAAGTCCCCTCATTTTCATTGATAGAATTTATTGCTTTTTTTTCGCTTGTCACCAACAAAAATTATATCTTTGAATTTATGAATGAATGAATCTTTTATAAATATATGTAGCGCATTCTCTTCCCATCTTCCCAGATTCACTCTGTGTAAATGACGCAATTAAATTTTTTTTTTTTTAGATAGGGAAGGGCGTTGCATAGTAGAAGTAGTAATATTCGTAGTAGTAGTCTGTCTATATATTATGTATATGGTGTCTTTTTCCATTGCGACGTTACTAGTAGTAAGCATAGTTAAACCACGTGTCGATATTTCTTCATCCTCAAAACGAAAGGAAGTGCGCACTTCGTTATGCAAATGAGAATGCTATGTTTCTCTGTGCTTTGGGGCTGCGCCTTGTTTTTTTTTTTTCTTTTTTTTTTTTTTGCTAACAGCGGACAACAAAAAATAACTACGTCGTCATGGCCACTTCATCCGTTTTCTTTAAAATTAATTGGTATAGGGTACTCTTGTGATAGCAGTAAAACTATCACGCATTTTACTACTCAATTACATGACCACCAGTGATGTTATACGAGTCAATCATAAGTAAAGGACTATTCATATGAGAGCGACCAACGACCGACGAATAAAAAACAAATGGGATTTAAAACATTTAATAAGTAAGTCTAAATCCTTCACAAAAACTAGACAAAATGGTAGCAAACTTATTTAAATTAATGTTAAAATACTAAAATTTGCGTTTTAATTGCTAAAATAAGTGAAATTTGAGAATAAATGAATTGGTCGTCACGAATTGCAATCCGATTGTTACGAACTGTCAAACTAAATTCGCGTTCCACATACCATCCACACTGCAACAAATGAATTGTTCGCGGGCGAATAACCTCAAAATCATTATTGTTTTTGTTTACTTGGTGATTGTACATGACTGAACCAAACATTTGAATGTCATTCGCAACGAATAAAAAAATGCTATGTGAACAAATTTCAAAATGGACGTTGGTCGCTCTCATGTGAATAGTCCTTAGGAGTGTGGTAGCAGTTATTCTCGAACTGTTTTGAAAAGTGCTTTGAGATGTAAAATAAAAGAAAATATAAAATTGTGAAGTACACATCCTAAAAAGTTAAAAATGTTACCCGCTTGAACTGCAATATGATAAATTAAAAAAAAAAGCCAAAATGATGTGGTCACTTAAATATAAGAAAATTAGGCGTGGTAGTAGGCGGAGTAAAAAAAAAAACTACCCATGTTATGGTATTGGTTCATGAGAGATTGACCAAAAATGTTCAGCCTTTTTTTGAGGTATAGAACTTTAAGTTGGCAACACTTTTTTAACTGTCAGCTGTCAAGTGATGATTACTGACTTTTTCGTTCATCAATTTAACAACCATGATGTGCAGGAGCTGTGGTTTCAACAAGACGGCCCAACATATCAGACAGCTCGTGCCACAATTGATTTATTGAAGGAAACGTTTGGTAACCGCGTAAATTGGCCTCCAAGATTGTACGATTTAACGCCGCCTGACTATTTCCTGTGGGGATATATGAAGTCGCTAGTCTACGCCGATAAACCCGAAACAATTGACCACTTGGAGGGCAACATTCGCCGCGTTATTGCCGATTTACGGCCAAAAAAGTTGGAAAAAGTCATCGAAAATTGGACCTCCAGATTAGACTACGTCCGAGCCAGTCGTGGCAGTCATATGCCAGAAATCAAATTTAAATTATAATGCCAGAAGATTAATTATCTTTCGATTAAAGTAAATCTCATGTCAATTTAAAAAAATCATCTTTGTTGTATTCCATTTCAATGTCTACCTACCTCTAAAAAAAAACACCCTTTATAAGGTAAAGATTTTAAAAATAGAAAAATTGGGCGTTGTAGTGGGCGGGAAAATAGTAACACATATCATGCTCGATTACAAAATTTCACCGTTAAATAAGGATAAAACTAAACAATGATAAAAATAAAAATTACAGTTGGCGGATTTAACTCGAACTACTTTTTGATGTGTAAACATCTATGCCGGCGGTAAGGTGAACTAAAAACGTGCAAATTTCTGTAGCACATTAAGTTGTGCTGTTACACGTTACGATACGTTTAACCCATTTTATCCTATAAATTGTTAAATTTTAAAAACTATCGGTCCATTTAATATGTACATAATTTAAAGAGCTTAATTTTTAGTAAATATATATCCATTATTTGACCCTCAAATTTCATTCTCTAAATATAACCTTAGAAAAATTGAATGTTATTTTTTGTTAATTTTACTCCATTTCACCTTGTAAAAAGAACAATTTGAAGAATATTTAATGATTAAGTCTATCATCTAAATTTTAATTTTAATTTAGTTCAAAAAATAATAACTTTAAAAATCCTATACTTTCTATTTTTATTTTACCCCATTTCACCATATAAATTGATGCATTTTCAAAACATTCAAAGATTTCCTTTGACGTATCGATCATAGTCGAACAGAAAAACTGCTAGATCCAATTTCATGCCTTCTTTTTCTTAATGTCAAGTTTAGATCTTGACTTTTATAGACACTAGACAGCCTTATTGTGAATTCCACCCGAACAAATATTTCACCTTAAAATTTTGTTTTTTTTTCGCCCAGAATTTTAAAAGCTATTGTGAATTTCCCCCGACAGAAATTTCATTCTCCTACTAAAAATAAGTGAAAATTTAGGCTGTCCAAGGCGTTACATTTTGCTCGAAATAAATATTCACAATAAAGAAAATTTTTCGAACATGAAATTCCGGTGAGTTTTACACAAAAGATGAAAAGTTAAATGTAATACTTCCCGGTTGCAATGTTATTCGGTTGAAACTCACACTAATGCCAATAAACTCGTAGCACCTAGATGGATATATCGTATAACCAACTGAAGCAAGTGCGGAATGCGAACAGATCTTTATTATTCTATTTTTTTTTAATTCTATTTAATCAAGTATTGTAGAAAAGAACTTTAAGATAATAAATACGAGTCATTACAAATCGCTATTAAAAATTATTCTTTACTTTCCTAAATAAACATTAAAAAAAAAAAGTATAACATCACTGTCGTAAAATGTCTTTCAAGAGATTCCACCAAACAATACTAATTTAAAAAATTTTATGAATGAAAATCCCAAAGACAAACGACATACTCGTAAGTCGTTACGTTTTCGACGAATTCACTATATAGAGAGAGAATCAGAAGGTATAAAGAAATATTACACAATTCTCATTGTGAATGAAAATGTGAATTGTGAATGATGTTATATGGATGATGACGAGCGGTCACGAAACAAACAAAAAAAAAGAGTTTCTTCCTATGGTTACGGTTTTTTTATTGTTTTTTATTTATGTAGTTCACTTATTTTACTTGTTTTTTTTTTTTTGTCACTGAGTATTTTAGTATTTTTTTTTGCTACAAAAATTCATGAATGGAAATCAGTTTCCTTTTCTTTCACAATAAAAATTTTGATGATGGTATAGAAACTAGAGGCTTTTGCTGTTGTTATTGTTGTTGTTGATATTCTCATGGGAATTGGGTTGAATTTTATAAATTGAAGACAGTTTGGGTGGATATTTATTCCACAAAAGTATAATGTACATTGGCGATAACATGAAGCGAAGCCAGCAGTCCGGAAGGAAGTTATATACGATTAGAGCTGAGAATGTGATTTTAGATTATTTGAAACCGACTTTTGGTTTTGAAATTATTGATATCCGATTACGGAATCAAAAAATATCTAATGCTCATTTCGAGTGCAATTTGTGCGAGTGAGGTGTTGGCTGTTTGATTTTATTTTATTTTATTTTTTTATTGCTGCTACTGTTTGTGTAATGAAATACAATCTTTGTCGTAAAACAGAAGGAAATGAGTTGACTATTTTAATACTCGGATTTTTATGGCTTTCGATGACAAATGCCCTTGATATGGTAATCTTTTTATTTGAGTTTTTTTTTTTTATTTTCTTTTAAGCGAACTAATGGGTTTTTAACGGCTTGGGATTTAGCGTCAAGTCGTTAAAAAAAAAAAAAAAAAAAGAAAACTTAAGGGCGAGTTTTACTAATGGCAAAAGGAAGATGAGAATTTATGTTGTTTGCATAAAGTCGTTTGTTTAAAATGTATATCAAAAAGAATTTATTACATTATCTCCTACACATTGTTTCAAATAAACCAACAAAAAAAATACCGAGATGAATCATATTATCTATCTACTATTTGAGATGAATCATATTATCTATCATAATATGATTCATCTTGTGATACTATATACTAGCATACGAGAATCTAGATGATATGATTATTCTTGTGATACATTTAAAATCAGAAATTATCACAAAATGTATCACAGTGTCGTTTACAGGACGATTCTAGAGAAATGATAATTTATAACAGTTGTAATAATTAATCGCCAATAAAGATGGGTGTGAATTAACGAGCTTCTACAGATGATATTTTGAGTAAGATTGTGTAAATGCGAGCAAAGCTTTCCTAATGCAGAATGTTCACTAAAACATTTTGATGTGACATTTTCTTTTTATCTATTAAATACAAGTCATTTTCAGTGTCTGCATAGTTATCCTGTGAGTAAAATCGGTAAATTTTTGTACATGATGCACTTCAGAATGCATCAAAAGATTTATCATAAAAAATTACAAAAATTACATAAATACTATTTGTTTCAAAGTAAGTGAGAATTTTTTTCGTTTTTCTGTAGTGAACATATCACGAGATACGAAATTATCAATAGATAATAAACTATATCATAAGAAGTTAATATAATTTTATTTTTTTTTTACAAGAACTATTAAGTTATATTAACAATAATTCTACTTTATGAACCATTATCATAAATATCACAAAATCAATTTAAAAAAAATCTATCACAGAATTTATCAAACTTCTTTTTTAAATCCATGTTTATTCTACGTTCCTAATTTTTTTACACCGGCTTAGAATATACTACACATTTAATATGAATTACAAAAAGGTATCACAATAGGGGCATGACGCTTGATTGACACCGAAATTGAAAATCCCAAAATTAATTTACTCTTTTTTTTTTTAATTTTAGTCCAACGGAAATGTATATAAATGAATAAACATTAACATACCCACGTCTAAAATTTCAAAAAAATAATTCCTCGTGTCCACAATTTTGGTAAAGCAGAAATCTCAATTGTGATCTTAAGCTTTATATGATGTAGTAGATGTTTGTATACGGGAACCTCTCTTTTGTGGCTGGAATATGTGACTACCCACTTCTGTTTTTTTTTTTTAGCAGATTGATGGGCTCAACATATGGCTTAGGCGAACAACAGCTTAACCGCAGTTAAACATCAACAAGAGGTGCAGGTGATATTTAAATTGAAGAAAAAAAAATAAACATCCTTTATAGAGGAGAATGTTCATAACGAGTTGAATTATCGGTTTTAGGTGCGAGATCAAGGATGTGGGCGTTTTTGGAGTAAAGCGCTGTGTTAAGCTACTTTTATAACCGCCCACTACAGGAATTGGGTTTTCATTTCCGGCAAAATAAGGAAAGGAAGGTGTTTTCTGGCGGGAATAAAATTAAAGCGAATGATGAGATGTGTATTGTCAATTAATGTTAATATTAAGGTGCCTGGAAAAAATTCATAGACATGTTTTTTTTTTTTTATTATTATTGCACTATTTCGACAGATTATCATCGTAAAAGTTAAAAAGTTTGTTAGGACTATGCAAAACCCAGATTGTTGTTCGGCTGCTTCAAATGCGGATATTATCTAATTCGCTTATAGAATTATTTCTTCTGATTTGACATTCCCTTGTCATGGAGTTGTGTCACCGAAGGAAGTCTGTATCTCCCCATGAAGCCGAAGATTTTGTTTGGATGAATTCTACGAGTTTAATATTCGTATTTAGCACGCTTTTCTGTTTGCAGTCATCTTAATTTTTTCAAAAGAAATTCTGGATAGCTTCTATTAATAAGTTATTAATAGTTACAAGTCAAAAATAACGGTTTTTCACATTTAACTTTTAAACGGTAAACACTACTAAATTGATAAAAATTTAAAAAAAATACTGGTTTTTCGATTTTTATTTCTAAAAATCGATAATTTATAATTTATAATTATAATTGGTAAAAATCAACAAATACTGGTTTTCGATTCTTAAATTGGCAAATTATCGAACAATAATGTATCTATGTATGTATTGTATATCCATTTTTATTTTCTACATCAAAAAATTACACTTTCATTATGAGCTACTAATAATAAAAAATTGCTTCTTCAAACAGGAAAAGTATCGAAAATATAGGTTTTTTCGCATACAACTCTTAAATTGCATATTATTATGTGTATCTATATTGTTTTTATTAAAAAAATTGTAGATTATGTTTACCTACTTTTATAACACAGCATAAAGATTTTTTTAAATATCATTCTAAAAAAAATGGTCCAAAAGTTAAAAATACTGGTTTTTCACTTTTAAGTTTTCAAATCTTAAATGGCGATTTTTCGAAGAACTTTTTCATGAAATGTATAGAGTATAACATTTACTACAAGAAATATTATTAAACTTTTTTCCATTCGAGGCACTAATTACAAATTATTGCGACTTCAAAAAATGATCGAATTTCTCTAATAAGCCCAGGAAAAATTTACAAAAATAGGTGTTCAATCTTTGGGGAAAAATAAGTACATATTTTTAAACGCGTTTATATTTATTTTGGCATAAGAACTACGAAAATTATTTAATGTCAAATGTCAAAAATATCGGGTTTTCTCATATAACTTGACCATTTGACAAATTTTTGAATGTATAATATCTCCTTACTTATGACTCGTATGGGAAAAGGTAATATAATATTTTTTGTAGTAAATATTATGAACCATAAAGCCAATATAACAATTTTTTTAATAACTTCGCCATTTTAGAAAAAAGAAAAAATACTGGTATTTTGAGTTTTACTAAATTTTATAAAATGAAATGAATTTTTTTTAAATTATAGCTACAAAAAATATTTCAATTCTTACTTATACAGGATTAAATAATCTTAGAATTTGGTTTAAGAAAAATCGATAACATTTTCTTGTTGGGTGTAGTATGTGAAAAACATATATTTTCAACAGTTCGCCTTTTCTGAAGTAACAATATCTTCCAACTGATCTCTTATATGGAAACGAATGTCACAACATTTTTTGTAGATAATATTATAATCTAAAAGATAAGCATACATATTCGACAATTTCACGACCTAAACCAAAAAACCCCTATTTTATTATTTTTTTTTTTTAATAAAACAATACGAAAGTAGTGTTCTTTCACAAAAAATCAATCAAATTAAGCGTGGAAAAATTAATAAGATGTTTCCATCACTCTTCTTAGACCAAGTCTAAAATAAAATATACATATAGATTCTCATAATGAAAGATGTTATGATAAAAATTTCTTTTGGGAAAGGCAACTCCAAGCAATAAATTGTTTGCAGACACTGAACCCCTATTTCTAAAAGAGCTTCATGAATTTATATGTATTTTTTTTTTTTTTTTCAATTTAATAAATGAATGAAAATGCTTCTTCGCAGAATGTCTAATTAAATTCTCTACGTGCCATGCCATGCAACAGAAAAGTCGTCGTCCCCCATATTATTATTATTATTTTATTTTGTTATTCCGGATGTTGCCATTCATTCATTTTATTCATTCAAGAAAAATCTCTCTCACACACGGCAAAATCTTAAGAGTTAAGAAAAGAAAACAATTCATAAAAAGCAACAAAAAATGGAATAGAATTCTCCCATTCATCAGTCAAATATGGCGGAAATTTAGCTTCTTCTATACTTGGAAGCACACATCATTTTCAATCTTGTCGTCGTTGTTCGTTGGTCGTCGTCGTCTTCTTCTTATTCTTCGATGCGAAACAATGAATGGGAATTCCCTCAAGCATAACCATAACAATGAGCTGTTTGAAGCAGAGAGAAAAAAAAAAAAACATTTCCATATGCTCGCAGAAGCACATTACACACCCAATAACTATGACCACAAGAACACGCCAAGTTTTTCTCGATTTTCCTATGTTGAAATCGACCAAGTGGAGCGCCAATTTTCTAAGTCTACCCGGAAAAGCTATAAACTTCCATTCCATCGTTTCCCCATCAAACAAAACCTCCACCTTTCGAGCCAAGACCGAAGGGGACTAAAGCTTGAGTTGGAAGGGAAGGGTTTGGAGTTAGTTCTTTGATAATGCCGATTAGATTATGCGAAACATATTGCGCCGTAGAAAAAAAAATGATAATTGAACTTGGTAATAATCTCAATTTTGTTCGTCTACATTCTACAAACTACGACGACGAACTGAAGACCCTTCTTTAGGTTACGCTGTATGCGTCCTCTTCTTCTTCTTGGGGGGACTTATTATTTAAATTGGGAATAATATGTTCATTATTTACCATATAAGAAGGAGCCCCCTGTCTCTGTGACAAAAATAAAAATATTGCGTTCTTATGTTATGTGCGAAGAAAAGAATTCCTATATTAAATAATCCAGTCCAGTGCTTCAAGCTGTAAAATGTTTCCCCATTCTTCAAAAAAATGTTGTGTTCCTTAGGGAATTCTCTTTCGCGTCAAGATGAATGGGAATGGTGAATCAATGGTGAAACTTTTTCATTCATATAAAACGACGACGAGAACTCAAGACCAAGACTATAAGAACAACGAACGAACTTTGGCGCGCAGAATATTATATATGTACCTCCAGGAAAGTAAAGTATTTTGTTCTTGGACAAAAGGTGCTTCCGTGTGGACTCAGCTGCTGCTGGTGCTGCTATCGCAATACAACATAATGGAATACCTTTATCCATGGATGGATGAGGTTGTTATTTCATGAAGACAACAACAACAACAAAAAGCAGCGATGGTCGATTTTGTGAATGAAAAAATGTTGCGCAGTTGTAACAATATTTTTTTTTTATTTCATTCTTCTTCTTCTTCAACACAAAAAAGGCAGATGGTAGGTTCTTTCTGAAGCTAAGGGATGAATGAGTTGGAGAATGAATGAATGAATGATACTCTTCCAATCCATCATTGAGAAGGGTTACTATTATATACCATCAGTAGAATCTACATGGGATGTTAGCGAAGGGGATTATGGATTGATTATAATGTCCAGATGTTTACTGATTTGTTCGCGAGATTGAAAAGGTGCAGTTTTCAATTAGGTTGATTTAGAAGGAATCAATTTCTTTTTTTTTTAGTCTCCAAAAGGGTCTTATTGTGTGGGAAAAAGAATTCACAATCAAGCTGATAGTAGGTCACTAATTCTTAACGAATAAAAAAAAAACTTTAATTAAATCAGCAACTAATTAAATGGGCTCCCTTTGAAAGTATTTTTGTTTTAATAAAGGAGGGTCATTTTGTATCCAAAATACATTATTTCACCGTTACCTTCTCCTCATAATTGGCCAGCGGCAATTTCGCTAATTCATTAAATTTGATTTCTTTAAAATATAACTTAGTATTAAATTTGGAATGATGAGTCTGTTTTGGAGAGTTCCAGGCCGTCTTAAAATCCCAAGGTACCTGTACGATTTTAAATAGTCACAGAACGATTTTTAACAGCTTCGTTATATTGAGTGGATCTGGAACTCTACAAACAAAACCCTTAAACAGCCCAAAGAGGATTTTTAACAATTCCTATACCTTGGGATGTTGGGAGGGTGCGAAACTCTAAACAAAAAAAAAAAAACACTTCAATACTGTCGTGAACAGACTCGGTAGGGTTTGAAACAAACCAGTTAAAAGCATAACAACTTCGGTCCCTTGGAAAATTGAGTCGATCTGGAACTCTACAAAATCCACTAAAGTAATGTTTTGAAAAGATTTCGTAGATTTTAAGCCTTGGAACCTTAAAAGATTAAGATAGTCTGAAACTCTCCAAAACATTATTAGAGAGAATCAATTTAAAAAAAATAATATATGTATGTACATATATTAATTGGTGGTGCTGAAACTCGTGAAGAACAAAAACCAAGGAAAGTTACTAAGATAAACCGAACCAACCCATATCTCTTAAAAAAAAAAAAAAAACAAAAAACGTCACACAGCAAAAGCAAAATGCAATTAAAGTTGAACGAAAGAAAATTTACAAGCGAGAATAATAGAATGCAATAAAAATTGCAAAATAGAAAAGTAGCATGCCAAAAAAAGTTGCAAGCATTCGAGAAAAGTAGCATCCAATAAAAAATGCATGCAATAAAAGTTGCATGCAGTAAAAGTTGCAACGTCATGCAACAGCATGCAACTTTTATTGCATGAAACTTTTATTGCATGCAACTGCAACAGCATGCCACTGCATGCAACTTCATGCAACATTTATTGCATACAAGTGCATGCAACAGCATGCAACTTTTATTGCATGCAACAGCATGCAACTTTTATTGCATGCAACAGCATGCAACTTTTATTGCATGCAACAGCATGCAACATCAAGCAACTTTTATTGCATGCAACTTCATGCAACAGCATGCAACTTTTATTGCATGCAACTCCATGCAACTTCATGCAACTACATGCAACATCATGCAACTTTTATTGCATGCAACTCCATGCAACTTTTATTGCATGCAACTGCATGCAACATCAAGCAACTTTTATTGCATGCAACTTCATGCAACTACATGCAACATCATGCAACTTTTATTGCATGTAACTCCATGCTACTTTTATTGCATGCAACTGCATGCAACTTCATGCAACAGCATGCAACTTTTATTGCATGCAACAGCATGCAACATCAAGCAACTTTTATTGCATGCAACTTCATGCAACAGCATGCAACTTTTATTGCATGCAACTCCATGCAACTTCATGCAACTACATGTAACATCATGCAACTTTTATTGCATGCAACTCCATGCAACTTTTATTGCATGCAACTGCATGCAACTTCATGCAAGTGCATGCAACTTTTATTGCATGCAACAGCATGCAACTTTTATTGCATGCAACAGCATGCAACTTTTATTGCATGCAACTCCATGCAACTTTTATTGCATGCAACTCCATGCAACTTTTATTGCATGCAACTTCATGCAACTGCATGCAACTTCATGCAACAGCATGCAACTTTTATTGCAGTTGCAAGCAATAAAAGTTGCATGCAGTTGCATGCAGTTGTAGTTGCATGCAATAAAAGTTGCATGCAGTTTAGTTGCATGCAATAAAAGTTGCAAGCAGTTGCATGCACTTGCATGCAATAAAAGTTGCATGCACTTGCATGCAAAGAAAGTTTCATGCTAATGCATGAAGTTGCATGCAATAAAAGTTGCATGGAGTTGCATGCAATAAAAGTTGCATGATGTTGCATGTAGTTGCATGAAGTTGCATGGAGTTGCATGCAATAAAAGTTGCATGCTGTTGCATGAAGTTGCATGCAGTTGCATGCAATAAAAGTAGCATGGAGTTGCATGCAATAAAAGTTGCATGATGTTGCATGTAGTTGCATGCTGTTGCATGAAGTTGCATGCAATAAAAGTTGCATGCTATTGCATGCATTAAAAGTTGCATGCTGTTGCATGCACTTGTATGCAATAAATGCTGCATGAAGTTGCATGCAGTTGCATGCAATAAAAGTTTCATGCAATAAAATTTGCATGCTGTTGCATGCAACTTTTATTGCATGTAACTTCATGCAACAGCATGCAACTTTTATTGCATGCAAGGGCATGCAACTTTTATTGCATGCAACAGAATGCAACTGCATGTAACTTTTATTGCATGCAACTTTTATTGCATGCAACTGCATGCAACTTCATGCAACAGCATGCAACTTTTATTGCATGCAAGTGCATGTAACTGCTTGCAACTTTTATTGCACGCAACTGCATGCAACTTCATGCAACAGCATGCAACTTTTATTGCATGCAAGTGCATGCAACTGCTTGCAACTTTTATCGCATGCAACAGCATGCAACTTTTATTGCATGCAAGTAGATGCAACTGCTTGCAACTTTTATCGCATGCAACAGCATGCAACTTTTATTGCATGCAACTTCTTGCAATTTTTATTGCATGCGACTTTTACTGCATGCAACTTCATGCAACTGCGTGCAACTTTTATTGCATGCAAGTGCATGCAACTGATGTTTTATCATACATGTTGTATGAGTTGCATCATACATGTTGCATCAAACATATTGCATCATACATGTTGCATCAAACATATTGCATCATAAATGTATGATGTTGCATCAACCATGTTGCATCAAACATGTTGCATCATACATGTATGATGTTGCATCAAACATGTTGCATCAAACATGTTGCATCATACATGTATGATATTGCATCAAACATGTTGCATCATACATGTATGATATTGCATCAAACATGTTGCATCAAACATGTTGCATCAAACGTGTTGCATCATACATGGTGCATGCAACTTCATACACGTTGCATGCAACTTTATGCATGCAATAAAAGTTGCATTAAGTTGCATAAAAATTCATGCAACAAAAGTTGCATGGAGTTGCATGCAATAAAAGTTGCATGAAGTTGCACGCAGTTCCATGCAGTAAAAGTTGCAGGAAGTTGCATTAAGTTGCATGCAACAAAAGTTGCATGGAGTTGCATGATGTTGCATGTAGTTGCATGATGTTGCATGTAGTTGCATGCAGTTGCATGCAATAAAAGTTTCATGAAGTTGCATGCAACAAAAGTTGCATGGAGTTGCATGATGTTGCATGTAGTTGCATGAAGTTGCATGGAGTTGCAGGCAATAAAAGTTGCATGCTGTTGCATGAAGTTGCATGCAATAAAAGTTGCATGGAGTTGCATGCTGTTGCATGCAATAGAAGTAGAAGTTGCATGCAATAAAAGTTGCATGCAGTTGCATGAAATAAAAGTTTCATGAAGTTGCATGCAACAAAAGTTGCATGGAGTTGCATGGAGTTGCATGATGTTTCATGTAGTTGCATGAAGTTGCATGGAGTTGCATGCAATAAAAGTTGCACTCTGTTGCATGAAGTCGCATGCAGTTGCATGCAATAAAAGTTGCATGGAGTTGCTTGCAATAAAAGTTGCATGAAGTTGCATGAAGTTGCATGAAGTTGCATGCAATAAAAGTTGCATGCTGTTGCATGAAGTTGCATGCAGTTGCATGCAATAAAAGTTGCATGGAGTCGCATGCAATAAAAGTTGCATGATGTTGCATGTAGTTGCATGGAGTTGCATGCAATAAAAGTTGCATGCTGTTGCATGAAGTTGCATGCAATAAAAGTTGCATGCTATTGCATGCAATAAAAGTTGCATGCTATTGCATGCAATAAAAGTTGCATGCTGTTGCAGTTGCATGCAATAAAAGTTTCATGCAATAAAAGTTGCATGCAATAACTTCATGTAACTTCATGCAACAGCATGCAACTTTTATTGCATGCAAGAGCATGCAACTTTTATTGCATGCAACAGAATGCAACAGCATTTAACTTTTATTGCATGCAACAGCATGCAACTTTTATTGCATGCAGGTGCATGCAACTGCTTGCAACTTTTATTGCATGCAACAGCATGGAACTTTTATTGCATGCAACTTTTATTTCATGCAACTTTTATTGCATGTAAGTGCATGCAACTGCTTGCAACTTTTATTGCATGGAACTTTTATTGCATGCAACTTTTACTGCATGCAACTGTATGCAACTTTTACTGCATGCAACTTTTACTGCATGCAACTCCATGCAACTTCATGCAACTACATGAAACATCATGCAACTCCATGCAACTTCATGCAACTGCGTGCAACTTTTATTGCATGCAAGTTTATGCAACTGATGTTTTATTATACTTGTTGTATGAGTTGCATCATACATGTTGCATCAAATATATTGCATCTTAAATGTATGAGTTGCATCAAACATGTTTCATCATACATGTTGCATCAAACATGTTGCATCAAACATGTTGCATCGTACATGTTTTGTCATACATGTTGAATCAAACCTTTTGCATCATACATGTATGATATTGCATCAAACATGTTGCATCATACATGTTGCATCAAACGTGTTGCATCATACATGTATGTTGCATCATACATGTATGTTGCATCATACATGGTGCATGGAACTTCATACTCGTTGCATGCAACTTCATGCACGCAATAAAAGTTGCATGAAGTTGCACGAAAATTCATGCAACAAAAGTTGCATGCAATAAAAGTTGCATGAAGTTGCATGCAGTTCCATGCAATAAAAGTTGCAGGAAGTTGCATTAAGTTGCATGCAATAAAAGTTACATGCAATAAAAGTTGCATGCAATAAAAGTTGCATGAAGTTGCATGCAATAAAAGTTGCACCTAGTTGCATGCAATAAATGTTGCATGCAATAAAAGTTGCATGCAGTTGCATGAAATAAAAGTTTCATGAAGTTGCATGCAACAAAAGTAGCATGAAGTTGTATGGAGTGTCATGCAATAAAAGTTGCATGAAGTTGCGTGAAGTTGCATGGAGTTGCATGCAATAAAAGTTGCAGGAACTTGCATGAAGTTGCATGCAATAAAAGTTGCAGGCAGTTGCATGCAATAAAAGTTGCATGAAGTTTCATGCAATAAAAGTTTCATGCAGTTGCATGCAATAAAAATTGCAAATTGCAGTCGCATGCAATTAAAGTTGCATACAATAAAATTTGCATGCAATAAAAGTTGCATGAAGTTACATGCAATAAAAGTTGCATAAAACTTTCGCAATACATTTTTTCGAAAAAAAATTGTAAAGCAATTAAAGCCTCATAAAAGATCACGTATTTTAAGCAATCAGTAATGATTTTCGAATATCCCACAATTGAGTTGCTAATAGTCTCTACAACTTTTATAAAATTCGAAATTCATATTTAAAAATTTTTGGCTAACCAATTACTCAAACTAGGTGACCTTTTATTGGGATTTAGTGTTTTTTTTTTTAATATCCCGCATATGCGGTGTTAAGATCCCAGAGTTTTGTTTTTTTTTTTATCAAAGTCTGAGCCAATTGTGTATTATTTATTTAGCTTGACGGTAGTATCTGTGAACAGTTTGAAAAAATGTTCTTTATCTAACGTAAATGACGAACGTTTGAGTAAAATCAATTTGGTTAGTTTACGAAGGTAAATAAGAACGGGAGTTTGCCATTAATTGAAGCATTGTATTGGGATCCGCCATTATCATACATTGTTTCATTTCATTCATCGAAAATTTGTTTACTGAATCAAACCTACTGAATGACTTCATCTAATAAATATATTGCATTTAAATACAATACCGCGAAGCTTTCGAATTCCATCTACAATTTTATATCGTTGAATTGAAAGAAAATAATAAAACTGTAAACTGGAAGTGAAAGGAAATAATTACAAAAGCAAAAAAAAAACAGCAACAGCTACGCCAACATATGTCAATAATATTCTTAAGGCGAAAGCACATACTTGCAGTTGAGTGATTTATATGCGACTCATAGTCCGTGGATTTTATAGAGGGCGGTGTTGTCGTATCGTACTCGTCGTCACTATGGCTGACAACAACGAAGACGACAACGACATTTTTAAAGATAGAGAGACCTACATTTTTCGTATTCATCAACAACGGTGCATGAAATCGTTTGATCTATTGACCATAGCCAACGAACTTGAGATAAAAGCTATCCATGGAATGCATGCATCAGCAGGAGGACGACAGAGATGATTCCGAAAATAGTACACTAACTATAGGCACATAATATAAATTCTTACTTCATCCTGCACCGCCATTTTGTAGCCCACAATGTTAGGGTGAAGTGTGAAATGCAAAACGTGCGTTGATGGATTAGATTTAAATATTTTGAAATTCATTCTAAAAATAGTTATACCTACCTACCTAGCAAATCAGAAGGACAGGACGAAAACGAGAAGGAGGAGAGAGCAGGAAAAAATATTCATTGAGATGATAGAGATCTATGGCGATGGCAAATGAACACGAGAATCGACAAGGAAAAGAACGAGCCTGAATGGGAGGAAGTGACTATGCGATGGTGAACAATTCCATGACAAACACAAATAGAATGTGGGAGAAAGATTCTGTTTTCGTTGTACTTTTCAACACAACATTGGATGATGATGATGATGACGATGAAGATGATAATGATGGTAATGGAGGTAGTGGTGTTGGGCTGTGGGTTCATAGAATAGTCGTCGCAGGTAGTCGTCGGAGGCTGGATAGGATAGTGGAAGAACATCAACATCGGAAACATGCGGAGCTATTTTCAGCTTCATATTTCTGTTTAGCTTTGGAAAAATGCTTATGGTTCAGTCTAGCGAAAGATTTTAGGCATGCTCAACAACTTATTTAAGTTTTGTTTTTCTTCAAGCACATGTTAATGAATGTTTTTTTATTTTTTTTTTTTTATAAAAATAAAAAGCAGCTTGAAATGTTATCATAAGAAAAAAAAATTATTCATCTGGGTTGAATAGTTGAAATAAGAAACCGATAGACCGCTACAGAGTTCGATTGATTTCAGCTGAGTTATGAGAAACTTTGGCGAAAATAAAAATAAAAACAATTCTGAATATGCCCATTCATTGTATTGTCGCTTTCTACCTCCCAAAAAATATTCACAATAGACAAAATTTTTGGAAGTGTTAAAATAGATAAAAAAATAATAAGAAAAAAATAATAAATCTAATTTTACGTCTTGTATTTATATTTTAAGGAGATATAAAAATTGGCTAAAATTTATTTTTGGATAGATAAGGTAAACAGGGGTAAAACTGAGAACATAAAAGTAGAAAATTTATTTTCTAAACGGCTAGTAATAGGGAAATCATATTTTTTATTTTGTTTATTAAATTAAAATGATTAATTTTGGCGCAAAATTTAAGACGATTAGGTAGGTACCTACGATGTTAAAGTATTTTCAGTATGATGCTAGGTTCAAAACAGGATTTTTTAAATTTTAAACGAGTTAACATTGTACTATGTTTTTAATATTTTAATAAAGTTTAAATCACCTAATGCCTATTTGACTTTGAAAATTAAAAATGTGAAAATGGTATGTTTGGTTACTTTGTTTGCACGAACTGCCATGTTTTTAGACGTGTTCAGGTTGAGTAAATATGCTAATACCTTAACAATGTAGGTAATATGAGTTCAAAATTTTCAAAGATTCTTTTTCGGCATTTCTGACTGTTTTCATAATTTTTTTTTACTTGCAATAAACAGGGTTATTCACTTAAAATCCGACAAAAAAAAAGAGTTTGTAGGTTAAGTAGAGGTTAGAAAAAAAAAAACGTATTGGATGGACGAGTTATTTTTTCCACCAATTAGGCGGCAGAGCTTATTTTCTGAAAAATTAATTTAAGTAAAAAAAACAACGGCAATACTTTTTTTTAGCTCCAAAAAATCACTCTTTTATTTTATTTAAAAATTGTTTCAGTAATGTTTTTTAAAAAAAAAATATTTAAAACTTTAAATTTTGAGAAAAACTTTTACTTAAAACTGATTTCAAGGTTTTATTCAAAAAATTAGTTTTTGAAAAATTTAAATAGTTTTTGAAAAATTTAAATAGTTTTTGAAAAATTTAAATAGTTTTTGAAAAATTTAAAATTTAAATAGTTTTTGAAAAATTTTAATAGTTTTTGAAAAATTTAAAATTTAAATAGTTTTTGAAAAATTTAAATAGTTTTTGAAAAATTTAAATAGTGTTTGAAAAATTTAAATAGTTTTTGAAAAATTTAAATAGTTTTTGAAAAATTTAAATAGTTTTTGAAAGATTTTAATAGTTTTTGAAAAATTTAAATAGTTTTTGAAAAATTTAAAATTTAAATAGTTTTTGAAAAATTCAAATAGTTTTTTTTTTAAATTTAAATAGTTTTTGAAAAATTTAAATAGTTTTTGAAAAATTTAAATTGTTTTTGAAAAACTTAAATAGTTTTTGAAAAATTTAAATACTTTTTGAAAACTCAAAATTAAATTAATTTAACTGCCTTTTTTCTTCAAGCACTGAAAACTACATTATTAAATATCTAGTAGTCTTTTTTTAGAAAATTTAAAACTACAAAAACTAATTTTTCTTAGAAAAACTGTTAATATTAAGCTAGTTCTTTTTAATCCTTTTGTTTAAAATACCAGTGTTTTATAAACATTTTCTTACAATAATGTGACATGGTACTGAGATTCAAAATTGTTCTTATGTATGTACCTACCTAACCTACGTAGTTATTTAAAATTTTAAAAAAAAGAATAAATTTAAAATGTTTGCTCTTATTTTTATTGTAAAAAATTTAAAAAAGTTTTACTTTTCATAGACATTTTGTAATTGATGCCGTTGTTTTTCATTACTTTTTTTTATTAAAATTTTTTTTCAAAAAATTACCCATTCCACCTCAAAAACCAGAAGAGATAGACCAAACCTACAAGCTATAGCTTTCATCGCATCTTATACAAATCACTATAAAGACTTATATTTGTACATAGGTAGTGTAATGGGAAGTAATGGATTTGTTAAAAAAAAAAGTTTTTTAATGGCTGCTTCGAACCATACAAAATTGTCTAACAATTAAACAATATCATGCCAACATAATATTAAACAAAAAAAAAAAAAAAAACAAATTAGTTAATTTTAATTAATGTTAAACAAAAATCGTTAAGATAGGTACTAGAAATGTCAACTCTAATAAAACTATCTGGAAAACAATGTTACTAATTTTGAGAACAAATACTATGTGCAGCAAATTTTGGACTGATGATTTAAAAAAAAAGTTTTAAATTTTGAAAACTCAAAATTTCGAGAACGGTTTGGTCTATTTTCATTAAACTTGACACCAAGCGTTTTTTTAACATTATTAAACAGCAAAAACTGTTCTTATTGGAGAAACCTAAATAACGGGAACTTCTATGCAACTGTTTAAAAACCGTAAAGAAAATCTTAGTTTTTTCAAAAACTCGAAATATTAAAATGATGTACTATTTAAACGTATAAAATTTAACACTAATGGCCAGTTGCACCAAACACTTTTAAATACAAAACAATGGAGATTAAATAAATAAAAACAAGCCGAAAAACTTGAGAAACTTCGAAAAACCAATTGCTTATCGCATTGCGTTTTTATGCCACAGGCTCATTTCAAATCTGTGTTGGAGATATGTTTAATGGTCATAGATCCACAGTTTGTCGAATAGTACGAAAAGTTACACATCACCTAGCCATGGTAGGGTTTACCTTCGTTTCAATGCCAACAGATCGTAATAAGATTTTGAAAATCCAGAATCAGTTTTACTTATTAGCAAGATTTCCAAATGTAGTTACAGCACTTGATTGTACTCACATTAGAATAGAATCACCAGGTGGGGAAGTTTGAAATCTCTCATATTCCTATCTTACTTACACGAGTGAAACTTTTTCGTTCAGTTTAAAAATCAGCTGAAAAAAAAACAGGGATGGTTTGCAAACAGCATTTTAGCTAAAAAATCAGTAAAAGACATTGGTGCAACCCAATAAATTTATCAGGCTGATAAATTTTATAAGGATTTTAGCAAAAAATGGTTTTAGTGGATTTTGGTGCAACTGGTCATAAGTCATTATTGAAATTACTTCTTATAGAACCATTTTATTTATTTTCAACTACATATTTTGTTATTTATTTAAAATTAATGTTTTTTTTTTTACAAGAAGTTTTAATAAGTTCAAGGAATATTGCATTTCATATTTTTCAAAAAAAAAATTAAATTTTTAAAACAATTTTTTGTTGAAAATTCTGTATTTCAAAAATGGTATTCCAAAAATTATCAATATGGTTGGCTACAACAATTTATAACATGCTTAAATTAAAGATAATATGAACGTCATCAGGTGTACATTAAGATGTACAAATTATTGGGATGTTTTTTTGTTAATATGAGAAAAATAAATTTCGATAATTTTTTTTTTATTATTATTATTATTTTATATTATTTATTTTCTTTTTTCCTTTTTTATTATTTTAATTTATTTTTTTTTTCCTTTTTTATTAATTTAATTTATTTTTTTTATATTGTGATCTTTTTTTTTTAAAAAAAGCATATATTTGAGTTTTTTCTATAAATTTCTCGAAACTATGACCTTTTGGGAAGATTTTCATTTTTGGGAAATCATGTATCATATGCTCAGATTGTTTTTTTCTTTTTAATAAACCACAACTCCCCCCCTCTCCCTGCATATTATCCTCCTCAAAAAACCCTCTCCACTATTATATATTTTTATAGACCCTTACGACTTCTCATTTTCATGATAAATAACACTACTTGTTCGACAATAAATTAAAACTAAAAAGTCAAGTTCTTTTAGAGAAATTGAAGAAAATTGGGCTAAATGATCATTTTATTATGCGGATTTCTTCAAAGCTTATAACAAAAGGTATTACAATTATGTTTTCTTTATAATAAAATAACCGTCAAAGTTTGTTTAAATTTTATTCTGGTGTACCTCAAGGCAGTCACGTTGGTCCCTTGTTTTCTTTTATTTATTTCTAAGCAAATAATAGCCCTGTTTTTTGAAAAAATTAAATTTTTACACGCAAACAATAACAACAACAAAAGTGATTATAAATATTTTGTTATCGATAAAATATACGGGGCTATCGCGAACAAAAAATTCCCTAAGCATGTTTTGTCCTATAAACGAACATTGGAAACGTGAATAATTCTCGAAAGTATATTTAATGAAGAAAATTAAAAATATGGCTTTTTTTATTAAATTGGATTAGTGTCTACCCGTGCGAGAATTCTCGCAATTACAAAAAAAAAATTCACAAATTATTTTAAAATAAACGGACCTAATAAATTTAACCGACCTAATGTCACATGCCAAAATATTTCCAATTGCAAAGTGGAAGAGTTCATTTAAAAGTTCATTTTTATTGGAATAATATTTAACAAACAAATGGAGTTTTTGAACAAATTATTAACTTTTTTTAAATAAAATTATAATATGTCAAATCAACATGTAATTCCGCTTCATTTGACACTTCATTTGTCAAAATCGGTGTAGTATGAGAATCGGTAAAGGGATCCAGACTATAGTAATAATATTTAATGAATGTATATGGTGATTTTTGTTCGAGGTAAATTTATTCTGACGGAGATTCACAATAGCGAAGGAATAAAAATTCCGAGGGAAAAACAACTTCCTTCAAGATTCCCAATCTTATTGAATTACTCATTTCAACCTCATTTTGTCTGCAAAAACAATAATTCCTGACCTAAACTTCTTTTTCACCTTAAGTAAAGGTATTTATACGCTCCCAATTATATCTAAGGTCTAATCAAGTCTTTATTTAAAATACTTCTAAGTTGAAACGTTACTTCCTTGACTATGTATGTATATAAAAATTCGAAACCAAGCTTGTGCTTGTGATCAATTCTCAGAATCTTCAACATCTTCTTCACATCTAGCTTCAAATATCACCACAAAGATTGTTCTCTTTTTCATTGCATGCTCGCAATTAAGAAGGTAACATGATTTTTTTATGAATGGGTTATGTTAGATCATAAAATAAGAAGAGACAAAAAAAAAAACTTTGCCCAGCCTATAGCTAACCTAGTATATATGATATGTCTTAATTCTCTGTACCTATAAGATTGTGAGGTAGGGTAGAGTAACAATTTATTTCAGATGCCACAGTGATATGAGCTTAGATTAAAAAAAAAAAAAAAACCAAAGACATGGAAAACAGTTGCGTGGAAATTATGATGTAATTATTTTGGTTTTTCTTTTATATTTTTTTTTATTGTTGCGTTGTTGTTCTTGTTGTTGTTGCGTTGTTGTTCTTGTTGTTGTTGCTGTATGAGTTTTCAAAGTGAGAGATGTGTGGTGATGTGATGATGATGGTGAAGTAATTTGATACTTTTCTCCCATGCAATTCATATTCTTGCATAGAGCTAATAAAGGTTTGCGTGCAACAGGTGAACGAACGAGGAAAATTTATTTCTAATGAAAGAAAAAATAAAAATATATCTCTACAACTACAAGGTTTCCTCTTTGTTGCACACTGCACAGTCATAGAAATATTATGGTGCTAGCTGCGTACTACAATCAGCATATTTAAAAAATTCTACAGAAAAAACAAAGTAGAAAAAAGCATTACAATATAATTGGTGTTGTCGTTTCCGTGTATATAATTTAATTTTTTTTATTATCTAAGTGGCTTCAACAACAATGTGATGAATATGAGCTACAAAGTGTAATTGCTGAGATTAATAGAGTTGCAAACTTCATTTTCAAAAAAATATTGTACTAGAATGATAGAGATTTAGGTTAAAAGAACCATAAACAAGAGTTATTTATTAACTTTTTACAATTTTCGGTGGCCTATATTTTGATAGTAATTGACTTCCATAAGGTATTAATAATGTCAAACTGTCAAAAGTTAGTGAAAACTATAGTTGCCGTAAATGGCTGGAAACAGATGTTGCAGGTCGTCAAAATGTTTTAAAAATGTATATGTACTAAACTGAGTCTGAAATTGATTTGACACCAAGTGATTTCTTACACAAATTTCAATTTATGGGAAAAAAATTTTTAAAAATCGTTGGAGCGGTTTTTTTTTTTTTTAATTATTTTTTGTATATAAAATTTTGAAAATTTTTTTAAGAAAATAAAATTGATTTCGAAATATCAAATTTTCAAAAAAACATTTTTGAAATTTGTTTTTAAAAATCAAACATTTTTTTAAAAAATCACAATACATTTTTTTTGAAAATTTTGATATAATTTTATTCAAACTTATTAGGAGCTTTTTCGTAGAAAAATTCATTAAAATTGGTCCAACAGATAATGGGATAGATAATTTAATTTAAAATCTGCTAGATAATGTCAAAAAACTGCTGGGTGCTCAGTTTAATAAAAATCGACCAAGCCCTTTTCGAATTATTAAGTTCTCAAAAAAAAAAAATTAAACTTTTTTTAAAAATCAAAAAAAAAAATGGAAAATTTTGGTACACAATATTTTTATAATTATTGTAAACATTCTCCATAAAAAAAAGTGATCAAAATGAGCTGAACTGTTTTTGAAAAAAAAAATTACTGAATTTTTTTACAAATTGAGAAAAATTAAATTTTTATTTTTTGCTAAAAAACGGCAGGTACCCCTATTTTTGGTCTTAAAAAATGGAATGTCCAAATAACGCTAGTTACCAATTTTAAAGAAAATCGATCCAACCGTTTAGGCTACAGCCGAAAGGACAGACAGACAGAAAGAATTGCGAAACCTACTTTTTTCGACTTCGCTATCATTGTTATGTCAACTTTGATCAAAATCTCCAGTTCGATTTTTTTACGAATGCATAATTTGCCATATTTTTTTTAAGAAAAAAATTGGTACTTATTAATGCATAATTAAAAAAAAAATTCTACCCATTTTAGAAATATCGAATTTCCAAAAAATAATTCTGAAATTTTTTAAAAAATTCAAAATTTGTTATTCAATATTATTCAAATTTATTAAAATCCAAAAAGCCAAAAAAAAATTGTTGTATGAGAGGTACCATTTTTAATCGATAGATGGTAGTTCGTACTTATATACATAATTCACATAAAAATTTTAATCAAAATCGTAGGAGGCGTTTTTGAGAAAAATAAAATTTTCCTTACCGGTTTTTAAACACTTGTATGGGAGGTAGGTACAGTTATTTTTATTTAAAATCTACGAGATAATGTTGAAAAACTGCTAAATGCCAAGTTTAATATTAAGTTCTAAAAAAAAATAAAAATTTCAACTTTGTTTAAAAATCAAAAAAAAATTAAATACAATACTTTGTAAAATTTTTTGAAAAAAAAAACTGGTCAAAATCAGTTTTTGAGAAAATAAAAAAAAAATGGTTCTATGGAAGTTACCATTTATAACCATTTTTCTGAAGAAAAAAAATATAAAATGGTAGAGTCTTCTAGGAATTCTTAGTTAGTACAGAAATATGGTTGTTGGTTTTAGGTGAAATAGGCTGTAATTCGATCTGAAGACCATCATTAGCGCGTTGGTCGTGAAAATTCAACGTAATTTAAATATCACGACACGGCGGCGGCGTAGCCCAAAAAGCTTAAAAAGAAAACTCCCTTTCTGCATATTTTCTTGTGTAAAAGCTGGCATAATTGAAAAAGTGATGCCAATTTTTTGTATTTTCAACTTGGGTGTAGAACATAAATTTTCTTACCTTTTTTTTTAATTTCATAATTTTATAATAAAAATTCTCTGGAACTTACCTGAAAATAAAAAAAGGCATACAAATGAGTTAAAAGTTACATAGGTATAAAATATAAGTTGTTAAAATTATTTTTGTTTGTATTCAGAATAATAATAATAATTAAAAGAAATAAAATTAAGCATTTAGAAAGGAACTAGAAGATTTGTTTGTCAAAGTTGGTTTTAAATAAGTTGTGATGCGAAACTAAAATATGAGTTGGTACAAATGTTCAAACAAGCAGAGATAACCTAAGCTTGATCATAAATCAGAATTTTCCTAAATTCACAAGATAAACTAACTTGTGTTCTTCGATTACTCAATTAAATACCATAAAATTTGTTTTTCAGTTTTGAATTCGAAATATAGAGACAAAATTTTGCAATATCTTTCTCAAAAATAGGGGAAAATGGAGCACAAATAAAAAAATATTTATTGTTCCATTTAAAAAAAATCTGTTTTTAATTTGAAAATATTTACTGAAAGGATGGATTAATATTTTATAAACATTTTGCTATTTATAGGGTGAAACTGGGTAAAACAAGAAATAGTATCCGAATTTTAAAAGGTGAAAACAACAAAAAAAAAAAAGGATTCGACTTTTAGAACTTTGGAATCCCTTGTCCAAAATTTAACTACTTTTAGCGCGACTTGGTATAAAAATATAAAATAGATTTTTAATTTTTTTTTTTGTATTTAAAAGATTTTACTTAAGTTAAGGCTTTAAATTTATTTAGATGTGATAATTATAGGGTAAAATGGGGTAAAACGCCGATATGTCATTAGATTTTTAACTTTCTTTTTGTTTTTGATAACCATTTATATTTATAATCATATTTAGAGGATATACTTCGGGGATCACTTAAGTGTCAGATTTTTTTTTATAATTTAAATTTTGATAGGGTAAAATGGGGTTAAAACATTTTTTTAAGTTCGTAGACATTATGTCATTATGAAATTATGTATTTCTAACGCACCAAAATCGTATTAAGATTTATAATAATTGCCAAGAAATTATTGATTAATTTGTTTTGTGAATGAGGGCCCTGTTCCTCAACTAACAAAATTCTCACATTCACTCGGTCCCTAGCTCTCTGTTTCACACGACAATGTCCTTCTGTGATGAATTCGTGTCCGTCAATACTTACAAAATTTGCAAAAGATATTACACTAATAGGGTACTTTAAAAAAAAAGTCTAAAAAATCGATTAATTAAACGGATCTTCTTAAAACTAAGACTCTGAAGTTTACGTGAGAGTTCTGCATTATTCTTATTGAAGAACGAAACGCTGTTAAAGAATTTGCATGACAGTACATTTATTTGTCCACATCAAATCTATCGGTGAGGTCTTTTCCGATAATGATGGTATCCTGTACAAAGGGACAAACATGGGATGTCAAAAGTAGAGGAATAGTAAAGGAAAAGTATCGAACCAGGAGAAGGGAGAAGAACAAGATCCTGCATAGAAAGAAGAGAGCGTAGGCAGCCACCCAACTAAATGAGATAGACGAACATCCGGTCATAACAAAAATTTAAACTTTAACATAAACTTTTATTAAACATAATCTCAAACTTTCCCCCATCAAAATCAATATTTGTAGATATCACTCAAAGTCTACCCACTTCGTAACGCCTCTTTAAAAAAAACCTAACTAAAAGGGCGTCCACAATAAAATACGAGCTCCCAAAGTTAAGTTAAAAGCAAATTTTTGTCAACGAAAGTGCTTCTTGGGGAATCGAAACTACAAACTCTCGTATCGATTTAACTTCAAATATGAGACTTCAAGTCTAGCAGTGCTGCATAAATTAATATAAAGCACTTCATCCAACTTCTAAGAATACCTTTTATGTTAAGTGTGTGTAAATAAGCCTCGCTCTGGTAGATCAGTGACATTTTCTCAGAAGCATTTAAAACTTATAAAATGCTAATTTATACTCGTATATAATTTTTAATAATTTATTTCTAACTAATTTACGAGTCACTATATAAAATGCGCTATTATTACAGACGAAAAACACCTTTACGCACGTGGTAATGAAATATCCAACTGTGACTTATTTTATTTATCTACAATATTCTCGAATTTCGTTGATGATGGTTAGTTAAAAAAATTCAAAGAATATTATTGAGTATTTGAAATCAAAACCTTAAATCTACTACTACATACGATTGGAGTGTTATTTTATTTCTGGCATTTGTGGTAATTTATAAGCCATACATACATTTTGACAAGGAGGATGTTTACTTCGAGTATAGAGCAGCCGCGTGCTGGCAGCCGGAAAAACCCACGACCACAACAACAACAACAGCCGAAGTGTGCAGTGGAGAAATTCAATTTTTCCCGATATCGTTTCGTTGAGTCGCCTCCAGCAGTGTAAGCGATAGAAATTTGTCATTTTAACCAAAAATGGCAAGACAACGTCCCACTATATAATCAACGCCATACTGGCTGTTAGGTTCTAGCGGTTGATGTTGTTGATAATGATCATCATCATGTTGATAGTGGCAGAGGCAGTGTGACAGTTGGCAGATCCCACGTAACACTTGAAAATTGTCAATGGAAAGGCAATTCTTCGACGACGTTAGGCGAAACGACGATACGATGGACGGCAAAGACACAACAAGTAACTTATTTTTTTTTTATTTTTCTTTAAAGGCGTTGACGAAACGAGTATCTTTTCAAATGAAATTCGAGATTCAAGTGGGATACCTATTACATCATAGTTGCCACTTTAGGTATTTTTCTTTCAAATTTAGAAGAGGGTTTTATGCTTATTTTATTAAGCTGTTGTCATATTAAATATTGTAGATGTGAAGGAAAGTTGCAACATTTTGATACTTAATTCTGTAACATCTCGTTATTTTAACAACAAAAATTTCCAGGATGCAATACAACTATTTTTTCTGCTAATTTTTAATGCAAAATTTCAAATTTTATTTAAAGTCTTTATGTAAAGACATTCTTCAAAATTAATCAAAAGTGAAAAGTTAACTTTTTAAATACTGATTTAATGCGACTGACAAAATATTTTTATAACTTGATGTCATTTTTACTGATTGATGTTATTTTTACTGAATGAAGAATTTTTTCCTACTTGAAGTATTTTTTTTCAGCATGAAGTCTTTTTACTGCTTAAATAATTTTTACCTTTAATATTCTTTATTGCTTGAAAACTTTTTACTGCTTGAAATTAAAATTACTGCTGAAGTAACTTGAAGTCATTTTTACTTTCTTAAGTATTTAATTATTTTTACTGCACTTGAAGTATTTGTACTGCACTTGAAATATTTTTACTAAAATTGAAGTATTTTTACTGCACTTGAAGTATTTTTACTGCACTTGAGGTATTTTTTTTTACTGTACTTGAAGTGTTAAATGTTTTTTACTGTCAAGTTTTTTTTTTACAGCTTTATGTCTTTATTTCTTAATGTTACATTCTGAATTCTTTTTAAGTGCTTTAATTTACAAGCTATAAAAAAGGCTTAACAGCAAAAAGACTTCAAAGAGTAGAACATACTACAAACTGTTTAAAGCATTCAATACTTTTAATGCATTCAAAAGACCTTAAAGACAACAAAGAATGCAAAAGATTTTTAAAATACTTCAAAACCAAATAATATTACAGTCTAAATTTATTTTATTGACTTCAAATCATTTGACTGCTTTAGAATATTTTTTTTTTAAGTTTAAATACTCAGTTTAAGACTAATAACTTTAAAAAGTATTTTTTTGTTTATTTGGCTGCTGTATTAAAATGCTTCAGTCGTATTTATTAGATTTTTGTCTCCTTAGACACTGCCTAACTATTTCCAAATTCGTGGAAATATGCTTTATTTAATAAAAATAAATATCACATTATTCACGGTTAAGACAATCTACTCTTGTGTCTAAGGTAGGCATCTATAAGACAACAAATAAACAAGGTTTTTGAACACATTTTTTTAAAGTTGGATAGTTGTCTAAAGTTAGACAGCGTTTATATGTAAATAAAACCATTTGTATTTATTTTGAGCATCTGCTTAAAACCTTTTAGAATAAATTATAATTAATTTTTTAATAAATTTTTATTTCTGACATATTAGTCCTTGTCTTAAAAGTTGTCAACATTTACATAAACAAAATAAATTATAAATAAATTGTTTATGCGGGTATTAAAAGCAGTTGGCAACACTATGTTAAGTTGTAACTCGCGAACTCTTTTTTATTTTATTTGTGTTTTTTTTATTATTATTATTATTTTCATATTATTTTTGTGTGAAATTTTAATTAAAAGTCAGCGCGCCGAAGGTGCTGAAGGTATACATATCAAGACAGTGATTATAGATACTCACATTCGTATCGTATTTCGTAGGTATATAGATTTTGAAGAGATAATAGGCTGGAAAAAGTTTATTGAGTTTCATAACAAGAAATACGACATTACGACGAATACACGTTGTTAGATAAAATCAGTAAAGCAGAAGGTGATTACCGGAAGTCGTGTGCGCTCGTTGAGTAACTAATTAGAATATTTTGACATGAGCTATCTGATTTGTTTTTTTTTTTTAATCTGGGTGATGTTTACTTTAGTGGGGTTGGGTCGTGAGTCTTTTAGGTATATACATACATACATATAGTAAATATAAGGTGGAAAGCAATTGCAGAACGTATATCGAATGCAAAGTAAATTGTGATTGCAGTTTAGTTTTTTTTGTATCTATTTTATTTTGTATTTATTAGATTTCCTTAACACAATCTTAAACAGTTGTCTAAATAGCCATCATTTAAAAAGTTGGATATCTTCTTGTTTATAAACAGCATATCTATGATTTGTCAATTTCGAATGAATTAATAAATTTGAGTGAACTGTTGGATGAACATTTCATTAATTTCGAGATAACTTTTAACTTGAATTTAGCCTTACCATTTTCTTTAAATGCGTCCACTTTAGAAAAAGTTTGGACAGTGCCGTAAGTTAGACAATCGATGGAAAATGTTTATAAATATTATTTTGTAGTTGGACAGCTGTCTAAAATTAGACTTGACTTCGATTTTGATCGTTTAAAATTAAAAAAAATTATCTTGAATTTCATGCAATATTAACATGGCCACTGATTTAATATGAAAATGGGTCAATTAAACTAAACAGATGAGAATTGTTAAAATTACTTAAATCTCAATATGTTAATACAATCTTTTTCACGTTCACGGCTTTGGCTAAATTCAACGTTGAGTCATGTAAATTAGATAAGCAAATGTTGTCAGTTTTAGAGGGATAGAACTTTAAGTTGGCAACACTATTTTAACTGGCGGCCATTTTGTCAGCTGTCAAGTGATTTATTTTTCGTTTGGTTTGGCATTTCAAGAATTGAAGTTGAAGCCACAGGATTATCTATCAAGGCGTAGATTTGGTGAATGGGCCCAAAACAAGATTGCCGTTGATCACAATTTTCATCAGCGAATTTTGTTTAGCGATGAAGCTCACTTTTGTTTGAATGGAGACGTCAATAAACAAAACTGCCATATTTGGAGTGATGATAATCCTCAAGCGTTTGTTGAGACACCGTTACACCCACAAAAACTGACTGTGCGGTAGGCTTGGTGGAATAGTTGATCCGTAAAAACGATTCTGGCCAGAACGTTACAGTCAATGGTGACCGCTATAGAGCCATGATTACTGACTTTTTCGGTCATCAATTGAACAACCATGATGTGCAGGAGCTGTGGTTTCAACAAGACGGCGCAACATGTCACACAGCTCGTGCCACAATTGATTTATTGAAGGAAACGTTTGGCAACCACATAGTT
Organism: Epistrophe eligans; assembly: GCA_951394125.1. Taxonomy (NCBI): domain Eukaryota; kingdom Metazoa; phylum Arthropoda; class Insecta; order Diptera; family Syrphidae; genus Epistrophe; species Epistrophe eligans. Next base: position 30,577,235 of record OX596029.1, read on the forward strand.
TCACGTTACGGACCAGTGAATTGGCCTCCAAGATTATGCGATTTAACGCCGCTTAACTATTTTCTGTGGGGATATGTGAAGTCTCTAGTCTACGCCGATAAGCCCAAAACGATTGACCACTTGGAGGACAAGATTCACCGCGTTATTGCCGATATACGGCCACAAATGTTGGAAAAAGTCATCTAAAATTGGACCTCCGAGCCAGCCGTGGCTGGCATATGCCAGAAATCATATTTAAATTTTAATGCCAGAAGATTAACTTTCGAATAAAGTAAATTTCATGCCAATTTAAAAAAAAATCATCTTTGTTTTATTCCATTTCAAAGTTCTATACCTCTTAAAAAAAACACCCTTTATATCGAGTTAATTTATTTAGATGTTTATGTTAAATTTACAGAATTGTTTTTATAAGGCAGTGAAAAGCTTTAAAAGTCGACTTTTGTCGATTCAACACGTTTATCGTCGTTTTAAATCAATTTGTATCTTGTTTAATATTTAACATGATCAATCGTGTTGAAAAAAAAAAACATGTTGATAATTGTTGAATTTTGATTTAATTTTACTTGACGTTTTCCCTGATGTATGTATGCATATTTGTTTGTTGTGTATCCGGTTCGATCGATTATATGTTTATTTATTTCAAGAGCGAAAAATACAGATCTAATCGACCAAACCAGAGTATAAATGGGGGATTTTTGTAATTTTTAATTAGTAATAGTTGATTAGACATTAGACTGAATTTTGATTAATGTTTGAAAGAAATTTGAATTTTTTGTTTCAATGTTTTTTTCATTTACTTTTTTCTTAACTGAAAAGAGCTTAACGGAAATATATTCTTATTTTCTTCAATTTCGCTCAGTTTTAATTTTATTATTATTATTTATGAATTTTTATGAATATCCAGAGTGTATAAATCACTGCGTATTATGAATTATTGAACAAAAAAAAAATAAGAAAAATATGTAATTTCAAAAAATTGTATTGTTTTTCTTATTTTAAGTTTTAAAGTTGATTTACACTTCCTATGGTTCCAGAGCATGCTCCGCTGGAGAATCTTCAGAAAGCCGGAAACACTTTAATTGTTATGGTCTGGTAATATTTTTTTTTCTTCGTCTCATTTCTTGGCTTACAACGAATTAAAAAAAAAAACTGTATTTTTCTTTATTTATTTTTTTTTTTTTGTTTCTTAAGTTTTGTGTCTTGCCAACCATCAGCCACTGAAAATCCAATTAAGCCCACTTCCTTCTGCCGAACCATCCGAATCAGTAACAGGCAGGAAATTACTCAAAATATTTGCACATTGTCAGTCTGGGGTTTGGCGTTCTGTTGGTGGTGGTAGTGGCGGTGGTGGTATTGGCGGCGGCGGTGATCGTAAGTGATCCACGACAGTAATTTACTAAGGGTGAAGAATTCTATTTTCGAGACTTATTTTGTGTCTTCAAACTGCGCTTCATCTTCGTCTTTTGTTTTGATATTTATGTATAGGTATACGATTTGTTTTTATTTTGATTGCTTTTAAGTTGGGTTGGGTTTTGTTTTTTGTTGTTGTTGAGGATTTCCTTGGAAACACCATCCATGTGGTTTTAATCGTACAATATTGTTTTTAGGTTTTTTTTTTAAGATAAATGTATTCCACTGTTGACCATGACATTAAGAGAAATTTATGTTGACACATTGACACAACGACGACGACGGAGACACGCTCCGGAGGGGGGCTGTTTAAAAATGACTTGGTGGTAAAAATGGAACCATCAGAAGCGATTCTTTTTATTTCTCCTACCACAAATACAAAGTGTAAAAGTTAACAGGAAATGAGGATTCAGTAGAAACGACAAAACGATGACGCAGGATGAGCACAAGAATTTCCGGCCGTTATAGAATGTTTGAATCACGTGTGATATTTTAGCATTGTGTGCTGTCATAATTCTTAGAAAAGATAGGATTTTAATGACCAGTAAAAAATTGGCCCTGAAGTACCTACCCCACGTGGCGTAATATTAGGTGCTATGGAATGACAATGACAAGCTACCGGCGGCGGCGGCAGCGGAGGTCTGGAGATTGAATCTCCAAGTGTAGATAGGTAGCTCAATCGAATGGTTATGTTTTTTATTCTTCACTAATTTCGATATTCAGCGACATCTATTGAAAAACGTGAAAACTTTTAATTTCCATGTGCAATTACTATAATTCCATGTTTGGCTTTTGATATTTTAAGAAAATTTTGATATTTCGGTTTTCAACGCTATCTATCGGTTTAACGGTTAAAACTCATAATTTTTATACATATGTATATGTATATAAAAATGACTATAAGCGATTCGATAGCATCAAACTCAGTTCAAATGTCAAATATCGATTATTGGGCAAATAACGAACATTCCTTTTTGTTATTGCTCAATGTATCAAAAGAACTCCACCTAAAATAATTTTTTCATTAAAAATTTCCAAATTCAATTCCAAATCATGGAATTTACAAATTCACAAATTATTAGAAATTATGTAATTTTAATCAAATTCTCACACAATTCGGTAAAAAATTAAGTGAAAAGTTTACGAACACACCCAAGTGGAATCCATTGGAAATGTCAAAATTGGATTTATAAAAAAAAAAAAAAAAGAAACAGCAAAAGATAAATCAAATTCAAAATAGAAAATTGTGCAAAATACTTTAGCAAATTTGAGAAGAAAACGCATTTGATGATGTGATTTAAAATAATCTCATTTCGGCTGTAACGAAAATAAACATAGGCTTAAGTGATAACGTTAACGAAGTAAAATTTTACGGAAATTTAAACAAAACTTAAAGTGAAGAAAAATAAGTCAGCAATTAAAGTGAACATCAATTTTGGTAGTTTTGAATCTTAGAAACCCATTGTTTGGTTTATAGAAAAATGTTCGTTATTTGAAAGCTGGTATCCTTTGTTTGTTTTTCTCTGGGTTAACAGTAGGATATGTTCGTTGATATTTTTAATTTTGAAACTTTTATATTAATTAAAATTAAACTTTAGTTAGTCGCAGAGAAAAATTTATTATTCTAAAAACAAAACGTTGTCTCAACCATTTAAGATGCGACAACTTATTCCCAATTGGTTGCGAGCAACTTCTTCAGCACAAAAGGAGTCTTTCAGTCGTATTTATTAGATTTCCTTAGAACACTCTTGGACAGTTGTCCAGCTAGCCATTGTCTAAATAGTTGGACATCTCCTTATTTATAAACGCATTCCAACAGTGGCCTACAAATGCTCTCATACACTCACTCACATCCCTGTTATCTGTCAATTTCGTGAGCATTTGGATACATTCAATGAACATTTCGTTCATTTGAAGATTATTTTTCAAATTTTTATTCATTGAACGTACCCACTTTAGAATAGGTTTGGACAACCAATTTCAGTGTCTAAGTTAGACACTCGATGGAACATGATTATAAATAAGGTTTTGGACTTAGACAGCTGTCCAATGTTAGACATACTTTGGAATGGGTTTATAAATACGACTGTTTAAGTCTCAGGTTGCTCGCAGTTGTCGATAAAAAAAATGTTTGATTCTAGAAATGTTAAGGTCAGTTGGTGGCTAATAAATCACCATATTTTTGTGTCAGTTTGTCCCCAAATATCCTCTGTTTTTAAGCGCAAACACTTTCGATTCGTATAAAAAAAGAAGAGTCAACTAACAACCTTTCATAAGCGCAACAGCTTAAATCCTTACCGCATCCGGTTTTCAATTAATTAAACAAACAAACCAAACCAACTAATCTTTGAATGATTGCTATTACTATAACCACGCTAAGTTAATCAATAAAAATAACAATAATTCCACCACCATTAGTAGAGCCATCGCCATCATTCACCACCAATATGGCGGGTCAATCAACATTATGGTTTCCGTTTATGGTAGGTACTATCACCCCTAAATCAAGCTTAGCTGTTATAGCTTCCAGCACAGCACAGCACAATTCCATACACAGCAAGCACCCGTGGGTGGGCCGAGCATAGGTTTAGTTCTGTCTTCCTAAACACACACACACACATACCACATAAATATAAAATAAGTACGATCGGTGATCGCAGAATGTGTGCAAATGGATTTCATTCATAAATATTATTCGTATCTGTACAGTTTGTAAAATTAATAATGGAAGTGGAAATAGCAACAAAAAATTAAAAAAAAACAACCAAAACATTGTTTTTTTTTAATCGCCACTCGTGCAAATCTATTCGTTGGTTATTACCCGGAACAAAAAACAAAGGGCCGATTGGGTCGCACGAATGTGCTTTTATATGGAAAATTTTACAGAACAAATTGACAGAAGATGTTAGGGGTAGACTGTCAAAGTGTCAAATAAGCACATCTGAGACAGGTAAATTTTATGTGCGTAAAAACGAGAAGGATTTTGGGATGGAATCTACCGTTCTCTTTTATACGAAAACATAAATCTAGCTGTCTCACTGGATGCGCCTATCAACGACTGCGTAAACAGGCACTATGTCAGCTAGTGCAAAAATTCTCCGAATGTCATACATGAGAGTTTTTTCCGATATGTCAAATTGATAATTCGCTGGTAATAAATTTAAGGCTAGGTACGCACTTGCATTTTTTTCATTCATATTCAGGCTAATCTACAAAATTAATCACCCTATCGGAAGATGTTATAATTTTTGCAAATGGCGTCGTACGTCAATCATATTTGACATTTGTAAACTAGACAGCTGAAGTATACAAACAGACAACAGAAAAAATTGTAAAGGTCCAAATAAAGATTTCCATCACTCAAAATCATTTTTTTTAGTAAAAAAGTAATTCAAAAACAAAATTGGTTGATTAATTTTGCATTATGAATGTATGTATTTTTTTTTATTTTTTTGGGGGTTTTTTTATAGTGCGGCCTTATTCGTAAGAGTCTTTCTTGCCGTCAAACGTCATTGGATTTTTAACGTGACTTTCAACGAACAGCTGATTCAATTACGCAGCATTTATTCAAATAAATAAAAAGGACGTTCACGCAAACTTTTGCGTAAACTTATATTTTTACACAATTGGTAAACTTATCTCGTTTTATGAATACCCTTTTTGCCTTTCTTTATTGCTTTATTCAGCGGAATATTCCGAATTGAAGAGTGCAATATTGGGTTCGTTCGGTGCAGTGCTTTTTTTTTAAGTTAAAAGCACAAATAAGAAAGTTTGTGTGGAACAGTTCTAAATTTATGAGAAAAAGTATGTCGCCAGACTAATAATACTCCTTGGCGAAAACAGAGTTCTTCTTGAATGTTTTAGTCGGTGTATTTTTGATTCTTCTTATATGAAGTGGAAGTGAGATAAAAAGTTTAATTTGTGCCAAAAGAAAGAAAAAAAAATCTATTTTCCAATGAATAAGTTCAGTGCGATATGCGCACAGGTTAGTTCCATTTATTTAACTACTATTGACCCTATGAAGATTAAAAATGATAAATTTAATCTCCCAGATTTGAAGCAGATTAAGGGTAGTTTAGTTTAGTGATAGGTGGAAATTATGAATAAATCTATGCGACTGTGGCTAGTATACTGTACTTAGAAAAACACAGGTTTTAAGTCGTTATAATATATTTATGACTTTATTGAGAGAGAGCTAGAATCAGACTGACTGTTTACTTTATGATAATGACCATTACAACTACGTCAGATAAGCTATGTATAGGCATAACAGTTATTATGTATATAACAATGTAATGATATTGTTGATACATAACAGCTAGATTTTAATTAATCTCGGTTTTATAGTCGGTGGTAACCTAGTTTATTATTATGTTTGACAAAATATTGAGTTAGATTTTTTCTACGAGTCCATAACTTGCCTTTAAACATAAATATCGCAAATAAAATAATAATGAATGAATAGAACGAGTAAGTACTAAGCGAGTGATGACCTAATATTATTGATCGACCGGCTTTAAGTTGATGTAGACAAAGTCTAGTACCTATGTATATAGGTAAAAATATACTACTACTAGTACCTTTAACGCATTATTTTTCTCTTTTTTTCTAAATACTATATCTATTAGGTAGATTATAGAAGTTTCTTTGTTTTATTTTCTATAAATAATGTTTTATATACACAAAGCAATACGCAGCGATATATAAGTAAAGTATATTGTTTTTTTTTTTTTTTTAGTGTCGTACTAGGCTTTTGTTTGCGCACTTTAAGTACTATTACATTATACTCTGTTGCTCTGTTGCGAACAAGCTAATTATGAATGGAAGTCAAATAAGTAAACAGGAACTGGAAATTGGTTACACAGTCAGTTTACACAAACGCTGTGCTTCCTGCGATAAGAATATTGATTTTAGATTGTTCTTAATGAATTTTAATTAGTTTTTATACTTTTTTTGGTATATTTATGTTCCTACATAATATATAGGTATACGGGATGGAGGGAAAGACGATGAAGTACGAAATGGGGAATAGATAGCGCAACATTGTTTTTTTGATATGTGTTGCTCAAACTGTTGCTGAGTTTTCTTTTGTTTTATTGAATTCAAAGATTAAAATAATTAGTAAAATTTTTGTTATAATAATTTTCTTTACTAACATATTTTTATTTACAATAATAATGAGTCAGGACTGTTTGTTTACTTTCTTATTGAATTCCATAAAATTCAGATTTCACTTTTTTTAATTTTTGTAACAATTGTTATATTTTTAATTAATTATTTCTTATTGTTAATTTGTTCAAAACCTAAAAGAAATAAAAACATTTTTTTTTCAGCGAGGGAGTGCCAAATCCTCTAAGGGACAATTTTTAAATACCTGAGTTAATTCAATGTTAACCCAGAGTTAGTTAAACCAGCAAATAAATTAAACCTGAGTTAAAAGAAGCAATTTTTTTAGTGTACTTTACTTTAAGTTGTCAAAAGTCTATCGAAATCAAAGTGTGACACTATGCAGCAGTTTGGTATATTGGCGATTTCCATAGTGGCTCCCTCTATATTTTGATAATGATTAATAAATTTTTGGCAACCGACATTTATTTATTTTTGAAAGCAAAACCTGTGATATAAAGTCATGTTCAGGAAAATGAGATCTCAGAGATTACATCATTCTATGTTACATGAACATGATTCCTCAATCAAATTTATCAGCTTCGATTAATTTGCTCAAATTTTGAAGGAGCGAAATTTCTGAGATTTCATTTTTCTGTACATGAATAATGGGTATGTTTTTTTACAACTCCATATGGAGTTGAACAAAACAACGTCAAAGTCATCTTAGCAAACAAGCCCATCACTGTTACAAAATGCCATCGCTACCCTTTCAGTTTTGTGGCAAGCATGCAAAACAAACAGCCATGCCACATTAAAATTCCTATTAATGAAATATAATTAAATTTTGAACTTAATTTCAAGTCATTCATAGGCAAACAAACTAGATTCCATGACAATAACCGCCCTTTTGTTCTCATAAAAAAAAATTGTTCCATTCGATAACTCAAAAAATTTGACGTTTTCATACAAAATACCGATAGCAAAATGATAATAATTGCCAGTAACACAGTTTTTATCGGGACTAAAGTTAAGCCCCGAAAATTATCTGAACTTATGGAATTAAGTTGTTGTTGTTGGATTTACGTGTAAACCGCTTTGCTCCGATGTCGTTTTTTCGTCCGATTCTTGTGGACGGTTTTGCTTCCAAATATTATAAATACAAAAATGTTTGTAATTTAAATTACAATCTAAATATTAAAATTGAGTACAAATTTCTTTAAAGATAAAAAATCTTCTTTTGTTTTGGCTTTTCAATTTGACACTGTCGAAAGAAAATTAAATGCAAAATTGGAATATTTGAAAAGTTAAGGTTAGATTTGAATTTAACGCCATTTATGCGATAAAGTTTTGCAAACCAAAGGTAGTATTATGTGAGTATGTACATAAATATAAATATGAAGCACCGTGTTGCATATTTGCATGGAACTTGGAAAAATTATAATTAGAAATAAAATGATTAAACAACTTCTGAAATTGTGTTGACACCAACGCGATGTACACCATCTAATTTCTTAAGCAAATCTCAATTTATGAGAAAAAAAATTTTGAAAATCGTTTGAGCGATTTTATAATTTTTTTAGTATTTTTAATTAATGCGAAATTTAATAATTAATTTTGAAAAAAAAATCTTCACTCATTTTCGAAATATAGAATTTTCAAAAAAAAATTTTTTTTTCTTAAATCCAAAAATTTTATTTTGAAAATTTTGATATACAATATTTTTTAAACTTATTAAAAGCTCTTGTGTAAATTCATTAAAATGAGTGTTCAACAGATAATGAGATAGTCGAAAACGAAAAATGGTTCTATGAAAGATACCATTTTTAGTCGATAGATACATTTTTTTTACAATAATATGGTGGATCGTACTGACATTAGTTTACAAAAACATTTTAATCAAAATCGTAGGAGCCGTTTTTGAGAAAAATCAGATTTTCCTTACCGATTTTTAAACACTGTTATTTTTGTTAGATTTTGGGAATTAAAAAAAAAAAATTTCATCGATTACTGTTACTTTCGGTCATAAGAATAAAATACATATGTATATGTATGTAAAATGTGCTAAATAATATTAATAAACTACTGGGTGCTAAGTTTAATAAAAATCGACCAAGTCGTTTTCGAGTTATATTTTAAGTTTTAAAAAAGAAAATTTTAACTTTTTTTAAAATAAAAAAAAATAGAAATTTTGACAAACAATGCTTTTAAAACTTTTTGAAAGATTTGCTATAAAAAAAAATTGGACGTTTTTAAAAAAAAATCGAAAATTATGTATGTACATTGTACATACCATTTATAACCATTTTTCCGTAATTCTTTTTTTTTTAATGGCAGCCTTTTTTAAGCTGTGGGCACGTTTTTGAGAAAAATAAGATTTTCATAATTTGGTACAAAAAAAACTGTACGGCAGTTACCGTTATTTTTGGTTTTTTAAAATGCATGACTGATTATTGAGAAACAATGGGTATCCCCAACTTGTCACTGCATGGTACGGATTTTGAACTGGACATCGAAACATTATTCTTCGAAAATGTAGCTGACGCGACGCACGGTCAGGTAATAAGAGTTAATATAGTGCTCGATATTGCAACACGATAAACCAGTTTTTAGTGCTCAAATTGCAAGATACATACATATTTGTTTTCAACTAGACATTACCAAACCATATGGCACTGGTCGTGTAATTTCCCGTTTTGGTGATTAGAATTGTCTGCCCAGATCGTCCGATTTTACGCCCCCGTTGGATTTATTACTTTGGTGTTGAAGTGTATGGCAAGTGATGAAAAATTTTAACAAAAGAGTGCGCATGTCCCAGCTTAAAGGCTTAAAACGTTTCTGGATGGATAATATAACATTGATCTTTAAGGGCATCCCATACAAAAAAAAAAAGTCGCCAAGGCGGCTGATGAAGCAATTACGGAACTTTTTACGCAAAATATCGATTGGCATAATGCTCTATCAGTGCTGAAGCCAAAAATCGCTTAAGTCCATTTCTTCAATTTCAGCTACCAATAATTTGATTATCATGGCTTTATAGAGCGCCGCCGCTCACCATTGACCTAAAAGGCATTTCCAGCTTTATTGACAAGAAGTATTGAAATATTGATGAAAAATCTTTTGAAAATCAAATTTTCAAACCATTTTCATTAAAAAAAAAAATCAAAAAATTATTTTGATCAAAAGTTTGTGTTTTAAATAATTTATATGAAATACCCATCTATGTATATCAGATGTCTAAACAAGTTCAAGAATTTGAAAACCTCCTAATCAAATAATATTCTAGGAATGATCCAATTAAAAAAAAAAAAAAAAAAAAAAAAACATTAATTTCAACGTAAATTATATTGCAAGTGCAATTTTAGGAATAGCTTTCTATATTTGTTTTATAAGAAATTATAAAAAAAACTGTATGTAGGTATCTATCGACCTATGTACATAATGTATCTATTCCATATTCGTTCGTTTAATTTAAAGATAATACCAAGAATTCCACAAACAATCCCCACAATGTCTAAATTTCATTCACATATTTATTAAAAAAAAAAAAAGTGATAATTTCACACCATCAGAGCCTAAATCCACATCACATATTCCGACAACTTAATAGTTAAGACTATACTCTATGTACATAGGTACCATACAAAGCTTTCACTTTATATGCCCCATCCATGTTGGGGATTCGAACTATAGGTATTGCATGCTGAAACAACTGCTATGCTATCACAGAGAAAAATAGATAATTTCATTCATTGGCATTCGCATTCTTCATTCATAGTAAAAAGAAAAAAAGAAGCTCTCGTAGCAACAGCGGAAAAGGCACCAAAGGCAGAAAAAAAAAAGAACCAACCAACACACAACATTCAGCTTCAGCCACCTTAGCAAAGCTATGAATGAATGAACTAGATACATAGGTACATTGATAAAAAGCCACACAAAATATTTATAAACGATGGTGTTGTGTAGTTGACTTCCTAGATCTAGTTCGAGAATATACATACATACATACATACATATGTATGTATGTAGCTGCTGCTGCTGCTGCACCACCCACGAGTCTATAGGAATTTGGCGCAGTAAGAGGTCTGAAGCTGAACCCATATTCAACCGGCCGGCCGGTGCCTCCTAATGAAAAGAAACTATCACACCACTTGAATGTGGGGAAAAAATATTCGGAACTCTTTAGCAGAATTAAATCTTAAAGCAATAAAGTAAAAAGAGATATAGTTACATATTTGCCTTTGCTCGTATGTTAGGAAAATCCGCAGATCGACTATTAAAGAAGAAATTCTACTAAGCCGAAGCCCCTACCCCTACCTCTACATACATATGTGGGTACATAATTTTTGTATGAATTTTGTTCACCGGTACTCTTACCATCTTCAACTTCAAACTTTTGTACCTACTATAAGCAGAAGGGTAGAAGGAAAGTTAAGAAGACTTGCTTGAAATCGAGAGATACCTCCTACGGAAATAGACTTTTCACAACTTCCGGTCGTACTTCCTTTCCTGGCCTTTTATTCATCAGAAAAGATTTTTTTTTTATTCTTTTGTTTTTTTATTCTTTTATTTTATACAGATTCAGTTTTGTTGTTCTTTTCTTAGAATTTTTTTTTTCAGCTCTTCTATTCGCGCAACGATATATTAGTCTTGGCAAAATGTCTTTTCGTTTGGCTTCGAAGAACACAACAGCCCAGTCAAAACGACCGATAAAACAAAACAATGTCCCCTGTCTCTCAAAGTATACTCAAGTTCACATTTATGTTAAAAAAAAAAAAAAAACGGCAGACCGGGTGACTAAACAGAATGATTCTATAAGTTATATAGTCAAGCGAGAGGAGAGAAATAAAAAATGCTAAAGAACAATTTTCATTCATGAATATGAGATCACATTTTGCATAGCTCTAGAGAACTTGCTTGATTTTTTGTGCAGAATGTGTGAATTTTAGAATGGGGAAGGAGAGCGGAACGTCCATCGTCATCGTCGTCGTCACACTCACAAGTCTCAACTCAGAGAAAACAAATGCTTCCTAAAAATATGCAAGAATTCTTTAATTTTGTTTTAAAAGAAGATAGATGCCACAAGGGGTCATTATGACTTGTGTGTTTTTTTTTTTTTTTTAAATAAACTTAAAACGTCTTGACTTATTTAAATTATATTTTTGTTTTTATTTTTTTGTTGATTGTAAACATGGACATGTGCTCGTTGCTATTTATTGAAAGGAGGGTGGAACTGCTGCGCAAATGAATAAAATTTTAAATATTTTTGCACAGAATAAATATTGTTTGTATAAATAAAATGACAGATGACGACGTACCTACATACCCATCAAGACCAATACGACGATGAAGGTAAGTTTGGTATGAGGTAATTTGCTTGCAAAATCGAAAATAATGAATGAGTTCCGTAAGCTTGTATTTATGGCTATATTATTTTTTACTTAAATTTATATTGTGAATATATGGCCGGTTGTTGGCACTTTCAATAAAAAAAGGTGCGGTATGGCAGACATTTTGACCAGTGCGGGGCACAATGATCGAATTCTATATCGGCAATGTTTATTTGTACTATGGATTCCAGGCGCCCGATTTACCTAGGGCCTGTACCATAAACAAACCACACAAATTTACAAAGCTAAATTTTAATAACATCTACCGGTCAAACGTTTAGGTTACATTTGAATAAATAAATAAATTGCTAATCATATCAAAATTAATGTTCAACCAATGTAAGTACATTTCATTTATTTCATTTGGAAAGGACAAGAAAAAAAACGGAAAGTGAGAGAAGACGTCCCTTAAGCAGGAATGGAAACAAAAATCAATCCCTTTTTAGCTTGATTTTAAATTTAAAAAAAAATTAGCCCATGTCTCTGTAGAACTTTTTCATAGTGAGGGAAGAGTTCCCCCCTTAACCGGGAGGGTCATTCACAAAAAAAAAGCAATTTTGTATTTAAAATGAAACAAAAATCAATAGCGCAAAATTTTAAGCTTTAACATCGTACTTAATTGTTTAAAATTTTGCGCCAATCTCTTTTTATCTTGATTTTAAATTAAAAAAAAAAAGAAATGAACCCATCTTCTTAGAGCTTTTTCATTCATATAACTGGGATATTATGTTTTCGGACTCAGATTGTTCTGTATGAAACTTATAGAAAAGAAAACCATTGAAACAATTTCGATGAAATTTTAAAGCTCTTATTAGCAGCGGGAGTATTTTGAATAAAATCCGCTAACTCTGCACCGCGTCGTCCACTTTTATCATATTTTAGTTTCCTTCTTATTGAACGTCCTTAGAACGAAAGTTTAAATTTTATAACTAAGCTCTTTTCAACCTAAAGGCCTGGTCAAACAGAACGCGGTCCGGCGGCGGGATGGGAAACAATTTTGCCAGTCGCGTTCCCTGTCTTCTATAGAATTATACGTTGTTGTTCAAACAGATCGCGGTCAAGGTCAGCGGTTAAAAATGGAACGCGACGGTCAAACGTCAAAACAGAAAGAAAAAAAAAAACAAACAAAATTATTCCATCGCTATATGCTCGTGGCATTTTGTTGAATGTTTATTTCTTGGAGCTGGCCCCAGCCAAGGGAAAGGAGAAGAAGGGCCTCATCTTCACTGCTGCTGCTGTTGTTTATTCTGTTGTTGCTCACTGTTCACGAAAAACTATAAATTCTTCATAAAAATTCCTAACTTTTACTGATTTATTTTTGTCGCAGTAAATTACAAAACCAGTTGCCTTGACTTTTATGAAAGAGATTCAATTTATATTATTCACGTGGTCGGACGGAGGAAATTCACTCTAGAACTGGGTCAATAGAACGGCGAAAGTTAACCGCGTTCTGTTTGACGTATCAGAACGCGGAGTGCAGCGGCGACTGTAGTGTAAAGAAAAAAGACAGCATCTACATGAAAAATAAACAAACATAAGACAAACAGAGATGAGCATACAACACTGTCATGAGGATCATGGGATGATCCTGATCCAGATCCGTAGAAAATAAAACGCTGCTATTATTAATCAATCAGATATCAAAAAAAGAAGATAGGGTTCATTTTTTTTATACAGTAGGTACATGTCTCTAATAGCTGGACTTTCGACAGGTCATATGGAAAAAGATGAGAAACTGAGTTCGAGTTCCACTCTGCTCGATCTATTCCACTTGTGAATAAAGACTCGTTAGCCCGGACTCAGAGATCGAACTCATCTTTTAGCATATGCTACCTCATGTTCTTTGGATCTGTTTTTTTCCCTGCATCCTTAAACACTTTATGAATATAGTACATATTGATAATTACATAATATACATATGTATTCGTTTAATAGCTTATGTGACTGTGAAACGAATAATTCGAATCAAATATTTTGCTCTCAACTTGAACTGTGTTAGAAGTTGCTCAGTTCTGCTGGGACAAAAAATGCCCGAGACCCAATTCAACAATTTACGGCATAAAAAAATTCATTTTACATCTGATTGTAGATATTAGACTGAACGTTAGTTATTTCTTTAACAATGCTTTCATACGAAGCAAGTATACCAAATTTAGAAAAGAAAGTCTAAAATGTTAAGCAATGTTCCCAAAAAGATTAGAACTTATTTTTGTACTATAGCTTTTCTTGTTAATAATGATTTTCAGATGAAATGTGACAGAACTTTGACAATTTTGACAGTTAAAAGTTGACAACTTACTTAACGGTCAACCACTCAAAAATTTATGACGAATTCCTTTCAACGAAAAAATTCATTTTTTTTTACAAACAGAATGAAATTTTTTCTGTTGTTGAAAGAAATGTGTAAAGAAACGATTTTTTTTTTGTGATTGTGTGTGTGGTGCTTGACAGCTTAATTAAATGAAACTTATAGTATAGTAACTTTGTCGTCTCATAGGAGGAAGACCTTGCTTCAAATGCGGTAGTTCTGATTTTTTGGTGATTTGTTTATGATGTTGGCCAATGAAGAAACCAAGTTTTCGACCTCGAGCCCCGAGCGCATCATGGTCAAAAATCGAAAAAACCGCGAAATTTTCGCGTAACTCACTATTTTTTTTAATTTGAGCTATGAATCGTGTCTGTAGACTCAACAAATATTCCAAAATAGAGCTTCTCAAAAATTAGCAATAATTGCTTAATAACAACAAGTAGTATAAAATACAGAATAATAACAAATTTAGGGTCTTTGGCATAAGATGCATCAAACTACTAAGGCTTGTAGACTGGGTCAAAAGAAGGAGAGGGTGCCTATTTCTCCCCGTTTCGATGGGAGGGGCAATTTTATTTAAAAAAAAAAAAACTTGAAATATAAAAAGCACCATACATAAATAATGGCACAACCTACAAAAAAATCCTAAATTTGAATCAATAGTTTTTGAAAAATTTTTTTTTAACACACAATTTAAAACTAAAATTTGTGTATTTTTGTTTTTGTTTTTTTTTTTCAAAACTAGAAGACATTCAAGCATCTGGTTTTCGGTGTTTGACTACAAATTGACAAGAGCATTGAATATTAAACACAAAAATATTGCTTAGTAAAGTAAAATTTGGAAAAAAAAAATAGTTTAAAAACAAATGCCTGTTTTATTTTTGTTTTTAATTTTGTGTTAAAAAATAAATTTTTCAAAAACTATTGATTAAAACAACAAAAGAAAATACAAGAATGGATTTCTGGCTTTAAGAAAAGTCATATGATTTTTTTGTAGGTTGTGCTATTATTTATGTATGTACTACAATAGGCAGTAGCACTATAATCAATGATTTTTGTCGCAAAATTTCATCAAATAAATCACTGTGTGCCGGTGAAACTGATATATACAGAAAAAGTTCCTACAATTTAAAATAAAAGTTTTTGAAGTTTTAGACCGAGTTTTTCTTTAGGCCAAGGCAGTCTTTCTAGGATGTGACTGGCCAAGGCAGTCTTTCCAGGATTGCCTTGGCCAGTCACATCATTGAAAGCGGCCATTCTCCAGACTTCGAAGATGTCAAAATTCTTCAGACTGAATATACAAAAAATTCATTTCGGTATTCGGCATCTTAATTGCCGAACTCGAACTTGTATCGTTAGTTTTTTAGTTTGTCCAAATTTTATAATTTAAAATTTTCATTTTGCAAAATGATTTTTCATCGTTTGACCGTCTTGAACACACAACTGAAATTTTATGAAAAAAGTAGTTCAGTGCGTTTTTAACTTTTTGGAAAGTTTTTCCTCTCGAAAAGTATTATCTCCTTCTTTCAAAGTTTGACAGATTTTACACATTTTGCTTAAAAAAGATACCAAAAAGGCCTAGTAGTTTGGCCCTCAAAAAGTTGGAACACAGATCCAGAACTAAAGTTTTCTTTAGTGAATAAGCCTATTTCTGGATTAATGACTAGGCCAACACGCGAAATTAAAACATATCTATAATCACTGCGAAATAAAGCTTTTCAAAATGACTTACCGGAATTTTGGATGTCCTTAAGAACTCCAGCAGAGCTTCCAAAGATCCCAAAGTCGATGCCTGAACGAATACACCAGGTGTACTTAGTTTGATGTGACTCAAAGCACTTTTGAGTTCCTTGGCCACTTCCTCACTAAAAGCAAAAACAAAATAAACCAATATTCTTAGTTCCGTCGACCCACAACTATCACAATTAAAAAAAAATAAAACTTACCGACAAATTTCAATCTCATCTGGCTTATTGGCAATCAAAAGATTTATACCAGCGATTGCCTTCTCCAAATCTTTTGCTGCAATCTTAACTCCCTGAGCTGCCTTAATCTCCTTGTACTCGACGTAAGCATTTTTAACTCTCAACTCTTTCAGTGGTTGTGGCATGAGGAGCGAACGAATTTGAGTTGTGATGGGTCCATCTGTTCCAGCCAGGATCATGGTTTGTCCTTCTCTCAACTTGCCATTAATTAAAATTGCATCGATAGTCGTTCCCAGACCAGGTATGGCCTTGACTTCGAGAACAGTTGCTTGTAGTTCATCACTGTACATGAGACGTTTGGCCAACATATTCTGACAGAACTCAACGATGAGGAAAAGAAGGTTACCCATACCTTCACCAGTGATGGCACTTGTAGGCACCAGAGAAACATAGGTGCGAGGGTCTGGATTTTCATAGAAGAGAGCTGCATTGAGACCTTGTTCGGCAAATTGCAGAATTACCTCCTTTGTTCGTTGTTGAAACTCAACCTGAGTATTGGCCTGTTGGCCTTTGATAACATCACGAATATCCTTGCGAGGCATCACTTGCCAATCATATAGACGATCGATTTTATTCAGAGCCACAATGAATGGACACTTCTTCTTCTTAAGCAGACTTATGGATTCAATTGTCTGCGGTTCCAGACCGTGCATGATGTCCACTACCAGAATTGAAATGTCACACAAAGACGAACCACGATTTCGAAGATTACTAAACGACTCGTGCCCGGGGGTGTCAATGATAAGGAGACCCGGCAGTCGATGTTCAAAATCATTCGAACCCTTAACCACCTTTGCTTGTTCTTTAATGGCATCAATAGGCACGTTTGTGGCTCCAATTTGCTGTGTAATTCCACCGGCTTCAGAATCTTGCACATGAGTTCGTCGAAGTTTATCGAGAATCTTGGTTTTTCCAGTATCTACGTGGCCCAGGACACACACCACAGCAGCACGAAGATCGTCAGTAGTGCGACGTTTACTTGCTTCCTCTCGAAGCCTTTCGATACGGGTGATAGCACGTTCGCGTTTCAATTTGGGATCGTAGCGCTTATCGTCGGCATCACTTCCATCACTGCCATCTTCATCATCACCTTCGGAGGAATCATCGGAAGAATCTTCATCAGCCGAATCCGTTTCTTCGTCGTCTTTTTCTTGAGCAGCATTGTCTGTGCCATTTTCCTCTTGTTGTGCTGCTTCGGAGGACTTTTCTTGAGAATCTTCCTCTTCCTCCTCACTGGCACTTGCGTCCCAAGATTCTTTAACAGTATCTTCTAAGTTTTTCTCATCTTCTGGTTGAGGAGTATTATCCTTGGAACTCTCACTTTGCGACTGACCGTCCTCAGTTTTTTCTTCCTCCTGCTTTGGGGCTGGTCCCTTCTTTTTGGATGGACGATAACGAGTTCCAGGACGTGGGCGTTTCTCAGTTGGATCGGGAATTTCCAAACCTTGAGCTTTTAATGCATCCAACATAGCTTGAGCTCTGGCACGGTCTTCTTTTTGCTTCTTAGTCAGCAGCTTACCTTCGGCTTTTAGTCGGGCCTTTCTTTCAGCTTCCTTCTGTTTTTTCTTCTCCTTTTTCTCTTGCTCTAGACGCATTGCTTCCAAACGTTGAATCTCCCTTTCTTCTTCCAAACGAATTCGTTCTTCTTCCTCTTTAGCCAAACGTTCTTCTTCTTCTTTGATTTTCTTGAGTCGTTCCTGCATTGCAGCTACAACAGACTTGCTCATTCCACTTTTGCCCTTTTTGTCGTCTTTCTTCTCTTCTTCGACCTTCTTCTCTTTTTTGTCTTTTTTGCCTTTCTTTTTCTTATCATCCTTAGAGGATTTTTCGTTGTCTTCTTGAGCGTTTGTAGATTCTTCTTTCTCTGGCTGATCTGGTTCTGGTTCTACGGAAGCTTCTTTTATTTCCTCTGGCTCAGGATCAGCGGCAGGCTTAGATTTTCCTTCCATTTCTCTCTGCTTGGCCAAAGCTGCTTCTTTCTTTTGGCGCTCTTTCTTTTCTTTTTTCTTTTGTGCGGCTGTTTTGACAGTACTTTCATCATTGTCATCTCCATCGTTATTTTCATCTTCTACCAGAGCCTGGTTTTTGCCTCCTGTAATTAATGTAAATATGATGCAATAATTTAATTAATCTAATGAAAGCGTGTTATTTTAAAAAGTGTATGAGAAGTTAGTATTTTACAAAATAGTTTTAAAATAGATAATCAGAAGATGCAGTCAATTCAGTTTTAGAAGTTCAAGTATTCAAAGACTTAAAGCAGTTAAAAGAAATAAAAACAGTCAAAAGACTGTTTTCAAAATATTTTGAAAGATAAAATTTTGTATAAGATATTAAAGATTTAAAAACATCAAACATTGAAAAGTTTTAAATGCTTTTGATTTCCTTAGTCTTTTTTTTTCATACCAAATTTAAAATATCGGGCATTTTTAGGTATTTGTGTAAATGGATTTGGGGTTTTTTTTAATTTATTTTAATGCCTTAAACCTAATCGAGTGAACAGGTGTTTTAGACGAACATTTTTGTATTTGATAGCCATAACACTTTCTGTGACCAAATTTTCACCATAGTTGAAATGATATAGGCAGATCCCATAAACCCACAGATTAAAGATGATTAACTTAGGATCATCAAGAGTTTAAGTATGTGATTAGATATTATTTTCCTTACCTTCTACCCTTGCTCCTCAGTTAATCAACTGAAATATTTTAATCAAGATGTTGATTCTTTGTACAACTGGCCCTAAGTTAATCTGATTTGACTATAGTTAATACAATTTGAAAAAAAGTCAGTACCGTCTTGTCCTTGAGTTACCAATTCTCATATTCCTTTTTAATTCTCAACTAGAACTTGCTTTTAATAAATTTGGATGTGTGTACTTTCCATTTTAAATTCTAAATTGGAATTTGGAAAAGTTCAAATAAATATTAAATTTAGGAATTTTTTCATGCAGCTAGAATTATACTATTGCTAACAGAGTAACAGCATGAATCGTAGCTCATTTTGAATTAATCCAAATACGGGGAGCAGACTATTAGCAAACTTTTCAGCTCAAAAAAAATAAGAATAATTTACAAACGGTGAGTAAAACTAGGAACAATAATTATCATATTATCAAAATCTATAAAGTTAAATTATGCTTCATCAGCATTTACATATTCTTTACCTTTCTTATTCTTTTTTTTAGAATCTGATTCGGCAATATCATCGGCAGAAGCGACAACAACTTCAGCAGGAGGCTTTTGTCCTGCATACTCCAGCTGCAGCTCGGCAAGAACCTTGTCCAGATCTTCATCGTCATCGTCGTTGTCCTTACGTTTGCCTTTTTTATTTTTCTTGCCAGATTTCTCATTTTTCTTCGGCTTTACTTCAACTTCTACCGGCTCATCGTCGGACTCGGAGATAGGTTTAACTGGTTCATCATCGTCCTCCGCCATTAGCAAATCGAATCCAGAACTCTTGTTAGCTTTCTTGGCGTTCTTTTTCTTTTGCTTTGTTGGTTTTTCATCTTCGGATCCCTCAGCACCGCCATCGTCAGAATCAGCAGCTGCAACATTCTTGGATTTGGATTTCTTTCCAACTTTTAGCTTCTTCACCGATTCAGTGATTGCAGAGACTTCATCATCATCGTCGACATCCTCTTTATCACTTGCCGCCGACTTAGCTGCTTTTCCGGGTTTTTTCTTGTTGTTGTCCTTCTTTTTGTTCTTCTTGTTCTTAGCATTGACAGTGTCGTCGTCACTGCTGCCAGCATCAACTCGATCGTCAATGGTAGTTGTCTCGTTGTTGACCCTGAAAGTAAGTTCCAATTTAAAATCTTGTTTCTCAAAAAGTGAAAGTTCACTACTCGCCACTGTACTTACATGTCGTCGTCGCCAGAGACTACCTCTTTCTTGCCCTTTTTAGTTTTGACCATTTTTCACGTTGTTTCTTCAACACGTTTGGATTATTCGGTCTTTGGGAATTCACAATTGAATCGAGTAAACTTGGAACTGTGGACTGGGATAGAATTTAAGAAATCTAGTTAGGCAGAGATTTCTTTTTATTATTTATTATCTTTTTTCGGTGTACACGCACTCAGTAGACAAAATCGTAGACACAACACACGAGAATTCGCGAACAATCGGGTTTCGAGATTCGAGTTCTCTTCTTCGGTATTCGTCGTATGCAGTTTTAGCTTTTTTTTGAGGTTATGTGTTGGCAAAACGTCAAAAAATTGACTTTTTTCGAGACTGGCTGTCTGGTTTTGTTTGGCAGGTTATGTTGTTGTTTTTACCAGGGATGAGATGAGGAGTTACGCAAAATGAAAATATCGATGTTATCGAGGGTGTGTTCCTTTGGGCCTTGCAAAGTACTTTTTAGTATCTCCCAGTAGATGATGAATGGAACGATTTAATTTTGCCAAACGAAAAATCTAACTTCAATATAGATGTAATGGATTCATTTAGTTACTACATTATTAAAGTGCTTTTAACTACTTTGACTCCTGAGTAGAAGTAGTTAACTGCAGCCAGAAGTACTTGGCAGAGTAGATGCTGCAGCCCAAAAGGAACAAGCCGGATGGTAAAAATGTAACTAGTTGCTACATCGTAGAATTTTGATCGATCAATCTCTGGACACTCGATCAATCTCTGGACACTCATAAAAATAATGCAGGAAGCTTAAATTTCAGTTTGAAAAAAAATTAAAAGAAAACTCATTTAGAAAATTGTTCCGCTTAGTAAAATAAAATTAAATAAAACCACAGAACTTAATTTCAAGGTATATTAACTAAATTCCATGATAATAAGATCGCCATTTTGTTTTCATTAAAAAAAAATTGGTTTATTCGATGACTCAGCTAATTTGACGTTCCCATACAAACAACTATCGGTAGCAAAATGATAATTAATGCTGGTAATGCAGTTACTACAGTAACGAAAATTATCTGGACTTAAGTTTTTGTTGTATTTACGTGCAAATCGCTTCGCTTCGATGTCGTTTTTTCGTCTAATTCTTTAGGGATTTAGAAAACACACGCCTTTCTTTTTTTTTGTTCGAGATAAAAACGGTATAGAGATTTTTGTACAGATGTTTCATTTTCAGTAAAAATCGTATCCTTGAAAAAACCCAAAAGAGAAACGAATCTTAAAAATCGGCAGTCTTCAATCTGTCATCAAAGAAAAAACCAAATGTAAGCTCGCCTTTATAGAGTTAATCATCAGTTCACTATTATCACTTCTGAACACTTCCTAATTCATTTTACCGATTCTTTGCATTCCCGATTCTTGCACAATGCACTTGAAAAAATCGAATTCAAAGTTTAAAGACAAATTTCGTTACAGTTGTGTTACTGTCTATTTTTTTATTTTATTTAATTAACAATTTACAAGTGATCTTAATATATTTCATTGATTTAATAATTTCGCAATTATACATTGTGTCTTCAGTTAATTTATTTTAAAGGGTTTTTTTTATTATCTAAATGTTAAATAATCATTTTAATTGACTCAATATTTCGAACAAACTCGATACTGAAAAGAATGGATTCAAGAAGTTTTAAGAATGCATCAAGGTATTTCAAAAATTGTATATTTTGTATTTATTTTCAATGAATATGTAATATTATACATTTATTATTTATTTCAGTTCATTATTAAATTCTGAAAAAGACGATACACTTGGTCTTTTAAACATGGAAAATTTGCGCGGTAATAATAAATAATTTGTGATATTTTTCTTTTTCGTTTACTTGTGTTTTTTTTTGTAGTTTTCGGTGAAACCTCAAGGAATTCATCCATAAGCCGAGATAAAATCAATGAACGCTTGAAACAAGAACGTGCCAAAGCAATGGAAACATTGGAGAAAGCTTCGCAAAGTAAATTTAAGCATCCAAATCCAAAACAAATGAGTATGGGAAACAAAGAGAATGAGTCCAATATCACGAGGACACCTAGTAAGTAGGGAAAAATTTCACACTTTTATTATTTTCTCGTTGTAATAATCATTCTGTATTTCTGTATCGGTGAAAAGCCTTGTATTCTTTGTTCTGATTTTTTAACTCATCTCGCTTTTTAAACTACTGTCCCCTTTGCAAACCAATTTTTTTAATTGGTCATTTCACGTTATTAATGTTCTTACTGGCTATAGGTTAATAGTTACCCCATTGGGTTAAGGCTACACATTGATTGCCTTGGATAGCTTTAATTACCTACTTAGATGTCGCTTTCAAATATGGTCTACTATGGCTTAGGATTACGGTTCTTTGCTAGTTGTCTTTGCTTATACCCGTAACCTGTGCTGTTGTTCGTGGACTTAACGTCTCACAAGCATAACCGATACTGTCTTTTCATTTTTTTTATCAAGTCAACGTTCCCTTTCCCCGATACTTTGTCTTGTCCTCATGAATAACCGAAAGGTGGACTTGTGAATCAAAAAAAAATAATATTTTTTTTAAATTTATTTTCTAGTCCTTGATCGCACAGACTATGTACCATATCGTGGACTTAAGAGCATCAACATAACTGATCTCGCTGTTGACAAAACAATCCATTTAGAATCTTCTGACATAAAATCGTCAGCATCGAAGAACTCTGTTAATAAAATATCATTTGAGCCCTCTGAAATGACTGGCAGATCAACGGCCCTCTCTCGAGAACTAAACAAACATAAGACCAATCGCCATAACTTGTTATCTGTCGAAGAGATTTTAGCTAGTAGCTCTGCGGCAAATGTTCGTAGTTTGTGTGATTCATTGCGTGAAAGCTATGGTGGTAATAATAGTTTAAGCCTGCCACGCACAGCAGATATGTCCAAAACCACTCAGGAGTCGCTTTATTCGGGAGGTACGGATCAGGGTGGCTTTTCATTCTCGAATGCAATGCGTGCCGATGAGAGTTGTTTTGGATCGGAAAATTTTGCTCCAGCCGAACTAATGCATTCGAAGTTGATGGACGATGAGAAGAAGTGGGCACAGGAATATGCTGCTATACCAGAAAAGGCTCTAAGTGATACGCATGTTAAGAATCAAAGTAGAATTCACACTGATACTTTGCTAACATCGATGATGTCGAATGGTGTCAATGATCCAGATTTTTCACTTGGCAACTATTTTGGCCAACAATCCGAAGATCTTTGGAATATCGTTCATGCTAAAAGTCCAGTCAAGGGACGTCCTCCTGTAGCGTTGGTCGATGCGACGATAACGGAAACAGATTCTATAAATATATCCACTACTCCGAAGCCTGATAATAAAGCCTACAGCATTCATCCACCCAATCGGACATCAATGGACAAGAAGCATGAAAGTAAGGATTCTGGAAACGCGACTGATAGTTCCTATTTGTTGAGTGTGTCAGCAATTGAAAGAGCTTTAGGTACTTTTTAGTTACTAGATTGTTTCAGAGAAAATCTTTTAACTGTTTTGTTTCTTTTTTTATAGTTGATATACAAACTGAAGATTCTGATGGATCGGTTGTGAATCGTCTTCTAATGGCTAAAAAAACTAGAAGCTGCATGAATCCTTACCGTGAACAAATGCAAGAAAAACCCAGCATAAGAATGCTTTCGTTAAATGAAGCAGCCATGACAAACAATAAAAATCCTGATACTATTTTGGAGGACAAGGAAAATTACGATCCAGAACAAATTAAAACAACAAAATACTCGGATACATTGAGTTTTAGTGATTCATTTCTGAATAGCACTGATATGAAGAAGTTTGAAAGAAGCAGCATGGGACCACGATCACCATTGCATCCGATTGAGATCAACAATCCAGCTATAACAGTTGGTGAGTCTTATTTTGAGTTCTATTAAAATTTGTATTTTCATTAATTAAATGTTAATATCAATCCACCAAATAAATTGAATAACAACAAAGTTTTTTCATCTCTTTGTTATAAATATTTTGTATAGATGAAGCTGCTGATTTTGGTGACTTGGATGAGCACCCATCGTTATTGGAAAAAGATGCAGCTCGCAAGGTTCGTCGTCATAAGACGACGCGTGATCTCAGTCCAGCATCGACTGATTCTAATTTAGAAATTCCAAATCAATATCAAGATCGTAAGCAAAAACGAAGTCGATCGGGTTCGCGTGATGTCGAGAGAAGAGAAAGAAGTTCATCAAAAGATAAACGTCAAATCGAAAAATCCCAACCGATGTCGCTCTCGTCGACACGCAACGAACAAGATGAAATGTCATCACCTAATCCATCTAAATCATCATCACTCCTTCGTAAGAGTAGCCGACGAAGTCCATCGCCAGCTTTTTTCGATTCTCCCATATCATCGCCAAGAAGCTGTTTATCCTCGCATGTCTCATCTCCCACATGGACGGGCCATTCTCCCCAACTCGATAATACCACTAATTCAGATCGTCGTTATCTCGTAGGAACAGTCTCGTCTCCAGACTGCGGAAAATTTTCACTCCCGAACTATGGGCTGGTTACTAAGACCATTTCGACTGGTTCGGTGAAAGGTCGCAGTTCATCACGTTGCTCAAATTCAAGTGAATTCAGTCATCGTGATGGCAAATTGATTCCGTTGAAAGTGACATGTCTTCAGTTGTCTTGGGGAAGCATTCGACTGCGCAAGAATGCCAACAAATCAATGCAAATCAAGAATACGTCAGACAAAAGACTCATAGTGAAGGTGGACGTTTCGGGACCTGGGTTTCAAATGGTCAATAATCAGGGCAACCTAATAACTCTACAGTCGCAGGAATGTCGATCAGTTAGCTTGAATTTCTGTCCAACAGTAATTGGTGTGGCGGTGGGTGTTTTATCTTTTAGCGCTCCTAATAGCCCGTCCAGCCAAACTTACTTGGATGTCCCACTTTATGGCTATGGAGGCACAGCCAGTCTAATTCCACAAAATATAATGAGAGGACCTATTGGTGCGCCCTTCTTGACTATGGGCGATTTAAAGGAATTATCGGGACCGTTAGAGAAAACTTTTAAGATCTACAACAAGGGACCATTACATGGCTTCGCTGTTATAATCATCGATTCCTTTGGCTTAGATATGCCTCGACTGCGTGATTCCATTGAAGTCACACCCAATAAAGTACTTATTCCTCCCGAGGGAGTTGCCAATATTCGCGTTACTCTAAAACCACGTCGGGATGACATTAAGAAAATCATAAGAAAGATCTCGGATGTACTCGCTCTTGCCAATATGCGGATTATTTGTGGAGATGAACCATCTCGGCAGAGAATTCGTAATCTGATTCGTACCATGAAAGAAGAAGATAAGTCAAAGTTTACCTCCAAGTCACTGGACAAAGTTTGGGCCAGTTTCCCCGGTGAGAAGCCAATCGATGATTTAGAATCATTGAAAGAAAAATCAGAGGTAGCATTGGACATGATATCATCACTGCGGATCCATGAAATAGCTCTAACGCTTAACCACTATAAACTAGATGAAACTGCAGATTCAACGTTAGTCTTTCCGGATGCCGATGAGACTGTAGTTTTTCGAACATTTTGTTCCACCTCACCCACACAAATGTTAGATCCTGTCGAAGAAGAACAAGAATACAACTCTGAGTCGTGGTCGGTTAGACCGAATATTTTACAATTTGAACCTCCTATGAGATTTGTAGTGAAGAATGACTCAAATAAGAGGAAATTATTTGAGATCTCTTGTAACTACGATTTGTTTAAATTTAACCCAACCGAAGCTTATGTGGAAGCCGGCAAGGAAATAGAAGTAGAAGTTTTGAGTCAAAGTGAGAAACCAGGAATGTTGCCCAGTGATCAAATTAACATTTGGGTAAGCTATAAACGTTTAAACAAAACAAAAAAAAATACAATCAAACTAACTTTTTTCTTTCTGCAGATCTACACTCAAGACGAAAGAGTTTCCATCCCAGTTAAAGTGAACAAGAACTATTTCCCATGGAATCGCAGATAGAATCTGTTAATATTTTATGCTATTTTTGAATAAATATTTTTTGTATTAATTTTACTTATATAGATAAAAAAAATTGCATTGTTTGTGTTTTAAAGAAATAAAGTTATTGCATAAAGCGATAAGCCTCTAAGTTATTTGTTTTTTTTTTATCACTTTTGAATTTTAACCGAAAATCGGTAAGCTTTAACCATAATCGCAGCATAATGTTATTTGTTTGCTTAATCAAGCTAAGTTTCTTCCTTTTTTATCTTCATAACCACTCATCTCGACAAAACTGACGGGCTTTATTGCGTTAAACGAAAACTATCGATCAATTTTTTTTCGATGATTGCTTCTAGCAAAAAAATATATGTAGGTACCTGTCGTGGTACAAATACCGGTTAAACTGAAGCGTTTGATTATTTTCTCTCAATTAGTTGTTATTTTTTTATTAATGTGATATGGATAACTAAGGTGGACAAATGCTGTAGAAACCATTCGTATTGTATTGTATTGTTTCCCTTAAGGGTTACAAGTCTACCACCACACTCTCCTCTCTTAGAAACCATACATATAGTATATCCATATGTAGTTAAAATTATTATTATCAGCCCTATTCTGCTAAACGTTCACGTGAAATTTCGTATTCTGCTATCCGTCGGAGGAAAACCAATGTTCCAAAAAGCATATAAATTTATGGTAATAAAAATTAATTTTTATTGATTAGATTCTCTCAAGAACTTTAAAAATAACTATTATTAGAGCTTTGAAGTCGAAAGATTGAAGAGTTTAGAGAATAATTTGTGATAAATTAAGTGAACAATTCACGTGAATCGAAAAATTAAATCGGATCGGATAGCTAAATAGGGCTGTATACCTATCTCGAATTAAAACTCAACCATTCTGTGTGTTTCTTGTTATTTATCAGGAATGGATGAGACCTAGAACTTTTTGCTAAATGCCACTCTTGAAAGATTTGTCACTTCCTCGCAAGAGGTAGTTCGATCCCAAGACCTGAGTGACAGTGCGTGGCAGTCAATGTACTAAACATTATGCTAAGGGGACTAAAATTATACAAGATTAAATTGCAATAGGTACATACCTATCGAAAAAAAACACATTGATTATGGAGCAACTTTGACGTCGATCTTCCATACACTTTGCAAGATCGTATCAAGGGCACATATAATCTGTTTACTTTTTCATCACAACTCTTCTTAAAACTCGTATTTTGTCGTTTAAGTTATAATCGGTTTTAAACTAAACTGACAATAAATTAGCAGAGCATCTATAAAATCGCTAAGGGCCATCGAAGAAACTAAATTATTTCTTAAATCGATAAGTTTCCCATTTTTAACGGAGCGACTTTAAATTTAATGAAGGATTAGGGCTAAAAGAAGTAATTTTACTAATGGGGAGTGAATAAATAAAAAAAACTAAATGAAATGTTTCTAATAACATTATTGAGAGCTTACGCCACCAACCTAAACGCTCGAACAATAGATAATACCAATAACTGGGTCAACGAGCAATTGCACCACAACCATTTTATTTGTTCTAATAATAAAATATACTAATATTTAAAATAGGTTACTTACTTTTTTTTTTGCTAAAGACAACAAACCACTGGACTGAATCTTCTTAATACTATTCACCTTTATTAATAGACACGAATCAATTATTAATTTTTGTTAGTTAACTAATTCACAGAAGTAGATGGATTAACTAGAGATAACAGAAAACAAACACTAGTTACACACATGCTATGTACAAGCTTAAATGACAGAAAATTTCGATTTCTTGGGAAAGTATGTGTGCAAAGCAAAGGTTCATATTTGGTGAAAAAGTGTATGTGCCTTCATTAACAGAATGTACTAGATTTTCTTAAAGATTTGATACTACAAGTGAATTAGTGGTTTAGTTTTTGTATTAATTTAATATACAATTTTATTGTAAAAAATATTTCACCATAAAATTTTTTTCTTAGCCTCGAATTTTAAAAAGCTATTGCGGGTTTCGCCCAAACCAAATTTCGTTCACCAACTAAAAAATTAGTTAACATAAGAGCCTTCTACACACGAATCATCTAGTCATAGATGAGTACAATAGTCGCTATGCAAGGCAGATTCCACTACTGCTAGCCTTATGCACATGAAACGTCACCTCATAGAAAAAACACTAAACATTTTCAATTAATTAATTTAACACAATTTTAGCATTTGACATATTGACATTCCACCAAAATTTTAAGTAAATACATCGAATTGTACGCCTGGCGAATGGCAGTGCTGTACGCTCGGCAATTTGCAGCTTGTATGATGCAATGAAAAAGTGCAGCTTACTCCTCGTGTGCGGTTAGGCAAACAAAATAAAAACAAATAATATAATGTTTTTAACATTTATTGATTAAAATATAAAAAAAATTGTAAAAGAAACATATCATAATAATTTTTCTTTATTAATATAAAAGTATTTGCAATATAAAGGTATGAACCTAAAAGGATTATAACTAAAATGTGTAGTTCTTAAAACTAAATTGTAATTCAGTAATTAATAGTTTTTTTTTAATGAGAACATTGCTTTAATTAAATAATAAATGATATTCATGGTATCTTTTTGTATGGAAATGGGTTTGTAAAATAATGATCAATTGCTGAAAAAAACAACAACAAACATTATGTATATTTTTTTTTCTTTATTTTATTTTTTTTATAATGACTTCAAAACTATTTATATTAATTTATATAATTTGTTATGGTTGGTGCTGCAAAGTCGGAATCATATTTCCGAAATGTTCTCACCGGAAACAGAACATTAAACCAACAATACAACCTGCGTAATTGCAACGTACTTACAATTTGATGCACTAAGCAGCATGGCCATCGCAACAACTAGGTACAGGGAATAACATTAGGTCAGTTTAAGTACAACAATTTAATAAAATAACGAAAATATCGATACCTCACAATTTTATTATAAATCTAAATCGTATATATTGAAATAAAACAAATAACGATAATATTATTAAAAATATAAAATTAATATAGAGATATAATTCTAAATAACTTATAATTAACTTATTATAGAGATATAATAACAAATGTTTTTTTATTTATTCATCCAATTCAATTAAATATTGGATGTATGTTCAATGTACATAAATGTATCTACTATATCTTTCGGTCTTAAAAGTTTTATCAAAATCTATATTTCAGAGAATTAAAAACAAAAATAACTTTTATTATATGTATGTATGTGTAAGTTTATAAGATTTAATATTTATTCTTATTTTTTGTATTATTTATTTACAAATACAATCAATTAGATATTGAGTGTATCTATACCAACGTGAATTAAAAAAATATATAATTGTATCGAACGCTATGAAATAATCTTTGTATTAGTAATATATAACTAACTTATTTGAATGAATAAGTAAGAGAATAAACCGAGTGCTGAAACGAGCGTCCGCTTATAAGAATAGTCAATCTTGTCCTGACAGAGCCATTGGGTAGATCGGCACGCGCACGCGGTAGTATAGTCAGTAATTCATTGTACGTACAGTCCTCTTAAAGTATTGTCGTTCCAGTTATTAAAAATCATAGTTATTAAAGAATATTAATAGTCGGGTTTTTACCTAATTTTCCCGACTCTAAGTTTCCGTGTTTTATTTAACTATCCTTTGAAAAATAGAGTCCGCTTTATACAATAATGTACGAGAACTACGTTCGATTTCATATTTATAAATCCCTTACCGCTGCGCTGGTGGGATTTTATACTTATTATATTTATATACTCTCATAATTGTATAACTTTCCCATCTGATAGAAATAATTTAATCAAGTGAAATTATGTTCAAAGTTTAGTTTTTGAACTTAAACCCTGAATAAAAATTCCATTATACAAAACTATTTTTTATTTTAAAAACTTTCCTTATTTAGCACTTTCTATGTATATTACATTAGACATATTTTTTAAGAGTGTCTTCAAATTATTTTGACCTACCTTATGTATTATATCGATAAAAATAATAATATTGCACAATACCATTTAAAACTTTTTTTTTTTATTATTCTTTTCTTTAAAGGACAAAATCTGAAGAAAATTTATAAATGGTGCGATCCTGCAAATATTGCAAAAAAGAAGATGAGGGAGATGCCAAACGCCAAGGAAGAACACTTCACGGGTGAGTTATATTTAAAAAATAAATAACTGCACTTTGAGTGTTTCTAGATTTTCAAAAACCTATAACGTGCATATATTTTAACTTATTTAAATAGCACGGATATGAATAATGTAGTGGGTGAATTGGATTTTCATAACGATATTTTTGCAGGTTCCCATTAGAAGATGGAGAATTGGTGGAAATTTGCAAAAAGCAGCTTAAGCTTAATCCCTCCTTTTGTCCAAAAAAATACAAACAAATCTGCTCTTATCACTTCAAAAAAGAATGTTTTATTGAAAAAAAACTAGACTATATTTAATTAATGGCAGTATCCCTACGCTCTTTTTTCAAAGCGCAAGGATATAAGTGTTTTTTTTTTTTCAATAAAACTAAAGATTCTAAACCGGGACTTTCGTTTTGAAAGTAAGAACGAAGACTTACATATTAAGGTTCATACATTTTCTTATAATGCGAACGTGACCGTTAAGTTTTTCACAGATTTCCGAACCGAAAACATACACGGGAACTTCAAGACAGGAAACAACACCAGTAGGACTATCGCCAGAAAACCAAAATGAATCAGATTTACAAGAATGCAACTTCGAATACCACGATTCTCCAATGAATTTTATCAACGAAAATGAAAAAGGTATGTTCATCTATGTTTAATACAAACAAACTACTAATTTGATTGATATTTTTCAAATTTAATATTCACGATTAAAAAGGTTACAAGAGCATCCATTTAAATTAATTTTTTTAGATAACGAAAATCTAGAAAGACATAACCTCAAATATAAAATCTAGAAAATATTAACTAATGTGAAGGTATAATCTAGAATGCAAAAAAAAATCAAGAAAACTACAATATTGTTACATACTTAAATGTGCTTCCACCATTCCCCCAATGTATACCAACAAGAAGCTTTTTGCCACATTTGGTCTTTGCAGGCAAACACCTCAGCGTGGCTTGTTTTCCGAAAATAAGTTGCTCTCCATCTTCATCTTCTGCGAAGATAAAGTTGGAGAACAACTTTTGTTATAATTATTATAATCTTTTATACAGCCTAGCAACCAAGCGATGCCTAAAAATAAAACTAGCGCTTTTGTTTGTAAGTGCCGTTGCTTGGTTGTTTCTTTGTTTTTTAGTTTGTAAGTCTTATTCATTCTTGTTCCTACTCGCCTTAAGTTAAGACCTAGTTGTGGTCTTATTGTTTTAAGTATTAATCAAATAAAAACCGAAATATAAATAAACGAGCAATTGTCTTTTTATTGGATTGTTTTAAAACATCCAAAACGTAATCGTTATTATATAGAATATAGTATATAGTATACAAAATTAGCGACGCGTTTCGGAAACAAGTTCCATCTTCGGGCTTTTACAACTTTCCGAAACGCGTCGCTAATTTTGTAAAAATATAAATGTTGTGTTAGTTAAAAGTTATTAATAAATAACATCCCAATAAATAATTTAATTCTTTTATTTTATTTTATTTTCTTTTTTAAAAATACACACTTGGAGACGAAAAAACTAACAACAAGTATAATATTGCCCTAATGGCACGAACGGCATAAATATACAAAATGCATAATATTATATGTATTAGGTTATCTATATTGTTTTAGGTATTTATTTAGGTATTTATATAAGACATTTATTTAGTTCAATTTTAGTCTCTCTAAAGAAGGAGGATGTGTTTTTTTGTTTGCCTTCCTTCGGCTCTCGCGTTGTTAAATGGGTGTTCAGAGAACAATGTTCATGGTGACCCCTAGTTTTTGTTTAATTCACGAATCACGACCTTCAAAAATAAAAATCTTATTCTCAATTTTTCTTTTTTTTTTACATTATTGTGACAATATTGTTCGTGTGCAAGAAAAAATGGGTGAATCACCCAAGAAGTGTGGTAAAGCTAATTTAGATTTAGAAGTTATTTGCTTAAACTAAAAGAAGTGAAACTAAATCAAATGTTGTCTTGATAAGAAGTTTTTTTTACCACCAAACAGTGCGGTTCTATTTTCAAAATATCTTTCCTTTTTCGCGGTTAGGTCTGGTTCAATATGAATGGGTTAATGGTGTGCGATCAACGGTCATTTGTGTTGTGTATACATACCCAATGCCCATATAAACAAACATAAATAAAATTGAGTAATAATTAATAAAAAGAAAATATAATAATAAGAAATAGATAATTATCAATATGGAAAATATTTATCTAGTTTAAGTATAAATAGTAGAAGATTTTGTAAATAAAATTCAGTCTAGTTTTAGAAACGAAATCTTGACTCTTATTCTTTGAGGAGCTTAGTAATACTAAATAACCAAATCGTGCATTTTCACCGATGCTCGGAAACATAAGCGGCTTTTTTAAGCTAAGAAATAATAATAACATCAAAACATTTGTTTAGGCTGAGAAAATATGTCAACTAAGCATTGTAGCCGAACGAAAATGGAACAATTTCGATAACAATTTAGTCTGTATAAATTGTAACAGTATTCGTCTTTAGACATCAAACGTAAAAGGTCTTTTACTACTTGGGAAGCTCACGATAAGTTTAAAAGAAACAATACTTTGGTTCTGTTTATTTTATACATATATATTAAAACAGACCAACCAACCGTAAAATGGAACTCGCAAATAATAAAAACCAAGAACGCCGTATCTATAGAGGTAAACCTCAAAACCAAAAAGATCAGTTCTGGTACCTCCAGTTTTACGCAAGAACCAGCCAAAACCAAGGCTAGTTCACACAGGCTTAAACATGCCTACCAGACTACATGACGCTAGTAACGTCAGAGTCTCCACCAAAAGCCCTTTCGATGACTCAGTCTTCGCCCAAGGCTTTACTGTAAATGAAGTCGGAAATCGGACTACATTTACACCAAGTGCTCCCGCGGCGTCTTTACTGAATTAGTGACTGATGATCCTAATTTGCAAAAACTGATCCTTCCAGAGTACATTGACTACTATGCAGTAGCACTTTTCTGGTTTAGAGTTACATCACTCAAAGCAAAGAATTCACAACCACGGTCATTAAAATCTACATTTTTTATATTAAAATTAAAGTTGAGTTTTCTTATTTCATAATTACAAAAAAATTAAATTAACCAACACGACACAAAACATTGGTCCTTCGAGCCCTAAAATAATAAAAAAAAGTGTTTGTATGAGAATTTTCTTTATTGTGACATTTAATTAAAAGTGAAAATTATAAGTACAAAAGTACATTAAGTTATATATATAAGTTAACACTATAGTACCCTCACTGAGTTACTATCACCATTCACCCAAGCCGCACATGTGTAAGGATTTCAATTCCAGGAAATTCTATTTTGAGATCGATCATAAAACCGATCATAAAACCGAAAAGCAGTTTTACAATAATAAAACTGAAAAACAACATCCGGCACATTAGGTTCGACTAATTCCAGGAAGGACTAACTATCATCATTTCTTAAATTAACCAACCCCTAACAAAAGGACGATGCAGAACAGCGAAGAAGAACAACGACGGAGGGTAGTCTGAATCAGAACGTGAAGCTGCTCAGTCGCACATCTAAAAAAATATATTTTCTTTTGTATTAGTATTTTAAGTGTAAATAAAATTATTTTAATTAAAAAACTAAAAAACGCATAAAGTTAATTTATATATATACAATTTATATGTAATATACTGTT
Organism: Epistrophe eligans; assembly: GCA_951394125.1. Lineage (NCBI taxonomy): Eukaryota > Metazoa > Arthropoda > Insecta > Diptera > Syrphidae > Epistrophe > Epistrophe eligans. The sequence goes on from OX596029.1 coordinate 30,611,148, forward strand.
TAAATAATATTAAATTATTTAATAAAATTTAAAATCCAATCAAAATAACTTTGATTTAAAAAAAAAAACATTTGTGCTGCGCAAATCGGGATTCCCGCGACGTGCAACCCACCGCAACACCACACCACCATTCCATTGAAGGCACACCAAGTAAGTCCTCATTTTTAAAGTATTTTTTGCTCTTTTTTTTTACATTTGATAAACAAAAGTTCAACATGTCATTTGTTGAACTTCAAACTTGAAAGTCAACATGATCTACACGATACGATAAGGGTTAGAGTTTAAACGGCGATATACATTGTCGGTCATGGCTTATAATTTGCCGTTTCTGAATGATGTTTCGTCACGAAATTTATTTTTTTTTAAATGGCAAAACAAAGATCACTCCCTCTATGGTTGTGTCGACTTTTTAACTTCCAAGAAAATTCAGTTTCGGATTGTATTAATCTTGGCATCAGTCATGTCCGCGGCGGGCATATTTGGTTTGAGAGTGCGAACATTTTCATTGGATCGGTGAAAATGAAACAAACTCTTTCAAATATGTTCGATGAGGTGGACAATCTTGTTTGTTCGTACCAAATCGTATGCGTCAAAGATTTAGGTAGATATTGGAACAAAAAGGATATGGGTCAGATAGAATATTTCACACCGCCGAACGCGACAGACAGCACCAAATTATCAAATTACTGTGACCAGATTACATTCACAAAAAAAAAAAAAACGAAAAGAAAATATATATGAGTATAATTGTACAAAAAAAAAATTAAAAGAAAAGGGATTAATTAATAAATTTACATTTGCTGTTAAAGGGTGAGTACTCATTTGAGTATATATATGCATATTAAAAAAATAAAATATTGGATGAAAAGTTAAAAAAATTTTCATTTGCACGTGTCCCTACGTTATACTTTCCATTGTACCTATGGATTCATTTTTTTTAACAGAAAATTTGTTTTTCATTTATGGTTAAGATATCATATCTGCGGATACCAGCGAATTCTAAAAAAATTAGAACGCTTGATTGTCCGATCAGAATTCGCTATCATCTGTAAAGTAACGGAATACGGAAACTCCCATTTCAATACCTATTGTTTTTCATCATAATTTTTTTTCTTTTTGGATTTTGGAAAATCTAATTAATAAAAGTTTTTAATTGATCGAGGGAGAGTCCTTTTTCCTTTTATTTATAGAGGTTCTATATATATCTATATATATGTGTGCATTAATATATATGTATATATATTTCCATATATGTATATATACATATATATGTATGCTTGTTAGGTACCATTTAGCACATTTAAAGAGAATTCATTCTTTTGATGTTATAATAAATAATTCTTTTTTTTCTTTGGTAATCACTAGGGATTTAATAGAAGGCGATCAACGACAGTACGCTTGAAACGTCGTGATCGCCCCCCCCCCCCCGCATTTTTTTTTTATCGCGAGTTACTAAGTTCCTTTGACAAGTACTTCAAGCAAGAAAGTTTCAAGATAAATTCAAGAAAAAAAAATCAAGAAAAATTCAGGAAAGCTTCAAAAAAACCTTCAAGAAAACTTCAAGCAAGCAGCTTCAAGAAAATTAAATACCGCAAGACATCAAGAAAAATTATCAATTGAAACAACAGAATAACGATTTTAAATCCAGTGTCGTCTACACTTATTTTTTGTGTAAAGTCAATTAAAATTTTAAGTTTTATTTGTTGCGCAAATAATTTACAAGATTTATTGCACAAAATTAAAGCCGTCAAAGTCAATACACATTAATAAAAAAAAAAAAAAATATTGCAAGACTTAGTTAATAAGATCTCAAATTTTTGTTGTACATAATCGCTGGCGCAATAGTATTTTGCTTTTTTTTTTTTGTATCTTTATAAATATCCTCATATATAAAAAAAAAAATCTTTATAATTGGTTTCTTTTAGTAAAAGTATATAATAAATTTTGTATAAACGATATTAACTTTTTTTGTAACGATCATAGGAATTATTTAGCTAGTTTATACCTACTGTCATCTGTTTTGTATGGTCATTGAACCTCCAGGAAATACCCTAATTGAGCTCAATATAGGTAGATTTTCTTTCTCTTTTCGTGCTTACAAGTGGTAAAAGGTGGGAACCAAGTGCCTAGTGATATATTTTTGTTTTAATTGGAAGTTCCTATTGTCGAAATATTCCGATTAGTTTTTTTTTTGGAATTTTCTGTTATTAAACTGATTAAAACAAGATTTGTCACGTTAATTAAATCAATAAAGATTGGCTTTCCTTTATATATAATCTTTGATAATTAACATATGATATTTATATTTTTTTTTGTTTACTGATAAATCATTTTTTTTTGTTTTATGTAACTTTTCTTTAATACCTTACATGAGGAAAAATAAAATATATTTGTAAATTGCGCCAATATGGTTGAATTTATGACTTTTCTTCAAGCCAATGGCTTGATGTGTTGCTAGAAGTTTCTTTTTCAGGGGATGCGGAAGGCGGCTAAATGATTCGGAGGTGTTGAACTGAGCGGAGACACAAGGTAAGCAGAAGTAATGGGAGAGCTAAGAACTTAAGCCGATTAGCTCTCATGGTAGGGTGGGTTAGGTCAAGGCTGAAACAATCTCAGTCTTCCTCTTAATGGTAATGTCCGTCTGTTTTCTTTTGTTTGTCCGTCCGTCTGTTTTCTTTTGTTTGGTAATTAATAATTTACCATCACTTTTGGCATGATATATGTTTATGTGATAAGCGAGGTTGGATGGAGTGAACAAGATCCCACCCACTTCCGACAAGCTCGAGCCGAGCAACCACTAGCATGCCATGTTCACTTTATTCAACGTAATCAAAACCTGTTTTCGAATTCAAGTATTCAACTCGACAAGCTTATTACAAAAGTCTTAATCACCACCCATATTCTTAGTAAGGCCGCTAAGGGTATTGCGTCGAAATTTGTACCAAAACGAGATGGACTGTATATCATAATAAAGCAGATTGGTACTTCAACCTTTCAAGTGGCATCTAAAGACGATCTCAGCATTCCACTGGGAAAATACCACGTTTCCACCATAACAAAATACCGATCTTCCACACCACAACACGATGACGAACCCACACAGCCATTAAGAAGACGAGGACGCCCGAAAAAGACACCTCCAACTTCTTCTCCTGCCGCATCATCGAGACGATCTCAGCGCCAGAGGGTGAGATTGTAACATTTAACATTATTATCATTATTATTTATATCATTATTGTTATTTTATTTATTTATGTTATTTTGTTAATACTATTAATTGTACGTATATGATTTTTATTATCTGACTAAAATAATTTCAAATTTAAAGCTATGGTGACAACCACGACCAAAGCTTACACAATTACGTAAACTAAATAAAAGCTCAGCCACTTGGCATGAACAAAAGCTCAAGGAAATTAGTATAAAAGGAGCAGCTCAGTCACTAGTCAGTAGAAGATCATTCTCGTTTGGTACTTCACTTGCAGCGATAGTCGGGTTCCTCCACAGTCCAAAGAAAAGTACCACACTAGAAGCTTGAGTTATCTTGTAAGATTTTGCCGCGGTGTTTGTTTTTTTTTTAAGTTTGAGATCTACCTACGACGAACGGGTCATCCTTCGTCTTTGAAGATCCCACACTTAAGCGTATCTTTTCCTCTATACCTTTGGTCGTGCTGCCTTAAATTTTAAAATCATTCATTCAATCATACACTACGAGTCATTTGATTTAATACACTTTTGTTTAATTTTTTTTCCTTCTTGTGACATACATATATAATTATAAGTTTAATTTAATTTTTTTTTTCTTGTCAATTGAATAAAATTATCTTGTTTTGTTAATTTTTTAAAATATAAACCAAGGTGTTTTTTTTTACTTTTCTTTTTCTGAGAACTTTTCTTTTTTTTTCCTTTGTTGCTAAAATAATCATTTGTTTTATTGCCTGTTCAGCGTCTGCGGTAGTTTTCGAACAGCCCAGAAAGCGGCAGAGAATCGAACAAAGCGGCGTTGTAAATTTTCTGGATTTCTGGATGCGATTGCTGCGCGTTAAAAGGTGCTGTACCTCACGCCTAAAGATCTAAAATCACACACCCCTTTACAAAGCCACCAGCGCAGCTGCTATGGCAAGGAATATAAAAAAATTCCAGTGCAAGTTAGTTCTTGTAAGACGAGCAAGGTATATACATCGCGGTCGAGAAAAGAATTAAAAACTATTAAAAAAAAAAAAAAACAAAACAAACCCAACAGAACAAATACGGATGATTGAATTTTCTTTTGAATTGTTACATAAATTAATATTTTATAGTATTAAAGGTAAGAGTGTATACAGTCCACAGTGAGTAAAAGTTAAAGTGTATATTTTCTTTCGATTCGAGCTGTTGCTGTTGTTTTTTGCTATTTAGGGGTTGAAATCGTTTTCAATTTTTTTTTTAGGTGCTCGTGCGATGTTTTTTTTCATTATTCCTTTTTTTCCTCGCCGGGTTGTTGTTATTGTCATTTATTAACGACAACGAAAGAGTGAAGGGGGGGGGCTCGTACAAAGATATGCGAGTCGCCGCAAAAAACGTGAAAGAGTGAAAGAGTGAAGGGACTTGAGCACAAATGTGCCAGTCACATAACGAAGAACAAATATTGAGTTACAATATTTGAGTGCGCAGACGGGCGCGTTGCCGTGTGATCGGTTTTGTTTTGTTTACAATTTATTTTTCTTTATTTTATTTAAAAAAAAAAGAGGAATTCGGAATGGGCAGGAGAAACTCAAAGCACAAATGTGCGAGTTTCAAAATATATAAAAAAAAAACGAAAAGAATGCTTGCAAGTGAAAAGAATTCCACTGATTTAAAGGCGAAAGAGTGTCAAAATTAAATTCCAAATTTAGTGAAAGAATTCATAGTTTTTTGAAAATTAAATTATAGAGAAGGTCGGAATTTAAAGTGCAGGAAATAATGCGTATTTTATAAAATTTTAGAAGGTTGATGGTGTTGACACGGCAGGATGATTCTTTTGCCAAGAATCAATGTAAAATTTAAATGGAACAAAAACTGACCATTTGTGACATTTTTATTTTGTAATTTTTATCTTGTAATTTTTATTTTCTAATTTACAGGTTATTTTTGTTATATCTATTTCTATACTATATATATACTTAATATATATACTATATACTTAAACAAACACATCAACGGTAGGGGTATTATATATTTATTATTTTTTATTTTTCTTCGCAAATTGGGAAACATATTTTTCTAAGTACCTACTGCGAATTATATAATATTATATTTCTAATTACCTTTTTTATTTTTCTTCGCAAATTAGGAAACATATTTTTTTTAAGTACCTACTGCGAATTAGTTTAGAAAATTCTTGATATCTATAATACACTAAATTATATTTTCGTTTTCATACTTATAGTATTAAAGAATGGAAAGACAAATGGAAGGAAGGGAAGGTACAACAGAGAAGGAAGATGTTAATCATCAATATCTGCCTGATGCAGGTATTTATGGCATGAGAAGGATGTTGGCTTTCACCAACTCGGAGACCCTCAAAGAAGCCTCTATAGAGATAATAGAGGTGAGGATGGAGGCCCTGAAGGAGGCTTGGGCACAGATTCGCGAAAGCGAAAGAAAGATAGCGGCCAAGAATGATCTGCTAATCAGCCTAGAGGTTGAAAGGAAGGTGGCAGAATCAGAAGGAAGTAATTTTGAGGCCAGCGCGGCCCTCAAGAGAAGGATGACGCAGTTGGCACCTGCGCCAATCGAAAGAACAGCTCAGCCTATCGCTGTACAGGTGAATATTCCATACTCCCAGCACGACGTTAACAATACATGGGGAGACTTCGACGGAAACATTACAAAATGGCAGGGATTTGTTGCCGCCGTGCACAAGAATGACAAAATCTCTCCGGCATACAAATTTTCGTACTTGAAGGCATCCCTCACTGGAAAGGCCGAACGCACCTTAGGCGAATGGCAACTCACGGAGCAAAACTATTTCGAAGCGTGGAAACGGTTGAATGAAGTATACCATAAGAAGTATGCAACATGCCGAGTTGCTTCGGCAATTCTTCAGACTTCCGACGCTGGAAAGAACGCCCAGAGCTGCCGAGCTGCAAAAATGTCCAACACTTGCCACGAAACATTGAGGCAACTTGCTGCGCAGGGCATTTCGACAGACCAGTAGGACATGATTGTCGTTCATGTTCTCCACGAGAAGCTTGACCAGGAGACGGCGTGCAAATGGGAGGAGTCACGAACCCCCGAAGAACCCACGGCGAAGGAACTTTGTGCATTCTTGGACAAGAGGGCCGAGGCGCTAGAGAGTGCGATGGACAACCGAAGGAAAGAACAACCGACTGTTTTACAGCAGCCTCCGACTAATGTGAGCAGGTACGGTGATATGGCAACTACCAACCGAGGCGCAAAGAACAACGAAAGAACATCTGGAAAGAAACGGCCATGTCATTTGTGCAAGTCAATGAATCATCCTGTCTGTTGCTGCCCAGAGTTCATGGCGTTTAATCTGAAGGCGAGACAAGATTTTGTCAAGGAGAAGGAGCTATGTCCCAATTGTTTAAAGACGGGACATACTACTATAAACTGCTACCAAGGGCCATGCATGCGATGTCCAGGCAAGCCACTGCATAACAGCGTATTGTGCCCGATGAAGGAGTTCAGAAAAGCTGAAGCAACCGTACTGAATGTGCAGAATAAAGGAAAGAAGCGGCAGCTAAAAGGAAATCAAGATATTAATAAGACGTACTATTCTTTTAATAGTTTCATGTTATTAATCTTTTTTCAACAAACAAAAAAAACAATAAATTTATTAGTGTATCTCATTGAAATAACGTTATAACTAATATTAGGACAATTTATAGTATATCCCATTAAATTACTAATGTTTCAGAAGTTAGGCTTGCAAACATTTTGCCATTACTTTCGTTGTCGTGAAGCTGTGAATTTCATAGTAAAAAGTATTTAACTTAAATTTGTATTAAATTTGTAGTGGAAAAATAGCAAAATAAACAAAATATAAAACGAGTGCAACTCTGGTATGTTTCATAGAAAAGTGTTTCCATTTTTGTTTGTTTTAAATTTTTTTGGAATTTTCTTAAATCTAATTCAGATATACGCATCGCATCATACAAGAGTTCCGTTAGATCTTAATAGTATACTAGTACTACCGCGTAAATTGTACCACAAAATTCATGTTTGTCGTTTTATTATACATGATGATAAAAACAAATAAAACAGTTGAAGAAAAAGGAATAAAACAAAAGAAAAATGTAAGTATATGATTCAAGGTAATTTCAATTCATGTAAATAATAAGTGTTGTGAACAAATACTCGGTCTCACTCGCACCTATTATGTAATTTTCTTTTATTGTTTTTTTTTTTTAATTTATAACGAGTGCAACGGTATGTTTCATAGAATTTATTTTTAAGTATTTGTTTTATTTAAACTCTTCAATGTTATGAATTTTAACTACCCCAAAGAGGGTAAAATTTTTTATTCATTTAAAAATTCATTTACAATTTTAGTGAGCAATCAAACGTCAACATTACAAGCGTTATTAAATTATTGCTTGAAAAAAATTATAATGTATTTTTCAATCAAATCGAAATGATTTTTGTGTGTTATTAGTCGATTTATTTTTCGTCCAAATGGTAATATTATAGTTTGAAATCAGATAACTTTTAAAGGGTTTCACAAATTTCAAAATATTAATAAAGTACAGCCAAAAGGCAGAAAGTAACTTGGCTTTTCAAGGTACAGCTGATAGTCTGTACCAACATAACAATGACCACTTTTTGAAGCTTGTAGAATTATTAGCGGAGTTTGATCCAGTTACGAAAGAACATGTACGCAGAGTTTTAAACAAATAGAAGACACAAGCAACGTACTTAAGTAAAACTATTCAGAATGAGTTAATAACTACGATTTCCGATAGTATAAGAAGCCATATTCTGAAAGCTATTATAAAATCAAAATATTATTCTATTATATTAGATTGTACCCCCGACGTAAGCAAAACTGAGCAGATGACTCTTATAATTAGATATATTACTATAAATAAAACTGAAAGCCATCCAAGAAAGTTTTTTAGGATTTGTACCAATTGAAAAATCTACAGGTCTAAAACTAACTGAAGTTATCTTAGAACAATTATCAGATCTTGGACTGTCCCTTGAGAACATTAGAGGGCAAGGTTACGATAACGGATCGAATATGAAAGGCATTCAAAGTGGAGTCCCAGCCAGGATCAAAAACATTAATCCACGAACATTTTATGTTACTTGCAGTAGTCATTCATTAAACTTAGTGGTAAACGACATGGCAAAGTCTTCATTAGAAGCTACAAATTTTTTCAATATAGTGCAAAGAATATATGTTTTTTTTTTCCTCTTCAACGTTGAGATGGTCTATTCTATTGTTGAATGTAAAAGGCATTACTCTTAAGCCTCTTTGTGACACGAGATGGGAAAGTCGTATCGAAGCAATAAAACCGGTTTTTAAAACTTTTTTCGGTAGATTTAATTTAATTTACGGCCTCGTTGGATTTTCCGTCGGCGGTTAAAAATTTTCGGTACATCGTGTTTTTCATAAATAAAATTTTAGTCGGTTTTAAGTAGTAATGGCTGAAAAAAGAAGCAACGCGTGGTCGACACTTACGTCGGATGATGATTTCGTAGCATCCGGAGGCGAAGAGGGCGTACAGCGTGTACAGAAAGAAGCAAAGTTTTTGAAGATGAAAAAGATAAGTCCCGAAGAAGTAGAAAAGGAAGCGCAAGCAAAGCGCAAGGCTGAGAGGAAGAAGACGAGAGAACAAAAAGCTGCTGAGCGTGCAGCAGCCAAGGCTGAAAATGATGCAGATGGAGATGTATCTGCTATGGAAGTGGAGGAAGCCGCAAAGAAAGTGGCGAAAAAACCTTCAGCGTTGGAATTACCGCTGGCACATATGCCCGGTAACCAAGGTGGTAAGAAAATTTCTGTTGATAATGATATTATTTTAAATGAGAATATTGTTTTAAGTGTTGTTGTCCCAAATGTTGTTTCTGGTGGTGGATCCGTGGATAGCGGTAGGACGGGGGCCCTCATTGAAACCTCTCCGGGTTCCAATGATTGCTCCTCGGGTGCCGTTCTCCAGCAGGATTCTGCCATCAGAGACGACAAAGTCTTTGTTTCTAGTGTTAGGTCGGCTGTTATTGTCTCTGATTCGCGTTCTGTTGCCGATAGAAATTCTTCGCTTGAGGGTGTAGTTAGCGACAATATAAGGAGGATTCAAGGTGTTGCAGGACGCAGTGTTGTTTCCAATGCTGCCTCCTCCAACACTAGGTTGAATGTTGGCGATTCCATGAGCAAGGAGGTCAAGAAGGAGGTCATTTCTATCATAAGTGGTGGTGAGGTCGCTCCTAAAGTTGCAGGGAAAGTTGCAGAGATAGCTGCGAGCTATGAGCATCTTATTGTTAGGCTGCTAGGCGAGAATGAAAGGGTAAAAGGTCAGGTCGATATCCTAGGGAAGAGAGAGAGAAGTGTTCCTTCTCAGGCTTCTGTGCCGATTCCGGCACCTCGCTTTTCTTCTAAGGTTTTTCCTTCTATTGGTCAGATTTTGGTTCAGAATGAGGTTGTGGAGCAGCCAGTTGCTCCTTCGTTGGCAGGGCGTCCTTCATACGCCCAGATCGTAAGTCCATCACATAGGCCAGATATACGATGCATTATATAGTGTTTACCAAAACATGGACATGGATACCTCTGCACGGGATGAAGCTTCAGGGTTGTTAAATCAAATTAAAACTTTTAAATTTTTGTGCTCTATTATAATTTGGTACGAAACTTTGAATCGAATAAATCCCGTCAGTACTGATGCAAAGTAAGGATTTTGATTTAAGTTCTGCTATTAAATTGATAAAAAACACCAAACTCTTTTTTGAAAACTCACGATCAGAAGAGTATTTTACTCAAGTTTGTGAAAACGCCAGGGCTTTAGCTGCTGAAATTGATAGCGAGGTGTTAGACTTTGAAAATGTGCCTAAACATCGGGCCCGCTCTAAGAAGAGGCAGTTTGATTACGAATGTGATGACGAACCAATTATTGATCCCTGCCAAAAATATAAGGTCGAAGTATTCTTTCACATCATGGATACAGCTATAAACTCATTAGAGTTAAGGTTTTCCCAAATTAATGAGCACAGCAAACATTTTTCATTTTTGTATAATATATATGCCTTAAGAGAACTACCTAAAGATGAATTATTAGACCATTGCAGAAACCTTGAAGTAGTTTTAACACATGACAACTCCTCTGATATAAATGGGTTAGAACTTTCCGAGTTGTCAGTGTTATGCATGATCTTAGATAGTCGTTTGTCTCCTGAAGAGGTTTTGAAATTTATAACGGAATTAAGATTTGGTCCTAATATAAGTATTGCACTTAGAATTCTCTTGACCTTACCATTATCGGTTGCAAGTGGAGAACGAAGCTTTTCTAAATTGAAAATCATTAAAAACTATCTGCGGTCTACCATGACACAAAAATGATTAACGGGATTGGCTTTGATATCAATTGAAAAAAAGGTTTGCGATGGTATAAATTTGGCAGAAATAATTAAAGATTTTGCAGAGCAAAAAGTGCGAAGAAAATTATTTTAGTCACTAATAAGACTTTATTTTTTTTTTAAATAATATCTTAACTGAATTTGTTTTTTTTTTTTTTTCAAGATAATTATTCGTTTTGTAACCGAAATTAAAATTAAAATAAAAAATTGTTTTTTTTTTTTTTTTTATTGATTTAAACTTTATGAGTATCATTTGATTGATTAGTCGATCTAAGGAAGCATACATATGTATGTACATATGTATGAAAAAAAACAATTATTTGAATATAATAAAATAAGTAATTTTGGAGAAATTTTTGAACAAACATACATACAGTAGACTAACATTAATTGAATATTATACCAACAATACATACATACGGTAGCAATAACTTTTGTATGAATTTTAAGGTTTGATTTTAAAGGGCGGCAAATAATACTTTTGCCCAGAGCGGCAAAAAAGCTAGATCGGGCCCTGATGGCAACTCACGGAGCAGAACTTTTTCGAAGCGTGGAAAAGGTTAAATGAAGTATATCATAAGAAGTATGCAACATGCCGAGAGTTGCTTCGGCAATTCTTCAGACTTCCGACGCTGGAAAGAACGCCCAGAGCTGCCGAGCTGCAAAAATGTCCAACACTTGCCACGAAACATTGAGGCAACTTGCTGCGCAGGACATTTCGACAGACCAGTGGGACATGATTGTCGTTCATGTTCTCCACGAGAAGCTTGACCAGGAGATGGCGGCGTGCAAATGGGAGGAGTCACGAACCCCCGAAGAACCCACGGCGAAGGAACTTTGTGCATTCTTGGACAAGAGGGCCGAGGCGCTAGAGAGTGCGATGGACAACCGAAGGAAAGAACAACCGACTGTTTTACAGCAGCCTCGGAATAATGTGAGCAGGTACGGTGGTATGGCAACTACCAACCGAGGCGCAAAGAACAACGAAAGAACATCTGGAAAGAAACGGCCATGTCATTTGTGCAAGTCAATGAATCATCCTGTCTGGTGCTGCCCAGAGTTCATGGCGCTTAATCTGAAGGCGAGACAAGATTTTGTCAAGGAGAAGGAGCTATGTCCCAATTGTTTAAAGACGGGACATACTACTATAAACTGCTACCAAGGGCCATGCATGCGATTTCCAGGCAAGCCACTGCATAACAGCGTATTGTGCCCGATGAAGGAGCTCAGAAAAGCTGAAGCAACCATACTGAATGTGCAGGATAAAGGAAAGAAGCGGCAGCTAAAAGGAAATCAAGATATTAAGCAGAAGGCAGACTGACTAGAGGAGCAGCCCGCGAATCTTTGAAGATGTCCCGAAATTATATAAAAAAAGGGCAATCGCCCAGAAATCGACAAAACAACTATGACCTCGACATCTTCCAAACCCGTGGACCACCCGCGATTACAACTTCTCCCAAGGATGCGCTTCTCTACTAGGAAAACACCCGAGGAAGTCAACCAGTTAAAAAGACTTTAGGACAAAATTTTGACTTTTCCGGTTTTACCCCACTGCACGTAGCACAAAAGTCATGAGATTCTTCTCATGTAACGAAGCGTTACACTTCCGCCGCCGGCCGAGCTGCCATAAGCACGCTACGTCATAAACCAACTACCAGCACCTTACACAACATCCAACCAACGTATAAGTTAACGACAAATAAGCTGAAAAACATAACAGTTCATTAATCATTAATTAGATAAAATTAGTCGATGTGTTCGAACGCGCTAATAAAGAAATTATTGTAACGTGACCAGTGTTCTAGTTTTATTTCAAAAATCAAATGATAGTCCTATTTAATTAGCAAGTTCCCCAGCCTTATAATACTTATATTTTGTTTGTCGTTTTAAAGTTCACACTGCGTTACAGCGTGAAATATAACAAGAGGATGTGAGAAATTAATATGATTCGAAGCTTATCGACTCGTAAATTTACTGATTCTCGAATTAGAACATTAGAGAGTAAGCTTCCGGCTGTGTACGGATTTTAGCATCTGGTATAGCCTTAGGTTCCTTTTTGAATACACTCGTGTTTCAATAAAGTCAAACCTTTTTGTCCTAAAACTTTCCTTTCGCCGATTTTGTTATTCCCTTGGACAAGCCTTGGGCTGGAATTAGATTCCTACCGTTCCTCCCCTCTTACTTATAAGCAGCGGGCTCGTTTGTTACTCCTTTAGACTAAACTTAAGCTGGAATCAGATTCCTACCGATTTTCCCCGGTTCGCTTCCTCTAAGTGAATCTCGTGGGCTGAGCTACCCCTGTAGCTAGAATTAAATAGCTTTGGTTATATGAAATAAGATGTTATTTAGACTAAGTTTAAATGAATTTGTAAGATTGTAAGAAGAGGGATTCATTTTCAAGCTCAGAACTACACCAATTCAGCTGTAATGACGACAAATTAGAACAAGACAGATTACTAAACGACAAATTAACTATAAAAACTAACCCACTATACGACACTGCCATTAAATATCAAGGAAGATGAAAGGAGACAACAAAACATCCGAACACAAATCAACCAAAACAAAATTCAACAACAACTGGCCTTGACAGCACATCACCTTGTCAAATTGAGTATTTCGCCGGAAGATGGAGGTACACTCCGAAACGCGTCGCGAATTCTAATAATAATAAAATTAAGTTGTGAAAATTAAAAAGTTTAAAAAGTAAAATAAAAATTTCTTTTCTTTCTTTTATTAATTAATATATATTTATTTAAACACATATATTTATAGAAACCCCAAAATGTATGTCATGACGAGTTGGACGTCGAAGATTATTGTCCCACAGGGACAGAAGATGCTACCTGTATGTAATGCTATACGTTGTATTCAGATGACAAGCCGGGTGAAATGTGGATAAAATGAGCTTCCTGACAAATGTGGAGCCACGAACTTTGTGCTGGGTGTGAAAAACCCATATATAGTCACAACCGGACACTTCAAGTAGTATCTGAGGAATGTTCATCGGATCCGATGCATGCTTTGTTGACCCAAACGTCAGCTACATACTTGCATGCATTCGATCCGATAAATACGAATTCCAAGAACAGCAATGCTATGCAGCACTTTTGGCTGCAATTTTCTGTTAGAAAATTTTGGCGAAAAAGAAGCTAGTTTTAAATTAATGGATAAATTGAAATTGTGTAGGATTGATTCGACAATTGAAAAATATTATTACGATATTAACAATCTTATGAGTAGAATTCATATTCGTATTCTCTCACATGGAGATACTCACTACACAACTGACGAAGTCAATAGAATAGCTCTCAATGTTTTTAAGGAAAACGTTCCTGAATCGACTAGAACTTTAATATATAGTCGTAAAATCAAACTAAATTGGATGCCGCTTATAAAATAATTCTGGAAGTGCGTCACCAAAATCATACATTACACGGTCCTGTTATGAACCATATTAGGAACAGTCAAAATTTTTATGAAAATAAAAGATTTGTAAACAATTATAGGGGTGAAAATAATCAAGGTTTTTAAAAAAATTTTAGACCCGAAAATAATATTAATAGATATACTTATGATAACTATAGATCAGGAAATACCTATTTTAATAATCGACAAATTGGGAACAATTTCACGAGTAGAAATAATCAAAACAAAGCTATGGATCAGGAAACACTTAGGTATAGAAGTAAAAATTATTGATCATTTCGATAAGTTCCTTCATATCGTAGGAATGAGCACTTATAGTAAGTGATCTGTGGTTTATCTCTTTTGATCTCATTTCATTTTAGATATCCCGGAGATGGAGATGCCCAACAAAAATGGACGTCAGCCAAAAATTACAAAATAATTCGATAAGTTGTATTTCTTTTACTTTATTTTTCATTTCAGATTCCTTTAATATTTCGTAATTAATATTAATTTTTCTTTACAGTTTTCTAGTATCCAGGGGTCCGCAACAAAGCAGTATAGAATTCTACTGCAAAATGCATTCATATACATACAAGTCCTTTGTTATTGTTTTGTTTTGCAAAAACAGCGTTGCCATACTTAATTTTTATAAGATATAAATTTTGTAAAATAAATATAAATTAAAAACAGCGTTGCCACACTTAACTTTTTATAAGATATAAATTTTGTCAACTAATTTTCTTAAAACTATAACCAGAATTGCCTTAGGCATTATTTAATGTTAATTTTAAGTTTAATAAAGTTTGTCACAGATGATTATTCCTAAAATATAATTAACTCTTTTACTTATACATATAGTATATGGATATATGATTTCCTTTGTTGGGCTGCCCACTCAACGTGTTGGGCTGCCCACTCATCATGTTGGGCTGCCCACTCATCGTGTTGGGCTGCCCACTCAACGTGTTGGGCTGCCCACTCGACGTGTTGGGCTGCCCACTCAACGTGTAATTCGGTTCTAGGACAGCATACGAGTGGTAGAGAGTCTAACAAAGAGTATAATGATGAATTCTTTACAGGAAATTGACTAATCCACGCAACCATTTGCTAAAAACCTAATTACCCCGAGCTACCTTCGCTACAAAATTATTTAAATTTTCAATTTCAAAAGGGAGAATTCGTTTGAATTAATAATTATAATCAAACGACTCTTTTTGGTTTATCGTTTAAAGGTGCGCCAACAATTCCTATTTTCCGAAAAATTCAGGCCAAAAACCAAAAACATCAGAACAGGAGTTGCCTAAGGATTAAAATCGGGACCGTACCGCTACAAAATCTCCACGTCCTCGTTATCAATCCTAACCTATCAATGTTATGAATTTGTATATGCGGAAGGTCACAAGGGGACAATATTAATTTATATACTGTTAGGGGTATAACAGGCACCCGAGGCATAATGGGCCCCGTCCGTATTTCTCCGTTGAATAAAGTGGCAACCTCGAAATCAAACCTAACTCTCTTAACTTGTCTCGGCAATTGGGGGAAAACCCTTTTTTGAACAAAAGTGACACATGTGTTTTGTTTTTTTTTAAAGAAGATTTTTCATTGAGTTGATGTTATTTTAAAGTGAAATAAAGTGCGCTTTTACAAAAGAAAAGTTGTTTTAAAATTGGATTTTCACCATTGGTTATGAAAGTAAGTAAATATATTTTATATAAATCCAGTTATTGCAGTTGTAGGGTTGAGTTTAGGACAAAACTTTTCTAAAATTACTGCAAAACAGGACATGGGGCAGAATGGACGAGGCATAATGGGCATGGGCAAGTAACCCACTATCAGTTTGGAGAATTGTTCGGTAAAGACTATTTAAGTTCTGCCACAATGCCGGCTGCAATAAACGGTTTTCAAAAGACTGGAATATGGCCGGTAAATCCCAATGTATTTGAAGACCACGATTTTTGCCATGCCAAACTACTGACATGCCAAATGAAGAGGAGCTTCTCATTTTAGACGAAACCACTCTTGTCGATACATATTCGATACCGGCAGGTTCATCAACAACCATAGATCCACTGATGTTAACTCCAAACCCTATTTTGGAAACGAATTGTTCTACAATGTTTCCCCAAAAATCCATCAATCAACCAATAGATACATCGATATCGTTCATAGAGCCTAGACCACCATCGACGTCTTTTCAAAAATTTTTTCAATGTCATATTGTAGCAATTCCAAAAGCACCAGCAAAAAAAAAGAGTTTCTAAGGAGACAAGGTCTCCTTACAAGGCGCAGCTTGAAGCGGATTCCATTAAGTCAAAACCCCTCGATAAAGAAAAGAAAAAAAAACAGCACAAAAAAGATATTGACGAGGAAGGAAGAATCTTCAGAAAGCGAAATCTACAGAAGGATGGGTTTCCTGCAGATCCTTACCACAGGCACATTGTTCATGTGCTGATGATGATGATGTTGACAATGAATCAAGCCACATTTGTTCGCGTTGTAACCCAACTTAGCTTTGTGCCCACCATGCTCCACCTATGTACATTGTGCCCCAGCATCGGGGTATAATGGGCAAATTCATTTATTTTTGTAAACTGTCATAATATAAAGAATAATTTATTTTTATTTTCCATATTGAGGTATTAATGAATATCTTTTCTAATAAACTTATTTTGGAGACAATAAGCTCATTTTTGCAGTTTTTATTTAAAAAAATCCTTAAGGGGCCCGTTATGCCCCGGCTTCCCCTATATAGCATTTTTTTCAACCACCAACCATCCCCGCATATGAAACATAGCATAGTAAAGCATAATGTAGGTTTAATTTCTACCGGTCTACCCAACCACCACCTCATACAGTAGAAATTCTAGATAAATTAGATCAAACTTTTAAATATTTAGATTATACTAGATAAAATTTAAATTTATGAACCTTGAAGGTTCGAAATACATACGAAAGACTCAACGCCCTGAAGGAGGCTTGGAAGCAGCTGGCAATGAAGATCTACTTTTAAAAGCAGAGATGGAGAAAAAGAAGGCCATAGCCTTCTGAAAGGGATTTCCAAAACAGCAGATATGCAGAGAATGGCCAACATTACGCACGAAACGCAGCGACAACTTGCTGCCTAAGAGATTCCCACCGAGCACTGGAATAAGATAGTGGTCCATCTGCTTCATGAGAAGCTAGATCCTGAGACGGCATGTGTTGACAACAAAGTGAAAGAGGATTGACTATAAAGTCACTACAAGCAAACTGGACACAATTACCATGCAACCTGAAGACATTTGTGGCAAATCTACATAGACAAACACGGAAATTCGAGATGTATAGATGTCGGAACGAAATAAAACCCCGCTGATCTATTAAGCAGGAGAATAACACAAGAATTTATGTAGAGCATTACGGTTGGCACCCAATGACACCAATATTCTCAACTGAAAACGCAGCAAAAGCCAACCCTTAGAACTTTTCAAGCCAGAAGAAACGGACCATGAAGAAATAAATACGTCGATAAGCAAGCAACAATTCAAGAGCTAAAGGATGAGATAATTCGGCACATTAACGGCATAGAACCTCAATTATGCCTCAGCGTCATCGAAAATTTGGACCATCGGATGGAGGTGTGCCGCCGAGGTCGCGGCGGCCATTTGGCCGATATTTTGTTTCATACATAATTGAACCATACCAATATTATCATAATAAAAAGAAATGACAATAATTTCCTAAATAATTTGTGTTTTATTCAAAATCAACATCGGCCCTTAAAATTTAACCAACCTTTACACTTTCAGTTGAGCTTTCAATCGCGACGGACGTTTGTTTTTTTCTTTTCATCATTCTCTATCATTATGATTTGCATTATTTGTAACAAAGCGGAGCCTATCGAATCCGTTTCGTGTGCGATCTGCAATTCGTCAATGCACTTAAGTTGTGCTAAAATCAAAAAATCTGATTTTAATATTATTAAATCGAAAAAATACTTTTTTATAAAATGCGATAATTGTTCTGTAATTAACTTATCAAATTATATTAAAAACATTGAGAATTTTATTGGTGGTATAACCTTGAACTTGAATAGTTTAAGAAATGAATTTCCTAGTTTATTTTCTATAAACAACAATAACACTAAAGGTGCCGTGACGCGAAGCCAAAATAAAGAAAAGGTCATTGAACCTTCGGTCATTCTACCCAAAAAGTGTTCTGCTGTTAAACCACAAAAAAATAAGAAAACTGAAAACAGTTCGTCATCTTCGATGCAAAATAATTTGCTTTGTTTACCTTCTTTTTCTCTATCTATGCCTACCCATTCGTCTAGTGATTCTCTAGTTTCTTCAATCGCGACCAAATCATTTACATCAGTGTCTACCCCCTCTACACCGTCACCTACCGATCCTCTTGTAATGTCTACAAATAGTATAGACAATATTGAGAGCTTACTAGGTATACATAAACCGGTTTTGTGCACTGATGCTGCTCCTTCACATATTGTTATTGCAAGCAATAACAACAATGATGACACTTCTGCTGCATCGATTAAGTTAAACACGGTTGGGTTGGTCGCTCGCCCCTGCGAAGAAGTTGACAGAAATAAAATAACAATAACTGATGACGTTGGTGATGATGATAACAACAACGCTGTTGCTGCTGCTGCTGCCGTTGAGATAGTTCTTGATGAGAAAGGAGAAGTTTCTTCTTTTGCCGCCGAAAATGGGTGTGAAAGAGAAATTGTTAACATTGATTCCACTTTGCTGTTTCCTGCTGATGTCTCTTTCTCTAACCAAATTAGACAAATTAACAAACCACTTGAATTTGTAAACAAAAAACCGAAAATTACTCATCGACAAAAATTTAAACATAAACAACAACAACTACAGCTTACTGGAACAGGTGCAAGTTCTCTCAACGCTTTGATGCCTACGAAGTGGCTGCATGTTTCAAAGTTTCATCCTGAAACCCATCCGGAGGATTTAGTTAAACATATCTCTGAAAATTCTAAAATACCTGCTAATGTGTTTAAGTGCTATAAGCTTATTAAAAAAGGTATTCAAGTATCTGATTTAAAATTTGTTAATTTCAAATTAAGGGTCCCTGCAGACTGTTTTAAACAATTATTGAGTGATGCAGATATATGGCCTAAATCTGTGAAAGTAAAGCAATTTATAAACTTGTCAAAAAACGAAATTTCTCGCCAATCGCCCAGTTTAACGTAACATCAGACCCAGTTAATGTTGCTGATTCATCTTTAAACAAAGTACAATTACCTAATTACACTACCCCTGCCGATGATGTTTTCGCTGATGCTGGTGTTGTTCCTGTAAATATTGTTCCTGATAATGAGGTTTCATCTGTTTCTCAAACGCTGTGTAAAAGTATTGATAGTTTATCTTATTATTACCAAAATGTTGGTGGGCTAAGAACAAGACTAGATCATATATTTCTTTCTTTTTCCTCTTTAACTTATGATATTATAATTTTAACAGAAACTTGGTTATCTGACAATCATTTAACAACCGAATGTTTTCCAAATTATTATACTGTATTTAGAAAAGACAGATGTAAGTTAAAGACAAGCATGGAAAGAGGTGGTGGAGTACTTATAGCGGTCCGTGCCACCTTGGCATGTAGGCTAATTGAATTCGAATCAAACCCCACTACTTTAGACCTTGATATTGACCAACTTATTGTAAGTGTAAAAATAGGTGAATCCGAATTATTTGTTTTTGTAAGCTATATTCCTCCAAAGAGCAATTTAGATTGTTATAATATTCATTTAAATAACTCAAAATCAATTTTAGAGAATTTAAAATATTCACAACATGTTTTATTTACAGGAGATTTTAATCTTAGTAATATTGATTGGACTTTTGACACCGAAGAAAAGTGCTTAGTTCCCTTTAACGTTTCAACTGAAATAGAATCTATAGTTATAGACTTTTTTGGTCAATATAATTTAATCCAAGTCAATTCTCAGTATAATAGTCTTAATCGTATTCTTGATTTGATTTTTGTTGATAATGATTTTCTTATTTGTCTTGATAAATGTAATTTCCCAGTTATTGCAAATTCAATTCATCATATAGCTATTGATGGAAAAATCAATTTCTATCATTATTTAAAGAAAGTAAGTAACGATCGAATTTTTTTTTATGATTTTAAAAAAGCTAACTATGACGGTATGGTTGATTATTTTTTGTCTTTTTCGTGGGATAAAGTTTTTTGTTCATCTGAATTAGATAGCGTGTATTCTACTTTTGTAAGCGTTTTGATGGGGGCAATTGATGGTTTTGTACCTAAAAAGTGTTCTAAAAAAAATTCTTGTCCTGTCTGGTATAATGGGAGGTTGACAAATCTTAAAAACAGAAAAAATAAGGCATACAAATTGTATAAATCTGATAAGAATAATTTTGAATTCCGTATAAATTATCTAAATCGTCAACGAGAATTTGATTTTCTCAACAAATTCTTATATCGAAATTACTTGTTTTCAATCGAAAGTGACCTCAAATTAAACACCAAGCGTTTTTGGAATTTTATAAGCTCAAGGCGTAAATCAAGTGGATTTCCTAGTAGTATGAAGTATCACGATACAGTTAGTAGTGATCTACCTACAATATGTAATTTATTCGCTGACTATTTTCAATCAGTTTACTCTTTAGATACTCCCCCTATCCAGAAGCTACCTTATATAAGCAGAGTTGTCAATATCGGTTCTTTAGTTTTCAGTCCATTTGAAATAGAAGAAATTTTATCTAAATTGGATGTTAATAAGAGTGAAGGCCCTGATGGGATTCCTCCTATTTTGTTGAGGAAATGCGGTATTGCATTAGCCCAACCACTTTCATGGATTTTTAATCTTTCGTTAGCCAAAGGGCAATTCTTGGATTGCTGGAAGGTTTCTTATCTATCACCAATTTTTAAATCGGGTTCAAAACAGGATATAACTAATTATAGACCCATTTGTAAAATTTCTTGTATTCCGAAAGTATTTGAAAAGCTAGTCTGTAATAGGTTAACTGAGTTATTTCATAATCATATTTCAGTTTCTCAACATGGGTTTGTAGCAGGGAAATCAACGGCAACAAACTTGGCTCTAATAAGTAATTACATCTTAACAAATATGGAGAATCGTCTTCAAACAGATATTATTTTTACAGATTTTGCAAAGGCATTTGATAGAGTCAACCACCAAATCCTATTAAATAAACTAACTTCTCTAGGCATTCACTCTTCTCTATTAAAATGGCTTGAATCATATTTAGCTGGTAGAGTTCAAATAGTTAAAATTGATAGTTCGCTCTCAAAATTTGTTTCGGTCCCATCTGGTGTTCCGCAAGGAAGCCATTTGGGTCCATTACTGTTTTTGTTATTTGTAAACGATATACCGAATGTTTTTCAAAATTCAAACTGCCTTCTTTTCGCGGACGACCTCAAACTTTATCGTAAGATCTCTGGTCAAACTGACTGTTTTCTTCTTTTGGAAGATCTATCAAGGCTGGATAATTGGTGCAAGCAAAATCACCTTCTGTTAAATGTTTCGAAATGTCAAGTTTTGTCGTGTTTCCGAAATTCTGATCCCATAGTGTTTGATTATAACATCAACCACACAAATTTAGAACGTGTTACTAGGAAGAAAGATCTTGGAGTTATCTTAGACACAAAACTTTCTTTTTTACCGCACTATGATTTTATTATAAACAAGGCAAATCAAATGCTTGGTTTCCTAAAAAGAAACACGAAAGAATTCTCGGATTCATATACTTTAATATCTCTTTACAATTCTCTGGTAAGGTCAGTTCTTGAATATTGTAGCATTGTTTGGAACCCTTATTATAATAATTCAATAGACAGAATTGAAAAAGTTCAGAAGCATTTTACAAGATATGCATTTTTTAAGCTTAACTGGAGGATTGCAAGGCCTTCTTATTATAGTAGATGTTTGTTGTTTGGTATGCAATCTCTTTATGATCGTCGTGCTTATTTTTCAGTTATGTTTTTGAGAGACATAGTAACTTCTCATATCAATTGTCCTCCTTTATTAACATTAGTTAATTGTGTTAACGCACCCTCTAGAACTACACGCTATCGTTTTCAATTTTATGAGCAGCTTCATAGTACAAATTATGGCCGTAACGAACCAATCACGCGTTGCATTAGAGAAGTGAATTTAATTTGCAATAGGATTGATTTTAATCTTGATGTTTCGAGAGATATATTTAAAAAATATTTGTTAAATAATATTAAAACTGTAACTTCCTAATAAATTAAAATAATTAATCTTTTTTTCATAAATTTATATTTATTTATTGTATAAATTATAAATCAATTTAGTAATATTTATTGAATTTAATTTAAAATTTATTTAATTTATAAGCATTTTATTTAATTTTATAAGCATATAGCCCCCAACAATTATATTATTTAGTATCTAGTCTATAAAGATTGTAATCTGATTGATGAAATAAAACTAAAACTAAAACTAAAACTTTTCTTTCAAATAACCCCAAAGAAAGAGTCCAAAGGTGTCAAATCACATGACCTCGGCGGCCAATTGACATCGCCACCACGTGAGATAAAACGCCATTGAATTTGTCGCGCAAAAGAGCCATTGTTTCGTTAGCTGTGTGGCAAGTGGAACTGTCCTGTTGAAACCACATATCGTCCACATCCATATCTTCCAATTCGGGCCATAAAAAGTTCGTTATCATCTCACGATAGCGCATTGTACGCACATTTGGACGATTAAATTGACCGAAAAAATCACGAAGTGCACGCCCATTTTCGTAATAAGCCTGCATAACTTTAGCGCGTTGCTCGATTGTGTATCTTTCCATGGTTCAAATTGAGTTAGTCTGAAATTGAGAAATGTCATAACCTAGGCTAAGCTAAATACCATACTTTTTTTACAGTGTTATCCAATTTTTATGTTTTCAACCATGTTTCTTAAAAAATATATTTTATTTAAAATTACTATTACATTGCATAACTAGAGCGACAAGGCGCTGCTGGGCACCAAATTAGATGCTTAGATGATTAGTTGTTGAAAAGCTGATGGTGGTGCACGAGCAGCTATTGGGCAGTGCAACTAAGAGCTAGGTGTTGGTGACTCCAGACACATATCTTGAGCGAATATTCCTTCGAGGGATTTTTAATACTGGCCACTTACTAAGCAATATTTTTAACTTTTAACATTAAGAAAAAAATTAAATGTGGTGAGGAATTAAGCCCAAAAAGAAAGAACAAATGCGGAAGAAAGCTGATTTTCACACCAAGGTCGGAAAGATGTGTGAAGAAAATTTGCGTTGAAAACAGATTTGCATATGATAAAAACTCAATTGGATGAAGCTAATATTAATGCTTCTGAGCGCACCGTATGCAAAAAACTAAAAGATTTGGGTTTTAAGGCTCACAGACCCGTCATAAAGCCAAATTTAACAGCTGCAATGACAAAAAAAGCGTCTGAATTGGGCAAAACAGTTGTGAAGTAAGGATGTGGACTTCTGGAGATCGGTAATTTGATACTAAATTTATCGAAAACGATAAAATAATTAAAATTCATAATTGTTCTAAGAATTTGTATTTCTTCTTTGTGTTTTTGACATGTGTGCTTCACCGATAAAAGAATTTTTGAGATTTTGGACAACAAAGCTCAGTTTGTGCGTCGACGCCCGCCGTGGAGGCCCCGATTGCGTCGTCGTTCAGACTGTGAAGCACCCTAACAAAGAGATGATCTGGTCAGTCATCAACAGCAAAGGCACAGGACATATGTACCTCTGTGGTAAATGGGATAATACGACAAGACCAGTACAAAGAAGTCTTGCAGAATCGGTTGGTGCCGCAGATTAGAGAATGGTTCCCGAATGGAGAACCATACATTTTTATGCAAGATGGAATTCCATGCCACACAGCCCTGTCCATAAAATCTTATTTGAGGGAAGAAAACATCCCTCTGTTGGACTAGCCGCGAAACAGCCCTGACATGAACCCAATTGAAAACGTGTGGAAGCTGATGAAGAGGGAAGTGGCTTAAGATGCGGTCACAACAAGAACTAAGCTTATTGAAAAAATAATTCACGTGTGGAATCACCACCCAAAAATGCAGGAAACAGTCAAATCTTGCATTGACAGTATGCCGCGCAGAATTGCTGTCGTTCTGACTGTCGTCGAGTAAAGTCTTGTTTTGGTTTTCGCTCCATTATTCTTGTTAAATTTTAAAAACCCTAACCGACCCCAACGTCTGTTTTTTTTTTTTTAATACCCCGACCTCAATTTTTAATTTCTACGCTCTAAGTGTGCCATAAACTAATTGATTGTGAAATGTTAACTAGTAGTAGTAGTGATTTTTATTTAAAATTTACATATAAAGCAATTATTAATTACAAAATCAAATATAGCATGGCATTGCCGTCTGCCAGATTGACAATTAGTTACATAATTCTGGTTAATTTTTAACAGTTAAAACATAAATGGTATTAAGCAAATTTAAGTTCATCACAGATATATTATTATATATTATGGGTGTATTAAAAAGTTTCATTAATTATCAGAAACATTTCAACTCTGGCGTTGAATCGACAAGTTGGTTAAAAAGTGGACTCCTAAAATATCGTCGCATTAACGCAAATTTTTAATTATAATTACAATAATAACAATCTAAAGTGTTCTAAAAGTATAAATACTCGTTGTGGAAAAAAAAATATATATAATACTGGGTGAGTTTCAGTCTTTTACGTAGAAAATAAATTCCTGTAAGCCGCACCATAAACTAATTATAATGTCAAAGTGCTGTGCTTGCAATAAAATAATCGACGCGAAGCAGATCGTGTTACGTGTGGTGGTCTCTGCCGAATGCCATTCCACCTGACCTGCATTGGGCTAAATGAACGTTGGCTAATCTACATATATAGTTATATTCCCACACTCCCATTTCATTCTCATATTACGAAGAAACATTAAACACCTCTTGAAAAATAAATAAATTGTTAATTAAGCAAAATAAGAAATACGAAACTGTAAAATAGCGCATACTTAGAAAATAGTTTTAATGGAAAATAAAGTTCAGTTTATAACATTACTCAACCTAAAAAGGACGTGTTCGTCACCTTTTTTATTTCTATATGAACGAATATACTACCCGATTTGTTTTTTATTGGGACGAATTTAGGTAAATAACCTTGTCCCATATTCTGTTGGCCATCAAGTGCAACAATGACTTTGTCTCTGAATGAAAACAATAATAAGTGTCGTCACATATGTAGTGAATTATCAAAATTGATTAGCTCAGAAAATGCTTTGATGAGTTACACACATAAAGTTTAAACCTTGCTCGTGTTGTAAAATCAAACTTTACGGAACTCAATAACAAAATTTCCGGTATCAATGACCTCTTCACTATCTTTTAAATCTGCAGTAGCAAAAAGTTTAAAATAAATTTCAACTGCATTAAAAAATCTAAATTTACGCGATAATATATATATTGTTCAGCGAAAAATATTTTTTCTCAATTCAACAAATCCCAACCAACTAATGATCTTACTCAACTCACAGTTATCGGTGACGCGATTCAATGTATTTCTTTTTTTTATTATTTATTTTGAACTCGCGGCGACCAGAAATAGTGTTAACGAATTGGTTGAGTGCCTTAACGTCGCGAACAATAATTTGATCGTCCCCCATGTTGACCTTAATACAAATAATAACATTCGTGATTTTTGTAATAACTCTTCTCTGCGTGATGAGTTACGCGAAATTTGTGCTCCTCCTTCCATACCAGTGTTCACTACACTCCGATGATAGCCAGCCAGCCAGCCAGCAAAGGAACGTCAAGATGACAATTCAACAACTCTCACTTTTTTTCTTTTAAAACTACTTTTCCGCTGCAATTAAGTGCATTTTTGATAAACTAAAATGATTGTGTTGTTTTTCTTTTTTATAAGAACATTTTCACTATTAAATAATTAAAGAGCTGATACAGCCAACATTTGGTCCTTCGAGCCTTAAAAGAAATGATAAACTTTACAAAAGGATTTCTCATCCATTCACACCCAAAGAAACGTCTCGAGTTCGACCACTCCGGATAAAACACAAGCTCCAAATGTTGTCACAGCAGCAACCATCATTATGAATGAATTAGTGCTTGTAATTCCTGATTCCGCAAGCCCTAGTTAACACTCTGAACCTTCGCTCCATTCGAAGACAAAGAGCAGGATATACTTATTACTATTATTTATGACCCACGCCAACGAAACCACACCACCCCATCTGGAAGTTATAAAAAATATTATTTATCACCCAAGCCAGGCACTTGAAGATCGGAATGCAACATGTGCATCGACTTCCAAACCACCCCGAAAGAGGATACTGATATACTCCGGTCAGTAGATCGAGCAGGAAGTCTTCGTCCAGCGTCGTAACGCATAAGATTAATTTTCATTTGATTGTAATATTTTTAAGTTTTGAAAATAAAGTTTTTTTTATTTTTTCGATAAACGAAATAATTTAATTCCCTATTAAAGCCGTGAGCTCAACTGTACCCGTCAATTCATCATCTTCTTGCGTTCCCGAACTGCCCATCGATACCGTAAAATACATCATCAAAAGCTTAATGATAAATAAATTCTACCTATAAATAAATATGAAAAAAGATATTGAATATTGCTTAATAGATTCAATGTTTTCTATGGATGTTCTTCAAATTAATCATGTACAAAAATGATCTTGAGATAGGTGCTTACCGCCGAGAGACTGGGCAAAGATTTCAATGCCCTGAAAAAAATTAGGCACGAAAGAGCAAAAGGATTGCTCAGACGTTACGCTGATGGGAGCTATCGAATCTTGATTTCAGATGAGAAAATTTTTACCATAGAACAATAATTAAACCGCCAAAATGACAAAGTATATGCTCGGAGTTGTCAGGAAGCAAAGGAAAAAACTGGCAGAGTGCAAAGGGGACATCATCCGAGTTCGGTCATGGTTTGGTGGTCAGTGAGCTACGAAGGTACCACCAAGTTCATTTTTGTGAACAAGGCGTAAAAACAAAGTCAAAAAACTACCGAGAAGACGTTTTAGAGAAAGTGGTGAAACCACTCAACAATACTCTATTTAATAAAAGGCATTAGGTGTTGCAGCAGGACTCAGCTCCAGCCCATAAAGCCAAATCGACTCAGCTTATTGACTAGAACAAATCATAAAAAAATCATCAATTTGGCAAATTTTTATCGGTCGGTTTTTTAACACAACCATCACCCCGAACAGTAAAAATAAATTAGATTAAATAAAATCAAATTTTCAAGTATAAATACCTACACTACATAAAGTTTAAATTTATGAACAAATATAAGAAACAAATTCAAAACGAAAAACATTCTTTCCAAGAAGAACAACTTATAGTAAACAATATTCTTCATTAGAATGACATACGGCCTAAGTTTCTGTTTATTACAAATACAACTTAAAAAGGCCAGAGGAAACAAGGGCCTCTTCAGGCGTTGCCAGCAATTTGACCAATGCTAAAAATTGCGCGAATAATTATAAATGCGTCAAATGGGTTCACAATCATGCGTTCACAATCAGCACTGACCATTTGGTCACGGTGTGCTTCTTGTATACACCGAATATACATTCTCCTTTTGCTTTCCATACGCCATCTAGTAGCGTTTTCATAAATATGTATAAATGTAATCTTGCAATGCCAGGAAAAGGAAGAACGACGCCGGATGTTAAAAAGATTCTTGAATTGCAAAGGCATATTCAAGCAATGTAGACGAGGCCGGTTCGATATCGGCGAGTCAATTATGAAGAATTGGATGCTGCTGTTCCAAACTTCAGTGGGGATGACCATTATGATATAACCAAATGGTTCGAACAATTTGACGACTTCACTGGTACATGTGGATACACAGTAAAAGAAAAGTGTCAAGCTGTTCGTCGATGTGTGGAAGGGACAGCAAAGCAGTACATCCTAAATTTGGGTCTGGTTGCATACGATGAAATGAAGTCAGGTCTTATCAACATGTTCAAAAGAACCATCACGCGACAAGAGGTATATCGACAGTTGAGGGCTCGCACACTGAGGAATAATGAATCTTGTTTGAGCTAAGTTGTGTCCATGCAATCAATTACAGCGAAGTTTGATGTTGAAGAGCAGGAACTGGTGGATATATTCATCCAGGGCCCGATCTAGGGTGGGGCAAGCTGGGCAATTGCCCAGAGCGGCAAAAATTTGGGGCGGCAAAATCTGGAGCGAGAAGCACAATAACAATTCAGTTACAAACTGCTCAAGTCCTAAAGATTAAAATTTAAAAACTTATTTCAATCTAATTAAAAAATAAAACATCGACACTAGGGTGTATGATGCCATTAAGATAAATGTAAATCCAAGTCACAACCGGCGAATTGCCAAAACCAAAAATACAAATTTCCTGGCAACACTGTTTTGGGAACACTTTTCTTTTTTATCACATTTCGCCGGGGATTCCCCACCTAGAAAATGAAGACTGGAAACTGGAAGGCCCACTCCAAAAGCTCAACGATGGCATTCTGACTTTTCCAATCGTCAACAGTTGGCTATATTTTTTTCGGAAAATATCCGCCTAACCTACTTCCTACAAACTACAACACGAAGCTAAGGGATGCAGTTTGTAAACATTGTTGCGATAAAAAAGAATTAAAGTGTTTTTGTTGTTGTGTTTCTATTTAAATTTAATTAGTTAAGTTCAGGTAATAGGTAGATAATAAGTGCATGCAAAGTCTGAAAATTCTTAAATTGCATAGTAAGTAGCTGTTGATGGCAGATAAGTCATACAAATAAAGGAGTGTGTATGTGAATTTATGAAGTAAGTACCTATTTTATGTATCAATATTTTTGACCTATTTGTTTAGTATGAAGCAGATTAGTGTAATTTGCGTTGTGCGCAATGTTCTTCCCAAATATTTTTCTTGTTTTGACTTGACTTTGTTTATTGGTAGCCTTTTTGAGCGACTATCGGTGCTTGTGTTGTTGTTTTTTTTGTGTTGTTTTGTTGTACGGCGCACAACACAAATTTTCATTGATCAGTAGATACAGAATAGAAAAGATATGGGTTTTTTCTCAATTTTTTATAGTAATTAATATTGTGGGGATTCAGATAAAACCTTTGCAAAATATATTTTTGTTTTGCATTAACATATATTTTTGTAGGCAGTAAAGAATGGCAGACGGTAGAGCACGCTTATCGGGACACCAATATAAGAAACGAAAACTCGAAAAAGATGCAGAACGGCAAAAGCAAGCAGGGGCCTTAGAGTCCTTTTTGAAGAAAAGTGAAGTTAATCAGACATCGTCATCGACACAAGAAACGGACGTAGTTCCGCTTGAATCACGTGTACCCTTTGCTTCTGGGTCAAGCAATATTACACGGGAATGCGTTACTGTCACTTCAAGTGACACTCCACTTTTGGATGCTGATCCAGCAAAATGGCCCGATTGCATAAAAGATGCAGAAAGAATATATTTAGTTAATACAGATTCTCCTTGTCCATTGTACGAATTTGAATTCCCTCAAGATACCAATGGTCGAAGGTTTACTTCAAGATATTACAAAAGAAAACTCGCTAATGGTGAAAAAATGTTCAGAGATTGGCTAGTATATTCTGTATCAAAAAATTCGGTGTATTGTTTTTACTGCAAAATATTCAATTCAAATACAACTTCCGGGCTATCTAAAGGTGGT
This sequence comes from Epistrophe eligans, assembly GCA_951394125.1. Taxonomy (NCBI): domain Eukaryota; kingdom Metazoa; phylum Arthropoda; class Insecta; order Diptera; family Syrphidae; genus Epistrophe; species Epistrophe eligans. Next base: position 30,640,817 of record OX596029.1, read on the forward strand.
TGCAATAATTGGAAGCACATAGGAAATATTCTTAAATCTCATGAGACATCACGAAACCACATAGAAACTATAAAATGTTGGTTCGAACTTTCGAAAAGGCTCCAATCGTCGCATACAATAGATGATGTGTCGCAGAGAGTAATTAAATCTGAAATAGAACACTGGAATGGAGTTTTGCTACGTATTACCTCAATAATCAAAATGTTGGGAGAAAGTAACTTGGCTTTTCAAGGTACAGCTGATAGTCTGTACCAACATAACAATGACCACTTTTTGAAGCTTGTAGAATTATTAGCAGAGTTTGATCCAGTTACGAAAGAACATGTACGCAGAGTTTTAAACAAATAGAAGACACAAGCAACGTACTTAAGTAAAACTATTCAGAATGAGTTAATAACTACGATTTCCGATAGTATAAGAAGCCATATTCTGAAAGCTATTATAAAAATTTTCGGTACATCGTGTTTTTCATAAATAAAATTTTAGTCGGTTTTAAGTAGTAATGGCTGAAAAAAGAAGTAACGCGTGGTCGACACTTACGTCGGATGATGATTTCGTAGCATCCGAAGACGAAGAGGGCGTACAGCGTGTACAGAAAGAAGCAAAGTTTTTGAAGATGAAAAAGATAAGTCCCGAAGAAGTAGAAAAGGAAGCGCAAGCAAAGCGCAAGGCTGAGAGGAAGAAGAAGAGAGAACAAAAAGCTGCTGAGCGTGCAGCAGCCAAGGCTGAAAATGCTGCAGATGGAGATGTATCTGCTATGGAAGTGGAGGAAGCCGCAAAGAAAGTGGCGAAAAAACCTTCAGCGTTGGAATTACCGCTGGCACATATGCCCGGTAACCAAGGTGGTAAGAAAATTTCTGTTGATAATGATATTATTTTAATTGAGAATATTGTTTTAAGTGTTGTTGTCCCAAATGTTGTTTCTGGTGGTGGATCCGTGGATAGCGGTAGGACGGGGGCCCTCATTGAAACCTCTCCGGGTTCCAATGATTGCTCCTCGGGTGCCGTTTTCCAGCAGGATTCTGCCATCAGAGACGACAAAGTCTTTGTTTCTAGTGTTAGGTCGGCTGTTATTGTCTCTGATTCGCGTTCTGTTGCCGATAGAAATTCTATGCTTGAGGGTGTCGTTAGCGACACTATAAGGAGGATTCAAGGTGTTGCAGGACGCAGTGTTATTTCCAATGCTGCCTCCTCCAACACTAGGTTGAATGTTGGCGATTCCATGAGCAAGGAGGTCAAGAAGGAGGTCATTTCTATCATAAGTGGTGGTGAGGTCGCTCCTAAAGTTGCAGGGAAAGTTGCAGAGATAGCTGCGAGCTATGAGCATCTTATTGTTAGGCTGCTAGGCGAGAATGAAAGGTTAAAAGGTCAGGTCGATATCCTAGGGAAGAGAGAGAGAAGTGTTCCTTCTCAGGCTTCTGTGCCGATTCCGGCACCTCGCTTTTCTTCTAAGGTTTTTCCTTCTATTGGTCAGATTTTGGTTCAGAATGAGGTTGTGGAGCAGCCAGTTGCTCCTTCGTTGGCAGGGCGTAAGTCCATCACATAGGCCAGATATACGATGCATTATATAGTGTTTACCAAAACATGGACATGGATACCTCTGCACGGGATGAAGCTTCAGGGTTGTTAAATCAAATTAAAACTTTTAAATTTTTGTGCTCTATTATAATTTGGTACGAAACTTTGAATCGAATAAATCCCGTCAGTAAACTGATGCAAAGTAAGGATTTTGATTTAAGTTCTGCTATTAAATTGATAAAAAACACCAAACTCTTTTTTGAAAACTCACGATCAGAAGAGTGTTTTACTCAAGTTTGTGAAAACGCCAGGGCTTTAGCTGCTGAAATTGATAGCGAGGTGTTAGACTTTGAAAATGTGCCTAAACATCGGGCCCGCTCTAAGAAGAGGCAGTTTGATTACGAATGTGATGACGAACCAATTATTGATCCCCGCCAAAAATATAAGGTCGAAGTATTCTTTCACATCATGGATACAGCTATAAACTCATTAGAGTTAAGGTTTTCCCAAATTAATGAGCACAGCAAACATTTTTCATTTTTGTATAATATATATGCCTTAAGAGAACTACCTAAAGATGAATTATTAGACCATTGCAGAAACCTTGAAGTAGTTTTAACACATGACAACTCCTCTGATATAAATGGGTTAGAACTTTCCGAGGAGTTGTCAGTGTTATGCATGATCTTAGATAGTCGTTTGTCTCCTGAAGAGATTTTGAAATTTATAACGGAATTAAGATTTGGTCCTAATATAAGTATTGCACTTAGAATTCTCTTGACCTTACCATTAACGGTTGCAAGTGGAGAACGAAGCTTTTCTAAATTGAAAATCATTAAAAACTATCTGCGGTCTACCATGACACAAAAACGATTAACGGGATTGGCTTTGATATCAATTGAAAAAAAGGTTTGCGATGGTATAAATTTGGCAGAAATAATTAAAGATTTTGCAGAGCAAAAAGTGCGAAGAAAATTATTTTAGTCACTAATAAGACTTTATTTTTTTTTTAAATAATATCTTAACTGAATTTGTTTTTTTTTTTTTTTCAAGATAATTATTCGTTTTGTAACCGAAATTAAAATTAAAATAAAAAATTGGTTTTGTTTTTTTTTTATTGATTTAAACTTTATGAGTATCATTTGATTGATTAGTCGATCTAAGGAAGCATACATATGTATGTACATAATGTATGAAAAAAAAACAATTATTTGAATATAATAAAATAAGTAATTTTGGAGAAATTTTTGAACAAACATACATACAGTAGACTAACATTAATTGAATATTATACCAACAATACATACATACGGTAGCAATAACTTTTGTATGAATTTTAAGGTTTGATTTTAAAGGGCGGCAAATAATACTTTTGCCCAGAGCGGCAAAAAAGCTAGATCGGGCCCTGTATTCATCAATGGAATTCCTGACAGCAGCAATGGTGTCACCATGTTATATGGTGCAAGCTGCATAGACGATCTTGTGCGCCGTATGGATCGTTAGGAACAACGTCGTCCAAGGACAATCACAAATAATACGGTTGCCATATCTAAACCAAAAGCTACCGCTGCCAGTGCCATTGTGAATCGAGGAGAGATCCGATGTATCCCCTCACGACAATGATGACATAAATCATTCTCCTTTTGCTTTTTTGCTTTCCACACGCCATCTAGTAGCGTTTTAATAAATATGTATAGTTGTGCCAGGAAAAGAAAGAAGGACGCCGGATGTTAAAAAGAGGCCATCATCTTCGAGCGTCCACGAGAAGGTATCAACAGCGGAATCATATGCGGAGGTTGTTCATTCCGTTCACTCTGTGCGAAGGTCCACGACCGTCTACGGGGAATCGGTATGAGCAGCCAAAGTATTTGATTACTTTACTTTTTTTTTCCCTTATGCCAACAACGGAAGCATATGCCGATGTTGTTCATTCCGCTTACTGTGCGAAGGTCCACGACCGTCCAAGGGGTAGTGGTGTGACCAGCAGAAGTATTTTGTTTTCCTTTATATACATATATGTATAAGCATAACTAAGCGCTTATGGTGGTTCGCTGTGCGAAGGTCCACGACCGTCCACAGAAAACCATTATAAATGTTTATAAGATGCATTCACATACAAGATCTCTGTCATTGTTGTATTTTTTTTAAATATTGTTGCCATACTTAATTTTTATAAGAGATATTTTGTAAAAAGAAATATAAATTAAAATAGCGTTGCCATGCTTAACTTTTTTTTATAAAATGCTTAATGTTAATTTTTTTAAAGAATAAAGTTTGTCACAGATGATTATTCCAAAAAAATAAATAAATCTTTTACTTATATGGATATGATTTCCTTTATTGGGCTGCCCACTCAACGTGTACTGCGGTTCTCGGACAGCATACGCGTGGTGGAGAGACCAACAAAGAGTATAATGATGATTTTATTTTTACAGAAATTGACTAATCCACGCAATTACCCCGAGCTTCCTACGTTACAGTTTGTATTTTGATTAAAAAAAGAATAAAATCTAAACGAACGAAAATAAAGGCGATTTTTAATAGAAAAAACCCAAGATAATAAATACGATGATTCAAAGGAGAAAACTCTGCTTTTAGGGCCTTCGGAAAAATATGCTGCATACATGTTTATTTATTTTCTAAATTCTTCGAAGAGCATGCATACAAGTCTTATATAAGACAAAATATATTAAAGCATCAAATATTATTTTCCCAGATTGGTTTGACATTACGAATGAATGCAGAACGCACAGACTTGATACAGTCCATGACCCAATAATTGTTGTCAAAAGTGCCTACCATTGCAGTTAATTGAATAATATTTATTGACCCATTCCAAACTATTTTTTGTCATAATTATTATTGTGTTTTTCCATAAACAAACTGTGCACATCCCGAAAATAATTAAAGTATTTCTTCACAGTCTTGTGCCCCAATTGCTCCCTTTCTTCCGTTGCCTCTTCTCTTGTCGCTTGCAAGGGCATATGTTGCAGTTTCCCCCTTCTGCATTGGCCTGAGCCGTAAGTGATTTCCAAAACATTTTTCAATATTATTGTAATGATTGTGCGTCTATTTCCCCCGCCCACATTATGCGCGCCATTAAATGCAATAATCATCTTATTAGTTCATTTAATGACTCGATTATGGATCTCATATCTGAAATGCGGCATGGCCATAAAAGTTGTGCGCGTTCGATTGATAAGAATTTGGATTCGATCAATGCTTCAGTAGATAAACTTAATAATAAAATTGAATCATATAAAAGAAATGACTCTATCTCCTTGGATCTCTCACGCAACCTGATATCGTTTGATGCTAAACTAAAGAGCAGTAATAGTTCATTTAAATCTGACCTTGAGAACCTTAAAGAATTGCTGTCTAATGGTTCATTAGCAATCGCATCAATTCATAACTCCCTATGTAATTCTGACAATAAGATTATGTCGATTAAAGCTGATTTTGGGACAATGAAGAATAATCAAGGTGATCTGACAGTTTCTCTTGATGAAATCATGCAAGAAATTCGATACCTTTACTCAAAGTTGGATAATGTGAAGAGCCTTCAAGTTAATGTTTCTTTACTTGATGAACTTCTCACCATTAGTTCTGATCAACCTGCCGCTAGTCCACAATTTAATATTGCTGAATCGGAGTCTGCTCAGTTACCCTCTTCTTCATCATCTTATAGTCCAGCTTACAACAACGCATCAGACCTAACTCCATCAACACCAGCTAATGTTTTTACACCTCCAACAGAAGAAGAAAGTGTTCATAAATTTGGGACCACATCTGAATGGACTAACCGACTGAGTAAGCTTAATGCCATAAACAAATCTGCATTTCTTCTTTGGAATGTTCCACTTAAGGCTGGTAAAACTTATATAAGCTTCTACTTTTACCGCCGGTTTGCAGTACACGGCGACGAATCCCAGACGTTTCAAAGTTCTAATACCCGCAAAATATGAATGGATCTTCCAATCTTCTAAACATAAACTAATGCTGGGTTCCATTAATCCAACTAAATGCATTGAAAACCCTGAAATAAGAACTTTATCACACCCTAAAGTCACCAATATGCAGCAGAATCGTCAATTTCGAACACAACAGCTATTTTCAAGATGCAATTCTCCTAATTGTAATCAAACTCTGAAGCCACCCCTTAATAATTGGATTTTTAAAACACACATCTTTCCTAGTTTTACGCATCCTTCATCCCCTAAATTTACCACAGTTCCACCGCCAAAACCACAACGCCAACCCCAACCACACAATCTACCACTTTTCCAATGCTATCACAGAATTCCCCACTCTCATGTTCAACTCAAAATTATTCCCATACATCTTCCTCCAACTCTTTATGTTACTACCGTAACTTCATCCGTTCGCAAATTCTCAATCCCGAGCCTTCAACCCGTCCATCCACTACTAATAACTATCTTTCAGAAAACTTCCTTCAGGACCTTCTCCTTTAATAAACTCTTTTCTTGCCCGTTTTGAGAAATCCGTTTCTATAATAAATTTACTTCAAAAGGTGTGGCGGTGGCGGGACAGAAACAAAAGTTCAAGAAGGAAAATAATGTTCTTATTTGAGTTTAGAGATTACAAATTTTGAAGAGAAAATCATCGAGTTGCCACATCAGCAGAAATTGGAGCGATAAGTAGTAAAACAGATTATTATAAAGAACACGAATGACGTAACTTTTTCGTGTGGAGTTTGTCTTGAAAATGTTCATGCTAAATGCTTGGGCTTATAAAAAAAAGGATGGAGATGAAATCGTTTCTACTCCTGGTCTTTGTTTTTATTGTGAAAAGCATGGTGATGATCAAGCATTTTAATATTCAAACCTTTTATAAGGCCTCGTAAGTGTTCTGAGATCGAACTAGTATTACAATACTGTAGTAACTCAAAAAATTCCGATTTTTAAATAACACTGTATTCAAACGTAAAATTAAATTCCACACAAGTCAATAAAATCGCCATTTTTATAGTGCAAGAAATCGCGTAGAGATGGCAATAAGAGTCATTGTTTCTGATTGGCTGACGATAGTCACCTTCATTTGAATATTGCATCATCTTTAGTTGCATTCGAAACTCGGGGAGGAAAGGATCGCTTCATTATTATTAAAACGCATTAATTTGAGTTGGAACGTTGTTGGTGGATCAGGTATGTTGAAGTTAGTTAATTATTTCGAGTAAAAACTTTTTAGTTGATTTAAATGTTAACAAAAAATTGGGATAATCTTATATATTATTTCTATAGTCTAGATCCCTTTTCCGACTCTCATACTACACCGATTTTAACAAATGAGGTTTAAAACGAAGCGAAATTACCTGCTGATTTGATGAATTATAATTTTATTTTAAAAAATGTTAATAATTTGTTTAAAAACTGCATTTGTTTTTTAAATAAAAAAATGTACTCTAAAATGAACACTTCCACTTTCCAATTAGTAATATTTTGGCATTTGACATTAGATTATTTGAATCAGAGGTAATAAGTATGTCATCATCTATTTGCTGTCACAAAGGAAAAGTTAATTTGGCTCAGAAATAAATGCTGTCAATATACCAGGAAGAGGACCTTTTTGCTTTAAAATACACGGTCAAATGTATCATTTGGTTGGCAGTTTACAATGTTCCCCAGGACAAAAGCCATCATATGCAGGGCTTTTTATTATTGACGCAGAGCAGGCTTTGTAACAACGATTAGATAATACATCTAACAAAAAATGTAATTTGGAAATAATGCGAAATTTGCAGTTAGATGTTAGAAAAATATAATCCATATGCTCAGCTCTTCAAGTTTATGAAAGATTCTGTTGAGAATTTGTCTGATTTTCTATTAACTTTTTCAACTGACAATGCCTTTGATGAAAGACGATACAATATTCCTCGAATTAGGGAAGTAGCAGCCATATTTACAAGTACAGATGGAGCCCCACCAGGAAAATTTGACTTTGTTGTATATTCCAAATCATCAATAGGACTGATAAAAATTCCATATCTTAACCCCCACTGTGATCCAATGTGTTACCCAATACTATTTCCATGCGGTGAAAGTGGATGGAGACCAGGTATGCAACATGTAAATATTCATAGTACAGCCGTTAGAAATGTAACAACGCAGCTACAGTATTACTGCTATCGACTAGCTATAAGAGGTAAACTATTTCAACAATACGTAGATGATAGTAAGGTGGAAGGTTCACGCATTGCTTTTATTCGGGCATCAAAAAGAACTTCGAGCAGAAAGTTACAAAGGTTTGATCGATTTTATTAATAGTGACGTACGCCGAACTGGTGCTCTGCCTGGAATTCCTGTAGTACTTCCATCGACGTTTTGGGGGAGTCCTCGAAATATGCTGCAAAATTTTCAGGATACAATGGCAATAGTAGTTCGCTGTGGTAAACCACACATTTTTCTTACATTTACATGTAACGCAAACTGGGTGGAGATCAAATCTGAATTAAAGCCCTATGAAAAGGTAGAGAATAGACCAGATTTGATTTGTTTAAAGGGGATGTTTTTGGGATTGTTTCGGCTTTTGTTTATTTAATAGAGTTTCAGAAGAAAGGATTGCCACATGCACATATTCTCTTCATGCTTAGAGAACAAGATAAGTTACGTGACAAGGAACGTGTAGATTCAATTGTCTCCGCTGAAATTCCTGATTCAAAATAAAATCCTCGGTTATTTAATATTGTTATGCAATGCATGGTGCATGGGCAATGGGCCATGCGGCGTATTAAAATACATTAAATATGAAGGCGAATAAAGACCCGAATTTCAGTAGTTGGCTTTTAAAATTAGGAAACGGGGAACCAACAAAATTGTTCTTATTCCGAGAATATCTCTTACACCGTCAGATCCAACAATACCGTTCAACTTGATTCGAAAACAGTTAACATTGCGTATGCTATGACTATTAACAAATCGCAAGGTCAAACATTTCATAAGGCAGGATTGTATTTACCTGATACTGTATTTTCGCACTATATGTAGCCTTCTCTAGAGTAAAAAGTTTTTCAAATATTTTTGTAACTATTAAAGAAAATGAAAAACAAATTGTCTGGGAAGATTGTATCATTACTTCCAATACTGTTTTTAAAGAAGTTTTGTAAATTAATAACTAAAGACAAACTGAAAAGAAATATTGTATCATTACTTCCAAATTTATTTTAAAAAAAAATGCTGTAAATTAAAACTGAATACAAATTAAGCAACTGATGTCCTTTATTTCCATACATGATCTTCATTCAAATGTAAATATATTCATAATAATTAAATTAAAGTAAAGAAGAACAAAGTATAAATGAAGATTGTTTTATTACTTGCATGTTATTTAAAAAAAAAAATCATCAGTGGTACATTTTAAAATAATTTGTGCGTCTTTAATTTGTATATAATTGCGAGAATTCTCGCACGGGTAAGCTAGTTTTAACTAATTAATTATTTAAAATATCTATACTGAGTGAAACATCGAACCTTAACTCAGAAAATGACGAAAAAACACTACTGCAGAAACTGAAATATACTTCAACCGTCTTACTTCAGCATTTAGGACCAACTGTATTTTTTAAGGATAACTGGACTATTCTAACAAAGTTCACCCCCTTAAATTACACAACCGTTCTGACTATCTCCGAAAACTGCGAGGAAAGGCTTAAAGTTTTATGTTGCGATCTTATGGCAGAAAATTAGCTGTGCAAGCAAATAGCCTAGGTGTTGGCAGTTATTTTGAGACAAAATGCGCAACAGATGAATTCGGTTTCCCAGAAACAAAAGAAATCCGGTCGGGATAAGCGAGCCTTGGACTTTGTTGGACAGTTTTCAAAATTGTCATTCGGCTCGATGGATAACGAAGATTCGCGTAAGATATATAGCCAGCTAAACAATTTAAAACGGGACGATTTTGGAATTTTTCAACACTGTTGCAACATGAAGTATCCGTCATATCTTTTAATTATGAAGGGCTGAGTAGACGAATAGGCCAAATGGAAAACGTTTCAACAGGGTTGCAAAGTTTTAGCAATTCAACTGAAAAAACGCTAAGCAATCTAACCAGCGAAGTTGACTCATTCAGATATTCTCCATATAAACAATTTGTTTTATGCAATAATCAATAATGCAGAATAACCAAAATTGCGCCAAACTTAATGTGACGCAATGAATCAGTGGGCCAAGCCAACTTCCAGAATGCAACTCAGTAGGTCAAAGCTGGGCAATGTATTTTGAAAGTCATTAACCAACAAGAGTTTCGAGGGAGATCTAGATTAGAGACTACGTGAGTCGATTTAAAGTAGCCAACTTCCGCGACGGTCATTTTTACTTACAAAACTACGTAACATTTTGGTGCAGCCGCTAGAAAAAACAAATAACGCGACACCTCAAATCTACCTTTTGATAAAGTTTACATGGACACCGTAAGCGGACTTCCCATTTCAAACTCAGGAAACAGATATATTTTGACATTTCAGGATGACTTGAATAAGTTCATATTGAAGCTTCGACTGTAGGTAGTGTGTTTTATGAACAAATCGTGACAAGGTATAGAATGCCATTATTGACAACGGGGCTAACTTCACATCGAAAATATTTTTGCAGACATGCTATTAACACCGATTTTCAGATTTAAACTTGAGTTAATAAACTGATTCAAAAAAAAAAAAAAAAAAAAAAAAAAAAAAAAAAAAACAACCTGCTAACTGATTATTCATTCATTATTCAACTCTGAATTTAAATTTATAAAGTAAAATATCAAGAAGCTCTGACAAAATGTAAAAATATAATAATCCATGTTTTTTTTTCAAAATATTCGTGTTTTTTTTTTTTTGTTGAGATTTAATTTTGATTCATTTCATTGCGTTTATCATATTAGAACGATTTATAAAGCAATACACCGCTCAGTTGGTTTAGATACACTCATTGACAATTTTAAGTTTCCATATAAACTAATATTAATACTAAAATACTTACAAACTAAAATTTTGAATTAGAATCATTTATGGAATTATTTATAATAATTAATAATTATGTATATAAAAACAAATAAACTTACTTTTAAATTTCATTTCATTTTTCATTTATTTTTAATCTCGTTGATTTTTTGATGTTCTTCATTTTATTTGCGTAATTATTTCTGGTAAATCACATCCAATGTATGCATCTTTTTCGACACAATATTTTATAAAATCACGCCATTTATCAGTCATAGATAGCAAATGTGGATTGCCACAAATGTAGAGTAATGCTCGAGCCCGTGATATGGCTACATTCATGCGTTTTGGACTGCAGGCAAAACCGAGGGCATATTTAAGATCAACTTTAATCAAATCCGATGATGAACGAACTGTAGAAATTAATACAATTTCACGTTCCTGCAAATTTAAAGTTTAATTTAAAAAAAAAAATCTATTTTGATAGGATATAAACAAATCACTTACTTGTCCTTGAAACTCTTCGACGGTTCCAATTTTTGGCATTGCAATATCTGCTTCAGCAAAAAGAGTACGAAATATCTTTACTTGCTTCAAGTAGGGAGTTATGATGGCAATTTGATCTGGTTTTACATTTAAGCGATAAAGTTGTATGGTCATCAGGAAAATCTGTTCAACACAAAACAAAATACTGAATTTAATTTTAGTTGAATTACTTAATTATTATCAAAAACTCTGTTTTATAATGTGCGTTTGTTTTAGTTCTTTTGCTTACTAACTTCTAACACTGCACTAAGTCATGAGTCAGTGTACACAATTTTGTGTTGGAAAATCCTTTGTCGCTAGCTGTAGCCTGCCTTACTTAAGGTATCTTCGACAAAGATCTGATAGTGTAAAAAAAAGACCTACTAATTGAAAGCATTTCTGAACACCTTATGATACGTTGAACAAACGATAGAAGTTTAACACAGAATTCATAATACCAAGAGCCGAATCCACTACCACAAATTTCCTATCCGTTTTATAAATATACAACTTAATGCAATATGATTTAAGACTTTATGCTCATTTACTAATTAATTAATTAAGACCGCTTTATTTTATATTATTTTTTTATATTTTACTAATGCTTTGGATTATCTAGAAGGTTATTTAAGCGTGAACCTGGAAATGGATTTTCTTTCCCAATCTTATCCCATTAAAACGTGTTATGAGCATCCTGAGAACAAGGGCTTCGAGGTAATCTATGACAAAAATGGATAATGACTAACTAAATCAGTACAATAAGTAGAAATTAGGCCATTCTCCCACAAAAGATGTGTGAACTATTGTCTAGAAAACTGATTTCCCACAAAAATGGATCTTATGGTTACAGGAGTGTTATATGGGTGATTCTCTACCAACTGTGAATACAAAAAATTGCTAAAATTACAACTCATTGAAGTAAATCTCAAAGAAATGGTACTGATTCTATGTTTTTTTTTATTTTAATATGATCTCACTCTTTTTGAAAATATTTTTGATGAGCTTCTGAATCCCTTCTTATGTTTTGACATTTTAAACTAATTGACTTGTGTCAGTATTCTCACATTCTCTTCTCTTTGCTACCCTTTTAGCTTTTTGCATCCCCGGAAGTGGAATGGATCCACTTCTTCTTATAAATTCAACAAACACGAAAAATATTGATCAGTAAGTTCTGTAGCTAACTTCAATTGCATTTTAAAGCTTCATTAGTTAGAATATTAGTTAAGTCTTAATGTGTCAGCATTTATTTTAAATAAAATTAAACTAAATTAAAAATTAAAATAAATTCAGAACAATTAAAAAAAAAGTACTTACATGCTTAGCCTCAATTGGATTGTACCACGAAGGTGAATCAGAATCCTGCTTGTTTACACCACGAATACCATGAAAAAATGTCGCATGTGTGTCTGGACGAGTTTCCGATGCCGGTAAGAGAGATCTTATGCTCTCTAGTATATAAAATTCCTTATTGCCTTTTTCAGTTAATTTTGGTATTAATTCGGAATCATAGAAAAGACTACTGTATCCATGGAGAATACTAGGTAAGGCGCGATAATTGAATACCAACTTTGTCACCAATCGTGGATCATATCCTGTTTCTGGGAAACGCAGTTTATCCTTTCGATAAGGAAATCGAGCAGTAATACGTTCGAGGAATGATAATCTTAAGCCACGTTCGCCAGCAAAATTATTAACAACTATAGGTCCTAGTTGAAGGGGATCACCTGCAAGAATGATTTGTCCCGAATTTTGTGTTAGTAAACACATTGGTGTTACTATTTCTGGTTCAGTACATTGACCACTCTCATCGATTATCAAATGGGTAAAGTGATATTTGGGGAAATCCATTTGAATAAAATTACTCAGAGTTGAACAGGTGCTAATGGTGATTTTATTTCGACCCAAATATTTCATTTGACATCTTAGTTTGACTCCAGATTCAGTAACAGTCATCTGTAAGAGATACAATAATTACAGAAAAAATTACTCAAAACAACAATGCGAAACTAACAGAATCTTTTGCAGAACCATCCATAGCAATGTCGATAGTTGCACAGTACTGCTTCAAATGATCAGGGATGAGTTCCTTCTCCACTAATCTTTGAGCAACCAAGCGTACAAAATCTCCCGGATTCAAAATTCCAGAATCGATCAATCGAGTTGATATCAAATCTGCAGCACTATTTGAAGGAGTTCCAACTAAAATTCTACTATTCGGCATGGTTATTAGAATTTGCAAAATTGTCTCGACCAAAGTTATGGTCTTGCCCGTGCCCGGTGGACCAAAAATGACATAGGGCATAATTCGTGCTTCACCACGCAGTACTTCTTTCACTGCTTTCTTTTGAACATCATTCAAATTTTGATTGCACCATTGCTTGGGGGCCAATTTCCCATCAATAGTTAGGTTACCTAAATCATCTAAACCAGCATCAATTTGCAACTTATCGCTAAGAGCAATTTTCGATGGAAATAAGAAATTTTCTCCCCTGTTGGCCACAATCTTCTGCACACCATAGTGTTGCTTTCGAAAGCCATACCTTGAGAAGTGAAATTCTAGTCTGTAGTCCTCTCCGTTATATTTGTTTTGAAAAGCTGGATTGAATTTAACGAGAATTCTATTGAAGAGGACTTTATGAATGCAGCCATCAAAGGCACGATTATCATCTTCTTCAGCCCAGGGATTGGTGGCACGCACAATATCGCCAACCACTAGAGATGGTCTCTTCTCGGCTAAGTTTTCTATCGTCAATGCAAGATATTCCCCTTCGCGAGCGAAATAGGCCCTCTCTCGGTCGTATTGGCGAAAGTTGACAAAATGCTCAATCTCTTCAATGTGCAGCAGGGTCTGGAACTTGTTTGTATAGTTCTTTATATCAAATTCCTTTGACAAAACTGGATAAAGATTATCTAGATTAGCAATTTGATCGGCACGAGGACAATCTACAAGTAGTGCGTTTCGCAATTTCGAGGGCACATCAAAGGACGGAATTCGATTGGCAACAAATCGACGCAAAACGTGTGTCCTCACACCCGGGATAATTTCCTTTTTCTTTGACCAAACTTGATTGGCGTAGTTACGGGAGCGACGTTTATTTGGATTGAACTTTTCTTCAGAATTTTCTTTATTATCTTCATCCATCCCAACGGCAATTTCGATAAAACGATAGATTTTGAAATTTGAAAACGTGAATACAAGTTTTTCTTTTGCCAAGCCATAAAATCGAGATTCACAATGCAATGTGATTATTGTGCTTTTGCCAGGCTCCAATTGTAATGGACAAATATTTTCATCCAATTTTAATTGAGAATTACGACGAATACCTGTGAAGTCCATCCGCATAATTTTTTGAAGTCTTTCGCTGTTGTTTTTAAGTTCGATTTTAAGTTGTTGCGTTTCGAAAGCCTTTTCGAAATTAAAACGTAAGCCTTCCGTTATGGTTATAATTTGATTTGTATTTTTATTTGATTCGGTTGTGGGCTTTGGAGTTTCATTTTTTGGTTTTATTTCAGCTCGTTCAAGTATTTCAATCGAGAGACAGCGCCACAGGTAAATTCCCTGAAAAGTAAGGAAAATAAACATCTTATAAATTTTATAAATAGGAGTTTGGTATTAAAATTAAACAATCCAGGTGTAGAAGTATATCATCGGTTTTCCAAGGAGAATCTTTTTGGCAATTTCAGCGGAACAGTGTTGTTGTGAACATTTTAAAGAAAAAAGCCAAATTCAAATCCTCGTAATATAGATCGCATATAAAATTTGTCAGGTTGAAAAACATGCAAAAACGACTTACGGGGTTTAGAAAGTGCCAGATGAAGAATCGTCGCTATGCAACTATGAACATTTTATTTTATGGAAGGAGGTAAATAGGCAGAGTTATATCGCAGGTTAACTAACGACGAGCTTATGAGCCATTGGATACAAAAAATGTGACACCTTAATGAGTTAAGAGTTTTTTTTTTTATGGTAAATAAACAAAGTTTGAAAAAATAACAATGGCAAGGTACGTGACACCGTGATCAAAATGAATCAGGCGAAGTCGTTCGAAGGCAGTTGCAAATACTTTGCACAGTAATTTAAATTAGGGTATAATAAGGAATCAAATCAGGACCACCGAGTAGGCTTGAAAAATACTTATTGAGAAAATAAAAAAACAAAAAAAACATGTTGGAATTTAAAGAGCACATAATAATTACTTGTTGATAACAATACTTTTTTACTTTGTATACAAATCATTTAAGCAATTACTGATTTTTATATTTAACTGAAAATTTATTAAATACTCATTCTGTTTTGTGCCTTGAAACTCATTGCATATATTTAATTACAATTGAACTATGTATTTTCAATAAAACATAACTCACCCTTTCACATTCAATCATTTCAGCGCTAATAACATCACCTTCGCTTAGGTGATCTCCAGATTCGATAGTATCCATTGTAAAATAGCAATCACCATTAACAGTTCCCCAACTATCGTGTAATTTTCTCACAACACCTTGTTCTTGTTTTGTTCTAGCTGGATGTACACTTATAGTTTCCAAAATTTCACCAGCCAGATCGACAAAATTTTCATCAGTTTGAACATTGCAATTCAAATAGACGCGATCACCTTCTTTTGGTATGAATTCAATGCTCACAGCATCCAAATCAACTATAATCTCCTTATAGTCTGTATCTATAGTTAGGAATTGACGATTTCGAGAAATAATTAGACCAAGTATACTACGTTGGTGAGTGTTGAAATATTTGGGATCATATTCTTTTAAATTTTCAAGGGTTTCTTTTATCTGCAACAAAAAAAATTATATTTGAATTTTATAATTAAGGTTATTAAAATGTTAAAACAATATATGTAAGATCTTTAGAAATGATATAAATGTACAAAGAGAATAGTTTCTGAGTTTTAAAAAAGTTTCGGTTACTCGAAGCTTTGCAGCTGCAGCTTTGCAGCTGCAGCTCTATGTACTATTTTAAATTTGGCACTGCAGTACAATATTATTTAAAAGGCATATTGAGTTCTTTCAATGGAATCGCAATGACGCAAAAATTGAAAAAATTCCTTCTAAACCCCGACAAAAGGTTGAGAAAAAAATTATTATAAAGACTTTATGTATAAAATGTATCGTAAGTAAAGACGGAATTTGCTTAGACCATCGTTTTTTTTTTTGAAATAAAGCAATTCAATATGCATAGCTTTGACTGTACTTGCAAATATATTCCAGTAGAATGAATTTTTAAACAATTTTTTATAGCAGTACTGGACAATTCTTAATGCAATAAGTAATGTGTAGGCTGCACCACTGTGAGTTGTGAGTATAAAAAAAGATTTTCGGATTTGTAACCCCAAACCCCCAACCCTCCCGGTGATGGTCTAAAAGGGTATTCGCCTTATCCAGAGAACAATAAGTTCAACAAACAAAATTTCACCTGTTTTGTAGAAAATTATATTCTCTACAATTTTGGTACACATATTTTAACCGCGAAATCGGAAATAAAAAAAAAAATACTTAAAAGTAAATAAATATTTGTACCTATAAATAATAGAAAATAATTAAGTTACGATTACATTTCAAATTTAATAAAATAAACAAATAAAATAACATTTAATAGCCAAGAAAAAAAACTAACCTGTTCTTCAGTTTTGGCCTCTTCATCCCACAAATTGTCTTGCGTCAGTTCAACCTTCACCACTCTTAAATGGTCTGATTGGACATTCTGGTAGGCCAAATATTCCACTGTTGCACCGACTTTGAACTCGTGAAACACTGAAGCCACCGAAGAGTCAAAAAATATCGAATTATCTATAATTCCATTGTTGCTTCTCAGTGAAGTTATAACACCAGTTCGCTGAGAACAAGCTACTTCTTCATCGGCTTGCTTTTTTTCGGGGATCTTCTCCTCTTCTGCAATTTTTTCATTTTCCAATTCCTCCTCAAAATGGCGTGTCTCCTCTTCGAATTTTTTAGCATATTGTTCTTTTTGGTAATCATAATCCAGCAGATTATAGACATGTTTTAACAAAGAGAACATCTTGAATGTTTTTTTTTACTGCGAAAGTATTTAATGTACGGAAAGTAGGAATATATTTCGTTTTTCGATTTATTTTTATTGCTGTCCAGCACGTTTATCCAAAGGTTCATACATCCACTCAGTTTCTTTCAAATAATTCAATTCTTTACGTAAATTTTGCAAACGTTTCAAATGATTCTCCGTTGTTGAAATCTTATATCCGCACTCGCTGAGAATCAAATATTTGTAGCGGGCAAAGGTTTTCTCAGAATGGGATTCGGGTTTTT
Source organism: Epistrophe eligans (assembly GCA_951394125.1). Classification (NCBI taxonomy): domain Eukaryota; kingdom Metazoa; phylum Arthropoda; class Insecta; order Diptera; family Syrphidae; genus Epistrophe; species Epistrophe eligans. The sequence continues at coordinate 30,658,098 of OX596029.1, forward strand.
TGCCGGGCTGCTGAAATTGCTTTTAGAGATTAAACTTAAATTTAAACAAGATATAGGGAAAACTGATGAAGCAAGGTTTTTCTAGCTTTACCTCTGCTGAAACGTCGGATGTGCTTGGACCTTCTGATGTATTTACTTCAGTCGACATAACTATAAGTAAAATTACTTTTGAGTTTCTTTCTGGTTTAATCAGTTGATGGTAATATTGAGTAAAAAAAGGATGTATTAAGAATATTTAGGTTTTTCTATGTGAAAATAATAATAATTAAATGCGAACACTCGCGGCGTAAAATAGTAGGCACGCCGCGGAGAAGTCAATAAGAAAAACGATAATTTTAATTAAAAAAACAGTGCCAAAAAAACGAAAGAGGTCAAAAGAAATGTTCAGGAATGGCAGATGGTGGATGACTGCGTCCAAAGTCGTTTTAGAATTTAGCCATGTTCATAAAATACAGGACAGTCACTAGGCACGTTTAGAAAAATGAGATCTCAGATATTTTACTACCCAAAAACTTGAGAAAGACAATCCAAAATGTTTGTTCTCAGTAAATACTTTGAAAGAACTTTCGATTTTAAAGCATGTGGACGATAGAAGTATGTAGGAAAAAAAACCCTAGCACCGCCTGAAAAAATGCAAATCCATTTACAAAAGTTGCAATACTTGGGGCCAGTTTGTTCACAGCTGATTATCTTTAGTCAACGATTATTGCAATCAGTATTTCATTGAATGTGCATATTAACCAACGTGTTGTTTTCATTGACCAAAATTTAAGCTTTCTGCATCATTTTTATAAGTTTCCCAATCAGAAATACTATCTCAAAATGAGTTTGAAAATTTTTACTTTTGTACTTTTTCACTTTTTTGGCCAATGTAGTTAAGGCTTGAGTTTGAAAATTTTCACTTTTTTGGCCAATATATAGCTAATGCTTTACGCGATGGTTTGGAAATTACTAATCAGCCGATTAATTAGAACCTGTTAAAGTCATGATACAGATTTAACCAACTGTGAACAAACTGGCCCTTAGTTTCACAACTGTTTGGTTATTTGAGAGTTCGCTATTCAGTCATCCATTAGAGTAATTTATTAGTTTGTGCTTTTAGGCCAGGTGCACACATGCAACTTTTACCACCATAATATTATCCACTCGATACAACCAGATTAAAGCTTTGATTCTTAGATCTTAGGATGTATTTACATTTGGTCTTATTTATAAACGTTGTCTTACTTTAGACAACTGTCCAACTTTGGAAAATATGTTCAAAAACCTTGTTTATTCTTGTCTTATAGCTGCCTAATTTAGACACAAGAGTAGATTGTCTTAACCGTGAATAATGTGATATTTATTTTTATTAAATAAAGCATATTTCTGCCAATTTGAAAATAGTTAGACAGTGTCTAGGTAGGCAAAAATCTAATAAATACGACTGACTGAGTTTGTATAATTTACATCTGGATTTAAGTTTTAATCTGGATAAATCAAGTGAATAATATGGCCGTTAGTTTTGATAATATTTAGTTTTGATTTTGAGTCCTATGGGTTTCTACGGCAGTCCACGCCCATGCACGTGCGTGCTGACCGCCAAATGTTTCGACATTTTTTTTTTCAAATTCCAGGAACCAAAAAATTTAAATTTTCGACATATAGCTGCTAACTATACGGCGGTTTGTTGTCTCATATAAACCTATAGGACTCAAAATTGAACTTAAGCAGTTTCGAAACTAAAATTTGCATTTGTGTGCCTGCCTGGTATTTGAATATTTAGGGAAACGTTCGGTCGCATTTATAAACGTTGTCTAACGTTGGAGTCCATATTATAAATAAACATTTTTATTTGATATTTAGTTTATTTATCAATCCTTGGCTAATGTGACGTTTCATTTAATCAAATAAAAAATATTTCCTACTATCTCGGACTATCAAGACACTGTCTAGCTAGTCAAAAATCTTTTAAAAACCCCTGGTATACATATACGAAAGCGTTCGAATGCGACTACTAGATACAATGGAATTCTATCCCCAAACTTTTGTTTAAACTGTACTATAACATCCCTGCTTTCCGCGCCAAATTCGAAGCATATTTTTTCGAATTTGCATCCAGCGAACGAAAATTTTCCGGCGGCCGGCGCGGCTCGCCGCAGCGCAGTTGTGCAAAAAAAGAGAAGAACAAAACTCGAATTTATTTTCGTTTCGTGTGGCTAGTTGGTTGGTCGAGTACACGTTTTTTTCTTTGGTGCAGCAAAAGCAAATTAATTGTGTGAAAATTTTCATCATAAATTCACTGATTCGACTTTTAAAAGAAAAACTCAGTGTTCGCCGACTAATTAGAAAAAATAAAAACAAAAATTGAAATATCCAACAAGTTCTCGGAAGAAGAAAATCTGAAAGCAGGAAAAATCCATCTAAAAGAGAAACAGGAAAATGGAACAAATTATCGCTAATCTTTTAGTGGCAGACAACGATGTTATCCAAAAGGTAAGTTTTTTTTGTATTGTTTAATTGAATAAATTTTTCACAGTGAAATTCGCATTCCCATACGACGAAGAGTACATGCAGCCCAAAATTTCAATTTGCATTGTGCATCGAAATTTAAAAAAAAAATCGTTGAAAAGGTTAGATTCGCATTCAATTTTTCGTAAAAAAGTACGACAAAACACGTGGTAGCTCAGCTCGTATCGTAATTTTCATGGTGACCTCCTTAACCGAGCGGACATATTGATGAAAAAAAGCTCTTGCCACGGGGTCGTACCTATAGAGGTATGAGATAGAACTCTTCTGCGTGATCTGTCTGAAACACACGGTCTAAACCACGAAAAAGTTTTTCCCTGGAGAAAAATAAAATTGCGGGTGGGGTTCTATGACGATGGAAATGGCGAAGCTCTTTTATGGAACACGATCTTTTTTAATTCGTTTTCTTTTCCGGTACGTTACGCTCTATGAAGCTGCAGGAATTTGAATCATTTTATTTTTGTAGAATGTAGATGAGATGTTTATTGAAAATGATACACACGTGTTTGTTTTTGGGAACTCGTATAGGGTCAGCCTGCCACTCCTTTTTCTTGTTGTATTTGTATGAAGTTGTTTTTTTTTGGTGGTGTCACTTTTTCAGTATTTTTTTGGTATTCCAGAAATCATTCTATTTGATTAGATTTTCCTAAATCGTTGAGTTGGCAATTAAATTATTGGCATTGGCATTCTTCTCATTTCTTGGATGTTCTCTCTTTCAGTCTCACCTCACCGTGTCAATTAGCCAGCGAGTCAACCAGCTGAAGGAACAATTGCTGTGGAAACATTTTTTTTTTTCAAGCATTGTTGCCAAGTAGATAATGAAACACTAGTGAATTATGATAATCATTTGTGGAGCAATGTACGCATTCAGGCTGCAGCAATTAAATACGGGCAATGTGTCATACAACTTAATGAATAGATTGATTGATAGGTTTTTAAGATTACCTTCTTGTCCGCTTGGAAATCGAAATAACTTCAGTGAATAGATTAGGATTAGAGACATTTTCTTGGTTCAAAGATCATTGGTAACATTCAATCGAAATAGTTATTGTTTAAATCTTTTCAAAAGCATTTTTTTAAGATAGTAAATGGGGATGGGCACGTTTTTTTCATTAACACCTTAATAGGGGTACATCAATTGTGTTTATTATGTTTGTTTTGCATGTGTTGTTTATTTTTTTAGATTTATTAAATATATAAAAATAAAAAGAGCTAACAGATAAGTAGGTAGATACAATCAAAACTACCAGTCATTCTGAGTGTGTCAATGATTTAGTTAAACAACAATTTTGTCGTAATTTTATGATGTAACTTGGAACATTCCTCTAATCAATAACATGGCAGCTTTAATGAGTTTCTTTTTTTTTTTTATGAAAAACGGTTATAGTTCTCAACATATTTATCTTGACCCCTAAGACGTTTTTGATTAGTTTACGTATTTACAACGATTTTCATCGTCGACTGGTTTCAGACTATATAACTTGTTCATAACTACCTACTTGAATTATTGTGAGTAAAAATGTTCCAATTGTTATAATATTCAAACCATCAACTCAACTCTGATATTATTCAAACCATCAACTCCTTCCGACGCCCGTATTTATCAATATTTTTTAGAATTACGATCTTATCATGCGCACGTTTGAAACACTAATGCCTGAAACAATGAATATTATAACACAATGTTGTATATTGTGGTAAGATTAAAATTCTCAAAAAATTTAAAATTTCGGTAGTTAGTGCTTGAACAAAAAGAGATATACCTGTCAGCAGTTTATATTATATTTTTTTAGGTCAAGACTGATTTTTAAAACTTCGATGTCCATTATTTTTTTGAGCAGTAGCTTCAAGGTCCGGACTTTGTCCATAGAAAAACATAAGGGTGAATCTCTTCGTGGCAATGATCAATTTCATTTTTTATTGAATTGTTGTTTGAGGATGAGATCGTAAATCAGAGAAATTTTGTCTTCATGTTTTCAATAAAAAAGAACATTTTTTTTTTGCAAGAAGCCAAATGAAGTCTCACAAATCTCAGAAATCTGAAGGTAATTCCTCACCTGTCAAAAATCTGGGACTGGTATTTTTTGGACTCGCTTGCTCAATTATTTTTTTTCGCACTTGATCAATCTATAAAAAAAGAGATGGATAGTGCCTTTTTATTTCTAACGAAGAAAACTTGTTCAGGTTTCTCCTTCGCCTCAGTGAAGCTCACAAAAGTTTGCTCAGTGAGATCTCAGAAACGTGATTTACTGCGATAAATCAAGCACATATCTTCAATCAGTCAATAGAATAGAAGGCTATTAACACTTTTTTCATTAAATAACTGAGTTCGAAAAAGTGAATAAAAGAAAATGACAAGAACAAAGATTCAGAAACTGAACTCGCTATAATGACCTAAGTTTGGTTAATTTAGGCACAGTTTCACATTCAAAGTAAGTATAGCACTTAAGTGTCTAAAATAAAAAATAAATAAATTGCCAATATGGAAACTTTAAATGCCACTTATTCCAAAAATTGTCGCATCATTAAAATGGCTCTTGATATTTTTTGAGATTAAAGAGAATATACATATGTACATATATTAAAATATGTATATGTGTGTGTGTTTTGAAATTCTTTGGAATCACAAAACAACGATCCCGTGTTGTAAATATGTAGGTATGTGTAAAAAACAAAAACACAAATTTTGGATTGAAAAAAATTCGATGAATTTGAATTTGATATTATTAATACACAATCAGTATATAATAACAGATGAAGACGAACTTTTAAATTGAATTATATGTATGAATATTGGTTTTCCATAGAAAAAGTTAACCTTTCGGAAATCTCAATATTTTTAGCTGTCCATTTGGAGAAGTAGAAAAACATTAAATGCAATTTCACAAAAATTTGATGTACATAAAAAAAAAAATCCTGCAGTGAAAAATGATCGGGTCAATCCAGACAACCAGTCCGTCCTATCACAAACTCCATTGTAATCGAAAACTTGTTTTGAATCCCGCAAACAAAATATTACAGATTCCATTGTAGTAGAAAATCTCATACAAATTGTCATTCCCAACAGATTCGGAACAGATTTTCGGGATTCGCTAAAGTTTCCGATTTATTACGATGAAATTCATGATAAGGCTGAATGTTGTCAGTCTCAGTTTGTTGTAATCTTTTTGGCTGCTTAGATTTCTGGATAAAAGAAAATATCTGATTCTCAGAAAACTGATCTGGGTACATTTATATAATTACAAACGAAAAGAAGCATCTAAAGGCTTCAACACAAGATATTTTTTTTTTTAATTCATGGCCTTTTTGTATCTCACCTAAGAATGTTTTCCTTACATCTTTTCTAGTTTAAGCAGATGCCGGAAATGGCTCATCTTTATCTTTGAAAGAAAGAATGTTATATGAATCCTTCCTACATTAGGGCTTAAAAAAATAAAAAAGAACAACAAAACAAAAGCAAATAATTCATGTACTAGGTATATTCATGTACCTATTTTTATAGATTTATTCAATGATTCATCAACCAAATGTTTCCCACCAAAAATGTATTATTGTTGTAAAAATGAAAAATTACTCAAGCAACACGATTAATTTTTTTTTTTTATTAAATGAGGGCTGTTTGTGCAAAATGAAATCCTATTTTTCTATATTCCTATTGTGTGCCGACTTCCTCTCACAACTTCCATGCACCCTGTTTGTAAGAATCTAAATCATTGGTGTAAACAAAATATTACGTGCTGATTTGTTTGTTTTTCTCTTCAAGCGATTGCCTTTAAAAAAAGAAAATTGAATTTTCTTTTTTAGTTGGAAAGGAGGTACATAGGTTCAAAATGGAACAAAGCAGCAGCGCGCACAGAGGATATAATTGCAGTATTTCTGAATGGGTTTTTAATAGGTGTTTCAATAGTTTATAAAATAAATGACAGCAAAACCCATCACCTTTCATGAATTCAATAACCGCCTTCTAAAAGTATACTAAGGGGTGGAAAAACTTCTTAAATAATGTGGGTATATGTATTTTTCATTCTTGAGAAGGCATTTTTTTTTTTTTTTGCGGCATTCATAACACGAATAAGAAATCAATTATTCTTATAACCTACAATACGGGAAAATATGAATTTTAATTTTATTCTTTTTTTTTTAATTTTTATTTTAAATTTCTTTTTTAGGCAACGGCTGATTTGCAAGAAGCATACAAGCATCCCGAAACTATTCCAGCACTATGTCAGATTGTAGTGTCATCCAAGGAACCTCAAATTCGTCAATATTCGGCGGTTTTGTTGAAAAAGCGTTTGGGAAAATTGCGAAACTGGCAATTGATCCCACCAGAACAACAATTGGCGTAAGAATTAATTACATACGATTAAAATACATGCATATTTTAAATATTGTCTATTTTATAATTCATCATTTATCAGGATCAAACAGGGAATGCTCAATGCATTAATGCAAGAACAAGAAAAATCTGTTCGGAATGCAATCGCTCAGTTTATTGGAGTTTTGATTCGTCACGAAGCCGATAAGAAAGGTTCATGGATTCAAGAGGTCTTACAATTTGTCTACAGCCATTGTAGTTCAGCTGATCCTAAACAAAGTGAATTGGGATCATCGATCTTTGCCACATTGACCGATGTAGCACCTGAACAATTTGTCGCACACATGGAATCTATTTGTGAAATGTTTACTGCGGCTTTGGTTGCTACTGAAGCAAGTGGAAATATGGCCACTCAAGTGATCTATAACATTCTCATGGGTATGACTTATTTGGTACCATTCATTTTGGGACACAACACAGCTGAGTTGACCTACCAGAAATCGATTCCCTTGGTTATTAAGTCTCTTCAAGCTTTTGCCGTCCAGGACGCTGAGAAGGTAAGACACTCGCTTATTTATTTATTTTTTTTTTGGAAAATGTTACTAACTGTACCTTCTATTATCGATTCAGTTTGTCCAAGCTTTTGATATTTTGGAGAGCATGGCTGACTACACTCCAAAGTTGTTGACATCAAACATCAGGCTGTTGTTGGACTTTTGCTTGGAGGCTTCAAATAACTCTCAGTTGGATAGCTCGGTGCGTGTAAAGACTGTGGCATATATTGGTTGGTTGGTGCGTTTGAAGAAGAAGGTCATTGTTAAGCAGAAGCTTGTTGAACCTATCATTCAAGTTGTCTTCAATTTAATGGCCACTGAACCAGAATCGACCGATGGTAAGAGTTGGAATGCTTTTTTCAGTATATTCTTTTTTTTCAACCAAATTTGTCCACACTAGATGACGAAGAGTACTTCCTTGGCGAAGACAATTCCAATCCAATGACGACTGCAACTCAAACAATGGATCTGCTGGCATTGCATGTTCCCCCAGAGAAACTTATTCCTCCACTATTGCAGCTTTTGGAGCCAGCCCTACAAGGTAGCGATCCGTTGCCACGTAAGGCTGCCTTTCTAAGCATGGCTGTCATTGCCGAAGGTTGCTCAGAGGCCATTTGCAACAAATATCTGGAAACAATGTTGAACATTGTGAAAGTGGGAATCACTGATTTAAATCCAATTGTTCGTAATGCTGCATTCTTTGCATTGGGTCAATTCTCTGAGCACTTACAACCGGACATCACAAAATTCGCTCCTGAAATTTTACCAATTCTATTTGAATTCTTGCAACAATTGTGCAACGAATTGAGGGTAAGTTGTTTGATTTATTTTTTTTTTCTCTCTATATATATCTCTCTCTGTGTTATCCTGATTTATTCAAAGCTGTTTTACTCACTATTTACAAGAATTCAGCTTCAGCCGATTCAGGAAAAGCAAATAGTGATTCAATTTTACACTTCAGTGGTCTTCAAATCAAACGAAAATCTCTGTTAACGAATTGGGTTAAAACAAAAGACAACATGATAATGATGATGATTGACAAAAATATAATTATATATTTTGTCTTTCCAATTTTTGTTTGATGTGATCATTTTTCTTAAAGTAATCCTTAAAACAAAAAACAAACAAATCGAGAGGAGGTTCGCCTAATCGGGTTTTTAAGTTTGTATATTTTTTTTTTCTTATTTCAATTTTTTAGTTGATCTTTACAACATTAGTTATTTCTTTTGAAAATGCTTTTCATATTCTATTATTTTTGTTTATTCTGTCAAAATTTTTTAGAATTTTTTTTAACCTCAGTTTAATTTTTTTTTTTTTATTTTTTACGCAACGTATTACAATATGTAACGTGGTACACGTAAGACAGCCCTACCACCGTCATAAATGTTTCTTTACACGTCAATCAGAATAAAATTGACTCTTTATTTTAAGAATATTTATTTCTCGTTTTAGTTGCGTTATATTGTATTGTGAAACGATACTAAATATTAAAAAAAAAAAAAAAAACATTAACAGAAATTCTTCGTTAGGAATCATAAGAAAATTCAGATTTTTGATTAAGTGATCCTCCTTGTTCTTCAAGATAAAATTTTTCAAATCATTGACCCTTATTGCGAGGATCAACTATCAATTACTAAATGACGTTTATCAATCAATTTTATTAAATGGTATTCCCTTCAAGCAAACGACTCCGTTTTGGATCCGCGCACGTAGTAAACAACGTATTGATGACTCCGTTTACGCATCCAAATATGGATCCGCAAAACTGTGTTTGTCGGCTCAAATTAGTATGGAAATTAGAATCACCACGGACCCATTTTGTGCATGTATTGTGAGAGAGAGAGCTTACCATTTCACCATACCCAGCGAGAACCGAAACCAAATCGGATCCAGAACGGATCCAAAAATATGAACTAATCGAAACAGATGTTGAAATGCGAAAATCGAGTACAAAAAATAATTTGTCACAATTTACAACCAAAATAAAAATAGTTTTGTTTTTATAACTATTTTGTGATCACTTGAATTAAATAATTCACTTTTGATTTTAAACCCTTTTTTTTGTGAAGCGAATTTTTATTGAACTTTTGCGCTTGGCACATTGAAAAAAGATTACTGTTTTTGTAGTTTTCTTTCTCTGTTTTCCGTTCATAAAAAATACTCACCATTAGTTTATCGTCAACGCTCTCGGTTCTCCCTTTCTCGGTAAAAAAAAAGTACTCTCGATTCTGTTTCTTTTTTTGTGCATGCATATACAGAAAAGTGCTAATGTGTGTAATGGCACTACGTTTTAAAAGGATCCAAGGAAGACTGACAAAGTTGGGTCAGTGAATTTGCTTGAAGGGTTGTGACTGTCAACTGTCAATATTGTTGATCCATTGTGATTTTTTTTTTTAAATAATATATTGTGAATGAAAAAATCGGTATTGTGAAGAACAATTTTCATCGATTTACTAATCAGCTGTCAATTTTTCTTTCAATCGTAAATTTGTAGTTGATAAGTTCGTGCTGGTTAGAAAAATAATTTAAAAAATGTGAGTGATAAAATTTTAAATTTTTGTATTTCCAAAGGTTTCAAAAGCATTTGGCTTTCTAATTCCAAAGGATTGGATGCATCCCTCAAACTTCTTCGCATTTTTGCGATAGCAGGATCATTCAACTCCTCATCTTCTTTAAAAAAAAGTTCAATTGAAGTCATTCTGTATTTTGTTTTTAATTTATTTCCTTTTACGTGACCTTTTTTTGTCAACATAATTTTTTTTTTTAATTATATTGATTTTCTGATAAATGATTTTCTTTGTACGTTCCTCAAAAAAAAAAAAAAAAATAAATAAACATCTGTCAGACGCACATTCTCATTCAAAATAATAGAAATATTTTGAAGGCATTCACAATAGCACAATGTTTTATCAATTCATTTTCACAATACCGAATTTTAATTGAATTGATAAATTCTTTTAACCGTCAATCGGTTGATAGTTGAACTTCGCAATAAGGGTGATTAATTTGACACCCATGATATAACAATCAGAAAATATCGATATGCTTTTTACATATCATCAGTAAGAAGATGTATTGTCAAATGTAAGGAGGGAGCTTGAGAGATGGATTTCATTTTTATTAGATTGCTTCTGTCAAATCAAAGAAAAACCCAATATTTCCCTGATGCTTTTAATTAAAGCAAGCGTACTGCCAAAGTTCAGTCTTCAAATTAACCAGTTAGGGTATACAGGCTTACTTAAGTCTCAGAGATCTCAGTAATTTCAGATATCTAACCGTAATTACTCATTGAGATTTCTCACTTCTGCTGTCAAAAAGCTGAGACTGATTTTTTTGGTTTCGCTCGCTCAATTATTTTTTGTCGCAGTTGATCAATTTACAAGAAAACAAAGAGATGAAGAGTACTCTTGACTTTTAAGCGGAAAAATCTTGTTCAGGTTTCTCCTTCTCCTCAGTGGAGCTGACAGAAGTTTGCTCAATGAGATCACAGAAACACTGGCTAAATGTTTCTTGTAAGTTTCTATTTAAAAAAAGAAGAAAGACAAGGAAGACTTAAACCATCTTGTCGAATTTATTCAGTACCTGTATACAAATTTTGTATGTTTAATTTTTCCTTTAAAATTGATTTAAAAAATGTCTTTATGTTTCCTTAGTTTTTAAACTCCTTAGTTGAATACAAAAAACTACATATTTATATATAAAATGAAAAGAAAAATTTTATAAATTTAAAGATTAATATGAAAATGATCACATCACTCACTGATTTTTCGTCCCTTTCCCCATAAGAACAGTCTTAAACGAGTAATATATTCTTCCTTTTTTTTTATCTGATGCGTTTATATAGAGCGGTGGTACTGAACCCAAACACATCGATCGTATGTTCTATGCCTTGGAAACGTTCTGTGAGAACCTTGAAGATGCTCTGGTTCCTCATTTGCCATTATTGATGGATAGGTAAGATTAATCAAATTAAACAAGTCTTCTAATTGGCTAATGTATTTCAGTATTTTGTATGATAAAAAAAAAACAAACCTTCTTTTTGCTTCTCATAATATTTATTTAACTATTTTTGAAATCATTATTATTTTCCAGGCTTTTCCAAGCTTTGGACCCTAACAACTCGGTTCGTTTGCGTGAATTGGCTCTGAGTGCTGTTTCAGCTGCAGCAAATGCAGCCAAAGAAAATATGTTGCCATTCTTTAATCAACTCATTCAAATGCTCCAAATGTACTTGGTTAAGACCGAAAACGAAGATATTATCTCGTTGAGACCACAGGCCATCGACACTTTGGCTGCTATTGCAAGAACAATTGGCAAAGAGAACTTCATGCCATTGGCCACTGATACAATGAACTTCGCCCTCAATTTACTAGCTGAAGCTGACGATCCAGATGTTCGTCGGGCATTGTATAATTTAATTGCTTCTCTGGCTGAGGTTGTCCACGAAGAAATGGGTGCTGTCTACCCTAAGATCATGGAAAGGATCTATGAATCGATTTTGTCCACCGAGGAGGTTATTCCCAATTTCAAGGATGACGATTTGCCTGTCCCCACTGTAGAGAACGATGAAAATGAAGAAATCGACATTGAATTGTCGGAAGGAGAGGATGACGACCTTGACAACATTGCTGGTTACAGTGTTGAGAATTCGTACTTGGACGAAAAAGAGGAGGCCATTTTGGCTCTGAAGGAGTTCGCTTTGCACAGTGGTGCTGCTTTCATTCCATACCTTGAACAGTCATATCAGAATATCTACAAGATGATTGACCATCCACAAGAAGATATTCGTAAAGTTTCCATTGATGCTTTGGTTACTTTTATTTTGGCCCTATACAAGCAAAAGGACGTGCAAGGTGTTTCGAATGCTGTTGTTATTTTGATTCCAAAATTGGGACAAATCATCCGCGACGATGAAGAAGTTTCTGTTGTCATGGCTGCTGTCGAAGGCTATGGTGATCTGTTGAAGGATTTGAAACAATTGGCTATTCCCAACGACGATCTTCGTGACACTATTTTTGCATGTATCAATGATGTGCTCTTAGGTAAGGTAGCATGCCAATTCGATGACCCAACAGGAGGTGCTGGTGGTGATGACGAGAATGAAGAAAGCGAGTACGATGAAGCTATTGTTGAATCGGCTGGAAATATTATACCACTGTTTGGTAAGGCAATGCGTCCCGAGCAATTTGCCATGTTCTTTGGAAGAGTTTGTCCAATAATTCTGCAGAAATTGGTAAGAAAAATATTTATTTATTACTTCTTGAAAAATAGATTATTTAATTGCGGTTTGCTTTGTTTTTTGCTAGGAAAAGGCGAAAAAGAACGAAGATTTGGAGTCTCAACGTTGCTTTGCATATGGTTGCATTGCTGAATGCTTTGCACCGCTACAAACATGCTCAGCGACCTACTTTGATACATTGTTGCCAATTTTGCTCGACGGTTTGTCCGATGAATTTGACCAAGCTAGACAAAATGCTGTCTTTGGTATTGGAGAGTTGGTGCTCTACTCTGAGGCTAAATCATATGAGTAGGTTTTTTCCTAAAAGAAAAAAGAAATTCTAATTTATTTTTTTTTTTTTAATATTTTAGATCATTTCCTCAAATTCTCACCGCTCTCTCTAAATCTGTATCAACGGAAACCAAACCAGGTGCTTTGGACAACATTTGCGGTGCAATCGCCCGCCTGATCATGACCAATTGTAGTTTGATTCCATTGCAACAAGTCCTGCCAGTCTTCCTGCAAAATCTTCCACTCAAAGAAGACTTTGATGAGAATGCTGCTATCTTCAAGTGCTTTAAGCTGCTCTATATCCAGAGCCGTGACGCTATTGTCAGCTTCCTCGAACAAATTGTAGCCATCGCTATTCATGTCTTGTACAAGAAGGAGTTTGTCGATGATGAGACATGTGAGAATGCCTTGGGCATTATTAAAGAAGTTCGCGAAAACTACCCGGATAAATTTGCTGCCGTAGCAAATACGAATGCTGAAATTGCTGCATTCCTTCAGACGATTTAAGATGGCGAGTAATAGAGAAAAGATCGTTCTAAAAGTTTAGTTGTTTAAATACAAACAAAAAGGAGGGGATGAATTAATTTCTAAACGGGGGAGTGTATTTATTATTTTACTCTCCAAACCCGATTTATATAATTATGTTAAAAAAACACCCTCTTCTCTCGAAGCTCTCACATTTTTTTTAAACTTAAATTATTAATATTATTATTATTTTTTTTTTTTGTAAAGACTGCATTTTTTGTATATGATGACAATCGAGATCATATACGTCCATTCAAAAAAATACTGTTTGTTTTCTACAACGCATATAAGACTTGCAGAATTTTTCTCTGCACATTTTGAGATTCTTCCTAGCACGAAGGTCACATAAATGAATACAAATAATAATAATAAAAAAAAAAACTATTTAACAACGGACACACTTTGTTAAAAACAATTTAACATAATTTTCTCGTATTTTTTTTATTATTAATAATATAATGAATAATTTGAGAAAGGTTTTGATTCCTAGTTAAACTGGGGAAAGATGCCTCTCTCTCCCTTCTGGTCATCATCAGTGAGATCAGAAGATTGTACATTCTATAGGCTGTGATGTGTGTCCAACTTGTTAAGTATTCTTTTTTTGTTTTTTCCTAATTCACAGACAAGAAAAAACAAATAAAAACAATAAATAAATTGTTAACTCAATCAAAAACGAAAAAGTATAGTAAACGAAACAAATCGATGTTGGAAGAGTTTGTTATGGGGTTAAATTAAAACGAATGAACATGGCTAGCAGCTGTTTTTTTTTTTATTAATCAAATAAAAGCTATGAATTTTTGTGTAGCTCGTGTTTCGATGTAGTTTATTACATACATTTTTTTTAAATTTTATTTTATAGTTCATAGAAAAATAATGAAGCTCAATTAAAATCTGTTTTTTTTTTTTTTTATTGAAGTATTACTACATCGATGAAGAATATATTTTATAGCCCCTTAACATTTTATAAACGAATGAAAAAAAAGAGATGAACACGGGAGTTCTTTTATCTAAATATGTATGTTATTTGATTTAATATATATTTTTTCCCCAATATAGTATATGTATTTTAGAAAGATTTCCATGTATGTTATATGTATACTATTTATATATAAAAAAAAGAAACAATTATTCCACCAAGCAAAGTTGTTAACTGAAGAATGTTTATAAAAAAGAAGAAAAGGATTACACAATAAAATTGCATGTATTTTCTAAAAAAAAACAACGTTTTTTAGTTTTTAATTATCTCTTATTATTTTTATACTTTCCTTTAGCCACACTAGTCTGGTATAAATACTTTAATAAACAGATGTCGTTGCCATTTGAACTTAAATTGACTCTTGAAGGTTTTGAATGGCGCTTGGTCATTTGATCAATTTAATTTGAAAAACTTTTTGCCATCACTGGGAGGCAAACCGGACCAAGCTATCTTCAGAGCCATATGATATTCACTACGCATTGCTATATCGAACTATAAACTCGGATTTATAAGCCAACAATTCGATGAACATATCGTCCTCTATCTCGCGAACTGATGTAACTGTTTCTTTTTTTTCACATTTTAGAAAAACGCTTCTTAAAAGTGTTGGTCGTAACTGTTTTGTTAACTACAGCATTTCTACTTTTAAATTTAATGATCGATTTTAATGGTTTAATAAAGAACTATAGCTAAAATATCTTCCAAAGTATTAAAACAGCAGTTAAGTCAGTTCGTGAGATGAGGAACGATATAAGGAGGGAGATTTGTATGGAATATTTGACGCAGCCCAAAAATTATAACATAGTTAGGCTGCCAAGCTGTCGCACCATCATATTAATATTAAAGGTTTTTGAATAAAAACCTGTTTTTCTTATAACTCTTAGGGTACAGACATCTTAAACCGTTATCATCCCATAAAAAGAAGGGCCTTAATGGTTTTATTTATTATATTGGATATAATGAATTTAGAATCATCAAACACTTTTTTGTATCGTTTCCTGATTTCCTCAGAAAGTCGAGAATTGCTTTCTTGGATAAAAAACTCGGCTATATAATTTTATAATTTGACAATGACCATTGAAATTTTAAAAATCATTTTATGTAGAAAGTTTTGCAAAGAATTAATAACTAAGTCAATTTTGGCTTATTTCGCTTTTTAAGTGCCTCAAAAAGTCAAAACATGATATTTAAAATGCAGCTATAACTGGTAATTTAATCAAGTGGACGTGTGGGAAAAAAAATAAAAACACACAGCTTATATCTTATAATCGAGCGCGTTTTATTAGTTCTAACTCGGTATTGCAGACAGCTACTCGTGAGAGTGCATTTCCGTACATGTATCGGGGCTCCGGTAACTGCATTTACCAATTTTGAAACATTGACAATCTTCAAAAAGGTAAAGACCCTTTACAGCGGGTGGTGTCCTTTAATTAACGAAAGCAATTTACACACTTAAAAAAATTTGGAAAACCATCTAGCAATTTCTGAGGAAAAAAGTTGAGTGGTTTGCTTCAAAATGGCATTCTACTGGCTGAAATTCAGCTGTAAATCGGAGCTCTGGAAATTTTAAACGAAAACAGCTTTTACAATAATTGTTTTTTGTAAAAAAAAATATTTAATTTAATAACAAATCAAAACATCCTATTTTCACTTCGATGAATTTTATTCACAACCTTCATGTATTTTTATTCTGTTTTACCTTTCCAATTGCATGTGAACCTTTTGCAACTTTGTTTAATTTTTTTTGCTTAAATGCCTTCATTGTGTTTTTCTTTTTCCGTTCTTTCGTTGTTTGAATACTTTTTCCAACATTTTCCAGAACGTGATTATGCACTTGCATTTGTAGTTTCTCCATCATTGACATTTTAGATGGATCCACTGGCTTTGCCTTTTCCTTAGCTATATTCTTCATGACAATCTTCGCTTGCTTGGCTTGCTCGACATGCTCGCGCAGCTTAGAAAGTGCTAAAGCATACAATTTAGCATTGTTTTCTTCCACATCTGTTGCTGCCTTGATTTCTATGGTTATTGCCTTGCCGACTTCAGAGAGGGTGTGCTACGGGGAATTGAAAAGGAAATATGAACATTTTTTTTTTCAGTTACAAAAATTAAAGATCTCTTACATTGAAATTGTTGAGCTCCTTCTGTGTTAGCAGAGTTATGGCTGTTCCTGGTCGACCAGCACGTGCTGTACGTCCTATTCTATGGATATATGTATTGATGTGTCGTGCTGGATCGTAGGAGAAAACAATGTCTACATCTGGGATATCGATACCACGCGCCAGAGTATCAGAACAAATCAATCCGTTGACTTTTCCCCTGGCAAAGGAACTCAAGATTGTCGCTCGACTTTTGGCAGTTAAAGCTCCTGATAATTCCTTTATAACGAGACTGTCCCCGAAGAGAATTTGCAGAACAAACGCTAATCTATGGAGATACATAAATCAGAAAAAAATAAACGGCCGAAAGAATATAGTCTTACCTTCCTGAAGATTCCACACTGTTGGTGAAGCACAAGAACTTGGTCCAATTATTCTCGGTGACCAGAGAGTAAAGCGTCAAAGGTTTGATGCGACTCTCTGTCAGACAATACTTCTCCGTCAACTCAGCCGGCGTTGTATACTTACCAATAAATTCCTCCCGAATCTCGGTGGTCTTAAAGTTAGCGAACTTCTTTTCGAGCTCGTCGAAATTAGTCAGAACGGATGTGAACAGCTTGGGCTGGAACAGGCGAATGGTTTGCAGTTTTTCAGGATCTTGTGACAAAGTTGCAGAGAAGAGCATTTTGTGGGGTTGATTGCAGGCAGATAATTCCAGTTCTTTGATACACAAAGGGGCGGACTGTCCAGAGAGCAACATATCCGATGTAGTCTTGACATGATTGTCCAGATGGTATAGCCAGTTATGATGGACTTGGTTCATGACTCTATCTGCTTCGTCGATTACAAGAAACTTAAGGGATCTTAAGCAAAATCCATTTGTAGCATGTAAGTGTTCTACGAGACGCCCAGGAGTTGTGATCACAATGTCAACTTTGGAGTAGAATTTGCCTTTGTAGGACTCAACAAGCTTTTGCTGTTCCAGATGGAATGGAAATGATTTGGACAAAAGACACAAATTCAGATTTGTCTTCTCTGTGAGTTTCTTGAAGACTTTATAGACCTGGAGGGCCAGTTCTGCTACTGGAAGGACCACAAGGGCACGGATTTTCTTTTCTACACGATTTTCGAGCAATTGTACTATGGGGATAGCAAATGCGAGTGTCTTTCCACTACCTGTCGGCGCTGAAACACAAATGTCTCTGGGTCGGAAGGGATAAGGTTTCGAATGAGCTGTTAAAACCCAAGGAATTACAGATTTTTGGACGGGAAACAAATTGTCAATGGACAATTCCTTGAGCGATGCCTTCAAATTGTCAGAGAGATAATGAGCCTTAGAAATCGAGGTATCCTCCTGTTCTGTGGACTCCAAAATGCTTGTTGCAATGACAGTTGGATGAGCCAACCAAGAAGGAAGGACCATTTCAACCTTGGGTTTGCGCTCGAACACATTTGAGCCGAGAACTTGGAAGTCTTCGTTTGTCGTCGTCGTCGTCGATTCAATAGACAATTTTGGTTTTTTTATGACATCTGTTTCTTCATCTTTACCTTCATCTTCCGGTACTGATTGATTTTCAATTACCAATGGAATATCAGAAACTTTATGGGAAATCTCGAGAACTTGGTTACTTTTTCGTGATTGAACTTTTTTCAAGAGTTTCTGGAGAATTTCATCTTCTTTGTTTGGATCGTCGGTGAATTGTTCACCTTCGGTGTATCTGTGAAATTGACATTTTGTGTTGTTAGTTTCAATTTTAATAGACGATTAAATATTATTTTAACCTTTTTACTGAAAATAATTCCATTTAAAATCTGAAAATAAACAAACTTTAATGCAAAAGTGAAGAAACTTGTAAACGATTTACGAACAATAGTGTATGAATTGAACTGTCAACACACCTGTCAAACTAGCACGTGCTGTTAAAAAAAAAAAAAAAACAAAAAAGAGCGCCACCTTGTTTTTCCAACGTTTAATATTAATAAATCAGTGATGTCACTCTTATATGATATTTTTATTAGGTGTGTTTGCAAAGTACTTTTTAGTACTTCCTATTTCCAGTAGATGATGAATGGAACGCTTTAATTTTTCTTCGAAATTTATTATTTAATGATAATACCTACTGACTAAAATTTGGTGGGGACACTGGTCATGTTTTAGTTTCTTTTTAGAAAAAGAATCGATTTTTTTCTGTCACACAAATCTTGCATATTTTGAAAGATTTAAAAAATAATTTACACACACTAGTAATATTTGACATTTCTAAAATCTCAAATTGAATTTCGCTGTGTAAACTGTGTTTTTGGTTGCAACGAATTTTAATTTCAGTGAATATTTTAATTGCTGTCAAGCACCGCACACACAGAAAAAAAATTGATTCTTTACATTCCTTTCAAAAACAGAAAAAAATCGATTCTGTTTGGAAAAAATTCGATTTTTTTGTTGAAAGGAATTTGACATAATAAATACTACTACAAGTTTTTTAAGTGCAATAAGGCCACAGAAGTCTTGATAAAACTTAAGAAATAAAAAATTTTGTGTACATTTATTTATTTTTAAAAGGATACTACCATCAGCCTTGAAAAATTTAACAAAACCTTTATTAACCAATTCAAAAAGTTGTAATTTTTTTGTTTTTAATTAAGGGAAACGATTTGTAACAACCATTAATCAACCTTCTTACGAGCCTTCTTAATGTCTTTTCGTGGGATCTGGACAAACATTTTATAAATTCCTCTTAAAATTTACAAATAGAAAATTGAAACCTGATGTAAGGAATGGCTGCAGAAAGTCTCGAAATATTTGTTCAACCTTAACAGTTTTTTCAAGAGTGTTTTAAAAATAATACATTTTGTAACACACACCATCTGTATATTTAATTAAATATATTTGAATAAAAATACACTTTAAATGAATGGAATTCACATAAAAAAGAACGGAAAATGTTTACCAACTATGTAGAATCCCGTTCAGTTGCTGGCGGGTATATGGGGCTATTTTTAAAAGGGCTTTGAACATTAAACAATCGAACGCATTAATCAAAAAATATTAATCATCCAAATACCAATATACATATGTATGTTCATACATTCTCCGCGTAAGGATTTTAAAAATAAATTTTTAAGCAATAAGGGTAAATTATCTGAATTAATTGCTATAATATGGATTTAATACAAAATATACATAATAAAGTAAATTTTTAAAAATGTAATCTTTTTGAGTTTTCAAAAACAATTAATTAAAACCCGTCCATATTGAATCATTCATTTACATTTACTTTAATGATTTTAAACGTAAAAATGGTGACGGAGGATTTTCAAAAAATCATGAGTAATATGAGGGGATTCCATATTGTCTTATTAAATTGAAATTCAGTTTTTATAGAGCCTACAATGTAAGAATATTTTAACTTTTAAGACTATAGCGCAAAATTTTAAACGATTTAGTACAATGTTAAAGCCATTTTATCATAGTAAAAATGCTTTAACATCGTACTAAATCGTTTAAAATTTTGCGCTTATGTTTCTTATAGTTTGCGTAAAATTGTTTTGATCTTTAAAAATGACAAAAAAAAAACCTGATGAGATCGTAAGAAATAAAGATTTCGTACTTCCGATTAAGACATTTATTATATTGTGAACCCAACAAACCTGAATGCATTTTTGCTAAAACTTGTTGGACTGTTTGTTTGTTTGTCTGTCGGTACAAAATTTTGCAATTAATTTTAAACTAACTTCCATATAAACTAGAGACTTGCAAATTTTGGACATAAATAAGTCATGAACTGGATGAAAACACGTTTGTTAAGTTTCTTGTTTATAATAAATACATAGCTCGTGGAAAAAATTATTTTAAAATCGATTGTAAAATTTGTTCCTAACAAATAAAATAAATATGAAGTTTGCCAAATAATGGTCAAATGTTAATGTCATAATAGTTGTACTCGTTTGGAGGTGGCGAAGTAGGTACTGGTAAGTACTTTGCTATCCATTTTCAATGGACCGCACTGAATTGGTTTCCCTAAAAATATATCATCTACTCACACATAGTAGTTGGCAGTACTAGATTTTATCATTTACATCTACTGATAAATACTTACTTCGCTGCCTCCACAGAAACGAGGCTAATATATCATCACGTTTCGATTAAAAAAATTACACCCTATACCTACATACATGTTATTATTATAGTTTTGAATACAGTAATAGTGTTAATAATAGTTTGGAAAAAAATTGGAAGTTCCCCTCACAGGATCTGACATCTGATTTCACGTGATTTGAGATTTATCCAGTTCAGGTTTCTATAGGCTAGGCTCACTGAAATCTCAGAGATCTCAGAAATCTGAACGTAATTCCTCAATCCTCAGTGAGATTCTTACTGTCAAAAAGCTGATACTGATATATTTTATGGATTCGTGTGCTTAATTATTTTTTGTCACATATTGGTCGAATTATAAAAAAAAAAGATGGAGAGTGCTTTTGACTTCTAGCGGAGAAATCTTGTTCAGGTTTCTCCTTCTCCTCAGTGAAGCTGACAGAAGTTTGCTCAGTGAGATTTCAGAAACGTGACCTGTTTCATTGTGTTTGTGTATACATTAATTAAAAATTAAAGGATTTAAGAATTAAAGGAGAGCTAAAATGTCTTAGTACGAAATATCTGTTTTCAATTCTTCAATTCTTGTTTTAATTTTCCTGAAACTCCGTGTTTTTGGGGCTGTGACGTTATTATTAACGTATTCAAGATAACCGGATGTTAAGATTCCAATTTGTTAATCCAACAAAGTTGGAACGAGAGAGTACAATGAGAGAGCAAATATTTTCCCCTCCATTTGATAACAAATTTCTAGCCCTGTATGGTACCGTAAAATTGTATGCAAAATTGCACAAATTTTCACAAATTGTCTAAAATTCATGTTTGTTAAATCAAAAAAGTTGGAACGAGAGAGTACAATGAGAGAGCAAATATTTTCCCCTCCATTGAATAACTTAGCAAATTTCTGCTAAACAAATTTCTGTGTGCAAAGAGTGTAATAACTGTCAAATACACAGCTGTAAGTGTCTGTCACTTGACATCGGTTAAAAAAATTAATTTCGGTATTCGTCATATTAATTTCAATTCACCTATGGCCGAACTTAAAGTGATGCAATCCGTAATTCTATAGTTTGTCTAAATTTAAAAATTACAATATTCAAAATAACTTGTAACCGTTTGACCAAACGTGACATTTTATACAAAAAGTAGTTCAATGCGTTTGTTAACTCTTTGCCAAGTTTTCCCTCTCTGAGTATATTTTCTCTTTCTTTCAATGTTTGACAGGTTTTACACAATTTTCTTAACAAAAGATACCAAACAGACCTACTATGTGAATGGTTAAAATATTTACTTTTTTTCATTCAACATTATGGAAAATGAACATGGACTGGACAGTGGACACCCTATATAAAAGTCACCGTTAAGTTTATGACTTATTATTATGAAGTACTAGAAAAAGAATACCTTTCAAATCGTTGCACAACCAATGTCAAGATCGTTCATTGATTCTGATACATACAACCGAAGTAAAAGTGACACACAGGAAGTTCGATCGACGACACGATGACGACGCACGGCCACCAACATATCAACCACAAACAATAATAATACCTTTAGGCTATTTTTATTATAATTAATATATTATCAGATTATTTGTTTGAATTTAATGTATAAAAACCTATACCTACTATTCCATATTATAGTATAGAATTACATATTTTATCAATTTACCACGGAATATTCCAAGACACATTACTCACAAGCTAAGAATCGTATTTAATTAATAACTTGAACTACAAATAACCAAGAAACCACACGTTTGGGTTGGGAATTTCCCAAAACCTTTCGAGGAATAATTTCCATACATTTAAGCTTATACCAAAACTGCACTATATATATACTTATGACTAATATTAACCAGTTTGTCAAGTGGTTTTCTTATACATACTTACATATCTTAACCACTCAAAATCCGTTACATTTTATTTGGTTTTGTGCACCTATAATATAAAATTAATTGGTAAGAAGAAAAGCTTAAGCAAACAGGCCCGAATCTAGGTTTTTGTTTAGAAGGGGTTTATAGTTTCTTAAACCCTGTTTAGATTGTAACTGCTCACTACGTAGTGACGGCAGTTTGTCGGGAAAATCGGTGAGGTGGAAAGTGAGGTGACAGTTAGAATGTTAGTCATGTCCGAAACGTTCCACTTCATTCCATTTTCTCAATTTTGTCTTGTGCGTTCAAGAGAAAGGTAGATGAGAATTAAAAAAATTAAAAATCTGTAATTGGTCGTTGGTAGAAGCAGAAAATGCCTCTTCTTTAATATGTATTGATAACAAAAAAGATGCTGCAGCAGATTTAATTGATACACTGGCAATTTCTTTCATATTTTGTAACTACACTTATTTATTTAATATTGAAATTCAGGATTTATAGTGCTTAGAATCAAATGTTCCAATTCACAAAAATTCATCAGCGTTTACAGATACAAGCATGACTGACAATTTCAAGTGTATTCACGACATGACTGTTGCACTACGTAGCGAAAACTCACAATTTAATCAGGATCTTATGAAATGCTTTAAAGAGATGGGTGTTGTTGTTCAATTATCTGAAATACAGGAAAACGTTTTAAAATATTGGAAAAGGAGAGACAACGCTATAATAGCATTAGTGTTTGAACATCAATGGAAAGATACTGAATTTTAAAGTTGTGAATCCTAATTAATAAATCTGTCTACAAGCTAGAACTGTCAGTTGTCTCATACGAACTGTCAGATGTCGGATATGAAGTGAGAGAGTATGCGTTAAAACATCATACATAGATAGAGAGTAGGGATCTGTATACCCTCTTCTATAATTTTTGTTGGATTTCACATCTATTCATTCATAGACACAAAATGAAATTACAAATAAAACAATGTAAAGAAATCGGTTTTAAAGGGTGAAATGTACGAAAGATTCATATCTTTATAATTGAGTATCTGCATAAAAGTTTCATAGACGAAGACTCACTTTAAATATGGAGCAAGTACCTATTGGATTTGTGTAAAAAAAATCGACTTTTCAATCACAACTAACTTCACGATAATGGATAAGCCACTTACAGGCCTTTACCCATAGAATCCATCGAATGCGTTGCGGCAACGGATCTATTAACGTGAACCGATAAAAGTAACTCAAGGAATACGTTCTTTCGACGGATTGTAAACATTTTTTATTAATAAAAATCAGCAACAAAAAACAAAAACTGCAAAAATCACTGTAAACATGTTTAAGGTAATATTATTAGCTTTTTCATTTTTGTTCAGTCCTGCGCATCTGTCAAAATCGAGGTATTATGGTGGGAAAATGTGTGATAATGGGTCGCTTGTCATAAGAATGGCGTGTGTATTTAATCAAGCTGTCAATTGCATACGTCAACACAACGCTCGCAGCGGATTGTATGGGTTGACCTTTGCAATCTTCGACATGCCTTACGTGCGTCAGTATATTTGTTTGTTACAAGTGAGCTAGACCTAGTTTTCTCAAAACAGGGCTTCAATGAATTTAATTGAATTTTTGACCTGGTATATCTACCTTAACAAATTTAAATAATACTGCATTTAACGGCTTTAACGTTTTTAGAGGGAATCGATTAATATTTCGGTTAGTATCGTATAGCTCGTTAACAGCTGGTCTAATTTTGTTACAATTTCTTAATCTTGTCTTAAAAGTACAATTTAATACTTAAAAATTACATTTTTTTATAAACAAAATATTTCCAAACGACATAATAACTTTATTGAACCATCACACCATATATGTATTTGTGATTTCTATCCCACATTATAGGTTTTAAACCACAAGAGAAAGTCCTTGTTATCCAGTCGTTCATTTTATTAACTTGAGAATTAAAAAAAAAAAAAACAAAAGTTCATTGTTTTCTTGACCCATTCTTTGCTTAATCTTTTTTTATTTTTATGAATACGTTCCTGAATAAATTCGTAAATATTGTTGTGATCAGTTAAATATATTTTTGACTCACGGGTTTAAGCAACTACACACGTTACCCTCCCCTCTGTAACCATTCTTGTTACAAAATTAAAAGATTAAGATGTAAAAATTTAAGCCAGAGATCAATGGAATGTACATAGATAGGTTTTTTTTTTTTTTAAATAAAACACGGAAGTCTATCGTCATCTACTTATTGGCGAAGAAAATATTTACTGAGATAACGACTTAATGCATAACAATGCAATAATTAAATTTTGACCGTTTGTGACTTATTGAGAATGAATTTCCGTTTTATAGACATTAATTTTTTTTTTGAGTGGATTGTTTTCTTTTATTTCAATAGAACATATGGCAGATACTCGTTCTACCAGTTTCCCAGACTTTTGAAAGTTGCAAAAATGTAAAATTCTTGTCTTACAGTTTGTTTTTTTTTTTTTACACAGCCAAATAGAATTTTTTTTTCAATCTCACGGATTAATCTTTTGTATTATGTTTGTTTGTAGATATGTTGAATATCAAATTACTAAAACTAACAATCGATTTATTTGTTTTTAGATGAAACATATATTTTGCTTTCTAGCTTGTGCTTGTTTGAAAAATATTGATGAGACGGTCTGGCTGGAAAGTATGAAATTAAAGATTAAAATTTACATATGAATACGAGGTTAATCATTTAATAGTTTTATAGTAATTTCTTAACTTTAAACAATATTAAAAAAATAAATCTTAACTTATGCTATGTATTTATATAATTAATCCCGGATTTAAGGTTCTTTATCCATCGAATTGTTTCGATTCTAAAAATTTCATGTATCGTATATTCTGAACTGCTGGTATATATTTTTAAATGGCCAATAGGTTTGCAATATATATTTTATTTTTATTTAGTTATTTTTTCCTCCATTCCTGATGTGAAGTATTCGAAAAAAATTAGTAATTAGAGTTAAAAATCAAGCAGTTTTTTAAATTATAGTCAGCCATTTTAATAAATTTTCATAGTTTTTCAAAGTTTTATTCAAGGTCATTAAAGAATGTGAAAGGATAATAATAAAGGATTATAAACACCTTTTTTGTCAAATTGAAAAAAAAACTTAGAACTTATAGCATTTGATTCATTTTCCTGACTTACATATTTCATAATGAGAGAGAAAGAATTTAATCTCCTTCTTAATAATTAGCCAGTTCACGTTTCTGAGATCTTATTGAACAAACTTCTGTCAGCTTCACTGAGGAGAAGAAGAAATTTGAACAAGATTTCTCCGCTGGAAGTCAAAAGCACTCTCCATCTCTTTTTTTTTATAAATTAATCAACTGCAACAAAAAATACTTGACCAAGCGAATCCAAAAATTATCAGTCTAAGCTTTTTGGCAGCAGAAGTCAGGAATCTCAATGAGGAATTACGTTCAGATTTCTGAGATCACAGTGAGGCTGAGAAACCTGAAATGGCTAAATACATATATATATGTATGTACATACATATATAGATACATTTATATATAAAATTTAAGAAAAATTGATTCGCGTTTCCTGCGAAAAAGTGACAAATTCTCCAAAAGTATTCTTTTTTTTTTTTGCATTTTTTTCCACAAATTTTGCGTTTTGATAATAAAATTATTGTGAAATTTTGTGAAAATTCTCCAGAAATTTCACGTTACCAAAGGGAAATAATGGTAAAATGGAAAAATACACCTTACTGATAATCTCTTTGTCAGCTGTCAAATTAACTATCATTAGAATGAGTGCTGTCAGTTAACTGCTTCTTTTTGATTTAACTACTTGATACATTTTTTTATAAGATTTGATAGGAAATTGTGGGATGATTCGACGTCGCACGACATTTCAAGTTGCCAAACAGATTATAGCTAAATATAAATCGAGAAGCATCTGAACATATGAAGACTTTGTGTAAAACAAGGAATTGAAAAGTGTCCCATGGCTAAAATTTGAATGGATTAGTCCTGGTTATCTACAAAAGAGTGTTTGTTTTTTTTATTCTATTTGCGCTTTAAATTTGTTTGCAAGCAAAATGATTGCCTGTCTTTACGCAGCTCAAGGTTTTCATTAAAAAAATTACATTTTTCTTATGTCAAATTCCTTTCAAACAAAAAATCACTTTTTTTTCTAAACAGAATTGATTTTTTTTTCTGTTTTTAAAAGAATTGTTAAGAATCGAATTTTTTGTGGTTGTGTGTTCAATTTTGTGATTGACAGCTGAAGTTTTGAAGAAAAATATGATATTCCTGAATAATATTTTTTTGCTCATAAACAGTAGAATCACTCATACATTAAGTAAGTATAGTTAAAATATTCATTGAAATTGAAATTCTTTGCCACAAAAACACGATTTGTCTTTCTCAAAATACCACGAAATACAATTTGACATTTTAGAAATGTCAAATCTTTCTAGTGTGTGACAAACTGGTGTAAAATCTTTCTTAAATCTTGATAAATATGCAAGATTTGTTTTAGTAGTAAAAATTCAATTTTGTTTAGAAAAATTTCTAAACAGAATCGATTATTTGGTTGAAAGGAATTCGAAAAATATAAGCCAAAAAAAAAACACAACAGCACTACATTTTGTTAATTGAAATCATCATCAAGCCATGTTGTCGTTTTTTTCAACAAACTCCTTTGTTTATGCATAAAATTTTATTAGAACTATTTTTCTTATCAGCGGATTTAAAAAAGCATTAGGGACATTGACATTCACTCAATGCGATTAAAATCCACCCCAATGTCAAACACGAGTGAATAATTTCAAGATTATTTTGTTTCATTTTAATTCCCCATTCAACAAATATTAACACCAATATAATTATGCCTACCTTAACATTGTTAACTTATTAATTTATTTTCTAAATCGTTTAAATCTATTTTAAGTGCGATGAGTGGTTTTACCAAAAATTTATCCCAGTAACATCATCAAATTTATCCACTTAACTCGTGACGTCTTTTGTCACACTATAGTGTCCAGCCTCATTTCCATACATATATAAACAAAATTACAATTTTTTTTACTAAATAAAAAATATAAACAAATCCCATTGACAAAAGAAAAAATAAAAAAAAAAGTTAAACTTTACAAATAACTTGGTGTGTTTTCCCTCGACGAACGACAAAAGTGTGATAAAAAACTTGAGAAACAGGTGCTATTATTACCCCCTCGGATTCAGAGTCAGAGTCAGAGAGTTTAGCAGTGACACTCTAGCGGGCGATAGCAATCGTTATTCAATGGTGGTGGGGCATCAGGCAGGGTATGCATCATATCGTCCAACAGATACGAATACGAATCGGCTACGACTTAAGCGAAGCTGCTAACTAACGTGTTTTAACTCTTAGCTGACGCTGACGTAGCAAGCGGGTGTTCGGATTTGGGTTTTTTTTTTTTCGTTGTTCAGCAATATTTCTATTCAATTCGTATTAACTCGGGGAGTTTGTTATAGGGCGCCATTCGAATGCGAGGATATAAAAACACTGTGATCAGCTTAGAACTCTTCTGTGGTGACATACAATCGATCGTGCGCAGAACGTGATACAATATTTTTTGTTTTTAAACATTTGATATTTTAGTTGGCGGGCAATTCAAATTATATAGTTTTTTTTTAATTTCATTTCAAAATAATAAAAGTCAACAGTGGGTGAAAGAAAAAAATATTTAAGAAACAACAAGAGTGTTTGTCCCATAAAAAAGAAGTATTTTATTTGACAATAATAAATAAACAAATAAATAAAGATATTAAGTGCAGAGTATTTTAAAAAAACTAGTTACTTAATAAAAATATATGTATACAATTTTTAATTTAAACTAAAAATACATAACAAAAATGGATAATACTAATCGTTGGGCTTTGATTGCCATTTTTATTGGATTAAGTTGCAGTTACATTATGTAAGTATTTATTTTATTTTTTTAAGGTAATTAACAATTTGAAAAAAAAATCTCATCAAGACCTAGCAGAGGTTGTAGGTCTTATAGATCTTGTAGATCTAATACTGGTACACACAGGTTAAGCTTTCACTAAAAGCTTTGAAGACAAAAAAAATACAGTTTTTCGGTTGTTTCATGTTAATAACTAATATAGTAATTATATTGTATAATATAGTAATTATTATAATAAATCGCCAACTTTCAGTATTATTTTTTTAATCTTTGAAGGGAATATTAGTTATAAACATTTTTGTTCACCGCGAAAAATATCAAGTAAAACATACATAGTTGTGATTTTAAATATTTGTAAAAATTTGTTTTCAACGTTGACTGCTATTTTATATTACTATTTTATTTTCAATTAGTTTGTTTAGTAATTTTTTTTTAAGTATTCTTAATTCTGCGTCTTATGAAATATTTTTTACTCAAACCGACGAAAAATTAAACATTTAAGAATTTATAAGTTTTGGTTTTTGTTTATATTCTCATTTCTCATACAGTTAACAAAGTATATCAGTTAAAAAAACAATTAAATAAATTAAATCATAATCGTGTACACTACGAAAAGGTACTGAATACCTAGTAATTAAATAAATACAAATGTCCAGGGTTGAAAATGTTTACTTTCTTTCTTGTGTGTGTTAAATTTAGTATGTTTCTCGTTTCAACAATCTCACCAAGATTTTTTATCTTGAAAACAATTTTCAATTGTTTCTATTTCTTGGTGTAATCGTTTTTTTAACTCTACATAACACATAGATAGAAAAACAAAAAGTTGACAGCTGAATTAAAACATATAAAAAGCATTGGCAGTTTTTATAGATTGTACATTTTGTTTAAATAAAAATAAAATGATATTCATTGTTTTAGTACTTTTCACTTTTTTGTACACTTTCTTAGTGAACGATATCATTACATTTTACATTATTGAACAAGTTCCACAAACTTTTAATATCTTTTTACGTTTTTAATTTATATGCCTACTTAAAATCTCTTTATCAGCTGTCAAATTAACTGTCATTAGAAAGAGTGTAATCAATTAACTGCTACTTCTTGCTACATTTTAGTATTTTACTACTTGACAAAAATTTCTTTGAGACATATTATTATAGCTGAATACTAATCGAGATGCGTCTAAACATATAACATAAAAAAGGCTTTGTGCAAAACAAAGAATTAAGAAATGTTGCAAGACTAAAATCTGAATGCATCAGTCCTGGTTTTCTACAAAAGTTTGTTTGTTTTTTTTTATTCTATTTGCACTTGAACACTCTTCGACAGCTGCTCTCCTTATTTATAAATGCATTCCAGCAGTTGTCTAAATATGATCTCATATGCCTCTTGACATCCCTGTAATCTGTCAATTACGTGGCATTTGGATACATTTAATGAACATTTCATTCATTTCAAGATAATTGGACAGTTCTTTGTTCATTGAACATGCCCATTTTAGAATAGGTTTGGACAACCAAATTCAGTGTCTAAGTTGGACAATCGATGGAATATGATTATAAATAAAGTTTTGGAGCGGCACAGTTGTCCAAAGTAAGGCATACTCTGGAATGGGTTTATAAATAAGAATAGTCTTTACGCAGCTTAACGTTGTTTTGTTTTTATTAAAACCAAATTATTATACATTTTTCTTACATACAATGTCGAATTCCTTTCAATCAAAAAATCGATTTTTTTCTGAACAGAATTGATTTTATTCTGTAATTTGTAAAGAACCGATTTTTTTGTGATTGTGTGTGTAATTTTGTGATTGACAACTGCAATTTTAAAGCAAAAGAACAAACTTTTAATTTCTATTCACGTTTTTAATTATGAACAACAATCTATGAGCAAGTTCACACGATTTAGTCATGGATTTAATTTTTAGGCAATATTTTATAAATAAAAAAGTATTTAAAAATAGATAAAATTATATTTTAACGGATGTTTTTTTATGGTTGTATTTTTCCAAGAGTATTTTATTTACATAATGAACTTTTATTACTTGACATCTTAATTAAAAACAATTACTCATCTCAAAAAATGTTTTGTGGTTAAAAGGGTTTTGGGGATTTTATTTTATTAGTTAGCGTTTTTGGAGACTCCAATGAATGATACATTTTTGACCTGTTTTGTTTCAAGAAATAAATTATTTTCGCAATTTTTTTATTTCCATTGGAAGTTATTGTAATTGGTACGATTTGTGGAATCGAAAGTTTTGACATATCTAAATATATCTTGAGGTCCCAAGAAACTGAAACCATCGTCTTTAGAGAGATGTCTGGATGGTTGTGTGTGTACGTACGTTCGTGATAAATTGTTTCGTTTACTGTATCTCTGTATCTGATTTTCAAAACAAAATAAAAAGTTGTAAAACGTCATTATCAGAGAGCCCTGAACATACTCTGCTCAGAACTTAACTCTCTTCGAACAGAGCTCAGCTCTGAACTAAAAAAGAAAAACGCTTAATGACATGACAGATAAAGTTTGTAGAAACTTTCAATTGACAGTTTTTGCAACAAAATTGCAAAACAAAACTATACACACATATCAGTTAAAGGTGTTTCTTTGGTACTTAAAATGACTAAAATTTATTTTTACTGAACGCAGGTTTTAATATTAACAGGCAAAAAGTCTGTCCATAGTTAGGGTAATTAGAAGAATTCATTAAAATGTCTAAATTTCTTGCGATATGTGGTGAAATTGAAAAAAAGAAAACTCGAACTCTTAACAACACCGATGAATTCTTCTACAATATTTTTTAATTAAAAAAATATATAAAGCAAACGTTCACGTAACGACCTAAGGCAGCATTTGTAAACATTATATCTTCCATATTGTTGGCAATTCCGGATAGCTTTCTTTTTAAAAAAATAAATTGTATATTTTTGTTTGCAGCTCATTAATCGTCTAAACAAAATAACATAGTCTTGAGATGATTTATTATCACAGTACACAAATCTAAGGTAATATATTGCGCAGGTTGTCAAGCTTCAAAGTGTCAAAGGGACACTGTGGATCCACCATTTCTCCACCATAATACCTCGATTTTG
This sequence comes from Epistrophe eligans, assembly GCA_951394125.1. Lineage (NCBI taxonomy): Eukaryota > Metazoa > Arthropoda > Insecta > Diptera > Syrphidae > Epistrophe > Epistrophe eligans. The sequence continues at coordinate 30,689,581 of OX596029.1, forward strand.
ACAGATTCGCAGAACTGAATAAAAAAGAAAACACTAGTAATATTACCTTTAATATGTGTACTGTGATTTAGTATAATGTGCATTCATTCAAATTGAAACTCTACTTTACTTTTGTTTTGCGAATAGTCGTGCAATGGAAATTACATTTGTAATTATCTTATCGGTATTTAAAACTATTTTAGTATGTTACTAAGTTAAAAGTCATACTATCTCTAACATTTCATTAAAATTAAAATCATCCAATACTATTTTATCTTTCTATTTATATAATAAAACTAACCCAATGTTAGACTTTAACATTTAGGGATGCTAAAACAGTTGTGTTTGCTTATTTTGTTGCATACACGAACTGTCATCGTCATCTGCAGTTTAAAAAATATGTTTTTAAAATGATACAAGTTATGAAAAATTTAAGAAAAAATTGTTCTATATGTACATATTGCTAATTAATTATATTGTACCCTTTCGGTGCAAAACGAAAAAATTTTAACGCTTATGTGCTACTTTTTCTTACCCACGTAAAGCAAATAATAAATTATGAATATACATACTTTGTTTTTTAATTAGAAAGTATTAAAAAACTTGGCACCATTTAGAAAACAAATTATTTATTCCTTATTTTTTATTCTGAATTTACTTCCTACATGCAGACTTTTAGATTAAGAATTCTCTATAAATTAATATTTTAACAGTTTGGTTGACAGCTATCATTCAGTCTGCGAAGATGCCAGACAGTTTAGTTGAAACTAATTTTAATTGATTGAAATTTGAGTGACATCTTTTCAAGATCGAATAATATACTTCACCAGCTGGAAGTTTTTTTAATATTGAAAGATATGAACCTAGATTTGTATGTATAGCTAAATGAGTACTTCAACCTGAGAGAATACCAATAGGCGATTTTCTTTTTCAGTTCAGAGCAGACCCTGAATTGTCAAAAAAATAATTTTGTTTCTTTTTTAGCTCTGATCGTTCAGAGCTTCAAATTTGTATTTATTTTTTAAATTTTGAGTATGTTCAGAGCGTGAAGAAAAAAAATTGTTCAGCTTTTGTTAAGCTTTTGTTAAATTTTATTATTTACTAAACTAAATTACTGTCACTCACCGAAGCGCCCTCTATTGAACTTTTGTCAAACTATTAAATTTCAAATTTTAAAGAAAACGTTTTTTTGTACATATGTATATATGTAGAAAAAACTCTACTATTAAAAAAGTGGGTGTGGCTGTAGGTGGACTTTAAAAAAAAATTAAATTTGTCATGCTTTAGTTAAGATTAAAATGATTTTAATTATTAAATTCTTATTTAATGGAATTTAATGAATTTATTATGGATATAAGAAAATTTGACGTGACGCCAATGTCATGGTTTTTGCTCAAGTGATAATTATTATAAATATTCAGCTTATTATTTTTTAAGACTTTATATAAGAATAAAACTCTAATACAATAAAATTGGGCATGACAGTGGACTAGGAAAATAACATAGTATATCATGATCTAGGTTGAAGAGAGCTTAATTTCAAAATTTTAATGTCCCAATGACGTTTAGAAAACTAAAATATGATAAAAATAGACATGGCAGGAAATGGATTTTACTTAAACCACTTTTTAAACCATATAAATATATAAATAAATATATAAACCATATAAATTTAATATAATTAATATAACATTCACTTCTGAAGTTTGAACTTTGCCCTGAGATTGATATGTGTAACAGAATTCATTTACAATACAAAACTGGAATTTAAATTACCTATGGCTTCAATCGGAATATTTTTTGTTTTAATTTAAATATTATAGATAACAACAAAAAAAACAACTAACACATACATATGTACATAATATGTAAATAAAACCCAAAAATTTTATTTTTTTTTTTTTTTGCAACATTCAGCATATTATTAGTTGGTTTTAAATGATTTGAACAACAACTATGAAATAAAATAAAAAAAAAAACAGATACAATATTTCCCGTTTAATTGACCTTTAATCAATTATAATTTTGTTGCTTACAATTTTGTTATTCAACCCATATTGTTGTTGTTAACCTAAAAAAATAACAATAAAAAAAAATTTTAACTCACCGCATCAAACAAAAACATTTAAACAAATCAATACCTACCTCACTTTATGCATTAATCATTTATCTTGATTAAAGTTTATATACATAGAGAAAAAAAAATAATGACTTATTAAGAAGTTCAGCGAACTTGTCAACAATTATATTTTTCTAGCACACGCCAAAATGACCTTCGATTAGTTTTTTTTTTTTTTTCGTTTCTCTGAGACTTTTTTTGTCAATATTATATGTATAAAGAAACGATTGAATAAATCAAATTTTCGGTAACTCGTCACTCGCCACATATTGTCGGTCAGGTGATTTGTCTTTAGAAAACCGGATTCGATGGAATTTTGACAGATAAAGTTTATAATTTGACAGAACTTAAAAATCAAAAATTATCATAATGAGATTATATATGTATGTACATATGTACATATTATGCATAATGGAAATGTATGGAATATTTATTTTTATACAAAGGTACATACGTACAATCTTAGTAAATAATTGCGCTACCGCTTAGGTAACAGATCGTAACAACACTTGTGAATTGGTATACAAAGGAAAGACTATTTATAACAACAAACTCGTGCTTCCGGTGAAATTGAAAGTTGGCGAAAATAACGGTGTCTCATACTTCACACACCGACTCCTCGACACGATATGATGGTGAAATAAATCGCACATTAAAATGACATAAACGATGGCACATGCTTCAAGTACACAACATGTATTTGGGAATTTAATCATTTTCAATATTTATGCATATTATGTCGAAATTGGCTACTTTTTGTCACTGACATCAAACTTCATGTGTCAAAAATATTTTTTGATTAAGACTTGACATTTCGATGGTCAAGAAAATAACCGTATATACATATTTATGCACCTTGAGCTTAATTTATGATGTCATACAATTGACAGTTTTTAGTGTGCCAAAAAGTCAATAATTTTTTTATTTTGATTTATCATTAATATTAAAAGCAATAATTAAAACTTTAATCAGGTCGATCGGCATTCTTATTATATCTTTTTTTGTTATTTTTGCGAGAGACAGAAAGTTTAACTTTGTTGCCAGTGTAATTAAAACACGGTCAGCAAAGGTATGCAGAATGTTACGAAAGACCAAAACAGTAAAGTTCAATGCGATAACTATACAGTTAGGTGTTGATGTGATATATTTTTATTTTTAACACACACAAACTAGAGTGATGTAGACGACGTCGACGTACGCCTTGGCACAATATTATACAACTTCCATGACGGTGGTATTTAGTAACAGTAAAGATTCATAAAGAAGTTGGAATTCATTCAATGGATTTAAAAGCAGGTCCAAGTTAGCGAGTGAGTGAATTACGTGACATGGTACATATTTCGAAGTAAAACATTGGTGGTACTACATGGCGTATACGTACTTTTTTTATTTTCTTCATCATCTTAAGCAGGTATACAAAAACTAAAAAAAAATCTGTGTGAATTTTTATTTTTGTTTGTATCTTAACTTTTTGCGAACTTGAATAAACAACACTGTGTGCAGTGAAGTGTAAATTCAATTATTGAATTTCTAGGAAGGGGTTAATAATTTAATTGATACACCTATACATATACTCATAGCTGTAGTCACGAGGCAAGGTGATTCCTTTGGTGCGGTTAAAAATAGAAGAATTAGAGAGTTGTTTGTTTTTTTTTAAAACAAGAATATTATTAAAAATTTTAGTATGTTAATAACGGTTTTTTTTAATGAAATCTAAGAACTTGGCTTAAGGTAAATAAAGTTAAAATATGGATTTTTTAAGTCACACTTTTTTATTTAAATTAAATTCAATAAGAAATTGAGATTTAAGTTGAGTTTCATGTTTCACCATCTTTTACCAATTTTTTCAAGTCATCGTGAAGTAAAAACAAATAAACGTGGATATCCAGGGTGTTTAATTTAATTAAATGTGTTAATTGGCTCATTTATTAGTATCGATATGAGCGTTCCTCGATCGCGTCTGTTGTGTTCAAGCATATAGTGAATTTAATTTCTCTTGATAGCATCTGTCAGATTTTTTCTTCGACGTATGATTGAGCACTGAATGTTTGGAAAGGTGTGTTTGTTTAGTTCTTTAGGTGTGTTTGTTTATTTACTTTGAATTGTTGATGTATACAAACGTTGTTATTGAATTTTGAAGTAGAATTCCGTTTGTTTTCTGTTTACACAATACCGACCCACAAAAAAACAAATGGTATGGGGAAATCACCTTATTTTCATTTCTAATAATTATCGTAATGTTACACTAAATTAATACTACCCATATAGAGCAAGTAATTAGTGATTTGACTTAGGGAGTTCCCATAATTATTTCTTCATCTGTGACAGGTGGTCATACTGGAATTAGATAAATGTGTACAAATATTCCCATGAATTGATTTTAGGGGATTTACGATACATACATATATATATCCTAAATGACAGTATTCTGAGTCAGTTAATAATTTATTTAGTTTTGTTATTGTTGACTAATTAGTTGTGGCTTAGATTTATATTATCGGGAACTTACTCATAATAATAATTATATATATATAATATATAGTGGTCCATTTATATCAAATTCAAAATGGTTGTACTCATGAACGCCACCAAAAAAAGTAATAGATTAAAATATGACATAAACTACTCCATTGAAGGTTCGACGATGACGCAGGATGCATTAAATTTCCATCGAAGTGGTTAGCCTAAGGCTTTTTAACAATTAAATTATAGAATTCCAAGTATTTTTCTATAAATCCATAAAAACAATTCTAAATAAATGTCATTAAATTAACTCAAACAAATCGACTAATTATTTTTTTTATTTCGATTGACATTGTCACACTTGTTAATTACATTCCAGTGTAACAGATTAATGTTTATCCCACTATATGCCACTTAAACTATATCTTTTATCTGCATTCAATGAATTTTGCATAAAAGTATTGAATCAATAAAATAAAAAATAAAACCCCCTGACAAATTACTCTGTGGTTTAGCTCAAGGCATTGAAATTAATTATGCTAATAAAATGAACCCATCATATGACTACCAACGACGATGACGGCAACATACACTATTGCATTTGATATGCTTTAAAAAAAAAAACATAGAATAAATCATTAATTTGATATTTTTATCGATTGTATATTATTATTATTATTATTTTGAAAATAAAAATATTTCTATTGAGTTGCCAGAATTTTAAGTTATGTTTTTGAAAATGATTAATATTCTCTTGGGATTTAATGAATGCATAGATTTTATTTAAATAGAATTTTTGACATCTGGATAAAAATATTGATGTTTTAATTGGTAAATATGGTAAGGTCACACACACGTCAGGCAATTTTACAATTCTTAGAAAAGGGGCCAGTTTATAGATTATTGAAAATTTCAATTTGTAGTTTTGAGACATTAAAAGAGAGGCGACGGTTAATTGTTGTATGAGCTGGTACTTTTTATTTTGAACTAAGTAAAAAATTCGAAATCTCTGAATTCTGAAAAAAACTAAAAAATATGAAAGAAAATTGACCCAGCCTTGAACGTCATCATTTTCTACATTTTACATTAAAAACAAAAGATTCTCATTTATTATTTAACATATAATAATGGATTTACATTCATGTTGCTTTTATATTTTATATTTTTAAAATATAAAACTAACATTTGTTTGATAGAGAGAAGACCAAAATTCAGAGATCTTCATGAATGCAAATTATAGGAAGGTGCCATAATCCAGACATAGAGACGAACATGTTCATGATAATGAAGGTACTCTTTAACACATTCGTATTTTTGGCATAAAATTGTCCCGCTTTACTTTTCTTGATATTTATGAAGATATGTACAATGTAAATCCATCATAAGTACATATCGCTCACCGCTTGCAATAATGGCACAACGCATTTTTTTTTCAGTTTCGAGATACAAGCGATTTAAATAATGCTATCCTGACACGGATTTACCATTTTGATGTGAAAAGCATTACTTAATTATAATTTTTTTTCCGAGATTAAAAAGTGGGCGGCATCCGCCTTTTTTTAGGAAAGTGTCATTATTGCATTAAGCAATGTACATCGAAAGTCTTTAAGCGCCATTTTCGAAACCATAATGACACTATCTCCATCTCTCGTAATTGAGAAGAAGTATCAATGTGTCGATATTACAGAAATGTAAAGGGTTTAATTTTAATCATAATGACATCCACAGTTCAAATTTAAATTTTTTGGCCTTGTGCCATTATTGCAGGCGGTGAGCGATATATACATAAATATTTATTTTTTGAATACCTACTTTACAACAACTAACACATATTTAACCGGATAAGTTCTATTTTATTTATGATTGCCCTCATAAATGTCAAAGGCGGATAACCTTCGATATATGTATATAAACTTTAAGTATTTGCAATAAGTTTGATTAATTTAATTGAAACCACAAAAGAAAAAAAAAATTAAACTTATAATAGAACAAGCTCTAAACTAACTACCTACATCAACACATATTTATATCCGTTAATTGAATGAAATCATGTAATATGTCCTTAAGAAAAAATAAACTTCAATTGATTTGTATTTTTTTTCCCAACTTAAACAAAATAACAAAACAATTGGAATTACTATATGAAAATATTTCAATGTCGCATAGTTAACTTAACATCGCATAACATGGCGCATGAAGGTCTGCAAAAAAAAAAATAAAACATGAAAATAAGAAAAAAAAAATCGATAAGAATATTTTTTCTTTCAATCTTATTTTCAAGTAGCAGTAGCGAATATATTGAAATATGATAATTGAGATAGATTCACTCTCAAACAGCCCCCACAACTTGAAATTGTTGTTACAATTTATAACAAGTTTTATCTGTCGAACAAATTGATTTGTTTTAAATAAATTGTTGTTTTATAACACTAAAGAATTATTAATCAACAACTCAACTTCAAAAGAAATAAAACAAAAAGGAAAATTAACGATTGTGTTACACGTTCTTGCTCTTAAGTATTAATAAATTCTGTTTATGTTATAATTATAACAATAAAGTCCTTCAACGTGACTTAAAAAAAAAATTTGGGTCCCCGAAGTATGGAGGAGGCATTATTTTTATTTTCAAAATTGTTATAAATTGACATTTCCTTAGTCATCTGATTTTAAATAAGAAATAAATAAGTTATGAGATCCTATACCTATTTAATGCCGCTTGTCAAAAACGTAGTTTAGTTAAAGGTAGCATTTTATGGGAGTACATAATATGAACAATATAGCACCGTGTTGCACATATGCATGGAACTTAGGCTTTAGATTTAATAAATTGTTAAGAAATCAATATAATTAGAAATAAATTGACTAAACTTCTAAAATTGTTTTGACATCAACGCAACATCATCACCATCTGATTTCTTACACAAATCTGAATTTATGAGAAACAAATTTTAATAATCGTTGAAGCGGTTTTAAAAACAAATTAATTTTTTAGGTGCATTATATAAAATTTTAAAAACATTTTTAAGAAAAAAAAAATGGTACGCCATTTTTTAGTATTTATTAATGTGGAGTTTAAAAATTAATTTAAACAAAAATCATGGACTCATTTTCGAAAAGTCAAATTTTCAAAAAAATAATTTGGAAATTGTTTTAAAAAATCCAAAATTTGTTTTTTTTTTTTAATTTTGATATGCAATATTATTGAAACTTATTAGAAGCTCTTTGTGAAAAAAAAAATAAATTAAAATCGGTTCAACAGATAATAAGATGGTCGAAAACCAAAAAAAATATTCTATGTGAGGTATCTACCATTTATAACCATTTATTCGATTAAAAAAAAAAATGGTAACCTGGTTAAAAACAGTTAACAGATTATGGGCACGTTTTTGAGAAAAATGAGATTTGCATTATTTGCTTCAAAAAATTGTACGGCAAGTACCAATATTTTTGGTCCCAACAAAATAAAAAAAAAGTTTAAAGAATATCAACCCACCCGTTTAGGCTGTAGCTGAAAGGACAGGACAGACAGAATTGAGAGACCCACTTTTATCGACTTCGCTATCATCGTAATGTCAACTTCGATCAAAATCTCAAGTTCGATTTTGTTTACACATCCATAACTTGCCATATATGTAGTACCAATATCGATGATGCGAGAAGTCCAAAAAAGGTACATTCGGAATCCCATTCTATTTGTCTTTGCAGACAACATTTGCAGTAAAACATTTAAAACCTTCTAAACAATTAGAGTGAGCAATAATTTTCTAAGAAGACATTTCATAAGTTTAAGTTAAAAGTGAAAAAAAAGAACTGACAGATGGGTATTTCTACAGTTGTTACATCTTCCGCCAAGACATTTGTGTTTATTCCATTCTACCACATCGAGAAAAAACAAAAAAGTTGCAGTAACAACTTGTGTGTCTGGTCTTAAAAACAAAAAAACAAAGGAATTGTGTGCCATTTAATTTTGTTGTTATGTATATTAAAATTTCGTTTTTGTTTTTATTTATTTATTTGACTAATTATTCTTATTTTTTGTGTTTTCTCATAATTATTTTATCTTAATATTTTCTTTTCTAGAAATGCTACAACAGTAACACAACGACGATTTCCCAATGATTTTCTATGGGGTGTTGCTTCATCATCATATCAAATAGAAGGAGCTTGGAATGAAGATGATAAAGGAGAATCCATATGGGATTTTATGACACATAGATCACCAGAAAAAATTGCCGATCAATCGAATGCTGATATCACTGCCGATAGCTATCATCAGGTAAATTATTTTTTCATTTTTGAATGTAAAAAAAAAAAAAAATCTGAATTAAAAATTTGATTGAACTCTACTCTATAAGATTGGAGTTTTTTCATCTTCAAGTTTATATGGAGCGACTGCTGAATTTCACATATATGTTTAATTATCACCAAAATCCCCTTTCAATTCAAGAAACCCATTAAATTTAATTGACTTAATTTAAAAATTATATAATTTTGCAGAAAAATTACTTATTTCTGCGATCTCAGAAATTCTGAGAAAGATAAGCATGATTCTCCATTAAATCGAAATTTTGGTCCATTGCTGTCAATGATTTTCTGAGTCAGGAATATTAATTTGCCTTCAACAATTTCGGATTGCAGGTGTCAATGGCACAGTGGATGTAGTGCTTACTTATAAGTCTGGGTTGTAACCCTATATACTCGAAGCAGTTCCCCTTTATTTATCAAAAATCTTTGTAACTATTTCACTATAGAAATTACCGTTGTATTATTGACTCGCACAATTTAATATCTGTCAGAAATATCTGTTCAGTTAATTCCAGTGTCAAATCATCAAATTTGTTGACTTCACTGAAAATCTTGTTTCAGGAGGTAACACAATCGGTCTTAACCTCGAAATCAGGATGACCTTGCACTGAAAAACTGTATATATTTCTGATCTGCCTTCACAACGCTGCTCAATTATTTATGACAACTTAAACATAAATACACCCTTGTAAGCTCTTTAACTACCCCTGAGTAAAGAGAATTTTAATTTTTGCTTCAAATTTCGTCAAACAATTTCACTTCTTAGCATATTTTCAAATTATTAATTCAAGTCATCAGCATTTAGTAGGTTATTTTAGTAATTTTAATTTAAAAATAAATAAGACAAGCTTTGTTTTTTTTTTGTCACTAAACAGGTTGCCGCCATCAGTTAATTTTGGTTTTATTTGTTTGTTTTGAATTAAATGATTTGTTTATTAAAAAAGACATAAACCACAAATTTTATTTACATACATAGGTTTGCAGGTAGATATATAGATTTAGATTAAAACAATAAATTTCATTGAATTTGAATTCTGAATATAAAAAAAAATTTAAAAGAAAATATATTTTTTTTAAATGCAAAAAAAATGTAAACGAAATAATAAAATTTGATTTAAATTATGGAAAAATACCAAACAATAATAATATATTCAACCGCAAAATCTTATAAAAACAAAAATATTGAAATCTATATATACTTGACATAATATTCCACGAACTTTGCTAATTTCGATCCTCTAAATTCGAGTCTAAAATTTATTGATATAAAACTATGGACGTCTATGTAAATGATCTCGTGATGTAAATGCTGAATAGAAATGGCAAGTACATAGACCGCTTATACTGTGGCAGACAGAAGAGTTTTTTGCAAAGCTTTCGGTAGAACTTATTCTTCCACTTTCGACAATAAACTTGACGATCTTTGAAATTTCGATTGGCACGTTATATATATGTATACCGTTATAACTAAACCACTGAACTTAAAGAAGGTTGAAGGCAAGTAATTCATTGCTTGTGTAGGTCATCTTTGGTATTAAAAGTGTCATCGAATTGCTAATCGAGCTGAGGTGAAAATTTGTATGCATCGCAGAAATTTCTCTCACAAAAAATCTCAGATAATAGAAATATTCTTTATAACTTTCTCAAGAGGGCTGTTGAATTCGGAATTCGGAGTAAGAAAACGGTCCTAATATTAATTATGAAAATTAAAAAAAAAAAGAAAGTTTTTTCATGATTAAGTTGATGAAGTTCATGAATGATTACCTAGAAAGGTGACGTGTAAATCTAGGTATACTTTTTTTTCTATAAAATTGACTCCAACAGAACGAAAACAGTTTGCCTTTTCAAAGACAGAGATATTTTAAGTCTGTTTCTTTACGGTTTGGAAAAAGTTCGGGAAAAAGCTTTGCCTCGAGCTTTTTGATATTGTTGAAATGAAGATTAAGGAAAAGCATTTGGCATGTTTTTGATTTGTTTCTGGATAAAAATCACATTAAAAACTATCAGTAGTTTGACTAGCTAAAAAAAGGCAGTCAGTATAGGTAAAATGTTCGAGTGGATTTTAGCTAGAGGAAAATAAAATAAATTAAAAAAAATTTCAAAAAGGTCTGGCAATTTCGTGCGAGAAAAAAGTAAAGAAACACATTTTAGGTAGATTTGGGATACCACGCGGGCGAGTAAAGAAACAGAACTTTTTATTAATGCCTTTGTCAGTTTATACTGACAGCTATTTCCACTTCGATTGTCATTTCAGAATTGACCGTTCATTGCCATTGAACAATGTTTTCACAACTGTCAGTTGTCTTCGATTTTTAGTTACCTAAAATTGTACTTTGTAATTTAAGTCAGTAGATACTATAAAAGATTTAAATCTTGTTGTGTCATTGTTATTTATAATTTTTGAAATTAATGAAATGAATTTTATGTAGTAGTTTGAAGCAGTAAAAAGGAAACCCCGTGGTTTAAATTCTAAATATGTTCAAACTTTTAAACTTTTTGTGTCAGGGATTGATGCATCTCCATGATTCACTGTTTAGACATGATTTGCTGAGACTCTTTCTTTTTTTTAAAGTGAAAATATCCGATTGATTGTGTCTTCACCCATTCCTCATCTGATTTTTCTTGACAATCCGCAATAATTTTAAAACAAAATATATCCTGACATTTAAACTTCATTTTAACTTTAAAGCTTTCTACTAATTTTTTTTTTTATTTTTAAAATTTTTTTAACTAAGATCATACTTACCCTATTTTCTTACAAAACTATAGCTGAGCCTGTCTAAAATAGTGACAGTTCATGGAAAAGAGTAGGCAAACATACCATTTTCACATTAGTAACTGTCAAAGTGACATTTTGATTAAGATGAAATCTTTTGAATTTAACTTTAAAAAAATGTTAAAAAAATAATACGATGTTTACTCGTTTAAAATTTGGAAAAATCCTGTTTTCAACTTAACATCATACTGAAAATTCTATAACATCGTACTAAATAGTCTTAAATTTTATGCCATTGACCTTGAATATTCGATTGACAGATTTCATGAGCAACCATATTGACAGTTTTCGAAAATTTTGCATAAATAACAAGCTCTCTCTTCTAAAACTTGTCGTTAACATACCTACAATGAAGTATATAATTAATTACAGACATCATACTAAACACAAGTTTAAAAATAAATTCACGTTTTAATAAACGAACAATTAAGCTAAAAATAAGTACACGATTAATTTTAGATTCTGGTTTAAAGCTAAGCTGCTATATAATATTTATACATATATCAATATATTCTAAATTATTACGTAACAATTGAGCCCTCAGAAAATTAGTTCCAAATTTGTCAATAAATTATCATAAATTATTGTGAATATGTATTAAAAAAAATATATGTATATAATCAAATATTTTAAGCGTATTTTAATTCTTTAAAGTTGTTGTCACTAATTTGGACTCCGCACCGCCGCCGCGCCGTCCGCGAGAGTTTATGAAACAATAAAAATTAATTTATCAATAAAACATTTAATCTTGCCACGAGCCACAAAAATACCCAAACAAAAATCTTAAATTTAATCATTTAAAAAATTAAACAATCATATAAATATTGAAAAGCAAACTTCTATATAATTGACATTGGACATACATACATATATAATTACCATGAGAAAAGATTTATAATCCATTCGCGATGTATAATTTATTGGAAATTTATTTTTAAACCAAGAAAGTTGTAAGATATAGGTAGATCAATAAAATACTTAACTGCCCACCTTAACTTTGATTTAAGATCAAACTCAAAACCCCACCCAACATAAGTTTTGTTGTATATAATAAATTAGAGCTGCAAATAAACAAAGGAAAAATAAATTAAAAAATAATTGTACATTTTTATTAATTGACAACTACTTATTCTTTTTTTTAAGTTGCATTAAAGCATTCTTTTTTATTACCCTTAACCTAGCAAAGTGGCAACTAGATGCCGAAAAGATCGTAATTGAAACAAAGAAATCACCTTTCTGCTCTAATAAATCCATAAGAAAAAAAAATACACAACTCCACCAAACTGTCAAATATATGTATAAAGATTAATGGTTGTCAAATTGAATGATCAAAAACGGTATAATAAAAATTCCAATTAAAAGTAATAATGTTTAATTCTAAAAATGAACCCTCCCATTTGAATTAAGATATTAAAAAAAAAACTCACACATTAATAAACACACCAACTGGATATTTATAGCCAGAAGAGAGAATAAATTTTCAATTTCGTCAATAATATCGGCCAAACAACCTGTAATGTTAATTACTATCGCACCTGGCTCCATCTACATACATTCACACAAATGTGTTCTTTTAGTCGACGACGACGACAACAAACTCATTATTCTATGCAAATGTGCATGGCCAAAGCAGAATTGTTGTTATGCGGGGTTAATAATTATAAAGTTTGACTTAACGCGATTGCCGATTAGCCCGATTTGATTCGAACATCTGTAACTGCTAATTCTCAAGGGGTTGGTGTTATAATAGCTTTCTGGACAACAACCGGTCCAAACATCAAGTCCGACACACCCAGTTTATATACTTAAATATATACTAAGCGCGTGTCACTGTCTTTTTAAGTTACAATTAATAAATCAGTTTGCCTTTTTTTTATAGGTGAATGCAGTGTTTATAGAAGGCTTATATGTATGTAGTTATTTTTATTATTATCTAAGCCTGAAGTTCAAATTCGCGTGCTGCATTATTTCAAGGCCTGAATTCTTAAGCCAAAGACAAAATATTATTATATGAATCTGATTGTAAACATCAATATAAAATTACATGCGATCAGTAACAACTTAGTCGATGGTTCGAATTGATTTGCTGAGTTGTGAAGGAACCTCAAGATTCCTAAAGAAGATAGATTGGTTTCTTAAGAGGCTATCATCATCATAATCATTCAAATGGAGCCACTTTAATTTACAAAGCTCGAGAGTTTAAGGCTAATATAATAATTTAGGTTATAATATTTGACTTCGACCCCACGGACCACAGTCAATATCATGGTGAACAACATTTTTTCGTCGTTTTATACCTGCAGATTATATACCCATAGCATCAAAGATGCATTGAGTTTGCATTATGAATTACTATGGAGAGATAATGCCAGTGTTAACTTTCAATATTTCTTAAGTAGCCAGGTATATGTAGATATTTATCGGTTTTAATTTCAATTGATATTCCATACAGCAGCTAGTTTTATGTATTTTATTAATGGGGGAGGCGTGAAATTGTGTTCAAGAGGTGGAATCTATTTGCTAAATTTAGCATTCAAATGAAAGACTACAACATATAAGCTCGTGTTAAGGAATCAGAATATTTTTCACGATGACAGTCAAGCTGTGTGATCAATTAGAGAGATTGTTAGGCACACTTATAGGTGAAATAAGCAAGTTTTCATGTACATACATATCATGTGTGCTTATTAATTTAAGAATGTCAAAGTATTGTTTTGGTCAGAAAACTTAAGACATAGTGTTAGTTCAGAATAAATTAGGTCTCGATAGTGAATGAGTTGCGGAGCAATTCAGATTTAATTTTGACATTTCGCATATATAGGTATTTAGGTAGTAAAAAATTAAAAAAATGAGTCTAACCCAGTGTTTCCCAACGTGGGGTCTATGCCCCACAGGGGAGCAATTTGATTTTATAGGGGGTTAATTTAAAATTATTCTGCATTACACTTCATTCCGAAAAATCTATGCTTCTTGTGTTTTCACCCTTGGAGATATATTTCTGAACGCATCCAGGATATGTCATTCATCAAATACAGATTTAACGCCATAAATGAATTACTGATAAAGAAAAAGAATCGTCTGGATTTAAAAAAAAGAAATGAAACAGAAGTTTTCTTAAATTTTAAACTGACAAAATATCTATTTGCAAGGAGACATCTAGGGCAAGGATTTCACTAAACTTAAATACTACATACATGTTTATTTTCTATGGATTTCTTTCTAATATGCTGAACGACCGCTATAGTAAATGTGAAAGTCGAACGACCGAAAATTTCAATTTTAAGTCTTCTTTCAATTTTTTTTCGTAAGATTAAAAGAGAATGGGTTGAAAAGTTAGCAAAGTAATAAAACGAGAGAGGAAACAAATGAAATTAATGCGCTAGTATTGGTGCAAATAATGAGCTGCGCGCCATGTTCGTTCCATGAAAATGTCGGTACGACAGTCGCTGAATGTGAACGCTACCAAAACGACTTGGGTCGAGCGATACGTCGTTGAATATGAACCTCCCTAATATCAGACATTCAATTTTTTTTATTGAATAGATTTTGTTTGTTAAAAATTTTTTAGGCATAATAGGTGCGTTCAGAGAAATGGGAACTCAGAGATTTTTTTCCTCAGAGTTTTTTGACAGCAAAACTGAGAAATTTTGCTAAGGAGTCATGTTCATTTAACTAAGATTGCTGGGATCTCTAAAATCATGAGTGGATATGAGGACTTTGGAAATGTTCTGGTGGGACAAAACCAAAAAAAAAGGTTGGAAAACACTGGCTCTAACCCTTCAGTAGCTCATTCATGGCATTCTGTAATCGGACTGATTATTTTCGTCATCTGAAATCTATGGAAAATGAAATAAAACTCATATGATTTGTTTCAATTTCATAGTTTTTCTACTAATTTTATTGATACGAGAGTTAAAGAACGTAGACACTGGTGTGTATTTTGTCCACTCCGAAGAGAATTGGTTGAAAAAAGAAATCGGGATTTTCATACAAACTATCGACAAAAACGGGGTAATTTACTGTCGCTTATAATACAGCTCCCTTCAATATAAGAGCTTAGCGCCGAAAATTCACAATTTGCTGTCAAAACCCATAGAAAAAAAAAAACGGTTTGGAGAAACTTGGTAAAATTTTGAGTTAAACAACAAGCATAACTGCGCTTAAATCTTCATACCATAATGCATGTGCAATGTGCATTTAACCGATTATAGCAATATATCCCTCTTTCGTGTATTCACAAAATATTAAAATCTTCAATTTGATGAAATTGACATTTGTACATAATTTTGACAGGAAATACTTAGATTTTCTGAGGTTTGTTTATAAAATCCAAACTTCTGTGCAAACTTCTTTAAATGTAGGTATAAAACCGCACTTGAAATTTTGCATCTGTCAGATTCATTAAAGTAGCAGCTTTCACTTTTGACATTTACAAATTTGCTCAGTTTTATATTAATTTCTTTATTTTGCATTTTTTTATATAATTCATTTTAAATTAAAGCTTTTTTTGAGTTTTAACTTCTGTTTATTATAATTAAATTTTTGTAAATTACCCCGGGAACTTTTTCCTGGCCAGTTTGTCTTTGTTTTAGTACGGAATCAATTTACAAAACATTTAATATCCTTCTCGTATTTGTTACGTGCATCCTCATGGGTTGAAAAATAAATATGAATTGTTTTGATAAGAATTTAATAATGGTTTGATTAAAAAATCATTTATACGTAATGTACTTAAACCCAGGGTTTTTTTTTTTATTCCCATTTTTCGATTTTATTGACTTTCCTTTTTTCGTGTATTTGATTAATTTAATATAATGTTTATCTTTCCCAACATCATATTAATTTTTTTTTTCTTATTGTTCATTTCAGTGGCGTCAAGATGTCCAAATGATCCGCCAGTTAAATGTTAACATCTATCGATTTTCTATCGCATGGCCACGTATCCTGCCAACGGGCTATATGAATCACATCAGCAGCAAAGGCATCAAATATTACAGTAATTTAATCGATGAACTTCTCAAATACAACATAACTCCCATGGCCACAATTTACCATTGGGAATTGCCACAGCGACTTCAAGAGTTGGGTGGCTGGACCAACCCAGAGATAATTCCGGTCTTCAAGGACTATGCTAGATTGTTGTTTGAAATGTTTGGCGGACGCGTTAAGGTAAATAATTTTAGTACAAGTTTGGTTTTTTCAAGAAAATATGTAGAACATTTTTTTTTTTTTAATTATTATTGTAGATTTGGACAACAGTAAACGAGCCATGGCACGTTTGTGAACATGGTTACGGTGTAGACTATATGGCCCCCTCTTACGATTACCCAGGTATTCCATCTTATTTGTGCGGTCATAATTTATTAAAAGCTCATGCCGAAGTTGTTCATATGTACCGCAGTGATTATCAAGCAAACCAACGAGGTAAATAAATAATAATTTAAATAAAATTAATTACACTTCTATTAAACGGTGGGTGTTACCAGGGAGTTTTCTAAATAGCACAAAATTATAGTATATGTACCTACTTGTTTTCAAGTTCTGATTTTTATTCGTTTTTTCCATTTATATAATAACTTTTATTTTTTTTTTCAATTGTAAAGGTAAAATTGGTATTACTTTGGATGTTTCATGGCCAGAAGCAAAGACAAATTCTGACGAAGATAAAGAGGCCTCCGAGCGAGCAATGCAGTTCTATGTAAGTAATTTTCATAAGTTGTTCCATAAAAACACTGATTGATAAGTTATTAAACTTGATTTGACCTCAAAACATGTCAAAAAATTACTACATTTAGTTTTTTATACCAATCAAATAGTTTTTGGTCGAAAGATGTGTTAAAACGAGGTTTTTAAAATGATGTTAATTTAATTTATTTTATTATTTTATCTTTGCTGGAACATTTAACTCAAATTTGAACATTTTTAGTAACTCAAGTTTTAGATTGTTTTTATACCAATCAGTATTTTTCTTGATGGAAAAACAAAAATCAATTTTTACTCGTAAATGAAATTCCTAACATAATTTAAATTGAATTTTTATTCTTTTTGCTGAAATAATAAATTGGTCGAAACTGGTCGAAAATACTTCATTTTCTTAATTTTAAGATTAAAATTAAGTACATTTCGTAATACCAGTCAATATGTTGGAAGTGTTACTTCAATGATTTTAAATAAAACAAATAGTAAAATTCTCAGTAATGAACAAATTTCTCAGTAAAATTCTGTTGTTTATACCATTTAATAGGTACCTAATTTTTGTTTTAATTGAAAATGGCTGATCATTCAATACAAACAAAAAATACATTACGAAAATATTCTGAGAGTAAATAAGTTAAAAATCGATGTTATTGACATTTTTATGTCTGAGCTATATGTGGCTTATTGGTATAAACAAAAGTCTGCCTTCTTACACCACCATTGTAAAAAATAAAAACTTTTTGGTTATGTAATTTTGACATTTCTAGCGCCAATATCTAGGCATAGAACGAATATATAAGAAAAATACTTAATTTTGCAATGTTTCTTTTAATTGGTATAAACTGATCTACGCACGAAGCGAATCGAAAACAGTAGGAACTTTTAGTAAATTTTATTTCACGGCAGATGATTTATCATGCTCTAAAGTCTAAAGGATATTTAATTTCTTAACATTATTTACTTGCCTAAACTGGTATACAAATTTCCATAAATCTTAATCGATTGAAAATTTATTATTAGATAAATACGAAAATTGATAGAATTTTTTTTACCAAATTTACTTTTTAAATTATATAAAACATTACATTAAAGACTTCAGGTTTATAATAACAAAAAATAATGTATATGTATGTAATTTTTTTTGTGATACATACATACCTACTAATAAAAACAAAAATATCAAAAACCTTCGTTTATACCATTTATTCTTAACAACTTACAGGTTGGTTGGTTTGGTCATCCAATATTTTCGAAACGTGGCAATTATCCACAAGTTATGATTGATCGCATCGCTGGAATGAGCAAGGAACAAGGTTTTACTCGATCACGTTTGCCATCGTTTACATTGGAAGAAATTCATAGTATTCGCGGCACTTCAGACTTCTTTGGAATTAACACATATACAACAAATTTGGTAACACCGAATGGTCACAATAATACTGGTAATTTCCGGATTCCATCGTATAATCATGATATGGGTGTTATTGAGGAACAAGATCCGACCTGGCCAGGATCTGGATCACCATGGTTGAAGGTAAGTGTTTTTTTTTTTTTAATGTTATTTGCAATTTTATAACAATTTATTGGGAGAAAAAAATAAGCTTGTTCTAAAGAGAAAAGTGCGAGGTCGGTTTCCCTACAGGCTAAAAGACAATTTTTATTCGTTAATTTGAAAGGCTAAAATGACAAGTATAATTAATTAATTGAAAATACTGGGCCAACCTCTTTTTTGTTCCTCTCTTACATAAAGTCGATTACTTGAATAAAATTATAACACAACCTACCTCCTTAGCTATCAAATTTAAACTTTCAGTTCCTTGTTGCCAAAACCGTTACTGGGATATAAAATTAAAACGTGCCCCTTAATGGTTTATCAACCCCAAGGCCTTGACTGATTTATATATGATTAACAAATGTGGAATTTTAACACCCGTTACATTATTTAAGGAACAACAAAAAACAAATACAAGTTATTTTTAAAAATATACTCATCCTTGAGTTTGTTACTAATGATGCATTCTGAATAATGTAAAATTACTTTTATTTGGAATTCGATATACAAGAAAAGGAAAACCCAACAGAATACTCGTATAAACAAAAATAAATCACTTCACATAAACTGGTATTTCCACTTACAATAAAATAATAATTGTTTAGTAAAGTAAATCGATTATTTTCTAAAAAGTTGACCTTTTGATTATGTATCCGCATTCAGATATAGTTAAAAGGAATACAAAAGTATAGAACAAATTAACTTCTAAATTCAAAGTATTATAACTGTAGTTTTAACTGTTTGCGCAAATTACAGAAAAATTGTTTTCATCTGAAATATTTTTGACAGTTCATTAAATCTGTAAATTGCTCGTTTTTGTTTTTGTTTCTGTTTTTTTTTTAATGTGGTTTCAGACTGTTTTGACATTTCCTTTTAAAAGCTATTTAAATGGATTTCATACGTAATTTACGTACCTATCATACCAGCAACAAAGTCACAGCTTTAATTTTGATGAAACTGTCAGATGTAAAATTATAAATATTTGCTTTCAAAAAATACATACATATGTACATATGTAGATACATAAACAGAATGTTATTTTCATAAAAGTAAGGAATTTGACGTTTATGAATAAGAGAGAGTGGGATATATTACTATTTGGTAAAAAGAACTTTTGTCCTTTATTAAGGTACAGGACGTAGAACTATCAAGATAGAACTTTAATAGTAAAAATCTCACTTAAGCAAATGTCATACTCGTAAACCAGCGAAATGTAGTTTTCCGAATTGTCAAAAAAGAAGACACACATAAGACATTTAATGAAATTAATTATCTATTTCCTTTTTTATTCATAAAAAGTTAACAAACAGACATGTACACGTTTCGAGTATAATGACAAAATTAAACGTCAGTTGAGTTTTTAAATTATGAAAAATTCTGTCAGATTTTATAGATTAAAAGGAAAATAACAAGAATTTAGCAGATGTAATGACATTTTGTTAGTCGTGTAAATACAGCATATAATTTTCTTATGAATTTAGTTTTAGTTTAGTTTTAGAAATTTTTTCCACAGAGGAGAGATACCCTAAGAGTATGTATATTTAAAATGTCCGCTATTTACAATTTTCTGCGGACAGAAATTCACAGTTCAGCTTAATATACATACATATGTATATGAATGTGAAAGTAGAAAGTAAAAGAATTATAGTCAAACGTTGTCTTGTAATGGGTGATTTTTTAAGAGGTTTAGAACTTTAAAAAAAAAAAAAAAACACAAAAAATTCGAAAAAATGAATGAAATATTTATTTGAATCGATAGTTTGAACCTTGCAATTTAATGTTTAAAGATAATTTCATGCAAATGTTGACCGCGGCTGCGTCTCAGGTAGCCCATCCGCTGAGTCCAATTTTGGCATACTCTTTCACACATATCGGCCGGTATCTCACGAATGAATGCATGGATGTTGGCTTCCAGTGCGTCAATCGAAGCGGGCTTGTCCCTATAGATATTAGCCTTGACATACCCCCACAAAAAATAATCTAATGGTGTCAAATCGCACGATCTAGGCGGCCAATTGACCGGCCCGAAACGTGAAATTAACTGTTCACCAAACTCGCCTCGCAATTGCGCCATTGTTTCGCGTGCTGTGTGGCATGTGGCACCGTCTTGTTGAAACCACATATCATGCAAGTCAAGAACTTCCATTTCGGGCAAAAAAAAGTTTGTTATCATCGCTCGGTAGCGTTCACCATTGACAGTAACGCTGCGATTCGCATCATCTTTAAAGAAATATGGCCCAATAATGCCGCCGGCCCATAAACCGCACCAAACAGTGGCTTTTTCGGAATGCATTGGTAGCTGTTGCAATGCTTCTGGCTGATCTTCACTCCAAATGCGGCAATTTTGCTTATTTACGTACCCATTCAACCAAAAATGAGCCTCATCGCTGAACACAATTTTTCGATAAACAACATTTCGAACCGAGCACGAATTTTGATAGTAAAATTCAATAATTTGCAAGCGTTGTTCATTTGTAAGACGATCCATGGTTAAATTGCAAACCAAACTGAAGCTGTTTGACAGTGACACAAGGTACTAAACACACGTCAGCTGTCAAAACCAGTGTTGCCAAAACCAAACCAGCTTAAAAATCACCCGTTATATCATGAGTTTATTATACAGATTACCTACTGGTGATTGTTTGAATTTGGGTTACCATAATTTTGACAGCTTCGAGATGATTTTATCCTGGCTTCCTCAAAATTTGGAAGTTACTGAGTTTATGATGTGCAAAAAGTTAAGGATCCAATATTGCCAATTGCGTCGTCAGAAATTTGAAGGAAAATACAAGAAAAATGCCAATTTATAACAGTTATAACAGTTTATCGCCATTAAAAGCAGGTGTGCATTAACGCACTTTTTGTGGCTTGAAAAAAAAAAAAAAGCTGCGAGAAGTATATTCATAACGGTGGCGCGGGGTAGGGGTCTAAGGAGTCACATTAAAAGACTTCAGTGCATACTTTATTTTATTCTTTAGAATAATGAAACAGCAAGCATTCATAATTATTGGTGTTAACATTATAATCACTCAATCTATTTCTCTATAATTGTAGCAAATTAAGATGCAAACATTATTGATAATTTGTTAATAATCTATATATCCATTTAATGGAAATCCAGTTAATATTTTCTACGTTTTTGCATATTAAAAAAAATGATATACATATGTATGTACATGTGTAGTTATAGGCAATCTATTTACATTTTGTGCAATTTTTTAATAATCTTATACACTTTTTTTTTATTTTAAGACTTGGCAAAGCTGTTGATACATAATATATCTTTGAATTTTATTGTCGCTTTATTGACATAACCACTGAGCTGATGACATATTAAATTCTTAATTAGCATTTAGCATATCAAGTTATTTTATTCAATTATTGAAATGGTTATAGTTTTAATTGATCGTCAAAAAGTTGTTTGACATAAACTGTCATAAATATCAAAACTTAAAGATCGACGAGTATTCGGTTTGATTCTTTGTTGAATTTTCTTCGGAATTATTTATACTTGTTTAAGATGCTTTAAGTCAGAATGATAATCAAAAAATTAACAGTTAGCTTAGAATGTATACTGCAAAATCAACATGGGATAGTGCTTTTAATAACTGGATCTATTTTAAAGATTTTGTTGTCTTCTTTTTTTGACAATCTTTGACTAAAGTTCTGATTAGTTAATCGACTCATATACATACTGGATCATAAGACCGGAAAAGAAAAAAATCATAGTTATGTTTTGACGCGCATAAATGGGTTATCAATTAAAAAATAAAACTTTTTCTTAAATTAAGTATTAACAGTCGTATTTATTAGATTTTTGTCTACTTAGACACTGTCTAACTATTTTCAAATTGGTGGAAATATGCTTTATTTAATAAAAATAAATATCACATTTTTCACGGTTAAAACAATCTACTCTTGTGTCTAAGTTAGGCAGCTATAAGACAACAAGAAACAAGGTTTTTGAACACATTTTCCAAAGTTGGACAGTTGTCTAAAGTTTGACAGTGTTTATAAATAAGACCATAAGTATTTATGTGCCGAATAACTAATCAGAACTTTACTTAGGCATTGTGAAACAGGTCCTTTAAAACTAGTTTTTAATCTGGTGAATATAGATGGCCTTTTAGTTCTGTGTCAGTTGTGTAAAAGAAAATAACAAGAACTACATGAAAAAGAAACAAACATAAAAGAACAAAAGAGATGAATGTAAATTTAACACTAATGTCACTTTATGATCAGTATGTTTTTATTCTCATCTTAATTGATCATCATTTTAACAATAATAAAACACAGCTATTGTCAACTTATATCATATAGTCAACTTGTTCATTAGGTGTTAATTGTGTTGAGTCAATTTCACAATCAGGTTTAATTATATCATTAAAATGGTTTGAATCTTTTTATCTATGTATATACACATCAAGATACACATATGAGATAAGTGTCTGAAACCACGACAATAACGGCAAGATGGCATTACGATTCTTATCATTAGAATTTTAATTTAAACCAGTATGGAAAGTAGAATTTGAATAATTTTTTATTTTAAAAAGTTTATTTTTAGAATGGAACGGAGCTTAATTTATATTTGCATGTACGCAATTATCATTATACCCATTTTGTTGGTTCGTTTGTATTTTAATTTTGGTATAAACAACAAATTTAAAGCATTCATATAAATTCTGAGAATTATTCTTACAAGGTTTGTCTTTAGTTTTGACTGACCATAATTAGGTACATGATTCCTTGCAACATTTTCGATAATCGATATCCCAGAGCTATTAGATTTATACATTTATGTTGAAGATTTTACAAAATTATTTTCGAAAACATTTTAATTACATAGCTTGTAAAGGGTCATACATTTCTTGGTTTTAAGTTGGTAGCGCTGGCACCTGTCAAACTCAGCTGTCATTTGAAGTGTCATTATATTAGTTGAATGTTTGCCATTTACGATAATGGATCGTTTAACAATCGAACATCGCGTTAAAATTATTAAAACTTACTACAAAAGTGGTGATTCAAACGCAGCCACTTTTCGCCCATTATGCGATGATTATCGTAATCCATGCTCTGTCGAAAATATTGCTGCTGCAAGTGCTGATGATCCGAATTTATCGGTTTTACCGGCGTTCGCAGCAATTAACCGATTTTTGTTGGTCGGCGATTGAAGATTATGACTTGGACGACATGTCCAAAATGAGTCAACAAGCCACACAACACGACCAATTATGGCTTTATTGCGTGAGAAGTTTCCTGGTCGCGTAATTTCACGTTTTGGCGACGTCAATTGGCCACCAAGATCATGCGATTTGGCGCCGTTAGATTTTTTTTCTGTGGGGCTACGCAAAAGACCGTGTTTACGCGAATACGCGTTACTTTCGAAACCGAAAAACGAATGACCCATTATGTGTGTATGTAAAATAAAACTCTTGCTTTTGGTTTACTTGATTTGATATGTTCACCGTAGGGAGTTATTTCTTTGTACCACAGAGTTTTTCTCCCATTCTCTCGTCTTCAGATTCATCCGATTTATATTTTTGTCCCGTGTCAATGTTTCCGATATTGTTACCTCAGAATTTAGAAAGACTTTTAATAAAATGTCTTACCAAATTATCGAAAGATATCAAAAGTATTGTTCAGATTTTCAAATTCGATTAGAATTTCATCAAAATAAGGCGAATTCTGATTACCTTGAGATATGATCTCAAAGATCAACACAATTAATGTCACAATCTTATACAAAACGATTGTTCATTAAGTTTCTCAAAACATAAAGCCATCTTAAACCTTTTTGTTCCATAAATTATACAACTTTTATATCTCATAAAATGTCTGATTATTCATCCCTATAACTTTCCCCCCCCCCCCCAATTTGTGGCAATTTTTCTTGTGAAATGAAACATTAAAATGAGCTTATTCAGCATCTTGCAAGGCCATTAATGGCAAAAAACCCTTTCATTACCCTCGAACACTTCCATTGTGAAAAGAGAGAGACACACTTAAACAAGCCAATTTTCCATCAGAAATTAATTTAATTTAACCACACACACAAACTTTCTGTTCGTGCCCTCCGCCTCATCGCCACAACATGTATTTCTCTGCAAAGTATTCAAAGAATAGAACTACTTATAATAGGGGAGGCTTATATTTAATCTTCCAGACAGCATCATTTCGTCTTCTCCAGATGCAGCTCTTTATGTTTCTATGTACATATATACTGCAACCCCTCATCCACCGCACATTCTTTTCTTATGAAATAATAATAGGTACAATGAGATGAGACAAGTTCAATAACTTCCTGAATCCTCACAATAACAACACTACTATAACAACCCCCACCAACCAGCCTCCTTCTTTTATATCCGTAAATGTATTTTCACCCTTACTTCCTTTTCCTTGCAGGTTGTTCCGTTTGGGATGTACAAACTCTTGATGTGGATCAAGCGGGAATACAACAATCCACCGGTTATAGTGACCGAGAATGGAGTCAGCGATAAGGGTGGCCTCGAGGACTATGCTCGTGTAGATTATTACAACTCCTATCTGACATCTGTTCTGGATGCTATCGAAGAGGGTGCCAACGTCAAGGGATACATTGCATGGAGTCTCATGGACAGCTACGAGTGGAAAGCTGGTTTTACGTAAGTTTTTTTTTTTTTATAAAATTTGAATGATGCAACTTTCAATCTGCAACCCCAACAAAATCAATAAATAATCGATTCTTCTATATCTACATTTATAAAATCCACAGTGAGAAGTTCGGTCTATACCATGTTGACTTTAATCATCCAGATAAGATTAGAACTCCAAAGGTTTCCGCCAGAGTCTTTGCCAAAATCTGTGAGACA
Source organism: Epistrophe eligans (assembly GCA_951394125.1). Lineage (NCBI taxonomy): Eukaryota > Metazoa > Arthropoda > Insecta > Diptera > Syrphidae > Epistrophe > Epistrophe eligans. The sequence goes on from OX596029.1 coordinate 30,715,326, forward strand.
AATGTTATTGACTGGCATTACAGACCACAAGTGGATCCGGTTGTGATAATGAATGCTCGAAGGAGTTCATCCGGAACGAGTACTAATATTGCCTGTCTATCAACAGTTCTGCTGTGTCTGATGATTGCAGTGAATTTATTTAGGAGATAGAGTAGTGTGTGTTTGCGTGAATGTATATGGTTCAAATCTTAACTTAAATGAAAGATTCGTCGAAAATAAAATATAAACATTAAGTTTTGAATCTTTTTTTGAAAAGAAAAAGTCCAAAATGATTACTTTTTATAGTCAAATTATTATTATTATTATAAATTACCTCCGAGAACTGAAGATATCGTGGCAAAAATGGGAAATCAGAGACCTTATAGCCAATTGAATCTGGCATATTTTACTTAAACACAAAAAAAAAAAAGAATCTAGTTAAGTTCCATTTATATAATTTTTAATATTTAATTATTTTATTATTATAACTTAAATTGTAATTTTTAATAATATGTACATATAAGAAGTTGAGTATTGCCTTTTTTTTGTTGATTATTGTGATTCTCATCAAATATTAATATTTTATGTATAATTGTTCGTATATCTATAAGGGATTCATAAATGTGTTTTGTTTATGTTTTTGAAATTATATACATACCTCGTTTTGTAAATAAATAGATTATTATAACGTTCATTATTTCAACAACAAAAAAAGAAGAAAGTATTTATACATTTTATTAAGAAAATAAAAATATAAGTTAAACTAAAGTTTTTTTTTTAATTAAATGGTTTTTCTCAGAAATATTAAGATTCCTGTCGAATTAAGTAAGTTAAAGGTAATATATCAAAGTGCAGGATATTCTAGTACCACGTAGGAACTTGCTTTTATCACACTGTGGTTTAAAAGATTTTTAAAGAAATAAATAGAAATAAATCAGTGCCTATCTGATTAATATTTAATTAATTGTACTATATAAACTTTTATTTTGATTTCTTGTTCGAAAACAAAAAATTTAGTTATATTTTAGTTATTCGAATTTTTTGGCAAAACCTGAAACGCAGATTTCCTAAAATTACTTTGGTCATAACTGGTATGAAGTTGGATAAAAATCTATAGAGCCGTTTTCGAGAAAATAAAAAAAAAAAAACTGGAATCTTTGTATGGCAACTACCCGTTTTAGATTATATTTAACAAAAATTCAAATTCTCACATAAAAACACTGTATCGAATTTAGAGCAAATCACCCGTTTAGGATCTAACTCAAATTGAAGTAAACACGCATAAACAGATAAACACCCTGACAAAAAAAAAATGTGTGAGTGCCGGGAACCACGGTTAAGATGTGTAAACATCAAATTAAATATTCAAGTGCTGGTTTTACATCACAAAACGCGACGAGTTCGAATTGTCAACCAAATTTCAATCCAAACTGAACTCGATCTTTCGATTTAGTTTGAAGTACGAACGAACGTACCCAATATTGAACGTATCCAATATTGAACGTAGATATCCAATTTAGATCAACGTATCGTAACGTGTAAGATCACAACGTACAGAAATTTCCAAGTTTTTAGTTTACCCTTCCGCCGGCATGTGTAAACACATCAAAAATTTCAAACGTGGACTTCGAATTCGATATTGGTTTCATTGTAAGAAAAGGCGTGATGATATAAGCGTGGATGCTATACAATATGTCTTTTAGAACGCATCCATTCACTTAATTGAAAATTAAGTCTCAACGTAAAATGGACAACAAAGGGCAGGTCATTATTTTTACATATAAAAAGTTACTAGCCTACCCGTGAGAGAATTCTCGCAATTACATAAAAATAAAAGAAGGACAAATTATAATAAAAAAGAACGGACGTAATACTAAATTGAACCGACCTAATGTCAAATGTCAAAATATTATACCAATAGGAAAGTGGAAATGTTTATTTTAAAGTTAATTTTTATAGGAATAATATTTAACAAATAAATTCACTTTTTTAAACAATTCTACTTCGTTTGACACCTCAATTGTCAAAATCGGTGTAGTATGAGATTCGAAAAGGGATTCAGACTATAGAAATAACTGGAACTGGAGCTGGAGATGCAACAGCTGTGAAATAGTGTCGTACGTGCTAATTTTGTGCCCACAATGCAGCTGAACAGCATTTTGTATATTAAAAAAAAAAACAATCACGGTCTCATTAGTCACTTTTTTTATTTCCGATAATTTTCTTTTAGTTAATAATAGGTGTGTTTTTTTGCAAGCCCGGTGGGAATTGCAGGAAAAAAACGAGCACAGGGATTAGTGACAGCAACACAAAAACAAAATGGAGTTTTCATACAAACTATCGATAACAAGTATATAATTTATGCCGGTAACACAGTTTTTCTGTGTGCTTAAGTTAAGCCCGGAGAATTATCTGGGTTTAGCTTAGCCCGTAGGGGATTAGTTGTTGTTGTATTTAACATGGTGATTGTTTAACACCGACGTTGTTTTTTTCGACCAATTCCCTCTGGGCTTACAAAAAAACACGCCTAATATTTTTCGCGAAAAAATAACCACAAAAAGCTTCGATATTTTTTTTCTTCATACAAATTGCTGCACGTGAAAAGTTAAAAGTTGGTGAACTCTTGCAGCACCGACTGCAATTGCATTGTGTTGTGTTCGCAACATTGAATTTGTGTGTATTGAATATTTTGACAGCCATTCCAGCAGCAGTTCCAGTTGAAGCTCCGTATCAATTGTGTTCAGGCAGTAAGTCGATTCACTAGATAATAATATACATACGTACTCTATGTTACAAAGTGTGAACTTTTGCACACACACTTTCTCGTTTCAGTTTGTTTCCTCTTTTACGTTAACTAATCGTTTATCCAACTAATTGCGTCAATTAGCTAATTAAAATGAATTAGTTTTAATTATTTTGGTGTTGTATTTAGTTAGGCTCTTTTAATCTACATAATATGATTTTTGAAAGTTTTTCTTATTAACTTCACTGATTAAAATAATTAATTTTTGATTTGAGTTAATTAATAGGACTATAATTGTCTATTTATTTATTTTTACAAAAAAAAATTGATAAAACGATCAAAATCTAATTTTTAATCCAAAGCTAAAAACCAAATGGATTAAGCTTACTCTGAGTTTTTGAGAAAATGGAAAATTAGGTACAAGTTGTAAAATCCACTACCTTTTGGAATTTATTACATTCATACCGTCATTTGTTTTTGATCAAAAAAATATGTCTAACACTTTGGTGTAAAATTTTAAACAAACTGACGGTTAATACAACTTAATAATTTTCTTAATTAACAACAGCTAAACACGTCTAAAACAGTTAAAGTTCATGCAAAGAAGTAAGCTAACATGGTATGTTTGTTTTCACATTTTTGACTGTCAAAGTAGCATTTGGAATTAGTATTATATTATACTTAAAAGATCAAGTAGATTCTTGGCAATTTTAATTTTAATAAAATGTTAAAAAGATAAAAGGCGTGTTTTTTTGTAAGCCCGGAGGGAACTGGACGAAAGAAACGACGTCGTCGGTGCTAAACAATCACCATGTTAAATACAACAACAACTAATCCCCTACGGGCTTAGCTAAACCCTGAGAATTCTCCATGCTTAACTTAAGTACACAGAAAAACTGTGTTACCGGCGTGAATTATACACATATTATCGATAGTTTGTATGAAAACTCCATTTTGTTTCCGTGATGCTGTCGCTAATCCCTGTGGTCATTTTTTTTTCGTATGCAATTCTACTCGGGCTTGCAAAAAACACGCCTAATATTACGATGCTAACTCGTTTAAAATTTAAAAAATCCTGTTTCTTGTCTAAAATTTTGCGCTATTATTTTTTAATATTTGTTCTTAAAAGACTCAAGCATTGAATACAGAATTGGCTTGTTCCTGTTTATAGATTCTAAAGTTGTCTAGATGGACATTGAGGCAGTATGCTGATAGATGTTATTGTTTTTAAAACTAAACTACACAGTTAACACGACACACCATAATAGAGGAATGTATTGATATACAAAGTGTTTTGCATAAAATGGGACAAAAGGTTAGAGCGTGTAGGTTGGGTCCATTTCCTACCATTAAGTAGGGGACCTAAAATAGCAAAACAAAATTAAAGAAATCTATTATTTATTTTTAAATCACGTTGTTTTATAGTTTGCTAGCAAAACCCCCGCCCGCTTCGCAGGGCGTTAAAAAAATAGTTTTTTTTATTTGTTTTGCAGCGAATGTGAAAAAAAAAATTATTAAAAATTAAAAAAAAAATGTTACCGGTGACAGGAATCGAACATGAGACTCCTCACTTCTAAAGCGGAGATCCTTCCACTCCACCACGAACTCTATTATTTCTGAATTGCGCAAATTACTAAATATTTTTCAAATCAGTAACCCATGTGACCAATTAAAATTTCATTTCTTTTTTTAACAGATTTTCTTTAATTTTTTATAATTTTTTTTTGTCCTAAACCTTCTACCCTTATTCCTCTTTAGTTTAAAAAAAAAATTAAGAAAATCGGTCAACCGGTTTGGCTGGTTAGCGAACGTACACAAAACAAAACTTTATTTTATATATATAGATAAAAAAATAATTTTCAAACTCAATTAAAGTGGTGCTGAGAACAAGTTTATTAAAATAAACAGAGAGAAGATATTGTGTTATTTCGAAAGAAGTGTGTCCGAGGAAGAAAAAAAATTTAAAATAAATTAACTTTTGAAAAACTTTTTTTTAAATAAATAGTTTGTTATGAGGAAAAAAAATTAAAAGTGTTCGGAACTGTTTTTTTTTTAATTTTTTGTAGTAGGTACTTATTTATTATTATTATATAATTATTATAAATTAATTTCGAAAAAATCATCTGTTCACTTTCGAAATATCGATCAAGTGGAAATACCTGATCAAGTGGCCTCAGTAGCGCAATGCGTAGTGCATTGGCTCTGAGGGAGCTTGGTTCAGGTTCAATCCTCAGCTGAGGCAAAAAGTTTTTCAAATTAAAATTGAACAAAGACCAAGCACCACTTAAAAGAAGTCTGATGATCGGCCGTCGTGAAATAGCTATAACTCCAGCCTATAAAATCTTGGTGGTAGCCCACTAAATTGTTGTTGTTTCATTCAAACCTTCAATATTAATATGATGGTGCAAAAAGCTTGGCAGCCTAACTACGAGTGTGTTATCACACAAAAACCCCTTATTTTTATAACCATTTTTCTGATTTTTTTTTTTACAAAATGGTAGCTTAACTTATATTAAAAAAAATACATTTTAAAAAAATTGTGAACAGGTTTTTGAGAAAAAAAAGATTTTTATAAATTGCTTAAAAAAATTGTACGGCAGGGTCCCGTTGTTTTTGGTCCTTAAAAAAAATATGTCGGGGGGAATGCCCCAAAAAAGCTAAATACTATTTTTAGAGAAAATTGACACATTCGTTAAGGCTGAATCCGAATGGACAGCCAGACAAACAAACACACAGAAGGATAGAATTTCGAGTCACACTTCACACAGCCTTCGCTATCATCGTAGTATCAAGTTTGATCAAAATCCCGAAATTGAATTTTTTAACTAATCCATAACATTCCATATAATACCTACATAATAATATGTACTTTATGTAGATATATATCAAGTAAAAATCATCCTAATTCATTGCAGGTACATACATACATATTTTCATATCTTGATTTATCCAAATATTTTTAGGCGTTGTATGTAGATTGTAGATATCTTATAATAGATTGTAGTGTGTAGATATCTAATAATATTGAAGTATTTGAAATGGAAAGTTTATTTCAAGTAAAATAAAAGAAATAACCTTGTAAAGTTTCAAATAAAAACTATTTACAATTCCAACAACGAAACGCTACACGGCTGATTGTAGTTCTACTAAATAGATTTATCTTTTATTTTTCAAAGTTAATACCGAATGACATGATTGTAGATACTTATAGAAAGATTATAGATAGATCTAGGTACCTGTTTTTAAACAACAAGAAAGGTATATTATTATATAAACATAGACACAACTTTACCTCCACCCGATAAATAAAATCAGTAATCATACACCATTAACATCATTAAAGATTAAGTCTGAAAATTAATAAAACACAGACAACGTGCGATTTCAATGCTAAAATATCTAAACAAAATAATAATAATAATAAAATGATGCAACAGAAGACAGTTATTGCATCATTCAATAAAAGATGCTTCAAAACAAGACCTATGTAAATATATTTTGGGTCAGTTAAATTATGTACATATGAATAATATATATGGTTTAATTTTTTCAGAATCCTCCCCTTACGTTTTTTCCGCTCAGGGTAAATTTCAAATGTGACATAAAAATTGCATCAGCAATTAATGTGGACAAACATTTTTAGTACCTGCAAATTTTGACTAGATAATTGAAAGTATTTGAGCCTTGAATAAGAAAGGTCGTTATAGCTAAGGAGCTTAATTATTAGGCAACAATTTATTCACGGTTATAAACAAGTACCTAACCTACCGGAAGTTCCAGTTGTTACATAAAAAATTCGTGAACTGATTTAAATATTCAGAACATACTCATGAATGTATTTTTTTTTCTTGTCGATCTATACGGAGCGCCCTGTATAGCGGGGCATTATTTTGTTTGGAATTTAAGTCTGAGGGAATACCACCCAGGTCCCAGATGCAAGTCGTGAAACCGACGAGACTACAAATCACATCACACGTGTTTGATTTTGATCTAATCTCATAAATGATATTGTATCTTAAAGTAGCGAGTAAGTCTCAGAGCTCAGACAGACAAACTATCAGGATGAGGTCGTGATTAATGATGCGTCACAGCATCAGAAGTCAACCAATAACCGTGTTCGATAATAATACTAAAATAATTATAGTCTATAAGTACTAAATATACATAGTTTCCCCTTAAAAAAATAAAGTGGGTATTAATTCTGATGAAACATCCGGGCAGTAAAGTGGGAAGACTAGGTAGGTTAGATTTAGCAAAACAATGTGAGCGTTCGGGGTCAGAGGTTGTTTTGTTAATTTATGGTAATTGCCGATACGCAATTGCTTCCGTGCTTTTATTATAATATAGATCTTAACTATATAGTTCCTAAAAGCCTCATTTATTTAAAGTTATTGTGAATGTTATTTTGAAATTTGAAATAATTGTATTGCAGCTCTTAACCTGTTGTTCATTTATTTTTAGAATTTTACAAAGAAAAAAAATTCAATTTAAAATGTGATGAAATCAAATGAAGCTAAATCCGGATTAATTAAGTGGGTGGAAGTCCAAGTCTTATAAGTAATTGCTGATAATTACATATACACATATAGCCAATAAAGAAGGTAATTGAAAATGAATAATTGACGTGAGAAAATTCTTATGGCATTCCGAGAAATAGCGTATTTCATTTAAGAGGCACATGGGTTTCAATTCAATATTGGCCTATAAGACTTTGTATAAATTTTAAGGTTGTAAATTTAAAAAACAAAATTAAAACACAAGATCAAAATTTGAAAAACATCCATGGTCCTTGTAATAAACTCGGATTAAATAAAGCCCCAGAATAGAATAATTTACATTATAGCCTTTTTTAAGGGCAAACTTAATTGACATATAGGTTAACAATATGCCTGTTTGGTAGCGTTGCCATGCGTCCTCTTTTTGGAGGACATGTCCTCTTTTTAACCCCGGCGCGAAACGTCCTTCAACGTTTTAAGAAATTGTCCTCTTTTTCCCCATCCAACTAATTTTGAAAATAAAACAAATCATCGAACTCGGTATTTAAAAGAAAAACCGATCCAATACAAATCTGATAGAAAACAAAACAGAAAATAAACAGATCTTATTTTGACTCCCATGTGTAAACACTTTAAATGTCAAACTGCAAAATTTAATTGAACGCGCCCATTTGTTCAGCTTCATTGTGATTTGTTTCGTTTTCCCCCCTTTCACTAGGAAAATAAATAAATATTTTATCTGGTGTTGGTAAGTTGCAAAAAAACCAAAATTTATTTTATTTGGTGGTTCAAATTATTGTGTTTAATATTTTTACAGGATTATTTCAAAATTATTTCTGTTTTCATTTGGTCCTCTTTTTTAAGGTAGATGATGTCCTCCAAAGTCCGGGATTTTAAAACATTTTGTCCTAGGTTAGCTTAAACAGCCATGGCAACCCTACTGTTTGGTAACCTTAGCCTAGTACCTTTACTTTGAAACTCTGTGCATTTGTGTGAAATTCTACACAAAAGTCTGTCAAAGTTCATATACAAAAATAAATTGTTAAGAAATTCACAGAAGTGCGTTTCAATGTAAAGGAACACACCTCTTATGTGCATAAGTCGAATTCCTTTCAACCAAAAAATCGATTTTTCTTCTAAACCGAATCGATTTTTTTTCTGTTGTTGAAAGTAATTTGTAAAGAATCGAATTTACTTGACAGCTGCAATTTGGAAGCAAAACAAAATCGGTTGGCCTATTGCTCTACATCGCTACGCGAAAATTCTTATGAAATGAAGTTCTCTTGCAATAGATTCCAGACAAATATTTTTTGCCATTCCACAGCAAATCCACTCACGTTTAGGCTAACCTCTTTTAGACTTTAGAAACTTTTGTCCGGTATCTTTTTGGAAAAATCTGCGAATTGTCCTCTTTTTTAGGTTTTTAATTTTTGTTTGTAACAAAGCCACAATATTAAATGAATAAAAAATGACAGATGTGGATTTTTTTTATTTGGTGCCTCACTCACATTTCAATTGAATTTCATTGAAATTTCAAGAATTGAAGGATCACCTAGCAAGGCGTAGATTCGGTGAATGGGCCCAAAACAAGATTGTCGTTGATCCCAATTTTTATAAGCGAATTTTGTTTAGCAAAGAAGCTCACTTTTGGTTGAATGGATACGTCAATAAACAAAACTACCGTATTTTGAGTGATGATAATCCTCAAGTGTATGTTGAGATACCGTTACATCCACAAAAATTAACTGTTTGGTGTGCTTTATGGGTTGGTGGAATAATTGGTCCGTACTTCATTAAAATCGATGCTGGCCAGAACGTTGCAGTCAATGGTGACCGCTATAGAGTCATGATTACTGACTTTTTCGTTCAGCAATTCAACGTGCAGGAGCTGTGGTTTCAACAAGACGGCGCAATATGTCACACAGCTCGTGCCACAATTGATTTATTAAAGGAAACGTTTGGTAACCGCATAGTTTCACGTTACGGACCCGTGAATTGGCCTCTTTCTATTGTCTGTGGGGATATGTGAAGTCGCTAGTCTACGCCGATAAGCCCGAAACGATTGACCACTTGGAGGACAACATTCGCCGCGTTATTGCCGATATACGGCCACAAATGTTGGAAAAAGTCATCGAAAATTGGACCTCCAGATTAGACTATGTACATTCGAGCCAGCCGTGATGGTCATATGCCAGAAATCATATTTAAATTATAATGCCAGAAGATCATCTTTCGAATAAAGTAAATTTCATGTCAATTTAAAAAAATCATCTTTGTTTTATTCCATTTCAAATTTCTATACCTTAAAAAAAAACACCATTATTTTTTTTTATTTATTGAAAAAGAACGCACAGATATTTAATATATATGTAACTCAAATTTTCACTGAAATTAAAATTCGTTGCAACAAGAAACACAATTTATCTTCTTATATACAACGCAAAATTTTATTTAACATTTTAGAAATGTCAAATCTTGAAATTTTGCAAAATCTTGAAAAATTTGCAGCGTTTAAATGAATGTTGCAATCCGAAAGAAACTCAAAAGAGAAACGCAGTTAAAATTTGCAGTCGTCTAAAAGCAGTCTATGTAAGAAATTTAACGTTTACAAATAGACCTAATTGAAACTCTGTGATTTTCTGTCCAAAACTGCAGTTTTTTTTTTTTGTAAATGAACTTTGACAGACGTTTCTGTAGTTTTGGGCAGAAAAGAACAGAGTTTCAAAATAAAGAAATACACCTAATAGGTTCGTTCGCTAAATAGCCAGAAACTACCATTTTCTAACAGATTTAGTCTAAACGTATTCGCGTACGCACATTTCGTGTAATTTCTGGCAGGAGAGACTAGAGAGTGCTCATGAGAGAGAAAATTATTTCCCCTTTTTTGCCAGTTTTTACCCGAGAAATTTCTTCGGGTAAGTTTTGTGTTCTGTCAGAAGCCAGTTTAAAAGTCGAAGAACAACAACAAGAATACAAAATGGCTGTTGTTTACTTTTTATTTTGTTTAACTTGGTAGGAGTGAATTTTTTCTTGTTGGTTCGTATACAAACATTAAATTATTTTAATAAAAAGAAATTAAGTTTTTGATAAAAAGAAATTTATTAGTGAAATATTTAATTAAATAAACTGTGTTTTTGTAGTGTTTCAGTGTTTCAGTGATTTTTTTTTTGTTTTAAATTCGATTCTGCTTAGGTTGTGATTCTTCATGGAATTTGGGATTTATGAAAAAAAAAATTACGTGATATTCTTGGTAAGTGTGTTCCCATTTGTAAATAATTATAATGCAAATTTTAATTTATTTATTATAAAATTTAATAAAGAATACGAAGTTATGATGGAAATTGTACTTATGACATGTTCCACAGAAATGACGTTTTCAGCCGTATTTTGCATTTGAGGTTATAATTAGCCTATTTGCTTCTAAAAACTTCAAATTTCTACCAGCAGCGATGCAGCCCCCAAAAAAATGTTTATACCTCATTTTCTAAAAAAACGTGCAATTTTTTTGCCATAGGAAAAAAAAGCAAATTATTTTATAAAAATAAATATACATAATTTAACAACAAATTAGAAGAAGTAATTTGCTTTTTTTATATTGTCAAAAAATAAGAGATTCTGTCAGTTTTTAATCCATTTGGAGCAATTTTCCTAAAATTTCTTCAAAATTTGCTGTATTTGAAGTAAAAATTGAAGTAAAATGAAGCGTGCCATGTTAAAATTGCCAAGATGAAATTTTCGTGTCAAAAAAGCACGATCGGTGCACTTCGGCAACTCCGATTTCTACCATTTTTTAATCCAAAGACTCTCAAGGTTTATATGCATATATATGTATAAAAAAAATGAAACTGCTATTAATTAAAAGTTAAGTTACCTAATATCTTGAAAAGTGTTTTCAGTGAGGGATCATCACAATTTCGGAGTTAAACCCGATTTATCTTAACGAATTTGCTTAACTCGGAGATTAACTGAATACGACGCATATTGTCGCCCTCGCTTATTCTATAGTGAAAGTAGATTTCCATAGTGTCGTACTTTAATTTCGATACATTTTTGACAGATGAAAATTAAAGTAAAGCCCACACTAAAAAAACTGCCTCTGAGTTAACACATGATTATGATTTATTCACAGGATTAACTTTATTTCTGGTTTAACTCAGGCACTCTGACTAACTTGATTATAAAAATAAATACATATGTAAATACATTTTAATAAATCATGTCTTGTCAATTAATTCAATTAGTCCTCAAAATCTTGGTTTTACATTCCTCACCTCACACCTGTCTTCATTAATTTAAAATATCTACAAGAAAAAACAATAGGTTAGGTATGTAACTTTAATTAGTTGTTTAAAATTATAAAAATATCTAACATTTTTATTCAATTAAGTTCTTAGAATATCTAATTACTTATCTACTATTTTTTCACTTCCTAAGACATTCTTTAAAGTATAAAAAGATACAGAAATTATAACAAACCCAACCCATTTCTGTCTTCAGTAATTAAGAAACCGGTCAATTTATTTACTTTGTTACTAACGTTTTTATTTTTCTTTATTTTGATAAAAGGCGTAAAATTTACTTATTGATTGGCTAATAGATTTAGTCAGACCTCTGAGTATCAATCTAAGGTGGTTCCGTGTCCGGCGTTAACAATTTTATAAGTATTCAGTGTTTTTCAGGTCTTTAATTAGAGTATATACAATTATATATATATGTATACATATTTTAGATCAAGTCTCAATAATTTATAAATATTCATTCAATAAACACCTGGTATATGAACTATTATAGAAGCCTATATACTTAAAGGCTTTCAAATACATTTAACCAAGATAAATATTGATTTTTTTTCACTTCGTTATAAGCTTTAGCTGTAATTTACTGACATTTTATTGACATCTAGACTGAGCTGATGGCTAATTAATATTTCAATTGGTGAAACATTTTGATCATGAACTTGAGTGATTTGACAGCTTCTTGACATGAACTATCATTTATAAAAATCATAATTTGAGGCCGTCAGATTTTTTTAAATCAAGTTATTACATTATTGATCATGTTCCGCTAAATAGACTTTATTAATAGGTAAATAATGTATTACCTACATAATTGCATTTGTAAGTCATATAACACAGTGTTAAAATGTTTACACAAAGAAACTTTGATTCGAGAAACATTTTTAACATTTTCTACAACTTTTTTTAGTTTGTGAGGGATTTCAAGTTTTTTTTTGTTTACTTGGCTGAGCTTATAAAAAAAAGAAATGGTTATATTGTGTAGTGAAAAAGTGGTAACAAAGCAAGTTCAAAAATGGCAAGGATAAAATTCTTGTTATGGCAACAATATTGTGACATATACCTATCTATTGTGATTGAATATTAGAAATTCCTTAAGATTGGGTTATAGTCTAGGTATTAAAGAAATTTGACTACGAAAAAATCGTCCGAAAGCTGGATTTTGGTATATAGCTTCCTCATTCATTCATTCTTAAGAAACTGTACAAAGTCCACATCAATATGAACGCCGCTAGCAATTTTACGGAAAATGGTTTTTCAGGAATATCTTCCAAGTCGTTAGTTGTACAGGAAAAATGTCAAGGACTAATTTGTAGCTTATAATTTTTTTTTTAATTTCCCCTCCCACCTAAAGGGTTGGAGATATAAAGTCCCCCAATATCTTAAAATTATGTTCATATAATGTACCAGGAATGTAACAAATTTTATGATTTTATGATTTTATCACAAATGCACAATTTTTTAACTTAGCCCTTAACACTTCCGATTGGTTTATTTCGAAAAAAGATTATTTTTATGAAAAAAATTATAAATATGTTTTTTATAGAAAATTTTATAAGCTACAAATTAATACCTAACATTTTTCTGTGCAACTAACCATTTAGGAGATATTCCTAAATACACATTTTGAGGGGCTTTTAACCCCCCGTAAAATTGCTATAGGCGCTCATATCGATGGGGACTTTTTACAGTTTCTTTTAAGAACACAATTAGGAAGCTACATACCAAAATCTAGCTTTTCGGACACTTTTTCCAAATTCGGCTATTTTTTATGTACATAGATATAATAGGTATGACTGGACTATTAAGAATGTTTTGAAATATGGTTTACACGATTTTTATGCAAATTGAAGCTCATTTTCTTAACACTTCAGTGTTTTTTTTTTATTTTGATAAACAATTTAAGCGGATTGGACAAAATTAAATTTCCGAAGATAAGCCCTTGTTAACTTCTTAAAAATTTAGATATCCAGTTAACTCAACGAGAGTAAGTTAACTGATTAACTGGATTAACTGAATAGATATCTGGGCCGTCACCAGATAAAACAGAGCGAATTACCCTCTCTTAAAATATTCCAAATACTAAAGTTCCTCAAAGTGACTAATTTGGAGGAAGAGCTGTAAATGAGCACTCTCGCATAGGTCTGAAAGGGGGACACAATAGATCTCAAGGTCGCAATGCAATTAATACCCCAAATATTCATCTATTCATTCAACCGAATAGAAATTTCGGATTCATGCTCCTCACACTATCTAAATAGCGTCTTACCCCATTTCAAAAAATGTTGTTTGATTTCCATAGATTTTTGACAATTGATGCAAAGATCAACGACGACGGACGGTACTTTTTCGCGGCATTTTCCACCATCATAGTGTTAATTTTGATTAGAACCTCAATATTTTTTTACACGAAACCAATAATAGCCCTATAGAGCAAATAAAAAAAATATTTTCTTGATATTTCTATATTTTTTTCAAAGCCTGACTTCTTAAGCGCTATAATAAAAAGACACCCTGTTTTTGTAGAAACAATAAATAATTAAAAACTATTTGTACAAGAAAATTTAATGACAAACATTAAGCATAATAACATTTAACATATATGTATGTACAAATATAACTATATAATTTTTCTATTTGCAACGTTATTAATTAAATTGTAATTTACAACTTTTACGCATATACTCGTATAATGTATAAACGTATTATTAAATGTAAAGTAAATATTTTATAAAAATGATTTATAGCTCAATTACCTGTTATATGTATTTAAAAATCTATTAAGAGTTACATTAAAAAAAAAAGAAATGCAGTCATGCTTAATGGAAAACCATTTAAATCTTGTAAATATAAACAAATTAATTTTGAACTTCTGAAACTGTGGACATTGTACATCACAGGTACAAAGTTTTATCAAAATCTTTAGAGACGTTCCTGTGAACTATAGCAAGCCCTGTACGAGATGATTTTCGGGGCTACAACCCCCCATTTGACGGCTGGGGGAGGGTAAAAGTTTGGTCGCCATATCAAGAAAGAAAACCATTAGTTCCACAGACAAAATTATACCTCAGTTTTATAGAAAGTTGAATACGCTGCAATTTAGCTTTATAAAGTTTTACTGAGAAATGAGAAATAAAAAAACATTTTCAGTGTGAGATTAACTTAAACTTTCTGTTGTCAAAAATCTTTAGAAAACAAAGTTATGAAAATGTTATGGTTTCACATAAAAACCCATCTCGCACTTATAAGTCCAGTAATTTAATTCCAGCTGGACGAGACCAGCATCAAGTTGTTACCACACGGAGGTAAAATAAGCGTATTTCGTTTGTAGTTAAGTTACTGTTACACCGAAGCATTGATATATTGTTGCCTTACTGCCTGAACACAATGGATACGGAGCTGCAACTGGAACTGTAGCTGGAATAACTGTCAAAATACTCAATACACAGAAATTCAATGTTACGAATACAATACAACGCAACTGCAGTCGGTGGTGCAGACGGTGGGGCTGCAAGAGTTCACCAACTTTTAACTTTTCACGTGCAGCACTTTTGACGTTTCAATTTGTATGAAGAAAAAAAGAGCCCGACAAAAATATTGAATCGTTTTGTGGTTATTTGTTTCGCGAAAACTATTATTAATAAAAAAAAAATTATCGGAAATAAAAAAAGTGAATAATGAGATCGTGATTGTTTTTTTTTTTAAATATACAAATTGATGTACAGCTGCATTGTGGGCACATACAAAAGAGCAAGTACGACACTTTTTTACAGCTGTTGCATCTCCAGCTCCAGTTCCAGTTGCAGCATTCTATTGTGCGGAGGCAGTTAATCAGAGTGCTTTTCCAATTCCTACAACACCCTACCATCGTTATAATATTATATTTTAACAAAAAACTAATACTTAAGGGCGAGTAGAGAATCACCACCAAGCACAGCTGGAGTGATCATTACAACTATAGACAAATTTTAAAGTACCTTACCTATGTACGTCATTTAAGTCGTGTTTATTCTGTTTTATTCTAAAGACATTTACAATAATTATTCTACACTTATTTTATTTTATTGATTGTTTTAATGAGACTAGTTTCCATAATTCGTTGGCGAATTATAGAATTTTCCGATGTATACGACTACATACATATATCGATACATATAGCGTTGTGATTTTTGCCAGCTGCTTGTAGGTGATTTTGAAGTACCTATCGTATAAGATACCCACTTATTCAATAATTAATTTAACTCATTGAAATGTTGTGTTAATTTAATGACCTTGGTAAACGGTGCACTCTATAAAATTGTAGTTAATGTTCTTAAGTTTATGATTAAAACATACATATGTATGTATATGTACTTTATATACATTTCAATACATATGTATGTTTTAATGAGTTTGTTAACTAGGTACTGTAGAAATAATAATAATAATAATTATTTCAGATTATTTTGTTGAAAATTTTAATCAAATTACTGGTAAAATTGTGTATATATTTATGTATAACACGAGTTACCGTTATTGAATAACCCAACCCAATTCCCTTATAGCCGCTTGGGTTATCTAGTTTTTATATAATTTCATTAGTTGATAATATTGTTTAAATTTAAAAAGATATATGAATGGTATTTATGAAAATTCGTTGCCGGTTTGTGAAATTGAATTAACGGTTCTGTTCGTTAAACGTCAAAGAATGTATGTGGGCAAAAGGGGAGAGTACGATAACTTGGGCGCCAAAAATTGATAACAGATTTTGTAGAAGGGTCAAATACAAGCATTTTTTACGACGGGAGGGAGGGGGGTCTATCTCACCCCGTTTAGGAGGTAGAGGCGATTTTCGAAAAAACGACTTAAATAGAAAAACCAATATTTAAAAACAACGACAATACTTAAAATGCAAAACAATAACGGTTTTAAAAGCCAGAAGTCTATTCTTTAATCCTGCATTTAAAATAAATTATTCTTTAATCCTGCATTTTGAATAAATTATTTTTGTCAATAGTTTTAAAAAAAATTTGCATTCAAACTCAAAATTTTGATAAAAAAAAACCCAAAAACATTTTTGGATCAATTTTTCTTAAAATTGTGAAATGTAATACTTATTTTTTTTGTGGTCAATGCTCATATTAATTTTGAATGGAACACAAAAAACCGAATGGTTTTATGTTTTATAGTTTTTGAAAAAATTGAAAAAATAAAAAATTACTAAAATTATTTTTTTTTTGTTTTTCGGTATTTACGGTAATTTCATTTTGAAGGGAGAGTACGATAACTTTGGTGCCAAAAATTGATGAAAGTTTTTTATAGAGGGGTTAAAGACAAGTATTTTTAACTATGGGAGGGGGAGGTCTAACTCGTCCCGTTTAGGAGGTAGGGGCAGTTTTATAAAAAAATACTTAAAATGAAAAAAAAAAAAAAAAAAAAAAAATGTTAAAAAACAACGGCAACACTTAAAATAAAGTACTATACCGGTTTTGAAAGCCAGAAATCTCCTTCTTAATCCTATTTATATCAACAGTTTTTGAAAAAATCGCATGCAAACTCAAAATTTTTATAAAAAAAATAAAAAAAAAGTATGGACGATTTTTTTCAAAAATGTGAAATGAAGTGCTAAATTGGCTAGTTGTGGTCAATGTATAGCATATATCAATTTTGATTCGAACACAAAAAACCGAATGCTTATATGTCTTTTAGTTTTTGAGAAAATTGAAAATTATATACTAAAACTACTTTTTTTATGAGATTTAAATCCAGATTCTTTAAATGCAAAAGAAACTTTGCATACACCCAACCTCGCACCTACCCCAAATCCTATAGTGTGCCCAAGCAAGGAGGTTACAGGGGGGCAGTTTATATATATTATACGCCGTAATGCCGGGTGCTAGCACTGTATTTATGTAAGCAAGCTAAAAAAACAAAAATCTCATACAAAAGAAGTTTTAATAATTTTTAATTTTCTCAAAAACTAGATTCACAATAATTGATATTAACATTGACCACAAATAGCCAATTTAGCACTTCATTCCACAATTTTGAAAAAAAATTGGTCTAAACTTCTATTTTTCATTTTTTTATCAACATTTTGAGTTTGTATGCGATTTTTTTTGTAAAATTGACATAAATAATTTAATTTAAATTAAGGATTAAAAAACAGATTTCTGGCTTTCAAAACCGGTATAGTACTTCATTTTAAATATTGCCGTTGTTTTTAATATTTTTTTCCATTTAAGTGTTTTTTTCGAAAATCGCCTCTACCTCCTAAACGGGCCGATATAGACCCTCTCTTCTATAGCAAAAAATGTTTGTATTTGACCTCTCTACAAAAATCCGTTATCAATTTTCAGCGCCCAAGTTATCGTACTTGTGCCGGCAAAAGAATTATGTCGTTTTAATAAATTAATAACAACGTTTAAAACGTTTAAATCTACAAATGCCAAAAATATAAGCAATAAAAAGAAATTTATTCAGTTACATGAGAAAAAAATGTACGACTGGGTAGCACGAACATGCTCTTATGTCTGAACACACTGTGGTTTTAATAAATTAGATGTATATGTACATATATTCAGGGCCGGCCTCAGCCAAACTTGCGCCCTGTGCAAAATTTGTAGAAAGCGCCCCTTTTTTATATTTGCACACATACATACATACACTGATACACATGCATAAGACTTTTCCACATGACCCAGGAGCTAGACTTTCAATGCGTTTTTCTTTATTAAGGTATCTCCGGTAGGTGATGTTGGTTAGTGTGCAAGAAATAACTAAATACAGTTGTGATAGATTTTATTTTGAGATAATTTGGACAAATTTTATGGCAATACATATTTGTTTGCGCAGGATCCGATTAAATTTTCTTGCTCCTGGTAATGCGCCCCCAGAATTTTGCGTCCTGTGCATTTGCACATCTTGCACATATGGTTGGTCCGGCCCTGCATATATTCATCTAATTTTAAATGAAATAAATTATTTGTGGGAGCCTATATTTTATGCCGCCTGTTAAAAAAATCTATTTAATTAGGAATCTATTTAATTAGGAATAAATTGATAAAACAAATTTTGAAATTATTTTGACACCAACGCGATGTACAATATATGATTTCTTTAATAAATCTTTATTTATGAGAAAAAAATAAAAAGACTTTAGGAGCGGTTATTTAAAATATCAATTTTGTATACATAAAATTTTGTTAATATATAAAAAAAATAAAATTAGTACACCAGTGCAAAGTCAAAACATTATCTTTGAAAAAAGTCATCTTAGTACCCATTTTTATAATATCGGATCCTTTTCTAAAAATTGTATTGATTTTTTTTTTTTTTAAATCCAATTTTTTATACATAGTTGACAATTTTGATATGCAATATTATTCAGAGATATATATAAGAAGCTCTATTATGAAAGATACCGTTAATAATAAATACTATAAGAACTTGTTTCAATAATACATACATATATAGTTAGATAGTAGCTGTACTGATATAAGCTCATTTATAAATTTTAATCAAAATCGTAGGAGTGGTTTTTGATAAAAATTACATTTGCTTTAACGGTTTTTAAATACTTGTATACCATACAAGTATCGTTATTTTTGTTTAAAATTTGCTAGATAATGGTAAAAAAAAATCGCTGGGTGCTTGGCATAAAAATCGACCAAGTTGTTTTTGAATTATAAAAAAAAATGTTAAAACCTTTTAAAAATCAAAATAAAATTAAAAATTTTGGAATAGGTACAATACTTTTAAAATTTTCCGAAACATTTTCTATAAAAAAAAATTGATCAAAATTAGTTGAAATGCTTTTGACAAAATCAAGAAAAAAACGGTTGTATGAGAGGTATCATTTATGTATAACTATTTTTCGGTTTTTTTTTTTTTGTAAAATGGTACCGTTTTTATAATTTTTTTAAAAATTTGTTGGCATGTTTCCGAAAAATAAGATTTTTCATTAATTGCTAAATAGAATTGTACGGCAGGTAACGTTATTTTCTGATCCTCAAAAAAAAAAAAAAAAAAAACTTTTCGGAGGAATGCCCAAAAAAACGCTCCAGTTAGATACATATGTATGTACATACCTACCAAGTTTAAAGAAAATCGACAAACCCGTTTAGGCTACAGCCGAACGGAGAGACACACAGACGGACAGAATTGTTAGACCCACTTTTTTCATTTTCGCTATCAATTTTGATCAAAATATTATCGAGTTCGATTTTTTTACGAATTACACAGTGCCGTACGCAGAGGGGGGGCAAAGGGGGCTCGAGCCCCTCCCAAGCGAAATGATATTCTATGTTAAGATATCCAATAATATCGAAAAATATTTGTATTATTTTTTTCGTTCAAATTTCATTTTTGTTAAATTTTAGCTTTAACAATATTCTCCAATTTTAACTTAAAAAAAACTATAAGTATATCGTAATGAAATCACTAGTTCATACCACACGTAATCTAGATTTCGTTTCACACATTTCAAACGAATCTCAAAAAAAGTTCCTTTGCAAACAGGCAAATGTCCCAAAACGACTTCACATCTTGAAAAGTTCATAAAAGACTGTTTAAATTCTATGATTTGTTGTTTTTTCCTCCTTGATGAAATTATAAAGACAATCGTTTAATCCGAAATATTTTTTTTTTATTTCAGAATTTGTATTTTGAAAAAAAAAAAATTATTTATTATCAATCAAATTGATTATTGTCACAATTTTTCACAACACCTAAGATTTGTACCTATGTCGTATATTGGCAAATGAAAATGGTTGCATGAAATTGATTGAAGAACGGGTTCATATTTCGATTTCATATTTTGGTAGGTACTAACTTCATATTGTGAATTTCATACCGGTGAACTGAGTACTAGTCTTAATAAATAAAATGAAATGAAACTGCTGATGTACATTAATATGTAGCAATATTTAAAAATTTAGACATGGAAATAAATGTGGAAAGATATAACCGAAATAACTATACCGTTTTGGAATACGAATTTGTATTCTAATTTAAGAAAATTAAGTGAAGTTCTGCAGTATACTAGAACGTTCGTTTGCCACTTTGAGATGGTTAAAAAATGTGGCTGAAGGCCACAGCTTAACGTATTATCTTTTGTCGAATATTCACAAAGAAATCGATGTAGATAATCCCTGAATAAATTTGAAAAAAAAGAAGAATGGAATTTATCCTTTCGTCAAATTCTTTTGCTTAAATTTATTATTTCAAACTAAAAATATTAAAATATGTTTAAAGAAGATCTCTATACAAAGAAAAACATTCATTTCATAACTGGGAGTATTTTTTTATTATTTTTAACCTTTTCTTATTCATACTTCATATTTTAATTCCTATTCATATAAGGTGGGTAAAAATAAGAAAGGCAGTGACACCTTACAAAAATTAAACTTAAATTGTGATTGAATCCCCCTAAAAAAAAAACATATATATCAAGGTAAAAAAATAATTGGATTTCACCATTTTAACTTTCCCAGCTTTAAATTATTTATTTATTTGTTAATTATATTAAACGTTGAATATATATATGTAGGATAGCTTTTAAAAATAACCTTTATTTACTTAGCTTCTTTTATTTCTTTGATTCGGCATTTGTTGTACAATAATATTATTTCGATTCGTTTTTGACAATTAAAGTTTATTATGTATTTCGTTTTTTTAATTATTTAGCTGTAAAAACACTTGGCATTTGCATGCTAAATGAGTAAAAATTTGTATTTTAAAACTTTACAAATTTGAGTGAATTTTAACATTGTTGTAAAATTCGATCTAAAATTAGTTATGGTAAGTTTTATATCTTTTGAGGAACTGCAGAATCATCACAGTAAGCTTTTCATATTTGCATTGAAAATTACACACATCGAGATTAACATTCATCTTAGTTTCATCAGCTGGTATCTCATTATTTGATTTTGGATAACATTGGTCTCGATAATTTATTTTCATTACAAGCTGCATAATTCAGCCTTGTACGGGATGATTTTGGAAAAAAAGTATCTTTAAAAAGTTTTTTTTTTTTTTTTTTTAATTCTATTCATTTCAAATACTTTAAAAAATTAACTTCCTTTCAATTCATAAAATTAAGACGAAGAAAGGAAGTTGTCCTTCAAAAATAAACAACAATCTATTTCGCTTCAATTCTTGTCATGACTTTTATATATGTTGGTAATAATAAAGGTAGTACATACTACATAGGTTATAGGTAATCATTTTTTATGTGCTTAAGTGCATGTGACGAAATCGTGCTATTTATTTAAGTTCGCGTTTATAGCTGTGACTTTTATTATTAGTTTTGCACAATTAATTTTTGTATTGTAATTTAAGTTTAATTGCCCTGTGTATAAATCATAAATTCTATAATTTATTTCTATGGTAACTAAATGAACTATTAGCAGAGTCAGTCTATGTTTTAAATACAAATTTATTACTAACAGAACAGGAACAATAGCTATCTATAGATATGAAACCTTTTATGGTTTCTTAACTATTGCATCATCATTAAAACAAATGTGGAATGTTAAAAATGGAGGATAAACCAGAACCACCCTATGAGCGATTTAGCTTTTTACATGCGATACCTATTAGTAGATGTATACCTCATAGAACAGTTTTTTTTTTTGTATTATGATATGCAAACATTTACAAAAAAATATGCTTTAGATTTAAAAAGAAACATTTTAAACTTTGCTTTCGAAATTTCAAAAACATGTTGATGATGTTTGTTCGAAATTAAATTTTTAACTCAAAAATAGGCAAGAGTATGATAGAAAACTGTGGCGCCAAAAAATGATAACGGGTTTTTATAGAACACTTTAATACAAGCATATTTTACTACGGGAGGGGGGTCTATCTCCCCCCGTTTTGGCGGGAGGGGCAATTTCATGAAAAAAGTACTAAAAATGTAAAAAAATTATTAAAAAATCTACAACTAAGTATTGTACCTTTTTTTAAAGCCAATACTCTGTTCTATTAGCAAGTTTTTGAATCAAGTAAAATCTATGAATAGCTTTTGAAAACCCGAGTTTCAAACTCAAAATTTGGGAAAAAAAACATAAAAAAAATTTTTAAAGTAAAATTTTTCAATGCTTTGAGATTTTATATTATTTTATTTTTCTTACTGCTCTTATTAATTTTGAATCAGAAACTGAAAACTAGATAATTTTATATCTTCTAGTTTTCGAGAAAATCGTAAATTACCAATTTTTCTTATTTAATAGAATATGTGATTAATTCTTATACAAATTGACTCTATATCATACTCTTCTCGCATCCAGCTTTACGTCGTATAAACAGTGAGGTATGTAATGTATAAGACATAAAATCATCTAGTTTTCAGTTTTTGATTAAGAATTAACAATAGCGACGAATTGTAAGAAAAAAAAATAATATAAAATCTGAAAGTATTGAAAAATTTTAATTTAAATATTTTTTTATATTTTTTTTCCCAAATTTTGAGTTTTAAACTCGTTAACTATACATAGATTTCATTTGATTTAAAAACCACACCAACATACCAACAATTTTAGAGGGTTTTTAATTAATTTATTTCTAATTTAACAACACCATTACCAATTTAACAACACAATGCTATATGAGTATATTGTAAATTATTGTGTGCTTTCATAATTTAATATTTAAAACTATTAGTAGTAATAATTGTGTGTAAACAAAAAAAAAACAATACCTACTACTACATACTACTATTTAAAACTAAAATATTGATTTTATAGAATTTCTGAACTGAAATCGAAAATTCATGCAGAGAATCAATTTTATATTTTCATAAAGAAAAACATTCAATTATTCTTCTTTAGCGCTCGCAAAAGCTGAAAGCCTACAAAGCTACTTTATTTAAACAACCACTGATATTCAAATTTTTATACAAACTGAATTTTAAATTGAAACGAATAGCGTTTTTTTGTTACTGCATAACTTTAGGCGGTGAAAAAAGAACAACAAGTTAACAGAAGAAAAATTGACTAAAAAAACTGGCCACAATTAAACATACAAAGAAGCAACAGCTAAATTAATTAAAGTGCGGAGTGATAAGTGCAGAGCGATAAGTCCGTAGCCCGAAATGCGTAGTCCTTTAGGCAAAGTATACATATATGTAATATGTATGTATATTGTATATTCAAGTATACATATACTTACAGTGTGGAGTGCATAGTGCGGGATCAGAGTTAGAATATCAGTAGGTTAATTTTGGAGCAGATTTGTTAAAAGGAGTAAATCGAAAATTTTCGGAGTAGATTTGAAAACTAAATAAAAACCCAAGTTTTGAAAAATGTTTTTTTTTTTTAAACAATTTATTTTAATTAAAAAAAATGTTTAACAAAATAAATTAAATCAAATCACTTCCATTCGTTACACAACAGAATATAATTTTAGATTCGAACATTCGAGTCGGACTTGATTAAAAAATTGAATAACATATTGCAGTCTTTCTTGTGGTTTGGCTAAAGAATTTTAGAATTTTTCAGTGTGGAAGAAATGAGTAGAGCTCAAAAAAGCAGAGTGGTGAAGTAGATTTATTTTTCTTCCTAAAACTGGAGTAAATTTACTCCGATTGGAGTAAGGTTTTAACGCTGTGCGGGATTCTTACAAAAGTAAAAATTGAGAATTTAAAATATTGATCATCTGTGATCAATGATTACTGCAAATGGTATGGCATGTTTACTAATAATATGGCTAGTTATTGATTCATAAAAAAAAATCGAAATCGAGATTTTGTTCAAACTTGACATTACCATGATAGCGAAGTCGAAAAAAGTGGTTCTCGCAATTCTGTGTGTCTGTCTGTGCCCTGTCCTTTCAGCTGCAACCTGCCTCCATTTTTTTCAAACCTGGTATCATGGACACGTTTTTTTCATTTTATTTTTTAGACCAAAAATAACGGTACCTGTTGTAAAATTTTTTTTACCAAATTATGAAAATTTTATTTTTCTCAAAAACGTGCCTAGAAATAAAAAAAATCAGTAATTTTTTTTACAAAAAGGCTAATATATTATTTTTAAAAAAATCTGAAAAATGGATATAAATGATAACTCCCATTAAACCATTTTTTTTTATTTTCAAATTTATAAAAAAAGGCTTAACTGATGTTGACCAATTTTTTTTGTAGAAAATCTCTCAAAAAGTTTTAGAAGTTTAAAAAAAAAAAAATTAAACTTAATAATTCGGAATCGACTTGGTCGATTTTTATTAAATTTGGCAGTTTTTTTAATTTTATTTAGCAGATTTTAAATGAAAATTATTCTTATGACCAAAAATTACGGTAAATTCCAAACAGTGTTTAAAAGCCCACAATAAGGAAAATCTCTTTTTTCTCAAAAACAGCTCCTACGATTTTGATTAAAATTTTTATGTGAGCTAATATTAGGACGATCGGCTATAGGTATTATTGGAAAGAAAGAATTTATCTTTCGATTAAAAATATAAAACCATTTTTTTGGTTTTCAACTATTACATTATTTGTTGAACCGATTTTAATGAAATTTTTTACACAATAGCATTTGATAAGTTTGAATAATATTGCAACTCAAAATTTTTAAATAAGAACAAATTTTGGATTTAAAAAAAAAATCAAAATTATTTTTTGAAAATTCGATATTTTTAAAATTAGGACATAATTGATTTTTTTTTCAAAATATTTTTTTTTTTTTAATTTCACAATAAAGGCTTTAAAATGGCGTACCAATTTTTTTCTAATGTTTTCAAAATTTTATATATAAAAAATTATTTTTAAAAAAACCGCTCCAACGATTTTTAAAATTTTTTCTCATAAATTGAGATTTGTGTAACAAATAAAATGATTTACATCGTGTTGTTGTCAGAATAATTTCAGAAGTTATTTAATCAATTTATTTGTAATGTATATTGATTTTTTAATATATTGATTTTTTAACAATATTTTAGTGTATTGTATAATTTCATGCATATGTGCAAAGTGCAACACGGTGCTAATTTGTCCATATTTATGGACTCACATAATACTACCTTAATAACTACGTTTTTTTCAGGCAGCATAAAAAAGGTATAGGCTCCCATAACTAACTTATTTCTTTTCAAATCAGATGTATGGATCTAGTCTAGACTATTCAGACTTTAAAACCACAGCGTGATAGCACATTAGGGCAAGTTCGTGCGACCCAGTCTTGCATTTTATTTTATTAAGGAATCCAATAAGCTAATCAGCCAATTTTTATTGATAAACGCCATTTAATTAGAGCCTGTTAAAGTGATGGTACAGATTTAAACCACTGTTAACAAACTAGCCCATATTACTACATCTAGCCATAGACATACTTTTGATTTTTCATGTACTTACTTTTTCTGGTTTTAGAATTTCCCAATATAATATAATATATTTGTTTTAGATAATGTTTATAAATAAGACAATTAGTGTATTTAATTATTAGAATGATTTTCATCAATTATATGAATTCTGATTAAATCGTTGCACATATGTAACTGCTTTCATACTATACACTTCCTAAGGAGATGTCCAATAAATTTACAAGAGCTTTCTTGGTATCAACATTTAAGCTGGATTCATATCACGTCCATGTCATATTTTCAAATCCATCTTTGTACTCATAGGTAATTTATTTTTACACTTAAAATTTGTCCCAAAAAAAAAAACAATCACAGTAACACAGTTGCGTGATGTAAACAGCTAATGCATAATTAGGTATGCATTTTTTTTTTTTAAATCAGCTCCATTCTCAAATACAACAAGACTCTTGCACAAAATAAAATAATTTATTCCATGGCAGGTATAGCGTGAAAATTTTTGGAAAAATCAGATTCATATTTTTGATTGGACACACACAGGTATGTCTATATAGAGTTATAGAATTTAAAGCCTCTGTTCTGTGTTAACGAAGAGAGTGCTTAATTCGCTTGAGTACTTTAATTTTCCATGAGTTATTAAATCACGCATTCCGGATGTTAAACATAAACATATTCTAAGACTTTTATTGTCTCAGTTGTGATGATGGTGAAAATACATTTCATTAATGTTTATTCAAACCATAAAGAGTTGTCCTGAAAAAGTGGAGTCTTCATTACCTGCAGACCATATCTGTATACAGGGGTCAACTGTTTTCCATAATTTTTCAATCATAAACGAATCGAAAAAGTTGTTGTATTTTTTTGTAGGCACGTACATATAAAATTTATAACTTTTCAAATATTACATATTCCATGTTTGGAAAGAAATTTTGTAGACATTTTTGGCAGAATTATATATTCAAGGGCAATTGATACCTGCGCCTTGTTTATCATGAGTTTAAACTTTAAAAAAAGACTTGTTTTCACTTAACATTTTTCGTCAAATCCCCTTCAATTGAAAACAAAATGAACTCAGTGTTAAAGGGATAAAGATTTACAGTCGTATTTATTAGATTTCCTTAGAAAACTCTTAGACAGCTTTCCAGCTATAGCTACTGTCTAAATAAATGGTCTGACTTCTTATTAACTTCTCATTGGAAGTTATTGTAATTGGTCCGATTTGTCGAATTGAAAATTTCGACATTTCACGATGTTTCGAGATCCCAGAAATCCGAATCCATCGTTTTTAGAGAGATGGCTGCATGTGTGTGTATGTACGGTCGTACGTTCGTACGTTCGTGAGCCTTTCTATCGTTCACTGTATCTCGAGAACGAATAGAGATATTGATCTCGAGTAAATTTTATTTTACAGATAATAACATCACAAAGTGCAGAAAGGGTTCCCAAAAAAATTTAATTAGCGGTTTTTTTTTACTACAGCAACTTAAAAAAAAGGTTTAAAAAATGTTTTATCTCGAATTTTTCGAGAACAAAAAATGCCATCGACTTCTGGTTAATTTTATTCTACACATAATGACGTAATAAAGAATTGCAAACAATTTTCAAAAAAATCAGCGGGCAGTTGTTTTTTTTTAGATCAAAAAACATGCTAAAATTTTGTGAAAAACGTGTTTCGGTTGTAATATTTTGAGAACAAACAACGATATTTACTTCGGGATAATTTTATTCTATTCACAATGCCATTTTTGGTTACTGATATAAATTTTAAAAAAAAATTCAATTGACGGTTTATTTTTTAAAGCAAAAAAACTACAAGAAAATACTAAAAATCGTTAAAAAACGTTTTTCTGCTCGAATATATTTTGAAAATAAACAGTAGCTTAGAAGCGGGCCAATTTTATTCTATACATAGTGACGTAGTCAATAACTGATAACATTTGTAGAATTATTAAATTATAAGTTTTTTTTTATCAACACATTTTCAAACTCAAACCACTAAAATAAAAAAAAATGTTTTTTTCGACTCCAATATCTCGAAAACAAACAAAGCTATCAACTCCGGAATAATTTTATTTTACATACAATGCTGTAACTATGAATTGATGGGCTTTGTAAAAAAATTTAATTGATAGTTTTTTTTTAAAGCAAAAACATTTGCCAAAAATACAACTTAAATAGTTAAAAAATATAATACGCTCCAACTTTGGTTTTCACTTCATCGCATATTGAACATTTGATAAGGTCTTTTAAGATTTTGAATTAGGAATTTCCTTATAACAAAATAACATTACCACAGGCACCAATGGGAAGTTACCAGTGTGGGTCGCATACAGCCTCTTTTTTATAAAGGCATTCCAGCAGTTGTTGAAATATGTTCTCATATACCTCCTGACATTCGTCTAAACTATCAATTTCGTGAAAATTTGGATACGTTCAATGAACATTTCATGATAATTTGACAATTATTGTTTGCTCATTGAACATACCTATCGACTTTGGAATCGGTTTGGACAACCAATTGCAGTATCTTAGTTAGACAACCAATGGAACATTTTTAAAAATAAGTTTTTCGAGTTGGACAGCTGTCAAAAGTTAGACATACATATTTTGAAATGTGTCTATAAACCAGAGTGTTAATTACTTAAGTTGTTTAATAATATTTGTTATGGACGTGACGTTGATAAAACGTTTCTTTGAGCAAGAATTTTACAAATTTAATTTAACTAAAATTTTTTATAATAAAAAACTTTTAATTTAGAAATCTTATTTTTTGTCATTTCAGGCGATGTTAGTCACTAAAAAATCTTATCTTTTTTCTCTCTGGCAAATTGCAATCCCTTAAAAAAATTAAATTTTGACAAGCGTCAAGCAGCTTTAGTAATTTCGTTCATATTCTGATTCTTCCGATGACGTCTAGATGACATTGTTGGTAATAAAATAAAAAATATTCAAGAACTTTTTTTGGAGAAAGTCTAATCTTAGGAACCGCACTGTGTATGCAAAAAGCTTACATTATAAATCATGTGCAAAAAATGTTTAGGCATAATTATTTCAAGTTTCTGCAACTTTACATTGCTTCAAAATTGAAGTGCACTAACACTTATTTCAACATAAAAATAAAAAAATAAACATCATCACATTTTTAATTGCACCTTCCTCGCTTCAGTGTACCAGTTCAAAACTCGTGTGGTAACAACACAACGAACGATATATTATGCAGCTCCTTTCTCCAAAATGCCAGGGGTAGGGGTTGCAGATGTTTGAGAATCCTTGTGTATTGTTGCCCAACTGCATTTTTAAATTTTATACCTATATGGTTTCCTTTCCCCCTCTTGTGCATTTTTGTGCAATTTACCATGATACTAATGATGATGATGATCATGAACTTGGATCATGATTCATGAATCGACTGACGGATAAATAATAGCTTTTGTACCTACTGCTTGTGGATATATTGTATAGAGGTACAACAAAAGGTTATATATATATGTATGTACGTGATATTATTGTTGTTGCATAATAATAATATTCCCCACAGTAGCACCAGCAGGGGTTGGACATTTATAATTTTTTTATTTCACTTTCATTGTTGTTCTCTCTTCCAGCGACCAACACCTCTCTCTCTAAAATTTCATAGGACATTCACATACAAAAAGAATTTCGATTTGATATGCTGCATAAAAAATGGAAAAAATGTGCATTCTGAAGGAATAGAAGGACACGGGCATGAGCGATTTTCCCTAACGAGGACCGAGGACTATATTGACAGAAGCGACAAAGGGGATGTTAAAGTTGCTGGTTAATGTCAAATTTATTGATGGTTGTTTATTCTTCACTTTAAAAGCAATTGTATCTATGTACATATATGTATAGAGTTCAAATACCTAGAGAATTTCGAGTATACGTATACATTTTTCTGTTGCTTATGCTGGTGATGATAATTATATTGGTGTGAAGGTACTGTTAAGTTTCATAGAGTTTTAGACACCTTGTACAGGTTAGATTATATCCATTTTATATGAAACCCTTATTTCTTTACCTACCAAGGCCAATGGCGTCACTGTATTTTTGTTCACCTTAACGCCTTAAAATTATCCCAGCAGAAATACTGGAATATGTAACTTTAAAAATCCATTTTATGGTGCATTATACATCTACGTACATATACATATTTGTATGATTGTGGTTGCTTATAATATAGTCTGGTTGGAAAGGCCTCAATGTAGCATACATATATAAGGATATTCATGTTGTCTGAAGCGGAATTCAGTTATTCATGGCAATTCATGTCTACGAGCATGTGCATCAAGGAGAAATCTGAAACTGCAACTGCATTCATTCTTCCGGCAAACTCCCATTTCAATCCTAACTCTTCTATATTTCATTCCAGGGACTAAAAGGACAGTAGTACAGTCAATATGTCGTTTGATTTTAAAAATAAATCGTGGATAAATTGAATTTTTCATAATACCTCTTTCGTTTACTTCCTTAAAATATCAATTTCTACAAAATTTTAGTTTAAAGTTGTGTCAAAATTCATATAAAAATAAAATTCGACTAAAATTGGTAGAAAGCAAAAAAACAGATCTATAATGTTGTTACATGTGATCAGAAGTGAAAAGTCACAATTTGACGAATCTATCTGTGTATTTATTTCGTTTACCGGTTCCCGCCATCATAAAAAGACTTCAACTAATTTTTTTTCGTTAAATGTTCGTCAAATAAAAAAAAGTTGCAGAGCAAGGGATATTTTTGTCTTAAGACTAGTACGCAGCTAAAGCGAAACGAAAATTTTCGGTGGACTTCAAATAATTCAGTGGGAAGAAATAGCGGAAACTTTTGCAAATAATCTGCTACAATTATTAATTTCTTCGCTCGTTGAATAGCGTATTGCAGAATGAAAATTAGAACGCAATTTTTCGCTTATGATTTCGCTGTGTCAATTTTTGTATGGAAATTTTTATTTCGCTTCAGCAGCGTACTAACACAGATTTAAACGACAAGCTGTTAAAGTTTCTACTTTTTTCTTACTGGTTGTGTTTCTTTATTTATTCCGAATATTCAGAATATCTGTAGCACAGCTTTTGCATTTCTTAATTAACTGTAATATTCCGGATAAACTTTTCTATTGATTTTTTTATTAATTCCAGAATTATTGGAATGTATTCTTTTTGTTTCCAGTCAAGAGATTGTGTGGAATGTTCTCTAGTTTGACAGCTACATGTAGATCTGTTTTTTTATTTATTCCATTCTGGATATTCTGGATAGATGTTTTGCCTTTTATGTCTTTTCTATTACGTATCCGGAAAAAATAAAGAAACACACCCACTATTAGATAACATTTGCGTCAAAAATGCAATTGCAAGTTTTTCTTTAGACAGCAAATGGAAATAAAATTTGTCCATATACCCACTATGCCTAAACGACAGATTGACTGTATGTATGTAAATACTCTTAAAGGGTATGGAGCTGCAAAGCAAATTGCAAATCGCAGACATTTCCCTCCCATCAGAGTATGAGGTGGGGTGGTAGATGTGGTATATGCCTTGTGAATTCGGTTCACATTTTCAATATCGATTTTCCATCCCTATCCCTATCCGCCTTAAAGTACTTTTTTGGTTTTTGTTTTACACGTTACCAACACAATACAAAATACAGGAGCGAATTCCACAAGGAAACACGTGACTCTCTCTATAGAGACGACCGACCGACGACAACGACGTTACACTCAATGTGATATTCCTGCCACCCCATTTATTTAGCTATGTAGGTATATTGACTTGTTTTACAATAGACAAAAAAAATATAGTCATGTTTGGGGTGGGTGATTAGTCTGGAATCAATTGAAATTAAATTTTACCAGCTCTGAAATATTAAAAAAAAAAAAAAACAACAGTGTTGCATGGATGTGACAATGACAACACAAACACATAAACATAAACAAAAGTAAATCTAAATAAAAGAACCCACATGGGAAAAAGAAAAAAATGATTGAAATTATTGCACTGACAAAGTGGACAAATCTGCTCCGAGCCGGGATAAAATCCAATCCGACATGCATGCAGTATAGCAGATAGAAATGAAAAATGTCACGTGGAAATGTCATGACAAGGTCGCACGTTCTTGTCGGTGCTGAAAACCAAGAGAAGGCAGGTCCACGGTTTACCAGCATATTTTCAAGGGTGTGAAAAATTATCACATAAAATTGGTATAAATAAGGCGTGTTTTTTTTTGCAATTTCGAATGAAATTGTATAAAAAAAAAAAATACATTACTTTTGACAAGTAATCCGACGAAAATGTTTGTATGTGTCTTCGTTTATTCCTTTAGGATATTGGGGACAGAAAAAAACCGAAAGTAATAGGCGCGTTCAGAAAAATGAGACCTCAGAAATTTCGCTCCGTCAATAGGTTGGGAAGCGAATCCAACATATCTTTCCTCCGCATTTTGACAAATCCTGTTCATGTAACTGAGATTGCTGAAATCTCCGAGATATCATTTTTCTGTTAATTCCTATTATTCTTAACAGCCAATATAACGCTTTTGAAGAAGGTAGATGGAGTGAAAAGAAAGTGAAATTGGGGTTCTTGGAACATATACAAGCAAAAATAATATTATCATTAGGAGTATTCATGCAATGGCGTAAAGTCGTTGTAAATGTTGTAAACTGGTGTAAACTTGTCAAATTTGTATGAAAATTTGACAGGTTTACCACGTTTACAAGAACTTTACGACGTTCCATGAATACCTACCCCTATTGTGTTTAACTTTAAGCGATTTGGAATGATTTTAAAAGATTTCTAAAGAGGATTTTTAAATGCATTTAGCATCATAAGCCAAATACCACCATAAAAATACTCGAAGGTATTAAAACTTTTTTTTTTTTAATACTCACAACCAATACTTGATCCCTTAAGCAATCATAAAAATTGTGTCAAAGAATAGGGATCGTTTTTGCACAGATTTCAGATTTTGCTTATTCGCTAAATTAGGTCTTCAGGCAGGCCGTGTACTTAAGAGTTAAGTTTAATACTTTTCTGCATTTTATTTTCACAAGATTACCTATTGGGCGCAATGAATTGGGAATTTAGGTTAGGTGGTGTTTGACAATACAGCAATTTGAGTATGAATATAGCGCTTCCGTATGAATTAAAGTGTTCCAAGTCGCTATTATTTTAAGTATAAACTTAAAAAAAAAAATGGTAGTACAGTGCACAGAAGTCATATCAAATCATGTCATGTTAAATAATGTTTCTTCTAGTTATTGTATGTTTACTTTGAAAACTGTTTAATGCGCTCATACCATTGCTGTTTAAGCTTAATATTAATCGTAAGGTAATTGGTTAGTTTTGTAGCTAGACATAAATGGCGCACAAATTTTAACAAAATGATGTATAAGTTGTAAATAGTTTTCTAAATTTCAAACTCTACTAAAATTTTGATATTTTTTCAAGACAGTAGTATCATACTAAACTTATGTTCTTAATAAACTCTAACTGAACACGCCTTAAATAGAGAAAATTCGTGTTAACAAACCCTTTTCGAAATGTATGAATAGGCCGAGACGTGTTTTTTTGCAAACTCGGGGGAATTGAATGAAAAAAAAACGAAGTCGGTCGGTGCTAAACAATCACCATGTTAATTGCAACAACAACTAATTCCCTGCGGGCTAAGCCAAACTCAGAGAATTTTCCGGGCTTAACTTAAGCGCACAGAAAAACCGTGTTACCGTTGGCGTGAATTATATGCTTGTTATTGATAATAAATTATATGTATTTTTATTCCCCGGGATTGCAAAAAACCACGCTTAATGTCAAAGTTATACATATGGGGTTAGTATAACAATATAATTTCGGTTATGTCAGTTGCAAGATTCCTTAGTCCTCTTTCACAAGAGGAAACTGAGTTTTCAACAACTTTGACTGCTTTTAAACGCTGCAATTACTCCCTGCGTTTTTTAAGCACGAAGGCGGGGGACGTATGCGGTGGCCGGGGTAAACAAAGTTGCAGGTGTTGAAATAATTGCAGAGTTATCGCTCTTTATTCTTTGTGCTTTTTCTTATTGTCTGAGACATAAGCGGAGTAAAGAGTGTAAAGAGATATTTCCTTCTCATTTAACAAAAATTGCAGCTATATAAATTTGCAGCGTTAAAATTTGCAGTCGTCTAAAAGCAGTCTTTCAGTTATAAAAAGAGAAGGGCAACAAGTAAGAGTAATGAGCGGTCTACGATAAGTGGAAATTGGAAATTAAAAGAAAACGTAAAAAATCTGTAGCAACTTGTTTCCTCGAGTGAAGGGGACTTAGCAACATTACTCATTTTTCCTGCCGAAATTTTGAGGGTAAAAATGTTTGTATTCGCTTGCTCACTTTTTGACAGAGCGAAATGAGAATCTGAGATCTCATCTGGACGTGCCTAATAGGCCAATAGAATTAGACAATAAAATCACAAAGCGTGATTTTACTCGACTGTTATTAAAATATAAAATAGGAATTTAGCGATTTTAGCTTAAATAAAATGTCAAAAAGATTGTACGATGCCAAACTTCTTTATCATTAGCAAAATCCTCTTTTAATCCTATTGTACTAAGCTTTGCTTTAACATCATACTAAATTGTCTAAAATTGTGAGAAAATCTATTTCTTAAACAAAAGAGTTCAGAATTTTCATTCTCTTATTGAAGTGATGATTCAAACGCCATTTATATCTACTACCTGAGTTCAAGGACCGTTTGAAAATAAATACATATGTATATTATATTCTTTTCACAATAATTTGCTGTCATTGGTATTTTCTTTATGTTAATTACTTTGTATGAATGTGGATAACCCTTTTTCTGATATTTTAACAATAGAAAAGGGCTGATGATGTTGTTGAAATGTGTTTCTGTCTGTTTTCTTATACATATGTCTGCATATAACAGAATCCATGGTGAAGAAAAGTTTTATGACCTGCCTTGGAATCCTTTTGATGCCAAAAGATTTATGATTCAAAAATGCGGTTAAATGGATGAAAACTATAGGTATACGTATACGAGTCCTTATAGAGAAATAATCTTTTCTCTTTTTTTTTTTTTGAAATTTTTTGAAAAGATTTTTCTATGCAGATTTGCAAGTAGAAATACAATGCCGTGGGACAAATTCTCAGGAGGTAACTTATCTTAACTAGGGTTAACTAGCAAACTAGCAACAAAGGCGAATTTATGATATTTATTTCCTTTAAAGGATATGATAGAACTGCCGTTCAACAACGCGCACACAAAGAAGTTTGTGATTTGTGTGGTTAAATCTGATTTGAAGCTTT
This sequence comes from Epistrophe eligans, assembly GCA_951394125.1. Lineage (NCBI taxonomy): Eukaryota > Metazoa > Arthropoda > Insecta > Diptera > Syrphidae > Epistrophe > Epistrophe eligans. The sequence continues at coordinate 30,750,432 of OX596029.1, forward strand.
ATTTTGACACCCAAGGCCGTGTGTAAATTTCAACAAAATTTCATCCAAGATTAAATTTTTTACGTCATTTTCATTTTCATTTTTAAATTAATTTTTATTTTTCCTTAAACTTATAACTATCATAAAGCTAGACAAAAATTCATAAAAACTAGCCTCCTTATCAATAGCCCCGTCATGCGGCCGCTCTAAAGCTAGCCCTAAACGACGAACATGCTCGCCGAACTTGCTCGTGCTCACCGCATTTTCGTCGTGTAGGGGCTAGTTCGCGAGCCGCTCGCTGTTGGTGAAAAATTTCGATTTTGTCGTGTTCGTTGGCTTTGATGTTCGCCGTGTAGGGCCATGTTCGCGAGCAAACCTCATTTTTCCTGTGAAAATAAAATTGAAAAAAAAAATAAATCGCAATCACTTGCGCTTCCATATCAACATGTTGACGGTTTGAAGAAACAAACGAAATGAATGTTCGCCAAATGTGTTCGCCGTGTAGGGGATAAAGCAAACGAGCAAGTTCGGCGAGCATGTTCGTCGTTTAGGGCTACCTTAAGTTAAACTATATAATAACTTAATGTCTTTCGGCTTAAAAACTTAATTAAATGCTAAAATTCTTTGTTGGTTTCATTTTATCGAAACAAAAATTTTACAAAAAAAAAACTTGGATTCCTTATCAATTTTTTAAATTTTATTTAAAACTTACAAACTACTTAAAACTATTTAAAACTACTTACTTAAAATTACTTGAAACTACGTAAAAATCAGAACAGCCACAGCAGTTTTTTTGGCTTTATCTTTTTTTGTTGTTGTTGATGTCAGTGATTATGGCTCTATAGCGGTCACCATTGACTGTAACGTTCTGGCCAGTATCGTTTTTAATGAAGTACGGACCAATTATTCCACTAAAGTACACCAAACTGTCAGTTTTTCTGAATATAACAGCGCCTCGACAATGGCTTGAGGATTATCTGCACTCTAAATCCGGCAATTCTGCTTATTGACGTAGCCATTTAAGCAAAAATGAGCTTCATCGCTGAACAAAATTTTCTTGTAAAAATCGGGATCAACAGCAATCTCGTTCCAAGCCCATTCACAACCTTTTGCATGCGTTGTTCAGGTGTCAGTCTATTCATGTTGAAATCCCAAAGAAAACTAAAAATAAATAAATAAATTTGACAGCTTACAAAATGGCCGCCAGCTAAAATAGTGTTGCCAACGCAAAGTTTTATACCTCTAAAAAAAAAGACCAAATATTTTTGTTTGTGCCACCCGACTACCCGTACTTAAAACTAATACCTACAGCTATGTAAGTCGGCCAAGACAAGACTACAAAGTCGACTTTAAATATCTAACTCAGGATTAAGCCAACAAAGCTGTTTCTCCTGCTTCCTCCTATCTCTTAAAAATTTTCCACGTATAGATTCACCTCATTGCTCATTACATTATGGTATCACAAAAATTAAACTTTGGATTGAATCTAACGCGAGTTTAATCCAATTTACACATGACGTAGGATAAACATAAATTTTTTCCCCCAGAAGTACTTTTGGTATCGATTTGGGAAATTTGGACGCTTTACCACATTTTATAGGTTCGAACAGCCAGATACATAAATATGCTGCAGATACTTAAAAACTAATCTTTTTCAAGTATAGGTATTAGATATATTTCGAAAGCGAACTTCTTTAAAAACATAAAGGGTAGTTTTTATTAAACAGGTTTTATAATATACCTATACCTACTGATTTTCCAATTCTCATTAAAAAATATTTAATTCATATAATTTTAATGAAAGCATATGTTAAGCTATTTATATTTTACACCCTCATTTTTGTCAAGATAACAAAATGACATTCTTTGGTATCTTTTTCATTTGACTGTAAAACATCACGTTTTAGCTGGGGATTGTGTGTCAATACCCATGAGGATTCAATTTCACACACGTATAATTCTCCAAGTTGAGTGACACCGGTACCTACTACCTATACCTACTTATATATTTTGTATTTTTAGTTTCAACCCCTTTCTTGCAAAATATAAATATGTATGTCTAATTCGCATTCATTCATTCAAGTCAGCACGCGTATTTCTTAAATCTTTGCCATGTACTCGTTCGTATAATATTCCAAGAATAATCCGCTACGCACATTTTGTGACATTTTAAAAAAGAGAGACTGACTGTAACGACACACTGACGGCTGTTCTTAAAAAACAGAAAAAAAAACCGATTTATGTGCAATCAGCAGCAGTGTCGTATTAGACCGATATTAATGGCTTTTCACGAATCGATGTAATTTATGTAAATTTAAATTCAAATACTTATCGAATTTAATCTTTACCTTGGTGACTCATTCTAAAAGGATATTCCAAGCGAAAGGATAGGTCTTTATTCTATGGGTTATGGGGTTAGGGAAGTGTTAATGTGTGTATGTGTGTTTGAAGAAGATTATTATGTTAATGAGGATATAATATTTGACGTCATCCTAAAACTGGTAAACTGGTAGGTATCGATGAATCATAAGGAAAAGAAGCACATCAAGTAAAGTGTTTTTTTATTTTTGTTTTAAATAGGTAGGTTTAGGTAGGAATTATGACAAGATATACAGCCCTATTACGAATTCCGTCGTAATCAGAAACTTGCTACGAATCCAGAAAAAAACTATCATAGATTCCGTCGTAGTATAAAATGTCATACAAATTGTCATTACGAACGGATTAGGTGATAGTTTCTTTTTGGGAGCCTGAAAAGTTTCCGATTACGATGGAATTCATGATAGGGCTGAAAATTAATGCTTCATTTTTCGCAAAATATATAATACAAAATAAAAAAAAAAATGAAGGTGGATACCTATGTCCCTAAAAGACTTAAATTCTTAACAGGCTTTGTATTTTATTGTATACCTCAAATTTTCCAATTTGACAACAGTGTCAGAGCTTAGGTAAAGTTGGGTTAGAAACTGCATCACCTCATCTTAATTGAATTCCAATACATTTATTAGATCATCAGGTTTTTAGAAAGACATGGTAAAACGATAAACATCCGGGCAATTAATTCTGAGCTAAAAAAGAAAATAATCTACTACTACTGTCATTTTCGCTGATTAAAAAGTCTACACACAGAGAAACAATCAGTAAAATTTTTGAAACGGAAAAACTGTAGTAAAGGGTTTTCCAATAGAGACGGGTTGATTTTGACAGCTCGTGGCGGCCATATTGTTTCTTTTACTTTCTGTCAAAATATCGTCATTTAATCAGTTACTAAAGACAAATCATCATACAGCGTCGAGCAACACGTGCTAATGATAAAAAATGTTCGCTAATTGGGTTTTGGAACAGTTGGAAGTTGGTCCCAATTTTGGTCGAAAAATCGTCTTTAGTGATGAGGCCCATTTTTGGATGAATGGGTACGTAAATAAGCAAAATTGCCGGATTTGAAACGACATCAATCCACGCGAGATTCACGAGGTGCCCATGCATCTAAATAAAGTTACTGTTTGGTGTGGATTTTGGGCTGGAGGCGTCATCGCTCCGTAATTCTTCGAAAATGATGCTGGCCAGCCCATCACCATCAACCGCGATGGTTATAGGTCGATGATCACCAAGTTCTTGTGGCCTAAATTGGATGATATGGACACCGAAGACATATGGTTTCAATAGGATGGCGCTACGTGTCACACAGCTCAAGACACAACCGGTATTCTGCACGAGCGGTTGCATGGCATGGTTATCTCGCGCCGAGGCGACGTGAATTGGCCACCAAGATCATGTGATTTGACCCCTTTGGACTTTTTCTGTGGGGCTTTGTTAAGTCGCAGGTCTATGCGAATAAGCCACAAACAAGTCAGCTTAATTTCTGCAGGTATTTTCTGAATATTTATGTAGCTTTGCACTTCGCAGCGTCATATTTCTTCACAGCTTCCATTGTGAATTTCTTCCTATAAGACATTTCGAGTAAACGGCAACACCTCCTATCATGCATAGTTTCAGCTTGTCCAGTTATTAGTTCATTTAAAAAGTCAGTATAAATACATTTCTCCCATTGCAAGTGACAAAGTACACGAACAGGTATATACTTACTACCTTTAATCCTAAGAAGCCAAAAAAAAAATATCTGTAAACTTTACACAGTAAAATTATTCATTTGAAGAATACATACATATATACCATCCCATCTACATATACATAGGTACAAATTCACTCCCAAGACTTTTCTTTTTCAAATGAAAAAGGGGTTGTTAGCAAGCGCCCTCTTTCATCTTTTTCATGGCAAAGTAAACACTCGTTACTCGTTAGTACCTACGTCAAATTTGAAAGACAAAAAGAAGAAAAAAAAAAAAAAGGAAAATACCTCCGCCAAATGTTTTTTTTTTTCTCACCATGTTTTAGTGGAAATTCATTGCCACGGTTGTGTTCTCAGCATTTTTTTTTTTTTTTTTTTTTAACAATTGCAGCATTTTAGGGGTTAAATCTAGTCATTCCTTTATTTTTGATTTTTTTCTATATGTAAATGGAAAAAACATTTTCCACGCTTCTCCTTCTTCTTGTGCCTATTATACCTACATAGATTGAAAGTCATTTTGAAAAGGCTGACATGGCTTCAATTTATGAAGCAGCGGCGGCAATATAAAAGAACTAATATAGTGAGAGCCCAGAGGCAAGCCTTTCTTCGTTATGTTTTTGCATGAGACAAGGTTAGCACTGTACCTATCTATGTAGGGTATATGAATGACTTGACTGTATATCCTTATAACAAGTGCCTAGTGAGAGTCCTTAACATTTTGTGTGTTATTCTTTTCGAATTGTGGCTATGAGGGGCGTTGGCAATGAATGACGGTTTGGGAATGTCGTCATCCTTTAGGCCTTGTTTTCGAACATAGATATACATCGGTTTCCCAAAAGAAAATCCTCAATCCTTATGCAAGCATTGAGCCTTGACAACATCAACAACAACAACGATAACAATAATGATGATTTTTTTGGCTACTTAAAGTGCAACAAAAAAAATACTGTTTTCTTGTATAAATTTTGTTTATTAACCTACCCGCTAAGGTTAGTGAACTTTGTTCCCTCTCTATTTATGGTGTGTCTCAGTTTTGTTTTGTTTTTTTTTTTTTTTTAGAAAGAAGTTTAAAAGACTGAGGGGATTTGCGAATTTAAAAGATATTTTTTTTTGTTGTTGATATGTATTCTTGTCAGGATTTTGTTCTTGCAAACGATGATTGCACACGATACGATTGTGCACGTTCAATTGGAAGTGGAAGGATGCTGTAATGTAAAGTTGGTTTTTTAATCGGGATCGGGACTAGGTAGGTAGGTTGCTTTGGTTTGTTGGTATTGGTACTTCAGTTATAGATACACAAGGACTTTCGACTTGAGGTAGGTTCGAGAGGGAAAAAAATAAAGTTTATCTCTTCACTATGGTTTTCAATTAGAAGAGTTCTTTTAGCTCTTATCTGAAGCAAAGAAAAAAAAAAATTAAGGTGGGGCAATTTGTCTTTTTTTATCTTTTTGTGCCTAGGTACATTCATATAAATTTTGTAGGTAGATACATGTGTAGGTACCTATTTATGTTTATGAACTTATTTCTTGTAGCACGCAAACAGCTTTTATTGATCTACAAGTTTTTTAATTAGACTATCGCGTATTCGTCTAACTCCCAACGATTATCGCGGATGGTATTCTTAAAATTTTGATTCATGTTAAGTCATACAATCGCATCGTTCCATTGCTTCGTGTCATCCATCTATCAAAGTTTGAGAGAACAACTAGCTATAGGCACACCTACTAAAATAAACAAAAATGGCTTGTGTTATCAGTTTTTCACTAAAAATTATCAACACTCTATCTCTGTTCCTGAGATTTTTCGAACTAAATCTGGATGACTGTCAAATCTTGAGGAGTTGGGTATATAAAATGCTCTCCGAAAGAAGAAAAACTTTCAATATTTCGGGAACGGTCTGGCAGCGATGCTAGATCATAGGATCTGTCCCTTTCACTTTCACGTCTAAAATAAGATAAAAAGGGATTTTCGCACCTTAAAGTAGGTGCCTACAAAAAAGTGATTTTAAGTTACAATTTTTTTCTTAAATTGCTCATTTTATTAAGAAAAAAGAGGCTGGGTGCGACCCACACTGGTAACTTCCCATTGGTGCCCGTGGCAACTGGACACCCAATGTTATTTTGTTATAAGGAAATTCCTAATTCAAAATCTTAAAAGACCTTATCAAATGTTCAATATACGACCGAGTGAAAACCAAAGTTGGGGCGTATTTAAGGTAGCCAGATATGTTTAGATGAAACTAGTACTCCAGTTTCAAAAACCCGGACTTTCCCGGACAAATGAGGACCGAAAAAAGAGTACAAAACGAGGACAGAATAAACACATTTTTATTGTAAAAGAAAACGAAAATTTGTATTAACATTTAAATAAAAATAAATATTTAGTTTAAAAATCACATTCTTAAGGTAGAAAACATCTTTGAGGTAGGTATAAAAAAAGGAACTTAATTTGCTTTTTTAATAAATAGCCTTTACAGTGGTAGTTACATATATTTTTCATTACATCTAATACTGTTAAGTATCACTTTTGCTTGACGTAATACCAGTCGTATTCTTTCCCTTTTTTGAAAGAAGGATACTTTTTCTGCAGTTCCTCGTTGAAAGAACATTTTCTTCTCGGCATCGTGTACAACTATAAGAATATTATTGTAAACAATAATTATGCATAACAGAAACTTGCAAGTTATGTAGGTACATACATGTATGCATTGCTTAACCAAAAACAGTTTAATAAATTCTCAATGTTTTGCATCCACAAATGTTCTTGAAGGAAACAAATCAAATTTACCTTAAGACGCTGATTACACGAGTCTTTTTTTCGTTCGTTTCGTCTTTCGTGCTTTTGACAGCTTTGGTGAGGGGTGTAAAAATGTAGGGGGAATGAAGTAACGAAAGCAGGAATGAAAATTTGACATAAGATACATTTGTTTTGGCATAAATTACAGCTCTAAAGTTCTGTTTGTTCTATAATTTCTTTTCTCATGTATTGGATCTGTTCGTTCACTTAATTTTAATGAGACCTCGGTTCATTTTTAAATAACCATTTAATTATAAGTAGCATAAAAGTAAATAGATACTCAATGGGTAAAAAAGAGTGCATGCACCCACACGAACGTACATGCACACACACATGCAGACATCTCTCTGAAAATGATGGATTCGGATTCCTGGGACCTCGAAACATCGAGAAATGTCGAAATTTTCAATTCGACAAATCGGACCAATTACAATAAAAAATGTATTCAACTATGATCAAATAAAATATTGTCATACAAACCTACATAGAATAAGTTCTTTATTTCGTTCTGCAGAACTATGCTATTTAATAACTGAAATTGATAATTGTAGCAGAATATTTGAGAGAGGTCTCCACTTTTTCTTGGAACATAATTAATTAAATGACACTTGACTTTTATTTAGTTTGTTTTTTTGTTCTTATTTATTTCTGTCTCCCAAAGTCTGGCATCACTGGGTTCAAGAACTAATTTTGAAAACATTTAAATCTGTAACTCTCGCATCGATAAAATTGGTCGAGAAATGTTTTAAGTTTAAAATTGTTTTGTCAGCATATCCGGTGTTGGCATTGATCAGATTGGCGCAAAATTTTAAACAACCTATTGTTAAGGGCTTAGCATATTACTAGTTAGCAATTTGCTAAACATTAAGTAATTTACTAGCTCTTCGGAAATTTTAATCCTTTTTTTTCGTTTTACTAACTAGTAAAATACAAATTCCCTTTTATTAAAAACGGTGCATCTGAACACGTGCAAACAATGACAGTTCGTGATAGAAAAACAAAGCAAACAAATCTAAACCTAGGGAACGGACCTAATAATTTGATTTACCGTTGGCCAGACACACTCCAAAACTATTTCAAAATTCTTAATTTTTGCCATCATGAAGAAAAATTAAGAACATTTTGGAGTGTGCCTGACCAACCATAAACCGTGCATGGATGGTTGATACCTTTTTGGAATCAGCACCTCCATTAGCTTCAGTAACTCTTGATGTCTTCCGAAAACATTTTATTTTATTTTATTTACTTTGAAAACAATTAGCACACGAATCATAAAAAACACAATTTAACTCTTTGCCAACAAATTTTTTTCGAGGAAAATGACAGATTTCATATGGATTTAGCAAGTTACTAAAAGTTAAAGTAACCATTTTGTGATTTTAATTTTAGTAAAATGTTAAGAGATAGTAAGTTGCTAAAATCGTTTAAAATTAGCCATTGGCGCAAAATTTTAAACAACCTATTGTTAAGGGCTTAGCATATTACTAGTTAGCAATTTGCTAAACATTTAGTAATTTACTAGCTCTTCGGAAATTTTAATCCTTTTTTTTCGTTTTACTAACTAGTAAAATACAAATTCCCTTTTATTAAAAACGGTGCATCTGAACACGTCCAAACAATGACAGTTCATGAAAGAAAAACAAAGCAAACAAACTTAAACCTAGGGAACGTCCTAATAATTTGATTTACCGTTGGCTAGATACACTCCAAAACCTTTTTCAATTTTCTTAATTTTTGCCATCATGATGAAAATGAAAAACATATTGGAGTGTATCTGACCAACCATAAACCGTACGGCGTACAGGGATGGTTGATACCTTTTTGGAATCAGCACCTCCATTAGCTTCAGCAACTCCTTATGTCTTCCGAAAACATTTTATTTTATTTTATTATAAAAAAACACAATTTAACTCTTTGCCAACAAATTTTTTTCAAGGACAATGACAGATTTCATATGGATTTAGCAAGTTACTAAAAGTTAAAGTAGCCATTTTGTGATTTTAACTTTAGTAAAATGTTAAGAGATAGTAAGTTGCTAAAATCGTTTAAAATTAGCAAAATCTCCTTTTTAGCTTAATAACTTACTAAAATGGCTTTAACATTTTGCTAAATCGTTTAAAATTTTGCGCCATTATCTTTATGTTTTGAAAATTGCTTTAGTTCTAAGCCTGATCCCAAAACTAAAGATCACCATTTTAGAATTCTCTTAATTAACTTACCGCCTTACCGATAGTAAGTAAGTATGTCAAATAAGCTTTTAGATAAAGTGATCATGCGCTATATCATGTAATTTCTGAAAAAATGTCGTGCAAAAGCAGAGACACGATAACGCAAAAAGCCAATAGTTCATCACACGTCATGCTGAAAGTATTTAAATTGTCATACATACAAACTTGTTTCTTTTCCCTAGGTTCGTAACCTCACTCCAATAAAAAAAAAACATTTGTAACGGAAAAATACAAATTATGATTTAGTCCCACATCAAATCCAAAATACTGAATTTTAGCTAAGCTTTAGTCAAAAAAGGAGAACCTTTTATTTTGTTCGCTATGTCATTTACGGTATATAGAGCATGAATCTACAAAGACTTCATTAAAATCTATCCTATTCTATTAGCAAGTCCCGCACTCAGTGGATAATCCTCTTATTATTTTCTTCCAAATGATTTACTAGACCGCAACTGCTTCTTCATAAATCTTTTATTAGATAAACGACACAAAAGAACTTTCCAAAAAAAAAAAAAAAAAAAAAACATCACACACCACATCTGTCAAACAGATTATGTCGCATCTGACTTATGTACATATATAGAATAGCACGATCGCACCCGTGCCAGGGCATAATTGTGACGTTCTACATACATACTTCTCCGATAGTTCAAAGTGTCAATAATTAAATTCTAACAATTCGAAGGGTGTTTGTGGTTTAAAATAAATTGACACACGACACAATTAAATGCAAATAATCTAATTTTGAGAAGAATTTTATATGTACATATAAAAATTCTTAAAATTCTTTGAAAAACAAATGTAGATAATGAACATTTTTGACAAGATCAACCGACCATTACACTGATTCATTAACGGTAATTGTTATCGAACTAATATCAATCGATTATCATAAATCAAAAATGTAATATGATGGCGTATCGAGTGAGAAAAATCACGGTATATGTTGGTATATACCTAATTGCACATCAACCACCTCTCTCCTTCTTATGGGGGTTACAATTACAAGCAAGGCCATTTTTTTTGTTTTTTTTTGTAACGAACTTTCATTTCGATGCATCAAGATGATGATGTCGATAACGTCGATGCTATTAATCAAAAAGATGTGCGTGACAGCGTGCGGCGTTAAATTGATAATTGGCATCAAGAGAACAATTTATATTCCTGATGCCTATGATGTCTCCGATCCGACGGCAGCGCGGTGGATGGCGTGGCCATCGCCATAGCGACTGCATAGCTTCGGCTAACCCAAACCCAGTATCAATAGAATTAGATGACTTTTTTATGGCCCCCACATCAACATGAGAAATTATAACGACATCAAAATAATCGGTCAGCCCCGGAGAAAATTTCTGATATTATATTAATTGAGATTGTGCATCTCTATAATAAATGGAATAGAGATGGCTTGAATAATCGTTATCGTAATTTGAAAAGTAAGATGATTGCATCTGTTTTGGTTTGATATATTTTTATATGTATTTATTCATGTTCAATCAGTTTCAATACACAAATTTGGACAGAGGCAATTTGACCACTTTTATTGAGATCGAGACTCAAAATGCGTGTAGGGTAGGGAGTGTCGAGTGTGGCAAAGACTCGTGACTCGTGAGTGCGCGATATAGGCTTTTATTCGAAAATAGAATGAATTACGTATGTGATGAACATTTGATTTGATTAACCGAAAACCAAAAAAAATAAATGGGACAACAAAGAAGCTCAGAATTTTGGTTTATTTTTATGATTTGTTATTGTTTGCTTTTGAAAGAGGAAGTGCATTTAAAAAAGATTTTGTTTTGAATGAACTCGAAATAGCCTGCATATACGCATTGGTCAACAAAATTTCAGTTTTTTTTGTTTGCCGCAATATTGAATGTTTTTGATAAACGTACATGCGATTTAAGAATTGTTCAATATCGTCTCAGGATTTAAGACATTCAAATGCGAAAGTTAGGCAAAAGGAAAAGTAGGTTAGGTACTTCATTTCACTTTCAAAATTCTGTCGCGATCGTTTGCAGCTTGATTGATAGATTTACGCTCGTTTGATAGTTTATTGAGTAACGGGTGTTTTTTTTAGAGGTATAGAACTTTAAGTTGGCAACACTATTTTAACTGGCGGCTATTTTGTCAGCTGTCAAGTGATTTATTTTTAGTTTGGTTTGGCATTTCAAGAATTGAAGCCACAGGATCACCTAGCAAGGCGTAGATTCGGTGAATGGGCCCAAAACAAGATTGCCGTTGATCTCAATTTTCATAGATAAGCGAATTTTGTTTAGCGATGAAGCTCACTTTTGGTTGAATGGATACGTCAATAAACAAAACTACCGTATTTGGAGTAATGATAACCCTCAAGTGTATGTTGAGACACAGTTACATCTACAAAAACTGACTGTTTGGTGTGCTTTATGGGTTGGTGGAATAATTGGTTCGCACTTCTTTAAAAAGGATGCTGGTCAGAACGTTACACTCAATGGTGACCGCTATAGAGCCATAATTACCTACTGAATTTTTCGTTCATCAATTGAACAACCATGTGCAGGAGCTGTGGTTTCAACAAGATGGTGCAACATGTCACACAGCTCGTGCCACAATTGATTTATTGAAGGAAACGTTTGGTAACCATATAGTTTCACGTTACGATTTAACGCGGCTTGACTATTTTCTGTGGGGATATGTGAAGTCTCTAGTCTACGCCGATAAGCCCAAAACGATTGACCACTTGGAGGAAAAGATTCGCCGCGTTATTGCCGATATACGGCCACAAATGTTGGAAAAAGTCATCGAAAATTGGAACTCCAGATTAGACTACGTCCGAGCCAGCCGTGACGGTCATAATGCCAGAAATCATATTTAAATTATAATGCCAGAAGATTATCTATCGAATAAAGTAAATTTCATGTCAATTTAAAAAAAATTTCAAAGTTCTATACCTCTTAAAAAAAGACTCTTTATAAGCTACACACAATCTGCACATATCCGCAAACAATCGAAGTACGCGTCTTTGACGAGACGCTTCGTGTGTGGCCTTTGCGTGTCAAAAAGGGCGGAAGTGGCCATCTTCTGACCAAAGCAATCAAAAAAGGTTTTCGTATCACGGTTTTGTATAAATCGTCCACTATCCCACAACTGAGGCCTAACTGTTTTTTTTACATTTTACAAAAACGCTTCTTAAAGTTGTTGGCCGTTGTTGAAACTATTTTTTCCTAGGTAGGTAGGTATATTGTGTTAAAAACTACATGATTTCTATTTTTAAATTTAAATATCGATTTAATGGTGTATGGAAATACTATAGCTAAAATATGCTTTTTCTGTTAAAAAAGCAGTTACGCCAGTTCGTGAGACGAGGGAAGAAATGTTTGGCTCAAAGTTTTATCGGTGCTGCAATTAAAGATTATGCCTTCAATGCTCAACAAATTTCCCAAAACTGTTTCATTTTCTATGGATTTTGACAGCAAAAAATTTGCATTCAAACTAAAAATTTTGATAAAAAAAAAAACGCAAACAAAAACTAGAAGACATTAAAGCTTTCGTTTTTTTGTGTTCGATTCAGAATTAATATGAGCATTGACCACAAAAAGAAAATTTAGTTTTTCGTTTCACAATTTTGAGAAAAATTGATCCAAAATTTTTTGTTTGCGCTTTTTTTATTAAAATTTTCAGTTTGAATGCAAATTTTTTTAAAACTATTAGAATTACTAGAATTAGAGAACAAATAAAATCTGAAAGTATTGAAAAATTTTACTTCAACCATTTTTTTATGTTTTTTTCCCAAATTTTGAGTTTGAAACTCAACTATGCATAGATTTCACTTGATTTAAAAACTGGCTAATAGAACAGAATATTGGCTTTGAAGTGTTCTACAAAAAACCGTTATCATTTTTTGTCGCCACGGTTATCATACTCTCTCCAAAAATAAGACCCACTAAAAGTAGAACGATAATTGCTGTCAAATAAAAAACTACCTAGTCTTAAATGGATTCATTTTTACTACTAATTTTCTACTGTATCGGATAGGATTTGCAATTTGCATGTTGCATCCATCCTCAATCCAATTCCACACAACACAACATTTAAATGAATTTCTCTTTAACTTTCTGGTATAATTTTTCAAAAGTGCAATGGACTGCCATGCCGCCATGCCAAGCCATGTATGTTCTCTTTTAATTTCTCATAAGATGAAGAACAAAAACAAAATCCAAACAAAGCGCCCATCGCGCATCGCCTAAACCAAACATACCTTTTTCCACTTCCAACGAACCAGCAACATAAATTGCGGCATTATTCCCTTTATCCTTTCTGCGTACAAAAAAAAAAAAAAAAAAAAAAAAAAACACATCATTTCTCCTTCTCTGCTTCCAACAGCACGAATTCCAGTTTTTTTTCCTCGCAGCAAAAATGCACTCACTGGAAATGAACACAGACAAAACTGGAATTTCGAATGGAAAATTGGAATCTGATGGCGACAAACAAAACGGCATCATCAGAAATGTATTCCATTTCTCCTTTCATTGCTTCGTAGATTCTTTGCGGTCTCGCGTGTGAGTTGTGCTCAGTGCTTTTTTTTTGTATGAAAAATAATAATAATAAATAGAAAAAATATTTATAAAAAAAAGATAGACCAGAGAGTGGGATTTATTTTGTTCAAAATAAAAATAAAATAATCGTAACCGACTGCTTTCGAAAGGAGTAATTATTAATTGCCCAATCAAACGTTACAAGAAAAGAAAAAAAAATTGAGAATTTAAATTTTCTCTAAACAAAACGAGGGATACCCAAGAAAAAAATCAGTTAAAGTGCAGTTTCAAATTAAAGTGAAACAAAAGTATTGTGAGTGTGGAAAAGTGATTGGAAAATATTTTTCTTCAAAAAAAGCGTGATTTCGGTGAGGAGAAACAAAGTTGTACACCCAACAGAAAACACTTTTCTAAACAAAACAAATTTTGGATATATCTTTTTTTATTCTAAAATTTTACATCGAATTTTTTCGACTTGAAAAACAAAAAACTAAAAAGGTAATTATTATAATAACATTTGTTGACCAATAAGGCGCCAGTTATAGCTTTTCATTTAAACTCATCTGGTAATTTCATATTTTGAGACACAATATGGCTCAAAAATATGTATTTTTTTTTGTCTATTCTTCAGCGTTTTATTGGCATCATAATAATCACTGATTTTGCTTTTTAAAATGTCTAAAAAAGAAATTTTAATTTTTTAATGTGATGAGTTTGCAATATCGCCTATCCGAGTTTTTTTTACTCCTTTCATTTTCATAGCTTGTAAGTTTTGGGCATTATGAATGCAAGTACAGTTAATAAATAAATCACCCCTGTTTTGGGAGGAAAATGAGCCGCCAACAACCCTCAGTTTTAAAAGGATAACCATAAATTACATTATACATGCATACTGTACTAAAAAAAACAAAACTGTTATAGGTGTCGTTGTTATTGTTCGTCTAACTGGACATGCATTTTAAGGAAAGAACGACCGCTTTAAAGAAAAATCAACCCCTGACCGGTGGTGTTATAGAGCGCTGATTTGCACTTTTTTTTATTTCGTCTTCATCCCTTTTAGTTTGTTGTTGTGGTACCAAGTAAAAAGAAGAGGGTAGCTAAGTTACAATTGTTTTTGTTTTTTTTTCTTTGAACAAGCAAACACTAGAAATAAAAAATATTTTCCTTTCCTTTTTTTTTCTTTTTCAATGGACGACGAGACGACGACGCCGGTTTGGTTTTCTATTAGGATTTTTTTTTTTGTTGGAAAATTTTCATACGAGCTGCGATTGCATTTTCCCGCTTTCCCATAGTAATTCTCCTTCGGCTCGGAAGGAGAGTTTTAGGATTAAAAAAGTGTTGCCAAGAGAGATTTCTGAATGATGTGTCTTTTAAAGTACTTTTTTGTGAAATTTGATCTTAAGTTTTGATTTGATAATTATGTAGAGGGACAGAAGATAAAATTTGAAATTTGTTTTTACATAATAAAAATAGGAAAATTAATTAGGTAAATGATTGAAGAAGGAGACACAGGTTCTTCCATAAAACTACAGTTTAAATAAAAACATCAATAAAAAATTGAGAAATTTACATCTTAGGATTCTACAGCTTACATAAAATTATTAATATCAAATAAAAGTTTAAAGAACATTGTTAAAATGGGGGCGTGTACTCTATTACGCTTGACTTATGAATTTTTAGAGCTTCTGAGTTATGAGCTGTCATAAAAAGTTAGATGACTTTTAGTTACGTTTAGTTACGTTTCATGTGAATGGGCGGGTTCAATGAATTACATCTGTCATCTGAATTTTCAGAATTCTGAATTTATGTCGTTGAACGCAAAAAAACATCTGAAATTTCAGTCAAAAATCATTGTGTCAAATTCTTGCATTTACTTATAGGATTTGCATTGATTCGAAATAAAATAAAACTTTTATTATATTCGTAAATGCTTAATTCAGCGTGAGAGTAATGAGGATAAAATTATATGAACAATGTACCTAACTAAATCAAACGATTTTATAAATTTCATTAAAAGTTCTTGCATAGAATGCCATAAATTATTTTGATTTGTTTTGTTTTTCAAATATTTTTATTGAGATGTACATAGGTATGACCAAAAAAATAATGCAAAACTATCCAAATTTCAATGCAAACTTGTTCCACAATAATAACTAGTCTGGGAAATTTTGGGAAGATTTTTGAAAAACTCACTAAACAATAAACAATATTTTGAAATAAATATTTAATTTACATGACCAAAACATAACAAATAAACACCAACCACAGTGAAAATTATAAAGTTCAACTTTATATGTAGTATACTTCAACTGCTTTGACATTTCCCCCACCACAAATAACTTTCATCTGAATTTTCAGATGAGAATTTCTTTAGATGAAACGTAACTAAAAGTCATCTAACTTTTTGTGACAGCTGGCCAATCAGAAGCTCTAAAAATTCAGAATTCTGAAAATTCAGATGACAGACATAATGGATTGAATGCCCCCATTGACGAGCTGTCATAAAAAGTTAGATGACTTTTAGTTACCTTTCATCTGAATTTTCAGACAAGAAATTCTGATGAAAGTTATTTGTGATGGGAGAAATGTCATAGCAGCTGAAGTAGATACTACACATAAAGTTAAACTTTTATAATTTTCACTTTGGTTGGTGTTTGATTATTTGTTAAGTTTTGATCATGAAAATCCAATATTTATTTCAATGAACGAACTTTTTGTTTATTATTTATTAAGTTTTAAAAAAAATGTTTCCATAATTTCCCATACGTTTAGTTTTGCTATATTTTACTGGACATACCTACCTACCTAAATCTCAATAAAAATAGTTGAAAAACAAAACAAAAAATTATTTATGGCATTCATGCAAAGACTTTTAATGAAATTAATAAAATCTGTTGCTAAATCAGTTACATTTTACATATAATTTTATACTCACAACTACTCACGCTCAATGTTTAATTCATAGAGTACCTTTATTTGTTTGTTCTGTTGTTTACTTTAGGTGCGTTCCTTTACTTTCAAACTCTGTGATTTTCTGTTCAAAACTAGGTAGGTACCTACACATATTTTTATATAAACTTTAAAGTCTTTTGATTAAAATTCGTAGAAATTCGTTGTTTTGGACAGTATGGGGATTGAAATTCTGCAATTTTAAAGATGATTTTGGAAAATATTCCAAATTTCATTTATTTTTATTATGAAAATTATTCTGTTGCATTTCTGTGGAAAAATAATCTGTTTTTTAATTTCTTGAGCGTGCCCACAGTAATGGTAACCTTCCGCCCTTCCGTCACACTCGAGTTGACATCCAGGAGTGAATATAATGACACTCTGATCAAAAATGCTTCGTATGATTAAGCTCGGATTAGCCGTTTTGATTTTCAGCAAGACGGAAATTCACGAGCGATAACTATAGCTCGCTCGTGTATGGTCACCGTTCCGGTGCCGTTACATTTTTTCGCCTCCATCCTTAACTTAATTTTGCTTTGATTATCTAATGGAGAAGCATTTTTGATGTCATTTCGAACAAAGGTTTTTTGTTCTCTGCTGTGTTTTCCTAGCAAAACTACGTAGGTATTAAAGAACCTTGTGATAGGTAGTTTTGGTATTAATGCACAGATCGGATTTAAATTCAGGGTATCAAAATACTTCGAAGAAGTTATGCCTATCACAGTTCTTTTGACTGGGAGAACTTCAATTTTGTACACCAGTATAAAGACTGCTTTAAAATAAAATTCCACAGGTCTAAGTTACTGCGCACGGCCCTGCAACCAGTACCTTTTGAACTATTACCCAAAACACATTTTTTCGCCAATAACTAATCTACAATAATGGGGAAAACCCCCCAACTGGAAGCTGAGATCGGAATCGGACTACAATATGTAAAATTTAATGCGCAGAGCGACGGTTTTTTAAAATCATTTTTGTCAATGTTGCCGGTTTTAAGATTTTTTTATTTATTTTTTATTTTTTTTTTGTGAACTTTTCCAGACACGTTATATATACCGATTTGAGGGTGCGGATGCGGATTGCGGAGTTGCAGTGCCTGCAGTTGCATTTTCCATCGGTTGCTTTTCTAGGTTCTTGTTTGCTCCTACAACAGCGCATGTGTTATTTTATGGAAAAATTATAAAAAAAAAAAATAAAACAAAAATTTCCAATTGCAATACCTACAAAATGTTTTGCGGGAAGGACAATAGGCGTGAGAGGAAAATCGTCTGCGAACAAGAAGATAATGTCCTTTTTTTGGCAAAAAGGCATACCTATACAATATACATACATACATATGTACATACATACCCACCTATTTACATAAATGTAGGCAGAATGTAGGGTTTTATTTTATTTTTTTTTTCAGCAAACAAATAACTCACATTGATTTTTACGATTCAGGGTGTAAATATAGGAAAATATTTTATTATTTTGTGGAAAAAAGGGGCGAATGAAATTCGTGTGTAACTGGATTAAAAATGATTTCATCCTGAAATATACGTAAACACTCGAGTATCAGACAGTAGCCCATTTACAAATAAATCATTTAGATTTGGGTTTTCTTTTTTTTTTTTTCTATGTATGTACCTATATATGTATATGTAGCTATCTTCATACATACATACCTATATAATTTGTATATGTAAATAATTTTGGCAACATAAACAATCGGATTGGGATTTGGGATTTTTTTTTCTCTCAATATTTATTGGATTTCCGGTATTTTATTTTATTTTCTTCTTATTTTTTTTTTTGTTGTTGTGGGAGACTCGATGACAAATAGGTCGTATGAATTGGATATCTTTTGGGAATAGGTATGTATGTAGGCAAGAGATTGTGGAGGATCAACTATGAATGGTTTAAATCTTTTGGAAAATAATGGGTGTGAAATATTAGATTGAAGAAAGTTGTAAGATAATCCCATATTGTGTAGCTAAGCCTACCAACTTAGACTTTTCTAACTTTGTATTCCACCTACCTTCATACATAAAACTATCTATTATAGGATTATGTTGCATGGTCCTTCCCGCAAGTTTTCCTTTAAAGAAAGTTGACAGAGAAGATTTTTTGACGTTATTGGAGTACTTACTACAAAACTACTCGAACTTTTTTGGGTCTTAGAACGTAGGTAATTATAATAATACTGTCTTTCGTGTAACTTTAGAATCCTTAGCTTAAAAAAGGTAAATGTAACCCAATTCTTTTATTTTAATTTATCACTGAATTGTTAAGACTTTAATCGGGTTGATTGATCATATGGTGTAGGTTTTTTTTTAAATTCTTAATAGAGACATTTTTTGATCGATCTAAGTTACTTTGGATCCGTTTTTTTCAGATAAGAATATACCTACATTATTTACAAAGACAGTAATTTTGTTGCTTTTTACCTAACACCGACATCCATTGTTTTGTAAATTGGTAGGTATGCGTAATAGACAAGAAAATTCCAAAATAAAGATTAGGAGGTGACCCCGGCGCTGTGGAAGTAGTGCTTGACTGCTAACTTGGATGTGTGGGGGTTGATCCCCAGTCTAGGCAACATTCTTTTCTATATTCCCTCAACTGAACGCCAACCCAGGGATTTAATGAGAAAAATCAAAAACCAAATTTCTCAATCCACTGTGCCAACAAAAATCTATCCTATCCTTCTATTCCTTATAACATTGCCTAATTTATAAGACCCTAGGTCTTACTGGCAAATATATGTTTGTGTTTGTTTTTTTGTTTGTTTGTTTAAGAAGCCACTCATCTTTAACGTGTATTTCTCTTTGTTATTTTTGCTATTCTACCTATACCTTCGAGAGTTGGTATAGTACACCCTAAAAATTGTATTTTACCAAAATAACTCCCCTTTTAGTTCTTCTTCTGTTCTCGTAACATTTCTGAATGCCAAGTTGAAAAAAATAGGACGTTTAAAGTAGGTAGGTAGTTAAGACAGTATAATTATGACAAATACATATCAGATAGCTTTTCCCTTAATTATATAAATAGGGAATTTCTATCACCACAAAAACGTTCCGGTTGACGAGCCATGTATGAACGTGTAAATAAAGTGTGCAGGTCATTTTATGTAAATTTTTTTTTTAATTTTCTATAAACAACATCAAGTCGTAAATATATATCTACCTTCTTGTTCGGTCATAAAAAATAAAAATTACATTTGATCCTCATTTAAATGCACACACAAGTGTATAATATGTATTAAAATTTGTGCAGTCGTTGAAACAACAACAAAAAAAACACAAAAACAACAAAAAAATTCCATAGAACCCTCGATCTAATTCAACACAAACTTTATTGACCATAAAATTTAGAAAACAAAGTAGAAAGTGCATTAGGGCTCACTATGGAAAACATCACATCCCACGATCTGTTCTTTTTACAGTAGAACATCATCACGCTCTCAGACAAGGAATATAATTATCATCAAAAAATGTGGAAGATATTCTGTTTCTTTTGTTCGGGATTTCTTGTTGTTTCTTTTCAACTTAAACATTGCGGTCTATCACTGTGTTGAACGGACTTGCATTTTTATTGATAATCAATCTACAAGCACAAAGGATTAAAGTTAAAGAATACAAAATTTAAAAATACATATATAATACTTTCCACCAAAGGTTTATCCTAAATTGAATAAATTATTTGTTATTCCAATGCAGAAAAAGATTAAGAAAAACTTCTAAATTAACTTAAACAACACCTACTTTCCAAAGTTCAAATAGTAGGCGTATTCAGGAAAATGAGATCACAGAGATCTCAGCAATCTCAGTTACATGGACAGGATTCATCAGCAAAAATACTCAGTTTTGCTGTAAAAACTCTTGAGGAAAAAAATCTTGGATTTACTTGTTCGCCTTTTGAGTGAGAAAAATCTCTGAGATTTAGTTTTTTGAACGCGCCAAGTATCTGTTAACTGCAACTTCTTAGCTTTGTTTGAGACCTAGTTTTAAACAGTCAGATTTGGTCCAAAGTTGTGGATACTGTCTTTTTTCTTTACACTACAGTTTGTACTCACTACCGACTGAAGAGCCGTCTACCCGTTAGAGTGAAGACTTATTTTTGGATCCTTAAAATAGATCTGTTGCCGCGCCTGGCAATGCCCCAACTTAATTCGAAATCTATTACATATCTATATTAGAAAGAGTAAAATATATGTTAACTTAGAATAAGGTATAAAATGAAGAAATAACCTAAAAACTATCCTTTTGATATTGAGAAGTTGCGCCATAAACTACGAAGACTAAAACGTAATTATAACTAATAATTTTATTGTATATTTGAATTTATAAATATTTCAGAAATTAAAAGCCCTATTTATAATTCAACTGAATAAACTGAATTATTAAAGCTAAACAATTTGGAATTTTACTTTGCGCAACAAAATCCATATACAGCTAGCAGGATCCAAAGTTGTTGTTGTATTACGTGTTAAAAGATGATCCCGATCCAGATTCGTAGATAATAATACGCGGCTAATGTCGACGGAAGGGTTGTCCAAGAGTTAATTTTATTTTAATTTTAGTTTTGATAGGTTAGCATATTTTTTATTAATTTATTATTCTTTTAACAAAACAAA
Source organism: Epistrophe eligans (assembly GCA_951394125.1). Lineage (NCBI taxonomy): Eukaryota > Metazoa > Arthropoda > Insecta > Diptera > Syrphidae > Epistrophe > Epistrophe eligans. Next base: position 30,771,585 of record OX596029.1, read on the forward strand.
AAATGTAAAAAAAAATGCAAAAATATTTCTTAAGAAGGATAATTTAGAATTAGCTATTGAGTATTTCTGCTTTTTGAAGAAATTTGAAATTTAGTTCACAATTAAATTTTGTTTTGTTTTTATATTAATAAACATGTGATATAAGCAGTTAAGTTTATTTTTAGTTAACATTTTATTTTCTAAAGTTGTGATTCTTGAAACTCTAGTGGAGTATATTTTTTGACGTTTAAAAAATTGTCCGAAATAGTGCGAATACCGTTCTAGACATTTTGAAACTCCCCACATTTCCCCATTCTTCAAATTTGACACTTAGTCCGAGAAATGTTGTCAACAAAGCTTCAGTTTACTGATTGTCAAAAATTTCGATGGGATTTGACAGGAAATTCTGGAATGTCGTACGGCGCGGCGTCGTACTAAATCTTAAATCCACTTTAGTGTGTTAGTTTAGTTTGGAACTACAATCAAGCTCGAATGCCCTACTGTCAGTCATAGCTGTTCTGATTCGGCAGAAAATTGTAGGTTCCTTCCATTCCTGTCAATAATAAGCAAACAGGAATGGTTGAGAATTTTAAGTCACTAGACCCCAGTTCTACAGAGCTGTCACGCCACCTTATTTATATTTATTTTTTTTCCCATAATACCAAATGTATTGCATTCTTTTAAAAAAAACTCAGTTACCAGGGCCATTTCCCAACTTGGCAAAATGTTGTCCGCAAAAACTCACAAGATTAGGTTGTAGTTGTAGCAATAATCTGGTACATCTACATTATGTACTTAAAATTTTTTTTGAATCAATACTTTGATTTTTTTTTAGATTTTAGATTTATTTCCATTTCATTTACAATTTTTATTTATACATTTCAATGGAACGCCATCAAATATTTTTGATGTCTGTCAATTAACGATGATGTTGAAACTTAACATCTAAACAAAAATTGATCATTTACATTATTTCTTCTCATTTTCGACACGTACATATGTACATAGGTATGTGTATTATAATGTATCTATCAATTTGTTGATCATCGAGCTGGAAAAAGAAAATATTAAAATTGATGAAAATCTATTGAACTCTTTACAGCGATCGACGCACGTAGATTATATACGTATGTATGACGGCGGCCAGCACGGTGCCATTGAGTGGGTTGCCTGCCGCCATATATGTAGTACGTTTACCATTATAATTTTCTTATTTAAATAATCCGCCACGTAATAAAGTTCAAATTGAACAAAAGAATGTTAATATCAAAAATATATATATTATGTATGTTAAATCTATACTCATGATCACAATAGTCTAATGGGCTTGATGCGCCACAGAAATAATAATAATCAAAATATTATTAACCCCATCTCTGATTAATCGGACGAACAACTGCCTCTATATAGAAGATTCAATGCCAATGCACTCATTTCAGACAAATTTTCCAATCAATCGTAATTATTCGAAAGCAATAAAGATTTCCAAAGACCCCATGGTCCTTCTTTTTCGTTGTAGTCGCTGTTGTTGTTGTAATATCTAAAGTAAATCCATTGGCAACTCGATGGTCGTCTTTGTGAAAATGGAAAAATCAATTTTATGCCGACACGATGATGATTAATAAGATACATTTTTATAGAGGGGCAAAAATCTTAGAGAGCTCTTGAGCTGGATATACATACATACTACATATGTATTGTATGCACAATATACATCAGAAGCAGCTTCAAAATTTGAAGACCATTTTTCTTATCTGGATTTTGGTTTTTAACTCTCCGACTACCTCGCACTTGAAATTGTATCTTGAAAGTTAAATTTACTGGAAATTTTCATCATAGATATAAAAATACACGTACAAACATATTCGTATATGTATATGTACCTACACGAGAATTTGTAGATTGTATCTTTGAGATTGTTTTGGCCTTCTTGTGAACTCTCGGCTGTGGGGTCAAACGAATTTAACCGACTGTTTTCTACCCTACTAGTCCGGTTTTTATGTTTTTCTTTTACTTTTCTTTTGGTGTTTAATTAGGAAAATTTGTTGAGGATTTTCTTTGTTTTTTTTTTTTTAATTTTGAATTTCTTTTTCTCGGTCGACTGAAGAAGAGTGGCGGCCGAGATCTTAAAGTTGAGTTAAAAGAATTACCACAACATTTTTGGATTTGGCTGCAAATATATGGTGCAGCAATGTTGCCTGTGAGATAGACGGACGGATGGATGGATGGATGGATACAAGTGAAGGGACAAAGAGATCTTAATCGGTTTTCACGTCAAGCATTGTTGGATATGCCAAGACAACGACCAAGACGATTGTGGAATATTATTTTCCTTTTTTTTTTCTGTTTTGTTATTTTGTTTGTTTGTTGTAGACTGACGATATTCCTTTGTTATATTTTTTCCTTTTATTCTTTTACATACATATATCTACATACCAGTAGATGCAGAGGAAATATAAGGTCAAGTTATGGAGTCGAACAAAAATGTTACGAGTTCGAAAAACGTTACGTGTTATTTAAGATATGACATACATTTCAAAATAGTATATATGGTTATTTTTTTTAGACAAAATCAAATTAAGAGTTTATATTTTTAGGTTAAATGGGACATTTTTAACATCGACTGTTTGTGTACCTACTAAATATTTAAGGTACCTACCTACATACGTGAAGTTAGTTTTAAATTTTTAATATTAAAACAAAGTTTTTTGGAATCTAAAAAATAATGAGGAACAGAAGAACTTAGAATTTGATCCCAAATATATTTTTTTTTTTAATTTTTTGTTGCTTTGCAATAGAACCTCAACCTCCTATTGCTTACGCACGTATAACATGTGTTACACATGTACTTGATTAGTTAGTTTATGAACAGGTGTATTTATATTTATACCTGTATTCAGTATTAACGTCTACGTTATTATTCAGTATTAACGTCTAACGTCTAACGTCGTACCCGAATTAAGTATTGCACTTGCACGCGTATTTAGTATTACCCATGACGTAATGTCTTGAAATCTTTAATACCAATTAGGGTTAGAACCTCAGAAGTAAAATTTCAGAGCAGATTTGGATTAAATCGAAAATTTCTGGAGTTGATTTGAAACGAAAGAAAAATTCAATTTTTCAATGACTGTATTTTTTTTTTTTTAACAAAAAAGTTATTTTAACAAAAAAAAAAAAGAAAAAATAAATCACGTAATTTCCATTCGATTCACAACAGAGCAGAATTTTAGATAAAAACATTCAGGGTCAGAGTTGCTTAAAAAATTGAATAACACAGTGCTGATATTTCCTTTGATGTGGTTTATCTAAAGAATTTTTGAATTGTTCAGTATGGAGAAAAAAGAGTAAATCTCAAAAAAGCGGAGTGATGGAGTATATTTTTTTTTTTTAGGTTGGAGTTATTTACTCTGATTAGAGTAATGTTCTAACGCTGATAACAATGTTCTAACAACATGGTGTAGACTCTAAATTACTTCAACATAAAGGAATCATTTAAGAAAAAGTTATACATATGTAATTATCTACACTCATGTAAAATTTTGGAGAAATGCTAATGAAGTGCTTTCAAATAGGAAAATGTCTAAATTCCGAAAACGTTTTGCCAATTCGGACCACTTTTTAAACGTCAAAAAAAAGACCAGATAATTTTCGGGACTTTGATTTAGTCTGGATAAAAACTGTATTACCAGTAGGGGGACTCGATTTTCATTCACTGGTGAAAATTTTAATTTTTCGCTTGACTTCAGGGAAACGTTATTATTTACAATACTCAATATTTTATCTTTTTGTTTTGAATTGATTTTTTTTTTAAATTATGTTAAATGCCGATTGTACATTCTTTAAAACAAAAAAAGTTGCATGTACCCCTGAGACGAAATATTTTGTATTTAGTCTTCAAACGATTTAGTTTTGAACTGTAACATATTTATTTTTCATAAAAACTATATTAAAGAACAACAACAATAATTTCGATTGATTAATCGATTTTTCCTTGCGAACACGAGATTTTGATCAAAGTTGACATAACGATGATAGTGAAGTCGAAAAAATTAGGTCTCGCAATTCTGTTTGTCTGTCTGTCTCTCCTTTCGGTTGTAGCCTAAATGGGTGGTTCGATTTTCTTTAAACTTGATACTTAGCGGTTTTTGGACATTCCACCCACACGTTTTTTTCATAATTTGCAAACGGCTTGGTCGATTTTTATTAAACTTAGCACCCAGCAGTTTTGATATTATCTAGTAGATTTTAAATAATATTTTTTCTTATAACCAAAAATAATAATGAGTGATTTTCTAAGAGGTTTAGAACTTTTAAAAAAAAAAAAAACAAAAAATTCGAAAAAATGAATGAAATATTTATTTGAATCGATAGTTTGAACCTTGCAATTTAATGTTTAAAGATAATTTCATGCAAATGTTGACCGCGGCTGCGTCTCAGGTAGCCCATCCGCTGAGTCCAATTTTGGCATACTCTTTCACACATATCGGCCGGTATCTCACGAATGAATGCATGGAAGCGGGCTTGTCCCTATAGACATTAGCCTTGACATACCCCCACAAAAAATAATCTAATGGTGTCAAATCGCACGATCTAGGCGGCCAATTGACCGGCCCGAAACGTGAAATTAACTGTTCACCAAACTCGCCTCGCAATTGCGCCATTGTTTCGTGTGCTGTGTGGCATGTGGCACCGTCTTGTTGAAACCACATATCATGCAAGTAAAGAACTTCCATTTCGGGCAAAAAAAAGTTTGTTATCATCGCTCGGTAGCGTTCACCATTGACAGTAACGCTGCGATTCGCATCATCTTTGAAGAAATATGGCCCAATAATGCCGCCGGCCCATAAACCGCACCAAACAGTGGCTTTTTCGGGATGCATTGGTAGCTGTTGCAATGCTTCTGGCTGATCTTCACTCCAAATGCGGCAATTTTGCTTATTTACGTACCCATTCAACCAAAAATGAGCCTCATCGCTGAACACAATTTTTCGATAAACAACATTTCGAACCGAGCACGAATTTTGATAGTAAAATTCAATAATTTGCAAGCGTTGTTCATTTGTAAGACGATCCATGGTTAAATTGCAAACCAAACTGAAGCTGTTTGACAGTGACACAAGGTACTAAACACACGTCAGCTGTCAAAACCAGTGTTGCCAAAACCAAACCAGCTTAAAAATCACCCGTTAGTACCTCCCATACAAATGTTTAAAAACCGGTATTGAAAATCTCATTTTTCTCAAAAACGGCTCCTATGATTCCGATTAAAATTTTTGTGTGAATTAATATCAAAATGGTCTACCATATTATTAGAGAAAAAACTTATCTATCGTTTAAAAATGGCCCCTCTCATAGAACCATTTTTTGTGGGTTTTCGACTATCTCATTAGCTGTTGAACCAATTTTAATTAAATTTTTTAGTTTCTAAGCTTCTAATAAATTTGAATAGTATTGCATATCAAAATTTTTCAAAAAATCAAATTTTAGAATTTTAAAAAAATTTTCAAAATATTTTTTTTTTTTTTGAAATTCGATAAAAATCGCTCGAACGATTTTTTTAAAATTTTTTTCTAATACAGTAGAATCTTAGAAAGATGAACGGTTCTATAAGATGACCAGTTCGGAAAGATGAACGAAATATTTTCACCCTCCAGTGCTCAAAAAGATAAACAAGTTGAAATTTTACACTCGAAAAGATGAACGATTTATTCCTAAATCAATTTTAAAATTTTTCTTTGCCTTTAGTTCCTCGTATTATATTTATGTAACGTTATTCAGTTTGAAGAAGAAATATTTGACTGTTAACAGTCGAATTGTTTTTTCCTGAACACCGTTTATTTTAATAAATATGATTTTAAAATCACGAAAATATATAAACCAGCATAAAAGTGTTCATATATGCGTTTCGCCCCGATGTAATGGTTGGGCTCATCAGAAGATGACCATTACACCTTGTCTTGACGCATATTTTCCCGAATAAATCGAGATTCCATATAATCCGAGCTACATAGAGCAACTGCGAATTATATAGTTGCTACAAGTCTTCAAAGAAGATAAATTGTAGCTATTTTTATTGCCTTGCCTTTTGAAGAAGAAAGATATTCGGGAAAATATGCGTCAAGACAAGGTGTAATGGTCATCTTCTGATGAGCCCAACCATTACATCGGGGCGAAACGCATATATGAACACTTTTATGCTGGTTTATATATTTTCGTGATTTTAAAATCATATTTATTAAAAATAAACGGTGTTCAGGAAAAAACAATTCGACTGTTAACAGTCAAATATTTCTTCTTCAAAAGTCCCATAGCAAGGCAATAAAAATAGCTACAATTTATCTTCTTTGAAGACTTGTAGCAACTATATAATTCGCAGTTGCTCTATGTAGCTCGGATTATATGGAATCTCGATTTATTCGGGAAAATATGCGTCAAGACAAGGTGTAATGGTCATCTTCTGATGAGCCCAACCATTACATCGGGGCGAAACGCATATATGAACACTTTTATGCTGGTTTATATATTTTCGTGATTTTAAAATCATATTTATTAAAAATAAACGGTGTTCAGGAAAAAACAATTCGACTGTTAACAGTCAAATATTTCTTCTTCAAAAGTCCCATAGCAAGGCAATAAAAATAGCTACAATTTATCTTCTTTGAAGACTTGTAGCAACTATATAATTCGCAGTTGCTCTATGTAGCTCGGATTATATGGAATCTCGATTTATTCGGGAAAATATGCGTCAAGACAAGGTGTAATGGTCATCTTCTGATGAGCCCAACCATTACATCGGGGCGAAACGCATATATGAACACTTTTATGCTGGTTTATATATTTTCGTGATTTTAAAATCATATTTATTATTCAGTTTGTTTTAACTTCATATGTAAATTATATTTTATGTTTTTATTTATAACTATATCTTCTTCCTCAACCAATTGTTGATGCTCGAAAAGATTTACAATTTGAAAAGATGAACAGGCCCTGTTTTATATCTGTTTATCTTTTCAAGATTCTACTGTAAATTGAGATTTGTGTAAGAAATCACTTGGTGTACATTGCGTTGGTGTCAAATCAATTTCAGATATTTTTTTAATCAATTTATTTCTTATTTTATTGTTTTTATAACATTTTCCCAGTTTTAACTATAAATTCCATGCATTTGTGCGAAGTGCAAGACAGCACGGTGCTATATTGTTCATATTTATGTACTCACATAAATTGGCAGGTGGCATAAAATATTAGCTCCAATAATTAATAAATTTCTTTTACCAGTTGAAAAGTTTTTAAAATAATTAAGACTTTAAAAACACAGTGTGATCGCACAGCAAGTTCGTGCCATACCGTCGTGCATTTTATTTTATTTAATAAAAATTACAATTTTTTTTCAAGCATCTCTCATGAACATTATGTGGGAACATTGATACACCTCTGTGGAAATATCAATGTTCGCCACACTTGCTGAACCAATCTGCCCCATTGCGTCACTTTAAACAAAAATTTGGTTTATAAAAACAAAACTAAAGAGTTGTTTAATATCTACCAAAATATATAAGCTAAAATTATTTAAAAAAATAAATTAAATAAATTGTTCGGCGCGACAGCTCGTGTAGAACCAGGGCCTAGTGACTTACAACTCTCAACCATTTCTGTGTGCGTGTTATTGGCAGGAATAGAGGGACCTACTACAATGGCGATCATTGTCATGGAATTTATTTTATTTCCTTTTCAATGACTTAAAATTAAGTTTTATGTTTTTATTTAATTTTATTTCATTAAGGGGAGTAATTTTCTATATGAATTTTCTTTTTTATTTTAATGTGACATGACTGATTAGTTATTGATTTGCATGATTGCCACAAAGCAGCTGAAATGGCAGTGAAAAGTTTCGATTTCGTTTTTTTGGCCCAACTCCATTTGGACTTGTAAAAACCACTTCTCATAAACATTTTCATTAGAATCAAAACTAAAATAAATAAATGATAAAAAAAGTAGTGCTTGTTCCAAGTTTATTAATATAAATAAATAAATAAATAATATTTATTAAAGATTAAATTATGAATTAAAATTCAATATAAAAAAAAACTACATCGTTTTTATTTATTTTTATTTAAATTAAATGCAGAGTAGGTAACAATTTAAAAACGATATCATCCAAATGATGGCCGTTTTTTTCAATGCACTCTTGCAGTCGGACCCTTACATTTGCGAATATTTTCCTACATGGCCTAAATTGTCCGGGGATTGTTATTGTAAACCTTTGATTTGAGGTATCCCCATAAAAAGAAATCGCAAGGTGTGAGGTCTGGCGACCGAGGCGGCCATGGAATGTCTCTGTACTTGCTGATCAGTTTATTCGGAAAAACTGTCCTTAGCCTTTCCATCGACACCCTAGCTGTGTGCGGAGTGGCACCGTCCTGTTGAAATTGTGTTCGGTTGTTGTACCCTGAATACAGCTGCAATTGCGGCAACAGAAACTCATCAATCATACGTCAAAACACCGGAGCAGTGACTGTCTCACCTTGGTTAAAAAAATAAAAAATAAGAGCCAATTACCCCGCTCGCTGAAATGGCACACCAAACTGTCGTTTTTAAATAATGTAAACGTTTTTGATGGCGTTCTCTAGGGTTGTTGGGGCAACAGTATCGCATATTTTGTTTGTTAACATATCCATCAATATGGAAATGTGCTTCGTCACTGAATAAAATGTTTCCAAGCCTAAGTGCTGTCCGAAAATGTTCCAGCATTGTTCTTGCGAAGGATTCTCGCAAAGGATAGTCATTTTCGTTGAGATACTGAACAATTTGCATTTTGTACGGGTGGAGCTTTACTTTCATTTTCAAAATAACATGCACTGTTGATTTTTTTATTCCTGTGGAGGCCGCAAACTTCCTTATCGATTTACGTGGATTTCGAATAATTTAATTTCGAACTTGAGGCACATGTTCTGGCGTTGTTGCTGACGTTGATGGTCCAGGAATAGGAATAGGACTATTGAACATTGTGCCTTCTTGCCTGAATCTCTGTACCCACGAACAGATAAGTTGCGTGCTCGGCCCATCACTTAGTCGTCGAATATTAAAATGAGTACAAAAAGCGCGACGCGCACGTACCAATGATTTACCGCCATTCAAATATTGCTCCACCGCAAATGCGCGGTGCGCTCCCGACCAGCGAGTGATGGCGACTAACAATTCCGCAAATTCTGCGCTTTGAATGATACCCCTCCCGCTTACCTCAACTCGCTTGTATTTGTTACCCAGCAAAATATTTCGCAAATATGTATAACAAAAAAAAAAAAAAAACTCCTCCCAGTTTTTCCACACAATGCGAATATTAGTTTCTTTTTACTCAAACTAAATGTCATTGGAACAATGGCATATTTCTAAAAGTCTTAAAAGGGCATAAATACAAAAGTACAAAAATAACGAGACTAGCTATACTCCAATGAACAATAAATTCCTTCCAAAGATTCTTAACAAAAAAGTACATAAAATAACGACATACAAAATAAAAATAGCAATTATCTAGTTCCAATGAAAAATGCTCTTCCCTTTAAATCTACTTATGAACATAATGTGTGTTTCAAGCCCTACTAGTTACAACGCATGCTGAAGATAAAAATCACTGTCTCTAGTTCTAGTAGATCAAATCTCACTCGGGAACAACAACAAGAAAAGCAACAAGACTGTGTTGTAAAACAATTATGTTTTAATAGTTCCCGACTATAACTACACAACTACAACTATGTACAACTGGGAAGCAGCAGCTGAAATTTACATGCATATCACAAACTTTTGTCATTCACTCAACCATTATCGCGCTGCGTTGCGTCGCATCTCACCGGCCGGCTAGCGCTGGCCGGACACAAAGTCCAACTCAGGAATGACATAATGACAAAGTCATTATTATTCTTCCATCATAATTACACTGGCACAACACAACCGAGTGTTCCGCACGCAGTCACCACACCACCACCACCGCACCGTCATCCCGTCTTTTTGGTATCAAGATGATGTGCGAACGTTCGTTTTGTGTTCTTAAGGTGATTCTTTTTCGTATTCACATGACGTCGTCTCTGCTGTGTGAGAAGTTTCTAGCGCCAATGATAGAAAAAAACCAACCAACAACGGTGTGGTCAAGCTGGGCCTATTGAACGACAAGAATACTGCCTACGGAAATTGCTTCTTAAACAGCGTGCGATGAGCATCAGAAGCAGCAGATTTCCTCCTGGTCAACGCTGTAGTTGTTGTTGTTGCTGATATTATTCTCGAGTCGTGCAAACGTCCGGCAATCCCATGAAAAAGGAGTCCGATATATCTTTTCCAAAAAGGTAAGAAGTTGAACACTCACTCGCTGCAGATATACACAGCACAGATGTGCGATACGAATGGGGCATTAAATGTATCTTCGGCAGCAGCTTGGGCTGCTGTAGAATTAGATTAGAAATTGATGTGCATGCGCTACTGCATGCTTTTTTATCGCTGCCGCATTGTACAGTGGGTCATTTTACCTTCAAATATCACAAAAGATTTTAAAAAATTTAATCGGATAAAAAACAAAATGCTTCCAAAAATTAAGATCAATAAATTGAAGATGATAGGAAAGTCGAAAACACCTGCGCGCCATCTTGTAAGGTTTTCTGCAACTAAATTTCTCTCCAACTCTGACTTAGTGAGTGGGTTTCCCTTAAATGACGTGTCTTGCTGTGGAAATATGATTTTGATTTAAAATTTTCCTTAACAATAAATAAACACCAACAATTTATTTAATTATAATAAAATAAATAAATTTTCCTTTGAGTTCAAAGCCGTGTTTTGTCGTAATTAACCCACTGTTCTTAATCGCCAGGAGCTATCCTATAGATAGATTCTCTATTTCGAAGCTTGTTATTTTGAAGCGGAAATACGGAGTTCTTTTTTTTTATGCTATGATTATATCAATATGTATCATCTTTTATTATTATTCTTTGTTTTTTTTTATTGTATGCTTTTTATTGTTTCCCAAAGGGTTATTTTGTATATATATATATCTGTGTGTGTATAAAAGATGTCGATGTCGTGTGGAATTATAAAAGAAGGAAATACGGGTTTAATGGACCTTTTCCTTGATCGAAGTACCATTACTCAATTATCATCGGCAATATTTTTACAAAAAAAAAAAAAGATGATGGAAGAATACCTTTTTCTTTCAATTCTGTGTTTTTTTTTATTTGAATGGGAAGTTTATTTTTCGGATAGAAGAAAGCTGTAAATTAGGTTAACTTCAAAGAGGAAGGGTTCATTGACAGTTTAGGAATAGAAAATAAAGATAGATGTTTCCTGAGAACAAGGTATAAGATAATTTTCTATTTTTTTTTTTTTTGGAAACATGTAAAAAGAAGCAAATAAGCTAGTTAACGTTGATAGAAGCTCAGAGATGTTCGCAAATATATAGACAGAATTTCTCAGTAAAATTCCTTTGTTTAATATTCAAATACTGATAAAAGACAGCTTTGAATGTTCTTGTTCAGATAATTATTGATAAATTAAAATAACGGAGTCAAATGTCTTCGTTTCCGAGGAAATTTCCTACTTTTTACTCCAGCGTGGTTTTTTCCATTATTTTCCAGTGACACATTTTTCAAATAATATCAAGTAATTTTGTTCAAGTTTGTTGGTAACTTTTTTTCAACAAATTTCCCAAAACGGAGTTTTTTTCCGTGGTTTTTTGACAGCAAATTGTAAAATTTTGTCCAAAAATAAACAGATCTTAATCTTACGATCAATTATTGTCAACTATCTAAATGTCAAACTACGAAATTAGTCGTAAGAAAATAAAAAAAAACAAAATAGCTGTGTTTGCAACATTTCTCGTATTAAACTTGGTTTAAATGTCAAATTTAAAGAGTGGGAATGAATGTCAAAATTTCCGGAACGGTTTTCGTACTGATTCGGACAACTTTTTAGACGTCAAAAAAAAACTTCTCTTTAAGAGTTTTTCACCCCCACTCCTCAAAATGCCATTTTTAGCCGGGAAAGTACCCAAACAAACCTAATATTCAACTGAAAAATTATGTCATCTGACAGAAGTCAATCAGGTATTTGACAACCAGCCAGAAATAGCCTTTCGGACTGAAACTGGTAAGAAGGGGAAATGTTTTACTCTCTCGAGAGCGCTCTCTTTTGCCAGAAATATCACAATTTTTAAAGTGTGGAACGATTAAGGACTAAAAATGTCTGAATCTGGCGGTCTGAAATTGTTTGAAACAGAGCTAGTGTTTGGTGAGTTGCGAACAAAAAATTTTTACTTCAAACTAATTTATTTTTTTTTAATTGAAATTAGCCTTTGTATGGGTTTTGTTCTCTATTCAAAGTAGATTGTATCCTCTAACACCTATGAGTTAGTTTATAGCTCCATTGCAACAACCCTATACCTGTTTCGATACTTTCTGGAAAAGAACGGGAAAAGTTCACAATAATACTTCTCTTTAGTCCAAGTTATATTGAATCAATATATAAAAATCTCAAGATTTCATTCGGTAACTTAAAATAGCTGTCATGATTATCAAATACTTGGGACCCAACGGAGAACTTTATGTTTCCATCCATTTTTCTGATTCAGATTTTGGTTAAAAAAAAACCCTATTTACAGTAAATATCTATCCTTTTTTCATCTCATTTCTGTGCTTCAATTGCGATCTGAAAAGTTTTAAATAAAAGTTCATTATATCTACATTAAATAAAAAACGTTTAGAAAACGATCTAGGGGCATACAGAGGGGCCACATAAGGGTTTTAAGTGTGTGTTGTGGCAAAGTAAAAACAAAATAAAACAATAGGGTGTTAAAGAAATATGATCGTTGATACTATTATTTGGAAATCATCCATCGGTTCCGTTCCCTTATTTTTCTTTTTCTAGAAAAAAACTATTGTATTTTGAAGAGTGAGATTGAAGATCTTAGTATTATCAAAAACTGTTTTCGAATAAATGATGCTCTTAAACTACGAAATATGGAAGTTCTAAAATTAACCGGTAAAATTTAGAATTTTCAGCAACATTAGTTAAAGTCCAACATGTCCTGTTTTTATAATTTATTTCGAAATTTTGTCAACAGTTTTTTTCTTGGCTCGCTTCTGGTGTTTCGAGAATTTTAAATTCCTCTTTGAGACATGGGCCACTGTTACAGATTCGACAGAACTGATATTTCTGTTAACAAAATATTGCTTAGACAGAAATTTACAGATAAAAATAGGGGATGCTTATAACTATAAGTTATAAGTCTCTCACCAGCTTTCTCTTCTGGTTTTGTTTAATATACGAAAGGGCGATTTTGGTTTAAATTCGTATTGCTCCTAAAAGTCCTTTTAACTACCTGAAACCTTTTTACTTTTTTTCTTTACTTTTTACTGTTTTAATAATTGAATTCTTTTTTGTTTTTACTAACTAAAGGCTTTTTACAACTTGAAGTTCTTTTTAATACTTGAAGTCTTATTTATTGCCTTAAGTCTTATTTACTACTTGAAGTCTTATTTACTACTTGAAGTCTTATTTACTACTCGAAGTCTTTCTATTGTTTGAGATCTTACTGCTTCAAGACTTCCTCCTCTTTGCCATTTTACTAGTTGAAGTCTTTTTTTTTTTACTACTTGTAATTTTTTTACTGTTTAAATTCGTACAGCTTGAAGTCTTTTTATAGCTTGAAGCCTCTTCACTGCTTAAAATTTTAACGTTTTTAGCTACTTGAAGTTTTTTTTAACTACTTGAAGTCTTTTAAACTGCTTGAATTTTCTTTTACTAGATTAATGAATTTTTTTTACCACTTAAAACCTTTTTTACTACATTAAGTCTTTTTTAATTGGTCAGTTTATATTTCAGAGTCCTCACTTATTTTGCTCTGTCAAAAGTTGAGCCGGCATATCAATTTTTTTTTTCCTCAGTTTTCGACATAAAAACTGAGAAGTTTTGCTGAGGAATTCTGTTTATATTTCTGAAGACTTGCTGAGGTAGATCTCCGAGATCTCTGAAATATAAACTGGCCAAATATTTTTTCACAATTTCAAGTCTTTTTACAACTTGAAGTCTTTTGACTTTTAACGGGTGATTTTTAAGCTGGTTTGGTTTTGGCAACACTGGTTTTGACAGCTGACGTGTGTTTAGTACCTTGTGTCACTGTCAAACAGCTTCAGTTTGGTTTGCAATTTAACCATGGATCGTCTTACAAATGAACAACGCTTGCAAATTATTGAATTTTACTATCAAAATTCGTGCTCGGTTCGAAATGTTGTTTATCGAAAAATTGTGTTCAGCGATGAGGCTCATTTTTGGTTGAATGGGTACGTAAATAAGCAAAATTGCCGCATTTGGAGTGAAGATCAGCCAGAAGCATTGCAACAGCTACCAATGCATCCCGAAAAAGCCACTGTTTGGTGCGGTTTATGGGCCGGCGGCATTATTGGGCCATATTTCTTCAAAGATGATGCGAATCGCAGCGTTACTGTCAATGGTGAACGCTACCGAGCGATGATAACAAACTTTTTTTTGCCCGAAATGGAAGTTCTTGACTTGCATGATATGTGGTTTCAACAAGACGGTGCCACATGCCACACAGCACTCGAAACAATGGCGCAATTGCGAGGCGAGTTTGGTGAACAGTTAATTTCACATTTCGGGCCGGTCAATTGGCCGCCTAGATCGTGCGATTTGACACCATTAGATTATTTTTTGTGGGGGTATGTCAAGGCTAATGTCTATAGGGACAAGCCCGCTTCGATTGACGCACTGGAAGCCAACATCCATGCATTCATTCGTGAGATACCGGCCGATATGTGTGAAAGAGTATGCCAAAATTGGACTCAGCGGATGGGCTACCTGAGACGCAGCCGCGGTCAACATTTGCATGAAATTATCTTTAAACATTAAATTGCAAGGTTCAAACTATCGATTCAAATAAATATTTCATTCATTTTTTCGAATTTTTTGTGTTTTTTTTTTTAAAAAAGTTCTAAACCTCTTAAAAAATCACCCATTATAAGTGACAAAAAGAACTCCTAGTTAGAAAAAGATTAGAAAAGACTTCAAGTTGTAAAAATTAAAAATGCTGTGAAAAGAACTTCAAGCAGTTAAAAAGACTTTAAGTTGTAAAAAGAATTGAGAAAAGTCTCAAGGATCACAAAGAATGTAAGAGTATTCTTTTGACTGATTTGTTTAATAAAATCTTCAAATAAACCGAAAGTTAAATTTATTAGTAAAAAATTCTCAGAAAAATAATATATTTATATTTAATAATTGCATTCCGGAATGATCAGTTAAATGACTGCGATTTCATGCAAACTTAACACCTGTGTAATCTGATTAGACTGTGATGGACACAGTGGAAAATATTTAGTGCTATGTGGATGCAGATGTCAGCTTAAATCCATCATTTTTGAAGATCTGTCATAGGCCGCCACTACACCATTAAACTGGAAAAACAATCTCGCTGTCAAAAATTATGACAGATTAGTTTGATTAAAGATTACTTTTATATGGTTTTCCTGTCACACCCTGTATTTTCCAAGACAAAAAAGAAATCACTGAAAATCACAGTATGATGGGCTTGGCTATATAGCGAGTTAGTTTTCTTGGATCACTGCTGATGATAGAAGTTCCTTCCCCTGACTCTCCTTAGATTTTGTTTTTCAGGCTCCTTAAATAGCGTTAGATTCATTTACGGCTGTTGTACCATTTCAACTTTAGCAGGAACACTGGCAACAAAGAAAGTTGAGGGGTCTAGTCTTCTTTTTGTTTTCTTTTATAGAAAAACCCAAGAACAAGCCGGGTGCATCACATACACGTAAACAACATCAAAAACAACAAAAAGATCTTCATCAGTGAACTGTGAATGTACGGTGAACTTGGTGTGTAGCTGGAGGAAATGGAGCGAGCAAACGCGTGTGTTCCAACTCGATCCACTTTTATACGACGACATCGTCGCGTCGTCGTTGCTCCACGATGCTGACGCCGCCGATGACGATCGCAATGATTGTTTATGTCTCTCATTCTATGTGCAGAAAATCTGCGAATTTCATATGGGGGAGTTGGAATGGAAATCCATTTGACCAGATCTAGAAGGTGGAGGTGGAGGAGGCGGCGGCGCAGTGCAGAGCAACACAATGCCCTTAGCCCATGACATTGTCACACAGTTGCTGGTTGTAACTCTCGTGCTGTTGGGGCGGAGCAGCCGCTCGACATAGTGGCGGCAGCCACCAGTATAACTGACGACGACGACGGCACAGGGACGACTCTATACCTACTCTGGTTGCATTTATAATTTGATGGAAGTTTACTGCGCCGATTTGATTTTATGGCATCATTATTTAAGCTACGATGCACTGGACAATGTCGCCATGTCGTTGTGTCGTCGTCCATCGTATAGTGGATGATGATGGTGAACGTCATCAAGGCAGAGGAGAAACACGAATGCAGTTAGAGTCAACAGGAAGTCTTAATGTTTGGTGGCAGTTGCGCGCAAAGCTATCATTTCACGCGACATCAAGTCATGGAGTACCGAACCGAGAATATGTTGTCGTTGTTGTTTCGTCGCGGTCGTCGCGTCGTTGTCGTCATCATAGAGTTGCGTGCAAAATAATCAACACAAACGACTCGGTGTTGCTTCCTACTCGCGAAACAACTCAATGTCATGCCATCCTCGAAGCAACTATAACTTCCATAAATCATAAAAACACTCCCTTCTTGAAAAACTAAGACAAAACAACATCAAACGCTCAAGAAAGCCGTTAAGACGACCACAAACCTATCCTAGAAAAAGGAATTCGTACAGGTCATGGTCGCCATCAGTATAGAATACACACACGAAGTCAGAGAGGCACCAGTTAATGACTGACATCGTAAAAAATCATCCGACTCTGCTCGTCGAGCTTTTATTATATAGTTCTTCTTCGTTGTAGCTAAGGATGGTTTGGTTCTTATATGAATGATGTTCATCCAAGGAAACAGGGTATTCGAACAAATTATTCCTACAACCGTGCCACCCTCAGTGAGTGAGGTTTTTGTGGGTAAAAATAGACGTCTCTTATATATTCCCTGTGTGTCTTTGCGTTGTCCCAATTTCGCTAATTTCATTTCATTTTATTTGAACTATTTCTGGAAGCCCAACATTGTTGAGCTATAAATTCCAAAAAAAAAAATCCTGATGATTACTGACGATACCAAAAACGCTTCAAAACACGCACAAAGAATGTTGTTCTTCTTCCAAATGTGCCATGAGGGCAGATTTCGAATGTCTTCCTAAAAAGACAAGCCACAGAGCAGAACCAAGACTACATACATTTTCTCTGAACATATAGTGTGTGTAGTGTATGGATGGATGGTGACATAAATGCTCATTCAATGGACTAGGTTATCGCTTCGAATGAAAAGATTTATTACCAATTAAAAAAAAAAAAAAATTGAGTCTTGTTTAACTGATGCATTTTGGGGAACATATTTTGTAAAGTGCATCTTGGAAAATCTAATATTGAAGAAAGATTTAAACAATTTTCAAGTAACTTATGAAGATAAGAAATTAGAAAATATGTTACAGAAAAGGCTAACGAAACGATAAGGCTCGCAGTTGTTTAAAAAAAAATGTCAAGTGACCTAAAAAGCATTATTCTCTTGTAAAGGGGAATGGTTGTTGTTTTTTTTTTTGTAATATGATAAGAGAAGATGAGTGTGTGATCAAAAAATTTCCTTTATTATGCATTTATACATTTAATGTATGTATTTTGAAAATATAGAATTAATCGATGCATTAATTTTTGTCATACATATTTTGTTTTACAAATGTTTAATAATTTTTTAAAAAGCTAAAAGATAAAATTAAAGCTTTGTTTATTTGTTTTTTTGAAGTAGGTACGATAGAATTTTAAAAATAATTTTTCCCTTGGGCATTTTGTGTTTTAAGGCTTATTCGAAAAAGACAGGCGATATTGTACTCCAGAAGAAAACCCTACAAGGAAAATTCTAAAGGGTTAAAATTGAACGATTTTGGTTGCCACTTCACATCACCTCTACGTGAGATGACCAAGCTCTCAAATGGCTCGTGCAGAATTTCCAATGTGGCTTGAGCTGTGTGATACGTAGCGCCATTCTGTTGAAACCACATGTCGTTGGTGTCCAGTGACATTTTCGGGATGCATTGGACGCTCTTGGATCTCATGTGGATTGGTATCGTCCCAAATTTAATAATTTTGTTTGTTGACGCACCCATCCATCCTTAAATGGGCCTCATCGCTCAAGATGATAATTTTTCGATGAAAATTATGGTCAGTTTCCATTTTTCCAAATTCTCCAGAGCCCATTCAGCGAACACACGTCGTTGTTTATGGTCGTTTACCTTTAGGTCCTGGGTCATTTGAATTTTGTACGAATGCAGGCGCAAGTCACGACGTAAAATTCGCCAAGTTATGGTCTGCGAAACGCCGAGTTCTTGTGAGCGATGCGAAATCGACTGCCTCAAATTCTCCTGCACACAAAAACGGACAGCGGCAATGTTTTCGGCAGATCTTGCGTTTTGTTTTGAAGTACGAGTGTTGGTTGATCGTTTACTAAATCAGTGGATTCAAATTTATCCACCACACTGCGAATAGTCCTCTCGGTAGGGAGATTATGGCGTAAAATGGAACGTTATCCGAACAGAACACCCATTTTGATATAACAATTTTATCATTTGCACGTTTTGTTGAAAGCTGTATTTGTCCATGGGGATTTAGCAAAACAGTCTAAATAAATGACAGCCAATTTGACAGATGTAGATTCAACAATGTGGCTGCTAACAACTGTCAAAATTAGGAAGTCCCTATTGGAAGACCCGTTATGAAACTCAATTTTGAAAGCAATTTTCATGAAAATTGAGGTGATTTCGAAATTCACTTATTGTGAATTCACGAAAGTGAATCTGGGTGTTCTATACAATTCGTTTGAAATTCATGCTAATTGTGAATTAGAAATTCAAAAAAAAAAAATTATATTCGCTTTTGGGTTCTTTACATTTTCTGGTCGTGTTCCATTAACTTTGTTTATGCTTTGTGAATTTTTTTTTTTTGTAAGTTAATGTAGTTGCAGTACATGAATGAATATTTTGTGGTATTAATTACACTGCGACCTTAAGATCCATTTTGTCCCCTTTTAGAGTTAAATGAGAGTGCTCATTTACAGCTTTCCTCCAAATTAATTTCATTGAAGAACTTCAGTATTTGGAGTATTTTTAAAGAAAGGTTATTCGCTCTGTTCTATTTGGTGGCGTCCCAAATCTCTGAGTCTTTCACAACTACCCAAGATATGATTTGGTGTCTCCTCCTGGTTATATCAGACATCGCTCACAAAGCAAAGAATGCTGAGTTGTCTTTTAGTTGCATTAAGTTTTGTATTTTGTTGGTGCAATTTTTTTACCATTTATGTATTTGTTATTATTTTAAAAATGCCAAAAATGTTACATTCATTTTCATCCGCAGTGTAATTTCACTTTTAACAACATTTAAAAATGGATAAATCCTTCAATTTTGACAGTTAAAAGTAATTGCGAAATTTTCAAAAACAAATGAATTGTAAAATGAATTTCTTTTCCAGTGAAATTAAAAATCTATTTCAATTCTATTTTGTTCAAAATGCAAAACATGGTTAAATGTGTGGAATTTTTTAATATTTCGAATAAGATTTCGGAAAATATTCGCCAATTGCACAATTTTCGAAAACTAATGAATTGTAGAGCATGGAATTTCATTTCTAGTGAAATTTGAAATCTATTTTAATCCGATTTTTTTTTTTAATTTCGAATAAGTTTTCGGGAAATATTCGAAAATTGCGAAATTTCGAACGAATTTGGCGAGACGGGAAATGGCTCTGGTATAATTCATCCTTTTTCACTCTATCATAATATGTGACTTTAAAATTGTTAAAAAGATTCTTATGAGTCATGACGTTTGACGAAATTGACGTGCAGAAAAAATCAGCGTGCGTCAGTAGCCTAACAAAGACGAATTCTTAATTGGAAAACTTTTTAACAATCGTTGAATCCTAATTTTGTAGGCTTCAGGATTTATCTATTTTGACATAAAAGGTCACGAAAAAGGAATAATTTTTTTTAACAATCTTCTTATTACATTTGAAATTCTTAGCATTAAATTTTTTTAAAGTAAATAATATTTTTACATTCTCCGTTGTCATTATTTATTTAATCGCATCATTTTATCAAAAAGGCAACACCAAAACCACCTCATTCAACCCAACATAATCTATCTTCATAATGCTATCTTAACATGTTGGCACATATATTTGTGCGTATAAAAGCATTGTAAAAAAAAAAAAAAAACAAACCCACATCATGCTATTTTCTGTGCAAACATGTACAAAAGGCTGGCCAATCATTGGGAAATCCAAAATAGTCTTTATACATTTTTGTATAGCTTGAGGATATAACAACAGAAACATAACGCAATCGCAATGCAACGCAACCCCCTCATTTTGTGACAATGATGTGCATCAATCTGCCAAACAAGGACATGTCCCATTTATCTAACTTAGAGTATGCCCGCCAGGCACTTCTTTAAAATAAGGATAATAAAATTGTAAACAAAAAAAAATATACATATCTATATAAAAAACTTTTATGGCAATACAATGTTGATAATCATATTGATCGATACCCGATGGAAGATGGACACAGAACTCTCAAACACGTAATGGATGTGCTATGCAATCAATGTGAGCGCATCGCTATAAAAAAAAAAGAAACAACAAGAAAAATAACAACTTGTCGTCTAAAAACAAAAAAGACCAACGGACGAGCCATTCTTATCGAGGTGACTTGAAAATCACAGCAAAAAAAAAAATATAACCTGCGTGAGAATAAAAATACAAAACAAAATACAATAAAAGAAAAATAAATAAAACTGACCGAAACGCACAAAACATGGGGAGCGGGGAAATGATGCACATCACTAAACCAAACAAAACGGAAAACGCATTCAACTCGTTTTTTTTTTTTTATTTTGTTTTGTTTAAAAAATTCTTTTTCTGTGGTTTTGTGTTTTTTTTTTTTGTTTTATTTATCACATCGTAAACAATTGAGATCCGCTCGTATGCATCGTAAACAAACAGAATCTTTATTCCAAATTTACAATACGTCAAATTGACAGATACAGGAGTGGATTTCTAATTATACACATCAAGTGTCAAAGGTAGGCGTAGTAAGAATATTTTATCTACAAATTGACGATATTTTTTTGCGACGTTAAGAAATCAACGCGTTGATTTTATTTAGGTTGACTATCTAATCGTAGCTTTACGATTTTCATTTTAGAAGGAAAACGTTGGTAACCACCAGTGACTGAAAGAATAAAAATAAATGTCAGTTTAAAAAAAAACTGCTATAGCCGCAAGGACTTGTCTTTTTTTTTATTAGGCAGGTATCAATTTGAAAGGCCATTTTCATTTGAGAACAAAGGAAAATATCCAAGTTTCACATGCAATTTCTCAAATCCGCTCCTGAAACAAACAATCATTTAATTTTCACAGGAAATAACAACACTAAGGAATAATGGTCAAAACAACAGAACACCTAACCTATCTGGTTGACTGATTCTGCTTCTAACTTTTTTACTTACAGCTATATCTACCTCTAAAATGGCTTAAAATGGCTGCTTTGTGCGTTCTGTTGCTTTGGATTTATTATTAACACCAGAAAGAAAGAAAAACAAAACAAAAACTCAATTAATAGAACCTGCGAAGCGCGAAGTGATTGTAGGTGTTGTTCATTAAGATACTTATCACACCCGCTAAATAATGATTTACCCGCACACGAAAAACTCGCTTAAAAACGACAAAGACGCACAAACACGTCGCATCGTTGTCGTCGTCGTCGTCGCTTAGGTTCTATTTCTGGAAAAGAAGAGGAGTAGTCAATGGCTGACAGTTTTGTTGTCTTTTAAGTGGAAAAAGGAGATTTATCAAACACACCCTATGAAGGTTTATACATAATATGCTTTTTTTTCCACACTCGTCGTCGTCGTTTGGCACAAATTTATGTTTTTTTTCTTTTCGTTGGTTTTGTTTTGTTTGTCAGTTTCCTGTTTTGGTTGCGCCATCATACAACATGTCCTCATCGTTATATATCCGTATAAGGAAAAAATGTGCAAGGAGTGTGATGATGGTACCAAATCAAACCAACCAAACCAACCCATCCACTCCTACGATTCTTGGTGGGTTCTACTTAGAACCTCACTAACATCATCATCGTTGTCGGTCGTCGTCGTTCTGTCGCCGTTTATGTCAAAAGTTCATTGCACTTGCATAAATGATCAAAAAAAAAGAAGAAGAAAAAAAACAAGGATGCACATGGTAGACGACAGACACGAGCAGCCATTGCATTGTTTTCTTTGTTTAGTGATGGGTTGTGGGTGGGTGGATAAGCAGGACTTATAAAAACGTTTAATTTCTTAACATAAAGGTGTAGGTATGTATACTTGTAGGAGCCTTAATTTTTCCATATATGGATTCTAATAGGCTTAGAAAAAAAAGGAAAGAAAAATTAAACATAAATTCTAGCTAGATGCTATGCATGTTTTTTTTCTGGGAATGGTTCGTTATGCTGTATTCCAAAATTCGCAAAATGTTTTGAGCATTCTGTATGAACATTATGTACATAATAGGTCTGTTTGATTTCTTGTGAATTTGCACAAATTTTTACAATTAACTGTCAAAACCTATACGATAAAAACTCGGTTTTAGGAAATTTGTTGAAAAAAAGTTACTAGTCAGGCATATTTGGTATTTTATTATCCCAAAATTCCGTATTAAAATTGTAAATACTTTATTATCATGTTAAGCTGTTTTTATTTAAGAGAATATTAATTTGTCGTTGATTTTCATTTCTTGTAAAACATAAACAATTTTTCCACAATTGGAACACTTAATTAAGCCTAAATATAACACAATCTAAATTTAATAAATTAACATTGGCATCCTTGGCATTATATGTGTCAAAATCAGCTGTCACCGAACACAATAATTAGGTCTGTTCGTTTACATCAAATTTGTTTGCAAATTGCAATCCAATTGAAGTCTAATTTTAGTTCAATTTTATATTTTTATATGAATTTTGACAGAACTTTTAACTTAAATTGTGAGTTTTGGGAAGTTAACAAATGAGGTATTAATTTGGAAACACAATAAAAATTGAAAAAGATGAAAATGGCACTTTATTTGGATTTGCGTTGCTGCACCTAATATCTAATATAACGGGTGATTTTTTAGCTGGTTTGGTTTTGGCAACACTGGTTTTGACAGCTGACGTGTGTTTAGTACCTTGTGTCACTGTCAAACAGCTTCAGTTTGGTTTGCAATTTAACCATGGATCGTCTTACAAATGAACAACGCTTGCAAATTATTGAATTTTACTATCAAAATTCGTGCTCGGTTCGAAATGTTCATCCGCTTTTTTATCGAAAAATTGTGTTCAGCGATGAGGCTCATTTTTGGTTGAATGGGTACGTAAATAAGCAAAATTGCCGCATTTGGAGTGAAGATCAGCCAGAAGCATTGCAACAGCTACCAATGCATCCCGAAAAAGCCACTGTTTGGTGCGGTTTATGGGCCGGCGGCATTATTGGGCCATATTTCTTCAAAGATGATGCGAATCGCATCGTTACTGTCAATGGTGAACGCTACCGAGCGATGATAACAAACTTTTTTTTGCCCGAAATGGAAGGTCTTGACTTGCATGATATATGGTTTCAACAAGACGGTGCCACATGCCACACAGCACGCGAAACAATGGCGCAATTGCGAGGCGAGTTTGGTGAACAGTTAATTTCACGTTTCGGGCCGGTCAATTGGCCGCCTAGATCGTGCGATTTGACACCATTAGATTATTTTTTGTGGGGGTATGTCAAGGCTAATGTCTATAGGGACAAGCCCGCTTCGATTGACGCACTGGAAGCCAACATCCATGCATTCATTCGTGAGATACCGGCCGATATGTGTGAAAGAGTATGCCAAAATTGGACTCAGCGGATGGGCTACCTGAGACGCAGCCGCGGTCAACATTTGCATGAAATTATCTTTAAACATTAAATTGCAAGGTTCAAACTATCGATTCAAATAAATATTTCATTCATTTTTTCGAATTTTATGTGTTTTTTTTTTTTTAAAGTTCTAAACCTCTTAAAAAATCACCCATTACTTTATATAATTTTTGTGTAGAATTTTGAAATTTTCAACTATGTATATATTTTGATTCCTTTAAAGTTAGTTTAGTTCTAATAAAATTAATTCACTTTTGAATGAGTTAAAGAATTTGTTGGAAAAGTATTCGTTTTTATTAATGTTAATTTTAGTAAAATTTGAAATGAAAGCTTATATGCAGATCGAGTTGGTATTAAGTTGAGTACAAGTTGAAAAATTGAAATGACAAAAAAGAAAGCATTTTGGTATTTTTATAAAATTCTTTAAAATCTTCAATTCGCTTTATACAAAAATTTTATTGAGAGTCAAAATGAGATAAATAATTTCACAAATTTCAGAAAAAAAAATATATTTTTATTTCAAACTTCGTTTAGCTGCTTACCTTGAATTTAATTTCGTTGTTAATGGCTTGTTTTTGTTGTTTTTTCTTTCCGTTTTTAAAACATTGTTTTTTTTTTTAAACATTTTTAATGTATTTCACTTGGGTGTGTTCGTAAGTTTTGTACGTAATTTTCTTATTAAATTATTATTATATTAAATCAAAAGTCATTTTTTGTGTAAGTTTAGACATGAAGATTATTCTTTTTTGTTGAATAAAATAATTAATAATTCAAGCTTTAAGTTTTTATTTAGTCATCAAAATAATCACTTATTTTGCTTTCTTTATCTTAAAACTCTCCAAATAAGGAATAAAGTTTTCTTATATGTACATATATCTAGTTTTTAATGACAGTTACAACTGACGTGTAACCATCCTTCGATGGAATTTGACAGTTTATGGTTTTATTATGTATATTTTGACAAAGTATTTCGTTTTGAACGTCACGTCACGTAAATCGGTTTTGGTTTTTTCATCGACTATGACCGCCAAAAATATCAACGAACACATCCTTTGAATAATTTCGAAAGCCCTTTTAAAAAGAGTGCTTAATTCAATGTCATCCCTTTTTTTGTCAAAAAAAAAAAAACTATACGATATTATCATAAATTATGTCTTTTTTATTTTTCTCCAATATGTACTATCTTCGCATAAAATCACTGCCGGATTAGGTGTTTTAAAGGCCCGAAAAAAAAAAAAATAAGTCTCGATGACATTTCTTCAAACTAACAAGAATTTTTAGCGAGAGGAAAAAAAAAACATTATGCAAGATTTACAAGTCTGACAAATCGCCATATTTGTTAACATTTTGTCATTAAACGCCATTATTTATACAGATGTCTAAAATAATTGCATTTCTTCAACCGTTTTAATCCAGGAAATAAAATTCGTTACCGCCCCAAGTCTGTTTTGGTTATGGTTTTTTTGTTAATTCGACCCTGTACATAGCAAATAGATATATTCAAGCATTATAGAAATAAATGTTTCCACGTCATACATAAATCTATATTTCCTCCCTTTTAACTGCAAATTCAATCGGATATTCCTGAGCTTTTATTCCCCTAAATTTCAACTCTGTATCTACTTTGTGCGCTAGAAATGATATCATTTACATTTCTTATTGCCAAGTAATTTATTTCTTGTTTATATTTATGTGATACTTGGGAAGAAGAACAAAAATATATACAAAAGTATATCAGGTGGCTAACATCCTTTAACTTCACACAAACAAAAAAAAAATGTATAATTTTATCTTAATAAATTCTCTTTATAAAGTTCTTTTTTTTTTGTTATTTCTTTTTAGGTAAGGAAACTCGATTTTTGGCTTCATATTTGCATGGTTTAATTTCTTTCAATGTGAGTATCTATTTTTTTTTTTTTTTTGTATAAAAGAACAGACTGGAACATTTAGCGGCGACAGTTTTTAAAACTGTCTTACTGCTATTTTTTAAACATTTCCTGTAATGTGTCGATCATAAAACATTAATTCGTATTAAATCAATATTATAGTGGTATTCGAATCTAATAAGATATATTTGTTCAAAATTTCATTTTTAGAAGAACGTTAAATAAAAAAAAACAATTAAAATATAAGAAAAGTGGGTGTGGTAGTTGGCGGACTTCTAAAAACATCACACATGTGACTGAGCACCCATCCGTCATTAATAAAAACGAAGTGTAAAAATTTCAGCGAAAGCGGTTAAGTAGTTTTCGAGTCTATAAGCCACACCTTTCTAGTTACCCTTTGTCATTGAATTCTTCCAATAATCCTTGTGGCGAATAAAAATATTAATAAAAATATTAATTAAAATATTAATTATGACGCTCCCTACAGAAATGTGATTTTTTTCCATAAAAAAAAAAAAAAATAAATAGATTATTTCCGAGTCCACCTAGTCGATGTACTAACTTTCATCAAAACCCATTCAGGACCTACATACGTGTTCTTTGTTCAAGTGAAGTGTATAATTTCTATGTTTCTATGCTTAACCACATTCCTCCCTCAAAAAAAAATAAAAATAAATGGAGTACCACAGAAAACACGTATTGGACCAGTTATATTTTTTCTCACTTTATTCGCATTAACTTTTCTATCACACTTAACAAAGATTGCATTTCATTCTTTTTTCTCTTCATCTATTTCCAAGAATAAATCAAGAATCTCTTATTAATTGAGATCATCATCATGAAAACTTGTTGTACATGTATACGAATATCTTAAGACTGGTTTAGCCAATTGTCCAATAAATTAGCAAACATCTTGATGAGCTAGACAACCAATTGCATATAAATTTTAACACTTCGTGCAATTCATTTGTACTTTCAACATCTCATTTTCATTCTTCCCATCTTGGAATAATATAAATGACGTCGGGAATCGGGACGTTATTTATTCTTCGGCAATATCGTAGAAGCCATATCTACAATTATTTATGTAAGGACCACCCAGAGCATTAATTTCATTCTATAAATCCAGTTCAGATTGTACAGAGTTAGCGCGCGGAGTACAGTCATCCTCATCATATAGTATGACTTTGAGGAATTTTCTTCTTCTTTAATTGCCATCTAATTTTATTTTAATGTTCAGGACAAAAGAAAATCACGATGCTAAGCTAAGGGTCATAGGCTTTCAGCTGCTTGTTAAAAATTATTAGCTACAATCTCAACTCTAAATCATAGCGACCACCATAATCATGATCATAGAATCCCAAACCCAACTGATCGATAATTTCCAAAGAACTGATCATCCTCCACCCTTCTCCTAGCAAATCAGGGATTTTCAAACAAACCCAAATCAGCTACCGTTTTATAATTTTTAACGAAATAATTTATTGCCTCTTGTTATGTTAAATGATCGTAAATAAAAAAAAACAGTAGACATTATTTGAATGTACAGTTGCTGGTTTGTGCTTTTGTTACACGCCCCTATATTAAACAACAGAAAAAAAAGAAATGAGCGACGCAGTCATCAGATTGTGGACTTTTTCCAAAAAAAAAAAATCTAAATCTTGTTGTGGCCACTCTCAATTATGTCGTCCGTGTCGGAGGCCTTAATCGGTGTGAAGTGTTGTTGTAGCCTCCAGGCAGTAGTGATGGTATAAACACAAGACACCGCATGCATTGCACGAATCTCCTCCGCCACCTCCTTTTACACTCCCCGTCTTTAGTATGCTTTATGCATCTCATAAAATTTGCGGTTAAGCATCAACAGTCCGCAACCAACAAACAGATGTGCGCGCAGATTTGATTTCAATATTAAATTCTGTGTTATTTGTGGTTAAAGTTGTTGTTAATTAAGTGGCGAGGATAATTGGATTTCAATTGGATGGTGGAGTGTAATGCGGTTCTTTTGGAAGTTCTTGGAGTTATTGTTTTGTTTTCATTTTTGTTTTCTTTGATTATGAGATGTAAATGAAGAAGAAATTCAATGATGCTTGAATTGTTAACTTAATTTAGTACAAAATTTCAAAATTAAAAAAAAAGAAAAACATTGTCAAATTCAGGAATGTATCTAGAAAAATACATGTTCTTGACGAACATTTACATATTTATTTTTTAATGATTTGAAGGAATTGAATTAAGTGGTATTGCATATTTATTGATGTATTCGAAATTGAAGCAACTTTAGGTTAGAATATGGTATGAAATTTATATTTGAGATGTTTAAAAATTTGTGCTTGAATTTGTATATTAAAACAATCCCATAGTAGAAATGTACCAAATTTAAAAAAGTACGTACAAAATGTTTTTCGATGTCTCGTAGCACAAACGTTATTATTTTAGGCTCTGCGAAACAAGCCCCAGGTAATAAAAGCGTCAATTAAAAAAATGAAAAAAAGTCTCCAAAACAATTACATACAACGAAAATTCTCAAATTTTGGAGTTTAATTTCATTTAATTAAAAAAAAAAAAACATTTTGGGGCTCTATTTCATATTGCTAAAACAAAATTTTCTTTTTCAAAAAGTACAATAAAATTCCGGTTATGGAGGATTCAGAGCTTGCAAAATATAGTGGGTTGCCAAATTAATAGGGACAGTCATGGATTTTAAGCGAATTGTATGTTTCCGTATCAAATTAATAATCTTATATGTGTATTGATAAATATGTATTTTTTATTAAGATTAGTTATTATTACATCAAAATATGTTGTTAAATAGTATTTTTTAAATTAATATTATTTAAAACCAGCTCTTAATCAAAATAAACTTAAAAAAAAAAATCAATATTTTGTAACGTTTTCTACTTGAATATGTCTCGGCATGCTCTCAATGCACTTTTTAGCGCATTCTATAATTGCAGGGCAGTGGTGCCAGTTCTCTACTGATTTTTCTATAACTTACTTTGGTTGTAATAACTTCTTCAATGGGGTTCATGCCAGAGGAATCGCCTGGCCAGCATAAAACTGGTAGTTTTGGTCATTCAGGTACTTCGTCACACTCTCAATTTACCAATTTAAAAAATATTATTTAACAACTTATTTTGATGTAATAATAACTAATCTTAATAAAAAATACATATTTATCAATATACACACAAGATTATTTATTTGATACGGAAACATACAATTCACTTAAAATCCATGACTGTCCCTATTAATTTGGCAACCCACTGTATATCTTATTGCAGGCCCACTAATCATGTTTCAATGTAAGGATCTTTTTGAAAACCATCAAGTATTTTCATGTTGCGTTCAGCACAAATTTTTTAATACTTACAAGACAACAGAATAGCTGACAAAAATCGCTTGATTAATTCAGCTATTTTGTGTCCTTGTCAGCATTAAAAAATGTGTGCTGAATACAATATTAAAATGTATATTGAAGTCAATTAACAGAAAAAATATTTTTGTCCATGCTGTAGAAAAATTGTACAAGTTACAATGAAAGTGTATTTGTATGACGGTGTGGGATATTATTTCCTTTTTTAAAAATAAGCGGTGGAATCGGCTAAGGTGATAAGTGATTGTCGCATCAACCATAGTCACATGTAATTTCCATTGAGTTTTCTGTCTGGGTAAGGTGATTCAACTGAATTCAATTCAATTGAAAAGTTTCCAATGACATTTGTCAAAAACATGGTTGCCATAGTGAATTTTTAAAATATTTGTAATAAGCTATCTAAATAATAGAACGAAAATGAAGTATTTGTGATAAAATTCTTATATTTTCTTCATCTTCTGGAAAGTATAGGAAACTTTTTTGGTCAAAGGAATGTTTATTTTTGTTTATAAATATAAATGGTTAAAAAAAAGAACAATTTTTATAGGCTGCTGGTAACTCTAGTCGTACTGCCGCAGAAAATTCAAATTTGTTGGAAATGACAATTACATTTATTTTTGTGCTAGCTCTTTAGCTATCAAATGTTATATATCATTTTACATAAAATAAATTGGTTGATTATGACTCCTTACTTATCGCAAATCACCTTACACCATTCCACCCAAGCTTTGGTATGAAAAAAAAAAAAAAAACAATTTGGGGTATTACTTCATTTTATTAAAAATAATAACAATATAATAAATAGCATTATATAATTATGAAAAATGGTCTAATTTTGCGAAACTTTATTTTATTTAAAATGATTTTAAGACTTTCACAATTTTGACAATTAAATTGCAATTAAATTATAGCGACTAGAAAACTTGAAGTATTCTTTAATATAATATTCTTAAAAGTATCGTTATTCTGTTTTCTGTATTTAAATCTGGCGTCGAATTAAAAAATCTGACGGACCATATTTGGTCCAAAAATCATTTTCAATAAAAAAAAATACAAGCTTTTTCTAGCACAAGAATAAATTAATGATCCCTTGGAAACATTGGGCATCATTTTAGACTTCAAATATAAATTTGAATAAATTCATAATTTTACAATGTTTTTTTTTTTTTTAATTTAATTTTGTCATTTTTTTTAATCTTAACTTTGATGCCCTTATTTCGAATAAGTTAACATAGGTAATACTACTGAATTCATCGTCGCCAAATTATCAAATGTACCTAATTTCATTAATGTTATTCAAAAATTGGTGTAAGAAATTTAACAGTTATAATTTTTACAATACTTAATTTTTACTTAAGATATATAATTACTATATGACAAGTTATGGAATCGTAAAAAAAGACATTATGAATATAGCGAAGTCGAAAAAAGTGGGTCTCAAAATTCTGTCCGTATGTCTGTCTGAATCTTCAGCTGCAGCCTAAACGAGTGGGTCAATTATCCTTAAACTTGGTGCTTAGCGTTTTTTGAACATTCCACCCACACGTTTTTTTCATTTTTTTAGGGCCACAAATAACGGTACCTGCCGTACAATTTTTTTAAAGCAAATAATGAAAATCTCATTTTTCTGAAAAACGTGCTCACAACTTAAAAAAAAAAAATCAGTATTTTTTTTTAACAACAAGGCTACCATTTTATTAAAAAAAATTATTCTTATGACCAAAAATAACGGTACGGTACAAGTGTTTAAAAACCGGTATGGAAAACATCATTTATCTCAAAAACGGCTCCTACGATTTTGATTAAAATTTGTATGTGAGTTTATTTTAGCACTTTAATAGTATCCCGTGGCGTAATGGACTGTTACGCTGAAGTTCTTGGGTTCGATTCCCAGCCTATGCCACCTAAAAAAGAAATGTTTTCATAGGTAACATACCTCTTGCGATGAATTGACAAATCCTCTAAGAGTATCTTTTGTCATGAAAAAGTGCTTCACACCCTAGCCGGTTGGATTCGGCAGAAAATTGTAGGTCCCCTCTATTCCTGCCAACACGCACATACATAGGTATGGTTGAGAGTTGTAAGTCACTAGGCCCTGGTTAGTACGATCTACCATATTATTAGAAAAAAATTTGATCTATCGATTAAAAATGGTATATCTCATAGAACCATTTTTTTGATTTTCAACTATCTCATTATCTGTTAAATCGATATTATTGAAATTTTTTGCAAAAGAGCATCTAATAAGTTTGAATAATATTGCGTGTCAATATTTTCAAAAAAAAAAACAAATTTTGGATGTTAAAAAAATTTCAAAATCATTTTTTGAAAATTCGATATTTCGAGAATGTGTAGATGTTTTCAGTCTAAAGTGTAAGTTTCATGCATATGTGCAACACGGTGGTATTTTTTTTTTTAATATTTATGTACTCACATAATACCACCTTAAACTGAATTACGTTTTTGACAGGCGGCATAAAATATAGGCTCCCATAACTAACGTATTTCTTTTAAAATCAGATGAATGGATCTCAACTATTCGGACTCAAAAATCCACACTGCGGTTGTCATAAGAAAAACTTACACATAAGAGCAAGTTCGTTTTTTTTTTTTGAATTTCTTACCATTTTTGATTTAAACTTTAATGCTTTTATTTCGAATATGTTAAAATTTCGAATATTTAAAAATACGGAACTAAACGTAAGAAAAAGTGCGATGATAATCGATGTCACAGATAAAGATAATAATTTATACCTATGTATCTTTATCTATGAAATCGATGCATTTAACGACTTTCGAATTCGACGTCGAGTACATTTAGCAGCCCTTAATGTTAAATGTACTAAAACATTATTTATATTTACTCAATATAATCTTCTTTAGCATCAGCAAATAGGTAACATAAAACATTTTTCCAATCTAAACGCATTAAACAACAATCGCGGGGCGTCTTTCCTTAGCCAAACAGCACGCGAGCCAAGGGTTGACTACATATGTATATATAAAGTAGACAAAGGTAGTTTGACAGTTCGCCCACATTAAAATCCAATTTCAACGTTCACTTCTCATCATTACAACTATGCGAATGTGCAAACAAATCTTTCGAGTCTCACTAAATAATTGTTGACTCACAGTAGGATATTATATTTGCTAATATCAAACACGTGTATATATGAATTTTCTGATTTACACGCTTGCAATGATACGCTACTAAAGTGCAATCCAAAAAAGGGATTTTTCTATCTATAGTTTTCAACAAAAAAAAAAAAAACAACAACAAAATCCCCACAGCACAAAAATCCAAAGAGGAATAATTCATCCAGGAATAAAAAAAAAATCCCGCGTGCATCATCACATCCCATTCCCAACATTCCGTCGACAGATGTTGAGAAAGTCCATCATCCGAGCAGCAAACGCATTAAAAAAAAATCCAGATCCAAATTCACCAATATCTGTGTGCCATATAGCTTTCTGATGCTGCCCTGGGAAATCATCATCAGTCACTTGATTCCTATGAAATATTTTGCGCAGTCTTCCATCTCTTTTACGCTTACTTACCACCCGGGATATATTCGATGATCTCTCGGAGTAAGAGATTCATAATATACCCCTTGGTTTTTGTTGCAGTCGTTATTATATGCATTCGCGCACCGTCATATGTATAAGGATCAAACCAAACACCAAATAAAACGAAGGAAACAATGCCCTTGCTGTGTGAAAGGACGCTCAAGTATAAAATAGTAAACCAAACCGAAAACGTTCAAAGGACACGTTTGATAGAGAGAGAGGGGCGAGAAGAGAGATAATATTTCATTCCATTAATTTTTGCAATTCAATGTGTCGCCCCTTTTGTATTCCTTCCCATTGTATCTACAAGCATCAGGGAATTGTGGTGCGCAAGGATTTTTTAAAACATCTGCTTTTTGCTTGCTATTCTTGTATACATATATAATATAGATAGATACGCAACAGCAACAACGCGACGAATACATTTCTATGAAACTTAATAAGAATATAACATTTATGGTTCGAAGAGCACTGGCAGAAAAATATCGATTGGAAATGTTGTAATTTAAGTTTAATATTTAAGATATCGTTCATGGAGTTAATGGTTTACTCAAAGGTAGATGTGTGTTTACGCATGCCCTGCGCACTCCAAAACGAGATTGAAGAAATCTGATGATAGCGGATCTCCTTGCCGAATCTCTATACGTGTTTGAAAATAGTTCGATGGAGGTGTTCAGAGTTGCCTATAGCAGCTCGTATTTTCCAATGTCACGCGACACAGTTGGATCACTTTTCCCAGGATCCCGAGTTCGACCATTGTCATATAGAGTTCTTGAACGTAAGATGATATCATTATACGGTTTTGAAGTCGATGAAAGTTTGGTGTGTCTTTGGATATTTCTAGGATTTTTCCGCGGTGTGAAAATTTGGTCTAAGGCCGATCACTTTTTTTGGTATATCGTATTGGGGAACCTCACATTTATGGGCGTTGATTACCCAACGTCAAATTTTATCTCGAAAAGTGTCAATTCATGTGACCCTCAATGCAAAACTCTGTCAACGTGTTGATACTCGCATTGAGATGATTGCAGTATTTGATTGGTCATTCATAAGCTTTCAGAACCCGTAACACAATGACAGTTCTTCTTTGAAAAAAAAAATAAAAAAAAATTAAAGAGCAAATGCTTCTGGATTTGATTTCAGAAAAACAGATTAGACGGCCAATCGAAAATGTTTTTGGGGGATTTTAAATCCGTTGACAATGTAGCTATACTCCAATTTTTGACAATTTATGCCTGGAAACCATATTTTGTACAAATTGTCATTCGAAAATCTTAAAATATCATTTTTTTTTCAGAGCAAAGACGTGAAACTCAAAATATTGGCCTTTTTTTAGATTTTTTTCTTTGTAATTTGACAGCTTATTTCTGACAGAAAGATGAATAAGTAGTTATATTTTGACGTACATACTTATGGTCTTATTTTTTATAAACGTTGTCTAACTTTAGACAACTGTCCAACTTTGGACAATGTGTTCAAAAACCTTGTTTATTGTTGTCTTATAGCTGCTTAACTTAGACACAAGAGTAGATTGTCTAAGTAGACAAAAATCTTATAAATATGACTACTGTACTGTACTTCGTTCCAAATGCCACCGCAAAGCACTCGATAGTAATTTTTTTCCGAGGTGAAAAATAAAATGTCAATTTTTGAAAATTTTAAAATGTGTTTAATCAATTAACATCGTAGCTGTTCTTCGATTTATTTTAACACTTTGATACTTAACAAAGTTCTTCGTAATAACAATAAAAAAAAATAACAATAGCTCGAATTTCATTACTTTTTTCAGAAGATTTTTAACATCGTAACCAACCTTCATTGGAATTTGAAAGTTCACAGTTTGGCAGATATAGCACAAACCATTTTTGACATATTATGTATTTAGAGTCATTTTTTTATTGCAAAAAAATAATCGGATTTTTAAGAGTTTATTTTATATTTATTTTATATTTTACATTTTATATCGTGACAGATAGATGAAGGACCAAATTTTGACGTATATAGAGTATTTCATTTCAAACGTCATCACAAGATTTAAATTTCTTTTTTTTCGTGGTGAAATTTAAAATGTCAATTTATGAGTATTTATTTCATTGACATTTTTTACTTGATGGAGTTTTGTTCTACTGAATTACCAATTGATGATGAAATCAATTCAAATGTTAACGTGTGTTGTATGATCGTCAACGCAAACACAAATAAAAATTGTTTCCACTTGTCAAAACCGCGGAAACGGTCAATGAGTTTGGGGATATGGTGAAGTCTTTATATCGCCGTTATTATTTTACGTGTTCGTTTATACGTCATATTACAACGTATTTTAAGACATTTTTGACGGAATAGCGTCATATTCGTTTGAACGTCAATGACTTCTACGTTGATGTTACCTTGACGCTTACTCGGTGGATGTTGATGTTACATTGACGTTTTCTTGGTGGACGTTAATGTTACTTTGACAGTGTGTGATCATCAGTGTTTAATTTTTTGTTGACACGAGAATGACAACGCGTTGACCATTCGTTGACCGTGTAAACATTATAATTAGGCAATTTCTTGTAAATTCAATTTACCATCGTTAGGTATTATCGTCGTTGTGTCTTTTAACTTGTAACATGGAGCTGTACATTTTTTTTAAACTCTCAATCATCATGAAGAAATAAAAACCATTTCTTCCTTGACTCTAATTTGAATTTCATTTGACAGCCAACAGTGATACAATGTTGACAGCTTCATTATCACACACACTGACGTCATTCATATCTTATGTCTCATTTAATTATAATTAAAACTACAACATGTTTCCCAAAATAAATTCTCGACTGTCAAATGGGGGATTCCTTTATAATTAAAAAAAATTCTATACAATTTGAAACACCTGCATTGTTTCAAAGAAGCCTTTTTTAAAAGATGCCTTTCTCCCTCCCTACACAGTACACACCCATCGGAAGTAGAATTTTGATCGAATTTCATTAATCGCATTCACAGTAAGTCTTGGGAAAAAGACAAATTTCACTTGACATTGAAATGACACAAGCTTCCGGTTTTTTTTTTTTGTTTTCTCTAACGCGATTAATGAATATTCATTTCATTAATTCACCTACAGCCAAATGTTCTGCCATCAGATACTCAGCGAAAATAGCAACAAAAACCATCATAAGAAAAAAGGGAACTTTTATAGGTAAGTCCTTTTGGTATTTCGTATGCAAACAGTGAATGTGCTTTGGACACGTTTGCCATAAATGTCATTGGAATGTTGTCGGCGGAACCCTCACGTTTTTTTTGTATCTTTTTGACATTTGATTCATCGTTCAGTGAGCAGCAAATTCGTCGTCATTGATCCAAGTGTCATCGGTGCCTTCTTCGCCACCCGCTGCCGACTATATAAATGTTAAGTTACCGCGGACTATGGACTTAGTCGCGTAATCGGATAGGAGGATCGGCAGCAGTGCAGTGCAGTGCAGCGGTTGGGTCCTCAGGCACATGATTTGAATACGAAAATCGATTGTGCATCTGTTCGATTCTATTTGATTCGATTCACTTGTGCGTGAGGTTGGCTCTGTTTTTAATTCATCAAGCTTCTATCTAATATCGAGGGCACACGCATGAGTTCGTTTTTGTTTTTCAATTTTGTCGTGTGCATTTTTGTTCGTTCGTTTAAATTCAATAGATGACTAATTTTTTTAAATTCAATTCAATGCAATGGGGGTCGTTTATAATTTCTTTCATTGGCAGATTTTTCACACGTCCGTCAGTCATCTTAGTGCGATGGCGGTTCAGTTTGGTTGAATGGAATAAAATTAATGTTGTTGGGGCTTGGGCCTTTTGTAATTCAATTTGTACTCATCGAACAATGCACTTCCACCATATCATTAAAGTCTGTCATGCTTGGGGTGAAACATCTTTCCTCTCGTAACTGGAGGTCGAGAATGTGAGACTTGCATGCATATTCTTAAAAAAAAAAAATACATATAAAGCGAGTCAATGAAAAGTGAAAATGTCTCTCTTATAATTTGATAACGTGCTAACAATGACACCCTATTGAGACTTTGAAGAGGATATGCGACATCTTTGTTTTTTTGTTGGTTGGTTTTGGAATGTAAAAAGAAGATGAACTTGCAATCAGTCTAAGTGGTCGATGGTATATAACTTCCCTTCTCTCATGTAATGTCTGTAATCTTATTTTTTTCTGAAGTATTCAGACGTGGTGTACCTATACTATTGTGCTGTAGGCTGTTTAACACTCTTAATGATACTCATATACTGATATACTATATGAATAATGTTCAGTGTTGTTTTTAAGTTAATTTGTATTTTCCTCCAAAGGCATTTATTAAATGCAATGCCACCCTAAGCATTTGCAAACGACTTGCGGGATATACAGGGTGGCGCAAATATCAGTTCTCGCTTTCAGCTTATCAACATCGCTCGTTGCTGCCGGTCGTAAAGCAGGAGCAGAATGAGCATGCACTACGTCCTACGCGTAAGGAAATAGTAACAGTATACTTCGCCAAATCAACGCCATCAACCAACAACATTCTTCCAGCTAGCTCGGGGTCTTATTCTCGATAGGAAGCTAACTTGGAAACCTAATATACACGAAATAGTTTAAAAAAAAGGCGCATCAGTAGCATTCGTCTCATGTAAAAAGGCCATTGGCAATAAATGGGGTTTCTGACCCCGCATTGCTTATTGGATATACACATCGGTAGTCAGACCGATTCTAACATACGGGGTGTCAGTATGGTGGTAACACCTCTTGATATATTTCGATATTTTGCATCCGTCTTAAAGCTTTCTCACAATGAACCAATAATGAATTTGGCCACTCCATCATTCTGAACTTCAAAGTATTACAGACTTCACCATCACAAAGCTACAGTTCGATAAAAACTTTCATGTTACTATCCCTTCCAGAACTTTTTGGAGGACTTAGCGTTCTTAGAGGATGAATCGATCAATTTTTACAGAGACGGTTCTAAAACTAATGATGGGGTTGGTGCGGTGGTGTGTACTCAGACAGACTGAAATTAAGTCTCTCCTTTCGTCTTCCCAATCATTGTAGCGTGTTCCAGGCGGAGCTTTTGGCGATAAAAAAAGTCCTGTCTTGGCTCAAGGAAAACATGATATTAAGCACAGATATCCGCATCTTCTTAGATAGCCAGACAGCCATTAAATCTCTGGATTCTGTCTCTACAAATTCAAAAACAGTCCTTAACTACCGATCACTGCTTTGGCCTATGCTGAATCTAAAGCGCTCTAAGAGCTTGATATCTCTAAGTAGATTGCATATTAAGGTGTCATTACCGGACACATGTCTGATAGGCAAGCACGAAACGAGGCTTGGAGTATTCTCCAATGATTTTTGCTGAAGTTGTATGGGGGGAAGAATCGATTCCTCTTCTACCTTCTTTGTACATTTCCTGCTCTATCTCAAAGACGTAGGCTCCACTTAGGAGAATTCTACTACAATGGTCCTAGTGATCTGGCAAATCATGACATCAGTAGTTTGGCGCGCTTCGAAAGAAGCTGTTAGTGGTTCAACGAGTAGGAAGTAGGCTTCCTAGATTCTTGTGGTATCACAATGAGACAACTTATGGTCTAAGTCTGTCAAGCTTTTCTGCTGACAGCCACGTAAACCTAACCTAACCCAACCTAGCTCGGTCCCTAGATAGGTGTTTCCATTTTCGCACGCTAAATTAGTTGGGGCCCCATGGGACTTGTGCGAGCGCCACTTAAGTCGCGGTCTTCCTTTTACTGTCCCTCGGGGTATTAAAATAACTGAACTTAAAAGTCCTGCCGCGTCATTCATGGGTTTTCGCCCACTTTGACCGTTGGGAATTTTATCTGCTCAAGCCTTGAACCAATTCATTACGATGTAGATTTTATTTTTCGTAAGTAATCTACATATCTAGATACATTTAATAAGTTTGCCAAAAACCATAAAATGCATTAAATTAGGGCGGGGATGGAAGGTTTATAATGAAGACAAATGACTTAAATGTAAAAGTTCACGAAACTATTCTTCTGTTTACTCACTGATCGACTGACGAAGACGCACGCTCGTATGATGCTCGGAATTGTTATTGTACTCGTACCTACTGACTGTGTCGTGCAAAATTTAATAAATTAAGAAATAAATACAAAATTCTAAAAGTTTCTGGAGCAAATATAATATGTACATACATAATTATATACATTATAGTTGTTGCCTTATTATCACATTTATGTAAACCCAACAACTTAAGACACAAACCAAGTGTGTACCTTCTATGCCATTCCATTCCATTCATTAAACAATAATACAAAATTTCAACTCCCCATCGATATACTCGTGTATCTATACCAAAATACCGTAAATACACATTTCCGCTATTAAAATTGCTCTATTTTAGTATTTTCTTCTTGCATGCCGTCCCGCGTAGTACAGTTGTTGTCTTTAGGATTTTAAGTTCTTTGTAAAACTTTGTCCCACATGCTGGTACAAAATTCTACGTCATTAATTTAATTTCGCTGAACAATTCATGCGTTGTTCAAAGTGCATGTAAAAATTTTTTTTAACTTAAATTCCAATATAACATACATTGACCATTGATAGTTGTAGTCACCTTTTATGGTAATAAACATGTTCTGGGGTGGATCAGGGGTGCTTCAGACTTGAATAACCTTACAACTTCATTATTGCAATATTGTATAGGGAAGAAGAATATCGTTGGGCCTGCTGATGATGGCGACGAAGGCGAAGGCGGTGACGACGACGACGTCAATGATGACACCAAATACAAAGTCAAAATGAGAAATGAAAATTTATAATCGGATCATGAAATGAAGTTTATTTTTGAGAGGTTTCCTTCTTTGGGACTTTTTTTCTATTCTTATTCTTTTTGTCTATAGGGATGGTATATTGAAATCGATAACAAGAGGCCTAGGCTGAAGAAGCCACCATCAGGATGATGAAGACACAGAAGTGGAGAGAGAGAAAGAGAGCTACACGAAATCGAGTAAAGAAGGGTTAACGTTCACCGGGTCATCACAAGATCCAGAATCTATAACAACTGCACATACATATATACCTTCTCTCTTTCTATAGTCATCAGAGTCAGCAGTGCTTGCTTGCTGTCTTGAGTTTATGTATAGTCTAAAGGTGAAGAGAGGCCACATTCTGCACTATTCTGCTACTTCTTCTACTTTAACTCTTCCTACGTATGTTGTAGTTCCCCCCCTCTCATTTTGAATTGAAGAAGCTCCTTTACTCCCTCTGTGGAAATATACTATACACACTTAACTGCAGCTCTCACTCCCGAATTGGATTATAAATTGCAGCTCCATCATGGTCTTCGTCATCGTCGTCGTCGTCGTCATCGAGAAAACCTAAAGGAGTTCGCTAGAGAACCGTTGCAAGATTCAGCTGTGTGCTGCTGAGTTGTGTTATATAAAATTGCATTGGTGCAGATATTCACTGTGTGCCTCACGACAACGGACAGCCGATATATAATTGGAAGCAATAGATTGTTAGGCAGAAGGAGCACTATAGAACTCTTTTCACATCTCCAATATTATCCCCTACAGCTGATGATGGGCAAAGAGTCGTATAGCTATAGGGAAGAACGAAAAACGTTCATGGTCTGGTCTTTGTTCCAACAAACCATACATCGACTTCGACGATTTAATACAAAAGCAACGACGACGAGGAAGAGAAGCACAAAAGTTGAAAATTATTATTTGAAATTATTATGGGGCAGGCATGAGGTTGTGCATGTTCGTTGGGATGCATGTGGCAGTATGGCACCTTCTTTCTCGTACCTTCTTGCGTCGTCGTCGTCGCGTCATAGTTAGATTAAGTGTTTTGATAGACCACAGCACACACCAAAAATTTCCACACCGCATTATCTACGAACGGCGGCGCGGCGAGGCGAAGCTTGTGGCTGAGGATGAAAACTCCCTGAACTTTGGAGAGAGGAAAGTGTGCGCTTAGGCAAATGTATACATACAAGTATATGTATGTTTGCAGGTGCTTCGATATAGAAAGGAAGTGCAGTCAGCCCCTCTCCCCCTCCCCGCCCTCTCTTCATTCTTTTGCACATTTAACAATCGAATCCAAAAAAATGAGCAAAAACCTGGTGGTACATTTAAACGGAATTAGAAATAGAGAAAGGGTTAGCGCACGTGATTTGCTATTATCACGATTTTTTGTCTCGTCGTCATTTTTTTTTTTTTATATTATTTATGTACTGCCCTATTAATATGTACTGCAAATTAAATGAGTCATTCAATTGGGAGAGAAAATAAAAAGGTTCAGTGAAGTGAGACCAAAAATAATAATTGGTGAAAGTTTTCTTATTCATTTGGTTTTCTTAAAAAAATAAATAAATGAAATTCCTTAATGGATCGAAATTAAGTCCAGCAAATTCGACTTTCAAATTTATTTATGTGTAGCTTGACAGTTCATTTCAAAATGTTAGTCTTTTATCATTAAAATATCTACGACGCATATTCCGCCTTTTTTTCAATGTAACATTTATACTTTTTTGGCTTTTCAAACTGTCAAAATAGATTAAGCTGTCAAAATAATTGCTATTGTTTTATGCTTGAACATAATTTGCTGCTCATGTAGTGTTGCACGAATTAAAAAGTTAACTAACTTTTCCAAGTGCTTTGTTTGAAACTTTGTCAATATTTGACAACTCGTTCTGCTATTGTCTGTTATCATTTAAAGGTTGCGTCACAACCGTAACATATATTTTTGTACGTACGCCCGTAAATATGTAGTTAAGTATTTTGCTACAATTTTTTTTTTATCAAAATGAGACGGTTTAGAAGTGAGATAATTATTAAGTTCTACCGTTTAAAGATTGTATCACAACCGTAACATTTTGAAACTTCAGAACTTATTTTTATTTATTTTTAAATTCATTTTGGAGTTTTTTTTTATGTTTTTAGATATAGATTAAACGGGTCAGAGAAATATTTTGTTAAAGAGTGTGTCACAGCCGTAACATTTAAAATATTAATCGTTCTTATTTTCAGCTCATTTCGAGTTTTTGTTATTTTTTGATAAAGAATTGCCTAACGGTTTTAAAGGTTGTGTCACACCAGTAGCATTTCAAAACTTGATCGTTTTGTTTTTTCAATTTGAGTTTTTGTTGATTTTAGATAAAGAATTGAAATTGAAGAATGGAAAATGTACCATAATATAATTCTATGTATGTAAATCTTCTTCATTTATGAAACTTTAATCCGATTTTCGCGAACTTCACATTGCATGAGGAAATGTTTTTGGTTGTATGTGAGAAATGAATACACTTCTATAACAATAATTTCCCATTCAAATTTCTTTAAATATATTTTATTTAAGAGTACAAAACTGTCACACCCGTAACATCAACTCGTCACTTCTCATTTGAAATGGTAGGTAGGTAATTTATTTAGATAAAATTTCAAGTAAATTTTTAAAAACGAATAAGATATAATCTTCAAGCTTTTTTTTTTTTTAATCATTTGAAAATAAGATAAAAGATAATCCATTTGCAAAACACATGTCAGGGCAGTTACCACGAATGTTTGAAATTCAGTATAGAAATTTATTTAAAGTACATTAAGCGGTAGAAAAAAATTGAAAAAAATATTAAAATATTTGCGTTGACGAGATGTAGCAATATTACTGCAAAAAAATTGAACGAGACATTATTTTTTAACGGAGATTTGTCTTAGCAAAAAAATATTTAGGAGCGTCTGCATAGCGCTTACAAAAATTTATTGAAATCGTTTCAAAATAAATATTTAAATAAAATAATTAAGATACCTACATATATTATTTTAACTGCTTTAAATTACTTATGTGGTAAATTAGAACAAAATTGGTACAACAATTGAGATATACGCGAATAACCCAAAAATAAAACAATTTTCTCAAAATAATTAAAAACCTTATAACAGTCAGAGATTTAAAAATTATAGTCAGTTTGCAGTCAACTGAAGAAAAAAACTTATTTTTTTTTTTAATCTTTTGACTTTATCAACGTCCAGCTTTAAAATGACAGTCAACAGTCATTTTCAATAATCTGATTTGGAAGTTAACTTATGCAGTCAATTGAGTAAAAGTTAGCTGACCGCAGTAATTTTTGACTGTTTTTAATCTTTTAGTAACTTAAAAAGTAGTGATTTTTTACTTTTAGTTATGTATATTGAAGATAAAAAAACGATATTAAATCGATCACCAGTAAAAAAAATTGCTGTAAAATAACTGGCTGACTGTCAAAATTGATTGTTTTAAAGTTTGACTATTTTAATTGACCTTAACGACTGGAAACAGTTAAAAAGTACTGCAATCAATTAAATTCTAGACAATTGACTGCGATATCAATGCAGCGTCAGAACAGTAAAAAATTACTGCTGACTGTAGTTTTTTAAGTCAAAGTAGGTGCCAAATAAGTCGAATTTTTAATCAAATGGCAGCATCTTTACTGTCTGCAGTCTTTACAACCGTTACATAAATTTTTTGGTTAAAAACTGGAAACAATATGTGAGCTACCCATTTTAGATTAACCAAAAATACAAAATACAAATTCCAATATTTAAAATATAAATATCATTTTTACCTTAAGGGAATCATATAAAAATGATCTGCATGAAATTTGACGCAAATCGGTCTACCCATTAAGAGTTAGGTACAAGTTTACGTACAGATGCACATGCTGACGGGCGCGTCGGACGGTATGAGGGAAACTACTAGCCTAAAAATAAATAAATAACGAAATTCAACGAAAGTAAAATAATTCTTGCAGCGTTTTATTTAAATTTCTACGAAAACATTTCAATAAATGATTAAATTAAAGTTATTCAAAACCTGCAATTATTTATTTACATTTCTGTAGCTATAACAAAGTCCCCTTTTTACTTTTGACAGCTTCTTTTTCTTTCATTCACAGGAACGTGTTATATGACCGATTTACAAAATAATGAAAACATTCATCCCCGACGAAGCAAAAAAAAAAAAAAACACTATAATTTTCAAAAACAACAACACCCATTTCGTCTCAAAAGCGTACCTAACTATATGATGTGTTTATTTTGTTTTCGAACATTAAATTACTGCTATTTTCTTCACTTTGTTGTTTATCTTTTAACCCTCGAAAATAAGCTCTTAAG
This sequence comes from Epistrophe eligans, assembly GCA_951394125.1. Taxonomy (NCBI): domain Eukaryota; kingdom Metazoa; phylum Arthropoda; class Insecta; order Diptera; family Syrphidae; genus Epistrophe; species Epistrophe eligans. The sequence continues at coordinate 30,815,585 of OX596029.1, forward strand.
TCTGCAACAACAGAAGAAAGAAATTTTCCATCTGCTCTTCCTTTGCATCTTTCTAAAATAAGATCCCTTTTTTTTTTAAATAAACCTTTGAAATCCTTTTTATTTTTGGATGGCTTATATAACGCAATAAGTTGTTTTATGTCTCATGTGCGTCGTATTCCTCTGACAGTTTATAAACAAAAAAAAAAAAAAAAAAAAAAAAAACAGTAAAAGAACGATGTTCCATGTCCCAAAATGAGGTGTAAGTGAAGATTGAGAATCAATTGTTTATCAATTTTATGGAATGAATATATTAAAATAGATTTAAAATTTATTGAACGGATGCATAACGAAGACGACGCACGACACGACAAGATGTAAACAAGACGCACCTATTTTTGTAGGTCAAGTGTGTACTCTATCCTTCCAAACAGCCATCATTCATTGATGCCGTGTGTAAATTTAAATTTTTCTCTCTTCCTGTGGTGAAAAGTGAATCCAAATAAACAAGTGAAGAAAAAATTGGAATAAAATTCGATGATTGATATCGAGAGGGGGAAGAAATTTCACTCCTATTTAATTTTTTTTTCCCAAAAACTCTAAATTATGTTCTTTGTCTATTTGTTTAGGGCACTTCACTTCAAGGGAATCATAAATATCGCATTTGTTGTTGACACAACGACGACTACGAGACGCAGGGATATTTTGTTTACAGTTCAACGAACATAGCCATCATATATGTTATGTACCTATATAATCGCCATTTTGTCAACCGATTCATCTTTCACGTCTGACATTTACAGTGTACTAGATCTCTTCGATAAGGATTTGTTTACACTTTCTTAGTTATTTTTGTCGTTTTTTTTAAGGGGATTTTTAATGTTTTTGTAAAAGAAAAAAAAAATTGATATGTAATTGTGTTTATTCAAGGGAAGTAACAAAATTCACGGCCATAGAACCACAAAATGGGCTGCCGCCAACGCAATATCTCCTATACCTATAGGCTCGTAGATATTGTCGGCCCTTAATCAATTGAGCGGCACGAGAGCATATTAATTTGGTTTTCTAACAACTTCATGCACTAAGCAAACACTTTAACAGTCACATTAGTGTCATCGAATTCGACTCGAGGGGTATTTGTCGAGGAGACTCATTAGGTGTTTATTTGATGGGACTTTAGAAATTTTTGTTTAAAGGGGACCGACGACGCATAAAAATCTGTTGTCGAAGACAAAAAAAATTGTTTTTATTTATTTTTTTATTTTTTACTAAAAAAAAAGACACATTCAGTCAGTCGTGAACCATTTTGAAGGTGCTTGTTAAATTTGGTACCTATGTATGTATTTTAGAAGTTATGGATTGAGGAAGTGGTTAATTAGATAATGCACTATAAGAAGTGTCGACCTTTTATTCAAGAGCTAGATTTATTGTTGTATATAAATATAAAGCAAATCAATAAACAACTATTTAGGTCTCTTTCTTTTGAAAACTAACTACATAATTGTTTATTCGTTGGAGTTTTGATAGTTTTATTTAGAATTATTTTTTTTTTGTTTACCTATTATATTTTTTGTCGCTAGAGGATCATTTTACGATATCGTTTTCTATTACACACCGCAAAACTGTTTACAACGCGTAAAAACGATTTTGAAAATTCTTTGGTAATTTAGTTGAGGTTTTGATTTTAATGATTCCGAACATTTAAAGAATCTTGAAAATAAAAAATGTTACTTATTTTTTTTTTTAAATTAAACAAAGTATATTCTAAATCAGTAGAATATAAACCCCGTTAAAATAAATTATTGTTGTAAATTAAAAAAAAATATAAGGTTAATTTTTACGATCAATTTCAGTTGCGTTGTGACCTTTAGAAAATGTGCGTTTGGTGTTAAATATTGAATGAAAACTATATCTCACTTAATATATTTATCTAAGAAGTAGTGATTTTTAGTGAGCTCTAAGTTGATGTTGTTGTTGTAATTTTTGACCAGAAATGAAAAGTAAGGAAACGCATTTAGGATGTTTTTGATTTGTTTCTGGGTAAACGTCAGATCCGACAGCAGAAATTATCAGTAGTTAGACAAGCAAGAAAAGGCAGTGGGTAAAATGTTCGGTTAGTTTCTTGCTGGAAGAGAAATTAAATAAATTAAAAAAAGTCAAAAACTCTGGAATTATCGTGTTTAAAAAAAGTAAAGAAACACATTTTGGGTAGATTTGGGATATCATGAAATCCCGCGGGCGAGTTAAGAAACAGACCTAATTTTTGCTGGCAGTAAGGTGATTTTAGTGTTTTCAAGTGACATTTGGGACAAATTATTTAATTTATGTTAATATAAGTCTAGACGCTTCCATTACACACTTAACACTTAGGACATGTTCAACACATATGTACATATAAGAAAAGTTCTTGCACCAAAAATCAACTTTGTTTAAATTTATTTTTAACTTCGAATTTCTACAGAGCTAAAGGCGTAGATATAACAATAAATGGCATTAATATGGCAATAAATGGCATAAATATGGCAATAAATGGCATAAATATGGCAATAAATAGCATAAATATGGCAATAACTGGCATAAATATGGCAACAAATAGCATACATATGGCAATAATTGGCATAAATATGGCAATAAATGGCATAAATATGGCAATAATTGGCATAAATATGGCAACAAATAGCATACATATGGCAATAATTGGCATAAATATGGCAATAAATAGCATAAATATGGCAATAACTGGCATAAATATGGCAACAAATAGCATACATATGGCAATAATTGGCATAAATATGGCAATAAATGGCATACATATGGCAATAATCCAGATTAATTTATTAGAATCCACCCGAAAATATAAAAAAAATCTGCCAAATTTAGTCAAGGCCCTGGAAAGAGAACAAGCAAAACTTGTCAAATACTCGCCTTGATAGTTAAAACTTTTTCGCATCAAAAATACGTAATATGTTTTCTAAAACATCAATTTGATCGCCAAAATGATTGTCATTTTTTATTGCAATTATCATCAAATATCAAATATGCAATCATGCAACGTCAGTCAATTTTCCTGAAATCGCATTTGACATTTACGAACACATTCTTTAGCTTGTTCAATATTTTTGTAGTCAACTCAATTTTCTTTTGATGCAGAGTTGCACCACAAATGAATTTATCAAACTTCGCTATCAAAAATAATGGTTTTCAATACATATTTCGGTTTGGATTTTCGAACGGTTCACTTTTACAGTTTCGAACAGTTCACTTTTACAGTTTACTTTTAAGAATAACTTGTAATAGCACTTGACGAAGATAACATTTTCGAAAACGACCTTTATAAAAAAATGATTTCAAGTGATGGAAATCTTTACTCGGACCTTTACTTTTCTGTTAAGTGGAAAAGATGATATCCGTCAAGTGGCTGCCGCCAGTGATATGATTGACGTTCAACGCCATTTACAAAATTTATTAAATCTCCGATATGGTGATTAATTTTGCGCCACCTAAACTAAAACTCTAAAACTTATACTTCTCTATCTATTGCGAATCAGTTGGAAGCGTTTAACTGATTGAAAATCGGAAGGTCTTAAGACTATATCTCAAATAAACTATTTTTTTTTTTTTTTTCATTTTGCTGTTTGCCTCTAGACAATATGGCAGAAATGTAGCATGGCGAGTGCCTAGCATCTATATTTCTATAGTAATCCTTGCTACTCCCTTTTTAGTACCTAACTAACTATGTAAAACTTTCTAGGAGAAACTAATTAAAAATAAAATTGTTTTTCCAAGCGGGAATTCCTTGTGTAAACTTTTACCTAATTGCATAAAAGTTTTGGCGTCAGTAAATCTATGCATTTCTAAACAAAACATTTGTAATAAAGATTAATTGTTAGGTACTTACATATATGATGTAACTAAGTTAAATGAGCCTAAGTCAAACAATTTTTGCCCATTAATTATAAATACTTTACGTTAAAAGGCTTTTCGTTTAAACGTTTCCCGCAAAGTCTTGTTCTAATTTCAAACCCATAACCAAACATATGTAAAATTTATATTATTTTTTGTTACCAAAGGATGATGGGCAAATTGGGCGTAAGACTAACAGAAATAAAATGTATACCAAATGAAAGGTTATTTTATGTACATCAAAACCGCCGGAAAAAAGATTGAATATTGAGCTTTTTCCAAAATATTAAGCAATTGCTCTTAATAGTTTGTTTACTGTATCTTTCTTCTCAACTATTTATAATATAGGAAATCATTTCAATATCCAAACAATAATATGATTGCATGCAGCTATCATTGAACATATAAACATTTGTAAATCCAAAAAAAGAAATAAATAAACATTTTACCAAATTTCCGTCTGGACACGTTTTCGTTGAAACAAATCCAAATATAGCTACTGACTTTATTTTTTTATTTTTTTTTTAAGTACTTACATATATGTATTTGTTGTTTTTTTTTTCTATTATGCTTTTAAAATCATTATTTTTGTATGTTTTTGTGTGCATTAGGTGTGCAATTATTGCTGGGAAATTCATTTCCTTCCCATTAAGATAGATAATAAAAAAAACAAAACAAAACAATCAACACGCAAACCTACATATATTAATGCCGTACACCAAAGAAGCCCTTCAAATATTATTTGATTATTTGGATGGTTTCAAAAATGCCAGGCTAGACTTAAATTCACTACTTTCCTATAAATTACCATACGCACTATCAAATAAATTAATCTTTCAAACAAAAGCTGAATAAAAAAAAAGAAACTAGTTAAGGGCTCTTTTCCTATATTATATAAAGTTATGACATTAATGCCCATGGCAGTCCTATATGCAATGTCTGTATTTAACCATTGCGTGTTTATGTATCAAAACGATAAAAAAATTATAAAACATTACCAAGAGTGTGTGCTATGATTTTATGAGTATAACTAGGAATTCCCTTGGGTGAGCATTTTTTTCAAAGATACCAACATTCGCTTAAGTGTAATAATACCTTCGATGGTTTATTCCAATTTACTCCACGCAAATGACATAAATTCTACTTAATTGAGCTGCAAATGATAAAAATCAACCAAAAACTGCATTTTAAGGGTTCAAAAAAAGACAAAAAAAAACTCCCCCAATTTTTGTATGTAAAACTCATTTTTTTCATTAAAAAAAAAAAAAAAAAAAAACAGGTAAAAATCCTGGATCAAGTTTCACATACATTTAAACCTCTTCATTAATACGTTGATACCTATACCTCCTCATATTCGTACATAGAGTATCTACCAACCATAGCTCAGGTCAATGTGCTGAGAAAGAAAAAGCTTATTTTCACTTAGTAGTTTTCGGTTAAAAATATATAAATTAAGCCTGTAGGGACACTGACTTATCTCTATCCAAAGAAGGGTTGACTTTTGTTGTTGCTTGGTGTCTTATGAAATACTTAAAGTCTCATTTAATCTTTTGACAAATTGCTAATGCCAACCATCATCAGCAGTTGACAGTAAAAGATCGATAACTAGAATGAGAATTCCAATTAAAAAAAAAAAAAAAAAAAAAGAAGGAGGTGTTTCCGTGTCGGAAATGAAATTAGGTCTTTGCACCCTCACTCTTTTTCTACTAACTAATTCTACATTGCTCATAAGGCTATTCTCTATTGTATGTTCTACTGATACAGCCCAGGGAACTATAGAAACATGTTTTTTTGTTTGTATTGTTCTATAAAATGCATCTGTTTTCTTTTAATTAATTGGTCGGGCTACCGACCGATGGTGACCCTTATTGCGGTCAGATGCGTATTAAATCGAAATATATACAGCTTGTGTTCTACGGTCTAATTTTAATTCGTTTCGCTGTTCCGATTGCGAGTTATATATAAAGAATTATTCTTTTGCTCTTGTGTAGCTGGATAGGTTTTATTTATAGAAAATAATAGTTTGAAGTTAATAATTAAAATATTAAGGTGTAGAAAAAAGGATGAAATATGGTCGAGAATTGTATAAGACCATTGTTTTGTTATTAAAACAGATGTTCACTTAAAATTTTTAATTTCTATATTAGATGTTTTTTATTGGGAACCTTTAGCTAGCACAGAATTGCAAATCCGAACAAAACGTTATATTAACTATTTTATTCACTTTTAAACTGTCGCAAAGTTGGTATGCGTGTCGAAATTAGCTGTCGCCAAAATGCTAAATTATTAAAAAAAAAAAAAAAAAATGAAATTAAAAAGCGTTAAAATAGCCATTTATTTGTTTATTTAGGCGATCATTGTTGCGTCTACATATTAACATAATTAGTATACTATTAGAATAAATTTTCTTTCCATTTTATACTATATTGGATCATCACTGGGTGATTTTTTTCCAAAATAAATACGAAATACCTACTTTTAACTAATTGACTTTTTAAAAAGCTAAGGGATGTGTTGGAAAAATATTAAGGGTATTCATGCAACGAGATAAGTTTACCAATTGTGCAAAAAGATAAGTTTACGCAAAAGTTTGCATGAACGTCCTTTTTATTTATTTGGATAAATGCTGCGTAATTGAATCAGCTGTTCGTTAAACGTCACGTTAAAAGTCACAATGACGTTTGTATAAGTTTATCCAAATAAATTTGTATAAGTTTCCGCAACAAAATCCTTAGATTATTTTATCCAATTTGCGTAAACCATATCCCATACAAAATTTGACAGTTCATTTACCAAAAGATAAACTTATCTAGTGTTTTACGACGTTGCATGAATCCCTATCCCTATTGTCTTTTTATGTCAAGATAAATTAGAATTAGCTTGAATTGGAGTTGAGTAACTGTTGAAAGATTGAAGTGACAAAAAAATTTATCTGCGCTTCTCTAACATTTTTTTTTTCAATATAGTAAAAATTACTTTTGAGTTTAGTATCTAAAAACTTCACGCTGCTTGGGTTATAAATACACCTTTAAATTGTAAACTGCTGGATTTACAAGACTCTCCAAACTTCTGTCCCATAATAATAATGAAAGACATTTGCTTACACAAGATCAAAAAAGAATGAAGACAATTATTCTCACAATTTGTATACGACTCGAGGGCAGTGTAATGTCTAAATTAAACGTCATACATTTTTTTTGAATGAAATCCAGTTGCACTTGTCATTTTTTTTTATGATGAACAAAATTGTAAATTTATATAATACTAGCCGATTCGCCCGTAGCTTCGCTAACGTGTATATACCATAGTATATATATAGTATAGTATATATATAGTATAGTATATATATATTATTATATAGTATAACGTAATAATTTATCTTTATTTTAAGACATTAATCATTTAAATCTGTCCATTAGAACTTAAGTTAATTATAAATCTAACTAAAACCTTAATCTTAATGATTCGATTCGATTCGATTATTAGAACAGAAGCTATAAGCCAAAAACCAAACCACATTTTTACTGACACAATTATGCCACAAACGTTGTATACTTTTAGGAGAATAGCACACTTTTTGCTTATTATTATCTTTATTTTAAGACATTAATCATTTAAATCTGACCATTAGAACTAAAGTTAATTATAAATCTAACTAAAACCTTAAAATAATTAAAAAACTAAACCAAATATTTGCTTATTCGACAAAAATCGATTGCGGGTCCTGTCCCGCTCACGCAACTCCGTTGCTCCGCTTAGGGTATGTTCAGTCGCCAGGCAGGCGCCAATGTCAACAGTTATCTGGGATGAAAGTAGATATCTTAATTTTAAGATCTTAACCTTGAAAATCTATTAGAACTCAAGTTATAAATCTTAAACCTGTAGGTATATAGATATGCCGGAATAAGTCACTTCACTTACAATTTCTAACTCTATCCTGATAATTTACCTAAACTTAACCTTAAACTTGAAGATCTGATGCATAATGTACCTACCTAACCTACCTATCCATTTGTTTTTTATTAAATTTTTTATTAAAAATTTTTATTCATTTAATTTTAAATTATTATTTAACGATAAATAAATAAGCAATCACGTTTTTTTGCATACACTTGCATGTAATCGCAGTGAATTTTTAACTCAATAAATAAACTTGACATTATACCTTCATTTTAAGACCTTAATCTTAAAAATCTGATTATTAGAACCGAAGTTATAAGTAAGTCAATCAAACCAGCCAATCGACCATATTATGTACCTACGTATCATTTTCTTTAAATTTTCAGTTTAAATAAAAAAACATTTAAAATAATTACTTTTTTCACATACAACTTTATGTGATCGCAATGATTTTTCAACTCAATAAGTTAGCCTGACATCTAACCTTCATTTTAAGACCTTAATCTTAAAGATCTGATTATTAGAACCGAAGTTATAAGTAAGTCAATCAAACCAGCCAATCGACCATATTATGTACCTACGTATCATTTTCTTTAAATTTTCAGTTTAAATAAAAAAACAGTCAAAATAATTACTTTTTTCACATACAACTTTATGTGATCGCAATGATTTTTCAACTCAATAATTTAGCCTGACATCTAACCTTCATTTTAAGACCTTAATCTTAAAGATCTGATTATTAGAACCGAAGCTATAAGTAAGTCAATCAAACCAGCCAATCGACCATATTATGTACCTACGTATCATTTTCTTTAAATTTTCAGTTTAAATAAAAAAACAGTCAAAATAATTACTTTTTTCACATACAACTTTATGTGATCGCAATGATTTTTCAACTCAATAATTTAGCCTGACATCTAACCTTCATTTTAAGACCTTAATCTTAAAGATCTGATTATTAGAACCGAAGTTATAAGTAAGTCAATCAAACCAGCCAATCGACCATATTATGTACCTACGTATCATTTTCTTTAAATTTTCAGTTTAAATAAAAAAACAGTCAAAATAATTACTTTTTTCACATACAACTTTATGTGATCGCAATGATTTTTCAACTCAATAATTTAGCCTGACATCCAACCTTCATTTTAAGACCTTAATCTTAAAGAACCGAGTATTAGAACAGAAGCTATAAGCCAAAAACCAAAAACCAAACCAACAATATCAACCCTTTTCCACTTCACAAGTCACTGACACAATTATGCCAGAAGCTTTGTATACTTTTAGGGGCACAGCACATTTTGCTTAACATAATGCTCTTAGGTTAGTATTTTGAATTTATATTCAAAAATCAATGGAAATAATGACGTTTTTCACATACACATTTATGTTATCTCAATGATTTTTTAGCTCAATTATTTAGTCTGACATTTTACCTTTATTTTAAGACCTTAATCTTAATGATCCGATTATTAGAACAGAAGTTATAGGCAAACCAAACCAACCATAGCGTACCTACCTTTACAAATTATTGTACCGACTACAAATATACATACCTTACAAATATACATACCTACTATATTGTTGTATAAATATAGCATTTTTTTGACGATAACGAAACAAATTCCCCTAGAATGTGATTTTTTATTGCACACACTCTGCCGGCTTTAGAATACTATCTCCCTCTCGCCAGTTGGTATTTTAATGTTTTTTTTTTGTTTTCCCAACTTTCTCGTTGACTAAAATTCTATGTCCGATAATTATTTTTATGTTTTTAGTATGAAATTTTGAACAATTTTGAAAATTTTTTTTTTGTTCTAACTGAACAGTCCAATTTCCTTTAATTATATACCTCAATATTGAAAATCGGACATGTGGATGCAAAGATATAAGCATTTAAGTAAATGCAAATCGGGTGTTTTTCAGATTTCTTTATAATATTTTGCAAAAAGAAGGTCAAGTATTTGTTTATGAAAATATTTTTTTGTATTTCCATTAAATTTAACTTTTTTTTACCTTTTTCACACATACTTTTATAACTGACGCGGTAATAAAATGTAGCCAGACATTCTACCTAAATTTTAAGACCTTAATGTTAGCGATCGGATCATTAGAGCAGAAGTTATAAGCAAAACAATCCAACCACAGCGTACATTTACTATTATTATACCGACTACAAATATACATACCTACTGCCAATATATATACCTACCATATAGCATTTCTTTGACGATAACGAAACAAATTCCCCTAGAATGTGATTTTTTATTGCACACACTCTGCCGGTTTTAGAATACTATCTCCCTCTCGCCAGTTGGTATTTTAATGTTTTTTTTTTTTTTTCTCCAACTTCCTCGTTGACTAAAATTCTATGTCCGAAATATATTTTTATGTTTTTGGTATGAAATTTTGAACGATTTTGAAAATTTTTTTTTTGTTCTAACTGAACAGTCCAATTTCCTTTAATTCTATACCTCAATATTGAAAATCAGACAATTGGATAGAAAGTTATAAGCAATTAAGTAAATGCAAATCGGGTTTTTTTCGATTTCCTAAATCATGGCAAAATATGGTCAATTTTTGCACTGAACTCGCTGTTTGCCGATGGAAATCATCCCCATTTTTTTCAATTTTTGTGTGATTTTTTTCGGCAAACTTATTTAACTATTGTGAAGGTCGTGTGGGGTGTAAAAATATGTTTGAGGTATCAAATTAATTGTGGGTTTATGTAGATGCTAATAAAAAAAAAACTATCTTTATAGGTGTATAGAGTATAGAGTTATGAGGTGATAATTGAAACAACAGAAATATTTGAATATCTCGGTTGAAAAAATTTTGAAAAATCCAAAATTTTTACACAACATGTATATTAATGATATCTATAAGTTGTATGATTTTGAGAATTTTTAAATGATTCATTAAAAAGATATAAATTTTTAAGTGCACTAAAAAAATGTCGATTTTTGATGTTTGAAAAATGTGTCGAAAAAAAAATTTAATCAAAAATTTATGGTATAGAGGTAATAGAATATTGAAATACCTTTCGAATGGTATAAAAATAATTTCGATCGGATTAAAACCTGATTTTATAGAATTTTTTGAAATTTCAATTTTGAACTTAAAAAAATTCATATCTCGCTTTGTGTAATTTGTAGAATTTTTTTTTAAATTAGTAACATTCTAGAATTTTGAATATCTGTTGATAAAAAAATAAATGAATGTAATAGGACTTTTCGTTTAGAAGTTAGTTTTTGTACCCTTTACCAGTTTTATTCAATTTTACCCTACTTAGAATACGAATTTCAAAAAATCCCTTCTTAGTGTGCACCTACATATAATTACGAATTAAAAAAAAATTAGTATATATTTTTAAGACTTCTAGTATAAGCTGTGGAATGATGGGACACTTAACGAAAAATTTAACAAATTTAACGAACTCTTTCATTTATAATAGTATAATACTATAACACGGTGAAATTATAAATCTTAAGAAAATGGAAGAAGTTATGAAAACTCATCTCTCTAAATCTGCCATTAGTGTTTTCTTTGGGAATGACATTTTGGTCGGAAGCTTCGCTTTTGCTTAAACTATTTCATACATTTTACTTTCATATTTCGACATTTAATAGAAGAAGAAAATTGTAACCATTGTTCAATAGAATTTGACACTTTTACTTGACTGATAGGGGACGAGCTTCTAATGTGTATGAAGTATAAACGTATATAGGAACGACATTGTGTGTACTGATGATTTTTTGTGAAGTCAAAGAGTCAACGCATTGATTATTTACGTTAATCGTATAACCGTAGCCTAATCTTCCAAACCAACACATTTTGATTCTAATGAAAACAAAGCATAAACATATCAACGAACGCATCCTTAAATGCCAAACTTCAATAAACAATATTTTTCTATAATTCCATTGATTGTCAAACTATTCCAGACACTCCAAAATGTTATTTCAACTTCTCACTAATTTTACTGACTAAGTTATCGGCACTATTCCTTTCTTGTTGTTTAATGTGTAAAATATTACTGCGCTACCTATAGAATTACCAATTGAAAACGGCTATTATTTATTAATGATATTTTTAGTATGATCTGAAAATTTGACAATTTTTAATATATCGTCGCTGTAGATCGAATACCTTTTTCAAGAGAAACAAAAAACTTGACATAAAAGTATATTCTAAATTTCAATGGGGCGATCAAGAACATAGTTCTTTTGACCATCTAAAAAAGTGTCTTACGAACAAGCCTGTACTCGTTCTGTACGAACCATCTGCGGATCATGAATTGCCTGGACCCATGTTCTGTAACTCAGGCGATAACTTTTCGCATCGTTAAAAAATGAAACGATCCATTCCGAATTTATCGCCTCTATAAAAAAATTTTTTTATGTAAGTCGATGCGATAAGTTCAACTTCCACACTATTTTGACTGGAATTTCCATTGGAAGGCGATAAGTCTATTTTTATCAGTTTGACGTTTTAAAACAAAAAAAAGTTAAATTTGAAATCAAATTTATTTGTATTCGCGATTTATTTATTTGAATTATTTGTTTAAAAGGTGAAAAATATAATAAACTAGCAAAACCCCCCCGCTTCGCAGGGCGTTAAAAAAACATTTTTTTTTTATTTGTTTTCCAGCGAATGTGTTTTCACAACACATAAAAAATCAACACGTAAATTATTAAAAATAAAAAAAAAAAATGTTGCCGGTGACAGGAATCGAACCTGAGACCCCTCACGTCTAAAGCGGAGATCTTTTTTTTTTTCATTTTAAATTCATTTTTGTTTTTCATTTTACTCATAACTAACCTAAAGCTAGACAAAAATTCATAAAAACTAGCCTACTTATCAATAACTTACATCTTTCCACTGCACCACGAACTCTATTTATTTAATTTGCGCAAATTACTAAATATTGTTCAAAGCAGTGACCCATGTGACCAATTGAAATTTCATTTCTTTTTTTAACAGATTTTCTTTATTTTTTTATAATTTTTTTGTGTCCTAAACCTTCTACCCTTGTTCCTCTTTAATTTAAAAAAATTCACTGAATAATCAGTTTTGTTTACCTTTTTGTTTTCAGCCATAGATAAATTTGTTTTTTTTTTTTTGTTTTCTTTTTTGTACTACCCTTTAACACCTTCAAAATTTGTATGAAACTATTCGCTTGCTTCTGGGTCCGTGATAATATTTGACATTTAAAATGAAAAAGTTAACGATTTTCGAAGATACAGAAACACATTTTATCGATTTTTTCCAGGATTTCTATACCGAGTGTTCCAGTCGGTAAAGTTATCGACTATCAAAGTTATAGAAACCCGATAATGCGATAAAGTGTGTTTCGTTTCATTTTCCATCGTTTCTCGACAATTTTTATCGACGCGATAGTTACAGAACATGGGTCCTGGTATACGAGATATTTCAGCAACAAAAACGCATGGAGCGATACGATGTATTGCTATTTATACGTTTAGCTTCGAAACTATTGTTCTTGGGCTTACAAGGTTTTTTCATTAGATCCAGAAAGTTGTTTACTATAAAAGTGCATCATTATCCAAAAAGTGTACTTTTCTGGGTTACGAGGTATTCGATCTACATCGACGATATGTAGGTATGTATGCACATATATAATAAAGGCCGGATTCTATGCCAATATTTTCCTTGGCTTACTCCTTTTACAGTCCAAATTATATTGAACTCCAGGAGAATAGATTCCTCTTTTTTATATTTATTTTCTGACATTTTCTTCAAATATTATTCAATGATCTCTTATATTTACAGTGATTCTATGTACAAAGTATTTTTAACTCTAACACGGCCATCCTGCAACTTTCATCGTTCTCGATGAAACCTTTTATGCTTTGTTTTTTATAAATACTTTTTACTTTATATACTTGGCTCATAACTAAGATGTTTCGATTTTTTTATAATTTGTATACCTTGTACAATAATTCTTATAGCCAAGAAGCAATCTGCATGTCTTACGTTTTTTTTTCAAGACCAATTCCATTATAAGCTCAGAGGTTTAGCCCTCAAGCATAAACTTGTCTTTTACCATTAACAATCAACAAATTAAAATAAACAAAATATATTGTTCAAAATTTATCCAAATATTTGGAAATTTAATAAATGAAAACTAAAACTTACATTACTGCATAATTTTCTCTTTTTCTTTTAAAAATGGTCTTATAGTTTCTCTTGCAGCAACTATAACAATTTTAGAATTAATTTTCTTCAACTTATACCGGTCATTTGGTAACAAGCCTATAATTTCATAAGGCCCTCTAAAATGAACGTCAAGTTTAGATTTACGTATTTGATTACTTTTGTATAAAACGGTTGATCCTATTTCCAATTTGGTAGGGGTACATTTACCCTTGTCAAATCTTGTCTTCATTCTTCCAGCATTTTCACGAATTCGTTTATCTGCCAATTCACGTAAAGCTTCAAAATTTTCGTATTCAGGTTCAATGTTTAGACTTGCTATCAAAGCACACATTTCAGGAGTTCTTCCATTGATTCCAGTTAATATTTTTAAAGGCGAAAGTCCGGTAGTTTTGTTGATCGTTGTATTTAGGGCTAGTTGAACTCGATTGACATAGCTTGTCCATTCCATGTTAACTTCTAAATTAGTCCTTAAAAGATTGGCCACTGTATCAACATATCTTTCAACTTGGCCGTTTGCTCTACTTATTCCAGGAGCAATTGTGTGATGCTCAATTCCATAAGATTTACAAAGACTTTGAAAATGTACACTTGTAAAATTCGTTCCTTTGTCAGTAATAATTTTTGCTGGAGCTCCAAACAACATTACAAAATTTGTTAAATGTTGAATAGTATCTTTTGCTTGCAAAGTCTTGCACGGAAATAAAATTATGAATTTTGTAAACGCATCAACAAGTATCAAAATGTAACGGCTATCTTCTTTGTCTTTTCCGTGAAATGGACCCATACAATCGATATGAATTGTGTGGAAAGGTATTGCTTTTTTGTCTATTGGATGTAGCTCACATTGTTTTTTACCAGAAGGTCGTTTAGCTACCAAACAAATTAAACAGGATTCTACAAATTTTCTTACATTTCTCGACATTCTAGGCATCCAGAAGTGTTCTTTCATCTTGGCTAAAGTTTTTTCCCATCCAATGTGACAATTATCTTCATGATAGCGTCTCATTAACGATAAACGGCAATTTTTTGGTACAAATAATTTGTTATTATCACCTTGAATTCTTCGGTATAATAACCCATTTTTGACAACGTATTGTGAAGTTGTATCCAAATCTCCCCCCTTAATTTTTTCGATTATTTCATCGCAATCGGAATCAGAATTTTGTTCTATAATAAGCCAATTTTCCGATAAACTATTTAGTTGGTAGCAAGTCTTCTGTGGTGGATTGCGACTTAAATAATCGGCATGCTGCATAGTCTTACCCTTCCGATATACAATGTTGAACTCGAAGTCTTGCAAATAGATCCACCATCTTGCAACTCGGGATAAGAGATCTTTCTTTTCTTTAGTTGCTTTTAATGCATTACAATCTGTAACAATAGTGAATCTTATTCCTAGCAAGTAATTTCGGAAGTTTTTCACTGCATTTACTACAGCAAGCGTTTCCAATTCGTAACTGTGATATTTTGCTTCATATGGTTTCGTGCTTTGACTATAGTAGGCTACCACATGTTGTTGTCCATTTACTCTTTGAAACAGTATAGCCCCATATCCTAAAGCACTGGCGTCAGTGTGCAGTTCAGTAGGTTGGTTTGGATCGAAAAACACTAATATTGGTCTGTTAGTCAATTGCTTGATTATGTATTGCCGGGCTTCTTCGCACTCATTTGTCCAATTGAATTTAACATCGTTTCTTGTTAAGACGGATATGCACCGAGTTTTGGCGGCAAACTCAGGAACAAACTTTCGAAAATAACTAGACAATCCCATAAATTGTCGAACTTGTTTCACGTTTGTTGGTATAGTTGACTTGACAAGAGCCTGTATTTTCGCCTTTCCAGGCCTTATTCCTTCACCAGAAACCTCTCGTCCAAGATACTCAATTTCAGTCTTCATAAACATGCACTTTTGGATGTTCAACGAAAACCCACTTTCAGTCAATGCTTTGAGTACTAAATCTAAGTTTTTAATTCCTTCTTCAACAGTTTTTGACGGTATTAATACATCGTCCATATAGACTAAAGCTGTTTTGTCCTTCAAGGTCCCCAATGCTTTATTGATAGCTCGCTGAAAAACCGCTGGAGCATTGGCGAGTCCAAATGGCATTCTTAAATACTCAAAATGGCCATCTGGAGTAACAAACGCAGTTTTTTCGATGGAACTCTCTTCAATTGGTATCTGGTGAAATCCTGACGCCATATCCAAAGATGTAAAATATTTGTTGCCAGAGAGTTGATCTAATTGGTCTTCTATTCTTGGTAAAGGATACCGATCTTTGACAGTTGCACGATTCAATGCTCGATAGTCGACACATAGACGATGTTGTCCATTCTTTTTCTTCACCAATACAACTGGGCTGGCAAATGGTGAACTACTGTCGCGAACTATTTTTTGATCTTTTAGTTCCGTTATTATTTGGTTTACTATTGTTCGCTCTGAGAAAGCCATTCGGTAAGGTCTATAATTTACAACCACTTCCTTACTAAGCAAAATATTCAGTGAACCAGTTTTCACCTTTGTTACTGGGAATCCTGTTACGATGGACGCCGAGTACTTCTTCAACAAATTATCTACTTCAAGGTTTTTGTCAAAAAATGTTTCACAGTTCTTCTTTGTTAACATATTTGATGCAATCTGATGGTCTCTTCGCTGCAACGTCGATCCGTGCTTATCAACTCTGATTTCTAGAGATGAATCGCTTAAAACATCACGCCCGATTATGATTTCATTCTTGAGATAGATTTCGTCAATTATATGAAACGTTATTTCAGTGTTAAGTTTTTCAAATTCAACCAGTAGAATTACTTTCTCTGTCAGAAGGATCGGATGCTTGGAAATACCTTGAATACTTAAAATATGTGGAATCCTTTTCAATGGTATTTGATTTGCAATGTCAGCTCTTATTAACGAGCAATCAGAACCAGTATCCAATAAGCAGTGATATAGTTTTCCGTCAATGAACACATCTGTTGTATTATCAGATATCGAAACATCATTGCACAGATTGACTTTTCTTATATCTGCATTCTGTTTAGTCCAGCAAGTTTTTTCCTCATGTCCAATCTTACCACAATACGAGCATTTTTTAGTGGTCTCAATTCTTTCATTTTTAAAACGATTTTTTGAAATAGTTCGAGGACAATTTGCTTTTAGATGGCCCATTTTTCCACACTCAAAACATTTTTTCTCTGATTCTAAGCGAGGGCGCTTGTTTGAAAATCTGAAATTGTCTTCATCACTTCGTCTTCTATTTGATCCATCATATGATTTAAATACGTCCTGTTGTTTTCGTGGTGACTCACTAATAGACGATAAATGGTCTATTAAGCATTGGATTGAAGTTGGCATAACAAACATTAGTGAATTTTTTAATCCAATATTTGTAATGCAGCCAATCACTATCCTAACAATTTTTTCTTCTGGAACGTCAAATGGTAAGCGGTTTATTTGCGATACTTTCTCCATCACGAAATCAGAATAAGACGCAAATTCATTACTTTCGGTATTCGGAACTTTTCTAAGTTGAGCAACAATGTCTGTTCCAGTTGAAAAAGCGTCAGACCAAGCATAGTGTTGGTAACCATATTTTTCGAACCAAGCTTTTGATCGACCCATCAAAGAAGAACGTACACGAGGTATGACATCAAAATCTTTTAAATCATCTCGTGCAATTCTCGTATCGATGTCAGAGCACCATTTGACTATGTCAACTCGAGAATGATCGGGATCGAAGACTGGAAATCCAACAGTGCCATCTTCTTTCCGTTGAGCGATCTTAAAAAATCTTGACAATGCATCAGCTGTAATGAGCATTGTGTTGTTTTCTTTTTCTTGATTAGAGTTCTTATTGTTAGCTTCTTCTACGTTTTCCAAATTATTTAAATTTTCTTCCATTATTATTATTTTTTTTTTTTTTTTTTATTTTTTCTTCTTTTTGTTTTTTGTTTAGGGTAATCCCACTTCTGATAATAAAGGCCGGATTCTATGCCAATATTTTCCTTGGCTTACTCCTTTCACAGTCCAAATTATATTGAACTCCAGGAGAATAGATTCCTCTTTTTTATATTTATTTTCTGACATTTTCTTCAAATATTATTCAATGATCTCTTATATTTACAGTGATTCTATGTACAAAGTATTTTTAACTCTAACATATATATTTTCAGAAATCATTCAAACATTTGTATTGTCATTTGTATATCAGAATATTAATCGACTCAAACTAAAAATCTTGATCGCACTTAAAAATTAAAAAAAAAAAAAAAAAAAAAAAAAAAAAACAATTCCAAAGGTGCAAATCATTCCAACTATTTATAATCTATTGCGATTATCGTTTAATTATCGATGCAAACAAAATTTAATTTTATCAATAAGTTGAGCGCGTTGAAATTTTTATTCAAAGCTACTGGTTGGTATACGCGGATAGCTGTGTTGTTATAAATCCTTGTGAAAACAAATCTGTTCTGTAACTCTCGCATCAACAAAATTGTGTGATGACATCTGATATAACATCACTGCTCAAGATATCATGAATTTTCGATGATCCACTATCGACAATAGAGTTGTTTATCGATAAACAAACCACTTGCAATAAGAGCTTTTTTAATCTGAATATAACTTCAAACATATTCTCCTAACAAATTTAGCTAATTCAGCGAAAGAAAACAAATATATTCGGTATAAGAACTAAGAGTCATCATCGTCATTACCACTACCAAGCCAACAATCAGTTGAATGAAGCTTGAACTTCCTTCCTTTTATGCTGAATCACTTTAAACTAAACAACAACAACAAAATAAATTAATAACAAAAAAAGGTGTGCAATAAACCTGCATGTCATTGTTACATCCAGTGGATACTTATGTATATACAATGCACTTAATTGCACAGGAAATCTATTTCCAATGATGGAACACAATTTCGCATTTTGTTATTATTATTATTTTTTATTTGTACAACCATTCGGCGCCAGTTGATGATAAATCCCAGAGTGTTGTCAATTGTGTTACGTAGTTTCTTTGTACTCGTATGTATTTAAACAGCCATTAGAATATATAGAGGGCTCAAGGCCTACCCGACACAAGATATAAGATTTATATCTATACTTTTGTTTTAAACGCAATTACATTCTGATGGCACTCCATTGCAATGGGACGGAAGAGACGAAAGACGAAGACTTTAAATGCTTCACTATTCACTATATTATGGGTGGGTTATTGAGTTGAGTGTGTACTTTCAAAAACTGTCATTTGAAATTCATTTCACAGCTTAGTGAAGATAAAGTGCTGCTTGAGAGTTTATTGCACTTCTTAGATTTTTCTCATTAAAAAAAAAAAGAAAAAAAAAAAAACAAATTTTAAAAACGTAAAAAGGATTAACTGCGAGATTCTAGACGATGGCATTGATTTTAGTGGTAATGACTTTTTGTGAAGGTATAAAATCTTAACAGATGGAGCCTGAGATAAATAGCACTAGTGGTTCAAGTGGTTTTAAATTAAAAATATTTTTGTAGGAAAAGAATTATAAAACGTCTTAAATCAAACATTTATTATAGACCTTTCAAAGAAATTATTATGGTATGGAAATAAAAAAAAGAACACCACATCAATGTATGATTTATTTTTAAATTATTTTCTTACACACAAATGCAATTATTTTTTCAAGGCGAATGTACCATCTTTTCCTTGGGAAATAAAGTACAAAACACTTTCGAAACCGATAAAGAAATTTTTGAGACGCTTACTAGAAAGAAGGCCAGCAGTTCAAAAACCCGTGAAGTTTTGAATTCTGCCCAGACGATTCTATTTTCCTGGTTGTTTGCAAATTAACCATTCGATTGCTCGAAAAAGTGTTTCATAAATTATATCATCCAACTTACTTAAAAATTTATCAGAGGCTACAATCCAGGGGTGGAATCGGCTAAGGTGATTTGTGACTGTCACGTTTGTGACAATCAAATGTGATCAAAAGAATTTTTGCATCTGTGTAAGGTGATCACCAAAATATTTTTTAAATTTGGTATCACTTTAGAAGAAATGACTTCCATCTATGCAGTCGATTACTAGGAAAATAGCAAAATTAAATATATTTTTTAACAATTAACAAAAACCTACCTCCAGGTATTCTCATAAAAGTACGTTTTGGTTGCTTCCGAATTCGATAGAGTAAATTTTATTTTGAGGGGACAGAATATCCTCTCCATTTTTTTTCAATGTAGAAGAGATGACTTCACAGACTGTACTCTGGGAGCTGACCAGTCAGCACCAACTTGCCTTTGGTAGGCACTACTTCCAAGAAAATTGAGTGTTACGGAATATATATGTAATGTGCACTTACTTTGGATTTGGAATATCAAGTACGTCAAATTTATTCAGGAGGTTAATTTTCAAAATCCGGACGTTTCTATTACGATTTATATATTCATTTTCAGCATTTCGAGATGCAAAAAACCAATGAAAAAGGCAGAAACACATTCATTTTGACTAGACACAACAGACAATAAAAAAATAAAGTCAATTTCATATGAAAGTGACACCTAAATAGCTGCCACGGAAAATAGTCACAAAATTGTGATTGTCACAGGTGACTATCACCTTACACAGACCGAATTTGTTGATTGTGACTGTCAACTATCACAAATCACGTTAGCCGATTTCACCCCAGTTGAAGTTGATTCCATTCTTAAGGACAGCTCTTCATCTACTTCTAGTTTATCAATAATTTATTGCCATTTCTGTAAAAAGTTTAAATTTTCTGTCAATTAGATGTCAAACAACAAAATTTGGAACACAAAGATTAGGATATTGAGCTCAACAAGCGGCTCGTGTGTCGAATGTGACTTCTGCCATTACTCTTTGCGCCTGGCTTAATAACGTTCACCTCAAATCTCAGATTTTAAGAACGTACGCACTAAAAAAAAAAAAGTTACTTTGGAAAATCAAATAAATTGAGAGTTGAATTTAGCATAATAATATTTTATCCTTCTTTTTGTATTAAAGTTATTGTAACACAGTAGGCAGTGATTTTCCGTTTTAATTTAAAAATTCCACTCGTATATCTCTTTTCCAGATTAAAGACATTTCGTCAAAATTACCTACATACATGTGGTTAAAACGTGCTTCTTAATTTTCATATTTTTCTAAGAACAAGGTCAAAAATCGATTTATTATTTTTATGATCCTAAGCTATATTCTCTTTCACCTAAGAAAAATAGAATGTTTGCACAAACTTTCAAATATCCATCTAAACTACCTGCTGAAGTATTGACCCCGATTTATATTGCTTTGTACTCAGGTAAATAGTCTGTCTATCGGAGGCGTAAACGTGTTTTTATTGCTTTTTGCGCTTCCCAATTTCAAAGGAACAATTTACCTGAATTACCTGATGAAGATATAAAATGTCACGCACTATAAATACCTTGTCCTTTTTTGAAAAATCTTCCAGTAATATTTTAAACTGTGTCAGTGATTGATCCTAGATGTTCACATAGCTATTAAGGTTCTTACAAATTATCCCTTATTTTATTTTGCAAGCAATCTAACGTTTTTTTAAATTTTATTTTTCAGTTTTAGAATTTCTACACAAATAATAATAAGAAATAGTTAAAGATATTCAGGCGATGGGTGAATTGGAAGAAAAAGAAACACCTCCAACAGAACCACAATCACATGATCATCATCCCGAAGGCGAAGAACCTAAAGAAACAGACAAAATGCTCGAACAAAAGAACACAAAAATTGCAATAGAAGAGGCATTAACAAAACGAAGAAGTCCCACACCAGAAAAAGAAAATAAAACTCCTAATGGAGAAGAAATAATCAATATTCCCGAGGCAGCAGGAGCAGCTGGAGATGACAAAACAAATAATTCTTCCAATGACAACATCGAAAACAACAAATTAAATCCAGTGACAAAAGAGGGCCGAGAAGTGAAACCAAAGAAAATTCCTATCGGTGGCATTAAAATGCCAGGATTTTTTACAAAAGCCAAGCCACGTGGTGATGGGGATGGTGCTGAAGGCGAATTATTAGAAAAAGAACCCAAGGAAACATCGCCAGCAGTCGAGGAGAAACCCATCAAGAACGATGAAAAACAAAGACCTGGTTTGGGTGACAGGATTAGAAGTTTCTTTGTGCGTAAACCCAAGCCATCCGCCGATGACACAGCCAAAAGTGGTAAGTTATTTAGGTCGTTATATCGTGTTGGTGGGAGAATTTTTAAAAGTTTTGATTTTGTTTCAGATTTAACTGCCGAGGCAGCTGACGAAAATAATGGACCACCGCAAAAGCGCGGACTTTTGAATGCAATCAAACTCCCAATTGCCAATATGATTCCAAAGAAAAAGACTGACGACGATGTCGAACTTGGCAATGGTCCAGGCACCAAAGCTGGACTGGCTTCAATGGAAACATTAGATGATTCGTTGAAGGACCAAGATACCGTCGATAAAGCACCAACAAAAAAGGACGATGATTTAAGCAAAGTGAAGGGAAGCCAAGAAATTAAAACTGAGGTAAGTTTACCAGGGAGAGATTCAGATTCACTAAAAACAGATCTAAAATGACTAATTTATTTTCCAGAAATCCGAAGAGGAAGAAGAAGTAATTTCATGCTTCGATCGTATTCGGTCATACCGTTGCTCAGTAGATGATGCTCTGATAACACTGGGAATCCTCCTCATTGTGATTATGCTCGCTGTTATTGGCTATGTATTGTCGAGCGATTCCCAAACATCTCCACCTCTGAGAGAAGGTCGTTATATCGATGCTGTAACCGGATGTGGCATGGTTGAAGGCTTAAAAGAAGATGGAGCATTTGCATTCCGAGGGATTCCTTACGCACTCCCACCGATTGGCGAGAATCGATTCAAAGCCGCCCAGCTTATCGAAGGTATTGACGATTGCTGGAATGGAACGTTGAAAGCTCACAATGCCACAGAGGTATGCTCTCAAATGCTCAGCAATTCAACAATCGTTGGCGTGGAAGACTGTTTGACCTTGGATGTTATTACGCCTCACATTCGCTATGACAATCCTCTGCCTGTTGTTGTGCTAATTGGTGCCGATTCATTCACTGGAGGTTCGCCAGGAATTCTAAGACCCTCTGCCAGGTATGCCCGGTCACATGATGTCATCTTTGTTCGCCCAAACTTCCGACTGGGTGTATTTGGTTTCTTAGCTCTGGATGTGATCACAAAAGATACCTACCCAAGGACTTCGGGAAATTATGCCCTCACCGATATTGTTGCTGCTCTAAATTGGATTAAATTGAACATTGCTCACTTTGGAGGTGATCCAAAGTCTGTCACATTGTTCGGACATCGCGCTGGAGCAACGATGGTATCTGCATTGGTTACATCGCGTAAGATAAAGAATTTGTACACTCGGGCTTGGGTAACATCTGGGTCGGCGATCTTGCCCGGTCGTGGTCTCATGGAATCCGAAAGACGCAATCAGGATTTCTTGAATCAAATGCAATGCTCTGACATCAAATGTCTACAGGAGGCATCGACCAATGAGTTATGGCAAGCTACTCCAGAAGCCTGGTTACACTTACCTGCTGATCTGCCCGGCAAGGATGAGAACACCACTGCCCGGCATGAATGGCTGGTTCTTGACGGTAACATTCTCCAACAGCATCCCGCTGATATTTGGAAAGAAGAAATAATCGGAAAACCAAAACTTGTCATGGGAACAACAGCACATGAAAGTCACACCGAAAAGCTGCGCATGCGTCACTCAAATTGGACGGAGGAAGAAGTGCGAGCATTCATTGAAAATACCAAAATCGGCGCCCTCAATCTTACAGACGAAGCCATTCAACGATACAATGCAACCTATCAAGGCCTAGTTGCAATGATCTCAGACATCCGAACAATCTGTCCTCTGCTGGCGAATGCACGTCTTCAGCCTACAGTTCCATTCTATGTTGCAACCCAAGGAGAAGGTCCCGATGGTCTGGCAAAGGTTGATGTTGATGTGCAAGCGATCTTAGGGCGCTATGAGCCGCATACAGTTGAGCAGAGAAGATATGTCTCGTCCATGCAACAATTATTCTATTATTATGTATCACATGGTGAGATCCCGCAATACAATCAAGGAAAGCGAGTGTTGAATATGGGACAAGACCCCATCTCACAAGAGGACTACCCCAACTGCAATTTCTGGATAAGCCACGATATAGTGCCGCGATATGCGCGAATCGATTAGATATCTTCTCAGTAATTTTCTCTTCCTCAACTCTCTATCTCTATCCCGCTATCTTTAGGCTCTCTTTAAAAAATAACAAATAATTTTTAAAGTTATTATTAAATATTAAAAAAAAAAAATTATTAAAATAAAAAAAAATCGTACGAACACAAAAAAAAAAGAAACAAATATTTTATACTAAATATTTAGCATTTTGAAACTGTATTTAAACTTTTTATGTATTTATATTTAATTAAGGTTTTTTTTACTTTTATAGTTTCTTAGATTTTAGTTTTTTATATACGTGGTATAGAAATTTGTCGTTCTATTTAAAATTTTTAAAAATATTAAATGGTTGACTAAAGTGTATAAACAAAAATAATAATAAAACAAAACAGTGAAATGTTTAAACAAAATATTATTAGTTAAAAATTAAATAAAAAAATCTTTTTAAATTTGAATTTAAAAAAAAATGATATATGTGTACAACGGAGGCAAAAACTTTTATAACATTACTGAAATTTGAGACTGGCTTCGTTAAAAAATTAATATAAATATTTAATATTTTAATAAGATATGTTTTTATAAAAAAAAAACAACAAAAAACAAAACGTAAAAGTTAAATGTGTCTAATATCTTTAAATTTCTTATATTCCGTAAAACAAAAGGAATACACTCTTGTTAAAAAAAAAAAAAAAACAAATACCAAACAGCATTTTTTTTAATAATTACCATATTGCATTTTTCAAAAGAAAGAAATACCGAAAAAAGAGACAGACATAAAAATGAACAATTTACGATATACATACATGACAACAATAAAAGTAAAATTTTTATGTATAATATTATCTTTAATAAATTAAAATATGAAATAAAAAATTCCAAGAAAATCTAAACATAAAACAAAATAAATGGTGGATAATATTATATTGAATATTAAAAGATTTAATAAAAAAATAAGAAAAAAAATTAAAAATGCGTTCCGTAAATTATTTTTTAGTAAAGGTTTAAGCGAAATTTTTGCATTTAGTTGTGCATACAAAATTAACTTATTAAATACAAATTTCATAATTTTTTGGAGCATTTGTAGATCGAAATGCTGTATGAAAAGGGGGCAATACATCGTAAAGTGACATCGATGGAACATTATCACTTATTTTCTCTTATTTAACAACGCGACAGATTTATACCAAATTATCGATGAAAAATTAAGAAAAAATAATTCAAAACCGTCACGATACAAAGAACTATTTAGTTATTAATCATAGTTATGCGACAATTTTTCACAGATCAATGTTTACAATATTATGTATTTTAGCTTAACCCATTTCCGGCGGCTACCAGATCCAGTTGTCTTAGAAACATGAAATTTCACATACTGTCTTATTTTTTTGCCTAATTAGAGGAAATCGGTAAAAAAAAATGTTGAAAAGCTTTTGGTTTTCCAGAAAATTCACGTTGCGTTTTCGCAACGCTTGCCGAAAGGGATTGTTCAAAATTATTGAAAGAAAATTTTCTTCTTACATAGAATATGAGTTAAATTTATTAGAATAATTTTATGAGAAATATATTATATAGATACACTGAGGAACGAAAAGAATGTTGAAAATTAAAAATGAAGAAATTCAATTTAATTTTTGATACATTCGTTTTCCTCCGACGAATAGCAGAATACGAAAATTCACGGGAAAGTTTAGCAGAATAGGGCTGCATATCACTTTGGATGAAGATATCTCGACAACCAGAGGTCGTAAAATTGTTTGGTTTTCAGTTTTAGAAAAATCTTAAAAAACTAATAGACCGTTTTGGAATTTTCAACTCTCTACGAGTCTCGATTGCAGAAATATCGCCATCCAAACAATTTTTTGGGTCGATTTTTGAAATATGGTCCAAAGAGAACTTTGGATGTAAATATTTTGAGAACCGGACCACGTAGAAGAGTTTTGCTTACACGTGCGAATAGGGTTTTTAAATACCTTTCTTTCGATGTATATTTCGATGGGTTTTGGAAACATTTAATTTTTGGGGTCAAAATTAGCAAAGGGGTTAGTCCATGATTTTTTCAAAAAGACAATAAAAATTTATTTTTCAATTTGTGCTAAAGTTTTTACATTGCCGGAAAGGTTTATGAATTTCCAATTCAGCGCTGAAAACCGCAACAACTTACGAGTCTCGGTTGCGGAAATATCGCCATCCAAACATTTGTGTTTGGTCAATTTTAATTTAATTGGGTTGAGTTAAGGTAATATCACTTTGGATGCAAATATTTCGACAACCAGAGGTCGTAGATTTTTTTGGTTTTCAGCTTTAGAAAGATCTTAAAAAACAGAAATAGGTTTTGGTAATTTTCAACTATCTACGAGTCTGGATTGCTGAAATGTCGCCATCCAAACAATATTTTGGGTCGATTTTTGAAATATGGTCCAAAGAGAACTTTGGATGTAAATATTTTGAGAACCGGACCACGTAGAAGAGTTTTGCTTACACGTGCGAATAGGGTTTTTAAATACCTTTCTTTTGATGTATATTTCGATGGGTTTTGGAAACATTTAATTTTTGGGGTAAAAATTAGCAAAGGGGTTAGTCCATGATTTTTTCAAAAAGACAATAAAAATTTATTTTTCAATTTGTGCTAAAGTTTTTACATTGCCGGAAAGGTTTATGAATTTCCAATTCAGCGCTGAAAACCGCAACCACTTACGAGTCTCGGTTGCGGAAATATCGCCATCCAAACATTTGTGTTTGATCAATTTTAATTTAATTGGGTTGGTTTAAGGTAATATCACTTTGGATGAAAATATTTCGACAACCAGAGGTCGTAGATTTTTTTGGTTTTCAGCTTTAGAAAGATCTTAAAAAACAGAAATAGGTTTTGGTAATTTTCAACTATCTACGAGTCTACATTGCTGAAATGTCGCCATCCAAACAATTTTTTGGGTCGATTTTTGAAATATGGTTCAAAGATAACTTTGGATGTAAATATTTTGAGACTGTTTTGTAATTTTCAACTATCTACGAGTCTCGATTGCAGAAATATCGCCATCCAAACATTTGTGTTTGGTCAATTTTAATTTAATTGGGTTGAGTTAAGGTAATATCACTTTGGATGCAAATATTTCGACAACCAGAGGTCGTAGATTTTTTTGGTTTTCAGCTTTAGAAAGATCTTAAAAAACAGAAATAGGTTTTGGTAATTTTCAACTATCTACGAGTCTACATTGCTGAAATGTCGCCATCCAAACAATTTTTTGGGTCGATTTTTGAAATATGGTCCAAAGAGAACTTTGGATGTAAATATTTTGAGAACCGGACCACGTAGAAGAGTTTTGCTTACACGTGCGAATAGGGTTTTTAAATACCTTTCTTTTGATGTATATTTCGATGGGTTTTGGAAACATTTAATTTTTGGGGTCAAAATTAGCAAAGGGGTTAGTCCATGATTTTTTCAAAAAGACAATAAAAATTTATTTTTCAAATTGTGCTAAAATTTTT
Organism: Epistrophe eligans; assembly: GCA_951394125.1. Taxonomy (NCBI): domain Eukaryota; kingdom Metazoa; phylum Arthropoda; class Insecta; order Diptera; family Syrphidae; genus Epistrophe; species Epistrophe eligans. The sequence continues at coordinate 30,843,227 of OX596029.1, forward strand.
ACATTGCCGGAAAGGTTTATGAATTTCCAATTCAGCGCTGAAAACCGCAACCACTTACGAGTCTCGGTTGCGGAAATATCGCCATCCAAACATTTGTGTTTGATCAATTTTAATTTAATTGGGTTGAGTTAAGGTAATATCACTTTGGATGAAGATTTTTCGACAACCAGAGGTCGCAAAATTTTTTGGTTTTCAGTTTTGGAAAGATCTTAAAAAACTAATAGACCCTTTTGTAATTTTCAACTATCTACGAGTCTCGATTGCAGAAATATTGCCATCCAAACATTTGTGTTTGGTCAATTTTAATTTAATTGGGTTGAGTTAAGGTAATATCACTTTGGATGCAAATATTTCGACAACCAGAGGTCGTAGATTTTTTTGGTTTTCAGCTTTAGAAAGATCTTAAAAAACAGAAATAGGTTTTGGTAATTTTCAACTATCTACGAGTCTGGATTGTTGAAATGTCGCCATCCAAACATTTGTGTTTGGTCAATTTTAATTTAATTGGGTTGAGTTAAGGTAATATCTCTTTGGATGAAGATATTTCGACAACCAGAGGCCGTAAAATTTTTTGGTTTTCAGTTTTAGAAAGATCTTAAAAAACTAATAGACCGTTTTGTAGTTTTCAACTATCTACGAGTCTCGATTGCAGAAATATCGCCATCCAAACATTTGTGTTTGGTCAATTTTAATTTAATTGGGTTGAGTTAAGGTAATATCACTTTGGATGAAGATATTTCGACAACCAGAGGTCGCAAAATTTTTTGGTTTTCAGTTTTGGAAAGATCTTAAAAAACTAATAGACCCTTTTGTAATTTTCAACTATCTACGAGTCTCGATTGCAGAAATATCGCCATCCAAACATTTGTGTTTGGTCAATTTTAATTTAATTGGGTTGAGTTAAGGTAATATCAATTTGGATGAAGATATTTCGACAACCAAAGGTCGTAGATTTTTTTGGTTTTCAGCTTTAGAAAGATCTTAAAAAACAGAAATAGGTTTTGGTAATTTTCAACTATCTACGAGTCTACATTGCTGAAATGTCGCCATCCAAACAATTTTTTGGGTCGATTTTTGAAATATGGTCCAAAGAGAACTTTGGATGTAAATATTTTGAGAACCGGACCACGTAGAAGAGTTTTGCTTACACGTGCGAATAGGGTTTTTAAATACCTTTCTTTTGATGTATATTTCGATGGGTTTTGGAAACATTTAATTTTTGGGGTCAAAATTAGCAAAGGGGTTAGTCCATGATTTTTTCAAAAAGACAATAAAAATTTATTTTTCAAATTGTGCTAAAATTTTTACATTGCCGGAAAGGTTTATGAATTTCCAATTCAGCGCTGAAAACCGCAACCACTTACCAGTCTCGGTTGCGGAAATATCGCCATCCAAACATTTGTGTTTGATCAATTTTAATTTAATTGGGTTGAGTTAAGGTAATATCACTTTGGATGAAGATATTTCGACAACCAGAGGTCGCAAAATTTTTTGGTTTTCAGTTTTGGAAAGATCTTAAAAAACTAATACATCTTTTTGTAATTTTCAACTATCTACGAGTCTCGATTGCAGAAATATCGCCATCCAAACATTTGTGTTTGGTCAATTTTAATTTAATTGGGTTGAGTTAAGGTAATATCACTTTGGATGAAAATATTTCGACAACCAGAGGTCGCAAAATTTTTTGGTTTTCAGTTTTGGAAAGATCTTAAAAAACTAATAGACCGTTTTGTAATTTTCAACTATCTACGAGTCTCGATTGCAGAAATATCGCCATCCAAACATTTGTGTTTGGTCAATTTTAATTTAATTGGGTTGAGTTAAGGTAATATCACTTTGGATGAAGATATTTCGACAACCAGAGGTCGCAAAATTTTTTGGTTTTCAGTTTTAGAAAGATCTTAAAAAACTAATAGACCGTTTTGTAATTTTCAACTATCTACGAGTCTCGATTGCAGAAATATCGCCATCCAAACATTTGTGTTTGGTCAATTTTAATTTAATTGGGTTAAGTTAAGGTAATATCACTTTGGATGAAGATATTTCGACAACCAAAGGTCGTAGATTTTTTGGTTTTCAGCTTTAAAAAGATCTTAAAAAACAGAAATAGGTTTTGGTAATTTTCAACTATCTACGAGTCTACATTGCTGAAATGTCGCCATCCAAACAATTTTTTGGGTCGATTTTTGAAATATGGTCCAAAGAGAACTTTGGATGTAAATATTTTGAGAACCGGACCACGTAGAAGAGTTTTGCTTACACGTGCGAATAGGGTTTTTAAATACCTTTCTTTTGATGTATATTTCGATGGGTTTTGGAAACATTTAATTTTTGGGGTCAAAATTAGCAAAGGGGTTAGTCCATGATTTTTTCAAAAAGACAATAAAAATTTATTTTTCAAATTGTGCTAAAATTTTTACATTGCCGGAAAGGTTTATGAATTTCCAATTCAGCGCTGAAAACCGCAACCACTTACGAGTCTCGGTTGCGGAAATATCGCCATCCAAACATTTGTGTTTGATCAATTTTAATTTAATTGGGTTGAGTTAAGGTAATATCACTTTGGATGAAAATATTTCGACAACCAGAGGTCGCAAAATTTTTTGGTTTTCAGTTTTGGAAAGATCTTAAAAAACTAATAGACCGTTTTGTAATTTTCAACTATCTACGAGTCTCGATTGCAGAAATATCGCCATCCAAACATTTGTGTTTGGTCAATTTTAATTTAATTGGGTTGGGTTAAGGTAATATCACTTTGGATGCAAATATTTCGACAACCAGAGGTCGTAGATTTTTTTGGTTTTCAGCTTTAGAAAGATCTTAAAAAACAGAAATAGGTTTTGGTAATTTTCAACTATCTACGAGTCTACATTGCTGAAATGTCGCCATCCAAACAATTTTTTGGGTCGATTTTTGAAATATGGTCCAAAGAGAACTTTGGATGTAAATATTTTGAGAACCGGACCACGTAGAAGAGTTTTGCTTACACGTGCGAATAGGGTTTTTAAATACCTTTCTTTTGATGTATATTTCGATGGGTTTTGGAAACATTTAATTTTTGGGGTCAAAATTAGCAAAGGGGTTAGTCCATGATTTTTTCAAAAAGACAATAAAAATTTATTTTTCAAATTGTGCTAAAATTTTTACATTGCCGGAAAGGTTTATGAATTTCCAATTCAGCGCTGAAAACCGCAACCACTTACGAGTCTCGGTTGCGGAAATATCGCCATCCAAACATTTGTGTTTGATCAATTTTAATTTAATTGGGTTGAGTTAAGGTAATATCACTTTGGATGAAGATTTTTCGACAACCAGAGGTCGCAAAATTTTTTGGTTTTCAGTTTTGGAAAGATCTTAAAAAACTAATAGACCCTTTTGTAATTTTCAACTATCTACGAGTCTCGATTGCAGAAATATTGCCATCCAAACATTTGTGTTTGGTCAATTTTAATTTAATTGGGTTGAGTTAAGGTAATATCACTTTGGATGCAAATATTTCGACAACCAGAGGTCGTAGATTTTTTTGGTTTTCAGCTTTAGAAAGATCTTAAAAAACAGAAATAGGTTTTGGTAATTTTCAACTATCTACGAGTCTGGATTGTTGAAATGTCGCCATCCAAACATTTGTGTTTGGTCAATTTTAATTTAATTGGGTTGAGTTAAGGTAATATCTCTTTGGATGAAGATATTTCGACAACCAGAGGCCGTAAAATTTTTTGGTTTTCAGTTTTAGAAAGATCTTAAAAAACTAATAGACCGTTTTGTAGTTTTCAACTATCTACGAGTCTCGATTGCAGAAATATCGCCATCCAAACATTTGTGTTTGGTCAATTTTAATTTAATTGGGTTGAGTTAAGGTAATATCACTTTGGATGAAGATATTTCGACAACCAGAGGTCGCAAAATTTTTTGGTTTTCAGTTTTGGAAAGATCTTAAAAAACTAATAGACCCTTTTGTAATTTTCAACTATCTACGAGTCTCGATTGCAGAAATATCGCCATCCAAACATTTGTGTTTGGTCAATTTTAATTTAATTGGGTTGAGTTAAGGTAATATCAATTTGGATGAAGATATTTCGACAACCAAAGGTCGTAGATTTTTTTGGTTTTCAGCTTTAGAAAGATCTTAAAAAACAGAAATAGGTTTTGGTAATTTTCAACTATCTACGAGTCTACATTGCTGAAATGTCGCCATCCAAACAATTTTTTGGGTCGATTTTTGAAATATGGTCCAAAGAGAACTTTGGATGTAAATATTTTGAGAACCGGACCACGTAGAAGAGTTTTGCTTACACGTGCGAATAGGGTTTTTAAATACCTTTCTTTTGATGTATATTTCGATGGGTTTTGGAAACATTTAATTTTTGGGGTCAAAATTAGCAAAGGGGTTAGTCCATGATTTTTTCAAAAAGACAATAAAAATTTATTTTTCAAATTGTGCTAAAATTTTTACATTGCCGGAAAGGTTTATGAATTTCCAATTCAGCGCTGAAAACCGCAACCACTTACGAGTCTCGGTTGCGGAAATATCGCCATCCAAACATTTGTGTTTGATCAATTTTAATTTAATTGGGTTGAGTTAAGGTAATATCACTTTGGATGAAGATTTTTCGACAACCAGAGGTCGCAAAATTTTTTGGTTTTCAGTTTTGGAAAGATCTTAAAAAACTAATAGACCCTTTTGTAATTTTCAACTATCTACGAGTCTCGATTGCAGAAATATTGCCATCCAAACATTTGTGTTTGGTCAATTTTAATTTAATTGGGTTGAGTTAAGGTAATATCACTTTGGATGCAAATATTTCGACAACCAGAGGTCGTAGATTTTTTTGGTTTTCAGCTTTAGAAAGATCTTAAAAAACAGAAATAGGTTTTGGTAATTTTCAACTATCTACGAGTCTGGATTGTTGAAATGTCGCCATCCAAACATTTGTGTTTGGTCAATTTTAATTTAATTGGGTTGAGTTAAGGTAATATCTCTTTGGATGAAGATATTTCGACAACCAGAGGCCGTAAAATTTTTTGGTTTTCAGTTTTAGAAAGATCTTAAAAAACTAATAGACCGTTTTGTAGTTTTCAACTATCTACGAGTCTCGATTGCAGAAATATCGCCATCCAAACATTTGTGTTTGGTCAATTTTAATTTAATTGGGTTGAGTTAAGGTAATATCACTTTGGATGAAGATATTTCGACAACCAGAGGTCGCAAAATTTTTTGGTTTTCAGTTTTGGAAAGATCTTAAAAAACTAATAGACCCTTTTGTAATTTTCAACTATCTACGAGTCTCGATTGCAGAAATATCGCCATCCAAACATTTGTGTTTGGTCAATTTTAATTTAATTGGGTTGAGTTAAGGTAATATCAATTTGGATGAAGATATTTCGACAACCAAAGGTCGTAGATTTTTTTGGTTTTCAGCTTTAGAAAGATCTTAAAAAACAGAAATAGGTTTTGGTAATTTTCAACTATCTACGAGTCTACATTGCTGAAATGTCGCCATCCAAACAATTTTTTGGGTCGATTTTTGAAATATGGTCCAAAGAGAACTTTGGATGTAAATATTTTGAGAACCGGACCACGTAGAAGAGTTTTGCTTACACGTGCGAATAGGGTTTTTAAATACCTTTCTTTTGATGTATATTTCGATGGGTTTTGGAAACATTTAATTTTTGGGGTCAAAATTAGCAAAGGGGTTAGTCCATGATTTTTTCAAAAAGACAATAAAAATTTATTTTTCAAATTGTGCTAAAATTTTTACATTGCCGGAAAGGTTTATGAATTTCCAATTCAGCGCTGAAAACCGCAACCACTTACCAGTCTCGGTTGCGGAAATATCGCCATCCAAACATTTGTGTTTGATCAATTTTAATTTAATTGGGTTGAGTTAAGGTAATATCACTTTGGATGAAGATATTTCGACAACCAGAGGTCGCAAAATTTTTTGGTTTTCAGTTTTGGAAAGATCTTAAAAAACTAATACATCTTTTTGTAATTTTCAACTATCTACGAGTCTCGATTGCAGAAATATCGCCATCCAAACATTTGTGTTTGGTCAATTTTAATTTAATTGGGTTGAGTTAAGGTAATATCACTTTGGATGAAAATATTTCGACAACCAGAGGTCGCAAAATTTTTTGGTTTTCAGTTTTGGAAAGATCTTAAAAAACTAATAGACCGTTTTGTAATTTTCAACTATCTACGAGTCTCGATTGCAGAAATATCGCCATCCAAACATTTGTGTTTGGTCAATTTTAATTTAATTGGGTTGAGTTAAGGTAATATCACTTTGGATGAAGATATTTCGACAACCAGAGGTCGCAAAATTTTTTGGTTTTCAGTTTTAGAAAGATCTTAAAAAACTAATAGACCGTTTTGTAATTTTCAACTATCTACGAGTCTCGATTGCAGAAATATCGCCATCCAAACATTTGTGTTTGGTCAATTTTAATTTAATTGGGTTAAGTTAAGGTAATATCACTTTGGATGAAGATATTTCGACAACCAAAGGTCGTAGATTTTTTGGTTTTCAGCTTTAAAAAGATCTTAAAAAACAGAAATAGGTTTTGGTAATTTTCAACTATCTACGAGTCTACATTGCTGAAATGTCGCCATCCAAACAATTTTTTGGGTCGATTTTTGAAATATGGTCCAAAGAGAACTTTGGATGTAAATATTTTGAGAACCGGACCACGTAGAAGAGTTTTGCTTACACGTGCGAATAGGGTTTTTAAATACCTTTCTTTTGATGTATATTTCGATGGGTTTTGGAAACATTTAATTTTTGGGGTCAAAATTAGCAAAGGGGTTAGTCCATGATTTTTTCAAAAAGACAATAAAAATTTATTTTTCAAATTGTGCTAAAATTTTTACATTGCCGGAAAGGTTTATGAATTTCCAATTCAGCGCTGAAAACCGCAACCACTTACGAGTCTCGGTTGCGGAAATATCGCCATCCAAACATTTGTGTTTGATCAATTTTAATTTAATTGGGTTGAGTTAAGGTAATATCACTTTGGATGAAGATTTTTCGACAACCAGAGGTCGCAAAATTTTTTGGTTTTCAGTTTTGGAAAGATCTTAAAAAACTAATAGACCCTTTTGTAATTTTCAACTATCTACGAGTCTCGATTGCAGAAATATTGCCATCCAAACATTTGTGTTTGGTCAATTTTAATTTAATTGGGTTGAGTTAAGGTAATATCACTTTGGATGCAAATATTTCGACAACCAGAGGTCGTAGATTTTTTTGGTTTTCAGCTTTAGAAAGATCTTAAAAAACAGAAATAGGTTTTGGTAATTTTCAACTATCTACGAGTCTGGATTGTTGAAATGTCGCCATCCAAACATTTGTGTTTGGTCAATTTTAATTTAATTGGGTTGAGTTAAGGTAATATCTCTTTGGATGAAGATATTTCGACAACCAGAGGCCGTAAAATTTTTTGGTTTTCAGTTTTAGAAAGATCTTAAAAAACTAATAGACCGTTTTGTAGTTTTCAACTATCTACGAGTCTCGATTGCAGAAATATCGCCATCCAAACATTTGTGTTTGGTCAATTTTAATTTAATTGGGTTGAGTTAAGGTAATATAACTTTGGATGCAAATATTTCGACAACCAGAGGTCGTAGATTTTTTTGGTTTTCAGCTTTAGAAAGATCTTAAAAAACAGAAATAGGTTTTGGTAATTTTCAACTATCTACGAGTCGACATTGCTGAAATGTCGCCATCCAAACAATTTGTTGGGTCGATTTTTGAAATATGGTCCAAAGAGAACTTTGGATGTAAAGAAATAGGTTTTGGTAATTTTCAACTATCTACGAGTCTGGGTTGCTGAAATGTCGCCATCCAAACAATATTTTGGGTCGATTTTTGAAATATGGTCCAAAGAGAACTTTGGATGTAAATATTTTGAGAACCGGACCACGTAGAAGAGTTTTGCTTACACGTGCGAATAGGGTTTTTAAATACCTTTCTTTTGATGTATATTTCGATGGGTTTTGGAAACATTTAATTTTTGGGGTCAAAATTAGCAAAGGGGTTAGTCCATGATTTTTTCAAAAAGACAATAAAAATTTATTTTTCAAATTGTGCTAAAATTTTTACATTGCCGGAAAGGTTCATGAATTTCCAATTCAGCGCTGAAAAAGGGGTTAGTCCATGATTTTTTCAAAAAGACAATAAAAATTTATTTTTCAAATTGTGCTAAAATTTTTACATTGCCGGAAAGGTTCATGAATTTCCAATTCAGCGCTGAAAACCGCAACCACTTACGAGTCTCGGTTGCGGAAATATCGCCATCCAAACATTTGTGTTTGATCAATTTTAATTTAATTGGGTTGAGTTAAGGTAATATCACTTTGGATGAAGATATTTCGACAACCAGAGGTCGCAAAATTTTTTGGTTTTCAGTTTTAGAAAAATCTTAAAAAACTAATAGACCGTTTTGTAATTTTCAACTATCTACGAGTCTCGATTACAGAAATATCGCCATCCAAACATTTGTGTTTGGTCAATTTTAATTTAATTGGGTTGAGTTAAGGTAATATCACTTTGGATGCAAATATTTCGACAACCAGAGGTCGTAGATTTTTTTGGTTTTCAGCTTTAGAAAGATTTTAAAAAACAGAAATAGGTTTTGGTAATTTTCAACTATCTACGAGTCGACATTGCTGAAATGTCGCCATCCAAACAATTTGTTGGGTCGATTTTTGAAATATGGTCCAAAGAGAACTTTGGATGTAAAGAAATAGGTTTTGGTAATTTTCAACTATCTACGAGTCTGGGTTGCTGAAATGTCGCCATCCAAACAATATTTTGGGTCGATTTTTGAAATATGGTCCAAAGAGAACTTTGGATGTAAATATTTTGAGAACCGGACCACGTAGAAGAGTTTTGCTTACACGTGCGAATAGGGTTTTTAAATACCTTTCTTTTGATGTATATTTCGATGGGTTTTGGAAACATTTAATTTTTGGGGTCAAAATTAGCAAAGGGGTTAGTCCATGATTTTTTCAAAAAGACAATAAAAATTTATTTTTCAAATTGTGCTAAAATTTTTACATTGCCGGAAAGGTTCATGAATTTCCAATTCAGCGCTGAAAACCGCAACCACTTACGAGTCTCGGTTGCGGAAATATCGCCATCCAAACATTTGTGTTTGATCAATTTTAATTTAATTGGGTTGAGTTAAGGTAATATCACTTTGGATGAAGATATTTCGACAACCAGAGGTCGCAAAATTTTTTGGTTTTCAGTTTTAGAAAAATCTTAAAAAACTAATAGACCGTTTTGTAATTTTCAACTATCTACGAGTCTCGATTACAGAAATATCGCCATCCAAACATTTGTGTTTGGTCAATTTTAATTTAATTGGGTTGAGTTAAGGTAATATCACTTTGGATGCAAATATTTCGACAACCAGAGGTCGTAGATTTTTTTGGTTTTCAGCTTTAGAAAGATTTTAAAAAACAGAAATAGGTTTTGGTAATTTTCAACTATCTACGAGTCGACATTGCTGAAATGTCGCCATCCAAACAATTTGTTGGGTCGATTTTTGAAATATGGTCCAAAGAGAACTTTGGATGTAAAGAAATAGGTTTTGGTAATTTTCAACTATCTACGAGTCTGGGTTGCTGAAATGTCGCCATCCAAACAATATTTTGGGTCGATTTTTGAAATATGGTCCAAAGAGAACTTTGGATGTAAATATTTTGAGAACCGGACCACGTAGAAGAGTTTTGCTTACACGTGCGAATAGGGTTTTTAAATACCTTTCTTTTGATGTATATTTCGATGGGTTTTGGAAACATTTAATTTTTGGGGTCAAAATTAGCAAAGGGGTTAGTCCATGATTTTTTCAAAAAGACAATAAAAATTTATTTTTCAAATTGTGCTAAAATTTTTACATTGCCGGAAAGGTTCATGAATTTCCAATTCAGCGCTGAAAACCGCAACCACTTACGAGTCTCGGTTGCGGAAATATCGCCATCCAAACATTTGTGTTTGATCAATTTTAATTTAATTGGGTTGAGTTAAGGTAATATCACTTTGGATGAAGATATTTCGACAACCAGAGGTCGCAAAATTTTTTGGTTTTCAGTTTTAGAAAAATCTTAAAAAACTAATAGACCGTTTTGTAATTTTCAACTATCTACGAGTCTCGATTACAGAAATATCGCCATCCAAACATTTGTGTTTGGTCAATTTTAATTTAATTGGGTTGAGTTAAGGTAATATCACTTTGGATGCAAATATTTCGACAACCAGAGGTCGTAGATTTTTTTGGTTTTCAGCTTTAGAAAGATTTAAAAAAACAGAAATAGGTTTTGGTAATTTTCAACTATCTACGAGTCGACATTGCTGAAATGTCGCCATCCAAACAATTTGTTGGGTCGATTTTTGAAATATGGTCCAAAGAGAACTTTGGATGTAAAGAAATAGGTTTTGGTAATTTTCAACTATCTACGAGTCTGGGTTGCTGAAATGTCGCCATCCAAACAATATTTTGGGTCGATTTTTGAAATATGGTCCAAAGAGAACTTTGGATGTAAATATTTTGAGAACCGGACCACGTAGAAGAGTTTTGCTTACACGTGCGAATAGGGTTTTTAAATACCTTTCTTTTGATGTATATTTCGATGGGTTTTGGAAACATTTAATTTTTGGGGTCAAAATTAGCAAAGGGGTTAGTCCATGATTTTTTCAAAAAGACAATAAAAATTTATTTTTCAAATTGTGCTAAAATTTTTACATTGCCGGAAAGGTTCATGAATTTCCAATTCAGCGCTGAAAACCGCAACCACTTACGAGTCTCGGTTGCGGAAATATCGCCATCCAAACATTTGTGTTTGATCAATTTTAATTTAATTGGGTTGAGTTAAGGTAATATCACTTTGGATGAAGATATTTCGACAACCAGAGGTCGCAAAATTTTTTGGTTTTCAGTTTTAGAAAAATCTTAAAAAACTAATAGACCGTTTTGTAATTTTCAACTATCTACGAGTCTCGATTACAGAAATATCGCCATCCAAACATTTGTGTTTGGTCAATTTTAATTTAATTGGGTTGAGTTAAGGTAATATCACTTTGGATGAAGATATTTCGACAACCAGAGGTCGCAAAATTTTTTGGTTTTCAGTTTTAGAAAAATCTTAAAAAACTAATAGACCGTTTTGTAATTTTCAACTATCTACGAGTCTCGATTACAGAAATATCGCCATCCAAACATTTGTGTTTGGTCAATTTTAATTTAATTGGGTTGAGTTAAGGTAATATCACTTTGGATGCAAATATTTCGACAACCAGAGGTCGTAGATTTTTTTGGTTTTCAGCTTTAGAAAGATTTTAAAAAACAGAAATAGGTTTTGGTAATTTTCAACTATCTACGAGTCGACATTGCTGAAATGTCGCCATCCAAACAATTTGTTGGGTCGATTTTTGAAATATGGTCCAAAGAGAACTTTGGATGTAAAGAAATAGGTTTTGGTAATTTTCAACTATCTACGAGTCTGGGTTGCTGAAATGTCGCCATCCAAACAATATTTTGGGTCGATTTTTGAAATATGGTCCAAAGAGAACTTTGGATGTAAATATTTTGAGAACCGGACCACGTAGAAGAGTTTTGCTTACACGTGCGAATAGGGTTTTTAAATACCTTTCTTTTGATGTATATTTCGATGGGTTTTGGAAACATTTAATTTTTGGGGTCAAAATTAGCAAAGGGGTTAGTCCATGATTTTTTCAAAAAGACAATAAAAATTTATTTTTCAAATTGTGCTAAAATTTTTACATTGCCGGAAAGGTTCATGAATTTCCAATTCAGCGCTGAAAACCGCAACCACTTACGAGTCTCGGTTGCGGAAATATCGCCATCCAAACATTTGTGTTTGATCAATTTTAATTTAATTGGGTTGAGTTAAGGTAATATCACTTTGGATGAAGATATTTCGACAACCAGAGGTCGCAAAATTTTTTGGTTTTCAGTTTTAGAAAAATCTTAAAAAACTAATAGACCGTTTTGTAATTTTCAACTATCTACGAGTCTCGATTACAGAAATATCGCCATCCAAACATTTGTGTTTGGTCAATTTTAATTTAATTGGGTTGAGTTAAGGTAATATCACTTTGGATGCAAATATTTCGACAACCAGAGGTCGTAGATTTTTTTGGTTTTCAGCTTTAGAAAGATTTTAAAAAACAGAAATAGGTTTTGGTAATTTTCAACTATCTACGAGTCGACATTGCTGAAATGTCGCCATCCAAACAATTTGTTGGGTCGATTTTTGAAATATGGTCCAAAGAGAACTTTGGATGTAAAGAAATAGGTTTTGGTAATTTTCAACTATCTACGAGTCTGGGTTGCTGAAATGTCGCCATCCAAACAATATTTTGGGTCGATTTTTGAAATATGGTCCAAAGAGAACTTTGGATGTAAATATTTTGAGAACCGGACCACGTAGAAGAGTTTTGCTTACACGTGCGAATAGGGTTTTTAAATACCTTTCTTTTGATGTATATTTCGATGGGTTTTGGAAACATTTAATTTTTGGGGTCAAAATTAGCAAAGGGGTTAGTCCATGATTTTTTCAAAAAGACAATAAAAATTTATTTTTCAAATTGTGCTAAAATTTTTACATTGCCGGAAAGGTTCATGAATTTCCAATTCAGCGCTGAAAACCGCAACCACTTACGAGTCTCGGTTGCGGAAATATCGCCATCCAAACATTTGTGTTTGATCAATTTTAATTTAATTGGGTTGAGTTAAGGTAATATCACTTTGGATGAAGATATTTCGACAACCAGAGGTCGCAAAATTTTTTGGTTTTCAGTTTTAGAAAAATCTTAAAAAACTAATAGACCCTTTTGTAATTTTCAACTATCTACGAGTCTCGATTACAGAAATATCGCCATCCAAACATTTGTGTTTGGTCAATTTTAATTTAATTGGGTTGAGTTAAGGTAATATCACTTTGGATGCAAATATTTCGACAACCAGAGGTCGTAGATTTTTTTGGTTTTCAGCTTTAGAAAGATTTTAAAAAACAGAAATAGGTTTTGGTAATTTTCAACTATCTACGAGTCGACATTGCTGAAATGTCGCCATCCAAACAATTTGTTGGGTCGATTTTTGAAATATGGTCCAAAGAGAACTTTGGATGTAAAGAAATAGGTTTTGGTAATTTTCAACTATCTACGAGTCGACATTGCTGAAATGTCGCCATCCAAACAATATTTTGGGTCGATTTTTGAAATATGGTCCAAAGAGAACTTTGGATGTAAATATTTTGAGAACCGGACCACGTAGAAGAGTTTTGCTTACACGTGCGAATAGGGTTTTTAAATACCTTTCTTTTGATGTATATTTCGATGGGTTTTGGAAACATTTAATTTTTGGGGTCAAAATTAGCAAAGGGGTTAGTCCATGATTTTTTCAAAAAGACAATAAAAATTTATTTTTCAAATTGTGCTAAAATTTTTACATTGCCGGAAAGGTTCATGAATTTCCAATTCAGCGCTGAAAACCGCAACCACTTACGAGTCTCGGTTGCGGAAATATCGCCATCCAAACATTTGTGTTTGATCAATTTTAATTTAATTGGGTTGAGTTAAGGTAATATCACTTTGGATGAAGATATTTCGACAACCAGAGGTCGCAAAATTTTTTGGTTTTCAGTTTTAGAAAAATCTTAAAAAACTAATAGACCGTTTTGTAATTTTCAACTATCTACGAGTCTCGATTACAGAAATATCGCCATCCAAACATTTGTGTTTGGTCAATTTTAATTTAATTGGGTTGAGTTAAGGTAATATCACTTTGGATGCAAATATTTCGACAACCAGAGGTCGTAGATTTTTTTGGTTTTCAGCTTTAGAAAGATTTTAAAAAACAGAAATAGGTTTTGGTAATTTTCAACTATCTACGAGTCGACATTGCTGAAATGTCGCCATCCAAACAATTTGTTGGGTCGATTTTTGAAATATGGTCCAAAGAGAACTTTGGATGTAAAGAAATAGGTTTTGGTAATTTTCAACTATCTACGAGTCTGGGTTGCTGAAATGTCGCCATCCAAACAATATTTTGGGTCGATTTTTGAAATATGGTCCAAAGAGAACTTTGGATGTAAATATTTTGAGAACCGGACCACGTAGAAGAGTTTTGCTTACACGTGCGAATAGGGTTTTTAAATACCTTTCTTTTGATGTATATTTCGATGGGTTTTGGAAACATTTAATTTTTGGGGTCAAAATTAGCAAAGGGGTTAGTCCATGATTTTTTCAAAAAGACAATAAAAATTTATTTTTCAAATTGTGCTAAAATTTTTACATTGCCGGAAAGGTTCATGAATTTCCAATTCAGCGCTGAAAACCGCAACCACTTACGAGTCTCGGTTGCGGAAATATCGCCATCCAAACATTTGTGTTTGATCAATTTTAATTTAATTGGGTTGAGTTAAGGTAATATCACTTTGGATGAAGATATTTCGACAACCAGAGGTCGCAAAATTTTTTGGTTTTCAGTTTTAGAAAAATCTTAAAAAACTAATAGACCCTTTTGTAATTTTCAACTATCTACGAGTCTCGATTACAGAAATATCGCCATCCAAACATTTGTGTTTGGTCAATTTTAATTTAATTGGGTTGAGTTAAGGTAATATCACTTTGGATGCAAATATTTCGACAACCAGAGGTCGTAGATTTTTTTGGTTTTCAGCTTTAGAAAGATTTTAAAAAACAGAAATAGGTTTTGGTAATTTTCAACTATCTACGAGTCGACATTGCTGAAATGTCGCCATCCAAACAATTTGTTGGGTCGATTTTTGAAATATGGTCCAAAGAGAACTTTGGATGTAAAGAAATAGGTTTTGGTAATTTTCAACTATCTACGAGTCGACATTGCTGAAATGTCGCCATCCAAACAATATTTTGGGTCGATTTTTGAAATATGGTCCAAAGAGAACTTTGGATGTAAATATTTTGAGAACCGGACCACGTAGAAGAGTTTTGCTTACACGTGCGAATAGGGTTTTTAAATACCTTTCTTTTGATGTATATTTCGATGGGTTTTGGAAACATTTAATTTTTGGGGTCAAAATTAGCAAAGGGGTTAGTCCATGATTTTTTCAAAAAGACAATAAAAATTTATTTTTCAAATTGTGCTAAAATTTTTACATTGCCGGAAAGGTTCATGAATTTCCAATTCAGCGCTGAAAACCGCAACCACTTACGAGTCTCGGTTGCGGAAATATCGCCATCCAAACATTTGTGTTTGATCAATTTTAATTTAATTGGGTTGAGTTAAGGTAATATCACTTTGGATGAAGATATTTCGACAACCAGAGGTCGTAAAATTTTTTGGTTTTCAGTTTTAGAAAGATCTTAAAAAACTAATAGACCGTTTTGTAATTTTGTGTGCTTACACGTGCGAATAGGGTTTTTAAATACCTTTCTTTTGATGTATATTTCGATGGGTTTTGGAAACATTTAATTTTTGGGGTCAAAATTAGCAAAGGGGTTAGTCCATGATTTTTTCAAAAAGACAATAAAAATTTATTTTTCAAATTGTGCTAAAATTTTTACATTGCCGGAAAGGTTCATGAATTTCCAATTCAGCGCTGAAAACCGCAACCACTTACGAGTCTCGGTTGCGGAAATATCGCCATCCAAACATTTGTGTTTGATCAATTTTAATTTAATTGGGTTGAGTTAAGGTAATATCACTTTGGATGAAGATATTTCGACAACCAGAGGTCGTAAAATTTTTTGGTTTTCAGTTTTAGAAAGATCTTAAAAAACTAATAGACCGTTTTGTAATTTTGTGTGCTTACACGTGCGAATAGGGTTTTTAAATACCTTTCTTTTGATGTATATTTCGATGGGTTTTGGAAACATTTAATTTTTGGGGTCAAAATTAGCAAAGGGGTTAGTCCATGATTTTTTCAAAAAGACAATAAAAATTTATTTTTCAAATTGTGCTAAAATTTTTACATTGCCGGAAAGGTTCATGAATTTCCAATTCAGCGCTGAAAACCGCAACCACTTACGAGTCTCGGTTGCGGAAATATCGCCATCCAAACATTTGTGTTTGATCAATTTTAATTTAATTGGGTTGAGTTTTGGTTTTCAGTTTTAGAAAGATCTTAAAAAACTAATAGACCGTTTTGTAATTTTCAACTATCTACGAGTCTCGATTGCAGAAATATCGCCATCCAAACATTTGTGTTTGGTCAATTTTAATTTAATTGGGTTGAGTTAAGGTAATATCACTTTGGATGCAAATATTTCGACAACCAGAGGTCGTAGATTTTTTTGGTTTTCAGCTTTAGAAAGACCTTAAAAAACAGAAATAGGTTTTGGTAATTTTCAACTATCTACGAGTCTGGGTTGCTGAAATGTCGCCATCCAAACAATATTTTGGGTCGATTTTTGAAATATGGTCCAAAGAGAACTTTGGATGTAAATATTTTGAGAACCGGACCACGTAGAAGAGTTTTGCTTACACGTGCGAATAGGGTTTTTAAATACCTTTCTTTTGATGTATATTTCGATGGGTTTTGGAAACATTTAATTTTTGGGGTCAAAATTAGCAAAGGGGTTAGTCCATGATTTTTTCAAAAAGACAATAAAAATTTATTTTTCAAATTGTGCTAAAATTTTTACATTGCCGGAAAGGTTTATGAATTTCCAATTCAGCGCTGAAAACCGCAACCACTTACGAGTCTCGGTTGCGGAAATATCGCCATCCAAACATTTGTGTTTGATCAATTTTAATTTAATTGGGTTGAGTTAAGGTAATATCACTTTGGATGAAGATATTTCGACAACCAGAGGTCGTAAAATTTTTTGGTTTTCAGTTTTAGAAAGATCTTAAAAAACTAATAGACCGTTTTGTAATTTTCAACTATCTACGAGTCTCGATTGCAGAAATATCGCCATCCAAACATTTGTGTTTGGTCAATTTTAATTTAATTGGGTTGAGTTAAGGTAATATAACTTTGGATGCAAATATTTCGACAACCAGAGGTCGTAGATTTTTTTGGTTTTCAGCTTTAGAAAGATCTTAAAAAACAGAAATAGGTTTTGGTAATTTTCAACTATCTACGAGTCGACATTGCTGAAATGTCGCCATCCAAACAATTTGTTGGGTCGATTTTTGAAATATGGTCCAAAGAGAACTTTGGATGTAAAGAAATAGGTTTTGGTAATTTTCAACTATCTACGAGTCTGGGTTGCTGAAATGTCGCCATCCAAACAATATTTTGGGTCGATTTTTGAAATATGGTCCAAAGAGAACTTTGGATGTAAATATTTTGAGAACCGGACCACGTAGAAGAGTTTTGCTTACACGTGCGAATAGGGTTTTTAAATACCTTTCTTTTGATGTATATTTCGATGGGTTTTGGAAACATTTAATTTTTGGGGTCAAAATTAGCAAAGGGGTTAGTCCATGATTTTTTCAAAAAGACAATAAAAATTTATTTTTCAAATTGTGCTAAAATTTTTACATTGCCGGAAAGGTTCATGAATTTCCAATTCAGCGCTGAAAACCGCAACCACTTACGAGTCTCGGTTGCGGAAATATCGCCATCCAAACATTTGTGTTTGATCAATTTTAATTTAATTGGGTTGAGTTAAGGTAATATCACTTTGGATGAAGATATTTCGACAACCAGAGGTCGCAAAATTTTTTGGTTTTCAGTTTTAGAAAAATCTTAAAAAACTAATAGACCGTTTTGTAATTTTCAACTATCTACGAGTCTCGATTGCAGAAATATCGCCATCCAAACATTTGTGTTTGGTCAATTTTAATTTAATTGGGTTGAGTTAAGGTAATATCACTTTGGATGCAAATATTTCGACAACCAGAGGTCGTAGATTTTTTTGGTTTTCAGCTTTAGAAAGATCTTAAAAAACAGAAATAGGTTTTGGTAATTTTCAACTATCTACGAGTCTGGATTGCTGAAATGTCGCCATCCAAACAATATTTTGGGTCGATTTTTGAAATATGGTCCAAAGAGAACTTTGGATGTAAATATTTTGAGAACCGGACCACGTAGAAGAGTTTTGCTTACACGTGCGAATAGGGTTTTTAAATACCTTTCTTTTGATGTATATTTCGATGGGTTTTGGAAACATTTAATTTTTGGGGTCAAAATTAGCAAAGGGAACGTCCATGATTTTTTCAAAAAGACAATAAAAATTTATTTTTCAATTTGTGCTAAAGTTTTTACATTGCCGGAAAGGTTTATGAATTTCCAATTCAGCGCTGAAAACCGCAACCACTTACGAGTCTCGGTTGCGGAAATATCGCCATCCAAACATTTGTGTTTGATCAATTTTAATTTAATTGGGTTGAGTTAAGGTAATATCACTTTGGATGAAGATATTTCGACAACCAGAGGTCGCAAAATTTTTTGGTTTTCAGTTTTGGAAAGATCTTAAAAAACTAATAGACCGTTTTGTAATTTTCAACTATCTACGAGTCTCGATTGCAGAAATATCGCCATCCAAACATTTCTTTTTAACAATTTTAATTAAATTGGGTTGAAATAAGGTAATATCAGTTTGGATGAAGATATTTCGACAACCAGAAGTCGTAACATTTTTTGGTTTTCAGGTTTAGAAAGATCTTAAAAAACTAATAGACAGTTTTGTAATTTTCAACTATCTACGAGTCTCGATTGCAGAAATATCGCCATCCAAACATTTGTGTTTGGTCAATTTTAATTTAATTGGGTTGAGTTAAGGTAATATCAATTTGGATGAAGATATTTCGACAACCAGAGGTCGCAAAATTTTCTGGTTTTCGGTTTTGGAAAGATCTTAAAAAACTAATAGACCCTTTTGTAATTTTCAACTATCTACGAGTCTCGATTGCAGAAATATCGCCATCCAAACATTTGTGTTTGGTCAATTTTAATTTAATTGGGTTGAGTTAAGGTAATATCACTTTGGATGAAGATATTTCGACAACCAGAGGTCGTAAAATTTTTTGGTTTTCAGGTTTAGAAAGATCTTAAAAAACTAATAGACAGTTTTGTAATTTTCAACTATCTACGAGTCTCGATTGCAGAAATATCGCCATCCAAACATTTGTGTTTGGTCAATTTTAATTTAATTGGGTTGAGTTAAGGTAATATCACTTTGGATGAAGATATTTCGACAACCAGAGGTCGTAAAATTTTTTGGTTTTCAGTTTTAGAAATATCTTTAAAAACTAATAGACCGTTTTGTAATTTTCAACTATCTACGAGTCTCGATTGCAGAAATATCGCCATCCAAGCATTTCTTTTTAACAATTTTAATTAAATTGGGTTGAAATAAGGTAATATCACTTTGGATGAAGATATTTCGACAACCAGAGGTCGCAAAATTTTTTGGTTTTCAGTTTTGGAAAGATCTTAAAAAACTAATAAACCGTTTTGTAATTTTCAACTATCTACGAGTCTCGATGCAGAAATATCGCCATCCAAACATTTGTGTTTGATCAATTTTAATTTAATAGGGTTGAGAACCGGACCACGTAGAAGAGTTTTGCTTACACGTGCGAATAGGGTTTTTAAATACCTTTCTTTTGATGTATATTTCGATGGGTTTTGGAAACATTTAATTTTTGGGGTCAAAATTAGCAAAGGGGTTAGTCCATGATTTTTTCAAAAAGACAATAAAAATTTATTTTTCAAATTGTGCTAAAATGTTTACATTGCCGGAAAGGTTCATGAATTTCCAATTCAGCGCTGAAAACCGCAACCACTTACGAGTCTCGGTTGCGGAAATATCGCCATCCAAACATTTGTGTTTGATCAATTTTAATTTAATTGGGTTGAGTTAAGGTAATATCACTTTGGATGAAGATATTTCGACAACCAGAGGTCGTAAAATTTTTTGGTTTTCAGGTTTAGAAAGATCTTAAAAAACTAATAGACCGTTTTGTAATTTTCAACTATCTACGAGTCTCGATTGCAGAAATATCGCCATCCAAACATTTCTTTTTAACAATTTTAATTAAATTGGGTTGAAATAAGGTAATATCAGTTTGGATGAAGATATTTCGACAACCAGAAGTCGTAAAATTTTTTGGTTTTCAGGTTTAGAAAGATCTTAAAAAACTAATAGACAGTTTTGTAATTTTCAACTATCTACGAGTCTCGATTGCAGAAATATCGCCATCCAAACATTTGTGTTTGGTCAATTTTAATTTAATTGGGTTGAGTTAAGGTAATATCAATTTGGATGAAGATATTTCGACAACCAGAGGTCGCAAAATTTTTTGGTTTTCGGTTTTGGAAAGATCTTAAAAAACTAATAGACCGTTTTGTAATTTTCAACTATCTACGAGTCTCGATTGCAGAAATATCGCCATCCAAACATTTGTGTTTGGTCAATTTTAATTTAATTGGGTTGAGTTAAGGTAATATCACTTTGGATGAAGATATTTCGACAACCAGAGGTCGTAAAATTTTTTGGTTTTCAGGTTTAGAAAGATCTTAAAAAACTAATAGACAGTTTTGTAATTTTCAACTATCTACGAGTCTCGATTGCAGAAATATCGCCATCCAAACATTTGTGTTTGGTCAATTTTAATTTAATTGGGTTGAGTTAAGGTAATATCACTTTGGATGAAGATATTTCGACAACCAGAGGTCGTAAAATTTTTTGGTTTTCAGTTTTAGAAATATCTTTAAAAACTAATAGACCGTTTTGTAATTTTCAACTATCTACGAGTCTCGATTGCAGAAATATCGCCATCCAAGCATTTCTTTTTAACAATTTTAATTAAATTGGGTTGAAATAAGGTAATATCACTTTGGATGAAGATATTTCGACAACCAGAGGTCGCAAAATTTTTTGGTTTTCAGTTTTGGAAAGATCTTAAAAAACTAATAAACCGTTTTGTAATTTTCAACTATCTACGAGTCTCGATGCAGAAATATCGCCATCCAAACATTTGTGTTTGATCAATTTTAATTTAATTGGGTTGAGTTAAGGTAATATCACTTTGGATGAAGATATTTCGACAACCAGAGGTAGCAAAATTTTTTGGATTTCAGTTTTAGAAAGATCTTAAAAAACTAATAGACCGTTTTGTAATTTTCAACTATCTACGAGTCTCGATTGCAGAAATATCGCCATCCAAACATTTGTGTTTGATCAATTTTAATTTAATTGGGTTGAGTTAAGGTAATATCATTTTGGATGCAAATATTTCGACAACCAGAGGTCGTAGATTTTTTTGGTTTTCAGCTTTAGAAAGATCTTAAAAAACAGAAATAGGTTTTGGTAATTTTCAACTATCAACGAGTCTGGATTGCTGAAATGTCGCCATCCAAACAATATTTTGGGTCGATTTTTGAAATATGGTCCAAAGAGAACTTTGGATGTAAATATTTTGAGAACCGGACCACGTAGAAGAGTTTTGCTTACACGTGCGAATAGGGTTTTTAAATACCTTTCTTTTGATGTATATTTCGATGGGTTTTGGAAACATTTAATTTTTGGGGTCAAAATTAGCAAAGGGGTTAGTCCATGATTTTTTCAAAAAGACAATAAAAATTTATTTTTCAATTTGTGCTAAAGTTTTTACATTGCCGGAAAGGTTTATGAATTTCCAATTCAGCGCTGAAAACCGCAACCACTTACGAGTCTCGGTTGCGGAAATATCGCCATCCAAACATTTGTGTTTGATCAATTTTAATTTAATTGGGTTGAGTTAAGGTAATATCACTTTGGATGAAGATATTTCGACAACCAGAGGTCGCAAAATTTTTTGGTTTTCGGTTTTGGAAAGATCTTAAAAAACTAATAGACCCTTTTGTAATTTTCAACTATCTACGAGTCTCGATTGCAGAAATATCGCCATCCAAACATTTGTGTTTGGTCAATTTTAATTTAATTGGGTTGAGTTAAGGTAATATCACTTTGGATGAAGATATTTCGACAACCAGAGGTCGTAAAATTTTTTGGTTTTCAGGTTTAGAAAGATCTTAAAAAACTAATAGACAGTTTTGTAATTTTCAACTATCTACGAGTCTCGATTGCAGAAATATCGCCATCCAAACATTTGTGTTTGGTCAATTTTAATTTGATTGGGTTGAGTTAAGGTAATATCACTTTGGATGAAGATATTTCGACAACCAGAGGTCGTAAAATTTTTTGGTTTTCAGTTTTAGAAATATCTTAAAAAACTAATAGACCGTTTTGTAATTTTCAACTATCTACGAGTCTCGATTGCAGAAATATCGCCATCCAAGCATTTCTTTTTAACAATTTTAATTAAATTGGGTTGAAATAAGGTAATATCAATTTGGATGAAAATATTTCGACAACCAGAGGTCGTAAATTTTTTTTGTTTTCAACTACTAATAGACCGTTTTGTAATTTTCAACTATCTACGAGTCTCGATTGCAGAAATATCGCCATCCAAACATTTGTGTTTGGTCAATTTTAATTTAATTGGATTGAGTTAAGGTAATATCACTTTGGATGAAGATATTTCGACAACCAGAGATCGCAAAATTTTTTGGTTTTCAGTTTTAGAAAGATCTTAAAAAACTAATAGACCGTTTTGTAATTTTCAACTATCTACGAGTCTCGATTGCAGAAATATCGCCATCCAAACATTTGTGTTTGGTCAATTTTAATTTAATTGGGTTGAGTTAAGGTAATATCACTTTGGATGAAGATATTTCGACAACCAGAGGTCGTAAAATTTTTTGGTTTTCAGTTTTAGAAAGATCTTAAAAAACTAATAGACCGTTTTGTAATTTTCAACTATCTACGAGTCTCGATTGCAGAAATATAGCCATCCAAACATTTGTGTTTGGTTAATTTTAATTTAATTGGGTTGAGTTAAGGTAATATCACTTTGGATGAAGATATTTCGACAACCAGAGGTCGTAAAATTTTTTGGTTTTCAGGTTTAGAAAGATCTTAAAAAACTAATAGACCGTTTTGTAATTTTCAACTATCTACGAGTCTCGATTGCAGAAATATCGCCATCCAAACATTTCTTTTTAACAATTTTAATTAAATTGGGTTGAAATAAGGTAATATCAGTTTGGATGAAGATATTTCGACAACCAGAGGTCGTAAAATTTTTTGGTTTTCAGGTTTAGAAAGATCTTAAAGAACTAATAGACCGTTGTGTAATTTTCAACTATCTACGAGTCTCGATTGCAGAAATATCGCCATCCAAACATTTGTGTTTGGTCAATTTTAATTTAATTGGGTTGAGTTAAGGTAATATCACTTTGGATGAAGATATTTCGACAACCAGAGGTCGTAAAATTTTTTGGTTTTCAGTTTTAGAAAGATCTTAAAAAACTAATAGACCGTTTTGTAATTTTCAACTATCTACGAGTCTCGATTGCAGAAATATCGCCATCCAAACATTTGTGTTTGGTCAATTTTAATTTAATTGGGTTGAGTTAAGGTAATATCACTTTGGATGAAGATATTTCGACAACCAGAGGTCGCAAAATTTTTTGGTTTTCAGTTTTAGAAAGATCTTAAAAAATTAATAGACCGTTTTGTAATTTTCAACTATCTACGAGTCTCGATTGCAGAAATATCGCCATCCAAACATTTGTGTTTGGTCAATTTTAATTTAATTGGGTTGAGTTAAGGTAATATCACTTTGGATGCAAATATTTCGACAACCAGAGGTCGTAGATTTTTTTGGTTTTCAGCTTTAGAAAGATCTTAAAAAACAGAAATAGGTTTTGGTAATTTTTAACTATCTACGAGTCTGGATTGCTGAAATGTCGCCATCCAAACAGTATTTTGGGTCGATTTTTGAAATATGGTCCAAAGAGAACTTTGGATGTAAATATTTTGAGAACCGGACCACGTAGAAGAGTTTTGCTTACACGTGCGAATAGGGTTTTTAAATACCTTTCTTTTGATGTATATTTCGATGGGTTTTGGAAACATTTAATTTTTGGGGTCAAAATTAGCAAAGGGGTTAGTCCATGATTTTTTCAAAAAGACAATAAAAATTTATTTTTCAATTTGTGCTAAAGTTTTTACATTGCCGGAAAGGTTTATGAATTTCCAATTCAGCGCTGAAAACCGCAACCACTTACGAGTCTCGGTTGCGGAAATATCGCCATCCAAACATTTGTGTTTGATCAATTTTAATTTAATTGGGTTGAGTTAAGGTAATATCACTTTGGATGCAAATATTTCGACAACCAGAGGTCGTAGATTTTTTTGGTTTTCAGCTTTAGAAAGATCTTAAAAAACAGAAATAGGTTTTAATAATTTTCAACTATCTACGAGTCTGGATTGCTGAAATGTCGCCATCCAAACAATATTTTGGGTCGATTTTTGAAATATGGTCCAAAGAGAACTTTGGATGTAAATATTTTGAGAACCGGACCACGTAGAAGAGTTTTGCTTACACGTGCGAATAGGGTTTTTAAATACCTTTCTTTTGATGTATATTTCGATGGGTTTTGGAAACATTTAATTTTTGGGGTCAAAATTAGCAAAGGGGTTAGTCCATGATTTTTTCAAAAAGACAATAAAAATTTGTTTTTCAAATTGTGCTAAAATTTTTACATTGCCGGAAAGGTTCATGAATTTCCAATTCAGCGCTGAAAACCGCAACCACTTACGAGTCTCGGTTGCGGAAATATCGCCATCCAAACATTTGTGTTTGATCAATTTTAATTTAATTGGGTTGAGTTAAGGTAATATCACTTTGGATGAAGATATTTCGACAACCAGAGGTCGTAAAATTTTTTGGTTTTCAGTTTTAGAAAGATCTTAAAAAACTAATAGACCGTTTTGTAATTTTCAACTATCTACGAGTCTCGATTGCAGAAATATCGCCATCCAAACATTTGTGTTTGGTCAATTTTAATTTAATTGGGTTGAGTTAAGGTAATATCACTTTGGATGAAGATATTTCGACAACCAGAGGTCGTAAAATTTTTTGGTTTTCAGTTTTAGAAATATCTTAAAAAACTAATAGACCGTTTTGTAATTTTCAACTATCTACGAGTCTCGATTGCAGAAATATCGCCATCCAAACATTTGTGTTTGGTCAATTTTAATTTAATTGGGTTGAGTTAAGGTAATATCATTTTGGATGAAGATATTTCGACAACCAGAGATCGCAAAATTTTTTGGTTTTCAGTTTTAGAAAGATCTTAAAAAACTAATAGACCGTTTTGTAATTTTCAACTATCTACGAGTCTCGATTGCAGAAATATCGCCATCCAAACATTTGTGTTTGGTCAATTTTAATTTAATTGGGTTGAGTTAAGGTAATATCACTTTGGATGCAAATATTTCGACAACCAGAGGTCGTAGATTTTTTTGGTTTTCAGCTTTAGAAAGATCTTAAAAAACAGAAATAGGTTTTAATAATTTTCAACTATCTACGAGTCTGGATTGCTGAAATGTCGCCATCCAAACAATATTTTGGGTCGATTTTTGAAATATGGTCCAAAGAGAACTTTGGATGTAAATATTTTGAGAACCGGACCACGTAGAAGAGTTTTGCTTACACGTGCGAATAGGGTTTTTAAATACCTTTCTTTTGATGTATATTTCGATGGGTTTAGGAAACATTTAATTTTTGGGGTCAAAATTAGCAAAGGGGTTAGTCCATGATTTTTTCAAAAAGACAATAAAAATTTGTTTTTCAAATTGTGCTAAAATTTTTACATTGCCGGAAAGGTTCATGAATTTCCAATTCAGCGCTGAAAACCGCAACCACTTACGAGTCTCGGTTGCGGAAATATCGCCATCCAAACATTTGTGTTTGATCAATTTTAATTTAATTGGGTTGAGTTAAGGTAATATCACTTTGGATGAAGATATTTCGACAACCAGAGGTCGTAAAATTTTTTGGTTTTCAGTTTTAAAAAAGATCTTAAAAAACTAATAGACCGTTTTGTAATTTTCAACTATCTACGAGTCTCGATTGCAGAAATATCGCCATCCAAACATTTGTGTTTGGTCAATTTTAATTTAATTGGGTTGAGTTAAGGTAATATCACTTTGGATGAAGATATTTCGACAACCAGAGGTCGTAAAATTTTTTGGTTTTCAGTTTTAGAAAGATCTTAAAAAACTAATAGACCGTTTTGTAATTTTCAACTATCTACGAGTCTCGATTGCAGAAATATCGCCATCCAAACATTTGTGTTTGGTCAATTTTAATTTAATTGGGTTGAGTTAAGGTAATATCACTTTGGATGAAGATATTTCGACAACCAGAGGTAGTAAAATTTTTTGGTTTTCAGGTTTAGAAAGATCTTAAAAAACTAATAGACCGTTTTGTAATTTTCAACTATCTACGAGTCTCGGTTGCAGAAATATCGCCATCCAAACATTTCTTTTTAACAATTTTAATTAAATTGGGTTGAAATAAGGTAATATCAGTTTGGATGAAGATATTTCGACAACCAGAGGTCGTAAAATTTTTTGGTTTTCAGGTTTAGAAAGATCTTAAAGAACTAATAGACCGTTGTGTAATTTTCAACTATCTACGAGTCTCGATTGCAGAAATATCGCCATCCAAACATTTGTGTTTGGTCAATTTTAATTTAATTGGGTTGAGTTAAGGTAATATCACTTTGGATGAAGATATTTCGACAACCAGAGGTCGTAAAATTTTTTGGTTTTCAGTTTTAGAAAGATCTTAAAAAACTAATAAACCGTTTTGTAATTTTCAACTATCTACGAGTCTCGATTGCAGAAATATCGCCATCCAAACATTTGTGTTTGGTCAATTTTAATTTAATTGGGTTGAGTTAAGGTAATATCACTTTGGATGAAGATATTTCGACAACCAGAGGTCGCAAAATTTTTTGGTTTTCAGTTTTAGAAAGATCTTAAAAAATTAATAGACCGTTTTGTAATTTTCAACTATCTACGAGTCTCGATTGCAGAAATATCGCCATCCAAACATTTGTGTTTGGTCAATTTTAATTTAATTGGGTTGAGTTAAGGTAATATCACTTTGGATGCAAATATTTCGACAACCAGAGGTCGTAGATTTTTTTGGTTTTCAGCTTTAGAAAGATCTTAAAAAACAGAAATAGGTTTTGGTAATTTTTAACTATCTACGAGTCTGGATTGCTGAAATGTCGCCATCCAAACAATATTTTGGGTCGATTTTTGAAATATGGTCCAAAGAGAACTTTGGATGTAAATATTTTGAGAACCGGACCACGTAGAAGAGTTTTGCTTACACGTGCGAATAGGGTTTTTAAATACCTTTCTTTTGATGTATATTTCGATGGGTTTTGGAAACATTTAATTTTTGGGGTCAAAATTAGCAAAGGGGTTAGTCCATGATTTTTTCAAAAAGACAATAAAAATTTGTTTTTCAAATTGTGCTAAAATTTTTACATTGCCGGAAAGGTTCATGAATTTCCAATTCAGCGCTGAAAACCGCAACCACTTACGAGTCTCGGTTGCGGAAATATCGCCATCCAAACATTTGTGTTTGATCAATTTTAATTTAATTGGGTTGAGTTAAGGTAATATCACTTTGGATGAAGATATTTCGACAACCAGAGGTCGTAAAATTTTTTGGTTTTCAGTTTTAGAAAGATCTTAAAAAACTAATAGACCGTTTTGTAATTTTCAACTATCTACGAGTCTCGATTGCAGAAATATCGCCATCCAAACATTTGTGTTTGGTCAATTTTAATTTAATTGGGTTGAGTTAAGGTAATATCACTTTGGATGAAGATATTTCGACAACCAGAGGTCGTAAAATTTTTTGGTTTTCAGTTTTAGAAAGATCTTAAAAAACTAATAGACCGTTGTGTAATTTTCAACTATCTACGAGTCTCGATTGCAGAAATATCGCCATCCAAACATTTGTGTTTGGTCAATTTTAATTTAATTGGGTTGAGTTAAGGTAATATCACTTTGGATGAAGATATTTCGACAACCAGAGATCGCAAAATTTTTTGGTTTTCAGTTTTAGAAAGATCTTAAAAAACTAATAGACCGTTTTGTAATTTTCAACTATCTACGAGTCTCGATTGCAGAAATATCGCCATCCAAACATTTGTGTTTGGTCAATTTTAATTTAATTGGGTTGAGTTAAGGTAATATCACTTTGGATGCAAATATTTCGACAACCAGAGGTCGTAGATTTTTTTGGTTTTCAGCTTTAGAAAGATCTTAAAAAACAGAAATAGGTTTTAATAATTTTCAACTATCTACGAGTCTGGATTGCTGAAATGTGGCCATCCAAAGAATATTTTGGGTCGATTTTTGAAATATGGTCCAAAGAGAACTTTGGATGTAAATATTTTGAGAACCGGACCACGTAGAAGAGTTTTGCTTACACGTGCGAATAGGGTTTTTAAATACCTTTCTTTTGATGTATATTTCGATGGGTTTTGGAAACATTTAATTTTTGGGGTCAAAATTAGCAAAGGGGTTAGTCCATGATTTTTTCAAAAAGACAATAAAAATTTGTTTTTCAAATTGTGCTAAAATTTTTACATTGCCGGAAAGGTTCATGAATTTCCAATTCAGCGCTGAAAACCGCAACCACTTACGAGTCTCGGTTGCGGAAATATCGC
Organism: Epistrophe eligans; assembly: GCA_951394125.1. Classification (NCBI taxonomy): domain Eukaryota; kingdom Metazoa; phylum Arthropoda; class Insecta; order Diptera; family Syrphidae; genus Epistrophe; species Epistrophe eligans. The sequence continues at coordinate 30,871,782 of OX596029.1, forward strand.
CATCCAAACATTTGTGTTTGATCAATTTTAATTTAATTGGGTTGAGTTAAGGTAATATCACTTTGGATGAAGATATTTCGACAACCAGAGGTCGTAAAATTTTTTGGTTTTCAGTTTTAGAAAGATCTTAAAAAACTAATAGACCGTTTTGTAATTTTCAACTATCTACGAGTCTCGATTGCAGAAATATCGCCATCCAAACATTTGTGTTTGGTCAATTTTAATTTAATTGGGTTGAGTTAAGGTAATATCACTTTGGATGAAGATATTTCGACAACCAGAGGTCGTAAAATTTTTTGGTTTTCAGTTTTAGAAAGATCTTAAAAAACTAATAGACCGTTTTGTAATTTTCAACTATCTACGAGTCTCGATTGCAGAAATATCGCCATCCAAACATTTGTGTTTGGTCAATTTTAATTTAATTGGGTTGAGTTAAGGTAATATCACTTTGGATGCAAATATTTCGACAACCAGAGGTCGTAGATTTTTTTGGTTTTCAGCTTTAGAAAGATCTTAAAAAACAGAAATAGGTTTTAATAATTTTCAACTATCTACGAGTCTGGATTGCTGAAATGTCGCCATCCAAAGAATATTTTGGGTCGATTTTTGAAATATGGTCCAAAGAGAACTTTGGATGTAAATATTTTGAGAACCGGACCACGTAGAAGAGTTTTGCTTACACGTGCGAATAGGGTTTTTAAATACCTTTCTTTTGATGTATATTTCGATGGGTTTTGGAAACATTTAATTTTTGGGGTCAAAATTAGCAAAGGGGTTAGTCCATGATTTTTTCAAAAAGACAATAAAAATTTGTTTTTCAAATTGTGCTAAAATTTTTACATTGCCGGAAAGGTTCATGAATTTCCAATTCAGCGCTGAAAACCGCAACCACTTACGAGTCTCGGTTGCGGAAATATCGCCATCCAAACATTTGTGTTTGATCAATTTTAATTTAATTGGGTTGAGTTAAGGTAATATCACTTTGGATGAAGATATTTCGACAACCAGAGGTCGTAAAATTTTTTGGTTTTCAGTTTTAGAAAGATCTTAAAAAACTAATAGACCGTTTTGTAATTTTCAACTATCTACGAGTCTCGATTGCAGAAATATCGCCATCCAAACATTTGTGTTTGGTCAATTTTAATTTAATTGGGTTGAGTTAAGGTAATATCACTTTGGATGAAGATATTTCGACAACCAGAGGTCGTAAAATTTTTTGGTTTTCAGTTTTAGAAAGATCTTAAAAAACTAATAGACCGTTTTGTAATTTTCAACTATCTACGAGTCTCGATTGCAGAAATATCGCCATCCAAACATTTGTGTTTGTTCAATTTTAATTTAATTGGGTTGAGTTAAGGTAATATCACTTTGGATGAAGATATTTCGACAACCAGAGATCGCAAAATTTGTTGGTTTTCAGTTTTAGAAAGATCTTAAAAAACTAATAGACCGTTTTGTAATTTTCAACTATCTACGAGTCTCGATTGCAGAAATATCGCCATCCAAACATTTGTGTTTGGTCAATTTTAATTTAATTGGGTTGAGTTAAGGTAATATCACTTTGGATGCAAATATTTCGACAACCAGAGGTCGTAGATTTTTTTGGTTTTCAGCTTTAGAAAGATCTTAAAAAACAGAAATAGGTTTTAATAATTTTCAACTATCTACGAGTCTGGATTGCTGAAATGTCGCCATCCAAAGAATATTTTGGGTCGATTTTTGAAATATGGTCCAAAGAGAACTTTGGATGTAAATATTTTGAGAACCGGACCACGTAGAAGAGTTTTGCTTACACGTGCGAATAGGGTTTTTAAATACCTTTCTTTTGATGTATATTTCGATGGGTTTTGGAAACATTTAATTTTTGGGGTCAAAATTAGCAAAGGGGTTAGTCCATGATTTTTTCAAAAAGACAATAAAAATTTGTTTTTCAAATTGTGCTAAAATTTTTACATTGCCGGAAAGGTTCATGAATTTCCAATTCAGCGCTGAAAACCGCAACCACTTACGAGTCTCGGTTGCGGAAATATCGCCATCCAAACATTTGTGTTTGATCAATTTTAATTTAATTGGGTTGAGTTAAGGTAATATCACTTTGGATGAAGATATTTCGACAACCAGAGGTCGTAAAATTTTTTGGTTTTCAGTTTTAGAAAGATCTTAAAAAACTAATAGACCGTTTTGTAATTTTCAACTATCTACGAGTCTCGATTGCAGAAATATCGCCATCCAAACATTTGTGTTTGGTCAATTTTAATTTAATTGGGTTGAGTTAAGGTAATATCACTTTGGATGAAGATATTTCGACAACCAGAGGTCGTAAAATTTTTTGGTTTTCAGTTTTAGAAAGATCTTAAAAAACTAATAGACCGTTTTGTAATTTTCAACTATCTACGAGTCTCGATTGCAGAAATATCGCCATCCAAACATTTGTGTTTGGTCAATTTTAATTTAATTGGGTTGAGTTAAGGTAATATCACTTTGGATGAAGATATTTCGACAACCAGAGATCGCAAAATTTTTTGGTTTTCAGTTTTAGAAAGATCTTAAAAAACTAATAGACCGTTTTGTAATTTTCAACTATCTACGAGTCTCGATTGCAGAAATATCGCCATCCAAACATTTGTGTTTGGTCAATTTTAATTTAATTGGGTTGAGTTAAGGTAATATCACTTTGGATGAAAATATTTCGACAACCAGAGGTCGTAGATTTTTTTGGTTTTCAGCTTTAGAAAGATCTTAAAAAACAGAAATAGGTTTTAATAATTTTCAACTATCTACGAGTCTGGATTGCTGAAATGTCGCCATCCAAACAATATTTTGGGTCGATTTTTGAAATATGGTCCAAAGAGAACTTTGGATGTAAATATTTTGAGAACTTGACCACGTAGAAGAGTTTTGCTTATACGTGCGAATAGGGTTTTTAAATACCTTTCTTTTGATGTATATTTCGATGGGTTTTGGAAACATTTAATTTTTGGGGTCAAAATTAGCAAAGGGGTTAGTCCATGATTTTTTCAAAAAGACAATAAAAATTTGTTTTTCAAATTGTGCTAAAATTTTTACATTGCCGGAAAGGTTCATGAATTTCCAATTCAGCGCTGAAAACCGCAACCACTTACGAGTCTCGGTTGCGGAAATATCGCCATCCAAACATTTGTGTTTGATCAATTTTAATTTAATTGGGTTGAGTTAAGGTAATATCACTTTGGATGAAGATATTTCGACAACCAGAGGTCGTAAAATTTTTTGGTTTTCAGTTTTAGAAAGATCTTAAAAAACTAATAGACCCTTTTGTAATTTTCAACTATCTACGAGTCTCGATTGCAGAAATATCGCCATCCAAACATTTGTGTTTGGTCAATTTTAATTTAATTGGGTTGAGTTAAGGTAATATCACTTTGGATGAAGATATTTCGACAACCAGAGGTCGTAAAATTTTTTGGTTTTCAGTTTTAGAAAGATCTTAAAAAACTAATAGACCGTTTTGTAATTTTCAACTATCTACGAGTCTCGATTGCAGAAATATCGCCATCCAAACATTTGTGTTTGGTCAATTTTAATTTAATTGGGTTGAGTTAAGGTAATATCACTTTGGATGAAGATATTTCGACAACCAGAGATCGCAAAATTTTTTGGTTTTCAGTTTTAGAAAGATCTTAAAAAACTAATAGACCGTTTTGTAATTTTCAACTATCTACGAGTCTCGATTGCAGAAATATCGCCATCCAAACATTTGTGTTTGGTCAATTTTAATTTAATTGGGTTGAGTTAAGGTAATATCACTTTGGATGCAAATATTTCGACAACCAGAGGTCGTAGATTTTTTTGGTTTTCAGCTTTAGAAAGATCTTAAAAAACAGAAATAGGTTTTAATAATTTTCAACTATCTACGAGTCTGGATTGCTGAAATGTCGCCATCCAAACAATATTTTGGGTCGATTTTTGAAATATGGTCCAAAGAGAACTTTGGATGTAAATATTTTGAGAACCGGACCACGTAGAAGAGTTTTGCTTATACGTGCGAATAGGGTTTTTAAATACCTTTCTTTTGATGTATATTTCGATGGGTTTTGGAAACATTTAATTTTTGGGGTCAAAATTAGCAAAGGGGTTAGTCCATGATTTTTTCAAAAAGACAATAAAAATTTGTTTTTCAAATTGTGCTAAAATTTTTACATTGCCGGAAAGGTTCATGAATTTCCAATTCAGCGCTGAAAACCGCAACCACTTACGAGTCTCGGTTGCGGAAATATCGCCATCCAAACATTTGTGTTTGATCAATTTTAATTTAATTGGGTTGAGTTAAGGTAATATCACTTTGGATGAAGATATTTCGACAACCAGAGGTCGTAAAATTTTTTGGTTTTCAGTTTTAGAAAGATCTTAAAAAACTAATAGACCGTTTTGTAATTTTCAACTATCTACGAGTCTCGATTGCAGAAATATCGCCATCCAAACATTTGTGTTTGGTCAATTTTAATTTAATTGGGTTGAGTTAAGGTAATATCACTTTGGATGAAGATATTTCGACAACCAGAGGTCGTAAAATTTTTTGGTTTTCAGTTTTAGAAAGATCTTAAAAAACTAATAGACCGTTTTGTAATTTTCAACTATCTACGAGTCTCGATTGCAGAAATATCGCCATCCAAACATTTGTGTTTGGTCAATTTTAATTTAATTGGGTTGAGTTAAGGTAATATCACTTTGGATGAAGATATTTCGACAACCAGAGATCGCAAAATTTGTTGGTTTTCAGTTTTAGAAAGATCTTAAAAAACTAATAGACCGTTTTGTAATTTTCAACTATCTACGAGTCTCGATTGCAGAAATATCGCCATCCAAACATTTGTGTTTGGTCAATTTTAATTTAATTGGGTTGAGTTAAGGTAATATCACTTTGGATGCAAATATTTCGACAACCAGAGGTCGTAGATTTTTTTGGTTTTCAGCTTTAGAAAGATCTTAAAAAACAGAAATAGGTTTTAATAATTTTCAACTATCTACGAGTCTGGATTGCTGAAATGTCGCCATCCAAACAATATTTTGGGTCGATTTTTGAAATATGGTCCAAAGAGAACTTTGGATGTAAATATTTTGAGAACCGGACCACGTAGAAGAGTTTTGCTTACACGTGCGAATAGGGTTTTTAAATACCTTTCTTTTAAAGTATATTTCGATGGGTTTTGGAAACATTTAATTTTTGGGGTCAAAATTAGCAAAGGGGTTAGTCCATGATTTTTTCAAAAAGACAATAAAAATTTGTTTTTCAAATTGTGCTAAAATTTTTACATTGCCGGAAAGGTTCATGAATTTCCAATTCAGCGCTGAAAACCGCAACCACTTACGAGTCTCGGTTGCGGAAATATCGCCATCCAAACATTTGTGTTTGATCAATTTTAATTTAATTGGGTTGAGTTAAGGTAATATCACTTTGGATGAAGATATTTCGACAACCAGAGGTCGTAAAATTTTTTGGTTTTCAGTTTTAGAAAGATCTTAAAAAACTAATAGACCGTTTTGTAATTTTCAACTATCTACGAGTCTCGATTGCAGAAATATCGCCATCCAAACATTTGTGTTTGGTCAATTTTAATTTAATTGGGTTGAGTTAAGGTAATATCACTTTGGATGAAGATATTTCGACAACCAGAGGTCGTAAAATTTTTTGGTTTTCAGTTTTAGAAAGATCTTAAAAAACTAATAGACCGTTTTGTAATTTTCAACTATCTACGAGTCTCGATTGCAGAAATATCGCCATCCAAACATTTGTGTTTGGTCAATTTTAATTTAATTGGGTTGAGTTAAGGTAATATCACTTTGGATGAAGATATTTCGACAACCAGAGATCGCAAAATTTTTTGGTTTTCAGTTTTAGAAAGATCTTAAAAAACTAATAGACCGTTTTGTAATTTTCAACTATCTACGAGTCTCGATTGCAGAAATATCGCCATCCAAACATTTGTGTTTGGTCAATTTTAATTTAATTGGGTTGAGTTAAGGTAATATCACTTTGGATGCAAATATTTCGACAACCAGAGGTCGTAGATTTTTTTGGTTTTCAGCTTTAGAAAGATCTTAAAAAACAGAAATAGGTTTTAATAATTTTCAACTATCTACGAGTCTGGATTGCTGAAATGTCGCCATCCAAACAATATTTTGGGTCGATTTTTGAAATATGGTCCAAAGAGAACTTTGGATGTAAATATTTTGAGAACCGGACCACGTAGAAGAGTTTTGCTTATACGTGCGAATAGGGTTTTTAAATACCTTTCTTTTGATGTATATTTCGATGGGTTTTGGAAACATTTAATTTTTGGGGTCAAAATTAGCAAAGGGGTTAGTCCATGATTTTTTCAAAAAGACAATAAAAATTTGTTTTTCAAATTGTGCTAAAATTTTTACATTGCCGGAAAGGTTCATGAATTTCCAATTCAGCGCTGAAAACCGCAACCACTTACGAGTCTCGGTTGCGGAAATATCGCCATCCAAACATTTGTGTTTGATCAATTTTAATTTAATTGGGTTGAGTTAAGGTAATATCACTTTGGATGAAGATATTTCGACAACCAGAGGTCGTAAAATTTTTTGGTTTTCAGTTTTAGAAAGATCTTAAAAAACTAATAGACCGTTTTGTAATTTTCAACTATCTACGAGTCTCGATTGCAGAAATATCGCCATCCAAACATTTGTGTTTGGTCAATTTTAATTTAATTGGGTTGAGTTAAGGTAATATCACTTTGGATGAAGATATTTCGACAACCAGAGGTCGTAAAATTTTTTGGTTTTCAGTTTTAGAAAGATCTTAAAAAACTAATAGACCGTTTTGTAATTTTCAACTATCTACGAGTCTCGATTGCAGAAATATCGCCATCCAAACATTTGTGTTTGGTCAATTTTAATTTAATTGGGTTGAGTTAAGGTAATATCACTTTGGATGAAGATATTTCGACAACCAGAGATCGCAAAATTTTTTGGTTTTCAGTTTTAGAAAGATCTTAAAAAACTAATAGACCGTTTTGTAATTTTCAACTATCTACGAGTCTCGATTGCAGAAATATCGCCATCCAAACATTTGTGTTTGGTCAATTTTAATTTAATTGGGTTGAGTTAAGGTAATATCACTTTGGATGCAAATATTTCGACAACCAGAGGTCGTAGATTTTTTTGGTTTTCAGCTTTAGAAAGATCTTAAAAAACAGAAATAGGTTTTAATAATTTTCAACTATCTACGAGTCTGGATTGCTGAAATGTCGCCATCCAAACAATATTTTGGGTCGATTTTTGAAATATGGTCCAAAGAGAACTTTGGATGTAATATTTTGAGAACCGGACCACGTAGAAGAGTTTTGCTTATACGTGCGAATAGGGTTTTTAAATACCTTTCTTTTGATGTATATTTCGATGGGTTTTGGAAACATTTAATTTTTGGGGTCAAAATTAGCAAAGGGGTTAGTCCATGATTTTTTCAAAAAGACAATAAAAATTTGTTTTTCAAATTGTGCTAAAATTTTTACATTGCCGGAAAGGTTCATGAATTTCCAATTCAGCGCTGAAAACCGCAACCACTTACGAGTCTCGGTTGCGGAAATATCGCCATCCAAACATTTGTGTTTGATCAATTTTAATTTAATTGGGTTGAGTTAAGGTAATATCACTTTGGATGAAGATATTTCGACAACCAGAGGTCGTAAAATTTTTTGGTTTTCAGTTTTAGAAAGATCTTAAAAAACTAATAGACCGTTTTGTAATTTTCAACTATCTACGAGTCTCGATTGCAGAAATATCGCCATCCAAACATTTGTGTTTGGTCAATTTTAATTTAATTGGGTTGAGTTAAGGTAATATCACTTTGGATGAAGATATTTCGACAACCAGAGGTCGTAAAATTTTTTGGTTTTCAGTTTTAGAAAGATCTTAAAAAACTAATAGACCGTTTTGTAATTTTCAACTATCTACGAGTCTCGATTGCAGAAATATCGCCATCCAAACATTTGTGTTTGGTCAATTTTAATTTAATTGGGTTGAGTTAAGGTAATATCACTTTGGATGAAGATATTTCGACAACCAGAGATCGCAAAATTTGTTGGTTTTCAGTTTTAGAAAGATCTTAAAAAACTAATAGACCGTTTTGTAATTTTCAACTATCTACGAGTCTCGATTGCAGAAATATCGCCATCCAAACATTTGTGTTTGGTCAATTTTAATTTAATTGGGTTGAGTTAAGGTAATATCACTTTGGATGCAAATATTTCGACAACCAGAGGTCGTAGATTTTTTTGGTTTTCAGCTTTAGAAAGATCTTAAAAAACAGAAATAGGTTTTAATAATTTTCAACTATCTACGAGTCTGGATTGCTGAAATGTCGCCATCCAAACAATATTTTGGGTCGATTTTTGAAATATGGTCCAAAGAGAACTTTGGATGTAAATATTTTGAGAACCGGACCACGTAGAAGAGTTTTGCTTACACGTGCGAATAGGGTTTTTAAATACCTTTCTTTTGATGTATATTTCGATGGGTTTTGGAAACATTTAATTTTTGGGGTCAAAATTAGCAAAGGGGTTAGTCCATGATTTTTTCAAAAAGACAATAAAAATTTGTTTTTCAAATTGTGCTAAAATTTTTACATTGCCGGAAAGGTTCATGAATTTCCAATTCAGCGCTGAAAACCGCAACCACTTACGAGTCTCGGTTGCGGAAATATCGCCATCCAAACATTTGTGTTTGATCAATTTTAATTTAATTGGGTTGAGTTAAGGTAATATCACTTTGGATGAAGATATTTCGACAACCAGAGGTCGTAAAATTTTTTGGTTTTCAGTTTTAGAAAGATCTTAAAAAACTAATAGACCGTTTTGTAATTTTCAACTATCTACGAGTCTCGATTGCAGAAATATCGCCATCCAAACATTTGTGTTTGGTCAATTTTAATTTAATTGGGTTGAGTTAAGGTAATATCACTTTGGATGAAGATATTTCGACAACCAGAGATCGCAAAATTTTTTGGTTTTCAGTTTTAGAAAGATCTTAAAAAACTAATAGACCGTTTTGTAATTTTCAACTATCTACGAGTCTCGATTGCAGAAATATCGCCATCCAAACATTTGTGTTTGGTCAATTTTAATTTAATTGGGTTGAGTTAAGGTAATATCACTTTGGATGCAAATATTTCGACAACCAGAGGTCGTAGATTTTTTTGGTTTTCAGCTTTAGAAAGATCTTAAAAAACAGAAATAGGTTTTAATAATTTTCAACTATCTACGAGTCTGGATTGCTGAAATGTCGCCATCCAAACAATATTTTGGGTCGATTTTTGAAATATGGTCCAAAGAGAACTTTGGATGTAAATATTTTGAGAACCGGACCACGTAGAAGAGTTTTGCTTACACGTGCGAATAGGGTTTTTAAATACCTTTCTTTTGATGTATATTTCGATGGGTTTTGGAAACATTTAATTTTTGGGGTCAAAATTAGCAAAGGGGTTAGTCCATGATTTTTTCAAAAAGACAATAAAAATTTGTTTTTCAAATTGTGCTAAAATTTTTACATTGCCGGAAAGGTTCATGAATTTCCAATTCAGCGCTGAAAACCGCAACCACTTACGAGTCTCGGTTGCGGAAATATCGCCATCCAAACATTTGTGTTTGATCAATTTTAATTTAATTGGGTTGAGTTAAGGTAATATCACTTTGGATGAAGATATTTCGACAACCAGAGGTCGTAAAATTTTTTGGTTTTCAGTTTTAGAAAGATCTTAAAAAACTAATAGACCGTTTTGTAATTTTCAACTATCTACGAGTCTCGATTGCAGAAATATCGCCATCCAAACATTTGTGTTTGGTCAATTTTAATTTAATTGGGTTGAGTTAAGGTAATATCACTTTGGATGAAGATATTTCGACAACCAGAGGTCGTAAAATTTTTTGGTTTTCAGTTTTAGAAAGATCTTAAAAAACTAATAGACCGTTTTGTAATTTTCAACTATCTACGAGTCTCGATTGCAGAAATATCGCCATCCAAACATTTGTGTTTGGTCAATTTTAATTTAATTGGGTTGAGTTAAGGTAATATCACTTTGGATGAAGATATTTCGACAACCAGAGATCGCAAAATTTTTTGGTTTTCAGTTTTAGAAAGATCTTAAAAAACTAATAGACCGTTTTGTAATTTTCAACTATCTACGAGTCTCGATTGCAGAAATATCGCCATCCAAACATTTGTGTTTGGTCAATTTTAATTTAATTGGGTTGAGTTAAGGTAATATCACTTTGGATGCAAATATTTCGACAACCAGAGGTCGTAGATTTTTTTGGTTTTCAGCTTTAGAAAGATCTTAAAAAACAGAAATAGGTTTTAATAATTTTCAACTATCTACGAGTCTGGATTGCTGAAATGTCGCCATCCAAACAATATTTTGGGTCGATTTTTGAAATATGGTCCAAAGAGAACTTTGGATGTAAATATTTTGAGAACCGGACCACGTAGAAGAGTTTTGCTTACACGTGCGAATAGGGTTTTTAAATACCTTTCTTTTGATGTATATTTCGATGGGTTTTGGAAACATTTAATTTTTGGGGTCAAAATTAGCAAAGGGGTTAGTCCATGATTTTTTCAAAAAGACAATAAAAATTTGTTTTTCAAATTGTGCTAAAATTTTTACATTGCCGGAAAGGTTCATGAATTTCCAATTCAGCGCTGAAAACCGCAACCACTTACGAGTCTCGGTTGCGGAAATATCGCCATCCAAACATTTGTGTTTGATCAATTTTAATTTAATTGGGTTGAGTTAAGGTAATATCACTTTGGATGAAGATATTTCGACAACCAGAGGTCGTAAAATTTTTTGGTTTTCAGTTTTAGAAAGATCTTAAAAAACTAATAGACCGTTTTGTAATTTTCAACTATCTACGAGTCTCGATTGCAGAAATATCGCCATCCAAACATTTGTGTTTGGTCAATTTTAATTTAATTGGGTTGAGTTAAGGTAATATCACTTTGGATGAAGATATTTCGACAACCAGAGATCGCAAAATTTTTTGGTTTTCAGTTTTAGAAAGATCTTAAAAAACTAATAGACCGTTTTGTAATTTTCAACTATCTACGAGTCTCGATTGCAGAAATATCGCCATCCAAACATTTGTGTTTGGTCAATTTTAATTTAATTGGGTTGAGTTAAGGTAATATCACTTTGGATGAAGATATTTCGACAACCAGAGGTCGTAAAATTTTTTGGTTTTCAGTTTTAGAAAGATCTTAAAAAACTAATAGACCGTTTTGTAATTTTCAACTATCTACGAGTCTCGATTGCAGAAATATCGCCATCCAAACATTTGTGTTTGGTCAATTTTAATTTAATTGGGTTGAGTTAAGGTAATATCACTTTGGATGAAGATATTTCGACAACCAGAGATCGCAAAATTTTTTGGTTTTCAGTTTTAGAAAGATCTTAAAAAACTAATAGACCGTTTTGTAATTTTCAACTATCTACGAGTCTCGATTGCAGAAATATCGCCATCCAAACATTTGTGTTTGGTCAATTTTAATTTAATTGGGTTGAGTTAAGGTAATATCACTTTGGATGCAAATATTTCGACAACCAGAGGTCGTAGATTTTTTTGGTTTTCAGCTTTAGAAAGATCTTAAAAAACAGAAATAGGTTTTAATAATTTTCAACTATCTACGAGTCTGGATTGCTGAAATGTCGCCATCCAAACAATATTTTGGGTCGATTTTTGAAATATGGTCCAAAGAGAACTTTGGATGTAAATATTTTGAGAACCGGACCACGTAGAAGAGTTTTGCTTACACGTGCGAATAGGGTTTTTAAATACCTTTCTTTTGATGTATATTTCGATGGGTTTTGGAAACATTTAATTTTTGGGGTCAAAATTAGCAAAGGGGTTAGTCCATGATTTTTTCAAAAAGACAATAAAAATTTGTTTTTCAAATTGTGCTAAAATTTTTACATTGCCGGAAAGGTTCATGAATTTCCAATTCAGCGCTGAAAACCGCAACCACTTACGAGTCTCGGTTGCGGAAATATCGCCATCCAAACATTTGTGTTTGATCAATTTTAATTTAATTGGGTTGAGTTAAGGTAATATCACTTTGGATGAAGATATTTCGACAACCAGAGGTCGTAAAATTTTTTGGTTTTCAGTTTTAGAAAGATCTTAAAAAACTAATAGACCGTTTTGTAATTTTCAACTATCTACGAGTCTCGATTGCAGAAATATCGCCATCCAAACATTTGTGTTTGGTCAATTTTAATTTAATTGGGTTGAGTTAAGGTAATATCACTTTGGATGAAGATATTTCGACAACCAGAGGTCGTAAAATTTTTTGGTTTTCAGTTTTAGAAAGATCTTAAAAAACTAATAGACCGTTTTGTAATTTTCAACTATCTACGAGTCTCGATTGCAGAAATATCGCCATCCAAACATTTGTGTTTGGTCAATTTTAATTTAATTGGGTTGAGTTAAGGTAATATCACTTTGGATGAAGATATTTCGACAACCAGAGATCGCAAAATTTTTTGGTTTTCAGTTTTAGAAAGATCTTAAAAAACTAATAGACCGTTTTGTAATTTTCAACTATCTACGAGTCTCGATTGCAGAAATATCGCCATCCAAACATTTGTGTTTGGTCAATTTTAATTTAATTGGGTTGAGTTAAGGTAATATCACTTTGGATGCAAATATTTCGACAACCAGAGGTCGTAGATTTTTTTGGTTTTCAGCTTTAGAAAGATCTTAAAAAACAGACATAGGTTTTAATAATTTTCAACTATCTACGAGTCTGGATTGCTGAAATGTCGCCATCCAAACAATATTTTGGGTCGATTTTTGAAATATGGTCCAAAGAGAACTTTGGATGTAAATATTTTGAGAACCGGACCACGTAGAAGAGTTTTGCTTACACGTGCGAATAGGGTTTTTAAATACCTTTCTTTTGATGTATATTTCGATGGGTTTTGGAAACATTTAATTTTTGGGGTCAAAATTAGCAAAGGGGTTAGTCCATGATTTTTTCAAAAAGACAATAAAAATTTGTTTTTCAAATTGTGCTAAAATTTTTACATTGCCGGAAAGGTTCATGAATTTCCAATTCAGCGCTGAAAACCGCAACCACTTACGAGTCTCGGTTGCGGAAATATCGCCATCCAAACATTTGTGTTTGATCAATTTTAATTTAATTGGGTTGAGTTAAGGTAATATCACTTTGGATGAAGATATTTCGACAACCAGAGGTCGTAAAATTTTTTGGTTTTCAGTTTTAGAAAGATCTTAAAAAACTAATAGACCGTTTTGTAATTTTCAACTATCTACGAGTCTCGATTGCAGAAATATCGCCATCCAAACATTTGTGTTTGGTCAATTTTAATTTAATTGGGTTGAGTTAAGGTAATATCACTTTGGATGAAGATATTTCGACAACCAGAGGTCGTAAAATTTTTTGGTTTTCAGTTTTAGAAAGATCTTAAAAAACTAATAGACCGTTTTGTAATTTTCAACTATCTACGAGTCTCGATTGCAGAAATATCGCCATCCAAACATTTGTGTTTGGTCAATTTTAATTTAATTGGGTTGAGTTAAGGTAATATCACTTTGGATGAAGATATTTCGACAACCAGAGATCGCAAAATTTTTTGGTTTTCAGTTTTAGAAAGATCTTAAAAAACTAATAGACCGTTTTGTAATTTTCAACTATCTACGAGTCTCGATTGCAGAAATATCGCCATCCAAACATTTGTGTTTGGTCAATTTTAATTTAATTGGGTTGAGTTAAGGTAATATCACTTTGGATGCAAATATTTCGACAACCAGAGGTCGTAGATTTTTTTGGTTTTCAGCTTTAGAAAGATCTTAAAAAACAGACATAGGTTTTAATAATTTTCAACTATCTACGAGTCTGGATTGCTGAAATGTCGCCATCCAAACAATATTTTGGGTCGATTTTTGAAATATGGTCCAAAGAGAACTTTGGATGTAAATATTTTGAGAACCGGACCACGTAGAAGAGTTTTGCTTACACGTGCGAATAGGGTTTTTAAATACCTTTCTTTTGATGTATATTTCGATGGGTTTTGGAAACATTTAATTTTTGGGGTCAAAATTAGCAAAGGGGTTAGTCCATGATTTTTTCAAAAAGACAATAAAAATTTGTTTTTCAAATTGTGCTAAAATTTTTACATTGCCGGAAAGGTTCATGAATTTCCAATTCAGCGCTGAAAACCGCAACCACTTACGAGTCTCGGTTGCGGAAATATCGCCATCCAAACATTTGTGTTTGATCAATTTTAATTTAATTGGGTTGAGTTAAGGTAATATCACTTTGGATGAAGATATTTCGACAACCAGAGATCGCAAAATTTTTTGGTTTTCAGTTTTAGAAAGATCTTAAAAAACTAATAGACCGTTTTGTAATTTTCAACTATCTACGAGTCTCGATTGCAGAAATATCGCCATCCAAACATTTGTGTTTGGTCAATTTTAATTTAATTGGGTTGAGTTAAGGTAATATCACTTTGGATGAAGATATTTCGACAACCAGAGATCGCAAAATTTTTTGGTTTTCAGTTTTAGAAAGATCTTAAAAAACTAATAGACCGTTTTGTAATTTTCAACTATCTACGAGTCTCGATTGCAGAAATATCGCCATCCAAACATTTGTGTTTGGTCAATTTTAATTTAATTGGGTTGAGTTAAGGTAATATCACTTTGGATGCAAATATTTCGACAACCAGAGGTCGTAGATTTTTTTGGTTTTCAGCTTTAGAAAGATCTTAAAAAACAGAAATAGGTTTTAATAATTTTCAACTATCTACGAGTCTGGATTGCTGAAATGTCGCCATCCAAACAATATTTTGGGTCGATTTTTGAAATATGGTCCAAAGAGAACTTTGGATGTAAATATTTTGAGAACCGGACCACGTAGAAGAGTTTTGCTTACACGTGCGAATAGGGTTTTTAAATACCTTTCTTTTGATGTATATTTCGATGGGTTTTGGAAACATTTAATTTTTGGGGTCAAAATTAGCAAAGGGGTTAGTCCATGATTTTTTCAAAAAGACAATAAAAATTTGTTTTTCAAATTGTGCTAAAATTTTCACATTGCCGGAAAGGTTCATGAATTTCCAATTCAGCGCTGAAAACCGCAACCACTTACGAGTCTCGGTTGCGGAAATATCGCCATCCAAACATTTGTGTTTGATCAATTTTAATTTAATTGGGTTGAGTTAAGGTAATATCACTTTGGATGAAGATATTTCGACAACCAGAGGTCGTAAAATTTTTTGGTTTTCAGTTTTAGAAAGATCTTAAAAAACTAATAGACCGTTTTGTAATTTTCAACTATCTACGAGTCTCGATTGCAGAAATATCGCCATCCAAACATTTGTGTTTGGTCAATTTTAATTTAATTGGGTTGAGTTAAGGTAATATCACTTTGGATGAAGATATTTCGACAACCAGAGGTCGTAAAATTTTTTGGTTTTCAGTTTTAGAAAGATCTTAAAAAACTAATAGACCGTTTTGTAATTTTCAACTATCTACGAGTCTCGATTGCAGAAATATCGCCATCCAAACATTTGTGTTTGGTCAATTTTAATTTAATTGGGTTGAGTTAAGGTAATATCACTTTGGATGAAGATATTTCGACAACCAGAGGTCGTAAAATTTTTTGGTTTTCAGTTTTAGAAAGATCTTAAAAAACTAATAGACCGGTTTGTAATTTTCAACTATCTACGAGTCTCGATTGCAGAAATATCGCCATCCAAACATTTGTGTTTGGTCAATTTTAATTTAATTGGGTTGAGTTAAGGTAATATCACTTTGGATGAAGATATTTCGACAACCAGAGGTCGTAAAATTTTTTGGTTTTCAGTTTTAGAAAGATCTTAAAAAACTAATAGACCGTTTTGTAATTTTCAACTATCTACGAGTCTCGATTGCAGAAATATCGCCATCCAAACATTTGTGTTTGGTCAATTTTAATTTAATTGGGTTGAGTTAAGGTAATATCACTTTGGATGAAGATATTTCGACAACCAGAGGTCGTAAAATTTTTTGGTTTTCAGTTTTAGAAAGATCTTAAAAAACTAATAGACCGTTTTGTAATTTTCAACTATCTACGAGTCTCGATTGCAGAAATATCGCCATCCAAACATTTGTGTTTGGTCAATTTTAATTTAATTGGGTTGAGTTAAGGTAATATCACTTTGGATGAAGATATTTCGACAACCAGAGGTCGTAAAATTTTTTGGTTTTCAGTTTTAGAAAGATCTTAAAAAACTAATAGACCGTTTTGTAATTTTCAACTATCTACGAGTCTCGATTGCAGAAATATCGCCATCCAAACATTTGTGTTTGGTCAATTTTAATTTAATTGGGTTGAGTTAAGGTAATATCACTTTGGATGAAGATATTTCGACAACCAGAGGTCGTAAAATTTTTTGGTTTTCAGGTTTAGAAAGATCTTAAAAAACTAATAGACCGTTTTGTAATTTTCAACTATCTACGAGTCTCGATTGCAGAAATATCGCCATCCAAACATTTCTTTTTAACAATTTTAATTAAATTGGGTTGAAATAAGGTAATATCAGTTTGGATGAAGATATTTCGACAACCAGAGGTCGTAAAATTTTTTGGTTTTCAGGTTTAGAAAGATCTTAAAGAACTAATAGACCGTTGTGTAATTTTCAACTATCTACGAGTCTCGATTGCAGAAATATCGCCATCCAAACATTTGTGTTTGGTCAATTTTAATTTAATTGGGTTGAGTTAAGGTAATATCACTTTGGATGAAGATATTTCGACAACCAGAGGTCGTAAAATTTTTTGGTTTTCAGTTTTAGAAAGACCTTAAAAAACTAATAGACCGTTTTGTAATTTTCAACTATCTACGAGTCTCGATTGCAGAAATATCGCCATCCAAACATTTGTGTTTGGTCAATTTTAATTTAATTGGGTTGAGTTAAGGTAATATCACTTTGGATGAAGATATTTCGACAACCAGAGGTCGTAAAATTTTTTGGTTTTCAGGTTTAGAAAGATCTTAAAAAACTAATAGACCGTTTTGTAATTTTCAACTATCTACGAGTCTCGATTGCAGAAATATCGCCATCCAAACATTTGTGTTTGGTCAATTTTAATTTAATTGGGTTGAGTTAAGGTAATATCACTTTGGATGCAAATATTTCGACAACCAGAGGTCGTAGATTTTTTTGGTTTTCAGCTTTAGAAAGATCTTAAAAAACAGAAATAGGTTTTGGTAATTTTTAACTATCTACGAGTCTGGATTGCTGAAATGTCGCCATCCAAACAATATTTTGGGTCGATTTTTGAAATATGGTCCAAAGATAACTTTGGATGTAAATATTTTGAGAACCGGACCACGTAGAAGAGTTTTGCTTACACGTGCGAATAGGGTTTTTAAATACCTTTCTTTTGATGTATATTTCGATGGGTTTTGGAAACATTTAATTTTTGGGGTCAAAATTAGCAAAGGGGTTAGTCCATGATTTTTTCAAAAAGACAATAAAAATTTGTTTTTCAAATTGTTCTAAAATTTTTACATTGCCGGAAAGGTTCATGAATTTCCAATTCAGCGCTGAAAACCGCAACCACTTACGAGTCTCGGTTGCGGAAATATCGCCATCCAAACATTTGTGTTTGATCAATTTTAATTTAATTGGGTTGAGTTAAGGTAATATCACTTTGGATGAAGATATTTCGACAACCAGAGGTCGTAAAATTTTTTGGTTTTCAGGTTTAGAAAGATCTTAAAAAACTAATAGACCGTTTTGTAATTTTCAACTATCTACGAGTCTCGATTGCAGAAATATCGCCATCCAAACATTTGTGTTTGGTCAATTTTAATTTAATTGGGTTGAGTTAAGGTAATATCACTTTGGATGAAGATATTTCGACAACCAGAGGTCGTAAAATTTTTTGGTTTTCAGGTTTAGAAAGATCTTAAAAAACTAATAGACCGTTTTGTAATTTTCAACTATCTACGAGTCTCGATTGCAGAAATATCGCCATCCAAACATTTCTTTTTAACAATTTTAATTAAATTGGGTTGAAATAAGGTAATATCACTTTGGATGAAGATATTTCGACAACCAGAGGTCGTAAAATTTTTTGGTTTTCAGGTTTAGAAAGATCTTAAAGAACTAATAGACCGTTGTGTAATTTTCAACTATCTACGAGTCTCGATTGCAGAAATATCGCCATCCAAACATTTGTGTTTGGTCAATTTTAATTTAATTGGGTTGAGTTAAGGTAATATCACTTTGGATGAAGATATTTCGACAACCAGAGATCGCAAAATTTTTTGGTTTTCAGTTTTAGAAAGATCTTAAAAAACTAATAGACCGTTTTGTAATTTTCAACTATCTACGAGTC
Organism: Epistrophe eligans; assembly: GCA_951394125.1. Classification (NCBI taxonomy): domain Eukaryota; kingdom Metazoa; phylum Arthropoda; class Insecta; order Diptera; family Syrphidae; genus Epistrophe; species Epistrophe eligans. The sequence continues at coordinate 30,890,192 of OX596029.1, forward strand.
TCGATTGCAGAAATATCGCCATCCAAACATTTGTGTTTGGTCAATTTTAATTTAATTGGGTTGAGTTAAGGTAATATCACTTTGGATGCAAATATTTCGACAACCAGAGGTCGTAGATTTTTTTGGTTTTCAGCTTTAGAAAGATCTTAAAAAACAGAAATAGGTTTTAATAATTTTCAACTATCTACGAGTCTGGATTGCTGAAATGTCGCCATCCAAACAATATTTTGGGTCGATTTTTGAAATATGGTCCAAAGAGAACTTTGGATGTAAATATTTTGAGAACCGGACCACGTAGAAGAGTTTTGCTTACACGTGCGAATAGGGTTTTTAAATACCTTTCTTTTGATGTATATTTCGATGGGTTTTGGAAACATTTAATTTTTGGGGTCAAAATTAGCAAAGGGGTTAGTCCATGATTTTTTCAAAAAGACAATAAAAATTTGTTTTTCAAATTGTGCTAAAATTTTTACATTGCCGGAAAGGTTCATGAATTTCCAATTCAGCGCTGAAAACCGCAACCACTTACGAGTCTCGGTTGCGGAAATATCGCCATCCAAACATTTGTGTTTGATCAATTTTAATTTAATTGGGTTGAGTTAAGGTAATATCACTTTGGATGAAGATATTTCGACAACCAGAGGTCGTAAAATTTTTTGGTTTTCAGTTTTAGAAAGATCTTAAAAAACTAATAGACCGTTTTGTAATTTTCAACTATCTACGAGTCTCGATTGCAGAAATATCGCCATCCAAACATTTGTGTTTGGTCAATTTTAATTTAATTGGGTTGAGTTAAGGTAATATCACTTTGGATGAAGATATTTCGACAACCAGAGGTCGTAAAATTTTTTGGTTTTCAGTTTTAGAAAGATCTTAAAAAACTAATAGACCGTTTTGTAATTTTCAACTATCTACGAGTCTCGATTGCAGAAATATCGCCATCCAAACATTTGTGTTTGGTCAATTTTAATTTAATTGGGTTGAGTTAAGGTAATATCACTTTGGATGAAGATATTTCGACAACCAGAGGTCGTAAAATTTTTTGGTTTTCAGTTTTAGAAAGATCTTAAAAAACTAATAGACCGGTTTGTAATTTTCAACTATCTACGAGTCTCGATTGCAGAAATATCGCCATCCAAACATTTGTGTTTGGTCAATTTTAATTTAATTGGGTTGAGTTAAGGTAATATCACTTTGGATGAAGATATTTCGACAACCAGAGATCGCAAAATTTTTTGGTTTTCAGTTTTAGAAAGATCTTAAAAAACTAATAGACCGTTTTGTAATTTTCAACTATCTACGAGTCTCGATTGCAGAAATATCGCCATCCAAACATTTGTGTTTGGTCAATTTTAATTTAATTGGGTTGAGTTAAGGTAATATCACTTTGGATGAAGATATTTCGACAACCAGAGGTCGTAAAATTTTTTGGTTTTCAGGTTTAGAAAGATCTTAAAAAACTAATAGACCGTTTTGTAATTTTCAACTATCTACGAGTCTCGATTGCAGAAATATCGCCATCCAAACATTTCTTTTTAACAATTTTAATTAAATTGGGTTGAAATAAGGTAATATCAGTTTGGATGAAGATATTTCGACAACCAGAGGTCGTAAAATTTTTTGGTTTTCAGGTTTAGAAAGATCTTAAAGAACTAATAGACCGTTGTGTAATTTTCAACTATCTACGAGTCTCGATTGCAGAAATATCGCCATCCAAACATTTGTGTTTGGTCAATTTTAATTTAATTGGGTTGAGTTAAGGTAATATCACTTTGGATGAAGATATTTCGACAACCAGAGGTCGTAAAATTTTTTGGTTTTCAGTTTTAGAAAGACCTTAAAAAACTAATAGACCGTTTTGTAATTTTCAACTATCTACGAGTCTCGATTGCAGAAATATCGCCATCCAAACATTTGTGTTTGGTCAATTTTAATTTAATTGGGTTGAGTTAAGGTAATATCACTTTGGATGAAGATATTTCGACAACCAGAGGTCGTAAAATTTTTTGGTTTTCAGGTTTAGAAAGATCTTAAAAAACTAATAGACCGTTTTGTAATTTTCAACTATCTACGAGTCTCGATTGCAGAAATATCGCCATCCAAACATTTGTGTTTGGTCAATTTTAATTTAATTGGGTTGAGTTAAGGTAATATCACTTTGGATGCAAATATTTCGACAACCAGAGGTCGTAGATTTTTTTGGTTTTCAGCTTTAGAAAGATCTTAAAAAACAGAAATAGGTTTTGGTAATTTTTAACTATCTACGAGTCTGGATTGCTGAAATGTCGCCATCCAAACAATATTTTGGTCGATTTTTGAAATATGGTCCAAAGATAACTTTGGATGTAAATATTTTGAGAACCGGACCACGTAGAAGAGTTTTGCTTACACGTGCGAATAGGGTTTTTAAATACCTTTCTTTTGATGTATATTTCGATGGGTTTTGGAAACATTTAATTTTTGGGGTCAAAATTAGCAAAGGGGTTAGTCCATGATTTTTTCAAAAAGACAATAAAAATTTATTTTTCAATTTGTGCTAAAGTTTTTACATTGCCGGAAAGGTTTATGAATTTCCAATTCAGCGCTGAAAACCGCAACCACTTACGAGTCTCGGTTGCGGAAATATCGCCATCCAAACATTTGTGTTTGATCAATTTTAATTTAATTGGGTTGAGTTAAGGTAATATCACTTTGGATGAAGATATTTCGACAACCAGAGGTCGTAAAATTTTTTGGTTTTCAGTTTTAGAAAGATCTTAAAAAACTAATAGACCGTTTTGTAATTTTCAACTATCTACGAGTCTCGATTGCAGAAATATCGCCATCCAAACATTTGTGTTTGGTCAATTTTAATTTAATTGGGTTGAGTTAAGGTAATATCACTTTGGATGAAGATATTTCGACAACCAGAGGTCGTAAAATTTTTTGGTTTTCAGTTTTAGAAAGATCTTAAAAAACTAATAGACCGTTTTGTAATTTTCAACTATCTACGAGTCTCGATTGCAGAAATATCGCCAGAGGTCGTAGATTTTTTTGGTTTTCAGCTTTAGAAAGATCTTAAAAAACAGAAATAGGTTTTGGTAATTTTCAACTATCTACGAGTCTGGATTGCTGAAATGTCGCCATCCAAACAAAGAGAACTTTGGATGTAAATATTTTGAGAACCGGACCACGTAGAAGAGTTTTGCTTACACGTGCGAATAGGGTTTTTAAATACCTTTCTTTTGATGTATATTTCGATGGGTTTTGGAAACATTTAATTTTTGGGGTCAAAATTAGCAAAGGGGTTAGTCCATGATTTTTTCAAAAAGACAATAAAAATTTATTTTTCAATTTGTGATAAAGTTTTTACATTGCCGGAAAGGTTTATGAATTTCCAATTCAGCGCTGAAAACCGCAACCACTTACGAGTCTCGGTTGCGGAAATATCGCCATCCAAACATTTGTGTTTGATCAATTTTAATTTAATTGGGTTGAGTTAAGGTAATATCACTTTGGATGAAGATATTTCGACAACCAGAGATCGCAAAATTTTTTGGTTTTCAGTTTTGGAAAGATCTTAAAAAACTAATAGACCGTTTTGTAATTTTCAACTATCTACGAGTCTCGATTGCAGAAATATCGCCATCCAAACATTTGTGTTTGGTCAATTTTAATTTAATTGGGTTGAGTTAAGGTAATATCACTTTGGATGCAAATATTTCGACAACCAGAGGTCGTAGATTTTTTTGGTTTTCAGCTTTAGAAAGATCTTAAAAAACAGAAATAGGTTTTAATAATTTTCAACTATCTACGAGTCTGGATTGCTGAAATGTCGCCATCCAAACAATATTTTGGGTCGATTTTTGAAATATGGTCCAAAGAGAACTTTGGATGTAAATATTTTGAGAACCGGACCACGTAGAAGAGTTTTGCTTACACGTGCGAATAGGGTTTTTAAATACCTTTCTTTTGATGTATATTTCGATGGGTTTTGGAAACATTTAATTTTTGGGGTCAAAATTAGCAAAGGGGTTAGTCCATGATTTTTTCAAAAAGACAATAAAAATTTATTTTTCAATTTGTGATAAAGTTTTTACATTGCCGGAAAGGTTTATGAATTTCCAATTCAGCGCTGAAAACCGCAACCACTTACGAGTCTCGGTTGCGGAAATATCGCCATCCAAACATTTGTGTTTGATCAATTTTAATTTAATTGGGTTGAGTTAAGGTAATATCACTTTGGATGAAGATATTTCGACAACCAGAGGTCTTAAAATTTTTTGGTTTTCAGGTTTAGAAAGATCTTAAAAAACTAATAGACCGTTTTGTAATTTTCAACTATCTACGAGTCTCGATTGCAGAAATATCGCCATCCAAACATTTGTGTTTGATCAATTTTAATTTAATTGGGTTGAGTTAAGGTAATATCACTTTGGATGAAGATATTTCGACAACCAGAGGTCGCAAAATTTTTTGGTTTTCAGTTTTAGAAAGATCTTAAAAAACTAATAGACCCTTTTGTAATTTTCAACTATCTACGAGTCTCGATTGCAGAAATATCGCCATCCAAACATTTGTGTTTGGTCAATTTTAATTTAATTGGGTTGAGTTAAGGTAATATCACTTTGGATGCAAATATTTCGACAACTAGAGGTCGTAGATTTTTTTGGTTTTCAGCTTTAGAAAGATCTTAAAAAACAGAAATAGGTTTTGGTAATTTTTAACTATCTACGTGTCTGGATTGCTGAAATGTCGCCATCCAAACAATATTTTGGGTCGATTTTTGAAATATGGTCCAAAGAGAACTTTGGATGTAAATATTTTGAGAACCGGACCACGTAGAAGAGTTTTGCTTACACGTGCGAATAGGGTTTTTAAATACCTTTCTTTTGATGTATATTTCGATGGGTTTTGGAAACATTTAATTTTTGGGGTCAAAATTAGCAAAGGGGTTAGTCCATGATTTTTTCAAAAAGACAATAAAAATTTATTTTTCAATTTGTGCTAAAGTTTTTACATTGCCGGAAAGGTTTATGAATTTCCAATTCAGCGCTGAAAACCGCAACCACTTACGAGTCTCGGTTGCGGAAATATCGCCATCCAAACATTTGTGTTTGGTCAATTTTAATTTAATTGGGTTGAGTTAAGGTAATATCACTTTGGATGAAGATATTTCGACAACCAGAGGTCGTAAAATTTTTTGGTTTTCAGGTTTAGAAAGATCTTAAAAAACTAATAGACAGTTTTGTAATTTTCAACTATCTACGAGTCTCGATTGCAGAAATATCGCCATCCAAACATTTGTGTTTGGTCAATTTTAATTTAATTGGGTTGAGTTAAGGTAATATCACTTTGGATGAAGATATTTCGACAACCAGAGGTCGTAAAATTTTTTGGTTTTCAGGTTTAGAAAGATCTTAAAAAACTAATAGACAGTTTTGTAATTTTCAACTATCTACGAGTCTCGATTGCAGAAATATCGCCATCCAAACATTTGTGTTTGGTCAATTTTAATTTAATTGGGTTGAGTTAAGGTAATATCACTTTGGATGAAGATATTTCGACAACCAGAGGTCGTAAAATTTTTTGGTTTTCAGTTTTAGAAATATCTTAAAAAACTAATAGACCGTTTTGTAATTTTCAACTATCTACGAGTCTCGATTGCAGAAATATCGCCATCCAAGCATTTCTTTTTAACAATTTTAATTAAATTGGGTTGAAATAAGGTAATATCACTTTGGATGAAAATATTTCGACAACCAGAGGTCGTAAATTTTTTTTGTTTTCATTTTTAGAAAGATCTTAAAAAACTAATAGACCGTTTTGTAATTTTCAACTATCTACGAGTCTCGATTGCAGAAATATCGCCATCCAAACATTTGTGTTTGGTCAATTTTAATTTAATTGGGTTGAGTTAAGGTAATATCACTTTGGATGAAGATATTTCGACAACCAGAGGTCGTAAAATTTTTTGGTTTTCAGTTTTAGAAAGATCTTAAAAAACTAATAGACCGTTTTGTAATTTTCAACTATATACGAGTCTCGATTGCAGAAATATCGCCATCCAAACATTTCTTTTTAACAATTTTAATTAAATTGGGTTGAAATAAGGTAATATCAGTTTGGATGAAGATATTTCGACAACCATAGGTCGTAAAATTTTTTGGTTTTCAGGTTTAGAAAGATCTTAAAGAACTAATAGACCGTTTTGTAATTTTCAACTATCTACGAGTCTCGATTGCAGAAATATCGCCATCCAAACATTTGTGTTTGGTCAATTTTAATTTAATTGGGTTGAGTTAAGGTAATATCACTTTGGATGAAGATATTTCGACAACCAGAGGTCGCAAAATTTGTTGGTTTTCGGTTTTGGAAAGATCTTAAAAAACTAATAGACCCTTTTGTAATTTTCAACTATCTACGAGTCTCGATTGCAGAAATATCGCCATCCAAACATTTGTGGTTGGTCAATTTTAATTTAATTGGGTTGAGTTAAGGTAATATCACTTTGGATGAAGATATTTCGACAACCAGAGGTCGTAAAATTTTTTGGTTTTCAGTTTTAGAAATATCTTAAAAAACTAATAGACCGTTTTGTAATTTTCAACTATCTACGAGTCTCGATTGCAGAAATATCGCCTTCCAAACATTTGTGTTTGGTCAATTTTAATTTAATTGGGTTGAGTTAAGGTAATATCAATTTGGATGAAAATATTTCGACAACCAGAGGTCGTAAAATTTTTTGGTTTTCAGTTTTAGAAAGATCTTAAAAAACTAATAGACCGTTTTGTAATTTTCAACTATCTACGAGTCTCGATTGCAGAAATATCGCCATCCAAACATTTGTGTTTGGTCAATTTTAATTTAATTGGGTTGAGTTAAGGTAATATCACTTTGGATGCAAATATTTCGACAACCAGAGGTCGTAGATTTTTTTGGTTTTCAGCTTTAGAAAGATCTTAAAAAACTAATAGACCGTTTTGTAATTTTCAACTATCTACGAGTCTCGATTGCAGAAATATCGCCATCCAAACATTTCTTTTTAACAATTTTAATTAAATTGGGTTGAAATAAGGTAATATCACTTTGGATGAAAATATTTCGACAACCAGAGGTCGTAAAATTTTTTTGTTTTTAGGTTTAGAAAGATCTTAAAAAACTAATAGACCGTTTTGTAATTTTCAACTATCTACGAGTCTCGATTGCAGAAATATCGCCATCCAAACATTTGTGTTTGGTCAATTTTAATTTAATTGGGTTGAGTTAAGGTAATATCACTTTGGATGAAGATATTTCGACAACCAAAGGTCGTAGATTTTTTTGGTTTTCAGCTTTAGAAAGATCTTCAAAAACAGAAATAGGTTTTAATAATTTTCAACTATCTACGAGTCTACATTGCTGAAATGTCGCCATCCAAACAATTTTTTGGGTCGATTTTTGAAATATGGTCCAAAGAGAACTTTGGATGTAAATATTTTGAGAACCGGACCACGTAGAAGAGTTTTGCTTACACTTGCGAATAGGGTTTTTAAATACCTTTCTTTTGATGTATATTTCGATGGGTTTTGGAAACATTTAATTTTTGGGGTCAAAATTAGCAAAGGGGTTAGTCCATGATTTTTTCAAAAAGACAATAAAAATTTATTTTTCAAATTGTGCTAAAATTTTTACATTTCCGGAAAGGTTTCTGAATTTCCAATTCAGCGCTGAAAACCGCAACCACTTACGAGTCTCGGTTGCGGAAATATCGCCATCCAAACATTTGTGTTTGATCAATTTTAATTTAATTGGGTTGAGTTAAGGTAATATCACTTTGGATGAAGATATTTCGACAACCAAAGGTCGTAGATTTTTTTGGTTTTCAGTTTTAGAAAGATCTTAAAAAACTAATAGACCGTTTTGTAATTTTCAACTATCTACGAGTCTCGATTGCAGAAATATCGCCATCCAAACATTTGTGTTTGATCAATTTTAATTTAATTGGGTTGAGTTAAGGTAATATCACTTTGGATGAAGATATTTCGACAACCAGAGGTCGCAAAATTTTTTGGTTTTCAGTTTTAGAAAGATCTTAAAAAACTAATAGACCGTTTTGTAATTTTCAACTATCTACGAGTCTCGATTGCAGAAATATCGCCATCCAAACATTTTTTTGGGTTGGTTTTTGTAATTGGGTCTAAATATAACTTTGGATGTAAATATTTTGGGAACCAGACCACGTAGAAGATTTTTGAATAATTCAGTATCTTTGGTTGAAATGAAAAATTGCGCTAGTATTGGTGCAAATAATGCTCCGCCCGCCATGTTCGTTCTTTGAAAATGTAGTTCAGAGAACTTGGGTCGGGCGACACGTCTCGTTGAATGTAAACCTCCCTAATATCAGCCATTCAATTTTGGTATTGAACATTTCAGATTTTTGATAATGTTAAAAATTGTTTAGGTATAATAGCGCGTTCAGAAAAATGGGATCACAGAGATTTCTTTCCTCAGAGCTTTGACAGCAAAACTGAGAAATTTTGCTGAAGAGCCAAAACAACAAACAACAAACAACAACAACAACAGTGGTTTAGCAGGAAAAGCTACTATAAAAACCTTTATTTACTAAAAAAAAAAAAAGAAAACACAATGTTTCCCATAAGAAGAGAGAGGTAGGGTGCAGGTAACTGAACTAAGAACTTGTTTGCAATTGTATTATTACAATAAATAGAAATATATCACACAGATGTTGGTAATTAAATTAACACATTATAAATAAACAAACAAAGTTAACAAACAAACTAACAAGTTATATGTATATACACATAAATAAGTAGATTAATAAATTTATAAATAAACAAAATTAAAAAATTATACCTAATAAATAACTAACAAAATAAATAAATAAATAAATAAATAAACAAACAAAATTAACAAAAGGTAGATAAATAAATAATTGAATTGATAAAGTTTATTAAAAAAATTCAATTGACAGTTTTCTTTTAAAGCAAAAAAACTGCTAATAATTGTCAGCTTTACATAAATTACAAAGTAGTAAGTTTAAACAAAAAGTATCCCTTTTGGCAGCAATAAAATATATACCTACAATTATCAGTCCTATTCTGCTATCCGATGCGATCGAATTTTTTATTATCGCAATTTATATGCTTTTTGGAACAATCCCATTTATGTAACAAGATTTAAATATTCTTTTATTATATGTAAGCGTGCATTTTATATGGATTTGTTTTGCTAAAAGCCACTTTAGACTACCCCACATTGTTACAGAAACATCAAATAAGGTCTTTGAAAATAGCAAAGACTGCTTTTAAATGCGGGGAAACCTCCAGCACAGGCGCCAGCTGCTCCAAATTGAACAACACCAGCCAGTAGTAGGGTGTTTTCTAAAACCAATGGACCTCCAGAGTCACCAGAGCATGTACCACCAACCCCTTTTGTACTTGTGCATTAAAATCAAGCCATTGTATCTTAATCAATGCAAAATCACCATTTTTTGTGCCATAATCAGGGTGGATATGAACTTGATAGCCCCATGAAATTCTCAAAGGTGTATCAAAATTAATACTTCCCATGCGTACTTCAACTGTATGAGCTCTGAGAAATAATATACGATACTTATTGAAAATTATTAAATTATTTGTTATAGGTTTATATTATTTACTATATTTATAATTTAAATTTTTTAAATACCTACCTAATGAGCTATTACTTATATTATTCAGTTTTGAGTTTATATATATATATTTAGATCACACAGAAAAATACATCGATTACAGAACTAATACCTACCACAAAACATTTATTGATTCAGTAATCAATTAAGGTATTTGTTTTTATTTAAACTAACCTAACATGTTTTTTTTTTTATTTTTTTAACAAAAAAACGCGAATATAAGTTTAATTTAATTTATTTTTATTCACAATAGATTATTTGATACAAACAAATATTATTTTTCTTTCTTTTAAAACCAAATCTACTGAGTTTGAAATTAGGAAAAATAGAAAAGGAAATGCATTTATGTTGCTAGTTACGAGTAGCAAATCGTGTGAACTGACTATGGAGTAATTTTTCGATTCTAAAGCAAGAATGTTCGAATTGCCTTTTCTTTAATTGCTTAGCAAATTCAATTTTAAAATTAATGTTGATACAAATTGAAAATATGCATTTTTTTAAATGCTTATAATATTTTAACTTGCGATATGTTTTGGTACGTATGTATGTACTTATGTAATATAATGTGTAATAATGTCTATGGAAATTTATGAATTTGTAAAAATCATTTTTTAAAAAAATAATCATTATCATTATTATTATATAAAGACGAAGCAATATTATTATGCCCGGCGTAAACTCAATAAGTATTAAACTAATTTACTTGAAACAAATTTTATAATATTCTCTAAATTTATAAGATTGTTTAAGACTATTTTTTGTTTTTCTAATTTGTTTATTTATTTGGAATATTATTATTATTTTTTTTTTTTGGTTGTCAACTTCTTTGAGGTTGACATACATTTTCACTTATACGTCAAAATCTTTTAGATACTTTACAAAAATCGAGATTGTTTCATAAAGTGAATAATTAAACGCAAATTTTAAGCGCTAAATCTTTTCTTAATTATACCTACAAGTTGAGAAACAAATTTTAAAGTTACCACTTTTTGTATTTTTTAATCTAGAAATTGGTTTTATTCGCAATCAAGGGGTCGCTGCTTTGTTTCTGGTGTTTTTGCATTTTCTCTTCCTCCTTTTTCTATTTGCTTTTATTTTTCTGTCCACTCAATTCCTCTCTGTGCCATTGAACTGTTCACTGTTTTAACTGACGTGCGAATGTCATCTATTACACGGCGCGTGAGTTTAACGCGCAACTCTTGGTTATTTTCTTTTGAATATTCATTCCGTGACGTGCGCGTTATTACACGAAGCCTTTTTCTAATTTCAGTACTGCGCGTTTATTTGACAAGTTTTTTCATTTTATCTTCTTTGCCCAGTATTAGATTTAACAAAAAATTAATTTTGATAGCAAAAATGGAAGCTGAAGATCTAACAAAATTTACTAGACACGGCGGTAATTATTGTTAATTGTATGGATACCTTTTTTGACCCTGTTTATTTATTCCGGATGGTAAGGATTATAGAGAATGGGGTGTATTTTATAATTAAAAATGAGCTCAGACGTTAATTCCTTGCTCCATTTGAATTCCTCAGACATTTTAATTTGTTCTCATTCATTAACATCCAAAATCAAATAAAGCAAATCCAAAAAACAAAGAAACAGTAGAAAGAGAAACGTCAAAAACACGCAAGGAAATTTCTACCCATGCGTGTTCAGATAGATTTATTTCTGTTTCATCTTTTCGTTCTTTCTTTCTTCATTCACGCGAGGCTAAACACGCGCCGTGTAATAACGGACTATAGGGACCTATAAACAAATAATTTTTTTAAAAAGGGGATTGATTTTTCTCAAAACGTAGACATATAAACTTTTTTAATAATATAATATACACAAGTTAGGAGTATTTTGCGAAGCAACGCGAGCACGGGTCTGACAGTTTTTTTTTATACAGGGTGATTTGCATCAGGGGTGACAAAAAGCTAAGGCGTGTAGGTTTGAAATAGACAAGAAAAAGAGGGGGTCTATTTCCCCCCCCCCCCGAACACAAAGAACCGGATGTCGAAATGTTTTGTAGTTTTTGGGAAAATCAAAAATAACAAAAACTATTTTTTTCCAAAAAAAACCTTTTATTTTAGTTTTTACGTTATTGGATTCTTAGGTGAATATTTAGGTACGATAAAAAAGATTAACTTTCTTCTTAACATTTTTTTTATTATCAGTCTTATAAGCATACAATAAAGTGACAAAGGCAAAGTGAGAGCATTGGGTTAAAATTGACTTGCCATTTTTTTTTATTACGGTGGAGACGGCTTGGCGACGACGACGACGACGACGGGGTCTACCTGTTGAGGTCAAGAAAAAAACGTCACTCAATTTTTTTAAAATAAAATAAAAATATGTACTACCTATAAAGACAAATAAATTGCAAGATCGTTTTGTTTTACAAATTATTTGTAATTTGAATTGAACGATGTCAAATTATTCTCGTCTCATGCCGAATAGCTCATGGTCGAAGTCGTGAAACGCAAAGACTCTACGCTGAAATGTATCCCATATATAGGAGGTGTCCAGTCAAACAATATTTTCAAGAATCCATCAACGTCTTCGAGAACAAAAAGTACTGTATAAAAATTTTTGAAAAAAAAAATTGGAAATTTAAAAAAAAAATGATACCCCATTTATTATTTATTTATTTATTAATGCAGAGTTTAAAAATTAACTTAAAAAAAATCAACCACCCATTTTCGAAATATCGTATTTAAAAAAAATAATTTCGAATTTTTTTTAATCCAAAATTTGTTTTTTTTTTGAAAATGTTGATATACAATATTATTCAAACTTATGTATTAGAAGGTCTTGTGTAAAAATTTCATTAAAATCGGTTGAACAGATAATAAGATATGTAGTTGAAAGCAAAAAAAAAATGGTTCTATGAGAGATACCATTTTTTCCAATAATAATGTAGATCGTACTAAAATTAACTGTAAATTAAATGTAAAAAAAAAAAAAACAAATTTAGGAAAAATCGACTAAGTCTTTTTCGAATTATTAAGTTTTTAAAATAAAATTATTTTGAAACTTTTTTTAAAAATAAAAATAAAATTTAAAGTTTTGCTATGCAATATTTTTAAAACTTTTTGACCAATTTTCTATAAGAAAAATTGGTCAACGTCAATTGAGCCGTTTCTGAGATGCTTAATGGAAATAGAAAAAATGTTATATGGGAGGTACCATTTATAAGCATTTTTCCTAATTTTTTTCATAAAATTGTAGCCTTTTTGTAAAAAATTGCTTAGAAATTTAATATTCCGAAAATGGGTAAATAATTTTTCTTTAAATTAATTTCTTAAAACTAAAAATCAATTTCAAATTTTAAAATGTTTTCAAAAACGAAAACTCTAACGAATTTTTAAATTTTTCTTCACATAAATTAAGATTTGTTTGAGAAATAAGATCGTGTACATTGTACATAAAGTTGGTTTCAAAACTTATTCAAAGGTTGTTTAATCATTATTTTAATTATATTGATTTTTCAACATGTTTTTTGTAAGCAGTGCTTATTGTATTGTTAATATTGTCATTCTTACATAATGTTTATAGGTTATTTATGCAACGCGGGAAACTTTACGATGACGTCGTAAAATCGTAAAGTTTCCGACACATGTTTCATGAATGCCTCTTTAAAAATCTTGCGTAAGTGTTGTGATAAACTAATGAGCCGATTAAACTATAAGTTCATAATATAATTAAACAAAATTTACCATGTTTACAATTTTCATTTACGATATTTTCGAAACCAATTCTTAAGGAAGAGTTTACGATTTGTCGGAAAATATTTCCCATATAAATTTTGACAGTTTGTTTACGACATCGTAAACTTTCCGACGTTTACGTTTACCATGTTTACGATGGTTTTCCGACGTGCGTTGCATGAATACCCTTATTATTTTAAAATAAGAAATTTCCAAAAGTAGTCTAGTTTTTATATTTCACATTGGGTACTTCCGCATAACAGCTGTCACAATAATAAAACAAAAAAAAAACAAATAAAAGAAAGTTTGCTACAAAGGAAAAGCAAAACAAAAAATGGGGCGTTCAATCCATTGCGTCTATCATCTGAATTTTAAGAATTCGGAATTTTTAGAGCTTCTGATTGGCCAGCTGTCATAAAAAGTTAGATGACTTTTAGTTACGTTTAGTTACGTTTCATCTGAACTTTCAGACAAGAAATTGGGCGGGTTCAATGAATTACATTTTATATCTGAATTTTCAGATTTCTGAATTTATGTCGTTAAACGATTCAATGCAAATCGTATAGGTAAATGCAAGAATTTGACACAATGATTTTTCACTGAAATTTCAGATGTTTTTTGCGTTCAACGACATAGATTCAGAATTCCGAAAATTCAGATGACAGATGTACCTAATTCATTGAACCCGCCCAATAACTTGAACCAAAAACTAATTTTATTTACATGGAATGGAAAACTCCATTCGATACTCAAATAAATATCACAAATCCATCCGCAGTAGGATTCCACTTGTGCTTTTATTGGCAGTAATTCTACTGTGGATGTTGTATTTGTAACTTGTATAAAAATTACAGTATTGTAAATAGCTTTCCCAAAAAAAACACAACTAATGTTTTTGCCAAGTAGTATTAAATATAATATAAGTTCCCAAAACAAATTTACAAGATCAATATAGTTTTTTAGATATTAAGACTTTAAAACTGCAGTACATGATCATACATTAGAGCATGTTGATGCGACCATTTCATTTTAATAGGTCTGTTTCGTTACTCGCCCGCTGGATCCCGAATTTTGGGATACCAATCTATCCAAAATTTGTTTCTTTGCATTTTTCTGTTACAAAAATGCCAGAGCTTTAAAGTTTTTTTTTTTTTTTTTTAATTCATTTCCCCTCCAGCAAGAATCTACCCGTACATTTTACCTTCGGCCTTTTCTTGCTTGTCAAACAAGACATCCGTTAATCGAACAATGTGAAATTTACCAAGAATCAAATAAGTAGCATTTCAAATACGTTTCCTTAATTTTCATTTCTGGTCAAAAATGACAACAACATCAAAAGGCTCGAGACCAAACTTTTCCCAAACAGTACAGAAAGAGAAACATACCTATTATAGAATGAATAATCAAAAACGTTAGGTCTGTTTCTTTTTGGAAGAAAGTTCAAGAAAAAGTTTAGGCATGATTTTTTGTTATGGTGTTTTAATTTTGGACTGAGAATGAGAAGTATGAAGAAACGCATTTGGGATGTTTATGATTTGTTTCTGGGTAAACGTCACATTTGACAAAAGATTTTATCAGCAGTTTGAAAAGCAAGAAAAGGCAGTATGTAAAATTTTCAGGTAGAAACTTCCTTGAGGGAAAATGAAATAAATTGAAAATGTCAAAAGCTCTGTTGTAGTTGTATAGAAATGAAACGAACCACCACTGATTTGGTCTCGAGTGTTTTTAAGTCTCGAAACGCGCGAAAGTACAAAAGATAGGGTCTCAGGTCTCACTTCACAAAAATAATTAAGATAATCCTTATAGTAAAAAACAAAAATGAATAAGATAAGGTTTAATATGAAGTCATTCGAAACTTTGGTCTCAACATAAAATTAAATTGAATCCAGATCAAAGATACCTATCTATATACATCAGCTAAAGAAATACATATATACATATGTACGTGTTTTGAAATGATATGGGGAATCAATGATTGATAATTGTCTAATCAAAAATGTTATTTCACAAGTACCATTTTTTCTAGCATTTTATTAGTATATAAACCAACAAAAAGGGGCCAAAGAAGTGATCAGTTCCATTTAAGCAGTGAGTTGAATAACACATAATGAAAAGCTTTATTTTCGTGCTGCTTTTGGCAGTTGCCTTAAACTCTGTCACAGCTGCTAATCCCAGACCACGCATCACCAATGGTCTGGCTGCCAAAGAGGGACAAATTAACTTTCAAGTTGGTTTGGAAATGAGAATGAGTCTTTTGACTATTCAATGGTGTGGAGGATCTTTGATCTCCCCCGAATGGATTGTTACTGCTGCTCACTGTACTGACGGGTAAGAATTGTCTTTTCTTGTCAAGGAATACAAACTATTTAAAAATTCTTTTATAGAGCTAAATCTACTACTGCCTATTTGGGAAGCACTCACCAGCGTTCGGGCACAAAAGCTAAGGTCTTAGAAACGATCATCCACAGTGGATGGAATGAAACGACAGTTGTCAACGATATATCCCTGTTGCGCATAGCCCCCGTCACATTAGGACCAAATATTAACATTGTCCAATTGCCTTCTCTATCTGGTTCCATATTGTTTCCACAATATTTGAATGAAAAAGTCATTGCTTCCGGTTGGGGCATGGTAAACGACGGTAAGATTCCTTTCCCCAATTTGTTTCTTTTTGTTACGCATTTTTCAATTTACAGAAGGAGACTCTCTTGAGGAATTACAGTATGCCCATTTGCAAATTGTACCTAACTCGGTGTGCCGCAGATTTTATGGAGCAGCTGTTAAATCTTCAAATATTTGTGCCCAAGGAAAAATGGGAACATCTACATGCTCTGGAGATTCAGGTGGCCCACTTGTTACTGAATCAACTAACACACTTGTTGGACTCACATCCTTTGGTGCTGCGATTGGTTGCACTCTAGGCTTGCCAGAGACTTTCACTCGTATCACCAGCTACAGAACTTGGATCTTCGATCAAACAGGAGTCTAAAACTTGTTGAAAGATTAATGAAAATAAAATTGAATTGAAAATTAAAGTATAATTTTAGTGTTGTTTATATATTTGTTGAAAACAAAAAAAAATCAGTTAAGTAAGAAAATCTTCATTTATAAAATTTGCCAGAGCTGCACATCTTTTTACTTAGTTCCTTAAATATACATAATGCACTAGCAAAACGAAACGTAGTATTTCCAAATTAGGCGTTTTTCTTTTTTAGCCCCGAGTGGGGCACAGAGCGGGACCTGAGCGAATAGAGCTTGCTCCGAACCGGGCGTGACCTGAGCGCTCCGATCTATTTAATAAACGCTATTGAGCACTAAACTGTCATTGTATATTTTTTTTGTGGTAGGTGGTAGCGTTGTCATCTTTTATTTTCTTATAGGTTTTCTTCAACCCTTTATATTTGTTGTCGATTTGTTCTTGGTATAAATTGACGCCAAATGCTGAATTTACCTCCCGGGCAATTTCCTGGAATGCAATTTTTTTTAAAACCGGTATCTATGCAAAAATGAAATGAAATGAAAAATGAATGAGGTCATGTCCTTCGTCCACTTAATCCCTTCAATAAAAATAAAATAATTATATTTAGGTTAAATTATTATAAAAATTCTATTTATTTTTCCTTACCTTCACTGGGAGAGCAATCAGATTCGCCTGCCATTTCGATTTCGATTGTTTTGATTTTTTAGTTTGTTTTGTTTTTTTTTTAACTGTCATCAACAAAAAAAGAATGAAGTTAACCGCGCTCAACTTTTCGCTCGATGTGCTCGGTTATTTTTTTTCGAGCTCATCGAGCGAGCCCCGTTCAAGCTCTAAGGTAAAAAACAAATGCAAGTTGAGAGCACTCTGAGTTGAAAAAGTAACATAGTTCTTTTTTTGAAAGTTCAGTGCCCCGCTCGGAGCTAAAAAAGAAAAACGCCTATTGTTTATCTGAAGGAGCACACAATATAGTGTAGATTTTTTTACAATATACCAACTTTTCACCCTACAAATTTAAATGCTGGGTGACATAAATTAATAATGAAATAAATTGAATTGCATCTAACTGGCGGTTTCATTTTAAATCATAAGTTATTTTGACACTGATAGCAGTTTCCCGCTCGAAATCTTGACAGTATCAGTCAGTATCATAACTCCGAAAAACAAAATGAGTCGCTTTACGCTTGAACATCTTTGGGAAATATTGAAAACTTATTTCCAAAGTAAATGCTGTGTAGCCCAAACTGTGCGGTTTTTGAAAAGAAGTTTTCTTTCATCTCGACGGCTACATTACCAAACAAAATTGCCGCATCGAGAAGCCAATGCATCTTCTTACTCGCCGCCCACAGGATCCCAAAATGTGTTTCTTTACTTTTTTTTCGGGCAGAAAAATGCCAGAGCTTTTGACTTTTTTTTTTATTTATTTCATTTCCCCTCCAGCAAAAATCTACCCAAAAATTTTAGCTACTGCCTTTTCTTGCTTGTCAAACAAGAAATCAGTTGATCGAAAAATTTGAAATTTTAATTTGTCAAATGTGACGTTTACCCAGAAATTAATCAGAAACGTCCCAAATGCATTTCCTTACTTTTCATTTCTGCTCAAAAATTACAACAACAACATCAAAAAGCTCGAGCCCAAACTTTTTCTGGAACAATTTACCAAACTTTTCCCAAAAATTTAAGAAACAGACCTGTTCAAATACAGTGTAGTTGTTTGTGAATAAATATTATTTGGGAAAAGTGCTAAGTCCCCTTTCACACGAGGAGACAAGTTGCTGGGGATTTTTTGTTTGACGTTTTCTTCTATCTCTTTAAAAATCACTACTCAAATCGTTAATCTTCGTGGGATTCTCACCTTATCACAAAAAGTTGCTGGAATCTTCTTTTCCGCGTTTGAAAGGTGACTTTTCTTCTACTTTGTTGATAAGTGGTTGGAAGTGGAAAAAAGTGGAATGATGAAAAAGATAACATCCGGACAAGACCAAAGTCGCCTAAATTCCGGCCACAAAGTTGACACGCAAAAAGGATTTTTCACCGATTCCCAATGTTTTTTTACAATTATTATTCAGAAAAAAAAAATAAAAATATGTAAATGGCTAGATTCCGAAATATAGCAGAAATCGGTAAGTCGAAAATTCATTCAGGGCATTCATGCAACGTCGGAAATTTTCCGTCATCGTAACATCGTAAGCAAATAGATAATATCGTAAGCAATAGATAATAATATAATAAGTTACAAATTTTACACACAGAGATTTTCAAACTTAACTGATTTGTTTACAACGGAGATATGAAATTATTTAAATTATACTTTAATTTTCAATTTTAATTTTATTTTCAGAAATCTTAGCACTTGGTTAAAATTAATTTCAACAAGTTTTAGACTCCTGTTTGATCGAAGATCCAAGTTCTGTAGCTGGTGATACGAGTGAAAGTCTCTGGCAAGCCTAGAGTGCAACCAATCGCAGCACCAAAGGATGTGAGTCCAACAAGTGTGTTAGTTGATTCAGTAACAAGTGGGCCACCTGAATCTCCAGAGCATGTAGATGTTCCCATTTTTCCTTGGGCACAAATATTTGAAGATTTAACAGCTGCTCCATAAAATCTGCGGCACACCGAGTTAGGTACAATTTGCAAATGGGCATACTGTAATTCCTCAAGAGAGTCTCCTTCTGTAAATTGAAAAATGCGTAACAAAAAGAAACAAATTGGGGAAAGGAATCTTACCGTCGTTTACCATGCCCCAACCGGAAGCAATGACTTTTTCATTCAAATATTGTGGAAACAATATGGAACCAGATAGAGAAGGCAATTGGACAATGTTAATATTTGGTCCTAATGTGACGGGGGCTATGCGCAACAGGGATATATCGTTGACAACTGTCGTTTCATTCCATCCACTGTGGATGATCGTTTCTAAGACCTTAGCTTTTGTGCCCGAACGCTGGTGAGTGCTTCCCAAATAGGCAGTAGTAGATTTAGCTCTATAAAAGAATTTTTAAATAGTTTGTATTCCTTGACAAGAAAAGACAATTCTTACCCGTCAGTACAGTGAGCAGCAGTAACAATCCATTCGGGGGAGATCAAAGATCCTCCACACCATTGAATAGTCAAAAGACTCATTCTCATTTCCAAACCAACTTGAAAGTTAATTTGTCCCTCTTTGGCGGCGAGGCCATTGGTGATGCGAGGTTTTTTATTAGCAGCTGAGACAGAGTTTAAGGCAACTGCCAAAAGCAGCACGAAAATAAAGCCTTTCATTGTGTTATACAATTTATTGCTTAAATGGAACTGATCACTTCTTTAGCCCGGTTCTTTCGGTTTATATACTAAAAGCAGTAAAATAAAAATGTACTAGAATTCAGGTTCTTGAGAAATAATAATATGTTTGATTAGACAGAGATTATCAATCACCATGATTTCTTAACTAATTAGTTTAGCTATTGCTTTGGCTGATATATTTGATCTTGATTTGGATAGCTTTAAAATGACTTTACATTTCCCTAATCTTGTACTTTTGTTTTTATTTATTTTAAAATATAGGTAAGAATTATTTAATTTTTATTTGTGACGATATCATTCTATACTTTCCTGTATTTTGGAATCTGAAAACCCCGAGATGTTTTGAAGATATAATGAAATTATTATTATTATTATTATTATTATGATTTATTAACAGATACTTAAAAGTAACCTGGTAATTACAATTTTATATAGAGCCTAGCTGCGAGGACTATTAGCTCTGAAGTTAAAAAAGAGAATCAAATTTTGTATTTAAGATTACATATGAGTTCATTTACTAGTTCGATATTTTTTGAATTTGGAGTTTTGAGGATTTCATATATATTTGAGTCTTTGGAGATAGAGTTTAATTGTTTTTTTGTTTCTGTACAGTTTTTTAATAAATGTTCTAGATTAAGTGTTACGTTGCAGGTGGAGCATACAGCAGGGGTTTGTTTGTTGAGAAGATGTTCGTGTGTGATTGAAGTGTGTCCAAGCCTTAGCCGAACAAAATTTGTTATCTTTGTTTTTTGGGCGTTGGGATATCGAGGTTGAGATCTGTCAGTATTGATTTCCTTGTAGTGGTGATGGTATTGGCTCCAATCGTTTAACTGTTTGGTTTTTAATGAGTTTCGTATGGAGTTAGTTAGGTCATGTTTAGTAAAGATGTTAAAGTTGTATACGGGTGCATCATTAGTTGCCCTGGCAACACGGTCTGCTTCTTCGTTGCCGCGTATACCGGTATGACCGGGAACCCACATAAGTTTGATAATTGGAATTTTAATAAGATGATTCCTGATTTCACTTATTAGGTCATCGTTGTTGTTTGGATTGGCGATAGCTTGTAATACGGATATACTGTCGGAGCAGATAATGGTATTTCCGCGAGTCTTTGTTGCTGTTGAAATGGCCTGAAGTATGCCAAATGCTTCAGCTGTAAAAACTGAAGTGAAATTTGGTAGGATTCCAATGTTCAAAATATACCCGTCCTCTTGTGTTACTGCAAATGAAGTGTTTTCTTGAGTCTTTGAGCCGTCAGTAAAATAGAATTTCCATCCATCATCTAAAAGTTTTGATTTTATGTCTGAGAACAAGGCTCGGTAAACAGAGTGATTGGTGTTATTTTTTCTGTACTGAGATAGTGTCATATCAATCGATTTGGATCTGATGTGCCAAGATGGAAATGAGGGTTTAAAATTATATCCCCGTTTTGTTGGAAGTTGAAGTTGATTAGTTTTGATCAATACTAGTTTGAGAGTCGATGGAACTCGTTTTACACGTTTTTGATTTATTGCTTGAGCAATGTCGGCATTAATTATTGAGTTTCTGGAGAAGACTAGTTTTGGGGCTAATTTCAGTGTCAGCTCATCAATTCGATGTTCAACCGTTGGAAGCCCAGCTTCGGCAAGTAAATTTTGTATGGGTGTCGTTGGAAAGGCGTTAAGGCATCTTCTTACTGCTTGATGGTATGGTGGTTTAATGATGTTTAGTGTTGATTTAGGACATTTACCGTATATATATATTCCAAAATCAATTTTGCTTAATATTAACATTTTTGTTATGTGAGAAAGAGTATTTATATGGATGTTACTTTTACTATTGCTTAAATATTTAATTATATTGGTTCTCGCAGCTAGGTTTTTTCTTAATGATAAACAGTGTTCTTTCCAGTAATATTTATTATTAAAAATTAATCCTAAAATACTTAAATTGTTTACATTAGGAATAGGTATATTATTAACGTTAAATGTAAGATTAGGACAGTTAAGTTTGCGGCAAATGTGAAGTAGTTTGCATTTTTCTAATGATAATTTTGCGCCGGATTCTAAACACCATGTTCGAATGTCGTCAATGGCATTAAGAAAGACGTTTTTGCAGATAGTTAGGTCGGAGCTTTTACTTAAAATATAGACATCGTCGGCGTAAAGACAGTGGTCTAATATGTAATGCCTTTCGAGTATATTGCTTATGTCGTCGAATGCTATAGTGAAGAGCATTACCGATAGGGGAGATCCCTGTGGTATACCGTTTTCTATTGGGTACATTTTGGAAAAGCAGTTATTAATTCTTGAAGAGAATTTTCTGTTTGATAAAAATGATTCGACGAATTTGAAAATTTTTACACCAACGTTCCATTTTTTTAATTTGTTTAAAATCACATGTTTCCCGATTCGATCAAAAGCCTTCTCGAAGTCTAATGACAGTACGGATACATGGTTTTTTGTTGATATGGCTTTTGAGATGTAGTGATCTAAATGGAGGTGAGCGTCGACACAGCCTTTGTTTGGTTTGAATGCAACCTGTTTCGGAGATATGCATTTTTTAGATTCAGCGAACCAAAATAAGCGCTTCGCAATAATTTTTTCTAGAATTTTTGATAGACATGAGATTAGTGATATGGGACGATAGCTTTCAATCAGGATTTTGTCCTTATTTGGTTTAGGAATGGGGACTAAAATGGCAGTTTTCCAGTTTTGAGGTATCGTTGAGGTATCAAGAATGTTATTATAGAGTTGGATTACTCTTAATTTCACGGTTAAGGGCAAATTTTTAACCATTGGGTAGGAAATTCTATCCCTCCCTGGAGTTTTTCCCTTAGTTTTACTGAGACATGCTTCGAATTCTACAAGCGAAATATGTTTTTCGATTGAACGAGCGAAGTGATTACTGTTATTTTGTTCTGGGAAGTAGTTGATAACTTCGTTTTTTTTTAATCTGAAGTTCGAATGAAAATTTGTATCGCTTGAATAGTCGGACCATGTTTTCGCAAAGCAATCGGCTATATGTTTTGTGTCCGAGATAATAACATTTTGTGATTGAATATTAAAAATTTTTGATGGTAAAGGGTTGCCTGTAAGGCGTCTTACATTTTGCCATATTTTTGAAGGCGTGGAGTTGGGGTTTATTTGTGCTGTGAATTCGCTAAAGCTTTTAGCTTTACTTTCTTTTAGAGCTTTTCTAAACTTTGCGTTCGATTTTTTATAATGGATTAGATGAGTTTGTGTAGGTCTTTTTTGGAATGATTTTAAAGCAGACATTTTCGTCTTGCGAAGTTTTGTTAATTCTGAATTCCACCAGGGGACAATTCTGTTTATTTTGGGATTGTAGGAAGAGTTTGATTGGGGGATAGAGAGATTTGCAGCTGCGCGTATGGCTTTTTGGAGTGTAGCGGCTTCTTTGTTGTTGTTGAGGCTAGGTGGTTTGTCTGATAGATAGTTTTGAATTTTGTTTTGAAAAAGTGACCATTCAGCTAGATCGGTTTTGAATCTTGGGTTTGGGGGATATTTTTCCATAGATTTCCCAATTGTGATGGTAGTATTAATAGGGAAGTGGTCGCTATTGTGAAGATCAGGAAGAGTTTGCCACGAGATTGCGGGGAAGAGCTCAGAAGAGCAGCAAGTTATATCTATATGTGAAAAGGTACCATGGGTTGAAAGATGGGTAGGTGATCCATCGTTTAAGAGTATTAGATTTGAGTTTATTAAAAACTCTTCAATTATTCGGCCTTTTTTGTTAGTTATAGGTGACCCCCAAAGCGTACTCCACGCGTTGACATCACCACCAATTATAGTAGGGGAGTCACATTGGGAAATAATATTGTCTAGGTCATTTTTTTCAAAGTTTTGATGTGGATGGATGTATATCCCTACGTATGTAATTTTGGTTTGAAGTTGAAGTTCAAGGCAAATGGTTAGCAAATTGGAATTGATAGGTCGAATTTTATGCGGGATATTTTTTTTTATGAGCAGACCTATTCCTTGTTTACCTGACGTGTTACTATCAAGATTTAAAAAGTAGCCATTGTAGCTCTTTGGTACGATTGGCGTAGTACCGAAAGGTAAATGTGTTTCTTGTAGCGATACAAGACTTGGGTTGAGTTCTTTTAGTAAAACATTTAACTCGTCAAGGTTATTAAAGAAACCTTTCATATTCCATTGCAGAATATTAAGAGTTTTGTTTTTGGTTCGGCAATGTTCGCACTGACTTTTTTTGCGTGAAGCAAAGAATGCGTGTTCACTAGTGCCCGGGTTATTTGTTCCTTCTTTTGATCTGTTTTTTGCTTGTGAAGAGATATTTTGTGGTGGCGTTTTGTTAAGTTGATCGGGTGAATAAGGCCGCGGTGCCCTCCGATCGGCGGAAGCGCCTGTCAGTCCGTTATAGGATGGACAAGCGCGCCCGTCAATCGGCGGGGATCGCGGCCCTAAATTTGGACCGTAAAAGATGGAGTTATTCTGTGTCATCATTATCAGATATGTTCATAAAATAAGTATTATTATGAATTAAATTATCGGTCAAAGATGAGATTGGAGAATAAGAATTAATTTGATTATTTTGATTTTCTGTAAGTGAAATGTTTTGGTTAGGATTAGAATTTTTATTTAAATTTTCTGTTAAAGAGGGGTTATGGTTAAGGTTGTGATTTGAATTGTTTTTGGTTGGAGGTAAACGAGGTGGAGGCGTGGGTGTATTTTGAATAGAAGTTTGATTTAAATTTGAACTAGTTTGAGCTGGTGAAGATTGTTTTTTAGTGTTGTTTGTTTTTTCGGTTTGTTTTGTTGGTTCAGTTGGGGGGTTTGAGACTTTGGCGTTGTTGGTTTTACGGGCAGTGTGAGAGTAGGTATTTAGCATGGATTGGTTTGATAATGATGGATTTCGCTGGATAAAAGTTTGTCGGGCTTCAGCCATGGTGCATTTTTGTCTTGTTTTAATCGTTAGTATTTCTTTATTTTGTTTGTATTTCGGACAGTCCAAGGAGAAGGAGGGATGGGGTTCAAGGCAATTGGCGCACATAGTACGTGTGCAGGTGGTGTCATTGTGTGGTGGTAAATTGCATGTTGCGCAAGCAGGATCTTTGACACAACGTTTTTTTGTGTGGCCAAGCAACTGGCAGTTCCTACACCTCATGGGGTTGGGGATATACTCGTTGACCTTGGCTTTGTACCAACCAATTTCAACTGTGGAAGGTGGTTGATAGAGGTCAAATGTAAATAACATAAGACCGGAGGGAGTGCGATTATTATTGCCTTCAATTTGTTTGGTGAATTTATAAACCTCGGTTACGTTTTGTGTTTGCATTTCGGCTACAATTTCAGATTCTGGGACGTTTTTGAGCCAGGGAGCATACACTACGCCTTTTGAAGAGTTTAGAAGATTATGATATTTAACTTGCACTGGGCACATATTTGCAATGTTTGTAATTTTCATAAGTTTTTCGGCAATTTGTTTATTTTTTGCTAGAATGAGTATACTGCCATCACGTAGTTGTGTGATATTTTCGTATTCGGTACTTACTGCGTCGATAGCTTTTTTTAACACGAACACACTGATGGATGAGATGGGAGTCTCATCGCTTTTTTGCGATATAACCACAAATTTAGGGTTTTTGGAGATGTTTTTACTTGGGAGGGGTAGGAAATCTTCAAGATTTATAGTTTTTTGTTTTTTTGCTGGTGGGTTTGATAGTAGGGTATCAGGCGATAGCCCTGCATATCGGTTCCCTCTAGATTTAGACCCCATAATGGGGAAGTCTACAGGAAGAGACCAATCGAGCACGTGCAAGAAGTTTGGTTTTGTTTCAGACGAGATCAACCAGAAAAAAAAAATTCCCGGGTTAAGTGAACACCTATGGGCGAAAAGGACAGATAGAACTCTGTTAATTGAATTTCTAAGTCACTGTCAAAATTGCGAGCTGATGTTTACTCATCAAGAGCAAGACGGAGACTGATAATGAAATTAAGTAAATACAAGTGTTGATTTTTATGTTCTTGATTAATATTATCTAGGTGACCGAGCTTCGCTAGTATCTCTACATGTACATATATTCACATACATATGTGAATGTTCGGCATTTCCCATGACTATTTTCTGAAATTTTGTCTCGATTATAGTTACACTCGCTGTCAATTTCATCCAAATCGTTAGATCCATTTCGGAAAACCAAGATAAGATAAAAATAAAAGTGGGCGAATTTTCCTAAATATATTTTCCGATTTTTTTTTTTCTCATTCATCAGAACACTACCTGCTTATTTCATCCAAATCATAGTAACCATTTCGGAAAACCAAGAAAGAATAAAATTGGGCGTGGCAGTAGGTGGGTTTTACCTGAAAATATTTTTTTGAATTATTTTCTTGTTCTTCAAAACACTCCCTGCAAAAATTTTACCCAAATCGTAATCGAGAACCAAATTTATAAGAAAAGTGGGCGTGGTATAATGGGTGTATTTATTTTTAAAAAAATTTTCCTGGGTGATTTGAACAAATTCTTAAAATTTCATCCAAATTGCTAGAATCGTTTCCGAAAAACTAAGAAACAATAAAGGTGGGCGTGGAAATAGGCGGATTTTACTAAATAATAATTTTTTTTAAATTTTACCTTATTCATCAAAATAAACTCTAAAAATTTCATTCAAATAATTTAAGCCGTTTCCGAGAAAAAATGATGTTACCGACCGATTCCGAGAAACTAAGAAATAAGAAAAGAGTGCGTGGCAGTGGGCAGATGTTACTTAATCTATTTTTTAATTTTGTTTGTTATTTTTAGTAATAAGCTGAAAATTTTATCTAAATCGTTTTAGCCATTTTCGAGAAACCAAATACATATATATAAATACATATACAAGAATAGCTCGTTTAAAATAATAAAATATAAAAATCTTGTGTCACGGTGTTTGTGGTCGAACTCATCCGAAAAGGCTCGACCGATTTTATGAAATTTTTTGTATACCTATAATATATTTGGTAGGTATGAGAGTAGGTCGTAAAGTATATTTCATAGCCCTAAGAGATTAGGGTGCCGTTATACAAAAAAACAGGGTGTCCCAATACACTTTTCTTTGTAAATTTTAAGATTTGGCATAAAAAAATATCTATAAAAAAATTGCAGCCTCCTAACACCACCCCACATTTTTTAATTGCGATTTTAGTATATTTGTATGAACAACAAAGATTAAAGGATCTCGGAGATCTCAGCAATCTCAGTTTCATAAATAGGATTCCTCAGGATACATTTTGATTTGGTTTGTCGACAAAATACGTCATGAGGAAATCGATAGTGTAATTTCCGAAATGGCAAAAAACTGCATATTTGAAGATCTATCTACAGTATCCGGATTGTATTGTCAAATGGAATTGGAATATTTGATTCTGAGCACCATGACATTAACCCTGAGTTTGAATATTAAGGAAATAAATATGTAGCTAGTTACAAAATATGGAAGAAGTTGCAAGTGTAGCAATTAAATATGCTTCAGATTATTTGATGTTATCAATCCACCAATTTATTTTCTGCTTTTACCCTCGACAAACTACACATTTTTTATTTTTTTTATTCTCATCATATACCTTTACACCTTACCTTTCGACTGTTATGAAAAGATTTTGTAGACAATAACATGTTATTTCTCTTGTCTGTGACAGTACTTTCATACAAATTATTAAAACAAACGTAAAGAAAGCTTCTGCTTGTCAGATAGGGTAGACATAAACTTATTAAAATCAACCGAAAGCTCGATTTTAATTTATAATTACTCCTAAAAGTATGAATGGTCATGAGCACTTCACCACACCATACAAGGAATACTTATAATCGAATATAATTGATTTTTTTGTTTGTTTTGTTTTAAAGCTCATCACAAGTTTGAATTTCCACCACCGACGACGATATCAGTGTGCTTGGAATTTATAAAAGATAGATGTCCCATTTCATGAAATACAATAATTGATTTTTGCTGATGTTCAAATGTCAAAATAGGGAAGAGAAAAGACAAAGATATAAGGCGTGTTTTTTTGTTAGCCCAGAGGGAATTGGTCGAAAAAAACAACGTCGGTGCTAAACAATCACCATGTTAAATACAACATCTAATCCCCTACGGGCTAAGCTAAACCCAGATAATTCTCCGGGCTTAACTTAAGCACACAGAAAAACTGTGTTACCGGCATAAATTATATACTTGTTATCGATAGTTTGTATAAAACTACATTTTGTTTCTGTGTTGCTGTCACTAATCCCTGTGGTCGTTTTTTTCCTGCAATTCCCACCGGGCCTGCAAAAAAACACGCTAATAGTTCCTCGAAAATTTCAATTCTAAAAAAAAGCTCCTGATAATTTTTGAGAAATTCGAAAAATTCCTGGGCCTAGTGACTCATCAAAAGACGCTGTTCACATTGAACTGCCTCCAGCGCTCTTATTTTTGACGTTTCTGTACTTTATCTTATTTTAACTTCATGGTGAGAAAGAGATGGCCAAGAGACGGCTTCTCTTTCTCGTCATATATTGGAAATAAAATAAAGTACAGAGACGTCAAAAATAAGTCAGAGGAAAAAATCAAAAGTGAAAAGTAAAATCAGCTCAAATTTATTTAGAAGTAGTTTTCGATTATAACAATTCGCTCACCGATCAAGTGAAGTAACTGCATTTTCTTAAATTTGAGTCCAAAACATTTTCCTACGAAAACATCGTTGTCAAAATTTAGCAGGAAAAAAAATTTATTCTTAAACCTGATCTGGTTTTAAATAACTTTCACTTAAAAAGTGTCCAAGGGAGTTTACACTTTGAAATTTACATTAAACTTTTTTTGTTAGGACAAAATTAGTTATTCTGATTCTGACACTTTTTTAATGAATGTTTACGGTACAAAATCTTAAACGAAATTGTAACGATAAATATCTGTGATTCAACAAAAAATTTAACCAAAGTAACTGTAAGACTTTAGACTATGGTAATCGTAATACAAGAAGTGGATTTAAAGTGCTATTTGGGAAGCACGTGTTGGTAAAACTTGAAAGCTTTTGGCGGGATAAGTGACCGAAAGTGACCTTTTGTTTTTACATAAAAAATTATTTATAGTTTTGGGTTTAAAATAGTGTAAGTGCCAACCGTTAGCATCGTTTAGCTTCTCTTTATACAGATAAAGCAAGACTAAATTGTTCCAGAAGTAGCTCTAACTGTCCAACTATCTGTTAAATGTATAGACCAATTTTACCTACGGTAAATCTAATAATAAATGTAAAATGTGCCATAGATTAAATAAGATTTATTTTTACAAAAATGGTCTTTATAAAAAATATACGCCTATATAATCTGCTAAAAAACTTAAAATTTCGCAAAACGAAAAAGGAGCAACTTTGTGGTATACTGTACTGCGAAACTGGCATACAAATAAGGAAATAAGCATAATCTTTTATTACATATTATAATGTTAATTCAAGAAATCAAATGAACTTTATTGTGCCAACTCTTTAAATATTTAGGGTTTTTTTCCAAACTGGAACCACTGTACGATGCTCGGGGCAGTGAATACGGATGTAAAAATTGTCCCACATTAGTTTCTTTAGAACCTTCGTATATTACAGATTTTAGCTTTGTCCCCTTTCACCACACGAGGAAACTGAGCTTCCAGGAATTTACCTACAGTTTTTAGGTAAGAGGGGCACGAAGTAGGAGAGGGGAAACGAAATCTCCCCGGTCAACGATTTGAGGAGATTTTTTTGTTGACATTCAATAGTCAATAGTTTGTGTTCAACCAAGCTACTTTAAAAAGAAACTACAAGAAAGGTAATTAAAAGAAAACGTCAAAAAAATCTCTAGCAACTTGTTTCTCGTGTAAAAGGGTACTTTTCAATCTCAAACGTAAGTGCTTGTTTATACAATCGACTTACTAAAAGGCGCATCCAGTAAGACAGGTAGATTTATGTGTGCGTAGTAACGAGAAGGGTAAATTCTTCTCGTTTCTACGCACGTAAAATCTCCCTGGCTCACTGGATGCGTCTTTCAGTAAAACGAGTGTGGAAACAGGCACTAAGCATACAATTAGTTATTGCCTGTTTGGCAACTTTTTTTTCGACAAATTTCCCTAAAATGATTTCGTAGGTTTTTGAGAATTGTGAAAATTTGTGCCAATTTTTGTCAGCAAATTGTGAAAATTTGTGCGAATTCACAAAAAATTTCACGTTGGTAAACCGACCTAAAATCATCTAAACTGCCAAAATGATTTTAAATAGGTCCGTTTGGTAATGTGAAAACTCATAGGAATAAATCTCCGTTTCTGGGAAATTTGAACAAATAACCAAAAAGGTTTCCAAAGATTGCATTCATATTAAAATTAAATTGTAACAAATATAGGCGAACATTTAAAATATCATGTTATTTTAAGAAAAATTAAAAATAATTACAATTTTGTATCTTTTACAATAAAAGTACTAAGCACTGTTCTTTGTCTATATACATTTCGTCAAAAGTAGCATGAATTCGCGATGAAATCTAGACTCCAGTTTTTTCCAAGATCCACGATCTGTAGCTTGAAATACGAGTGCAAGCCTCTGGAAGGCCCACAGTGCAACTGTCACCACCAAAGGACGTTAGACCAATAAGTATTTTACTTGATTCAGTAACAATTGGACCACCAGAATCTCCTGAGCATGTTGATGTTCCTCGTCGTCCTTGGGCACAAATGACTGACGAACCAACAAACCCATAAGCTGAAGAACACACCCAGTTTGGTACGATTTTCAAACTGGCGTACTGGCAGATCCACACTTGAATCTCCTTCTGCATTGTCAAAATGGTAAGAAGTTAGCAATAAGTAAGCAATAAAAACTGAAAATATTTTGAGAAAGGGGTTAAATTTTACCGTCGTTTATAGAGCCCCAACCGGATGCAATGACTTTTTTGTTCAAAAATAGAACATCAGAACTGGAAGGATCAGGCAATTTAACGATGTTAATACTTGGTCCTAGAAGGACGGGGGCAATGCGCAAAAGAGCTATGTCGTTTACTACATTTTCTGAATCCCATTCGCTGTGAACGATTATTTCTAAAACCTTAACTTTTGTGCCCGATTGCTTCTTGGTGCTGCCCAAATAGGCAGTAATAGATTTAGCCCTATAAAGAATCTAAACATAAGAATTTTTCCTTCTTACATAATATATTATACAAAATGGAAATAAGACTCTTACCCTTCAGTACAGTGAGCAGCAGTTAAGATCCATTCAGGAGAAATAAGTGAACCTCCACACCAACTAGAAGTGAAATCGTTTACCTCTGCATTGAGTCAAACTTGGAAATTGAATTCATCAGCCTTGGCAGTAAGACCGTTGGCAATAAGAATTTTGGGGTTATTAATTGTGGTTAAAAATGGTTTCACAAATCTTTTGACGTTTTTCAAGTCAAAGCCGGATGTTAAGACAACTGCCAAAAGTAGCACGAAAATTAAGCCGTTCATTATTTTATTCAACTGCTTTAATGAAACTAATAATTTCTTAAGATCCTTGTTAGGTTTATATAGGTACAAAAATATCAAGAAGATACCTGACAAACAATATGTTTTGTAGTTTAATAATCTTCCATATTTTGTCAAGTATCTATCTATTTTATTTGCTGATTAATTTGATCTTGATTTAGAATTCAAATTAATATTCAAGTTATTTATGTAATTTATATTTTTTTTTTATTATCTCCGTTATACTGTAATAGTCTGGGAGCTCATGAAATATTTAAGTCAGTCATTTCACAAAAGGTTTTTTTTTTTTATTTAGTAAATTTGATTTTTATAATAATTAAGTCTACCTACTAGTTTCGGTCGGCTGATTAAACAGTGGTTATACCTACAGCAGCCGAACATGCAAAAAAAAGTCTTTAGTGAATTCCCAAAATTTACATTTGGTTAAACCTTTGCGATGTAGTATAGTTACCTAACAAATTCAATTATAACAAAAAAAATAACCTCTTTTCCTTTTGTCTGTTCCCGAAATTGCCAATTTCTGTGCAAAGTTCTGTCTAAGCTCATATAAAAAAAAAATAAAATATTAGGTACTAAAATAAAATTGATAGAAATTGACAGTTGTTGGAAGTAAACGAACAGACCTATAGTCAACTGGCTGTATATACAGTACACAAATCTAAGGTAATATAGCTGTGTTTGGCAACGTGAAATTTTTTGCAAAATAGCAGCAATTTTCACAAATCGCCACAAATTCTCTAAAATTCGTGTTTGTTAACTCAAAAAAAGTTGCAACGAGAGAGCAAATAATTTCTCCTCCATCCCCTACATAACTTGCAAATTTCTGCTACACAAATTTCTGTGTGCAAGGAGTGTAAAAACTGTCAAATACACCAGCTGTTAGTGTCTGTCATTTGACGTTGGCTAAGAAAAGAATATTAAAAGAAATCATTTCGGTATTCGACATCTTAATTTTAAATCTCATACGGCTGACCGTCTTGTACAAAAAAGTGACATTTAATACAAAAAGTGGTTCAGTCCATTTGTTTATATTTACTTTTTGCAAAGTTTTCCCTCTCTGAGAGTATTTTCTCCTTCTTTCAAAGTTTAACAGACTTTACACATTTCTCTTAAAAAAGATAAGTACCAAACGGACTTTATATTGCGCAGGTTGTCAAAGTTGAAAGTATCAACAAATTAAAAATGGCTCTTTCAACAGTACCCACAGAAACGCAACACGCATAATTAGAAACACCAAAAAAATATTAAAATAAGTCAAGTAAAGGGGCACTCAATTTTTTTCATTGAAACTTAAAAATTGTAGAACCAAGAAAAAATAATTACGCTGAAAATTTATTATACATACCTAGTACCTACACATTAAATCTGAGTAAATTGATTTATTTTATTTTACTACGCAAAACATAAAGGATGATTTTTCTTATCTAATAATTAAAAAATAAATTAATTATTAATTTACTGTTGATTTTCATCATCGTCAAAAAAAAAACAATCGGTGTTTGTTTGTGTTCTTATCTTGCGAACCAAATTTTATCACTGATGTGTTAAGAGTGCAAGATAGTGACAGATACAATAATATTTGTAAATATTTTAAGCTAAATATTGGGTGTGTTTTCATTGGGCGAGTAGATATATTCGCTTTAATTAAAAATGCACTAAGAAACGCGCATTTTCGATGCTTAAGAAAAAACAAACAAATTTCGCCAGCACTTATATACAAAAATCCGCTGATACATTCTCGAAACAATTGTTAGATATCAGCGATGGAAAACTATGCTGTCCATGAAAATACTGGCTGCATAAAATTGCCTAATGATTTCTGCAAAATTGTTGATTCCCAAAATGCTCTCATTGACCGCATATTTCTCAATGTAGGTACGCACACAAATCATTTGTGGTTGGCAGAAAGAGCCATTTTGGCAGCAACAAATGTTGACATCGACGACTTATACTTCAAAATACAGCATTCGTTGACAAGTGACTTGGTATCATACAAATCGATTTATACAGTTTAAGATCAGGCTTGTCAGATTGTGCGATTTATCGCCAAACAGGCGATTTGAAATTTTATTTGGCGACACGGAAATCAGTTTGGCGATATACCCCAAAAAAAGCCGATATTTTTAGTTTTTGGCGATTTAAACTTTTTGAATTAAAATTCTAATATTCCAATATTTTTTATCCCTGTGCTGAAATGCTTTCGACATTTAATGCCTCAGTGTATGAAAAAGATCCAATTGATGAAACGATTGATACATACATTGAATTTATTTAAGAAGACTAATGGCCTTATTTATAAACGTTGTCTAACTTTAGACAACTGTCCAACTTTGGAAAATGTGTTCAAAAACCTTGTTTATTTTTGTCGTGTAGCTGCCTAACTTAGATATAAGAGTAGATTGTCTTAACCGTGAATAATGTGATATTTATTTTTATTAAATAAAGCATATTTCCACCAATTTGAAAATAGTTAGACAGTGTCTAAGTACACAAAAATCTAATAAATACGACTGTAAGTAAACAAAGGAGTATTCTTTTCTTTAATTCTAAGTTTTCGGTTAAATAATTGTAATTAATTTTAATTTTAATTTTAAATTTGGCGATTTTCTGTTTGGCGATTCCGCTTTTTCAAACCTGACAACCCTGTTTGCGATGCCAAGGAATCTATAAATTATCCAATAGAGTTTTTGAACTGAATGGATTATCAGGCATGCCACAATACCTTCTACGACTTAAAGTTGGATCTCCGGTTATTTTACTTCGGAATTTGATCCCACCACCGGCTGTGCAATGACATGCGATTAGTCACTAAAAAATTGATGAAAAACATTTTCGACGCCACCATTTTGAATGGCGAGACGTTACCTTTTTTTTCACACGAACAATATACGTCGCATGTTCTCGCAAGGGGAAAACCATCGAGCTTGTGTTGGCTATAGACGGACTGACAAAAAATATCGTACACAATTACACTTCAAAATTAATATTGAATTTCTTTATTAAGTTAATGAATACCTATACATTGAATTAAGAAAATGAATAGGTGTCTTTTAATTATTATCGGTGGTCATCGTCTACAGGACTCCATTTCTCTATCTGTCATTCTATCCCCACATATCCGATTGATCTTCAACAGAGAATGGAAAGTCATCATACTCGGGCAACATTCAAAGACACTTACCTACAATACATTCGTTATTATTTTTTAGCAACAAAAATATTCACTAGAGAAAACTTATATGGCTGAAAAACGTTTCCCGGGTCAGCTAGTATTTTAATGAAATTTTAGCTATAAACTGTTTTATAGCATTTATAGCTAAGTACCTACATTAAAGCTTTTTTTAAAACTCGATGCAAATGGCAGGACTAAAAGAATTTTTGTTTATATTTTTTATTTTATTTTTCGTAATACTTTCGACAAATTATTTTTTTTTTTAATTTTATTTTTTAACCGAAAGAAGATGAAAAAATATGAGAAAACTAGAGCGATTGGATATAATTCAATTTAAGTGAATTCAACTCCAAAATGCAGGGACGACAGTTGTTGGGCTTATCAGTTAGATGCCCTTCTAAGATGCAAACAATGTACGATGCTTAGCTTACCGAGTCTTAAAAAAATTTACCCGATTTGCCATTCCAGCATAGTTGAGCAACATTAGAAATGAAAAAAGCTTTATGTATTTATGTATGTACATTGAATGTCAAATTTAAATGTTGAAAAACTTTTCTGAACATAGGTACCAACATCATAACTTTCCTAAAAGGGGTCAAATACATGTGGTTTAAAAAATTATTGTTTTGTATTAAATTTTTGTTTCTATTAAATACGCAATTTAATAAGGTTTTTCATATATAGTTTTATGTGACTGTGCAATGATATAATACAAAAAATGTAGTCCGATATTCTAGCTACCTTAGGGTGCACACTTGCGTCATTTTGACACGCGGTGACGCTGCGTGAGTACTGAATGACGCAAAAGCGTCACCGCGCGTCAAAATGATGCAAGTGTGCACCGGGGCTTAATGATCGGATTATTAGAACCGAAGATATAAGCAAGCCAAACCAAACACAATGTACATATCTTTACAATTATTACACCGACTACAAATGTACATATGAACATTTCGCATTTTTTTTCCGACGCGAAGCAAATTTGCCACGATTGTGGTTTTTTATTGCACAAACTCCGCCGCCGCCGGCTTTAGAATACTATATTCCTCTCGCCAATATTGGTGGTTGAAAGTATTTTAATGCTTTTTTTTTAATCAACTTCCTCGTTGAATTAAATTATTTGTCCGATATTTATTTTCATGTTTTTAGTATAAAATTTTGAATGATTTTGAAAATTTTTTACTCTAACACGCCAGTCATTTTTCCTTTAATTATATAATTACTTTAATATTGAAAATCGGATAATTGGATCGAAAGATATAAGTATTTAAGTAAACGCAAATCGGGTATTTTTCGGATTTCGCAAAAATCATCATCAAAAACATACCCATTTTTTTCCTACGAACATTTCTCCTTTTTTTCAGTCCGTTTTATCATCTTCTTCGTTTTCTGTTTCCTCAAACTAGTAACAACAAAGCATGAACGAAATAATTTTGATTATTTTGTTTAGTTTGTTTATTTTTTTTATTTTGTTGATTTTGTTTATTTTGTTTATTCCCCTCAAGTTTCGCCCCCTTTGTCTACTAGGCGTTTCATATTTTTTTGATTTTTTTATATTGTATGCCTCCGTTTAAACATTTTGGAGATTACTTTTAATTTTCCAAGAACAAAAAACTCCAAAAATCTTGGAAAATAGCTGAGTAATTTTAATTAATATTAAATCTAAATCAGAATCAAATTTTTCAGCTTATCAAATAAAAGAATAAACCTATTTACTTGAAAAGATATGGAGGATTCATAATTATATTGATATCTTTTCATATTATATTCTATATTAATGCGGTATACCTGTTTGATTTTATTTTTAGTTTAAGTATAAACCAAACAAATTTTTTAAATGGTAACTAAACAAGCAATAATTTGTATGTATAATATAACCTAAAAGTAACCAATGAAAATAACTTCGGTCATAATCTGTCTATAGATGTTATGAGTTATTTGATTTCTTTACTTTTATAAGTAACTTTACGGTAGAATCAAGGTTACCTTGGGTAAAAATTTTCTCAACATTTTTTTCAAAAATATCTATTAGATTCAAAAATTACATTTTTTCTAAGTAGCTCGTGGCGTAATGGTTAATGCGTTGTACTATTACGCCGAAGATCTTGTTCTTGGGTTCGATTCACGGCCTATGGCACCTAAAAACACAATTTTTTTACACTGGTTACTAGCTCTCCTCCAATATCCCGCAATAGTATCTTTTGTCATGAAAAAGTGCTCCTCACCCTATAGCCGTTCGGATTTAGCAGAAAATTGTAGGTCCCCTCTATTCCTGCCAATAAAATAACACGCACACAGGAATCGTTGAGAATTGTAAGTCACTAGGCCCTGGTTCCTTACAAGCTTTCGCGCCACCCAATTTATTTTTTATTTATAACTCAAAATAAAATTTTTGGTATTTTTTTTTTCACTTGATCATTTTATGATAACTAATTTGTAACACTAGGTAGGTAAAATTTGGATATTTGTTTTTTCCTTTTTGTCAAATCAAAATGAGTTTTGACTTCTTAACAGACACTTAAAATTTTTTAAAATTTGTTTTATTTTAGTCTTTTGACTAAAATAGAAATGTGACAGTTTCTTTATAACCTTTCTGCCATTCTAAAAGTCACTGGGACTGCAAAATTATATTAAAACTAATTTTAAAGAGAGGACAAATTAGTACAGTATCTAATGATACCTACTTCTTGTCTTCTTGATGTTCAGGGAAAGCGTTCGATACATGTATGTAGGTAGTTTGGTATGATGCTTTAATACATACATTTACTTTTAAAACTTAATTTTCAAAATTACTTAATTAAAATAATTCAATTCTTTTTATCTAAAAAGAAATTCAAGGTTCCAATTGATAATTAATTCTCCATGATATTATTTTCAATATTTCGGGAGTGTACCTCAAGGTTCAGTGGCAGTCCCAATCTTGTATACCTAGATAAAATTTTTTTTTATTTATTTATACTATTACTTTTAACATTTCATTTTATAAAATAAAAGTAGTTATTAAGTGTATAGGTTTATCTGCAAGTGATATGTATAATTCCAGTCAGTCAGTTTTAAAACCAGTTTGCTCCAAAATCCACGATCTGTAACTGGAAGTAAAATCTATTGGGAAACCAAGAGTGCATTTCTCAGCACTATAAGACGTAAGACCAATAAGTGTTTTAGTTGATTCTATAATAATTGGACCACTAGAATCCAGCAGCATGTTTTGTTCATGTTCCCTTTGATCCTTCCTTCAGTAAAAGTATTAAATGTTTGCCCATTGGCACAAAGGATTCGGTTTTTGTTTGTTTTTTTTTTTTGTAGCCATTCATGTTCATCATGCTCGCTTTCTTTGAAAACGTAGACAGTTAAAATAATCTCCTGTACAATATTCTGGTCCATTTTTATTAATGGTTTATAAAATACTCCACTTTTCGACTTCAGTAGGTACCCACAATTGGCTTTACCATGCCTGTCAATGGATTGGCCGATCTTTTCAAACCAACCTCTGCCAGGCGTGGGAACAGAAAATTTATTTTCAACATGAAAACGATGTCATTGTCAGATCAACCATAATCTGACAGGATTTGGGACAAAATCTACCAACCGGTTTTGAACAAAGAATTTAGCATCATATGTTATTAGGCTATTGTTAGCTCATTGTCATTTATCGTAAACTCATAATTCTGTTCCAAATTTTAATTGATTTTTCTTGAGGTTATTTCACAGAACTATGTACGTATTTTTTGAAATCTTTTTCACATTCAGCGCATTCTCTCTTATAAAGTCTTTTCAAATGTATACGTAATCTTGGATTCGTTATCATTTGATTGAATGACTAAATTAATTGCATACATTTTGGCTGAACGTTTATTATTTTTATTTTTAAACGTTTTCATTTTCTGCCAAACAAATATTTTGCGCTTGCATACTTTTTGGACTTTCATTTTGAATTTACTTTTAAAAATTAATTGCATTATTTTATAAAAAACAATTGAAAGAACGCGCTCTGTATGCTTTGGATTATTGTGAGTGCACTACACTATGAAAATGTGCCCTCGCCATTACTGTGTGCCTTACTGCCTTCGGGTGCGCGTTTGTCGAAAAGCGCTTGTTTTTTAGGATTAAAAAAAAAAATCAATGCCATGGCTCAACGTGAAAGTGTTTCTTGAAAGAAAACCATTTTATTTTTTAGCCCACCACATATAAATAATACATTATTATACAGGGTGATTGGTATAAGGTTCACCAAAAAGTCAGAGTGGGTAGGTTGGGTTAAGACAAGAAAAAAATCGTCAATTTTGTCAAATTGAACTCATGCCTTAATTAAAAAAGGGGAAATATTTTTTTTTATTATTTTCTAAAAACCGGATGGTATGCAATAAAAAATAAAAAGTGGGAAAATCCATTAATTTAATAAATGACCTGAGCAGGTTAAACTTGGCAAAACCAATAAAAGTGTTTTTCTTAAAAAAAAAGTACTTTTCATTTTTTTTAATTTCTTAAAAACTAAGAAACATTTTAGCATCCGGTTTTCTGTTTTTTATTGAAAATTAATAAGAGTACCTATTGCCCCTCCCGCCTAAACGGGGGGAAATAGACCACCCCTCCTATTAGATTTTTTTCTTGTCTTAACCCAACCTACTCACTCTGAATATTGAATTTAAAAAAATCCATCCACAATAGGATTCCACTTAAGCTTTTATTGGCCATTATCCAAATAGTGTTGTTGTATCTGCCATTATCTATATAAAATCGTACTATACAACGAAGAAATCATGGTTTTTGTGTTGTTGCTCCTGTTGCTCGTTCAGTTGGTCGGTCCAAAATGTTGATGACTTTTGTTTTTCCCGCGCCACCACTACCAGTTACCGCTATTTAAGACAGAGAATGTTTAGACCCATGTATGTTAGGTATGTCAATGCTGATGTTAATGGTCGTCGCTCCAATTTCTTACTACGTTTACATGAGCGGATTCATGGATCGGATTCAATTTGAATCGAAATTTCGAACCAGGTATATGACGATGCCGGATCGAAAGATAGAATTGAAATAGAATAGAAGTAACAATCTTGCTTTTATGAGTGCGTGCGGTACAATACAGAACGGTTCGCATGATATTTGAGTTTTTTCAACCGTCCTTAGTTCCAACATCGTACCCAGTCCACCCTAATATACATAATTTGCAGGTTGTCAAAGTTGAAAGTATAGGAAATTAAAAATGGCTGTTCGAGTGCTCACAAAAACTTGTATAAGTTAATGCAAAAAACCATCCCCACGATCCCAAATAATCATTCCCACAGTTCCACAAAATGCCAAAATGCTGACTACATGTCTGGAAGCAAAAGGAAGACGACACCAAGTGCATTCCTTTACGTACGATGTTGGCGGCTCCTATAGGTTAAGCTAGCTTTAAGTAAATTTAGTTTTTAAGAGTCAGTTGTAATTTTCGATTGAATGAATAAAGAGCTCTTGCTCATAAAAAATTATTTTTTAAATAAATTAAGTAAACAAAAACTTATTTTAGTATATCTCATGATGAGAAGCAACAACAAAAATTGAAATAAGACAAGTACTGGATTCGCCATTTTCTTCGATTTTTTTAGATCCGCAGAACTGAAGAAAAATGAAAACACTAATGATTACTATTAATGTGTGTAGGTATTGTTAATTTTAGTTTTATTCCAAATAAATAATGACATATGTACATATGAAGACTTAAAAATAATCTTATAACTAGTGAAACTTTAAAATGCGATTGAGGTGAGCTACAGAAAAACAGCGTTAATTTTACAATATTTATATAGGTATGTACATTGCTATTAATTATAAAATTACAAAATCATTAATAAAGATAGAAATTAGAAATTATATACATTAGGTATGTATGTACATATATTCTTAGAGACTTTTAATCATACATCACCATATTATATTTATTTATTTACTTTTTTGTTTACTGTTACTGTGGAACAAATAAATTAGAAACGTCAAAGCGCAAGCTTATTGTTGTGTTAGGCAAAATAAAAAAAAAACAAAAATGTACCAAAGAAGTAGTACATTTCTTTCAACGTTAGATTGAGAATAAATCTAATTAAATTAAATTGAAATAAAATTTGAATATCATTGCATACAAATTATTAAAATTTTAAATTTCACATATGATAGGCAACGGTCAACTCTATAAAACACAAATCTGTATACCATACCTACTTTTCTTTTTCGACAGTTTTCACACACTTGTCTGTTATGTTCTGATATAGTTTTTCCTCGTTAAACACAGTCACTGATGGTCAAATGTTTTTGCTATGTTTGCAAAAGGTAAAATGAATTTCGTTAAACTCCAGTTTGCTCTGAAATCCATGATCTGTAGCTGGTTATTCGAGTAAAAACTATCGGGTAGTCAAGAGTGCATTTCTGATCAGCAAAAGACGTAATACCAACAAGTGTTTTAGTTGATTCGGTAACAAGTGGACCACCCGAATCACCTGAACACGTTGATGTTCCCATTTGCCCTTGGGCGCAAATGTTTGACGACCTGACATGTGATCCATAAGATTCGAAACACACCGAGTTAGGCACGGTTTGTAAATAAGCGTACTGGAGCTTCTCGGTAGTTTCTTTCTCTGCATTTTCAAATAAAGTATAAGATATTAAATGAAAATCTACATATCTATAACCTATATTTGTTAAATCTTACCATCGTTTATCAAACCCCAACCTGAAGCAATGACTTTTTCGTTCAAATATTCTGGATAAAGACTAGAACTGGATAGAGCAGGCAATTTGACAATATTAATATTTTTTCCAAGAGTGACTGGAGAAATGTGCAATAGAGATATGTCGTTAATAGCTTCTGTTCTATTCCATCTTTGGTGGATGATGGTTTTTAAAACCTTTACTTTTGTCCCTGATCGCTGATTTGTGCTTCCCAAATAGGCAGTAATTGATTTAGCCCTATATAAAAAATCTTATATAGCATGAAGGTTTTCTTCGTAAACAAAATAATTCTTACCTGTCAGTACAGTGAGCAGCGGTTATAATCCACTCCGGTGAGATCAGAGATCCTCCACACCATTGAAAAGTCAAAAACCTCATCCTTATACTCAGTCCAACTTGGAAATTAAATTGATTAGCCTTGGCAGTCAGGCCGTTAGAGATAAGAATTTTGGGATTATTAAATGGAGAAAAAATTTGATTGACAAATCTTTTGACGTCTTTCCTTAAGTCAAAGCCAGACGTCAAGGCAACCGCAAAAAGAAACACAAAAATCAGGCCTTTCATTATATTTTTCTAGGTATATTCAACTAACTGTTCCCAATTTGTTAATTAAACTAAATGCTATACTCAAGTCCATTGTTAAAGCTTTATATACTAAAAACACAGGTATGTATGTAGGTTTCCGGTCTTCCATATCTTTTTATTGTTATTCTTAAGACTGATAAATTTGATCTTGATTTAGATTTAAAATGTATATACATAGGTATTCAAGTTTCAAGTTTATTTTCCAAGGGTTATATAATTATGACCGCTATACCCAAATTTTTGGTCTTATCTTCTTGTGTTTATTTTGATTTATTGAAAATATATTTACTTCTTTATCAGGTTAAACTTTAAGCTCTATTTCTAAAATTACTACCTTTTGGTTTAACGCCTTAGCAGCCAGAAATATTAGATTGGCAGAGCATTTGTTGCGAATAGAAAACAGGTGTGGAATCCCCAATTCATCGATGCTCTGAGTCACATAATAGCTTCGTTTTATTATCCCTTCCTCTGGATCTAAGATAAGAAATAAGAAATACACTGCATGACTGGATCGTACGAACTTGATCTTGGGGTTCGAGTGGTTGAGAATTTTAAAGATTTTATATTAAAAATTTATATACCTATATTATATAATTAAATAATAATAAAATACCAATAATATAAGTATAATAAATTAGAGAAATGGTAAAAGAAGGATGAAACTCATTTTTTGCTCAAACGCTGTCTGACTGAATTCTTGAAAAAATATAAATGTGTGCAAAACTGCAAAAAAACAAAATTTTAAAAATTTATAGAGTGGTTTCTTAAAAAAATATCTAATTTCTTATAAAGATATAAAATTTAAAATATGAAATAGTAAGTAGGTATGCTATTTTTAAGTATTAAATAGTAAATATACTTAAAATCATAGTTTCAAAAAAAATTAATTAACTTGTTGTCAAAATATTGATTTTTCCAACAAAAAAAAAAAATATTTAAATCTGAAAAAAAATCTGAAAATTGAGAAATAAAAGAACCTCCTGCATATATTTTTTTGATTGAAACCAGTTAAGACGTTAATGAAAATTTAAAAAAACGGTCCTGTGGTAGTCACCTTTAATAAAAGTTCTTGGTAAAATTTTGGTTCACTAGAATGCAGACCTTTACCACAATAATACACGCACATATTTTTTATCAAAATCATTAGAGCATGTAGCATATCCATACTCCATAATTATAACATCCACAAATTCAAATTTCCCGCTTCTAATCACATTCCACAAAATCCCGTTTTTTAAAAGTAAAATAATTCAACTTACCAAAAGAGACAGATAGACAAGTAAAAGTTAAAAATTTCAGGGGAGTTAAAAAGCGAAGGTTGAAGGTGTTGGTCACGCGGTGGATATAATTATTTTAGTTTAGATATCATACCATGTGTTAAGTAGTATTAAGAATAAAGTGAATTAAATATGTATTTATTAAAATGAAAAACTGTGTTTCACTGTAGAAAAATACTACAAGCAGTTTCTGAAATAAATGACATCTTTTGCAACGTCTTTTGTATGGCAGGGCAGGTACTGTTATTTTCGGAGCTAAGAATAAATTTCAATTTCGCTCCCCTATAGGGAATCAACTAAAAATATTAAGCTTAAAGTTTTAATAAAACCATTGATTGAAATATCGAGTTCGATTTTTTTTTTCAAGAATCCAAAACATGCCCTTTAATTTCGATATCACAAGTAAACAACTGAAAACTTAATGGTATCATGCATGGTGAAATTTGGACCCACAATGTTAGGGAGCCCTTATACAGTCCCTTATCTCACGAATTGACGTAAGTGTTTTTTTTTTTTACATTTTATACAAAAACACTTCTTAACTGCCAATAGAATACAATAGAATGCTGAAACTGAAACTGGAGCTGTAACA
The DNA here is from genome assembly GCA_951394125.1 of Epistrophe eligans. Taxonomy (NCBI): domain Eukaryota; kingdom Metazoa; phylum Arthropoda; class Insecta; order Diptera; family Syrphidae; genus Epistrophe; species Epistrophe eligans. The sequence continues at coordinate 30,933,585 of OX596029.1, forward strand.
GCTGTTAAAGAGTGTTGTACGTGCTTGTTTTTATTCGCTCACAATACAGCTGTACAGCTTTTTGTATATTTTAAAGAAAACAAAAAAACAACCACGAGCTTATTTTTCACTTTTTTATTTCTGATATTTTTCTTTTAATTAATAATATTTTTTACGAAAAAAAAAACACAAAAAGCTTAAGTTTTTTTTTGTTTTTTTTTTTTCTTCATGCAAATTTAAAGTTGATGAACTCTTGCAGCACCTACTGCAGTTGCGTTGTGTTGTGTTGTGTTCGTAACATTGAATTTGTGTGTATTGAATATTTTGACAGCTGTTCCAGCTGCAGTTCCAGTTGCAGCTCAGTATCCATTGTGTTCAGGCAGTAAAGGTGTTGGCCGTTAATTAAACTATTTTTTCCTATTGTTTTGTAAACTACAGGATTTCTACATATTTTTAAATTTAATGATCGATTTAATGGTTTCAAGAACAACTGTAGTTAAAAAATCCGTTTTTCCGAGATATTAAAAAAGCAGTTACGTCAGTTCTTGAGATGAGGGACGATATCTACCCCTAAAGAACTATAACCTTTGATCCAAACATTAGAATCGAAGTTATAAGCTTTCTAACTCAACCATATCGGATAATTTGAAGGCTAAAAGAACTCTTCTTCATCGAAGCTCGTCGCGGTTGGCGACGACCAAGCAAAATTTAGTTAAATTTAAGATAACACATAATTTAGTTGATATACTCATTAGATTTGTATTGTTTTATGAATCAATGTATTTGACTTGTCTGGTGAATCTGGAGTAGTTTGATAAGATGTATTTTATCTTATCAAACATACTCAAGATTGACCGGACCATTCCATGCCACTTGTTGCAGTTTACCACCGCCTTTGAAGCCGAGTCAATTCACTTGGGTATATCAATTAAATATGCAATTAAGTGCATTGAAGAAGTCTACAACCTGTATTTATATAAGTTAACAATTGGCTTTATTTTTATGTACATACATATGTTTATATTTTAATTGTTGATTTTGAAGAATTAATAGCCGTGTTTTTTGCAAATCCATATAGAATTGGACGAAAACAACGACATCGGAACAAAGTAATTTGCACGTATGTGAATACAAAAACAACTCCCAGATAATTTATGGGACTTATCATTAGTCGCGATAAAAACTGTTTTACCGGCGGCGCTTATTATCATGTTGCTATCGATAGTTTGTATGGAAACTTCCAACTATCTGAGTCTTCGAATGAAACTATTTTTGTTTTTTTTAAAGGAGATCATTGCCGTGGAATTTATTTTGTTAGCCGATCATTGATTTAAAATTAAGTTCTATGTTTTTAGTTTTATTATTATGAAGGGGAATAATTTTCTGTATGATTTGTATTTTTTTATTTTAATGCGACATGGTTGATTAGTTTTTGTTTTACATGCCTGCCACAAATTTTAAAGGGTAGTGATGGTATTTTGTAGAAGTAGGCGTGTTCGCAATCCCGGGGGGAATTGGAAAACAACGTCGTCGGACTAAATAATCACCATGTTAAATGCAACAGTAAATATAAACCCCTGTTGGCTTAGCTAAACGCAGAGAATTCTCCAGGTTTAACTTAAGCGCACAGAAAAACTATGTTACCATCGTGAATTATATACTTGTTATCGATAGTTTGTATGAAAACTTCTTTTTTTTTCTGTGATGGTGTCGCCCGTGGTCGTTTCTTTCAACCAATTGTCGGGATTCTATAAAAACACACCTAGTCCATATGTCGCTTTTTTTCTCCAATTCCACATGGACTTACAAAAAAACAACGCCTAAAATAGCACAATTGCCGTTGGCTCTGCATCTGGGTTATTTGGAATCTAAGGGTAAATCTGGGTTTTATTCAAAGATCCAAAAATTAGTTTTAACTCTTATGGGTAGATGGCTTTTTAGTTTAACATAATTATGGTAATTTTTTTTTTTCATTGGAAGATCTATATGGGTTGATAGGTATAGTAAAACTCGGTTATAATATATGGTTTGATTGTCTATCCCGCTAACCCTTCCTAACTAATCTTTGGACTTAACTCAAGCGTACAGAATAACTTGTTATCAATATTTTGTATGGAACCTACATTCTTTTTCTTGTGATGGCATCGCTAATCTCCGCGATGAGAAAAAAACGATATGATATGATTATGATGTCAATGGATACGTTCAGAAGCATTACTGGATACGCAGTGATTCGCAGTATTGTTCTCTTCTCTTTTCTTTTCACGACAGATGGGTAGAGAGAAAAGAGAGCCCTGCACTGCGAATCCTGCGAATAACTGCGCGTCCAGATTTGCGGATTCCATAATCGACATGAATGTTATAAGTACTTTCCTTCTTATGAATGAATGTAAAGATTTGAAGTAAAGTTCTAAGTTCGATATCTTTGACATCTTAAGAAATAAGTATTTTCCTTACACAATATTGCGTTCAATGAAAGCAGTTGACTACTATGTAGTCCCCTGTGTCTCTTGAACGTGCCCAATAGCAATTTACTGCTTTGGTGGTCATTTCATTTCCAGGGAGCTTCAGTTGTCGTATATTAGTACCAGAAATGGCGCCCAACGTCAAATTGTGCTCCTTAAACTTACTATATATGTATATGTAGGTGTTTTTTTTTGAAAGCCCGGTGGGAATTGAACAAAAAATAAGACGTCGCCGCCGGTGCTAAATAATTTACATGTTAAATGCAATAATTGCTTTTCGTCTATCGAGCAAAATATATTGCCATTGCTATTGTCAAAGCATATCCATTAGCAATATTCATAAGGCATAAGCAATGACCCAAGCAATTTATTTCCTCAAATATCCCAATGGACCGCTGGATGAGAGTAGCTATATACTGATTATACGGTCCCAGGTCCTCACCCCACACTTCTCTTACCTATGAACACTGTCGTGGTAACGGACACAATCCCCACAATCCAAACAGCGTCATAATGACTTAACGTAATAAGCAACGTACGATTTTAATATCGCGTGTGGGTTTCTGTTTACCATTGAATCAAAATTGAAGTTGAAACTGTCTGTGCGTTATCGAATAATAATCAACTAACTTTACTGATATATTTCCAAAGAACTTAATTCTCATTTTTTTTTTTTTTGTCACCTATCTGTATGCACACACTTCAAACATGAATGGGAAAACCGTTTGGCACTATACAACAAGAGGCAATCAAGTTGTTAATACTAAATCACTGCAACCGAAAATAAAACCTCTACCGCATTAAAACGGATCAATTTTTAAACCTTTAGCAAATATTTGTTGATTAAATAAACTATGGGCATTGGGCACTTAAATTTTAAGGGCATGAAACCAACTATAAAATCCGATCATTGTTTTACAAATTGATCATTATACCAGTAGTTGGTGTTTAGGAAATAACTATCATCAGTTCTGACCATGAAAATCCTTTTTGTTTTATTCTTGGCTGTAGCCTCATCGGTTTGTGCCTTTGATCAGTTATCCGATGAAACTTTCGTTGACATGGAACCCGCAATTCCGGAGTTCTATCCGGAGGCACGTATTACTAATGGTAAGCCGGTCAACATTAACGATTATCCTTACCAAGTTGGTCTAAATGTGAATGGAGGTTGGTGCGGTGGATCATTGATTTCACCAACTTATGTTCTTACTGCTGCTCATTGTGTTGACGGGTAATATAAATAGATATAACTTACTTAAGTTTCCTCAATATAATGATGTTTATTTGTCAGTATTGGAGCTGGAAGCATAAGTGTTTTCTTGGGTAGTGCACAGAGGCAAGGAGGAACTCGTAGGGCTGCCAAACGTACCATCGTTCATTCCGGTTGGAATAGAAACACTCTGCTCAATGACATCGCCTTGATCCAAATCGATGCTGTTAGCTATACGAAATCTATCGTCCCTGTTGCTTTGCCACCCATTTCCAACTCATATTCCACATACGCCGGCAGCTCTGTCATTGCTACAGGATGGGGAAAGACTAGTGATGGTTAAGCCTCTTAGCATAATCATAATGAATTTAGAAAGTATAGATTTTTTTTAAAATTTTCAGCAAGTGGAGTTGCAAGCACTCTTCAAGGTGCCACCATGTCTGTTGTCAGCAATAACGTCTGTTCAAATACATATGGATCAACAATTAAAGCATCGAACATCTGTGTATCTACTACTGGTGGAATTTCTACATGCAACGGTGACTCCGGTGGCCCACTTGTTCTAAAGAGCAACAAGGTTTTGATTGGTCTTACATCATTCGGTTCATCTGCAGGCTGCACTAAAGGCTTGCCAGCTGCTTTCACTCGTGTTACCAGCTATAGGCAATGGATCAAGGAGAAGGCTGGAGTTTAAATAAATTTTTCTATTTATTTCGAATTTCTGTATTATGATGATATTTGATATAAAAATTAAAATAACCAACTAAGCAGCAAAGCATAGAGACACTTTTATCCAGTATTTTTTTCGAAAGATTTTTTTTATAGACGAGTGTAAACCGTTACAAATGTTTGCATCTAAGAAACAACAACAACAACGTCCAAAGATACCCTTATATCCGCTTATTTAGTGTTGATAAACATCCACTCCTAAAAGTTAGGGGAAAAGTATTGGGAAGGTAGAACACATCTATTTTTCTTTTTTGACGTTTAACAACTTTTTCTTAATTTAAATCGTTTTAATGTGAGTTCACTCAACGCATTTTTTGGTTCAGCTTTTTACTTTTAAAAATAATGAGCTCTATCGAGGTTTAAATTCAGAAGAAAATTTTCTCCGATCTCTTCGAAATCGAAGAATTTTCTTCCGAAAAAAATTAACGCGCTTCACCGCAATACGACACAATGCGTAAAGTAAAGAATTTTTGACAGCTGCGCGTTAAATTTCTTCCGACGGCGCACGGTCTCCGATAAGAAATAGTTACGGACAGCGTTGCCGCTGGGCTTCACGAAAGTGTAAAAATTTTTTTTAAAAAACGTAACAAAAGCGAAAAAAATGTAACAAATTGAAAAAAAGAGTTCGATCGAGTCGAATGAAGGTGATTTCAACTCAATTTAGGACGTAGGTGTACAAATAGGTGGAAGTGTTGTTTAAGCCACTTCACACTGATTAAAAAAATGATAAAGTAATATTTTAAAGAAAAAAAAAATTTGGAGAAAAAAGTGTAACAAAAAGAAAAAAAAAGTAACATAGTAACAAATACAAAAAAAATAAGAAAAGTGTAACACTTTTGTTACACTTGTAACATTGTGGCAACGCTGGTTACGGAGGTAAAATGAAACAAAACAGCTGAAAAATAATATGTCAAATGAACGCGATTGTATGCTTAATTTATTGTGTTCCGAAACGGATACCTCGAACGCTATCTAAGCTACGATAGGACTTAACTTTTGTATCGGAATTTCTTCCGAACGGATACCTCGATAGGGCTGATTATAAAACTTTTGTGGGTACTCTTTTTGTATTTATTTAACAACTTTAATAGTTGAATAGTTGGATGCCTGGTTACACGGTAGTTTTACTGATGGGGTTTTCACTGAACACTACGACTAGTCGATGAAAAAAAAAATCATTTTATCCTTCCCTATCTTACGCTTTTAAAATCCATATACATATCTCTCGACTCACACAGTAAAAAGTCTTTCATGCTAAATCCGGGAAAATTTATTAAAACTGGCTTATCGGTGGGTGGAATCAACCCTTGTCGTATTTACGCATTTAAAATGTAATTGGTTAGCAAACATGTCAGATTCACTTCAGTGCGAGGTGCGCTCAGGCAAGGGGGTCTAAATGTTAACAGTCATCTGTCTCTCTCGTTTGCTCCTCCCACAACAAACTTCCAAAGAAATCAAAGAGCAATGGTCGCGTTCGGGGATCAATCCAAAACTGTGACAAAAGAGCTGATGCAACAACAACCCAACGTGTATGAAAATTTTTGGGATAGGTATCTGATAGTTTCCCGAACGCAACGAATCTTCACTACGGGGAAGTGACCAGTGTTGCCACATGAAAATAAAAGAAGTACCTAAAGCAAAGACAAAAAATTCCTACATTTTCTCTACGTCCACAAAATGCATAAAATAAATACAAATAACAAAATTAATACATTTACTTATTAATTAAATTTTGAAAAGAATCAGAAGGCACTGTGTTATTTGGAATCTGACATAAGAAATAAAAAAGGTGGAAATGGATTTCTGAATTAAGGGTTTATGGTAAAATGTTAATAGATAAAATGTTTGCAGTATCTGCGGTACGATTTAAGATTGTGAAAATTATTTTGTTATAAAATTCTAAAAGTACCTACGCTTTCATAAAAAATTCTAATATTTCAAAAATCCTTCTATTTTTCCCTAAAGTGTAGTTTTCAAACTGAAAATTTCTACGTATGGTATCACTGGAAGTGATAGTTGCTTAAATGAAGCATTGGCAACCGGTTTTTTCGATGTTAGTGCATTAAATTCAACATACATTCATAGCAACTCGTGTTTTAATTTTACATTGTCGGACTTGTAAAATGATCACATCAAACATCAGTAGAACTATTTTCAATTTCTCATGACAAACATACTGGCGGATTTTAGATCATTTACACGTTTACAATTTGAAGTCAAAAATGGTGAGAAAATAGAGGTAACTATGAAAACTTGTCAGTCGTGAAAAGCTTCATAACCAAAGAGGAAACTAATACTAAACCAAAAAGTAATCACACCAGTTGTTTTTTTCCACTAGTATTAAAAAATAATTTAAATAAGTTTATGCTCTTTTATTAATGCGATAATGTCATGTGCATTTAGAAAACATGTTTAAACTCCAGTAATGTCTTTAATCCATGATCTATAACTGGAAACACGTGTGAAAGCCGCTGGATAGTTTTGAGTACAACCAGCAGCTGCACCAAATGAAGTTATACCAACAAGAACTCCATACTCAGTTACAAGTGGTCCACCAGAATCTCCTTTGCATGTTGAAGTTCTACTTGGTCCCTCAGTACAAATGTTAGTATCTCTAAAAATGTCATAACGTCTGGAACAAACAGCATTCGGTACGATTCTCAAACGGGCATATTGTAGTTCATCTGATGGATTTGCATCCCCTATATTATATTGCATACATAAGATAAAAATATACTTTAAGTAAAATTCTGTTGCTTATAAGTTTGCAAAAAAAAGACTTACGATCACTTGTAGTTCCCCAACCAGATGCAATAACATATTCGTTTACATAGCTATTATCGGAACCACTTAGGGGTGGCAAATTTACTGGCGCAATATCTGATCCCAAATCGAAAGGCGAAAACTTTAGAAGACAAATATCATTTGCCTTCTTCTCTGGATTCCATTGGCCATGAAGAATCCCTTGGTTAATTAAAACTAATGTGCCAGATAGAAATCTAGTAGATCCCAAAAATGCATACACACTAGATGCTCTAACAAAAAGAAAAGAAAAGTATAATCATGTTTTGATGACTGAAAAGAGTTAGTAAAGTAAGCTACAAGTTGTGCTTCAACTACTATGCGAGTATCAGATATTATGGACTATCTTTGTAGCAACCTTATTAGCTGCGCCGTGAGATAACCAAGGGCGTCTCCGAGTTTGATTTAAATCACGTAAGATTTTATCCAAAGTTTTGACACTAATGAGATGAATCTATACGTGGAAACGTCAAAATTTACTCTCGGATGAAATTTCAACGCCATTTTAAACCGATTTATTACAAAGCCAAAAATTTAAATTTTATCAACGGTTAAATTTTGACGATTCCACATATATTGGTAAATTCATCTACTTAATTATGATATTGTATACGTCACCCTATAAAATCTCTTACCCTTCAATACAGTGAGCAGCAGTTAAGATCCAGCCGGGGGCAATCAAAGATCCTCCACACAAAATAGTGGATTGTCCTTTCTTTATTACAAGACCAACTTGATACTTAAATTGTCCGGGATAGGCTGATTTACCATTAGTAATACGGAATTGCGGTTTGGGAACTTCAACCTTGTTATCATATTTTAACTCAAAAGCACTGCTGATGGTCAGCACAACTGCCAGAAGCAAAACTACTAGAAGGACTCTCATGATGATGGCGAACTATCAACTTATTTTTAATTACTGTTTCATATTTCTTATATACCTCCATTTAATATCTCCAAAGAAGCACTTAGGCAATATGTTTATTTGATCAACTCAAGAGTACATCATAATAAACATACGTCGCTCTTGTCTTATGTAAATTTTAAGGTGATTTTTTTAGGACTTGTACTATTGTGTTTGCTTTCAATTATGTATTATCTTGTTCAATAAGTTATTGTACGTGTAGGTATATCAATTAAATTCAAGTACTTTTGTCTTTGTTGTTAAAAGAGAAATAAAAAAAACCCCCTGGGCCCTGGCGGTGTTCTATTAGACAAAAATATAAGGGATATTCATGTTGCTACATACCTATTTGCACTTTTAATATACCCCAACCCTATAAAACAGAAAAAGAATAAACGGAATAACATTTACACTCCACTTACATATATAAGTATGTATTTGATATCATACCAAATGTCATTCTAATAATCATCCGATGTCTGTCAAAATACAATTTTGGTGGTCGTAAATATAGGAAAGAATCTTACGCGGAGGGTTGTTATCTCTGAAAAATACTGGGCTATCGAATGCACGATCCCGATACTAAACATCATTCTTTAAAGAAAATAATATTTGAAAATATTTCAGTTTTTGATGTGTAAACATAATAGCCGCGTTTTATTATCGCCAATAACCCATATGATTCATCCCGATATGGATTCAAATGAAAACAATATTGTATGCTTATTCCTTTTTTTTCCCTATATTTATTTATTTTTAATGTAGATACTGTCCTTTTTCTTTACATATTCCTTACCATTTAAAAAGTTTGAAAAGCTTTAAAAATCCATCTACTCGCCAAAGTAAAAACTAATTTCTGGATCCAAAAAGGAAACCCAGATTAGAAATCTAGTTCCAATGTTGTTTTTGTATTACATGTTAAAAGATAACCCAGACCCGCAGATAATAAAACGCGGCTAATAGCTCTCTGTATAGCGAAAGGAAATGGAACGCTGGCATTGTGGGTGCAGGGAAATAAGTCCCCAGGAACTACGTCCACTGAGGGACTAAGTTCTCACTTGTGCAGGGAAATAAGTCCCCAGGAACTAAGTCCACTGAGGGATAAAGTTCTCACTTAATGGGAGCGAAATCCACTTTATTAAAGTGGTCTTTGTTTCCATGCAAGTTGAGAAATTCATTACAAAAAACTGTGGGTTTAAGTTCCCTTTGAATGTGAAATAAATTCCGATTTTTATTTGATTATTTTTGAAAACTGAGTTTCGAAATAAAATGATGCTTTTTGATTCAATTTCGAAATTCAGTTTTCGAGTTTTCGAAAATAATCAAAAAAAAAAAAAATAAATTCGGTCTTATTTCATTTTTGAAAACAAAATAACCGCAATTTGGCTTTATTTCGTTACCCGTAATGAAATAATAACAAAAATGAAATGGAAACAAGACCAAATTTAAAAAAAAGATTATTAGTGCCAAATATTACGCTTTTTTCAGAACTGTAAAATTATATGTATATATTATTTTTTTTCTAAAATTTGTTGCTATAAAATTTGCACCCAGCATTACGACGTATAAACAGTGAGGTATGTAAGGGGGGCATGTTGCCCCCTGCAACCCCTCTGCTTCGGCACACTATACACTATACTACACCCAATCTCGCACTTACCCCAAATCCTATAGTGTGCCCAAGCAGTGGGGTTGCAGGCGGCAGCATACCTCTCCTTACATACCTCACTGTTTAAACGTCGTAATGGTGGGTGCTATAGCACTATATTTATGTAAGCAAGCAAAAAAACAAAAATTCCCTTATTTACATCTCTCTTTAATTTTTGTTGTTGGAAATTCATTCCCACTTTATACTTTCGAGTATGTACCTACTAATTTCCCATAAGAAAGTGGAGCTGGTTCTCACTTAATGGGAACAAAGACCACTATAGTAAAGTGGATTTCGTTCCCATTAAGTGTGAACTTAGTCCCTCCCTCAGTGGTCTTAGTTCCTGGTGACTTATTTATTTCCCTGCACCGGCATTGTGGATTGATCGACTCGAGTCAGGTGACATGTCGTTGAATGTTTGAAAGATACCAATTTTACGGATTACTTTAATACCGCATGACAAAAGAAAATCAATCTTACATAGCGAATGGATTGCCATCAAAATTTCTGATGAAAATTTGAATTTACCAAACGAAAACCCCATTAATGTCAGTTGTTAGTTACTCGTTTGTTAAATTTGTGTGAATTTGTTGAAGTGGAACAACAGAATACTTAAAAAGAATAAAATATAGCAAATATTGTGCTAGTCTTGTTTTCCGGATCGCGAATTATCCTACATTAGTAGTGTTTTCTATTTCTGTTTTACTAATCGTAAATATACGATTATACTACGTTTTCAATTAAAGCAGATGAGGTAATTTCGTTGAAAGTTCTCAAATTCATATTTCGGGTAATTTCAATCAAAATTCAGTGAAGACTTTACGAACACACCCAATAAAAAATTATGTTTGCCTTCTTAAAACACAGCGAAATTCAAAAAATTTAAGATTTTAAAAAAATGTCAAACACTATCAAGTATGCAAATCGATGTAAATTCTTTTTTAAATCCTGCAAAATATGGAAGATTTGTTTGACAGAAAAAATTCAATTCTTTTCCAAAAAATTTCAAGATGCAATCGAATCTTTGGTTGAAAGGAATTTCACATTAAAAAGCTTTGATATGTACAATACCTACAATTATAGATTGAAAACGAGAATTGTTGGGAGGAATGTCAAAAAAAAACTCCTTAAATCGTTGACAGGAGGGGTTTGGTTAACTCCCATTACTTCGTATAGGTACTTTTCTCACCTAAAAATTGAAATTTGTTGGCAATTTAGTTCCATCATGTGAAAGGGGACAAATAGGTAATAGGCGATTGACAGGCAATTTAGATTCAAACTGAAATGGGCTGCCACGCTACTTTTGCCTCGTCGCAATGTGTTATTTTTGAAGTAACAATTTGAGGGAATTTTGGATGTCCAAACAAAAAAGTAACAATCAATGAAAAATTATGCAGTGATTCCAGTTTTTATTAATTAAAACCTAAATTTGATTTGGTAGAACTCCTATATCACATTCTTAGTTAACAAGACCGGTCTTGGCATCGATCCAGTCCAAGTAAGAGGTGATGCGGGTGAATACACCTGGCCAGCCGACTTCACAACCCAAAGAGATACCGAATGAGGTAGCTCCGATCAAGATGTTCTCGCCGTTATCTTGGTAGACCAATGGACCGCCAGAGTCACCGTTGCATGTTGAGCGTCCATCCTTTCCGGAGATGCAAATCATGTTGGGTGTGATCATGCCAAGGTAGTAAAGGTTACAGGTTTTTGAGCTAATGACGGTGGTGTCAATGTAGTTCAAAATAGGAGACACAGATGTAGCGGCTGTGTAAATACATGTTATATAAGTTTAAAAAAATTCTATGATAAAAGTTTTTTTTTTTATTGAACTTACAATCGCTGTCCTTGCCCCATCCTGAAGCAACAACGGTATCACCGACATAAGTTGAGTATGTTGCGCTCTTCTTTGGCAATGAAGCTGGCTGGATCAAATCTAAAAGCAATAAGCAACGTTAGAACAGTAGAAACCTACGATCTATTTAAGCGGCCTTTTACCATTGAATTCAACTGCAACAGGCAATTTAATTAAAGCAATGTCATTGGTGATAGTTAACCCATTGTATTCTTCATGAGTAAAGATTCCTGCTTTTGAAACATAGATTCGCTGTTGACCAGGTTCGTTTTTGTCCTTGATGTCAAATGCGCCCAAGTAGACTTCGACTGCATCGGCATCAACTGTGCAATGAGCAGCAGTGAGAACCCAACGGTCCGAAATCAAGGTACCACCACACCATGCCGATTGTCCTCCCATTTGCAAGGAAAGACCTGCTTGGTATGGAAACTGTCCTCGTTTGGCGACTTCACCATTGGTGATGCGACTGCCATTTTCAGGAATAGTGCCAGCCGCGGCGCAAGCAACTAACAAAGCCAAAGCAAATACTACTTTCATTTTGTTTAGAAATTAACTAATTTCGATTTGAATTCGATTCGGGCTTTTATAGTCGAATTTGCAATCAGCATCATATCAATACCGCAAAACATACGATTGGCACCTGACAAGTTTAAGATTTGATCCCGGATGATAAAGTTTTTGGCATGACTTTTGAGTTCTTTATCTTAAGATTGTTCAAATTGTTCGAATCACTTTAAACGTAAATGATTTAGGAATTTAAGTATTTGATATGAAAGCGGATTAATTTAATCAGATCAGTAATTTGTAAATTGAAGTTTAAGAATTTGTTTAACGATAGAGGTACGAGTGCAAGAGAGATGGACTTTGGTTTTTTTCTCAGACGTTTGTAGCTATCAAAGTGTATATAATTAACTTGCGTGAAAATTCTGGAATGTTTTGTAGTGTTTGATATGAAAAATGAAAGCGGATTTAGTTAATCTTTTTGACATGACGTTTTCACTTAAGTCCACTGACCTTAGAATATTGGGCCATATGCAAAAATATGAGTTCAAGTTGTTTTCTCACTTTTCTGAGATCTATCCTGGACTGATAATGCTCGATTTAATGCTGAGAGATCGATCTCAATGTGTTGAGATCCATCCATATCAAAAGCTCTTAAGTTTTGGATCAGCGCAGCGTAAGAATACCGAAACAGCAATATTTAACTTCCAAATTCTGAAAGATTATATGAAATAAAAAGTGTTCGCAACTATTTTAAAATAGCCAAAAAATGTAGTCTTAAAAGCAATAATTTTGCAGTTAAAATAAAGCGATTTTCGTCATGCCGTCAGATGGAACAAAATATTGTTACAATAGGTATAAATCAGAGAATAGTACCTATAGCTTAATAAATATTGCTCCTCAAAACTATTTTTTTTTTATTTTTGTCTGAGAAAATACGTATGAAAATTTTCAATTAATTTATTCAATTATTCATTTATATTTAAAATTTATTTTCACAAAGTTTTTACAGTGCTGCTGTGCCATATATCAAAGTACTGCGAAACTTTTGATTTTCATTCACTTTTTAATTTATAACCAAAAATATTGTAAAAGTTTCAGCTCAATCGAATGGTTAGTTTTTAGCGCATAAGCGAAAAGCCAATTTTGTATATACTTATCTACATAATAAATTAAGCAATATACAAATTTATGTGTTGTGTACCTACATTATATCAGTGTTGAGAAAAAAATTAAAGAAAACATAAACATAATATGTATAGAGGATAGATGAGAGTTTATCAACTCAACAATGCGATTTAGCAAATATATTATGTAAAATATATTGCCAGCCGAAAGTTTTGTCGTCATTCACAATGTTTCGTGTTTATTTTAGCGAGCCTTATAAATCTTCCAATAATATTTAATACTATTTTAAAACAATTCGCACACAACATAAGAAATTCTTATAAATATATAGGACAGTTAACTACGATTATATGAAGAATTTAATCGGGATTTAGGTCCCCTTGTAAACCTGGATCGAGTTAAATTTGGATTACTCCATCCGATATTCCGATCCAACTCGAAGAGATAAATTGAATCGAAAATATAATGGTCTTATTTATGACTTTAGACAACTGTCCAACTTTTGAAAATGTGTTCAAAAACCTAGTTTATTGTTGTCTTATAGCTGCCTAACTTAGACACAAGAGTAGATTGTCTTAACCGTGAATGATGTGATATTTATTTTTATTAAATAAAGCATATTTTTACACCAATTTGAAAATAGTTAGACAGTGTCTAAGTAGACAAAAATTTAATAAATATGACTGTAAATGTTTACATAGATCGAAGAATTGAAAAATCGAGATTTCAGCTGCTTGTGTGTATTTTAAATTACTTAAGAATTAAGATAAAACTATAATAGTCGTAGGCAAATGCCAAAACCAAACAAAAAGTTACTTTTACTTTTAAAACGTCAAATTTATGCACAATTCATCCATAATCAGAAATACCACTCAAACAAAAAATCCCAAACCTTCTCTGCAAGTCGATAATTAGCTAGCTATTTTGTCATAAGAAATTAGAAGGGATTTGTGAAACATTTTTCGTCGGCGCACTGCTTAAGTTTTTTTGTTCTGTTTCACATGACCACATATATACACGAAATGAAATTTTTTTTAAATAACACAGTCGTATTTATTAGATTTCCTTAGAACACTCTTGGACAGTTGTCCAGCTGGCCATTGTCTAAATAGTTGGACATCTTCTTATTTATAAACGCATTCCAACAGTGGCCTACAAATGTTCTCATACACTCACATCCCTGTAATATGTCAATTTCGTGAGCATTTGGATACGTTCAATGAACATTTCGTTCATTTGAAGATTATTTTTCAATTTTTTGTTCGTTGAACGTACCCACTTTAGAATAGGTTTGGACAACCAATTTCAGTGTCTAAGTTAGACACTCGATGGAATATGATTATAAATATGGTTTTGGACTTGGATAGCTGTCCAAAGTTAAGCATACTTTGGAATGGGTTTATAAATATGACTGACAGAGTGTAAACAAATCGGTTTTGGAGTGTGAAACGTTTGAATATTATAAAAATCTTTGCTACATTCAGCAATTTGCAGAAACCTCTCAGCTCATACTATAGGTACTCATGGAGCGGTCGGTGAATGCTCTTTACTCCCGAAAGAAAAGTTAACGAAAATTGGACGAAAACTTCAATTATGGGCACATCATATGAATTTATTTATATTCGTTTTGTTTTGAACGACCACGTACGTCGCGTCGCCTTTCGTCTTATATAGTTCTATTTTTACTCTGTACTGTGCATTTCACTTCGATTCTACTTCAGTTCTTCGTTCTGTAACTATCGCATCCATAGAATTGGTCGAGAAACGTTGAAAAATGGAACAAAATTAATATAATTTGTTTCTAATTTTCATCACGACTAAGACTGCGAATTTTAAGCTTCAATTCCTTTTTGCTTTCCTTTCGGTTGCAAGAATGCTTTTAAACATTGCTGATTGCTGAAATCTCCGAGATCTCATTTTCCTGGACACGCCTATTTTATCGATGCGATATGGATCAAAATTTCTATTCCAATTGTATTCGCTCATATAAACATAGTACCTATGTAAGAGGTTACATTTTTACAATGAAACTTTGATCCTGTTTGGAAGTAACTTTTTTTATGAAACATCCTACTGTACATTTATCTTTATCTATAAATAAGTAGAGGTATCTAATGTCTCTAAATTAATTTTTTCAACTTTATCATCATCCACCAAATAAGTACCTACATAATATAAGCTAAGTACGTACAAAGATATCTGCTTTTAACTTATCTACAACTACAACCTAATAAAACTTTGGTTTATTACAATCAATTTAAAATCGATTTTGAATTAACTTGATTTAAGTATGTATGTACATATACTATATAGATTATAGAAATGTCAGATTAATCTTTATAATATTTCAATTGACAAGTAAGAAGATAAAGTTTTGTCAAGTGTGTTTTTCCTTATCTAGTAAGTAATTTTATTTTGGGTAGGTAAATTCATAACATAAAATATGTACTGTAAAAACCACTTAAGTGAAAACCCGCTTACCTGTAACATATTTTTAGTAAAATTATATATTTTTCGATTAAAAAACTCTCTTAAAGCCAAGTATACAGTTCCTCTTCCAAAAAAAAAAAAATACATGTATTTACTTCTTATGGGAGTGATTTTATCGCAAACACATTTTTTTGACGTTTAAAATTTTATTATCGAACTGTGAGCCAAACCTGTTGAAAAAAAATTTATATTCACCACGGATACTTTTTCGCGCAAAACAATGTTGGTGACATTGTATTGCAAAAAAAAGAATATAATTTCCGTTTTGAATTGGTTTTGATTGTTCGGCTTGTCGGTAGTGTTTTTTTTAAATAATTGTTTTGATATTCGACTGTTTTTTTTTTACTTGTTTCACCACACACATTTTTCTTGTGGAAAAAGAGGTTTTTTTCAACGCCATTTTTTTTTTCGTTGAAAAGAACTGTATGTATATACTAGGCTTTAAGTGAAAAGAAAATTGAATCGAACAAAACAAAATATTTGATGAACGCTTTTACTTCTTCTTTAAGTTTCACCTCTACCATTTTCACCACAAAAATGACATTTGAATTTCTGATAGGCATGTCACATCCATTTTATTAAGTCTATCTATTATCTATTTTATTTGGATTTTTTCTAAGCAACTCCAAAAGATAAATAATTCAATTTTTTGTAGCTTTAAATTTCTGCTTAATGCAATTTTGATTGAAATATTTTTCTCACTTATCCGGACTCCGCTTAATTGTTTTTTTTAAGTGAACGAAATACTGTGACATTCATTTTGAAGCGGCTTTTACTGTATTTGCTTTGCGCAACACCAGCTGATGGTGATGCAACGCATCGTTTACTATAAAGCGCACAGAGAACGTCATCGAAGATCGAAACCATTTGGATTGTTCAAAAACGACATTTTGCCCGCAGGATTATTGATTGATATTTATGTTTCTAACCAGCGAATGATAGTGCCTGCTATTGCCGATTGCAAGGTGGGGACACACGCACAGATGGATCAATATAGGTGCTTATTTGAAAAGATTACACCACATTCGACAACAACTAAAAACATTTTTACCAAATAATATCTCTTCTCCAATAAAATACAACACACACTAAAAAATGAAATACAAAAAAACATTCCCTATTATTTTAGGACGAAACTACAGAAATGTCAGTTTTATTAGGGGTGGTGCATTAAAAACTGATTTAACACAATTCGCGCGACGCGACTGCAAGAAAAACGTTGCCACTTTCAAAATTAATCTTTTTTATATAAATTATTTTTATCTTTTTCAAGACTTTCAAATTTTTTATATAAATTTATATAACTAAATTTTCTTCAATTAAATTAAATTTAGTAAAACAAAAAAATAACATGTCAAACGAAATTGCTTGCCTAAAAATAGAAAAGAATGTTTTAGAATGAATGCTATGACTGCTTTTAAACTCTGCAATTACCCCCTGCAATTTTTAAGCATGTAGGCGGGGGACGTATGCGGTGTCCGGAGTAAACAAAGTTGCAGAGGTTGAAATAATTGCAGAGTTATCGCTCTTTCTTCTTTGTGATTTTTCTTATTGTTTGAGACATAAGCGGAGTAAAGAGTGTAGAGATATATTTCCTTCTCATTTAATGAAAATTGCAGCTATTAAAATTGTCAGCGTTTAAATGGATGCTGCAATCGGAAAGAAACTTAAAAGAGAATTGCGGATAAAAATTGCAGTCGTCTAAAAGCAGTCTATTATTGCTATTGTTTATTTTTTATTAATTTTTTGATGCACACAAAATTTTAGTATCAATTTGGTGTTTGTTTACTTTGCCAATTTCAATTCAATTTAATTTTTTTATCTGAACTTTGACAGAACTTTAGACTAAAATTAGTAGAAATATTTAGTTTTGGGAAGTAAGAGAACAGAGGTAATATGGTGTACAGAATAGTAGAAAATTCAGTATACCTATATAATATGTTCGTTCCTATTCATACATACCACTATATGTAGGTACCTGTTCTACAAAAAAAACATTTTGCATTTTGTCGTCCGATTGAGCAAAATACAGCAAAAACTTTTGAGAGGAAAAAGTTTTTAAATTAATATTATTTGATCAGTTAAAGTTCACATTCAGGCCTTATACCTAACCCTTTTTTTAAATTCTTGGATTCATGAAAGAATTTTTGTTTTGTGAGTGAGTGAGAGATGTATGGATTTTAAGGGATTTAGATGGGACCATCAGTAAAAAGATCCGGCTCTAAGTAAGTAAGTAATTCTTTTTTATTAAACATTGGTTCATTACATAATTTTTAAATTAATTACGAATTTTAACGCTTTGGCTTAGCCGTCAGCTCAATAAGTCACATGTATAGGATAGCACAAAAAGTGGACCCTAAATGTTCGACCCTATCGGAAAGTGCAATTTTTTAAGCTTCAAATTTAATTTTACTGATTTAAAGTTTGCAATTTAGAAGAGACAACCAAAGACCACCAGTCTTGAACCCGTTTAGCAAAGTTATTGAAACATAGAAATCCTTTGCCATCTTATAATTACCATAACAACTGATTGACACGATTGATATACCTATACAATCATAATCTTCTATAGATTAAAAGAAATTATCATGCAATATAAAATCTATAAACCTTTGAATTTTAATTTTACATTATATTATCTATAGACTTGATATTAATTCTGATTGTAAATTAGACTATAAAAGCCCGAATCGAATTCAAATCGAAATCAGTTAATTTCTAAACAAAATGAAAGTAGTATTTGCTTTGGCTTTGTTGGTTGCTTGCGCAGCAGCCGGCACTATTCCTGAAAATGGCAGTCGCATCACCAATGGTGAAGTCGCCAAACGAGGACAGTTTCCATACCAAGCAGGTCTTTCCTTGCAAATGGGAGGACAATCGGCATGGTGTGGTGGTACCTTGATTTCGGACCGTTGGGTTCTCACTGCTGCTCATTGCACAGTTGATGCCGATGCAGTGGAAGTCTACTTGGGCGCATTTGACATCAAGGACAAAAACGAACCTGGCCAACAGCGAATCTATGTTTCAAAAGCAGGAATCTTTACTCATGAAGATTACGATAGTTCAACTATCACCAACGATATTGCTTTAATAAAATTGCCTTTTGCAGTTGAATTCAATGGTAAGAGCCCGTTTAAGGAGATCGTAGGTTTCTACTGTTCTAACGTTCTTTATTGCTTTTAGATTTGATCCAGCCAGCTTCGTTGCCAAAGAAGAGCGCAGCATACACAACTTATGTCGGCGATACCGTTGTTGCTTCAGGATGGGGCAAGGACAGTGATTGTAAGTTTAATAAAAAAAAAGCCTTTTATCATAGAATTTACTTATGTACATATATAACATGTATTTCAACAGCCGCCACTTCTGTTTCACCTATTTTGAACTACATTGACACCATTGTCATCAGCTCAAAGACCTGCAACAATTACTACCTTGGTATGATCACACCCAACATGATTTGCATCTCTGGAAAGGATGGACGCTCAACATGCAATGGTGACTCTGGTGGTCCATTGATCTACCAAGATAATGGCGAGAACATCTTGATCGGAGCTACTTCATTCGGTATCTCTTTGGGTTGTGAAGTTGGCTGGCCAGGTGTATTCACCCGCATCACCTCTTATTTGGACTGGATTGATGCTAAGACCGGTTTGGTTAACTAAAAGCTACCATAAAAAAAAATCCTTACAAACTACATTAATTAATTAATTGTAGAAGTAAATCTAGGTATTGTTTTAAAAGGCCTTCGATAAAGTGGTCGAAAATTGAGCTTGCTTCCAGATTGCGCTACATTTTAGCTAGCTGCAATGCCCATCATATGCCCAAACTCACACTCATCTATCTTTTCAATAAAACCAACACTTTGACTATTAACATTTTTTTGTATGCGAGTTTTATTTCAATTTTAACTTTAAAGTTATAACTTGATATATTTCTTGTAATAATTGTATTTCTTAAATATTTGTTTACATTATTTAATATTTTTGTATTGATATTAGTTTGAGTATAGAAATAGGTTTTTTGTAGTGGCATGCGAGTTCTCCAAAACAAGAGGGATGTAATATATAAAATTAACATTTTTCAAATAAAGAGAGAAGACAAAAATGCAGGGACCTTCATTATAGGAGGATTATAGGGCGTGCTACAATGCAGATGCAGATATATGTTGGATTTACATTCATCTTCATATGCAGATTTGAAGAAAAGTAGAGCCGGACAGATTCATGCCACAACACGAATGTGTGCAAGAAAGATGAACATGTTGGTCTTTATATCTGCATTATGGCGCTTTCTATAATCTTCCTATAATGAAGATCTCTGCATTTTGGTCTCTCTATTCAACAAATGTGCATTTTATATCTTACATATCTATTATTTTTTTTTGCAGAACTCGCATGAAGATGAATCCACTAATAATGACCAACATGTTCATTGTTCATATCTCTTTCACACATTCGTATTTTTGGTATGAATCTGTCCCGCTCTACTTTTCTTCAAATCTGCAGATGAAGATGATGATGATGATAATAATTATAACAAGAACCAGAGAATTCTCCGGGCTTAACTTAAGCACACAGAAAAACTGTGTTACCGGCGTGAATTATATACTTTTTTTTCGATAGTTTGTATGAAAACTCCATTTTGTTTCTGTGATGTTGTAGCTTATCCCTGTTGTCGTTTTTTTTTCGTGCAATTATCCCCGGGCTTGCCAAAAAATATGGCTATTTATACGACAATGTTAGAATAGCCCAATAGTGTCTTACATGTTCTTCTTGCCATGAAAAAGAGTGCATATTATTTTTTTTGTTTATGAGAACACTAGAAATTGATTTCGCAAGTTTACATTTCTGAGATATCGTACATATATTTTCTCAAATCTCAAAAAAATAAGCGAGGTGCCTCAAGAAAATTTTTCATTTTTGTTGTCAAATACCTACGAAAAAAAAATGAATCCCCTTTCACACGAGGAAACAAGTTGTTGGAGATTTTGTTGACGTTTTCTTTTAATTTCCTGTGTGTGTAAAGAGGAAATGCCAAAAAATCTTCTCTAATCTCAGTTACATTCCGCGCGTTCAATGCATGACAGTTTGCATCTGAAAATTCAGATTTCTGAATTTTTCAAGCTATTGATTGGTCAGCTGTCAGATGACTTTAAAAGTAATCTAACTTTTTATGACAGCTGCCCAATCAGAAACTAGAAAAATTCAAAAATCTGAATTTTTTAGATATAAAATGTCATTTATTGAACGCGCGGATTAACAGGATTCCTCAGTTTTGCTGTCAAAAATCCGAGGAAAAAAATCTTGGATTCGCTTGCTTTAAAAAGTCAATGCTCATTATTTATGTTCCAGCTTACGAGTGTATATTTGCATAATGTGCATACGTGTTTTTTTTTTTAAATTGATATATTTAGATTGACGCCAGACCTTCTCTTGTAAAACCAAACGAAAACCAAATCGAGACTTCAACTCAAGATAATTATAATCAACCTACATAACTTTAACTTGACTTGTCCATGCTTAATGTAAACGCAGTATTATGTGACTTTCCCAAATTTGCGTCGAAAATCTGAAATTCTAAACAGCTTGCAGCTTTGAGCTGTCAGCTTTCTTCATTAGATTTGATTTGATTTTTAAATTTATCACAGTTGCTGTATCTACAGACGAAAACAACAATGATTTTTAAATTATTTTTCGTAAAAATTCGGAAGTTGTTTATTGTTTAATCATTACAGTTTAAACTGTTAGTCCATTGCATGCATTTGTACGTAGTATGGTGTGTTCCATTGGGTAGTTCCCAGTAGATGATGAAAGAAACGCTTTAATTTTGTAACTGTAAGAGTAGGTAAAATCTATAAATGTATGTACATATAATTATAATTTTTTTTGTTGTATTTGTATTTTATTTAAGATAAGAGAAACATCAACATCGCTTGCCTGGATACAGTTTGTAACTACAAATTATTGAAGTGCTTTCAGCTGATTTGACTAGATACACAAAGTAGAAGTAGTTGACTGCAGACAGAAGTACTTCTCAGTAGATGCTGTAGTCCAAAGGAACACGCATAATAACTAATACCTTTAATAAAATTATAGGGACATTCCATGCAATGCCGTAATGTGGTTGTAAATTGCGTAAACCTGTCAAATTTGTGTGACATTTGACAGTTTTACGCAGTTAACCACGTTTACGAGAACTTTACGACGTTGTATGAATACCCCTTATGTTTTTTGCAGGTTGCATAAAATAAAGGTTATAAATATGTAGTTTATTTCTTTTAGAATCAAATGCATGGGTTAACATCAATATTCAAAATTTAAAACCACAGTGTGCATGCATAACAGCAAGTTCGTGTGATGCAGTCGATTATTTTATTTTTACACAATTCAATCTCCACGTAAAATAACGCTTATCAAATGAACAAAATACAAAAGTTATCAGGTAGGTATGTATGTACCTACATAATTAGCATTCTGTCTCCATTTTGATGATTAAACATAAATAAATACCTCAACTTATTTAGTGGGTTAAGGTTGATGAGGTACAATTAAAAATGCAATCCACTCAGTAATTTGCTTTAAAAAGGTTTTTTTATGCCTCTAATGAATTTACCTAATTATAATCACTAGGAAAAAAATTTACCTACGCCATGTACCTACCTATGCCCTACTTTTTTTAATTTTTTTTATGACGAGGACACAGGTAGAATCACGCATAAGAAAAAAAGTGCGAGCACCGGGACTCGAGGTAAAGATTTGTGTAAACATCCGCTATTTATCTTACGGAATAGATAAAAATCGCGTTGGCAAAAATTAGGAATCGTCATATAAAATCCCCCCAAAATTCTCAAATAATAGTCACTCATTTCACTTAATGGCTAAAAATGATCGATCAGAAACGGCAGCGTTTTATTTTGTTTTCTTATACCGAAAGCTAATTTGTTTACACATCAAAAACGACCAAACAAAATTTAATTCAAATTTCAACTGAAATATTTTCAAATTATTCTCTCTCCGGATCGTGCATTCGATAACCCAGTATTTTCAGAGACAACAACCAACAACTTCCAGTTCATTTACCTATATATTATATGTGTATGTATATGTCTAAAGCCCGTCTTTCTCTATCTCTTGAGTAGACTGTAATAGCTCGTTTACACTTTCGTTTTACTGAAATCGTGTTTACATGAAAAAAAAAAAACAATCTCATTCACACAATTAAAAGTCTTTCATGTTGAATTCGAGAATATAACTTGTTTGTATCTGGTGCATCGGTAGATTTTAGATGAAACCTATACCCTTGTCGTTTTTACGTACATAAAATCTACCTGGCTCACTGAATGCGCCTTTCATCCGCATCCGCATCCAAACGAATGTGTAAATAGGTACTAATACACATTCCAGTCATTTAACTGAAAAGCGCATCCAGTGAGACAGGTAAATTTTATATGTGCGTAAAAACGAGAAGGCGAGATTAGATTCCAGAAAAGAACTAGTTCTATATAATGTATATCTGACAGTCATACTCACTCAACTCATAACATAAGGCAGACACAGCTCCTGAGCAAGAGTAGAGTAGTCACATCATAATCTAGAGTTAGCCAAGTGGCATAGAATATAGAAACAAAATTACAATTGTAAAGACTAAAGAACTTTATAGCTGCAGCTGCATTTTAATACTTTAAAAAAGAAAACGAAAATGTACTGTACACATCGTTTCGTTTGTAAACCTTTTATTAAATCAATTTAATTGCAATTCAGCTGCTGCACAACAAATGAGCCCGTTGCATTAAGTTAAAGTTAAATTAAATATAAAATTTAATGAAACAACTTTGAGTGAAAATAATTTAATAATTTCAAAGAAAAGTGTCATGTATAAAATATGATAAAGACATTTTCGAATGTGTATAACGTTTTTCAATCAATCGCCAATTCGCTTTATGTGAACGCCATTTTGTTTCTCCCATTTGTTCGTTAATGACTAGCCGCACTTGGATTTTTTGCTTTTTCCATTTCGAATATGGGTGTTTTTGTTTTACGCAGCGGTAGTAATCGAACAAAAAAAATAGAAGAAAATAAATAAAATCAAATAGCTACAGTATTTAAAGAAAAAAAAAATAAATACTAGACTTAAAATGGCAACTAGAAGTAATGAAAATGTGATTGTAATTGGTGATGAAAGTGACGAAGAAAATATTATAATTATTAATGATAGTGAGGGAGATTGCCCATGTCCGTCGAGTTCAATTTCATCTGAAACTAATCTGCCAAAACATACAGAAAGTGGTAAGTAATTTTTTCCATAAAATGGCAGCAGCAATTATTTGGCAATGTTTTCTTCTATTCTCACAATTTTTCTTGTCTAGACGTTTTCCCAGAAGCTGCAATCGAATGCCCAATTTGCCTACAAACATGTATACATCCTGCCAGACTCCCTTGTGGTCATATTTTCTGCTTCCTCTGTGTGAAAGTAAGTACCTACTCAATACATACATACATATATAAATAATATGCATTTGATCGCTTTTTGTTAAATTATAGAAGATGAAAGTTGGTATGAGAAAAAAAACGACCTAGTATCATCATAAGTCTACCTACCTACCATCGATTTTTTTGTTGTTTTTAATTTTGAAGTTCAATTATCACACACACGAAAATTTAGAAGACGGAAGTAAAGTAGCATTGGTTCCGAAATACCTATGTGCCTACTGCTGCTGCTAGGGTACCCTTCAAATGTGAATTTATTAATTTTCAATTTCGAACAGTTCCGGATTCTGCCAAATGATACGCTGCTATTTTTTTTTATCTTAAATTAAACTAGAAGGTATCGCCTTTGGTCGAAATTCGACCACCTGTATTTATGTATATTTTAATCCGGGTAGGTATTTGTTATTGTAGACGTTTTGTATGGGGTATCCATGATTTTACATTGTCTATTTTTACACGCAAGTAGTCGACTGATTCACATACCTACCCTCTTCTGATGGCACTTCTTATTAATATTAGCTTTCAAATGGTATTTTATCCATTGTCGGGCGTTCGGTTTAAGTAGGTATAGTCAAAAGGAATAAAATATGTAGATTTGATTGAGTTTAGGTACCTAATTAAATTTAGGTACATAATAATAAAAATCCTATACAGTCAATACGTCACTTCAACCACTTTCCACCAATAAAATGAATAAAATAAAAAAAAATAGTCATGTCGACAAGTTAAATTTTTTTGCTTAAATTTGATAAAGGAAGTGTATCTTTTTAAAAATTTTCATTGTTTGTCACGCTTTTTAAATTCTGTGTGCTGTGGAATTAAAAAAGGACTGTTTTTATTAATTTTTCGCAGTTTAAATCCAGATTTTTTATAAGCCATTTTGTGACAAAGTTCGATCATTAAGAGATTTTTTTAATTTTCTCTTATACCAACTTTCTAATATCTTAAGTTTTTTTATTATAATATTCTTTTAGGGTGTTGCATACAAAAATCGTCGTTGTGCAATGTGTAGACGTGAAATACCACCAGAGTTCCTAGACCATCCACAACTCGTAAACGGAATACAGGATATTTGTAAAACAAAAACCACCGAAGATGGCTATCAATGGTTTTATGAAGGTCGAAATGGTAAGTGCATTATCTATAATAATTTTTTTTTCATTTAAAAATAAAACACAAACATAATACGTACAACACACAGGGGGATGGTGGGCCTATGAATCCCGATACATTGTTGAAATTGAAGAGGCATATCAAGCCTCTCGCTTAAAAAAATATGATATTCTCATATGTGGTTCAATGTATACACTTGATTTCGTCGAAATGAAACAATTCGTCAAAGAATTTCCCAATCGAAAGAGAAAAATCCTACGTGCAAAAAATTATCCTTCTAAAGGCGTTGCCGGAATTTCGAAGCCTTATTAAAATTTTAAAATTATAATCGAGTTTTAACAGAATAACTCTGAATTATTATTAAAATTAAGTATTTTAATTACTCAAGATGTTTTAAGAATCGTTAAAAATGTGGAATAATGTTGGATGTTATCAAGTTCTTAAAAAAAAAAAAAAAAAAAAAAACAATTAACATAAAATAATGATTAATGTATAAATAATATCTATTTTTGTGACTTAGTGGAATATGTTTTTTATTTTCTGAAAACAACATGCAAACGTTGAGTTTTCTTTTCAAGTTTCAGCTACAGTTAAGGGGCATTTATACCCTAAGGACTGTAGAGACTTTAGTCCTAGGTAGCAATTTTTTTTTCAAAGTTTAATAATATTCAACAACGCTGTAAAAGTTTTTCTTCCTAGTGAAGTCACAGTTATTTTAATATCTACAAATACTAACTCAATCTTCTTTTGAGTAAAATACAAATTAATGATGTATCATTTCGTCTGTGCATTTATTTCCGTTTTTTTAAGGCATCTTTATTTAGACCTTCTTAACTAAAATAATAGTTACTTTAGTTCATATTTGAATTTAGTGCATAGGTATAAAAGCTTGGGAAAATTAAAGTCTGATTTCGGTACCAAAAAATGCGTAACAAAGCAATTTTAACTCAACTTCAAAATTATGTTGATTTATGTAAAATAATAGAAAGAAAGATATGATCCTGATCCTGTTCCACATTCGTAGTTAATGAAACACATCTAATGTGCATTGTGTATTTTAGCTCTACTCTGCTATGAGATCCGATCGAATTTTTCGATTCACGTGCATTGTTTATTTAAATTTGTCACAAATTATTCTTTAATCTTTCGAGTAATTAGTTTTGAAGTTCTGGAGAGAATCTAATTGTTAAAATTTTATTTTTATATAAATAAAATGCATGACTAGAGCGGTTTTTTAAAAAAAATAATTTTTATATATAAAATTTTGAAAACATACGCCATTTTTAAGAACTTATTAAAGCGGAGTTAAAAAATTAATTTTGAAAAAAAAATCAACTTCCTATTTTCGAAATATCGAATTTTCAAAATTAATTTTGATTTTTTTTTTTTTATCCAAAATTTGTTTTTTTTTTTTTTTTTGAAAATTTTGATATGCAATATTATTTCGCTCATGTGCGAAAAATTTCATTGAAATTGCTTGAACACATAATAAGATAGTCGAAAACCAAAAAAATGGTTCTATGTGGTTCTATGAGAGATACCATTTTTAGTCGATAGATAAAATTTTCTTTTCAATAATATGATAGATCGTACTTACATATGTATATTAGCTCACATAAAAATTTTAAACAAAATCATAAGTGTCGTTTTCGAGAAAAATGAGGTTTTCCATAGCGGTTTTATAACATTTGTATGGAAGGTACCGTTATTTTTGATTATAAGAATTATTTGTATTTAAAATCTGCTAGATAATGTCAAAAAACTGCTAAATGCCAAGTTTTACAAAAATCGACCAAGTCGTTTTTGAATTATTAAGTGCTCAAAAAAATTTTTAAACTTTTTTTAAAAATCAAAAAAAAAAAAAAAAATTGGTATTGTATTGCATTTAAAAAAAAATATTACTTTTTGAAAAGTTCTCTATAAAAAAAATTCATCTAATTCAGTTGAAACCAGGGTTGCAATTTTTTGAATTAAAAAATCATTAGTCATAAGTCTGTAGATGACTTGTGAATTAAAAAAATTTAATTCATAAGTTAGTTAGTGACTTATGACTTAAATAAGTACATATGTACTTCGAAACTTTTGGTACCTGCCTAGATTTTGAATTTAAATCATAAAATAATCATGCTAGCTTATAAGTTTTCCAATTCGTAATTTTTCTAATCAGAATTCACCCATTAGCTTATGAATTAAATTTTTTTTAATTCATAAGTCACTCACCAGCTTTTGATTTAATTTTTTTTTAATTCATAAGTCACTAACTAACTTAGAAATTAAATCTTTTTTAATTTTGCAACTCTGGTTGAAACATTTTTGAGAAAATCGAAAATCTATGGGAGGTACCATTTATAACCAATTTTGTAAAAAAAATTACTGGATTTTTTTTTTTTTAAGTTGTGGGCACGTTTTTGAGAAAAATAAGATTTTCATTTTTTGCTAAAAAAAAATGTACGGCAGCTACCGTTATTTTTGGTCCTAAAAAAATGAAAAAAAAAAAATACGTGTAGGGGAATTCCCAAAAAACTCTAGGTACCAAGTTAAAAGAAATTCGATCCACCCGTTTTGGCTACAGCCGAAAGGACAGAGACAGACAGAATTGCGAGACCCACTTTTTTCGACTTCGCTATCATCGTAATGTCAACTTTGATTAAATATCTCGAGTTCGATATTTTTTACGAATCCATAACTTGCCATAGAACCTACCTTTATATCGAAAATTAAAATTGTTTATGGTGAAAATCTTTTATGATTTATAACAGAAAATTCGTAGCAGAATAACAAATTTTGCAGAATAGGCCTAATTGCTTATTTTTTGGTTATTCACGTATATTTATTTTTTTGCATTCTTTGCATTGCATTCAATGTCAATAGTTTTCTTAATAAACATGTACCTTGAGTATGATTTTAAAAAAATCAAGAAAACATTTGTGGAGTTATGACCTACTTCCTTTTTAAAATTATGAAATATTTACCTATTTTTTGTGGACTTCTGGCTCAGGAGGTTGGGTTATAAGTCCACAATTGATTTGTGGACTTGTAACCCACCCAAGTGGGTCGAAATAGTGGATTTTTGGCTTGTTGGCTTATGACACTGCGCCGTATGTGTTGGAATGACTATGTCAATCAAATTGTTGGGAAAGCTTATGGAGCTCTTCGTTTATTGTGGCCATCAAGAACTTTCATCCCTCTGGATACACAAAAAATGCTTGCGAAAACACTTGTGGTACCCATCTTAACATACGGCTGTGAAATTTTTTGTAAGCTTGATAGTATCATACAGAGAAAGATGAATTTTGTATTCAATAATGTCGCACGATACATCTTTGGTCTTAGTAGCTACGATCACATTTCGCAATTCTCCAAAAGTATTTATAGGAATGGGATCTCCTTTGACAACTTGCTTAGATTTTGAACTCTTGTCACGCTCTTTACCATCATAAGCACGCGTCAACCGTCATACCTTACGATACATTCCAGTTCTTGCTTTCAAGACGATCAAACCAAATAATTATTCCCCGGCTTTTATGCCTAACGTCTGAGCGACAATTAATACTTAATTATAAATAAGATGTAAATCTTAAAATTAAGTGACCATTCATAATAAATACAAATACAAATATGTGATACCTAATTTTTGATCATCTCCCTCTTTCGTGGACCCTCTCCTCGATTTACGCAACTGAATTACAATTAACTAATAAGCTGCTTTTCGCAATAAAATACTTAATTGTGACGAAATGTAAAAAGAAAGTTTTCAATTATGGTTATCATTTTAGCAATAGCTAGCGTCTTAGGTTTACGGTATTTTGAATGATTATATTAATTTTTAATAAATGAATACCTGTAAAATTTCATGACCATAATATATTTTTTTATTTATTTGACAGGTTGGTGGCAATATGATGATCGTACAAGTCAAGACATCGAAGAGGCTTACAAAAAAGGCGAAAAATCATGTACAATACTTGTTGCCGGCTATGTGTACGTAGTTGATTTTGAAGGAATGCTCCAACAACGCCAAAACGAACCATCACGCCGACGACACGTTAAACGTGATCTCGCATCAATACCCAAAAAAGGTGTTGCTGGATTACGCATCGAAGGCAACACAGTTGCCACAGATACAAATTTCGCCTCACAAGTGTACCATAGTCGTCAGATGGGTTTTAACTCCATAGACGATGCAAATCGTGCAATGGCCGCTGTGCCAAGCATTGGTGGTGATTTTGATGATCATCATCATCTGCATTTACACACACAATCTCATCATCGATCTCTCAGTCAACAACTGCCAATGACAAATGGTAGTAGTGGCAGTGGAACGAGTAGTGCAAGTGATTTCATATCAACAGTAGCAGCAACCGATGCAGCAATTCGAATAGCCAGCGATATAATCGGCTCAACATTGGCACATGCCGATGAAATATCACGTCTGGATGCCAGTAGACAACTTAGCAGTAGCAGCTTAAGTCCAATCAACAGCAATACCAGCAGCAATGGAATCGGCAACAATTTAATTGGCGAAAGCTCCCCATCTTCGTCACAACATGCACAAGGTAATCGTGAACTTTTAAATGTAGCCGAAGAGCTATTGGATGTCAGTTCTAATACGCTCTCCAATGCAGATCAACAAACAATTGATCTTTTTGAGCAGACTTTAAATGATTTCCATTTGTTGACCCTGCGGAATATCATTGATTCTAGTGATAGTGATGATGACAACGACCAGCTTATACTGTAGAATAGAATATCATATATATTAAGTATGTGGGTCTGCTGTTAGTATTGCATATTAGTAATTATTTATTTACATTTAGATTATTTTCCATTGAAATCGTGGTTAGTTCTTATAATAATTTTATTTATTTATTTTATTTTTTTATTAATTACCCTGTGTGTTCCAAAATTAAACTAAACAAATGTATCTAATGTTTGGAATCTGTCGTTAAGGAAATGATAAGTTTTGCTGAAAAATCAATCTAGATTCAAATTAAAATCTAAAAATTGGTTGCACTATTTAAACAAAGTAAAAATGTAGATGTCATATGTATCTACTTCTTCAACAAGTACTTGTACTTGGAGCATTCGTTTCTAGGACCCTTTTGTACTTCTTTACTCAGCAACGTTCTTCCATTACACGGTCTAAGAAAAAATCTAAAATAATAGAAAAGAAAGAAAGTGATGAGCATGCGGGGAAAGTCATTTTTGTGAATTAACAAAACTTAATTCACACAAAATCGAAAATTTTAAAATTCAAAAAGAGAATTTTAAAATTTTCGATTTTGTGTGAATTAAGTTTTGTTAATTCACAAAAATGACTTTCCCCGCATGCTCATCACTTTCTTTCTTTTCTATTATTTTAGATTTTTTCTTAGACTTCGTACTTCCTGAACTGGTTCATATCTTAAATGAGTATAAATACAAGTATTTTGCTGTGCAATATATTTGAGTAAATACTTAACTTTTGTATTTTCTGGTCTCGAAATGAGTTTATGACTCAACAGAATATCAGCTGGTGCTTTCTTCCAATATTCCGGATCCGCAAAAGAAATCTCATAGCTTTCCCTTAATTGCTGAACGTCTAATTGAGGCGTCACCAATGACCATTTTGGTATCTTTGAGTAAAACCTAAAATTCATCCTCTATCCATGAATCGGTATCGAACCATGGTGCTATCTTCACTTGCCTTTGTAGCTGAACAATGTTACCATCAACTCCAATTATATTGCGAGAGATTGGCTCCGATAGAATGTGATATGCATCAACTATGCTATGTGGAACCAGGTTTGGCTGTGCCCCAGAATCTAGCAATACACGCAAATAAAATTCTTGATTCGAGGAATTTTTTTATTCCCAAAAATAAAAGATATTTTAGAGTTTTTTTATGTTATTCCACTTTATTTTATCAACGAATTTTATTTTAAGAAGGTACGGCCACTGGCTCGATGCGGTGCTGCATCGTATTACTTCTTTCAGTTAACTTTTTTAACTAAAAACTAACTATCTGTCGGAGGAGGCGAAAATTATATCAAAAGAATATACATATACATCGATGTTCTTTTGTTTACTTTATGTTTATGCTCTGTTCCTACGGGAAATAAGAGATGTAAAAAAAACACGTTTGTTTAAGTTCTTAGAGAAGAAAAAAAAAATGAAATTTTATTTGTATCGATTATTATAAAAAAAAGTTATATTTTTCGGGCTTCGGCGCGGACGACTGTTTGCTTTGACGGCCGAACGAACTCTGGGCTCTCTCTCTCTGTGCAACGGCGCATATCGGTACTTCACTTTATTAGTGGATCCTCGATATGTGGTTGTGGTGGTGGTGGTGGTATTGTTGGTGGTGTGTATTGGCAAGGTTGACACAAACATATGCCAATGCTCGATGGGAAGGCCTTGTGCCTTCAGCTGTCATAATGTCTCATAAGTGACGTTTGATATGTTCTGAATGTCATCAGCTCGCGGGTTAGCTTGCAGGGTGGGCAGCTTAATGAACTGTTTCAATAGCTCGCGATACGTTTGATATTTCCTCAACCTAGCCCATTATATCGTTCACACATATTATATGTGTGGCTCGCTACTTGTGTGGTTTTTCAAACACAATCAGCTAGTATATGAAACCTGGACAAAATAAGAAAATTGTTGAGATTTGTAAAATTTTTTACATCGATAAAAAGATCTGCTTTATTTTTAATTTTTGTGGATTAAACTACCGTATACTAGTCCATAACCTTCTGCCGTATTTGCATATTTCTCTAAACTCCAGTATGTTGGGAATTCTTGCAGTTAGTTGATTTGTTGAGGAAATGTTTAAATAATATACTTAAATAATATGAGAGGATAGTTTTAGATTTTTGGCAATCGATCTAGCGGTGAATTAAGTAATGTATGTAAATAGGATCCACTGACACAATTATACACATTGCAGTTCTAGTTGGAGAAAACGTTAAAGCACTCAGCGCTGAACTTTGAACTTTAGTTTAACTTTTTTTTTGTTTTATTTAAATACACTTAACCTAAGCTTCAACTCTGGAAGATGTTTGCCAAATTTGTTTAAATGTTAACTGAGACACAGAATTTTTTTTGTATTTAATTATTTATTTTATTATTAATTATTTCTTGACAGATTTCAGTCGGTCTGACCACACACTTGTACGTTGATTTAGCTCTGAAAACCGCAACTAATTATGGGGTTCAATTGCGCAATTATCGGCTATATGAAACATTGTTGAAAAAAATTCTTAAATTTAAGATTTAAATTTGAGATTTGTGAAATTTTTAACATCGGTTTTTTTTTTTAATTTTCTTAATTATACTGACATTCTTTGCCTAACATTAATTTTAATGATTTGTTTTCTTATGTTTTCCTCAAGTTTTTTTTTTAGCAGTTTTATGAAATATTTAAATATAATTATGATGGCTAGTACTGCAGCAATCATGGACAGGTCTAGTCCGTAGTGAATGTTTCCCCCCATTTTGTTATCATTGCTGGCCATTGTTGTTAGTGATTATTTCTTCCTGCTT
Organism: Epistrophe eligans; assembly: GCA_951394125.1. NCBI lineage: Eukaryota > Metazoa > Arthropoda > Insecta > Diptera > Syrphidae > Epistrophe > Epistrophe eligans. Next base: position 30,966,419 of record OX596029.1, read on the forward strand.
GGATTGGGTTTTACCCATTATTGTTTCCGTAATTCTTCCAACGCCTGCTCCGCTGTCAGCAGCGTCTTTTCGAAGAGTTTATTAAAAATTTTTTTCTTTTTCTTTTTCTCCTGCTCTCTTTGTTTTCTGTTCTTTTTTAACAGCGGAGTTGGTTAATAAATTATTCCTAGCTTCTGTCGATTGGCCCGGGATGTTGGCTAATCTTTGAAGTTCAAGAATTTCGCTTCTGTTCTTCACCTGCAAGCCCCCTCTGGTTTTCGTTTTTTTTGGGGGTGCGCTCGGTTCTCTTATTCCGCTGGTTGTTCGGCTGGATATTCGGTGCCTATATTCCTCTATTGTTAGTGGTTTGGGACCACTACCACAGGTGTCTGCTTCAGAATTGCGTTTGCCTTCTGAATATAGCTGGCTGCCTCGTTCCTCGTTCTAATTTTATATTCTTTTACTGATGGAAAGTAAATAGTTAACCAATAAATATAAAATAATAGTAGGTACTATTGGAAACTTTGAAATAGTCAGACAAATAAATATTACTTATAAAATTTGAGAATTGGAATGTATAAACATACATACTTTGAAAAATATTAATATATGATTCCAATCCACACTGTTTGAGATAGAGTAAGAACGATTATGTCCCTAAACTCTTGATATAAACATTACATACCTTGAAAAACATTAATATATGATTCCAATCCACACTGTTTGAGTTAGAGTAAGAACGATTATGTCCCTAAACTCTTGATATAAACATTACATACCTTGAAAAAACATTTATATAAGATTCCAATCCACACTGAAGACTGTTATGGGCCTATTTTTGCGCATTATGCGCAATTCAGAAGCCTACACTTCTTAACTTTATTTGAAAAAAGAATTTAGTATTTCGGTTACTACACATTTCTGTAACAAGCATAAAATTGAATGAAACCTACATAATAATAACGAAATTAGTGTAAATTCTTACTCTTAAAAGAACACTCGTGATATATAATTTTGAATGCACTCAATTTTTTTTTTTTTATTTTTTTTTTGCTGGTGTTCATTGGTTAAATTTCAAGAAACGACCACGTTACATAAGGATGCCAACAATGCATAAAATTGAATATTAGGTACATGTAATAATAAAATTAATGTAAATTCCTCCAGTGTCGTAAGTTCGGTGCTCCTACAAATATCAAAGATTGAATGCTTTTTTTTTGTGGGATCGATGTCGTTATTTTTTGTTTATTTAGCCAGCTCCAGATCGTTAATGTGTTTTGGAACATTTGTTACTTACTTTTTTTTTGACAACAAATTCTTTCCTCTAAATTGAAATAAACGCAAAACAATTATTGCTGTGAGGAAAACTTATAAAAAATACCACGTTTATTGCCTGTCGTATCTTGAAAGCTTTCTTAATATACTTAAGATTACAAACTTGAAGTGTTCGCAAAGTAAGGATAGGTGAATTTTAGTCACATTCTGACCTCCGGGCGTATTCCTGGAGTTTGAGTGTTCGGGTCTCTTCCAAAAACTAACGCTCAGTGAGCGATTTTTGTGCTACCTCGACTGTGTAGCAGTTTACTTTTATTACTTTTATCATCAGACGAAATTCTTTCATTACTACAACAGACACCAGGTGGTGTATAATCGATTCTCTAAGAAAAGGAAATTTAAGATTCCCTTTTCAGTTTTTTTTTTTTAAATATTTTCGTTCCGGATGCCGTATTAATAAAATACAAAGACACAATTTTCCAAAAAAGAGATACAAATTTGGATTAGTTTATACAACAGATAGGAGCAAATGAAAATTACCAACTAATTAAAGCGACAACTTGTCGTTAAGTAAAAGTATATCAATTCTTTTATTAGATTTTAGACCAGAGGCACCAAGCTACTGTTTATAAACCCCTTACCTCTGGTGGGGGGTAAATCATAAACCGCGAGTATACAAAATAAAATAGAGTTGTAATGTCTATAATTTCTTTATTGTATCTAACTTTATTTTTTCTTAACCCATGCTTATATACACATTTTTCCTCGGATGTTTTGGATGATAACAACTGCAAACAAAAGATAAATGACGCACAAAATCCAAACACAAGTTCAGATAATCGATTGCTTGTTATTAGAATAAGCACACATCTATTGTGTCTTATCTTTTACTTTATTTTTGCTAACAGTTATCATCTGAATCAACAGATAAATATCTTTTGGATATGAAGTATGAATATGTATCAATGATGATTCATAATTTCTTTGCTGTATCTGCATTATTCTGGGTGAGATTATTAATCAAGCTGTATACTATTATGATTATGGAAAATGCGCGTTGGTTGTATTTCCATTTAATATATTGGACAACTTATGACTACCATTTGGTCTTGCACGATCAGTTTGTAGTGATCGTTGGATTAGTTTATACAACAAATAGGAGCAAATGAAAATTACCAACTAATTAAAGCGACAACTTGTCGTTAAGTAAAAGAATATCAATTCTTTTATTAGTTTTTAGACCAAAGGCACCAACCTACTGTGTTTATAAATCCGTTACCTCTGGTGGGGGGTAATTCATAAACCGCGAGTATACAAAATAAAATTGAGTTGTAACTTCTATAATTTCTTTATTGTATCTAACTTAATTTTTTGTTAACCTATGCTTATATACATATTTTTCCTCGGATGTTTTGGATGATTACTGCAAACAAAAGATAAATGACACACAAACTCCAAACACAAGTTCAGATAATCGATTGCTTGTTATTGGAATCCGTATGTGCTCACATCTATTGTGTCTTATCTTTTACTTTTATATGTTTGTTAACAGTAATCATCTGAAGCAACAGATAAACTAATCATCCGGGTGTTCAATGTATTTTGAACACTACAATCAAATCACAAGCAACCCAACCGCACCGCACGAAAGAAAAATCACAAATGACTGCACGGGATAATTTCTGTAACAATCGTACAAATTTACAACACTCTTCTTTGAAGAGTAAGAACATACACTTATTTCATTATTATTATGTATTATTCATTTTTCTGCTTCTTACAAAAATGATCCCGCGATCGCTATATTTAATTTTTAATGCACTCGATTTTTTTAATTTTAAATTTTTTAACCATTGTGTAAATTTCAAGAAATGGAGTATTTAATAAATATTTAATCAAAAAAACTTTCATTAAACAACCACGATTACTTCGTTACACAATTACGAAATGTGAAGCTTTTTTTGTTTCCAGGTAGGTCACCGCGGGGTCCAAGGTGTCACCGAAGAAAACTAAATAAAACTCAGTTTTAGAACGTTCCTACAAATTAACTTTTTATTAGGTCTTTTTTTAAAGCTAAACATACAAATTCTCAAATAAATATTAAAATTTTTATTAATCTCTTAATAAATAAGGCTACAATTTTTCTCATTTCCTTAAAGTAAATATAACAATTTATTTCATATACGAACAGACGGTAGGATAAATTCCCTAGCCTAAACTTTGTAAAGGCGTGGTACGGCGAGCAGACGGTGTGATGAATTCCCTAGCCTAAACCGCAGTGAAGGCGGGGTACGGTGAGCAGAGGGTGGGATAAGTTCCCTAGCCTTGTTGAAACAACTTCAAGAAAGAGGAAGATGGGAAGTACACGGCAAAATGCCAAAATTTAATTTAGAGGCTGTACACCCTTAGTTTGCTTCTTGGTTCTACTTCTAGTTGCTTAATACCACTAGGCAGCACCGCAGAGGAAATAATCCTAATTGTCGTTGACAACTTCACTCTCCCTTATGTATTTATGACATACCGCATTGTGTCCTACCTTTAGGCAATTGCCACAAAGGGCTCTATCTCTCACAAAGTCCTGTCTCGCTCTCAATGTTAATGTCTGAAATTGTGGACATCTCCACACTGGGTGGTTCGTCGACTTGCATGCTAGACATGGTCTCTCTCTCAATGGTACTCTATCGCTGGGCTGTGCCCGCGGCGCAGTGGCCACCACTCTCTCGCTCCGACCCAACATCTGTGCTGCCTGCTGTGTCGGGGACGGATTCTCTCTCTTCAGATTATCTTGCGCACTCTCAAGTGCAGTAGCACGTCTCTCCAGAAAATCGTACATCTCTCTCGTAGTGGGAAACTCGGAGGTTCTTGCCTCCTCCCACTTACATGCAGATTCACCGTCTAGTCTCTCATGAAGCATGTGGACGATGATCATGTCCCACTGCTCCGTTGGTATGCCTTGGACTGCCAGCTGTCTCATAGTCTCGTGCGTTGTGTCTGACATTTTCTGCAAATCGCTCGCCCCCAGCGTTCCCCTCAACATCGGGAGCCTGAAGAACGTACGAAGCAATTCTTTACATGTGGCGTACTGCTTATTGTACTCGTGTGGGGGTCGCGTTAGGTGTGTTTCCAGATACGTCGTTTCTTTCAAGTTACGTATCATGCTGTCCGGAGTCCAGTCGGCAGCTGCCATCTCTGGGCATAAGCTGGTCGCTAAGTTCAAAAGTCTGAGGAGAGGTGCCACATCTCGAAACTCTCCTTTTTCTTGAGACAGCACTTTCGTCAGCGTATACCACGACATGGTCTCCCGTTGTTGTGGATCGCTGCCACGAATCGGTCTTTAAACCCCTGCCACTTGGTGAAGGAACCGTCGTGTTCCTTACGTCATGTTCTGAAAAGGGCATGTTCACTTGCACCGCAATGGCAGATGTCTCTTTCTCTTCTAGTCTCGGTGCCAGTTCTTTCTCTCTTCTTCTCAACGCAGCGTATGTCGGAAAATAGCTCTGCTCTGCGGCTACTAGATTCCGTTTTGTCTCAGCTTTTGCGAGGAGGTCGCTCGTAAGCGTTAGCTTTGCCTCGCACTCTTTCACTTGCGCCCAGGCCTGCATCAATGATTGCAGCCGGACCTCTATCTCTTCCATGTTTATCTCTAGGAATCTTTCCGACTCAGTGAAGGATATTATCCTTTCGACGGCATGGAATTCGGCTAGGTACAGATATGACGTATTTTCATTTGCCATCTCGTCTATCGCTCGCTTTTCACAAATCTGAAATAAAGAAAAATTTAAATAATTTTGTTTATGTTAATTGTGAATAGTGTTTAAACTATCTTTTATCTGAAAATGGGGCAAAAAAAGGGTAATAGGATATAGCTTGCACAGATTCAGATATATAAGCATTCGCTTATATATTTTATAGGGAAAAGGAAACAAACATATATTATAGAGTGAGAGACATTCTTGTTATACACTCGTAGGCTTTGCATACGATACAAAGATTAAGAAATTGAAGTGTTTGCAAAGTAAGGATAGAACATTGATGCTTTCGTAGCATACTTAAGGTTAAGAACTTGAAGTGTTTGCAAAGTAAGGATAGATCTAAGAAGTTGGAATTATACAGAAGGACATTTAAAGGGATTAAGGATCTTTGTAAATCTTGGATAAATTCGGCTTCGGTTAAGATTAAAAACTTGAAATATTTTAAAACAATATTTCTATCTCGCCGTGTTTTCGTGAGTTATTGGAAGAGCTGTTAGAAACTTTTTTATGAAAAATGAAAATAACCAACTATGCGTTGTGATTCCCCAGATTAAACTGAGAGAACCAACATACATTTTATTGAAAGTACACATATTATTCAGTTTTACAGTTCAATATTACATAGAGAATTTCTTAGAACTAACAAGTAATTTAATATAATTTTACTGAATGTGCAAATATTTTATTATTCTTAAGGTAATTTATTATTACAAATAGATGGTTCATAACAGAGCGAGTATTGGAGAGGTGTTAAATAGTAAAATAAAACACAATTTTTGTTTAAATTCAGTTTCATTATTTTTAATATAGATGAAGGCCCACTGTCTCTATGCTTGACTGTGACCTTATCCTTAAAAACTTGAAATTTCTTAAAACAAGTGTCAAAGGCACATAAGAAAGAGTTAAAGTTGAGGGTATTGTTCTCAAAACTTACATAAAACTCTTTCAGTGTCGTAAGTTCGGTTCCACTACAAATATAAAAGGTTGAACGATCGATGTCGTCATTTTTGTTTCTTTCGCCAGCTCCAGGTCGTTTATTGTTCTTACGTGGATTATACTGCAATTAATAGTATCCTTCATTGTTTTGTGAGCAACCAATATACTCATTAACACTTACATCAGATCCTCATTTTAGTTGTTTATTTTTAAATAGGAATTCAGTGAAGAGATTTGTTCAGTGAAGAGATTGTTCACAAAACTTACATAAAACTCCTTCAGTGTCGTAAGTTTGGTTCCACTACAAATATAAAATGTTGAACGATCGATGTCGTCATTTTTGTTTCTTTCGCCAGCTCCAGGTCGTTTATTGTTCTTACGTGGATTATACTGCTGTTGATAGTATCCTTGATTGTTTTGTGGACAACCAAAATATCTACTCATTAACACTAACATCAGATCCTCAGATGATATTGAGAAATCTGCATTTATATCCTCACCGTTTATCGTTATTATTGTAAGATGAAGCAGTAGAATTTACTGATGATATATTAAGCTCATTGGTGGCACTCCTTTTACTGTAGTTACATAATTTGTTATAAAATTTGTTTGACACATGTATATATTTTGTGTCGCCTGTTTCGTGAATGACTGTTTTAATTGAATTATACCATCTCTTGTTAAACCTAAAAATTTTAACAAAACTATATAATCCTTATACCATTGTGTTATTCCCTGGCTTTCTCACAGCACCTTGTACCATTAAAAAGTTTAGGTAGATACATATGCCTTAACAACATTATTGGCGCCCTTATTTTTAATCTTGATTTGTGGGCTGGCATACCAGTTGGATTTTGAATATTCAAAAATTCCACAAGGTCTTTTCCTTTATCTAACTTATATTTGCTTATATTTGGTGGTATGTATATGCAAATCTTGCAAAAGAATTACGTTTTCGTTGACAAATTTTGTTAGAGTATCTAAATCATAACTCGTTTCTTAGGTGTTGGTATGTATTGAGGTATTTCCTCACTTGGCTAGCTCGGATGATATGGGCTATTCCAGTATTCGAAAAGTTTGTTTAACTCTTCTGGATTATAAGACATATCTGTATTAAAAAAAGTTTGGCAAGATCGCAAGGAGGATATAGGTTTCCTCAAGCCAAATTTTTAATGCTGGCTAAAAAAGCCGATTTGTTACTGCTGAAAAATAATAGGGCTAAGCAGCCAATGTTCCCATTTAAACTCCCAAATGGAAAGTGAATTTATTAAATCAAACTTAGGCTATTTATACAAAATAATTTCCTTACACACTAAGAACTTAAGCCTATACATATTATCGCTTAAACATATATATACAATGTATTGCGTTCTAATTCTGTGGGAAACAAGCGACAGAATTGGGCAGCACACTTGCTATGACATCAAAATAATATATAACAATATAATTTAACACTTATTGATTACACTTTTGTTATCAATAAAAAATAAAATATAAAAACAAAAATGAAGTTTACTTTATTTTAAATTGATTTACCTCGTACGCGTTTCGATAGAACTTGTCTATCATCATCAGCGAACACGACTGATGATAAAGAGTGTCATCTTGATCTTGTAGGTTATGCAGCATCCCATAAAGTCCAAAAAATATCAAAATAATAACCAATATGCATGCCCCTTTCACCCCAAGGCAGACAATGCACCTTGCTGAGTTAAATGACAAATCCTATGAATTCTTTTACTTCATATAAACATAATTTGGTGATGATAAAATTATGTATATTTAATGGCAATATTCTACATTGATTTGGCATTGAACTACATGGGATAGCCATTATTTGCAACATGAGTTTGCTTTGAATCTTTTGCCACTCAATCGTAAAAATGTAAAAAAGAAACCAAAAAAAAAAAAGAACTGACTGAGGCAACCCGACCGCACGAAAGAAAATCACAAATTACTTTACAGGATCATTTATGAAGTGATTCTTCTCTTTTTTTCTAAAAATGAATAAAATATAATAATAATGAAATAAGTGTAAATTCTTACTCTTCTTATTCGCGATCAACTTTTTTTTTAATTATTTTTTTTTTTTCACTTTCTGAAAGCTAGTTTTTTCTTTGAGAATTTCTTGCGACATAGTAGTGTATAAGAGATAGTCAAGCAGTTCTATTATTTAGTGGACTGTATAATTATTTCCCCCGAGAGATCCAATTATAATTTTCCAAATTTACCTGCTCAACATTTGAATAAGTATTCAAAAATGTTGTTAACTTTTTGTGTGGTGCAACTATGTTTAGAAATTGTAGAGGTTATCTGTTAAATAAACACCTTTTAACAAAAAAAATTGTGAAAATATAATTGAATAATTGATCGTATTTTTTCTTTTAGTTGTTGCAAATATGTGATTAAGGAACTGTATTTAAACCTATCTCTGAACATTTGAATAAATATTCAAAAATGTTTTTACCTCTTTGTGTGGTTCAATCATGCTTAAGAGTTGTAGAGGTTATTTGTTGAATAAAACCCATTCAAGAAAAAAAATAATAAAATTAATCGTAATTTTTTCCTTAAATTGTTGCAAATATGTATTTAAGGAACTGTTTTTAAGACTCTGTTACAATATTATTTCGCGAAATTAGGATGTTGTTTATGAAAACGATTTACTAAAAGACCGCGACTTTGGATTTCGAATCCAACTAATATAAAAACAAATGACCAAACGAATAAATTATGCAAAATGTGCAACCGGCATTCGCGAAAGATAAATGCGAATGAAATCGACAGATTAACGAAATGTCAAATTCGAAGAAAAGAGAGAAACAATATTGCAACAACTGCAAATATAATGCAGCCAACCGGCTAGTCAGCTAGGGTGGGTTCGTTAATTCTTCTTTTCTTTTTTTTGTGGGTACACAATAAAAAAAGCTAACACGGGTCGAATGAAAAGATAAAAGTATGATATAAAAAGTAAGTATATAATGAAATGAATTTGTGCAAGTACAGGGGCGCACCTACGTTGTAGGGTGGGTGCCAGGAAACTGGTTGTTTGCCTTAATCGGATGCTGATGATATTTTTTCAAGCTAATAAAAGAAACACAAGTTTTAATTTCCCTAATGAGGAATTGAAATGTTTATTGAATGATGGTTTTAAATGAATCTGGGAAACCTTGGAAAGAAACGAGAACAAAGGCCAACCAATGAAAAAGTTTTTCAACACTTTTTTTTTTTGTTTAACAAAGCGGATTAAAACTCAATCTACTTACCTTTTTTTTTTTAAATCCTTTTCTGCTTCCTTCCTTTCTCACTATGTCGTTCGCCGCCTTTCTGGCGAAAATTATCTCTACTACTAGCAAAATAATGAAGAGGGGCGCATGTTTCTTTTTTATTTATTTCGCTCTCTCGTTTGGTTTTCTGTTCGTCTGGTCGTGTGTTCGTGTATTTGTTCGTTAGGGTACTATGTTGGTCGTGTCGTTTGGCTCGAGTTTCACAAAAATGACTTGCAAAAATTAGAATTATTTGACATTAAATACAGGTTGAGTAAAAGATGACGTCCAAGGTTCGTCCACACGCTTCGTGATGCTGGTGGTTTAAACACTTCCTTTTCAGTTACGATCCAACATTCTTCAAACTTATCAAACGAATTTCGACCTTTTTTTTTTAATTATCTACGACTTAAAATCTTTTATCAACTTTTTATTTCTATTTTCTCCTATCTCTTATCTTTTTCCAAAATACTTTTCGCTGTGCTATTCAACCAAGAAGTGGTTGGTCACGCGCAGCTCATTATCCCTCCGACCTCTACTTTCAAACACACATTCATACTCTTAGGCAAAAGCTCTCGTGGAATTCGGAACTCTCACTCAGTCACACAATGACTAGATTCCCCAAGTTGTTGGTGCTGTCCCAAAACTTGACGAATCCAAGGCCGTACCACACCTCCTATAATATTAACTATAAACTTGTTTGCAGTTAAAGCAGTGAAAGCCATAAGCTTCCTTCAAAAAATGTATAGTTTTATAGGGGAAAACAAGTCCTTTTACATCAATAAAGGATGTTTTTTCGCATAAATGGCACTTATAAATTATTTAGTTTCAAAATATGATTAAAAGAAGAACATCTGGTGGAAATCTTCCAGTACTTTCAGTTTATTAAAATTAAAGAAAACCCATACTGATTTTCTTGCTAAGATAAAGGATAAATGATAGGTCAAAGGAACAATTCATAATAAGTGATTGCAAAGATTGTCCAAACTCTTTCACCTTCGTTGCCAGTTGGTCAAATTTTGTGTTAATAATGATTTTAACTGTCACAATCATGGATGTTTGAGAGTCTTTAATTGTCGGTTTGAAGAATTTTCGTTTTCTAAGCTCGTTGCTCAGTGGAATTGTTGTTTGTCTCGCTGATGGTGGTAGAATAGCATGCAAAAGATTGGTAATTATAACGTCTTCTGGGTCTGAAAAATGCAAAAACAATTATTATTTAAAAGAACGCTAAACAAAAATAAACTAACCTTTTACAAAATGTTTCTTATTTAAGAAACCAAGCAGCTCTTGGGAGTTTCGGTCTTTGATCTTTTCGTTGAACACTGGGATTATGGCCGCTTTAAAATTATTCCATGATTCTATTAGACAGTTTTGCTTCCCAGGAAATAGGTTTTCAAAATCAATGTTAATCTGTATAGTGAAAAATTAAAAAAACAACAGAAAACTGTTAGACAACATATATTTAGCATACATATGTTACAAAAAAAAATATTTGAAAAATACGTAAGTTTCAGGATGATTTGGATGAAGTTTTTATTGAGCTCGTCTTATCATCAACTTTTAAATTTAATATAAATAATTTGTTTTGTTTAATTAGTTCAAGTTAAATTTTATCATAATAATGAGGAAGCTTAAAGAATATTCATAGTTAAAAGATAAAATATTACCTTGTGTTAAAATCTTAAATTTCCTTTAGATGAATTAAAGTCAACAACGCACAATTAATTCAATTTGTCCATAGGACCTTTATTTTACATAACCTTATTCTCTTACGGCGCACAATCGACTGCCTCTTTCTTTTAAGGAATGATTATTATGAACTGGAAAGGATATGGAAATGGAGGGGAAAGGTTATATGAGGATGTGTAGGTTACATAGGTTACACTTGTAATAATTCCATTTCATCTTCGTTCAAATGTGGATTAAAAAAACTTTAATTTGTGCTAGAATTACATTCTTTTTCGCACACGTCAAGACCAATTTTCCGATATGGACAAATTATGCAATTTTTTTCATTCATTATGAGGACAATTTTTTTAATGAAAATCAACCAAATAAAAAGAATAAATAGCAGCGATGTGACAAAAGATGACAATTGTCAACATGATTTTTCCCATAATTGTTTATGTTGAAGCTTTGATAAACTATTCGAGTTGGATCCTATAGCAAAGAAAATGATAGCTTGCATTTTCCAAGTTCTTCTCGAGGATAAATTTAAGGCATTTAATGGAATAATTAAAAAATTTACTTTATATTATAAAAACATCGCTTATCGAAGTTGCAATATAAACACTACAGAGCTGCGATTCAACATTCAACTTCGTTGTTGTTCGCAGGGTTGGGGTTATAATTCTGTTTGCGCCAAAATTTGGTTTCGAAAATTCTGTATTTCAAAAATATGTATCCCAAAATTCTGTATTTCAAAATTCTGTAAATCCAAAATGCTGTATTCCAAAATTCTATAAATTAGAAAAATTGTTTTGATAATGAAAAAAAGTGCGCACAGGTTTTTCGAGTTAAACTTTAATTAGAGTACAAATTGGTGTATTTCAACATTCAAATTTAAATAAATTAAGACTCGAATTTGGAAATTTTGAACGCAATTATTTAAAGGAAACATAGTCAAAGGTGGGCACTATTTTCCAAGATCAAAACAATTCTTTTATAATTTATTTATACAATTTTAGAGTTCACAAATAAATTTTTAAATTATGTTTTTGGAAAAATATTTTTGGAAGTATGCCGAGTATCGACAAAAATGTTAAAATTAAAACAGCAAAAGAAAAGTAATGCATCCACAGTATTTACATCACCATACAGCATTTAAATTTTTCCAGAATTTTATTCCAGAATTTTGAAACACAGAATTCTGATTTTACAGAATTTTGGAACATAGAATAATAGATTTACATAATAATGGAAAACAGAGTTTTGTTCATACAGAATTTTCAATCCATTTATAGAATTTTAAAATACAGACAAACGACCCTTTCACTTGTTCGCATCGCTGCGCTGCTCGGATCGTTCATCGCAACCTCAACATAAACAAACACACCCTAAAGCTTTTGAATTTGGGCTTATTTGTTTTTCAATACTTTTAATACTTACTGGGTCCTCATGAAATCTATCATTGACTCTTGCCGCAATGTATTGGAAATCTTTACGGGATACAGATCTGTTATTTTGTGCAAGCCATGTTGATATATGCTCTCAATTAATATCGCTCGTGATGTTTCTCCAATTTTATTATTCTTATTAAAATCAGTGATGGCATAGTTGCCTGCAGGATAGGACTCAAGAACCGCATCAATATCCTTTAAAATATAATGAAGATGAATTAGAAAAATGTAAATCTTGGTTAACTTTGATTTCAAAACCCTTTGTTGCGTGGATATAACACTGAAATTCACGTTTTCAAATATTTTACAATATTCAAAGTCAAAAACTTGCGTATTAGCTATTGCTCCAATAATACATACTAGATAAAATTTGATTGGAGTAATCAGCTAGAAAAACTAAGAATAATTTAAATAACTTTTTAATATTTAAAGCAAGCGTCATTGATCCTTGTTTAAAATTTTGTATTTTTGTTTTAAATTAGAAAAAGTAATTAATTTGTGCAACAAAGGGTTAAAATAAAAACAAAAACGAAACGTATTAACCGAAGTTAAACACTCAACAAAAAGGGGGAAAACCGAATCTTTATTTAAAAAAAAAAACACGATAAATTTTGATTGGGAAAAAATATTCGAAAAAACCCAATATTTATTTATATTATTACAACCCGCGGATCTTGCCGCTGAAGACTGAAGATATTTCTCAATAAAATAAAGGACGCATTTTCTTTTGTATGCGCTTTCGTATATGCTTGAGTTGTCACTGCTTATGCTTAAAATGGGACTTAAGTTTTCCTGGTCACTGAAGTTGGGGTCAGCATCAATATCGTCGCGTGAAAAATCCCCAGATTCATGTGTTGCAATTTCAAAATCTTTAGCTCGAGAAGTGGACGCAACGGGTGTATTTTCGATTTCCATTAAAATTGAAGAATCAACAACATCAAGCATGTTCACAGGTGTCAACATTTCATCAGTTTCTTAGACTTCAATAAAATTTGTTCCATGTGCAATAAAAGAAGTATTAATAAATACATACCTGTTGGGGATATTGTGGCTTCATTTGCATTAAGAATATCATGAGATTTGGGCTTTACATGAACACCTGACAATTAAGCCTTAATTCCATGGCGAGCCTACCCGCTACCTCTGAAGTCGCAATCGCGACAATGTATGGCATTGCCGCAATCACGCTTAGAATGGCCTGGCTGGCCACACCGTCAGCACACGGACTCCTTCTGCCTACACCTAGACTGAAAGTGGTCAAGCCCTGAGCACCGATTGCACCACTGAACTAGGGGCCTTTGCCTTATGGGAAATGAAAAGTGCTTGATATAGCACCTCCCATCCCCCAAAAGCAGGCCCGTAACCCTAGCGCTGCACTCGAGGACGACATTAAGTCGCCCAGGTATTACGCTCACCAACGGATGGCATCCTAACCAGGACACTACCTTGTTTGCCCTGGCGCACATCATGCACCCTGACACCCACTGCAGGCACCAGCTCGTCTACAACCCTTCTTTTGAATTCTTCAGGGTACAGAGAGCCGCGCCGTCTTCCCCTTCTTACCACCAGAGGCAGCAGCCCCAGCAGCAGGCAGAGGAACCTTGCCGATCATCACCTTGGGGTAGGACGCCCTGCCAAAACTCTGTAAGAAGCATCAGCAGGAGACACCGCAACCTTTAAAGTGCCAGGCAATGGCACCACCGCACTGCCAGTGGAAACAGCCACTACCGGCCTGTCAGCTGAGGAAGCCGCCGGGGCCCCCGCAGCACTAGTCACTCCACCGTTAGAAGGAAGGAGAGGCGCCTCTAAAATCACCTTCTTAGGCAACAAGGAGTCAGAGGCCGAGGAGTCGACCTAAGCACCCTTCTCAACCTGCCTCTTCCTTGCCGCCTTAACCGCATCCACGTCCTCGGTATCCATAGCGGAATCATCCGTGGTGACCGAGGGCGAGGACGGCAGCAAGGGGGACTTCTTCGGCTTCCTCCCTCTCTTCTTCCTAGGGTTGGCAGGCACCCCGCCGACCCTATCTCCCTTTAAGTAAGCCGAGACAGAGGGTTTAGCAAACACCTCTGCCTCGCTTTCAAAATCTGAGGTTAACCCCCCCCAACCCGGGGTCTCTCCCCTCCCCTGCCATCTGTTACTGCTTTAGCAGCCCTCAAATCTACCAAATAGCCCAAAAAGCAAAAAATAACCGTGAAAATTTTTTTAATTTTACCTCAGTTGGCAACAATGTTGCACCCAGCAACGAAATCCTAATGGCCTTGAATTTCAATAGAAATTGAATGTAGGTCAACTTCATACGATTTGTAAACAACTAGAATGTAGGTCAACTCAGTGTATTTTGTAAACAACTGGGCGCCTATGTTAAATCCACCAACAATTTAGATTAAATAAATAAAATAAATATATTTGGCTTACCTTTCAGTGTAAAAACACTCACCAGAACGCTTTGTAGCTTCAACAACTTATGTCCGATTTGGACGATCGAGGTGTCTTGTTCATCGATAAAATGGATGAAAAAAATCACTCAAAAAATCTTCTAATAAAATTGCTAAAAACCTTTGAAAATAAAACACTATATAGTTTGGGTGGTAAATTGCCAGTAAGTTAGTATATTTGCCCTTCATATAACTTTGGGTATTAGATATATTTCGGAGTTTGGCAATGGCAGCATTCCGTCAAGTAAGTTGGTTTTCTAATGAAGGCAACATGTCTAAATGTAGACGGCCTCGCCGCGCACAAACTAAACCACCTTTGAAGATTTTACAACAAACTTAAACCACTTTAAAACATTTTTAAACGGAGCACTTCCGCACACAACCTGTCTCAACGAGAGCTCACCCTGAAGTGAAAATTTTTCAAAAATTTCACCTTAGTTGGCAACCGTGGTCGAAAATTTTTCGGCCAATTTTGCCTCAGGTGGCAACAATGTTGCACCCAGCAACGAAACCCCAATGGCCTTGAATTTCAATACAAATCGAATGTAGGTCAACTCAGTACAATTCGTAAACAACCTGAATGTAGGTCAACTCAGTGTGTTTTGTAAACAACTGGCTGCCTATGTTAATCCTACCAACAATTTAGATTAAATAAATTAAAATAAATATAATTGGCTTACCTTATGTGTAGGTAGCACTCAACAGAAAGCCTTGTAGCTTCTACAACTTCTGTCCGATTTGGACGATCGAGGTGTCAATTTGAAGACGGACTCGCCGCGCACAAATTAAACACACTTTAAAAACTGTAACACAATCTAAACCACTTTCAAAAATTTTCTAACGAGAGCACTACCGCACACAACCTTTCTCAACGAGAGCTCACCCTGAAGTGAGTCTTGCATTAAGAACAATAAACCAATTTTCGGTTGAAATGTTTTTAGATTCATCTTTATTATTTTTCTTGGCTCTAGCCAATTTAAGCAGAAGTTGAGTACGCTGTAGCATGATGCTGATGTTATTGTTCAAAAAACACGAATAACTTTAATTAATCACACAATCTAGAATAAAATTGTGTGGTGCAACTATGTTTAGGATTTGTAGAGGTTATCTGTTAAATAAAAACCTTTAAACAAAAAAAATAGTGAAAATATAATTGATCGTATTTTTTTCTTTTAGTTGTTGCAAATATGTGATTAAGGAACTGTATTTAAACCTATCTCTGAACATTTGAATAAATATTCATTCATTCATTCAATCATGCTTAAGAGTTGTAGAGGTTATCTGTTAAATAAAACTCCTTAAAAAAATAAAAATACAATTGATCCTATTTTTTTCTTTTAATTGTTGCAAATATGTATTTAAAGAACTGTATTTAAGAAAACTCTGTAAGAAGCATCAGCAGGAGACGCCGCAACCTTCAAAGCGCCAGGCAATGGCACCGCCGCACTGCCAGTGGAAACAGAGGGTTTAGCAAACACCTCTGTCTCGCTTTCAAAATCGGAGGTCAACCCCCCCAAACCGGGGTCTTTCCCCTCCCCTGCCATCTGCTACTGTTTTAGTAGCCCTCAGAATCAACCAAATAGCCCAAAAAGCAAAAAATAAAAAATATTTTTCTAAAGTGCCAACCGTGAAAAATTTTTGAATTTTACCTCAGTTGGCAACAATGTTTTTATTCAAAAAATTTTTGAAAATTTTTCAAAAATTTCACCTCAGTTGGCAACCGTGGTCGAAAAATTTTCGGCCAATTTTGCCTCAGGTGGCAACAATGTTGCACCCAGCAACGAAACCCCAATGGCCTTGAATTTCAATACAAATCGAATGTAGGTCAACTCAGTACAATTCGTAAACAACCTGAATGTAGGTCAACTCAGTGTGTTTTGTAAACAACTGGCTGCCTATGTTAATCCTACCAACAATTTAGATTAAATAAATTAAAATAAATATAATTGGCTTACCTTATGTGTAGGTAGCACTCAACAGAAAGCCTTGTAGCTTCTACAACTTCTGTCCGATTTGGACGATCGAGGTGTCAATTTGAAGACGGACTCGCCGCGCACAAATTAAACACACTTTAAAAACTGTAACACAATCTAAACCACTTTCAAAAATTTTCTAACGAGAGCACTACCGCACACAACCTTTCTCAACGAGAGCTCACCCTGAAGTGAGTCTTGCATTAAGAACAATAAACCAATTTTCGGTTGAAATGTTTTTAAATTCATCTTTATTATTTTTCTTGGCTCTAGCCAATTTAAGCAGAAGTTGAGTACGCTGTAGCATGATGCTGATGTTATTGTTCAAAAAACACGAATAACTTTAATTAATCACACAATCTAGAATAAAATTATGTGGTGCAACTATGTTTAGGATTTGTAGAGGTTATCTGTTAAATAAAAACCTTTAAACAAAAAAATAGTGAAAATATAATTGATCGTATTTTTTTCTTTTAGTTGTTGCAAATATGTGATTAAGGAACTGTATTTAAACCTATCTCTGAACATTTGAATAAATATTCATTCATTCATTCAATCATGCTTAAGAGTTGTAGAGGTTATCTGTTAAATAAAACTCCTTAAAAAAATAAAAATACAATTGATCCTATTTTTTTTCTTTTAATTGTTGCAAATATGTATTTAAAGAACTGTATTTAAGAAAACTCTGTAAGAAGCATCAGCAGGAGACGCCGCAACCTTCAAAGCGCCAGGCAATGGCACCGCCGCACTGCCAGTGGAAACAGAGGGTTTAGCAAACACCTCTGTCTCGCTTTCAAAATCGGAGGTCAACCCCCCCAAACCGGGGTCTTTCCCCTCCCCTGCCATCTGCTACTGTTTTAGTAGCCCTCAGAATCAACCAAATAGCCCAAAAAGCAAAAAATAAAAAATATTTTTCTAAAGTGCCAACCGTGAAAAATTTTTGAATTTTACCTCAGTTGGCAACAATGTTTTTATTCAAAAAATTTTTGAAAATTTTTCAAAAATTTCACCTCAGTTGGCAACCGTGGTCGAAAAATTTTCGGCCAATTTTGCCTCAGGTGGCAACAATGTTGCACCCAGCAACGAAACCCCAATGGCCTTGAATTTCAATACAAATCGAATGTAGGTCAACTCAGTACAATTCGTAAACAACCTGAATGTAGGTCAACTCAGTGTGTTTTGTAAACAACTGGCTGCCTATGTTAATCCTACCAACAATTTAGATTAAATAAATTAAAATAAATATAATTGGCTTACCTTATGTGTAGGTAGCACTCAACAGAAAGCCTTGTAGCTTCTACAACTTCTGTCCGATTTGGACGATCGAGGTGTCAATTTGAAGACGGACTCGCCGCGCACAAATTAAACACACTTTAAAAACTGTAACACAATCTAAACCACTTTCAAAAATTTTCTAACGAGAGCACTACCGCACACAACCTTTCTCAACGAGAGCTCACCCTGAAGTGAGTCTTGCATTAAGAACAATAAACAAATTTTCGGTTGAAATGTTTTTAGATTCATCTTTATTATTTTTCTTGGCTCTAGCCAATTTAAGCAGAAGTTGAGTACGCTGTAGCATGATGCTGATGTTATTGTTCAAAAAACACGAATAACTTTAATTAATCACACAATCTAGAATAAAATTGTGTGGTGCAACTATGTTTAGGATTTGTAGAGGTTATCTGTTAAATAAAAACCTTTAAACAAAAAAATAATGAAAATATAATTGATCGTATTTTTTTCTTTTAGTTGTTGCAAATATGTGATTAAGGAACTGTATTTAAACCTATCTCTGAACATTTGAATAAATATTCATTCATTCATTCAATCATGTTTAAGAGTTGTAGAGGTTATCTGTTAAATAAAACTCCTTAAAAAAATAAAAATACAATTGATCCTATTTTTTTTCTTTTAATTGTTGCAAATATGTATTTAAAGAACTGTATTTAAGAAAACTCTGTAAGAAGCATCAGCAGGAGACGCCGCAACCTTCAAAGCGCCAGGCAATGGCACCGCCGCACTGCCAGTGGAAACAGAGGGTTTAGCAAACACCTCTGTCTCGCTTTCAAAATCGGAGGTCAACCCCCCCAAACCGGGGTCTTTCCCCTCCCCTGCCATCTGCTACTGTTTTAGTAGCCCTCAGAATCAACCAAATAGCCCAAAAAGCAAAAAATAAAAAATATTTTTCTAAAGTGCCAACCGTGAAAATTTTTTGAATTTTACCTCAGTTGGCAACAATGTTTTTATTCAAAAAATTTTTGAAAATTTTTCAAAAATTTCACCTCAGCTGGCAACCGTGGTCGAAAAATTTTCGGCCAATTTTGCCTCAGGTGGCAACAATGTTGCACCCAGCAACGAAACCCCAATGGCCTTGAATTTCAATACAAATCGAATGTAGGTCAACTCAGTACAATTCGTAAACAACCTGAATGTAGGTCAACTCAGTGTGTTTTGTAAACAACTGGCTGCCTATGTTAATCCTACCAACAATTTAGATTAAATAAATTAAAATAAATATAATTGGCTTACCTTATGTGTAGGTAGCACTCAACAGAAAGCCTTGTAGCTTCTTCAACTTCTGTCCGATTTGGACGATCGAGGTGTCAATTTGAAGACGGACTCGCCGCGCACAAATTAAACACACTTTAAAAACTGTAACACAATCTAAACCACTTTCAAAAATTTTCTAACGAGAGCACTACCGCACACAACCTTTCTCAACGAGAGCTCACCCTGAAGTGAGTCTTGCATTAAGAACAATAAACAAATTTTCGGTTGAAATGTTTTTAGATTCATCTTTATTATTTTTCTTGGCTCTAGCCAATTTAAGCAGAAGTTGAGTACGCTGTAGCATGATGCTGATGTTATTGTTCAAAAAACACGAATAACTTTAATTAATCACACAATCTAGAATAAAATTATGTGGTGCAACTATGTTTAGGATTTGTAGAGGTTATCTGTTAAATAAAAACCTTTAAACAAAAAAATAGTGAAAATATAATTGATCGTATTTTTTTCTTTTAGTTGTTGCAAATATGTGATTAAGGAACTGTATTTAAACCTATCTCTGAACATTTGAATAAATATTCATTCATTCATTCAATCATGCTTAAGAGTTGTAGAGGTTATCTGTTAAATAAAACTCCTTAAAAAAATAAAAATACAATTGATCCTATTTTTTTCTTTTAATTGTTGCAAATATGTATTTAAAGAACTGTATTTAAGACTCACTAAACATTTATTCATTTATCCTGCGGAATTTTATTTAACACATTTTTTTTTTGATATTCTTTATATTTGAAAGAGAACTGCATTAGACCGGAATATTGTGCCAGAAGTCACGTTGTTTTCAGCTTCGATTTATTGCCGGATTTTATTGCTTTCATTCAAATCACTTAAACATTCCTTTGGTGTTTCAAGTTGGGCTTCTATAAATAAAACAGTAGTGTGTGAAATTTGTACTTTCATCTATTATTTTCTCCGTTATGATAAATAAAAAAACTTTTGTTATTTTGGTTTAACCTGTTATGTTACGTTTCGCACAGTACTTCCGTTTTAACGAACGGGGAGAGTGGATCCGGAGAGTTAACTTCGTAAAAAAAGGAAATAGATTTTTATTTTGTTTTTAATATATTTATTTTGTAAATGGAGAAAGGCCCGCTGTCTTAAGCTAGGCTGCGACCTTATCTCGTCTATTTCAGAATGTCAACTCAGCCCTTCTTCCCATTTGGTTCTCTATTTAAAAGATATTTATATTTCCCTACCATTACTTATTATCACCAAAACCAAAAACCAGGTCACTTGCAATCCCCAAAACCATATCACTCTAATCGAGTTCACCAGAACCAGGCCAGTTTTGCTTCAATAGTTTCGTAAGAAATGCAATTTAATATTATTGTTTTATCTTAAATTGCATTTCTAGGTTCTTAAGAAAAATACCATATATTATTATTATTATTATTAGATTATGATTTACTTAAGTTACGATTCTATAAGAGGTTCATAACACATCCGATACAAGTAACCTGTAATTATTGTTCTGAACGCACTTTTATCTTTCTCATATCATTTTCACTTGAATTGTCTATTATAAAAAACAGTGTAATGGATCATAATTTCAATAAAAAATGCGGTAACTCCTTTTTTTAATAAACATAGAAGTTGCGATTCAAGCGCCGCCATGCTTCAGTAAAAGAACATGAAGAGCGGAATCGGACAGTTGTACCAAATAGTATTATGTCCCTTTGTTTGTATGAGTATCTTTATTTATACCTTATGCTTAGTGACCCATTCAAGTACTTCATACGATGACACACCATCATCGATCGCAGTTCTTCCTTTTTTTGGATATTTAAAGTTCATGACATGAAATAGTTTAAATGTTATATCAAAACATTTAATTAAAAATGTCGAAAATGATTATATGTTACTTTCCATCATAAAATGTAAAAAACAAACTCTACCAAATTTTTATTTCTGGGCCAATTACTATAATACCTGACTGAAGAGTAAGCCTCTTTGAAAGATATTTTTGTCGTAACAAATCTGCCTTTTTCCCACAAAATAACGACCCTTCGTATGAAAGATTTTATTGAATATCGTTGAAATAAATAAAAACATTAATAATTGTTTAATATATTTTCTCCAATGCCTATTAAAAATGGTTATTGGATATTAATTTAATGATTAATTCTTTGAATGAGAAAGGTGATCTTCAACATCTTAAACGGATTTGACGACAAAGAGGAATATTCCTGGACTCCTGCTTTAGGAGTATTCATTCCAGTACTCTGTAATTGATATTATTTAAGTGTTACCATTAAAAAATTATTTTAACAGTAATATTCTATCCAATAAAATTTACACGTACCTACATATATGTATAATTATTTTTTTTATAAAAATGATATGTAATTTTTTTTATAATGAAGATCTTCGGGAATTTTCTCTTCAATGTCTTCAATCGGCTGTTTTTTTATGTTAGCAGAAATATTTGATCAAGATTCTCGTCTAGAATTGTGGCTAATTTCTCCAACCATCAAACTAATGGAGACTTTCATTTTTGCCAGCATTGCTTGATAGTTCTCGACGTTAATCATGGCGGTATTTTGATTTTCGATCACCATATCTAGTTGGCTATTGTACGTGTAGAATTTAGATGAAAATATCAACTTCTGCATAAATCTTTAATAGACTGTACATTAAATGACTTTTAGGGACGTATAGGCCAGGTATAATAATAAAAAATAGGAAACAAAATTGTAAAGCAAAGCAGGATATAAAATTGTATTGATACAAAATAATATCAGTAATATCCTTGTACTGGCAATACCAAAAAAAAGAATAAATCGAAAGATTTATGATTAAAACAAAAAAAACTTTTATTTTCCAGTTTTAATTATGTTGTTCCTGTTCCAATAGGAAGTTTGTAATTTGATGCCGCTGATAATAGTTTTGGTATCGGAATTTACTTCGGTTCAATAAGAGAAAAAAAAACAAAATTGAAAAATCTCTAAATTAATGGTAATTCTTTGATTTTGCTGGTTAAGTGAGTTGATTTGATGTCATTCTAATTGTTTTTTGTTTTTTTTTTTTTTGGGGGGAGTCAAAGCTATTTATGCCCTTTCTTTATGATTCTTTCCATAAGAGGTTGAGGTAGGTAGAATTGCAATCTGCATTGAAAAGCCATCCGAATGGAAAGCATCAATTTTTTCTGTTTATTCCAATATAATAATGAGCAAAATTTAGAGTAGAAATGTATTTTTCAAAACGAAATATAAAAATATGAAATGCGTTAATTATTTTAAGGAATTACAAAAATAATTTTAAAGAGAAAAGATGAACAATTTAATTACAATGAATTCAGTATATTTTATATAATACAAAGAATAAAGTATTCAAATAATTATTTTAAACAAAGTTGGAAACCATGGATGCATTGAACAATTGTTATTGATGCAGTTCGAATAAACACAGCAAAGAAAATTGGCTAAACGCTTGAATTGGCAGAATAATAATTTTATTATTATTAACCCAAACCTCTGATTTGATACTTTTTTAAAGACGGTAAGGAACCTTCGTTCAAGGAAATACCCAATAACAATAAGAGTGACTCGCACTGAATCGGAATCTTGCTTTTATACAAATTATTCAGAAAGCTTTCATTTCATTAAAGCTTTATCAGCTGTGCAATTGTGTATATTGTAATATTAAAGCTCTTTTAGAGTTTCACACTTAATTTTTTTCTTGCAGTCAGTGTTGCCATATTATTATTTTTTGAAAGGTTTAGAAAAAGTTCAGATTTTTTGTTCACAAAATTAAATTAAAGTGAAATTCAAATATAAAAAAAAGAAATATAAACATAAAATAGATAAAAATGTTGTCTTATAATTATTATACAAAATATTTAAATTAATTTTATATTTTACTATTTAATTTTTGATACATTTGATTTAATTTAAATTTAATTTTTATTTATTTATTTTTATTTCAAATATCCTCCGGAATCCATTCAAATATCTTTGACATTGCCGTTGTGAAATTTCAGAAATTTACAGACGATTTGTACTTCTATTTGAATATCTAAACCTCGAAGTCCTGTCACCGATATGTCAAAATTTACTACCACAAACAAAATATTTTCGTCTATGGTAATTTAATTATAATAATAATAAAAAAAAACAGTAACAATAAAAAGGTAATCGGTTATCTCGTTTCCCATTCTTATTTAAATCTGAAATGCTGATTAATGATTCACATGGTTTGCACGTATACATTATTTCACAGAATTATTTTTCTTTTTCACCAAAACACTGGAATAGTTTCTTGCATTTGCTTCACCTCCAAAAAGTGTCATTATAAAAAAAATAAAACTGCTTAAAACATATCCACAACCACCAACTCCACCCACAGATAAAAAAAAACGAAGATTACTATTCCATTAGTTACATTTGAATTTATCTAATTCAACAACACACATTCTTTTATATTTAAAAATTAATTCCACCACAGTGGTTTTTATTTCTACTCCAACTGTCGCTTTCTGTCTTTACTATAAATATATATTTTTCATCCCATAACAAATTTTATAGCAATGGTTTGATTAAAAGGGATTATGGCTGTGTAAAGAAATTGACATTTAATATAATTAATTAATATTTAAATATACGTAAGTTAAAAAATAAAGAGTAATACAATGAAAATACAATGCAAAATAGAAATATTATGAAATATGAGTTATTCCTTCGAATGATAATAAATTAAGATGTTAAAATAAAAATATATTATACATATTGCCTATAAATATAAAACAGTTCAATTGTAACGTTTCCTATTAAAACAAGAGAAAAAAAACTTGAAATATTAAAATATCAATTATATTAATTACTAATATTAATTATTTAAAACTATGTATTTAAAATTATGGTTTGAATTTAACTTTGCTTAAAAATGTATTTATGTTTTAACAATACAAAATTATTTTTGCCCTATACTATAGACAATAATGCTACAAACTGTTTAATCTTATTTCAAATATGTACTTAAATATTTTTTATTTAATCATTTAGGTCAGTATTTTCAAATAATGAAAATTATACTGTATTATAATCTGTTTGTTTAAAATTCAACCTTTATTTAAATATTATAAAATTCTGATTTTAATAAAATGTGAATACAAAATTAAGTTTGAATTTTGATTTTTTCTTGTTTTGTTCTGTAAGTGTTAAAAACTGGTATTAAACGTTTGGATGCATTCAAGGTTTGTATAAATCAAATAAAAATTATTTTAACTAAATGCGTTAAGACTTACATTTTCACCAATGACTGAACCCTGATTTAAGTAGTTAAAGTCTTAATATTCTTCAAATCTCGAAGATTTCACAGTGCACATTTTCCAGGGTAAGTGGCACTTTAAGCCTATATAGTGTTTCAATTTCACGATAAATTCTTTTTCCCAAAAGTAAATAAAATTCTATTATGCAAGGTAAGCTAAAATTTTTACATTGAAAGATCTATGAATTTTCAATTCAGCACTGAAATCCATAACCACTTTCGAGTCTCGATTGCGAAATATCGCTATGCAAACATTTGTGTTTGATCAATTTTAATTAAATTGGGTCGAATTAAGGTAATATCACTTTGGATGAAGATATTTCGACAACCAGAGGTGGTACATTTTTTTGGTTTTCAGTTTTAGAAAGATCTTAAAAAACTAAAAGAAGTTTTTGAAATTTTCAACCATCTACGAGTCTCGATTGCAGAAATATCGCTATCCAAACATTTGTGTTTGATCAATTTTAATTAAATTGGTTTGAATTAAGGTATTATCACTTTGGATGAAGGTATTTTGACACCCAGAGGTCGTAAAATTTTTTGGTTTTCAGTTTTAAAAAGATTTCAAAAAACTAAAATAGGATTTTGTAATTTTCAACTCTCTACGAGTCTGGATTGCTGAAATATCGCCATCCAAACAAGTTTTTGGGTCGATTTTTGAAATTGGGTCTAAATAGATCTTTGGATGTAAATATTTTGAGAACCGGACCACGTAGAAGATTTTTGCTTACACGTGCGAATAGGGTTTTTAAATACCTTTCTTTTGATGTATATTTCGATGGGTTTTGGAAGCATTTAATTTTTGGGGTCAAAATTAGCAAAGGGGTTAGTCCATGCTTTTTTCAAAAAGACAATAAAAATTTATTTTTCTAAATGTACTAAAATTTTTACATTGACGGAAAGGTTTATGAATTTCCAATTCAGCGCTGAAAACCGCAACCACTTACGAGTCTCGGTTGCGGAAATATCGCCATCCAAACATTTGTGTTTGATCAATTTTAATTTAATTGGGTTTAGTTAAGGTAATATCACTTTGGATGAAGATATTTCGACAACCAGAGGTCGTAAAATTTTTTGGTTTTCAGTTTTAGAAAGATCTTAAAAAACTAATAGACCGTTTTGTAATTTTCAACTATCTACGAGTCTCTATTGCAGAAATATCGCCATCCAAACATTTGTGTTTGGTCAATTTTAATTTAATTGGGTTGAGTTAAGGTAATATAGATTTGGATGAAGATATTTCGACAACCAGAGGTCGTAAATTTTTTTGGTTTTCAGTTTTAGAAAGATCTTAAAAACTAAAAGAAGTTTTTGAAATTTTCAACCATCTACGAGTCTCGATTGCAGAAATATCGCCATCAAAACAATTTTTTGGGTCGATTTTTGAAATTGGGTCCAAATAGAACTTTGGATGTAAATATTTTGAGAACCGGACCACGTAGAAGATTTTTGCTTACACGTGCGAATAGGGTTTTTAAATACCTTTCTTTTGATGTATATTTCGATGGGTTTTGGAAGCATTTAATTTTTGGGGTCAAAATTAGCAAAGGGGTTAGTCCATGCTTTTTTCAAAAAGACAATAAAAATTTATTTTTCTAAATGTACTAAAATTTTTACATTGACGGAAAGGTTTATGAATTTCCAATTCAGCGCTGAAAACCGCAACCACTTACGAGTCTCGGTTGCGGAAATATCGCCATCCAAACATTTGTGTTTGATCAATTTTAATTTAATTGGGTTTAGTTAAGGTAATATCACTTTGGATGAAGATATTTCGACAACCAGAGGTCGTAAAATTTTTTGGTTTTCAGTTTTAGAAAGATCTTAAAAAACTAATAGACCGTTTTGTAATTTTCAACCATCTACGAGTCTCTATTGCAGAAATATCGCCATCCAAACATTTGTGTTTGGTCAATTTTAATTTAATTGGGTTGAGTTAAGGTAATATAGATTTGGATGAAGATATTTCGACAACCAGAGGTCGTAAATTTTTTTGGTTTTCAGTTTTAGAAAGATCTTAAAAACTAAAAGAAGTTTTTGAAATTTTCAACCATCTACGAGTCTCGATTGCAGAAATATCGCCATCAAAACAATTTTTTGGGTCGATTTTTGAAATTGGGTCCAAATAGAACTTTGGATGTAAATATTTTGAGAACCGGACCACGTAGAAGATTTTTGCTTACACGTGCGAATAGGGTTTTTAAATACCTTTCTTTTGATGTATATTTCGATGGGTTTTGGAAGCATTTAATTTTTGGGGTCAAAATTAGCAAAGGGGTTAGTCCATGCTTTTTTCAAAAAGACAATAAAAATTTATTTTTCTAAATGTACTAAAATTTTTACATTGACGGAAAGGTTTATGAATTTCCAATTCAGCGCTGAAAACCGCAACCACTTACGAGTCTCGGTTGCGGAAATATCGCCATCCAAACATTTGTGTTTGATCAATTTTAATTTAATTGGGTTTAGTTAAGGTAATATCAATTTGGATGAAGATATTTCGACAACCAGAGGTCGTAAAATTTTTTGGTTTTCAGTTTTAGAAAGATCTTAAAAAACTAATAGACCGTTTTGTAATTTTCAACTATCTACGAGTCTCGATTGCAGAAATATCGCCATCAAAACATTTCTTTTTAACAATTTTAATTAAATTGTGTTGGAATAAGGTAATATAGATTTGGATGAAGATATTTCGACAACCAGAGGTCGTAAATTTGTTTGGTTTTCAGTTTTAGAAAGATCTTAAAAAACTAAATTTTCAACCATCTGCGAGTCTCGATTGCAGAAATATCGCCATCCAAACATTTTTCTTGAACAATTTTAATTCGGTTGAAATAAAGTAATATCACTTTGGATGAAGATATTTCGACAACCAGAGGTGGTAAATTTTTTTGGTTTTCAGTTTTAGAAAGATCTAAAAAAACTAGAAGAAGTTTTTGAAATTTTCAACCATCTGCGAGTCTCGATTGCAGAAATATCGCCATCCAAACATTTTTCTTGAACAATTTTAATTCGGTTGAAATAAAGTAATATCACTTTGGATGAAGATATTTCGACAACCAGAGGTGGTATTTTTTTTTTGGTTTTCAGTTTTAGAAAGATCTTAAAAAACTAAAAGAAGTTTTTGAAATTTTCAACCATCTACGAGTCTCGATTGCAGAAATATCGCCATCAAAACAATTTTTTGGGTCGATTTTTGAAATTGGGTCCAAATAGAACTTTGGATGTAAATATTTTGAGAACCGGACCACGTAGAAGATTTTTGCTTACACGTGCGAATAGGGTTTTTAAATACCTTTCTTTTGATGTATATTTCGATGGGTTTTGGAAGCATTTAATTTTTGGGGTCAAAATTAGCAAAGGGGTTAGTCCATGCTTTTTTCAAAAAGACAATAAAAATTTATTTTTCTAAATGTACTAAAATTTTTACATTGACGGAAAGGTTTATGAATTTCCAATTCAGCGCTGAAAACCGCAACCACTTACGAGTCTCGGTTGCGGAAATATCGCCATCCAAACATTTGTGTTTGATCAATTTTAATTTAATTGGGTTTAGTTAAGGTAATATCAATTTGGATGAAGATATTTCGACAACCAGAGGTCGTAAAATTTTTTGGTTTTCAGTTTTAGAAAGATCTTAAAAAACTAATAGACCGTTTTGTAATTTTCAACTATCTACGAGTCTCGATTGCAGAAATATCGCCATCAAAACATTTCTTTTTAACAATTTTAATTAAATTGTGTTGGAATAAGGTAATATAGATTTGGATGAAGATATTTCGACAACCAGAGGTCGTAAATTTGTTTGGTTTTCAGTTTTAGAAAGATCTTAAAAAACTAAATTTTCAACCATCTGCGAGTCTCGATTGCAGAAATATCGCCATCCAAACATTTTTCTTGAACAATTTTAATTCGGTTGAAATAAAGTAATATCACTTTGGATGAAGATATTTCGACAACCAGAGGTGGTAAATTTTTTTGGTTTTCAGTTTTAGAAAGATCTAAAAAAACTAGAAGAAGTTTTTGAAATTTTCAACCATCTGCGAGTCTCGATTGCAGAAATATCGCCATCCAAACATTTCTTTTTAACAATTTTAATTAAATTGTGTTGGAATAAGGTAATAAAGATTTGGATGAAGATATTTCGACAACCAGAGGTGGTAAATTTTTTTGGTTTTCAGTTTTAGAAAGATCTTAAAAAACTAAAAGAAGTTTTTGAAATTTTCAACCATCTGCGAGTCTCGATTGCAGAAATATCGCCATCCAAATATTTTTCTTGAACAATTTTAATTCGGTTGAAATAAAGTAATATCACTTTGGATGAAGATATTTCGACAACCAGAGGTGGTACATTTTTTTGGTTTTCAGTTTTAGAAAGATCTTAAAAAACTTAAAGAAGTTTTTGAAATTTTCAATCATCTACGAGTCTCGATTGCAGAAATATCGCTATCCAAACATTTCTTTTTAACAATTTTAATTAAATTGTGTTGGAATAAGGTAATATAGATTTGGATGAAGATATTTCGACAACCAGAGGTCGTAAAT
This sequence comes from Epistrophe eligans, assembly GCA_951394125.1. Lineage (NCBI taxonomy): Eukaryota > Metazoa > Arthropoda > Insecta > Diptera > Syrphidae > Epistrophe > Epistrophe eligans. The sequence goes on from OX596029.1 coordinate 30,995,535, forward strand.
TTTTTTGGTTTTCAGTTTTAGAAAGATCTTAAAAAACTAAAAGAAGTTTTTGAAATTTTCAACCATCTACGAGTCTCGATTGCAGAAATATCGCCATCAAAACAATTTTTTGGGTCGATTTTTGAAATTGGGTCCAAATAGAACTTTGGATGTAAATATTTTGAGAACCGGACCACGTAGAAGATTTTTGCTTACACGTGCGAATAGGGTTTTTAAATACCTTTCTTTTGATGTATATTTCGATGGGTTTTGGAAGCATTTAATTTTTGGGGTCAAAATTAGCAAAGGGGTTAGTCCATGCTTTTTTCAAAAAGACAATAAAAATTTATTTTTCTAAATGTACTAAAATTTTTACATTGACGGAAAGGTTTATGAATTTCCAATTCAGCGCTGAAAACCGCAACCACTTACGAGTCTCGGTTGCGGAAATATCGCCATCCAAACATTTGTGTTTGATCAATTTTAATTTAATTGGGTTTAGTTAAGGTAATATCAATTTGGATGAAGATATTTCGACAACCAGAGGTCGTAAAATTTTTTGGTTTTCAGTTTTAGAAAGATCTTAAAAAACTAATAGACCGTTTTGTAATTTTCAACTATATACGAGTCTCTATTGCAGAAATATCGCCATCCAAACATTTGTGTTTGGTCAATTTTAATTTAATTGGGTTGAGTTAAGGTAATATCACTTTGGATGAAGATATTTCGACAACCAGAGGTCGTAAATTTTTTTGGTTTTCAGTTTTAGAAAGATCTTAAAAAACTAAAACAAGTTTTTGAAATTTTCAACCATCTGCGAGTCTCGATTGCAGAAATATCGCCATCCAAACATTTTTCTTGAACAATTTTAATTCGGTTGAAATAAAGTAATATCACTTTGGATGAAGATATTTCGACAACCAGAGGTCGTAAAATTTTTTGGTTTTCAGTTTTAGAAAGATCTTAAAAAACTAATAGACCGTTTTGTAATTTTCAACTATCTACGAGTCTCGATTGCAGAAATATCGCCATCCAAACATTTCTTTTTAACAATTTTAATTAAATTGTGTTGGAATAAGGTAATATAGATTTGGATGAAGATATTTCGACAACCAGAGGTCGTACAATTTTTTGGTTTTCAGTTTTAAAAAGATTTCAAAAAACTAAAATAGGATTTTGTAATTTTCAACTCTCTACGAGTCTGGATTGCTGAAATATCGCCATCCAAACAATTTTTTGGGTCGATTTTTGAAATTGGGTCCAAATAGAACTTTGGATGTAAATATTTTGAGAACCGGACCACGTAGAAGAGTTTTGCTTACACGTGCGAATAGGGTTTTTAAATACCTTTCTTTTGATGTATATTTCGATGGGTTTTGGAAGCATTTAATTTTTGGGGTCAAAATTAGCAAAGGGGTTAGTCCATGCTTTTTTCAAAAAGACAATAAAAATTTATTTTTCTAAATGTACTAAAATTTTTACATTGACGGAAAGGTTTATGAATTATTTCCAATTCAGTGCTGAAAACCGCAACCACTTACGAGTCTCGATTGCGAAAATATCGCCATCCAAACATTTTTCTTGAACAATTTTAATTCGGTTGAAATAAAGTAATATCACTTTGGATGAAGATATTTCCACAACCAGAGGTGGTAAATTTTTTTGGTTTTCAGTTTTAGAAAGATCTTAAAAAACTAGAAGAAGTTTTTGAAATTTTCAACCATCTGCGAGTCTCGATTGCAGAAATATCGCCATCCAAACATTTTTCTTGAACAATTTTAATTCGGTTGAAATAAAGTAATATCACTTTGGATGAAGATATTTCGACAACCAGAGGTCGTAAAATTTTTTGGTTTTCAGTTTTAGAAAGATCTTAAAAAACTAATAGACCGTTTTGTAATTTTCAACTATCTACGAGTCTCGATTGCAGAAATATCGCCATCCAAACATTTCTTTTTAACAATTTTAATTAAATTGTGTTGGAATAAGGTAATATAGATTTGGATGAAGATATTTCGACAACCAGAGGTCGTACATTTTTTTGGTTTTCAGTTTTAAAAAGATTTCAAAAAACTAAAATAGGATTTTGTAATTTTCAACTCTCTACGAGTCTGGATTGCTGAAATATCGCCATCCAAACAATTTTTTGGGTCGATTTTTGAAATTGGGTCCAAATAGAACTTTGGATGTAAATATTTTGAGAACCGGACCACGTAGAAGATTTTTGCTTACACGTGCGAATAGGGTTTTTAAATACCTTTCTTTTGATGTATATTTCGATGGGTTTTGGAAGCATTTAATTTTTGGGGTCAAAATTAGCAAAGGGGTTAGTCCATGCTTTTTTCAAAAAGACAATAAAAATTTATTTTTCTAAATGTACTAAAATTTTTACATTGACGGAAAGGTTTATGAATTTCCAATTCAGTGCTGAAAACCGCAACCACTTACGAGTCTCGATTGCGAAAATATCGCCATCCAAACATTTTTCTTGAACAATTTTAATTCGGTTGAAATAAAGTAATATCACTTTGGATGAAGATATTTCCACAACCAGAGGTGGTAAATTTTTTTGGTTTTCAGTTTTAGAAAGATCTTAAAAAACTAGAAGAAGTTTTTGAAATTTTCAACCATCTGCGAGTCTCGATTGCAGAAATATCGCCATCCAAACATTTTTCTTGAACAATTTTAATTCGGTTGAAATAAAGTAATATCACTTTGGATGAAGATATTTCGACAACCAGAGGTGGTACATTTTTTTGGTTTTCAGTTTTAGAAAGATCTTAAAAAACTAAAAGAAGTTTTTGAAATTTTCAACCATCTACGAGTCTCGATTGCAGAAATATCGCTATCCAAACATTTGTGTTTGATCAATTTTAATTAAATTGGGTTGAATTAAGGTATAATCACTTTGGATGAAGGTATTTTGACACCCAGAGGTCGTAAAATTTTTTGGTTTTCAGTTTTAAAAAGATTTCAAAAAACTAAAATAGGATTTTGTAATTTTCAACTCTCTACGAGTCTGGATTGCTGAAATATCGCCATCCAAACAATTTTTTAGGTCGATTTTTGAAATTGGGTCTAAATAGATCTTTGGATGTAAATATTTTGAGAACCGGACCACGTAGAAGATTTTTGCTTACACGTGCGAATAGGGTTTTTAAATACCTTTCTTTTGATGTATATTTCGATGGGTTTTGGAAGCATTTAATTTTTGGGGTCAAAATTAGCAAAGGGGTTAGCCCATGCTTTTTTCAAAAAGACAATAAAAATTTATTTTTCTAAATGTACTAACATTTTTACATTGACGGAAAGGTTTATGAATTTCCAATTCAGCGCTGAAAACCGCAACCACTTACGAGTCTCGGTTGCGGAAATATCGCCATCCAAACATTTGTGTTTGATCAATTTTAATTTAATTGGGTTTAGTTAAGGTAATATCAGTTTGGATGAAGATATTTCGACAACAAGAGGTCGTAAAATTTTTTGGTTTTCAGTTTTAGAAAGATCTTAAAAAACTAATAGACCGTTTTGTAATTTTCAACTATCTACGAGTCTCGATTGCAGAAATATCGCCATCCAAACATTTCTTTTTAACAATTTTAATTAAATTGTGTTGGAATAAGGTAATATAGATTTGGATGAAGATATTTCGACAACCAGAGGTGGTAAATTTTTTTGGTTTTCAGTTTTAGAAAGATCTTAAAAAACTAGAAGAAGTTTTTGAAATTTTTAACCATCTGCGAGTCTCGATTGCAGAAATATCGCCATCCAAACATTTTTCTTGAACAATTTTAATTCGGTTGAAATAAAGTAATATCACTTTGGATGAAGATATTTCGACAACCAGAGGTGGTAAATTTTTTTGGTTTTCAGTTTTAGAAAGATCTTAAAAAACTAAAACAAGTTTTTGAAATTTTCAACCATCTGCGAGTCTCGATTGCAGAAATATCGCCATCCAAACATTTTTCTTGAACAATTTTAATTCGGTTGAAATAAAGTAATATCAATTTGGATGAAGATATTTCGACAACCAGAGGTCGTAAAATTTTTTGGTTTTCAGTTTTAGAAAGATCTTAAAAAACTAATAGACCGTTTTGTAATTTTCAACTATCTACGAGTCTCTATTGCAGAAATATCGCCATCCAAACATTTGTGTTTGGTCAATTTTAATTTAATTGGGTTGAGTTAAGGTAATATAGATTTGGATGAAGATATTTCGACAACCAGAGGTCGTAAATTTTTTTGGTTTTCAGTTTTAGAAAGATCTTAAAAACTAAAAGAAGTTTTTGAAATTTTCAACCATCTGCGAGTCTCGATTGCAGAAATATCGCCATCAAAACAATTTTTTGGGTCGATTTTTGAAATTGGGTCCAAATAGAACTTTGGATGTAAATATTTTGAGAACCGGACCACGTAGAAGAGTTTTGCTTACACGTGCGAATAGGGTTTTTAAATACCTTTCTTTTGATGTATATTTCGATGGGTTTTGGAAGCATTTAATTTTTGGGGTCAAAATTAGCAAAGGGGTTAGTCCATGCTTTTTTCAAAAAGACAATAAAAATTTATTTTTCTAAATGTACTAAAATTTTTACATTGACGGAAAGGTTTATGAATTTCCAATTCAGTGCTGAAAACCGCAACCACTTACGAGTCTCGATTGCGAAAATATCGCCATCCAAACATTTTTCTTGAACAATTTTAATTCGGTTGAAATAAAGTAATATCACTTTGGATGAAGATATTTCCACAACCAGAGGTGGTAAATTTTTTTGGTTTTCAGTTTTAGAAAGATCTTAAAAAACTAGAAGAAGTTTTTGAAATTTTCAACCATCTGCGAGTCTCGATTGCAGAAATATCGCCATCCAAACATTTTTCTTGAACAATTTTAATTCGGTTGAAATAAAGTAATATCACTTTGGATGAAGATATTTCGACAACCAGAGGTCGTACATTTTTTTGGTTTTCAGTTTTAGAAAGATCTTAAAAAACTGGAAGAAGTTTTTGGAATTTTCAACCATCTGCGAGTCTCGATTGCAGAAATATCGCCATCCAAACATTTTTCTTGAACAATTTTAATTCGGTTGAAATAAAGTAATATCACTTTGGATGAAGATATTTCGACAACCAGAGGTCGTAAAATTTTTTGGTTTTCAGTTTTAGAAAGATCTTAAAAAACTAATAGACCGTTTTGTAATTTTCAACTATCTACGAGTCTCGATTGCAGAAATATCGCCATCCAAACATTTCTTTTTAACAATTTTAATTAAATTGTGTTGGAATAAGGTAATATAGATTTGGATGAAGATATTTCGACAACCAGAGGTCGTACAATTTTTTGGTTTTCAGTTTTAAAAAGATTTCAAAAAACTAAAATAGGATTTTGTAATTTTCAACTCTCTACGAGTCTGGATTGCTGAAATATCGCCATCCAAACAATTTTTTGGGTCGATTTTTGAAATTGGGTCCAAATAGAACTTTGGATGTAAATATTTTGAGAACCGGACCACGTAGAAGAGTTTTGCTTACACGTGCGAATAGGGTTTTTAAATACCTTTCTTTTGATGTATATTTCGATGGGTTTTGGAAGCATTTAATTTTTGGGGTCAAAATTAGCAAAGGGGTTAGTCCATGCTTTTTTCAAAAAGACAATAAAAATTTATTTTTCTAAATGTACTAAAATTTTTACATTGACGGAAAGGTTTATGAATTTCCAATTCAGTGCTGAAAACCGCAACCACTTACGAGTCTCGATTGCGAAAATATCGCCATCCAAACATTTTTCTTGAACAATTTTAATTCGGTTGAAATAAAGTAATATCACTTTGGATGAAGATATTTCCACAACCAGAGGTGGTAAATTTTTTTGGTTTTCAGTTTTAGAAAGATCTTAAAAAACTAGAAGAAGTTTTTGAAATTTTCAACCATCTGCGAGTCTCGATTGCAGAAATATCGCCATCCAAACATTTTTCTTGAACAATTTTAATTCGGTTGAAATAAAGTAATATCACTTTGGATGAAGATATTTCGACAACCAGAGGTCGTACATTTTTTTGGTTTTCAGTTTTAGAAAGATCTTAAAAAACTGGAAGAAGTTTTTGGAATTTTCAACCATCTGCGAGTCTCGATTGCAGAAATATCGCCATCCAAACATTTTTCTTGAACAATTTTAATTCGGTTGAAATAAAGTAATATCACTTTGGATGAAGATATTTCGACAACCAGAGGTCGTAAAATTTTTTGGTTTTCAGTTTTAGAAAGATCTTAAAAAACTAATAGACCGTTTTGTAATTTTCAACTATCTACGAGTCTCGATTGCAGAAATATCGCCATCCAAACATTTCTTTTTAACAATTTTAATTAAATTGTGTTGGAATAAGGTAATATAGATTTGGATGAAGATATTTCGACAACCAGAGGTCGTACAATTTTTTGGTTTTCAGTTTTAAAAAGATTTCAAAAAACTAAAATAGGATTTTGTAATTTTCAACTCTCTACGAGTCTGGATTGCTGAAATATCGCCATCCAAACAATTTTTTGGGTCGATTTTTGAAATTGGGTCCAAATAGAACTTTGGATGTAAATATTTTGAGAACCGGACCACGTAGAAGAGTTTTGCTTACACGTGCGAATAGGGTTTTTAAATACCTTTCTTTTGATGTATATTTCGATGGGTTTTGGAAGCATTTAATTTTTGGGGTCAAAATTAGCAAAGGGGTTAGTCCATGCTTTTTTCAAAAAGACAATAAAAATTTATTTTTCTAAATGTACTAAAATTTTTACATTGACGGAAAGGTTTATGAATTTCCAATTCAGTGCTGAAAACCGCAACCACTTACGAGTCTCGATTGCGAAAATATCGCCATCCAAACATTTTTCTTGAACAATTTTAATTCGGTTGAAATAAAGTAATATCACTTTGGATGAAGATATCAATTTTAATTAAATTGGGTTGAATTAAGGTATAATCACTTTGGATGAAGGTATTTTGACACCCAGAGGTCGTAAAATTTTTTGGTTTTCAGTTTTAAAAAGATTTCAAAAAACTAAAATAGGATTTTGTAATTTTCAACTCTCTACGAGTCTGGATTGCTGAAATATCGCCATCCAAACAATTTTTTGGGTCGATTTTTGAAATTGGGTCTAAATAGATCTTTGGATGTAAATATTTTGAGAACCGGACCACGTAGAAGATTTTTGCTTACACGAATAGGGTTTTTAAATACCTTTCTTTTGATGTATATTTCGATGGGTTTTGGAAGCATTTAATTTTTGGGGTCAAAATTAGCAAAGGGGTTAGCCCATGCTTTTTTCAAAAAGACAATAAAAATTTATTTTTCTAAATGTACTAACATTTTTACATTGACGGAAAGGTTTATGAATTTCCAATTCAGCGCTGAAAACCGCAACCACTTACGAGTCTCGGTTGCGGAAATATCGCCATCCAAACATTTGTGTTTGATCAATTTTAATTTAATTGGGTTTAGTTAAGGTAATATCACTTTGGATGAAGATATTTCGACAACCAGAGGTGGTAAATTTTTTTGGTTTTCAGTTTTAGAAAGATCTTAAAAAACTAGAAGAAGTTTTTGAAATTTTCAACCATCTGCGAGTCTCGATTGCAGAAATATCGCCATCCAAACATTTTTCTTGAACAATTTTAATTCGGTTGAAATAAAGTAATATCACTTTGGATGAAGATATTTCGACAACCAGAGGTGGTACATTTTTTTGGTTTTCAGTTTTAGAAAGATCTTAAAAAACTAAAAGAAGTTTTTGAAATTTTCAACCATCTACGAGTCTCGATTGCAGAAATATCGCCATCCAAAAATTTTTCTTGAACAATTTTAATTCGTGTTACGTATGGCAACACTGGCCATCCGTGTCTTAATATATATATTGTTAAATGAAATGTAATAGTTAGTTCTTGATCGGTCTCTGGCCGTGATAGACGTACGTATTTTTATTCCGAGGAAACGGAGGTAATAAATGTGGGTTTTTTTTTATATTTTTCCCACAATAAAAGTCGTACCGTCTTTCATTTTAATCGGTATATTATACATTATGGTCCTTCGAGTCGGGATGATATAAAAAAAAAAAATCGGAAATCGGAAATTTTTTGTGAAAAGTGTTAAGTGAGAAACAATGGAGCTATAACGGAGGAATACATACTCACGTACATATGTATATGGAAATGGAGAAACAACTGGAAGGTTTGAGTGTGTAGTGGATTTGCAACACAAGGAAGTGTGCAATTCACTTACACACAAAAGGGAGTTTTATTTTTATTTTCTCACTTTTTCTACTTTATAAATTTTTTTTGGTGACTTACAATCACTATTTTCAGGATTTAATAAATTAATTTTTTGGTGACTTGCAATCACTATTTTCAGGAATTATTATATATTTGTATTTGGTGCCTTACAACCACCAGATATCAAATGGAATTTTAAAAATGCATGCAGCAACATGCAATGGAGAAGTTCGTTTTTTGGTGCCTTACAACCACCAAATATAAAAAACCAAAAGGAGTAGTTTATTTGGTGCCTTACAACCACCAACAAATTTAAATACCTATGTATCAACAATACATAGAATCATGGAAGACATGTAGGAGCATGCGATGGAGATATTGTGCTGAATACCCATTCACACAAAACAATATAAACGGAGCGAAATCGGAGAAAAAATACATGTAGAACATGGAACGGAGAAAAAACTCAAACGCATGTGCAAATTATTTGCGCACAAGAAAATAAACAAATCGAGACTCGAGTCTCGAAGAGAATCATGTGTATTTACATCACACATACACATTATTGATAATACATGGAGAAGGAGAAAAAAAGAAGAACGGCTTTTTTTGCCATGACGAAAAGGGGTGAGTTTGTGTCTGCAGTGTGTGTTGTGCTAGGTAGAATAATTTAGTGGAGTGGAGGAAAAGAAAAAATAAATTGAAAATATCCATTCGAAAATAGATTCAATTTAAAATAAAAGTGAAAAATTAGAATGGAGAATATTATTTTGGAGTTTATTTTTTTTTCAAAGGAGAAAACGGAATGTGTTGATGGTGCATGCGATGACGTGCGTCGGCGCCGCCACCACCATCAGTTAGTTTGCTCGGAGAGAGAAAATATTTGTATGTCAACAGAATGGAGACAGTGGAATGTTTGTCGTTCATTTGTAGACTGAATTTTGAATTTTTACAGTGGAGTTTTTGGAGATATTTTTTGGAAAAAATGGAATTTATTGTGTAGATAATATTTTCTATAAAAACACGGATCATATTAAAGCGGAGTGTATTTAATTTGTTCATTTTATGCTACTAATTTGTAAATATGGATCTTTTAAATATTTTGGAGGGAGGAAAAGGAGAAAATGAATTAATTCAATTTGGAGTTAGATATTATTATGATAGCTTTGATGATATATAGAAATATTAAATTGGACAAATATGGGAGTATTAAATTGTTTTGGAGATAGTTTTTACCTTGATAAAATTAAATGAAGTTTCATAAAATTTTTTCTAGGTAGGAAAAATAAATTGGTGAACATACACGACAAAAAATATGGAAATATTTTATTCGTTATCTGGAGTTAAGATATTTTACTATTGTTTAGTATTATATTCTGGAGTTATTTGTGGAGTTTGGAACTTGGAGTGTTGATATTTTCATTTTTGATTATTTTACTGTGGAGTTATATATAATATTTATATATATATTTTATTTTAAAAAATTGGAGATATTATAAATAATTTTTTGGAGAAATTGGAGAAAATATAAATTAGTTTTTGGAGAAATTGGAGAAAATATAAATTATTTTTTGGAGAAATTGGAGAAAATATTAATTATTTTTTTTTGGAGAAAATATAAATTATTTTTTTGGAGAAATTGGAGAAAACGAAAATTATATTTATAAAAAATTGGAGAAAATATAATTTTTTTTTTTTTGCAGAAATTGGAGAAAACGAAAATTATTTTTTGAAAATTTGGAGAAAATGGGAAAAAATCGGAGAAATTGGAGGGAGTTTGGAGAATTGTTTCGCGTGAGCACATAGATGCGTGGACCGCAAACAAAATTAAATTAATGTTTTTTAATTTTTCTCTTGGGGACTTGAGAAAGGAGAATTATTTTAGCTAAAATTGGAGGGAGTTGTTTCGCGTGAGCACATAGATGCGTGGACCGCAAACAAAAATTCTAAAAGTTAAAAATGGAGATTGTATTTGAAGATCTTTCAGGAGGAAGATTTTTTTTAATTCTTTACTTATATTATTTTTTTATAAATTTACACACCACACACACATGCAAACCCACACACAATGTGGGGATTTTTAACTAGAATAGGAATATATTTGAATATTTTCTTTTTTTAATGAGTTTGATAATATTTTGTAGGAATTTATTTTTGAATACAAATTAAATTGACACGTTGTCTAATTTATCTCATTGCATGAAAAGGAGGTAAGACAAAGAAAGGTCAGTAGACCGTGGAGAAAGGGGAGAAAATCGGAGAAAGGGTGGCATCCGGAGATAAAACAATACTGTCACATCAGTTATCCAAAGGAATATAAATGGAGTTGCGTTTATAGAAACGCTTTTAGGAGTTATGATTTTTGGAACATAAAATGAAAAGATAGATGAGTTGACAGTGCAGTCGATTTCATCTATTCATTATAAGGAGGAGGAGCAATTAGACAAGTTAAAGTTGAGTGACTTTGGCAACAAGATCAGGTCAGTTCATGCTCTAGGTTTACGGAGGAAGAAATGTTAGTTGAAAAACATTTTACGGAGAATGGAGATATATAGGAGGGATGAATCAGGAAGGTTCATAGTTAAAATCCCTTTAAAGGATAATATTAAAGAACTCGGAAGTTCGAGGGAGATAACGTTAAGGCGTTTCTTATATTTAGAGAAGCGTCTTGCGAAAAATAAGGAGATGAGGAGAATTTGTGGAGAAAATACAAATAGGTCATCTTGTTTTGGCCACGGAGAAAGAGCTAATTTCGAATTGCGGAAATGGAAGTCAAACAGCCGGGTAGTTGTACGGGCTATGGATTCGGAGTTGGAGAAAACATTATTGTTTTCGGAGGGGGAAGGCACAACCATTTTAGGACTTAAATGGTTGATAGAGGAGGACAAATTTACGTTTGTAGTAAAAAACCCTACATTCAATGGAGTTATAACAAAGAGGAGAATATTGTGAGTCATGTAGCGCAACTATATGATCCAAATGGATATATATCTCCGGTAACAATTATCGGAAAAATGTTAATTCAGGAGCTATGGAAACTTAAAATAGATTGGGATGATAGGCCGCCAGTTGAACTAGAAAACAGATGGTTAGAATTTTGGAATTCCATTATTTATTTAGAACATTTTAGAATTGATAGATGGTTGGGTGCAGGGAAAATTCCAAAAATACAAATTCACGGGTTTTCAGATAGCAGTGAATCGGCATTAGTAGCAGTAATATACGATCGTGTTGAATATAGGAACGGGATAGCAACTAGTAAGCTTTTGACATCAAAAACTATTGGAGTTATCGGCAGCAGAGTTGTTGTCGAAAATGATAAAAGGAGTTATGGAGTCAATGGAATGGCCGACTGTGGAGTATGTGCTATGGATTGATTCCAGTCCATCATATTATTGAATAAAAAGGAGACAAGGAGAAAAGCAAAATAATGGAGAACATACAACAGGAGGTAAGAAATGAAATGAAAATATATTCTATTTCATTTCTATTTCAAGTGTGTCGATATTGGAGTGTACAAACAAATTAGAGAAAGTAATACACATTCTTAGTTATGCCGGGAGGTATGTAGCAAACTGGATTAAATGGAGAAAAGAACTAAAACAGAGAAAAGTGGTTCAGCAGGAAGTTTTACCACCAACTCTAACGGAGAAAACATCAGCTATGGAGTATCTGATACGGAGAAATCAGAAGGAGAATTATAACAAGGAGATAACAGCATTGAATGCTGGGAAGCATTTACCGGAGAGGAATTCAATAGAAAGTTTAAACCAATTTTGGATGCAAACGGTTTGCTCCGAGTTGGGGGGAGATTAGGGAGATCGGAGATTGATTATGAGATGAAATATCCAGTAATCATCGCAAATGAATCAAGGTTAGCGAAATTATTAATGGATTATGCTCACCGGGAGACGGATCATGGAGGCATCCAAGTTATGATGCAGTTTATTAGGCAAATGTATTGGATACCAAAACTTAGGAGTGGTTTACGGAGTCATATTTATAAATGTGGTTGAATGCTCGCATGGAGGGACAGCTGATGGCGGAGTTACCATCAGAAAAAGTCCAGGTTGGATTATACTGGCCCTTTTGAATTGAAAATGGTCGGGGGAGTCGAAAGGAGAAATAGGAGAAAATGTTGGGTTGCTATATTTGTCTGACTTAGGACTAGGGCAGTTCATATTGAAATTGTAGGAGATTTATCTTCAATAGCCTTCATAGCTAGTTATGAAAGGTTTATTGCAAGAAGAGGGAGATGCGAAAAAATATGCAGCGACAACGGAACAGCTTTCGTTGGAGCGTTGGAGAATTAAATAAAGCTTTGAAAGTATTTTCAGATAAAGGAGTATTGGAGAATCTTCATAAAAAAGGTACTGACTGGCATTTCATGACACCAGCAGTTCCACATCAAGGAGAAATCGATGAAATTCCATTTGGAGCGGATCGTGGGGCAAACGATATTGCCTTACGAGGAGTTCGGAATCTACTCACTCAAATTGAAGCGATTCTCAATTCGAGACCTCTCCATCCTTTGAGTGACGATCCAATGGATATTCAGGCGCTAACGCCGGGACATTTTTTGGTAGGTGAACCATTAATTTTACCTCTTCCTTTTAGATTAGAAGAAAGACCAGACAAAGCGGGAGCTTAAGTATTTAAGGAGAAACAGCAAATGGTCAGCCATTTCTGGAACCGATGGCAGTCAGAATATTTGACTACTCTGCAGGAGCGGAAAAATGGAGAAAAGAGAAGGAGGGCCTAAAAGCCAGTTGGGCAATGGAGTCGGAGTAAATAAAAACAAGTTTTTAGCCGGGACTGTTACGTATGGCAACACTGGCCATCCGTGTCTTAATATATATATTGTTAAATGAAATGTAATAGTTAGTTCTTGATCGGTCTCTGGCCGTGATAGACGTACGTATTTTTATTCCGAGGAAACGGAGGTAATAAATGTGGGTTTTTTTTTATATTTTTCCCACAATAAAAGTCGTACCGTCTTTCATTTTAATCGGTATATTATACAATTCGGTTGAAATAAAGTAATATCACTTTGGATGAAGATATTTCGACAACCAGAGGTGGTAAATTTTTTTGGTTTCCAGTTTTAGAAAGATCTTAAAAAACTAAAAGAAGTTTTTGAAATTTTCGACCATCTGCGAGTCTCGATTGCAGAAATATCGCCATCCAAACATTTTTCTTGAACAATTTTAATTCGGTTGAAATAAAGTAACATCACTTTGGATGAAGATATTTCGACAACCAGAGGTGGTAAATTTTTTTGGTTTCCAGTTTTAGAAAGATCTTAAAAAACTAAAAGAAGTTTTTGAAATTTTCAACCATCTGCGAGTCTCGATTGTAGAAATATCGCCATCCAAACATTTTTCTTGAACAATTTTAATTCGGTTGAAATAAAGTAATATCACTTTGGATGAAGATATTTCGACAACCAGAGGTGGTATTTTTTTTTGGTTTTCAGTTTTAGAAAGATCTTAAAAAACTAAAAGAAGTTTTTGAAATTTTCAACCATCTGCGAGTCTCGATTGCAGAAATATCGCCATCCAAACATTTTTCTTGAACAATTTTAATTCGGTTGAAATAAAGTAATATCACTTTGGATGAAGATATTTCGACAACCAGAGGTGGTACATTTTTTTGGTTTTCAGTTTTAGAAAGATCTTAAAAAACTAAACAAAGTTTTTGAAATTTTCAACCATCTACGAGTCTCGATTGCAGAAATATCGCTATCCAAACATTTGTGTTTGATCAATTTTAATTAAATTGGGTTGAATTAAGGTATTATCACTTTGGATGAAGGTATTTTGACACCCAGAGGTCGTAAAATTTTTTGGTTTTCAGTTTTAAAAAGATTTCAAAAAACTAAAATAGGATTTTGTAATTTTCAACTCTCTACGAGTCTCGATTGCTGAAATATCGCCATCCAAACAATTTTTTGGGTCGATTTTTGAAATTGGGTCCAAATAGAACTTTGTATTTAAATATTTTGAGAACCGGACCACGTAGAAGATTTTTGCTTACACGTGCGAATAGGGTTTTTAAATACCTTTCTTTTGATGTATATTTCGATGGGTTTTGGAAGCATTTAATTTTTGGGGTCAAAATTAGCAAAGGGGTGCTTTTTTCAAAAAGACAATAAAAATTTATTTTTCTAAATGTACTAAAATTTTTACATTGACGGAAAGGTTTATGAATTTCCAATTCAGCGCTGAAAACCGCAACCACTTACGAGTCTCGGTTGCGGAAATATCGCCATCCAAACATTTGTGTTTGATCAATTTTAATTTAATTGGGTTTAGTTAAGGTAATATCAGTTTGGATGAAGATATTTCGACAACAAGAGGTCGTAAAATTTTTTGGTTTTCAGTTTTAGAAAGATCTTAAAAAACTAATAGACCGTTTTGTAATTTTCAACTATCTACGAGTCTCGATTGCAGAAATATCGCCATCCAAACATTTCTTTTTAACAATTTTAATTAAATTGTGTTGGAATAAGGTAATATAGATTTGGATGAAGATATTTCGACAACCAGAGGTCGTAAATTTTTTTGGTTTTCAGTTTTAGAAAGATCTTAAAAAACTAGAAGAAGTTTTCAGTTTTAAAAAGATTTCAAAAAACTAAAATAGGATTTTGTAATTTTCAACTCTCTACGAGTCTCGATTGCTGAAATATCGCCATCCAAACAATTTTTTGGGTCGATTTTTGAAATTGGGTCCAAATAGAACTTTGTATGTAAATATTTTGAGAACCGGACCACGTAGAAGATTTTTGCTTACACGTGCGAATAGGGTTTTTAAATACCTTTCTTTGTATATTGATGTATATTTCGATGGGTTTTGGAAGCATTTAATTTTTGGGGTCAAAATTAGCAAAGGGGTGCTTTTTTCAAAAAGACAATACAAATTTATTTTTCTAAATGTACTAAAATTTTTACATTGACGGAAAGGTTTATGAATTTCCAATTCAGCGCTGAAAACCGCAACCACTTACGAGTCTCGGTTGCGGAAATATCGCCATCCAAACATTTGTGTTTGATCAATTTTAATTTAATTGGGTTTAGTTAAGGTAATATCACTTTGGATGAAGATATTTCGACAACCAGAGGTCGCAAAATTTTTTGGTTTTCAGTTTTAGAAAGATCTTGAAAAACTAATAGACCGTTTTGTAATTTTTAACTATCTACGAGTCTCTATTGCAGAAATATCGCCATCCAAACATTTGTGTTTGGTCAATTTTAATTTAATTGGGTTGAGTTAAGGTAATATCATTTTGGATGAAGATATTTCGACAACTAGAGGTCGTAAAATTTTTTGGTTTTCAGTTTTAGAAAGATCTTAAAGAACTAGAAGAAGTTTTTGAAATTTTCAACCATCTGCGAGTCTCGATTGCAGAAATATCGCCATCCAAACATTTTTCTTGAACAATTTTAATTCGGTTGAAATAAAGTAATATCACTTTGGATGAAGATATTTCGACAACCAGAGGTGGTAAATTTTTTTGGTTTTCAGTTTTAGAAAGATCTTAAAAAACTAAAAGAAGTTTTTGAAATTTTTAACCATCTGCGAGTCTCGATTGCAGAAATATCGCCATCCAAACATTTTTCTTGAACAATTTTAATTCGGTTGAAATAAAGTAATATCACTTTGGATGAAGATATTTCGACAACCAGAGGTGGTAAATTTTTTTGGTTTTCAGTTTTAGAAAGATCTTAAAAAACTAAAAGAAGTTTTTGAAATTTTCAACCATCTGCGAGTCTCGATTGCAGAAATATCGCCATCCAAACATTTTTCTTGAACAATTTTAATTCGGTTGAAATAAAGTAATATCACTTTGGATGAAGATATTTCGACAACCAGAGGTGGTATTTTTTTTTGGTTTTCAGTTTTAGAAAGATCTTAAAAAACTAAAAGAAGTTTTTGAAATTTTCAACCATCTGCGAGTCTCGATTGCAGAAATATCGCCATCCAAACATTTTTCTTGAACAATTTTAATTCGGTTGAAATAAAGTAATATCACTTTGGATGAAGATATTTCGACAACCAGAGGTGGTACATTTTTTTGGTTTTCAGTTTTAGAAAGATCTTAAAAAACTAAACAAAGTTTTTGAAATTTTCAACCATCTACGAGTCTCGATTGCAGAAATATCGCTATCCAAACATTTGTGTTTGATCAATTTTAATTAAATTGGGTTGAATTAAGGTATTATCACTTTGGATGAAGGTATTTTGACACCCAGAGGTCGTAAAATTTTTTGGTTTTCAGTTTTAAAAAGATTTCAAAAAACTAAAATAGGATTTTGTAATTTTCAACTCTCTACGAGTCTCGATTGCTGAAATATCGCCATCCAAACAATTTTTTGGGTCGATTTTTGAAATTGGGTCCAAATAGAACTTTGTATGTAAATATTTTGAGAACCGGACCACGTAGAAGATTTTTGCTTACACGTGCGAATAGGGTTTTTAAATACCTTTCTTTGTATATTGATGTATATTTCGATGGGTTTTGGAAGCATTTAATTTTTGGGGTCAAAATTAGCAAAGGGGTGCTTTTTTCAAAAAGACAATACAAATTTATTTTTCTAAATGTACTAAAATTTTTACATTGACGGAAAGGTTTATGAATTTCCAATTCAGCGCTGAAAACCGCAACCACTTACGAGTCTCGGTTGCGGAAATATCGCCATCCAAACATTTGTGTTTGATCAATTTTAATTTAATTGGGTTTAGTTAAGGTAATATCACTTTGGATGAAGATATTTCGACAACCAGAGGTCGTAAAATTTTTTGGTTTTCAGTTTTAGAAAGATCTTAAAAAACTAATAGACCGTTTTGTAATTTTCAACTATCTACGAGTCTCGATTGCAGAAATATCGCCATCCAAACATTTCTTTTTAACAATTTTAATTAAATTGTGTTGGAATAAGGTAATATAGATTTGGATGAAGATATTTCGACAACTAGAGGTCGTAAAATTTTTTGGTTTTCAGTTTTAGAAAGATCTTAAAAAACTAGAAGAAGTTTTTGAAATTTTCAACCATCTACGAGTCTCGATTGCAGAAATATCGCCATCAAAACAATTTTTTGGGTCGATTTTTGAAATTGGGTCCAAATAGAACTTTGGATGTAAATATTTTGAGAACCGGACCACGTAGAAGATTTTTGCTTACACGTGCGAATAGGGTTTTTAAATACCTTTCTTTTGATGTATATTTCGATGGGTTTTGGAAGCATTTAATTTTTGGGGTCAAAATTAGCAAAGGGGTTAGTCCATGCTTTTTTCAAAAAGACAATAAAAATTTATTTTTCTAAATGTACTAAAATTTTTACATTGACGGAAAGGTTTATGAATTTCCAATTCAGCGCTGAAAACCGCAACCACTTACGAGTCTCGATTGCGAAAATATCGCCATCCAAACATTTTTCTTGAACAATTTTAATTCGGTTGAAATAAAGTAATATCACTTTGGATGAAGATATTTCGACAACCAGAGGTGGTAAATTTTTTTGGTTTTCAGTTTTAGAAAGATCTTAAAAAACTAAAAGAAGTTTTTGAAATTTTCAACCATCTACGAGTCTCGATTGCAGAAATATCGCTATCCAAACATTTTTCTTGAACAATTTTAATTCGGTTGAAATAAAGTAATATCATTTTGGATGAAGATATTTCGACAACCAGAGGTGGTAAATTTTTTGGTTTTCAGTTTTAGAAAGATCTTAAAAAACTAAAAGAAGTTTTTGAAATTTCCAACCATCTGCGAGTCTCGATTGCAGAAATATCGCCATCCAAACATTTTTCTTGAACAATTTTAATTCGGTTGAAATAAAGTAATATCACTTTGGATGAAGATATTTCGACAACCAGAGGTGGTACATTTTTTTGGTTTTCAGTTTTAGAAAGATCTTAAAAAACTAGAAGAAGTTTTTGAAATTTTCAACCATCTACGAGTCTCGATTGCAGAAATATCGCTATCCAAACATTTGTGTTTGATCAATTTTAATTAAATTGGGTTGAATTAAGGTATTATCACTTTGGATGAAGGTATTTTGAAACCCAGAGGTCGTAAAATTTTTTGGTTTTCAGTTTTAAAAAGATTTCAAAAAACTAAAATAGGATTTTGTAATTTTCAACTATCTACGAGTCTCTATTGCAGAAATATCGCCATCCAAACATTTGTGTTTGGTCAATTTTAATTTAATTGGGTTGAGTTAAGGTAATATCACTTTGGATGAAGATATTTCGACAACCAGAGGTCGTAAAATTTTTTGGTTTTCAGTTTTATAAAGATCTTAAAAAACTAATAGACCGTTTTGTAATTTTCAACTATCTACGAGTCTCGATTGCAGAAATATCGCCATCCAAACATTTCTTTTTAACAATTTTAATTAAATTGTGTTGGAATAAGGTAATATAGATTTGGATGAAGATATTTCGACAACCAGAGGTCGTAAATTTGTTTGGTTTTCAGTTTTAGAAAGATCTTAAAAAACTAAAAGAAGTTTTTGAAATTTTCAACCATCTACGAGTCTCGATTGCAGAAATATCGCCATCAAAACAAGTTTTTGGGTCGATTTTTGAAATTGGGTCCAAATAGAACTTTGGATGTAAATATTTTGAGAACCGGACCACGTAGAAGATTTTTGCTTACACGTGCGAATAGGGTTTTTAAATACCTTTCTTTTGATGTATATTTCGATGGGTTTTGGAAGCATTTAATTTTTGGGGTCAAAATTAGCAAAGGGGTTAGTCCATGCTTTTTTCAAAAAGACAATAAAAATTTATTTTTCTAAATGTACTAAAATTTTTACATTGACGGAAAGGTTTATGAATTTCCAATTCAGCGCTGAAAACCGCAACCACTTACGAGTCTCGGTTGCGGAAATATCGCCATCCAAACATTTGTGTTTGATCAATTTTAATTTAATTGGGTTTAGTTAAGGTAATATCAATTTGGATGAAGATATTTCGACAACCAGAGGTCGTAAAATTTTTTGGTTTTCAGTTTTAGAAAGATCTTAAAAAACTAATAGACCGTTTTGTAATTTTCAACTATCTACGAGTCTCGATTGCAGAAATATCGCCATCAAAACATTTCTTTTTAACAATTTTAATTAAATTGTGTTGGAATAAGGTAATATAGATTTGGATGAAGATATTTCGACAACCAGAGGTCGTAAATTTGTTTGGTTTTCAGTTTTAGAAAGATCTTAAAAAACTAAATTTTCAACCATCTGCGAGTCTCGATTGCAGAAATATCGCCATCCAAACATTTTTCTTGAACAATTTTAATTCGGTTGAAATAAAGTAATATCACTTTGGATGAAGATATTTCGACAACCAGAGGTGGTAAATTTTTTTGGTTTTCAGTTTTAGAAAGATCTAAAAAAACTAGAAGAAGTTTTTGAAATTTTCAACCATCTGCGAGTCTCGATTGCAGAAATATCGCCATCCAAACATTTCTTTTTAACAATTTTAATTAAATTGTGTTGGAATAAGGTAATATAGATTTGGATGAAGATATTTCGACAACCAGAGGTCGTAAATTTGTTTGGTTTTCAGTTTTAGAAAGATCTTAAAAAACTAAATTTTCAACCATCTGCGAGTCTCGATTGCAGAAATATCGCCATCCAAACATTTTTCTTGAACAATTTTAATTCGGTTGAAATAAAGTAATATCACTTTGGATGAAGATATTTCGACAACCAGAGGTGGTACATTTTTTTGGTTTTCAGTTTTAGAAAGATCTTAAAAAACTAAACAAAGTTTTTGAAATTTTCAACCATCTACGAGTCTCGATTGCAGAAATATCGCTATCCAAACATTTGTGTTTGATCAATTTTAATTAAATTGGGTTGAATTAAGGTATTATCACTTTGGATGAAGGTATTTTGACACCCAGAGGTCGTAAAATTTTTTGGTTTTCAGTTTTAAAAAGATTTCAAAAAACTAAAATAGGATTTTGTAATTTTCAACTCTCTACGAGTCTCGATTGCTGAAATATCGCCATCCAAACAATTTTTTGGGTCGATTTTTGAAATTGGGTCCAAATAGAACTTTGTATGTAAATATTTTGAGAACCGGACCACGTAGAAGATTTTTGCTTACACGTGCGAATAGGGTTTTTAAATACCTTTCTTTGTATATTGATGTATATTTCGATGGGTTTTGGAAGCATTTAATTTTTGGGGTCAAAATTAGCAAAGGGGTGCTTTTTTCAAAAAGACAATACAAATTTATTTTTCTAAATGTACTAAAATTTTTACATTGACGGAAAGGTTTATGAATTTCCAATTCAGCGCTGAAAACCGCAACCACTTACGAGTCTCGGTTGCGGAAATATCGCCATCCAAACATTTGTGTTTGATCAATTTTAATTTAATTGGGTTTAGTTAAGGTAATATCACTTTGGATGAAGATATTTCGACAACCAGAGGTCGTAAAATTTTTTGGTTTTCAGTTTTAGAAAGATCTTAAAAAACTAATAGACCGTTTTGTAATTTTCAACTATCTACGAGTCTCGATTGCAGAAATATCGCCATCCAAACATTTCTTTTTAACAATTTTAATTAAATTGTGTTGGAATAAGGTAATATAGATTTGGATGAAGATATTTCGACAACTAGAGGTCGTAAAATTTTTTGGTTTTCAGTTTTAGAAAGATCTTAAAAAACTAGAAGAAGTTTTTGAAATTTTCAACCATCTACGAGTCTCGATTGCAGAAATATCGCCATCAAAACAATTTTTTGGGTCGATTTTTGAAATTGGGTCCAAATAGAACTTTGGATGTAAATATTTTGAGAACCGGACCACGTAGAAGATTTTTGCTTACACGTGCGAATAGGGTTTTTAAATACCTTTCTTTTGATGTATATTTCGATGGGTTTTGGAAGCATTTAATTTTTGGGGTCAAAATTAGCAAAGGGGTTAGTCCATGCTTTTTTCAAAAAGACAATAAAAATTTATTTTTCTAAATGTACTAAAATTTTTACATTGACGGAAAGGTTTATGAATTTCCAATTCAGCGCTGAAAACCGCAACCACTTACGAGTCTCGATTGCGAAAATATCGCCATCCAAACATTTTTCTTGAACAATTTTAATTCGGTTGAAATAAAGTAATATCACTTTGGATGAAGATATTTCGACAACCAGAGGTGGTAAATTTTTTTGGTTTTCAGTTTTAGAAAGATCTTAAAAAACTAAAAGAAGTTTTTGAAATTTTCAACCATCTACGAGTCTCGATTGCAGAAATATCGCTATCCAAACATTTTTCTTGAACAATTTTAATTCGGTTGAAATAAAGTAATATCATTTTGGATGAAGATATTTCGACAACCAGAGGTGGTAAATTTTTTGGTTTTCAGTTTTAGAAAGATCTTAAAAAACTAAAAGAAGTTTTTGAAATTTTCAACCATCTGCGAGTCTCGATTGCAGAAATATCGCCATCCAAACATTTTTCTTGAACAATTTTAATTCGGTTGAAATAAAGTAATATCACTTTGGATGAAGATATTTCGACAACCAGAGGTGGTAAATTTTTTTGGTTTTCAGTTTTAGAAAGATCTTAAAAAACTAGAAGAAGTTTTTGAAATTTTCAACCATCTACGAGTCTCGATTGCAGAAATATCGCTATCCAAACATTTGTGTTTGATCAATTTTAATTAAATTGGGTTGAATTAAGGTATTATCACTTTGGATGAAGGTATTTTGAAACCCAGAGGTCGTAAAATTTTTTGGTTTTCAGTTTTAAAAAGATTTCAAAAAACTAAAATAGGATTTTGTAATTTTCAACTATCTACGAGTCTCTATTGCAGAAATATCGCCATCCAAACATTTGTGTTTGGTCAATTTTAATTTAATTGGGTTGAGTTAAGGTAATATCACTTTGGATGAAGATATTTCGACAACCAGAGGTCGTAAAATTTTTTGGTTTTCAGTTTTATAAAGATCTTAAAAAACTAATAGACCGTTTTGTAATTTTCAACTATCTACGAGTCTCGATTGCAGAAATATCGCCATCCAAACATTTCTTTTTAACAATTTTAATTAAATTGTGTTGGAATAAGGTAATATAGATTTGGATGAAGATATTTCGACAACCAGAGGTCGTAAATTTGTTTGGTTTTCAGTTTTAGAAAGATCTTAAAAAACTAAAAGAAGTTTTTGAAATTTTCAACCATCTACGAGTCTCGATTGCAGAAATATCGCCATCAAAACAAGTTTTTGGGTCGATTTTTGAAATTGGGTCCAAATAGAACTTTGGATGTAAATATTTTGAGAACCGGACCACGTAGATTATTTTTGCTTACACGTGCGAATAGGGTTTTTAAATACCTTTCTTTTGATGTATATTTCGATGGGTTTTGGAAGCATTTAATTTTTGGGGTCAAAATTAGCAAAGGGGTTAGTCCATGCTTTTTTCAAAAAGACAATAAAAATTTATTTTTCTAAATGTACTAAAATTTTTACATTGACGGAAAGGTTTATGAATTTCCAATTCAGCGCTGAAAACCGCAACCACTTACGAGTCTCGGTTGCGGAAATATCGCCATCCAAACATTTGTGTTTGATCAATTTTAATTTAATTGGGTTTAGTTAAGGTAATATCAATTTGGATGAAGATATTTCGACAACCAGAGGTCGTAAAATTTTTTGGTTTTCAGTTTTAGAAAGATCTTAAAAAACTAATAGACCGTTTTGTAATTTTCAACTATATACGAGTCTCTATTGCAGAAATATCGCCATCCAAACATTTGTGTTTGGTCAATTTTAATTTAATTGGGTTGAGTTAAGGTAATATCACTTTGGATGAAGATATTTCGACAACCAGAGGTCGTAAATTTTTTTGGTTTTCAGTTTTAGAAAGATCTTAAAAAACTAAAAGAAGTTTTTGAAATTTTCAACCATCTGCGAGTCTCGATTGCAGAAATATCGCCATCCAAACATTTTTCTTGAACAATTTTAATTCGGTTGAAATAAAGTAATATCACTTTGGATGAAGATATTTCGACAACCAGAGGTGGTATTTTTTTTTGGTTTTCAGTTTTAGAAAGATCTTAAAAAACTAAAAGAAGTTTTTGAAATTTTCAACCATCTGCGAGTCTCGATTGCAGAAATATCGCCATCCAAACATTTCTTTTTAACAATTTTAATTAAATTGTGTTGGAATAAGGTAATATAGATTTGGATGAAGATATTTCGACAACCAGAGGTCGTAAATTTGTTTGGTTTTCAGTTTTAGAAAGATCTTAAAAAACTAAAAGAAGTTTTTGAAATTTTCAACCATCTACGAGTCTCGATTGCAGAAATATCGCCATCAAAACAAGTTTTTGGGTCGATTTTTGAAATTGGGTCCAAATAGAACTTTGGATGTAAATATTTTGAGAACCGGACCACGTAGATTATTTTTGCTTACACGTGCGAATAGGGTTTTTAAATACCTTTCTTTTGATGTATATTTCGATGGGTTTTGGAAGCATTTAATTTTTGGGGTCAAAATTAGCAAAGGGGTTAGTCCATGCTTTTTTCAAAAAGACAATAAAAATTTATTTTTCTAAATGTACTAAAATTTTTACATTGACGGAAAGGTTTATGAATTTCCAATTCAGCGCTGAAAACCGCAACCACTTACGAGTCTCGGTTGCGGAAATATCGCCATCCAAACATTTGTGTTTGATCAATTTTAATTTAATTGGGTTTAGTTAAGGTAATATCAATTTGGATGAAGATATTTCGACAACCAGAGGTCGTAAAATTTTTTGGTTTTCAGTTTTAGAAAGATCTTAAAAAACTAATAGACCGTTTTGTAATTTTCAACTATATACGAGTCTCTATTGCAGAAATATCGCCATCCAAACATTTGTGTTTGGTCAATTTTAATTTAATTGGGTTGAGTTAAGGTAATATCACTTTGGATGAAGATATTTCGACAACCAGAGGTCGTAAATTTTTTTGGTTTTCAGTTTTAGAAAGATCTTAAAAAACTAAAAGAAGTTTTTGAAATTTTCAACCATCTGCGAGTCTCGATTGCAGAAATATCGCCATCCAAACATTTTTCTTGAACAATTTTAATTCGGTTGAAATAAAGTAATATCACTTTGGATGAAGATATTTCGACAACCAGAGGTGGTATTTTTTTTTGGTTTTCAGTTTTAGAAAGATCTTAAAAAACTAAAAGAAGTTTTTGAAATTTTCAACCATCTGCGAGTCTCGATTGCAGAAATATCGCCATCAAAACATTTCTTTTTAACAATTTTAATTAAATTGTGTTGGAATAAGGTAATATAGATTTGGATGAAGATATTTCGACAACTAGAGGTCGTAAAATTTTTTGGTTTTCAGTTTTAGAAAGATCTTAAAAAACTAGAAGAAGTTTTTGAAATTTTCAACCATCTACGAGTCTCGATTGCAGAAATATCGCCATCAAAACAATTTTTTGGGTCGATTTTTGAAATTGGGTCCAAATAGAACTTTGGATGTAAATATTTTGAGAACCGGACCACGTAGAAGATTTTTGCTTACACGTGCGAATAGGGTTTTTAAATACCTTTCTTTTGATGTATATTTCGATGGGTTTTGGAAGCATTTAATTTTTGGGGTCAAAATTAGCAAAGGGGTTAGTCCATGCTTTTTTCAAAAAGACAATAAAAATTTATTTTTCTAAATGTACTAAAATTTTTACATTGACGGAAAGGTTTATGAATTTCCAATTCAGCGCTGAAAACCGCAACCACTTACGAGTCTCGGTTGCGGAAATATCGCCATCCAAACATTTGTGTTTGATCAATTTTAATTTAATTGGGTTTAGTTAAGGTAATATCACTTTGGATGAAGATATTTCGACAACCAGAGGTCGTAAAATTTTTTGGTTTTCAGTTTTAGAAAGATCTTAAAAAACTAATAGACCGTTTTGTAATTTTCAACTATCTACGAGTCTCGATTGCAGAAATATCGCCATCCAAACATTTCTTTTTAACAATTTTAATTAAATTGTGTTGGAATAAGGTAATATAGATTTGGATGAAGATATTTCGACAACCAGAGGTCGTAAAATTTTTTGGTTTTCAGTTTTAGAAAGATCTTAAAAAACTAGAAGAAGTTTTTGAAATTTTCAACCATCTACGAGTCTCGATTGCAGAAATATCGCCATCAAAACAATTTTTTGGGTCGATTTTTGAAATTGGGTCCAAATAGAACTTTGGATGTAAATATTTTGAGAACCGGACCACGTAGAAGATTTTTGCTTACACGTGCGAATAGGGTTTTTAAATACCTTTCTTTTGATGTATATTTCGATGGGTTTTGGAAGCATTTAATTTTTGGGGTCAAAATTAGCAAAGGGGTTAGTCCATGCTTTTTTCAAAAAGACAATAAAAATTTATTTTTCTAAATGTACTAAAATTTTTACATTGACGGAAAGGTTTATGAATTTCCAATTCAGCGCTGAAAACCGCAACCACTTACGAGTCTCGGTTGCGGAAATATCGCCATCCAAACATTTGTGTTTGATCAATTTTAATTTAATTGGGTTGAGTTAAGGTAATATCATTTTGGATGAAGATATTTCGACAACTAGAGGTCGTAAAATTTTTTGGTTTTCAGTTTTAGAAAGATCTTAAAGAACTAGAAGAAGTTTTTGAAATTTTCAACCATCTGCGAGTCTCGATTGCAGAAATATCGCCATCCAAACATTTTTCTTGAACAATTTTAATTCGGTTGAAATAAAGTAATATCACTTTGGATGAAGATATTTCGACAACCAGAGGTGGTAAATTTTTTTGGTTTTCAGTTTTAGAAAGATCTTAAAAAACTAAAAGAAGTTTTTGAAATTTTTAACCATCTGCGAGTCTCGATTGCAGAAATATCGCCATCCAAACATTTTTCTTGAACAATTTTAATTCGGTTGAAATAAAGTAATATCACTTTGGATGAAGATATTTCGACAACCAGAGGTGGTAAATTTTTTTGGTTTTCAGTTTTAGAAAGATCTTAAAAAACTAAAAGAAGTTTTTGAAATTTTCAACCATCTGCGAGTCTCGATTGCAGAAATATCGCCATCCAAACATTTTTCTTGAACAATTTTAATTCGGTTGAAATAAAGTAATATCACTTTGGATGAAGATATTTCGACAACCAGAGGTGGTACATTTTTTTGGTTTTCAGTTTTAGAAAGATCTTAAAAAACTTAAAGAAGTTTTTGAAATTTTCAACCATCTACGAGTCTCGATTGCAGAAATATCGCTATCCAAACATTTGTGTTTGATCAATTTTAATTAAATTGGGTTGAATTAAGGTATTATCACTTTGGATGAAGGTATTTTGACACCCAGAGGTCGTAAAATTTTTTGGTTTTCAGTTTTAAAAAGATTTCAAAAAACTAAAATAGGATTTTGTAATTTTCAACTCTCTACGAGTCTGGATTGCTGAAATATCGCCATCCAAACAATTTTTTGGGTCGATTTTTGAAATTGGGTCCAAATAGAACTTTGTATGTAAATATTTTGAGAACCGGACCACGTAGAAGATTTTTGCTTACACGTGCGAATAGGGTTTTTAAATACCTTTCTTTTGATGTATATTTCGATGGGTTTTGGAAGCATTTAATTTTTGGGGTCAAAATTAGCAAAGGGGTTAGTCCATGCTTTTTTCAAAAAGACAATAAAAATTTATTTTTCTAAATGTACTAAAATTTTTACATTGACGGAAAGGTTTATGAATTTCCAATTCAGCGCTGAAAACCGCAACCACTTACGAGTCTCGGTTGCGGAAATATCGCCATCCAAACATTTGTGTTTGATCAATTTTAATTTAATTGGGTTGAGTTAAGGTAATATCATTTTGGATGAAGATATTTCGACAACTAGAGGTCGTAAAATTTTTTGGTTTTCAGTTTTAGAAAGATCTTAAAGAACTAGAAGAAGTTTTTGAAATTTTCAACCATCTGCGAGTCTCGATTGCAGAAATATCGCCATCCAAACATTTTTCTTGAACAATTTTAATTCGGTTGAAATAAAGTAATATCACTTTGGATGAAGATATTTCGACAACCAGAGGTGGTAAATTTTTTTGGTTTTCAGTTTTAGAAAGATCTTAAAAAACTAAAAGAAGTTTTTGAAATTTTTAACCATCTGCGAGTCTCGATTGCAGAAATATCGCCATCCAAACATTTTTCTTGAACAATTTTAATTCGGTTGAAATAAAGTAATATCACTTTGGATGAAGATATTTCGACAACCAGAGGTGGTAAATTTTTTTGGTTTTCAGTTTTAGAAAGATCTTAAAAAACTAAAAGAAGTTTTTGAAATTTTCAACCATCTGCGAGTCTCGATTGCAGAAATATCGCCATCCAAACATTTTTCTTGAACAATTTTAATTCGGTTGAAATAAAGTAATATCACTTTGGATGAAGATATTTCGACAACCAGAGGTCGTAAATTTTTTTGGTTTTCAGTTTTAGAAAGATCTTAAAAAACTAAAACAAGTTTTTGAAATTTTCAACCATCTGCGAGTCTCGATTGCAGAAATATCGCCATCCAAACATTTTTCTTGAACAATTTTAATTCGGTTGAAATAAAGTAATATCACTTTGGATGAAGATATTTCGACAACCAGAGGTCGCAAAATTTTTTGGTTTTCAGTTTTAGAAAGATCTTGAAAAACTAATAGACCGTTTTGTAATTTTCAACTATCTACGAGTCTCTATTGCAGAAATATCGCCATCCAAACATTTGTGTTTGGTCAATTTTAATTTAATTGGGTTGAGTTAAGGTAATATCACTTTGGATGAAGATATTTCGACAACCAGAGGTCGTAAATTTTTTTGGTTTTCAGTTTTAGAAAGATCTTAAAAAACTAAAACAAGTTTTTGAAATTTTCAACCATCTGCGAGTCTCGATTGCAGAAATATCGCCATCCAAACATTTTTCTTGAACAATTTTAATTCGGTTGAAATAAAGTAATATCACTTTGGATGAAGATATTTCGACAACCAGAGGTGGTACATTTTTTTGGTTTTCAGTTTTACAAAGATCTTAAAAAACTAAAAGAAGTTTTTGAAATTTTCAACCATCTACGAGTCTCGATTGCAGAAATATCGCTATCCAAACATCTGTGTTTGATCAATTTTAATTAAATTGGGTTGAATTAAGGTATTATCACTTTGGATGAAGGTATTTTGACACCCAGAGGTCGTAAAATTTTTTGGTTTTCAGTTTTAGAAAGATCTTAAAAAACTAAAAGACCGTTTTGTAATTTTCAACTATCTACGAGTCTCGATTGCAGAAATATCGCTATCCAAACATTTGTGTTTATCAATTTTAATTAAATTGGGTTGAATTAAGGTAATATCACTTTGGATGAAGATATTTCCACAACCAGAGGTGGTAAATTTTTTTGGTTTTCAGTTTTAGAAAGATCTTAAAAAACTAGAAGAAGTTTTTGAAATTTTCAACCATCTGCGAGTCTCGATTGCAGAAATATCGCCATCCAAACATTTTTCTTGAACAATTTTAATTCGGTTGAAATAAAGTAATATCACTTTGGATGAAGATATTTCGACAACCAGAGGTCGTAAAATTTTTTGGTTTTCAGTTTTAAAAAGATTTCAAAAAACTAAAATAGGATTTTGTAATTTTCAACTCTCTACGAGTCTGGATTGCTGAAATATCGCCATCCAAACAATTTTTTGGGTCGATTTTTGAAATTGGGTCCAAAGGATGTAAATATTTTGAGAACCGGACCACGTAGAAGATTTTTGCTTACAAGTGCGAATAGGGTTTTTAAATAGCTTTCTTTTGATGTATATTTCGATGGGTTTTGGAAGCATTTAATTTTTGGGGTCAAAATTAGCAAAGGGGTTAGTCCATGCTTTTTTCAAAAAGACAATAAAAATTTATTTTTCTAAATGTACTAAAATTTTTACATTGACGGAAAGGTTTATGAATTTCCAATTCAGCGCTGAAAACCGCAACCACTTACGAGTCTCGGTTGCGGAAATATCGCCATCCAAACATTTGTGTTTGATCAATTTTAATTTAATTGGGTTGAGTTAAGGTAATATCATTTTGGATGAAGATATTTCGACAACTAGAGGTCGTAAAATTTTTTGGTTTTCAGTTTTAGAAAGATCTTAAAGAACTAGAAGAAGTTTTTGAAATTTTCAACCATCTGCGAGTCTCGATTGCAGAAATATCGCCATCCAAACATTTTTCTTGAACAATTTTAATTCGGTTGAAATAAAGTAATATCACTTTGGATGAAGATATTTCCACAACCAGAGGTGGTAAATTTTTTTGGTTTTCAGTTTTAGAAAGATCTTAAAAAACTAGAAGAAGTTTTTGAAATTTTCAACCATCTGCGAGTCTCGATTGCAGAAATATCGCCATCCAAACATTTTTCTTGAACAATTTTAATTCGGTTGAAATAAAGTAATATCACTTTGGATGAAGATATTTCGACAACCAGAGGTCGTAAAATTTTTTGGTTTTCAGTTTTAAAAAGATTTCAAAAAACTAAAATAGGATTTTGTAATTTTCAACTCTCTACGAGTCTGGATTGCTGAAATATCGCCATCCAAACAATTTTTTGGGTCGATTTTTGAAATTGGGTCCAAAGGATGTAAATATTTTGAGAACCGGACCACGTAGAAGATTTTTGCTTACAAGTGCGAATAGGGTTTTTAAATAGCTTTCTTTTGATGTATATTTCGATGGGTTTTGGAAGCATTTAATTTTTGGGGTCAAAATTAGCAAAGGGGTTAGTCCATGATTTTTTCAAAAAGACAATAAAAATTTATTTTTCGAAATGTTTATCAACAATAATAATTATGAAACCTATTTTTGCGGGCTGTAGTTTTACAATTGCAAACTCAGCCTTCATTTCTAAGGTATGCAATATTATTTAAAATGCTAATTGAAGTCTAAGCTTAGTGAGTACACTAACCGATAGTGTACTCACTAAGCTTAGACTTCAATTTGAGAGCAAAGTATACAACAAATTCGTCGTTCACCAACATATCACCAATCATCAATGCAATGACAATACTATTTCTAATATGACTTTGGTTAGGAACTTTGCTAATTAATTTATTTTTAAAATTTCCCTTTGAGGAAAAAGAGAGAACTGCCAGACGTAAAATATTTTACAGCATTATTTTTCTTTATTTAAATATATCATGTCTCTAAAGAAAAAAATACAAAATTTGGTATTATATTTTTGTGTCAAAAGGAAATGTAAACTGGTTTTTATATGAAAACATATTTACCACTTTTTACAAGATTAGAGGATTTTTCAACTTTAGTAGCTATTTATAGGGTGAAAGGTGGTAAAATCAAAACTATGGTATCCGATTTAAACAAATTCTTTTTTCTGTTTTACATATAATGCTTTAAGTCCATGGAATTAAAAATTTTTAATTTTTCATAACAATTTAATAAGAAATAATTGATGTTGAAACATAAAATTAATTGTAGTTCCTGGCCTGTATTTCTTTTTCTATCATGTCAATTCATTATACCCAATTGGTTTGCTACCTGTAACGTTTCCACCCTATGATAACGAAACCACGTGCTTCGTAAATTCAAAGGGGTAAACAAAAAGGAATATAAACGTAATTTTAAAGCCAATCAGCTAACGAGTAAATGATATGCTATGAGTTTGTATAAGATTCTAAGGTAATGGTAACAGGTAGAGCCACAGCCATAAGTCAAAACACTTCAAGAATGTATGACTCATGAGACTTGTATGCTATCTTGTTTGTTTACCTATATAGCTTTTTTCTGAACCTTGTTTTACCAGAATCTGGAGTCAAAATAAAGTGGTAAGAAAGTACGATAGGTATAGGTACTCGTACATCAGGTATACGTACCTAAAACTAAAGGTATAATAACTGAACTACCGCTCATGGTAGAATGTTTGGATGTGTCATCAACAAAAAAAGCCACAAATGTGGCAAATTGTTTTTAAAGATAAAGCTGGAAATGATAGTGCTTGTTGTATGCCTCTGTTTATGGTGATCGGAGATATTATTATTTAATAATTATTGCAGAGATAAAATGGTAAAAAAATTTAATTGATTGTGCTATCTCTTTATATAGTCGTTAAAGAAGTGCTGAAATCTGAATACCTTCATTTACGATGATAGAGTTATTTATACCAAATATCAGCATATTCCTCTCTCGTTTATACACAAATTATCTATTTAAGAAAGAAAATAATTCTGGTGTTACATGCGATATATAAATATCAATGACAAGATAAAACATTTTAAAAATCAAAATTGAGCAACTTCTTCAAAAAAAAAAACAGTTATATAGTTTTGCAATTTTTGCATTTATCAGTTACAACAAAATGATTGCTGTCACTTTTGACGTTGACAGATTCGAAAATTTCCCTAAGATAATTTTCAAGTTTGTCAAAAATGATGGACTTGTAATAAAAAAGGAAGGTTCAACAAGGACGTTAAGTTATAGCGGGCTTACTGTGAAAGTATCATCAGTCAAATTTTTTGTGAATAGTTCGCAGTGGTAGAGGTCTGTTTATGGTAATTCACCATAAAAGGTTAAAAATGGTGTCACAAAATTCACGCAATCAATACATCCACTGTAGGTTCTATTGCCATTTACTATTGCTGTTCTCGATCTATAAACATCTATTCCGACAGTTTAGGATAAACCCAAAACGTGAGTCTTACATGCAATATGTTCCCTGTCACACATTACGGTTACACATTACGTGCCATACATTACGTTGTAATTGGGTACGTTCAGTAACAAAACTCCGGAACTAGAATGAACATTGATGATTACACATCTTAACCGTAAGTTCCAGCACTCTCACAATTTTTCTAACAAAGTTTTCTTCTTCAATGTCAAATCTTCTATACGTTTTTCATATTCTGTCCTTTTGTTCTGCACTCTTTCCGAGTCGATAGAAAATGGAATTTGTCCAATTAGTCCCATAGAACTATGAATTTTTCTTCCCCCCTCAAATTATAATATCAATCAATTCCCCTGATGAAGGTACCTACTTTCCAGGGTCATTATCAATAATCAGCTTACATAAAGTAACTTAAAGTACGAAAAACTTCTTAATCACTTCTTAATTATCAAAATTTACTTATGGCTTTCATTTAGCAATATAAATCATTTGGTGATTTGACGCACTGCGATGTCATACCTCACCATAAAGAGACTCAAAACATTTTATAAAAAAAAACATGGTATTTAAACAGCATTTGCTAGAAGTTTTGGATGAATATTTCTTACAAAAAATGTCTGCACATTGCATAACTTAATATAATGAGATCGATTAGTACCTAAGTATTAGAAATCTCTTATATCAGATATTTCAATTCTAAGGGCCAGTTTTTTAATACCTGAGTTAAATCAGAGTTAATTAATCCTACAATAAAATTGAACTCGAAATAACTCAAAATCAGTTTTTTCATTGAGAGATTATAACTTTTAGCTGTCAAAAATATATCAAAATAAAAGGATGACGCTAGGGAAATACACTTTCACTATCAAAACACAGAGGGTGACACATTATGGAAAAGGTGATTGTAATACTGTCGCTCTCTTTATTTTGGTAGTGTTTCTGACAGAAAAAAAATTAATTAGTTAAATCTGGATCTAAATTGACTTAAAACCATTTTTCAGTTGTAGTTAACTCGGTTTTAACTGCGAAATTGAGCGTGTTAAAAGCCACAAATGAAAGATTTGATGTTCCTCAAGACTCTTTTCGTTATTTTCATCCAAAACATTCATGAAACTTTTTTATTACCTAAAAATACATTTATTTATTTCGCTGATATGAATTTTGCACAAATTTGGTAGGAAACTACGGATAAATCTTACA
Organism: Epistrophe eligans; assembly: GCA_951394125.1. Taxonomy (NCBI): domain Eukaryota; kingdom Metazoa; phylum Arthropoda; class Insecta; order Diptera; family Syrphidae; genus Epistrophe; species Epistrophe eligans. Next base: position 31,028,632 of record OX596029.1, read on the forward strand.
AAAACCCCCAATCCAAAGTAGAAACATATTGAAAACGCCAAAATTAGATGTATCAAAATAGAAACAGCAAGAGAAAGAGAAAACAACAACAGTAAAATTGCTCAACGGACAAATCAAATTCGAAAAGAAATGAGGTTAAATCAGCAAATTTGAGATGGGACGGATATTTATTTTATTTTTTTTTTTTAAGTTTTGTCGAAACTTTTAGGGCTTTACGGATTTTAATAAAAATTCGTACCTTAATTGGCAAAGTGATTGTAAGAAAACAGCATTTCAGGTTTTTGTCAAAAAAAAATCATAAAACGAATGTAGACCTTTGAGTTTTTTTTTTAAAGAAAATTGGCTTATTTTTTTGTTGTTCCCGTGTGTCTTTTTAATGGCGTGATAAAGTTTGCTATAATTTTTCTATCTGTTGATTTTAAATATAAATTGTACATTAATATTTTTTTTTAAACAAAATAAAGTCAAAGAAAAAATCTATTTCCTAAAATTTTTCACAGTTTTTATCAAACAAAATATTTTAACGTCATTGATGCAATATCATTAATTTGTACAATCTATAAGCCACATTAAAAAATTGAACCACAAGATCAAATTCGTGTAGTAGGTACATATTTTTTTTCGATAATTGTAACAAAAAAATTGATTTGAATTATTAGTGATTCAAAATTTCAGGCAGGACACTTCAACGGAATAATGCAATTTATCATAGAAAACAAAAAAGAGTAGTAGATACATTTTGAGGGTTGATTTGATCAATATCCCTTAAATAGAATTTCTCAACAAAAAAAAACAAAGAAATCCTAACGAAGGCAAATAAATCTTACCTAAATAGAAAAATATTATTCTTCTGATTTCCCACTTAGTCTCATTGCTCTACCTGCTCGAATTTAATACTCCTGTTGTAAAAAAGATTCACTTTAGGAGCTCTTAAAAGACACCTGATCTGGAAGGTTCATTTGTTTCCTTTCATTTTGCACATATCTATCTACCTACATATCGAAAAATATCGTATTAAAATATAAATTAGAAATAAGTTTTGAATTTTTTCCAGTTCATATTTCCCCCTTTTAATGTTGGTTAGGAACGTTGGTCTACATTTTAACAAAAAAGTATTATCTAGAATCAAGTATTAAGTAAGAAAATCAAACTAGTGATGCCACTATCTTGAGAAAATATTCGATTGAAACATTATTTCCATTGATTGGAAGGGGAGAAGGTAGGTTTTCAATCAGAATTAAACATAATTTCGATACTTGGGAGGGGTAAACATAAAAAAAACCTACCACGATAGATAAGAGACCAGGGATGCCTTCTCACTACACATGCGCATTCTTCACTTCATGATGGTTAAAATAACTTTCAAATTACAACAAAACTATTATTTCATTCAGATATACATTTTCGAATTTCAATATACTTATCAACAACCCCCTATTCTTTTTGATTTGATTTCCTTGCTATTTGAAGGGGTATAAATATAGATATGCATATACATATACTACAACGATAGCAAAATTTGTTTGCTGTTTTTTTTTGTGTGAAGACATTTTGCAGATGAAATTTCTAAGAATTCGAGTCGATATTTTTTTTGTATGCTGGTCTGGTAGAAGATAATATTAAAGAGGGTGAAAATGTGGAGGTTTCTTTCCAGTTTTCATATATAATACAACTTGTGGATGTATACACAAATATTGATGGGTAGTATTTATCCAGAAACTGTATAGGACCTTCTAAATGTGGGTGTTTCTTGAATGCCAAAACTTGAAAGAATGGAAATTTCCTACTTACCTACAAATACAAATTTCAGTATTTAGCTAACTTTATTTTAAAGATTTCAATTTAGTTTTAAAGATAAAAATAACAGATATGGTTTAATATATAAAGTTTATTTTAGTGAAATCATATTTTAAGTTACACTTACATAAATACATACAATGAAAAACTTAACTTATTCTAAGATTATTTTCAATAAAATTTAATCAAGAAATAGTCATTCATAAGTTGATGAAACATGGTTCAATAAATTTTCGTTGAGTCATTGAAATTATTTCAATAGTATCTACATAAATGTGGAACCTTAATTCGTTTCTTAATGAATTTTTGTTTATGGATTTAGTAAATTTATTTGTTAGTTCCACGAATACTAATACATCAAATTATATTTTCATAAGTTTACGTAAAACATTATCAGTCGTATTTATTAGATTTTTGTCTACTTAGACACTGTCTAACTATTTTCAAATTGGTGCTTTATTTAATAAAAATAAATATCAGATTATTCACGGTTGAGACAATCTACCCTTGTGTCTAAGTTAGGCAGCTATAAGACAACAATAAACAAGGTTTTGCAACACATTTTCCAAAGTTGGACAGTTGTCTAAAGTTAGACAACGTTTATAAATAAGACCATATACATATATATATGAAAATTTTACACAAAAGAAAAATTGAATTCATATTGAAATTTTTGTTAACTTTTTTTAAAGCCAGTTACACCAAACGTCAAGTCAACGGCAATTTGATCGTCAAATAATTTTTAAATATTGCTACCGTCAAATACACAATCGTCCCACTTGCAAATGCATTTGACGTTCATACGAACACGCTCTTTGGCTTTTCAATATTTTCAATATTTGGTCATCAACTTGATTTTTTACTTGAGATAATTATATGGGTACTATATGGCAAGTCATGGATTCCTTAGAAAAAATCGAAATCGAAATTTGGTTCAAAGTTGATACTACGATGATAGCGAAGTGGAAGAAAGTGGGTTTCGCAATTCTGTCCGTCTGTCCTTTCACCTGCAAACTAAACGGGTGGGTCGAATATCTTTAAACTTGGGGCCTGGAGTTTTTTGGTCATTTACCCATACGTTTTTTTCATACTTTTTTTTTTAGGACCAAAAATAACGGTACCTGCCGTAAAATTTTTTCTTAGCAAACAATGAATATCTCATTTTTCTCAAAAATGTGCCCACAACTTAAAAAACAAAAAAAAAAAAAAAATTATTTTTGTTACAAAAGGGCTACCATTTTATAAGAAACAAATTTCGGGAAAATAGAATCACGGCTCAATTGTTTTTACCATTTTTAAAAAAAGTTTACAATTTTTCCTGTGATCCTGTTTGTTCTATTATGAGGATCATCCAGATAAGATTATGTGGATAATAAAATGCAGCTATTATCTAGTAGATTTTAAATAAAAATTATTCTTATGACCAAAAATAACGGTACCTCCCATACAAGTGTTTAAAAACCGGTATGGAAAATATCATTTTCCTCAAAAACGGCTACTTCGATTTTGATTAAAATTTGTATGTGATATGTGAGCTAGTTTTAGTACGACATACCATATTATTGAGAAGTCAAATCGACTGTCACAGAAAGCAAAAATTCCAATTTAAAATTCTCCGTCTCTCGTCTCTTTTTCAATCAAAAATAACATCAATATAATTATATAACATTAGCATTTTTTTATGATCTCTGTAAATTGTTGTATTTATTTTACGTGACCTGTAGCCCGGTTAGACAAATACAGCTATAAATATAGATAATGGCGTTAGGCAATAACCCCCAAGGAAATAAGGCCCAAACCGATTTGGAGGTATCAGCCAAAAAAATTCTGAACAATTGATGTTGTTTTTTTCTACATTTGGGCGTTATTTCCAATTTTCAAATTGTTTTTGAAAGGAAAGAACGCCCAAAATAAAAATTTTAAAAGAAAAAATGGGAAAAAACGGCCAAAATTGGAAATATCGCCAAAAAAAAAAAATCCAGAAAAAGGAATAACGCCCAAATCTTAGGAAATAACGCCCAAATGCTGGAACAAACACCCAAATCAAAATATTAGAAGTAATTGTACTGAACAACTCTGTTTTAAATCAAATCAACATTATTTCACTTTAATAAAATAAAAATATATGAATTATAAATAAATGAATAAAAATTCAAAAAAGAAATAAATAACTAATTCAATTATTCAATAATCAATAACAAAAATAATAATAAAATAAATGTTATTCATTTTCAATTAAAACGACGTATAAATAGTGAGGTATGTATGGGGGCATGCTGCAACCCCCCTGCTTGGGCACATTATAAGATTTGGGGTAAGGGCGAGGCTGGGTTTATGCAAAGTTTCTTTAAATCCAGATTCTTTAAATGCAAAAGACACTTTGCATACACCCAGCCTCGCACCTATACCTCAAATCCAATAATGTGCACAAGCAGAGGGTTGCAGCATGCCCCCCCATACATACCTCATGCGATTTTGTTTTATATCGCCCAAAATTTAGGAAAAAACTCCCAAATTAAAAAAATGTTTGGAAATATCGCCCAAAATTGAGGAAATGAAGCCCAAGTTTAACAAAAACAATTTACATTGAAAATATTTGGGCGATATTTTCAACTTAAGATTTGGAAAAATATAAATTTGGGCGATATTTAAATTATTTTTTTGGGCGATATTTCCAAATCGATTTGGGCGTTATTTCCTTGGGCGTTATTGCCTAACGCCATAGATAATATCCCAAAAAATATCGTATATCGTAATTATTAATTGATTCTTTAAAGAAGAAATATAAATTTTTGTTTAAGTTTTCTAGAATGGTTAGCTTTTTTTTTAAAAGTGGTTACGCAATATAAAACTGTGTTTTAGGTTTTTTATTAAAAATTCACATAACAGACATTTTTCTTTACTATTTTATTAAATTTTTATGAGATAGATCGAGATTGTAGATTACCTACAATGTTTTATTTGAGTTAAAGTTTCCAAGATTTACTGAGATTCTATGTACCTAAGTTTATATATGCCAATAATTTGTATGATTTAATATAAATTTTAATTTCAATTTCTTATCAAAAAGTAAAATGAATTGAACCTAAATTAAAAATTTCGTTTAACCTGAGAAATTGTTAAATATTGTTTTCAGCACAAATATACGATGCTGCCAAGTCCATCTAAGGACCTGGATTTATTTTTCTTAAAAAGCAATTCTTTACGAAGAATTAAAAACAAAAACGTGGGAAATGATTGCCCTTTAAAAAAAAAAACAGGTTGAAACAAAAACATACTATTGACTTCTACCGCATCAATATCTTCTTTTTTTCTACCTACCATTAATTTATAGAACTCCATATCATACCTTTATTATACATATATATAGAGTTATAGACGAAAGAAGGTTGAAGGGACAATAAGAACAAAATAATAAAAGATCCCAATAATAATCAAGCAAACAATACTGAACACTGTGGAGACCCTGGTCAATTATGAGATTACCTATATCTATGCATTTTATATTAACATACATATGTATATGTATTTGACCATAAATCGTTTGTGTTACATTATAGTTAAAGAGGTAGTGTTGCATTTAAGCTAGTTTTTTTTTGTATTTTTATTTGTAAATTTTATATTTATTAAAATTATATTTAAATCATCAAGTAGGTATAATATATCGAAAATACGCTTAGATAAATTAACAGGATATCACAGAATCCTTTCGTTTTCTAAAGGGTGTTCCTAAATTTACACATGATTTAAATTTCACACTATTTCTATATGGTAAAGTGTTGCCAACAAAAAGGAATACATCTTGATAGCTGACTATTGAAGGTTATTAAAAATGGATCGTTATACGAAAAAACAACGCGTTTTCATTGATAAGCAACGGTTTCAAAAAATAATGAAGTTTTTAATAAAATTATTTTTAGCGATGAAGCTTACTTTCATCTGATGGCTTCGTTAATTTTCAAAATTGTTAAATTTGGAGTTCCAGAAAATATACAAGTGATTGTTAAAAAATAAATTTATCTACAACGTTTCACTGTTTGGGTTATGGAAATTGAGCTCTGCATCAAAAATATTCAATAAATCAATAAAAATAAATAAAAACACACGTTTTATATTAAAATTACTTATTTCGTAAATTTTGGGACTCCGATAAGTTACTTTATCTTTTACACTTCTCTGGATATGGTTCTCTGGAATTGTTTTGAAAATTGTAAAATCATGCGAGATCCCTCGAACTTGAAAACCTTTGTTGCTGGTTTTGTCCATTCAGTTAAGCCTTTTGCCCTATTACATAATTTGCATGCTCAGGCTGGTAACAGAATTGACATTTTATTATTCTAAAATTGAATTATTGTAAAATTATTTTAACAAAAATTAAAGAATTTATTTATCTAACTAATTTTCATGTCAAAAATGTAAAAAAAAAAAATAGTCCTTTTTTCGAGGATATTGTGTAAGATATTTGAAACAAATCCCATTAAAAAAAAATTACACTAGTGTCAGAAGTGTGGAAAAAATCTCTAAAAGACAGCTAATTCATTAGTTTTTCACCTGTTCGATACAACCAACGCTAAGACTTAACTGAATAAGGGCCAGTTTGTTCACAGTGGATTAAATTTGATCCATCATTTTAACAGGCTTTAATTAAATGGCGCTTATCAATTAAAAACGGATGATTAATGATTTCCATAATTAAGAACTCAATTTTTGGATTCCTAAATAAAAAAAAATTGATAAACATGGATATTCTATGATTTACCAGCTGCAGTAATCCTTGATTAAAGATGATCAGCTGTTAACAAACTGGCCCTTATTCAATTAAGTCTTATTGTTGGTTGTAACGAACAGGTGGAATACTAATGATTATCTGTCTTTTACAGATTTTATCTACACTTCTGACACCAGTGTAATTTTTTTTATGGGATTTGTTTTGTAACTAATTTCTCGTTATTTATATTTTGTCTTTTTATTTCATTTAAAAAGTTATATTCCTAAAGGGGTTATTTGTAAATAGAGGATGTTTTTTTTAGAGGTATAGAACTTTGAATTGGAATAAAACAAAGATGATTTTTTTAAATTGACATGAAATTTACTTTATTCAAAATATAATCTTCTGGTATTATAATTTAAATATGATTTCTGGCATATGACCGCCACGTCTGCCCCGGACGTAGTCTAATCTGGAGGTCCAATTTTCGATGACTTTTTCCAACATTTATGGCCGTATATCGGCAATAACGTGGCGAATTTTGTCCTTCAAGTGGTTAATCGTTTCGGGGTTATCGGCGTAGACTAGCTACTTCACATATCCCCACAGAAAATAGTCAAGCGGCGTTAAATCGCTCGCACGATCTTGGAAGCCAATTCACGGGTCCGTAACGTGAAACTATGCGGTTACCAAACGTTTTCTTCAATAAATCAATTGCGACTGGAGCATATGTGACATGTTGCGCCGTCTTGTTGAAACCATAGCTCCTGCACATCATGGTTGTTCAACTGATGAACGATAAAGTCAGTAATCATGGCTCTATAGCAGTCACCTTTGACTGTAATGTTCTGGCCAGCATCGTTTTTACGGACCAATTATTATTGGATGTAACGGTGTCTCAACATCCGAAGAAAAAGAACATCATAACTTACAACTTTGTCTGCCTGACTATAACAGCTCCTATAGGTTTATAATATTTATATCCGAAAAACTACAACAGGTCCCATGCATGACAGAGCCCTTTATCGAGATTTATGCATTCATATAATATGATGTCCGATGACGCACAATAAACCAACAGGACATCTTCTATATGTTCTTGTTTATATTTTAACTTCACAGAAATTGTGTTATATAATGATTTTGTTGATCAAGATCAACTTTTCGGGAACCTAAGTATAAGGTTGATGGGGATGGGAAGAGTGTGTACATAATATATGTTATTTTCTACCTGTTGGAACGGATCCATTATAATATACGTAGGTAAGGTATACCTAATGGTTTCCCGGTTTGATTCCAAGTTAATTGTATATTCAAGAGGCAATTCGATGAGTCATCTCTTGGATTTGTTGTTAAATGGTTAGGTAAAGCCGATCTTTGATATGGTTTTTTTTTTTTTTTTTTTTTTTTTCTAATGCTATATGGTCGCGCCTATTTGGGGAATGAAATTCTTAACTGTTTTTCGATTGTAAGATGTACATATCTTATATTTTATCATCAGAGCAACATGTTTGATAAGTTGGATAAATACTAAATCGTATAAAAGGGAGATCTCATCAAGCAAAAATTGAACACTACTTAATATACTTAAAACAGTACCTATTGTTATTTTATCACCTACATTTTTAGCTTCAATCCTCAAACCAAAATTATAATTACTTACGACTTTTCAAAACTATTGGGCAATGTTTCAATAAAGATTGCCATGAATGTCACGTAATTATATTCTCAAAGTCCATGCTAAACAAACATTGCACAAACTTAAATTTTATTAATTTGTTACTTCTTAGGCACCTACTTTATTCAAAAGTCTTTCTAAGCATAATAAAAACAACAATGTTAAGCCAAAATCAATGGCGCAAATTTTTAGACGACTAAGTACGATATTAAAACATTTTTAGTACATTAGCCCCCGGCTTAATGGTAAGTGGGTTGGATTGTTATGCCAAAGGTCTTGGGTTCGATTCCCAGCCTTTGCCACCTAAAAACAGAAATGTTTTTCATGGGTTACTGCCTCTTGCGAGGAACCGACAAATCCCTTGAGAGTATCTCTTGTGATGGAAAAAGTGCTTCTCACCCTAGCAGTTCGGATTCGGTAGAAAATTGTAGGTCCCCTCTATTCCTACTAATTACACGCACACTGGAATGGTTGAGAGTTGTAAGTCACTAGGCGCTCGTTCTACACAAGCTGTCGTGCCGACTAATTTATTTTTTTTTTAACTTAGAAACAGGATTTTAAAAATTTTAGACGAGTTAGCATCGTGTTATCTCTGTAACAATTTATTAAAGTTATAATCACATAATGCCTATTTTAACTTATTAGGATCATACTAACTCGAAATGTCACTTTGACAATTAAAAATGTGAAAATGTAATGTTATGTTTACAATCTTTGTTGCAGGAAATGTCATTTTTTTAAGCGTAGCTAAAGTTTATTATTATTTATAGGCGCGTTCAGGAAAATAAGATCTCAGTGTTTTTTAGCTCCGTCAAAAAGTGCGCAAGCGCATTAAAATTTTTTATTCCTCAGAGTTTTAACACAAAAATTGAGAAAATTTTCTGAGAAATCTTGTTCATTTAACTTAAATTGCTGAGATCTCCTCGATCTCATCTTCCTGAACGTGCCTAATAGGTTTATTATAGTATGTTAATTTTAAAAAAATTATTAAAACTAAGAATATTTTAGTAAACAGCTTTACAGTTAGTAAATTTGTAAGTATAGTATTATGTTAATTCCTTAACATCAGGCTGTTTAGTATTCTGTGTAAATAATTTGTTTGTATATTTTTACGCGATCAATCCTAAAACTAAAAAAATATTATGTCAAACCTACCGTTGAGCAGGCACTAGTTCCAATATGCAAGTGTTAAAAATTATCACCAGTGCCTGAATCCCTCCAAAAACAATCAATATGGTTGTCCTATAGGATGATGATTTAGTTGGATCTTCAAGATTAATAAATAAATTTATCTTAAAAAGTTAATCCAACGGCAGTGCATTATCCAACTTTATTAGTTTAAGCAAAAAAAATCTGTTTGAATTAAAAAAAATAACAAAATCTTGAAAAAAAAACTGATGATATGGTCATTGCTAAAGTGGCAATTTATTTATTAATTGTTTGATCATTCTGTACGTACTTCGTACATATCGACGGTTAAAGTGCAGGACCTTATAAGTCGAAAAATTAATTTAAAACAAATAATAAAAACCAGAGCAACCTTTTGGCAATATCAACGAAACAATGTTGCTTTGAACATTTTACAGAAAAAGACAGAATTCAAAACCACGAATTGTAGATAGTTTGTATGCTATCTTTGGCTTTTTCTTTTGTTTCTGAAAAACATTATAAATGTAAAAATGACTTACGAGGTTCAAAACTTTAACTGTCGATATATCTGTCTTGGGTTTTAAGTTGGACTCATCGCGTTTACTGATTTTGTTCAAGTTTTCTATGTAGATTGTAGATTAACGAATGATTAGATTAGGTCCTTAAAATATTGTATACCAAAATTTTTTTTTTTTTTTTATTTACATATGTACAAAAAAAGTTATTTTTTTTTTTGGAGAACCTAATAACTCGAAAACGACTTAGCAGATTATTATTAAATTAAGAAAATCTCATTTTTCTCATAAACGACTCCTAGGATTTTGATTAAAATTTCTGTATGAACAGTACAATCTCCCATAATATTGGAAAACAAATTTTATCTATCGATTATTAAAGGTATATCTCGTTGAACCATTTTTTTGGTTTTTTGAATATCTTATTATCAGATGAACCGATTTTAACTTAATTTCTTACACAAGAGTTTCTAGTGCAATTAAATCATAATAAATATTTTTTTTTGATTTAAAAAAAATATTAAAAATGGTTTTTTTGAAGATTCGATATTTCGAAAATGGTTTTAAACTTCGGATTAATAAATTATAAAAAATGGAGTAGCAATATTTTTTTCTTAAAAATGTTTTCAAAATTGCATAGGTATGTATGTATATACAAAAAAAAAACAATTTTTAAAAAACCGCTTCAACGATTTTTAAAAGTTCCATATTCAATCATGATTTTACACCTTCAGTGTCCCTACTTGAAGTTAAAATTCAAGTTTTTTTTTTAATGATTAAAATTATTTAAATGTATATTAAAAAATTAAACACCCTGTATAAGTGTATATGAACTCCAAAACTCAAAACAGACCTGTAGAAAAAACCTTTTTACTCTTGGCAACGCTGTGCCGTTGCAAGTGAAACACTACACACCTTTTCTGAAATCCATACTCACATATACCGTCAAATGTATGTACCTACTCCAATCATCAATTCAATTCTCCATTTGTACCTACATCATCACCTTGCATGTTTACCTGTTTGCAATAAATTTTCCCCTGCGCAAACACCAGCAGCAGTAACATAAAGGTATTTTTTTTTTTATATAATACTGCCTCGTTTTTCGAACCCAAAACCAAAACAACAAAAGCACTGTGTTAGCACTAATACCAACTTTTCTATACCGTCCTACCTATGGATTATGATGAACTTGTTTTCTTCCCCTCTCTTTCTATACCACCCCCTTAAATAAGTCTACCCTGCTCTAACTCTGAGCAAAACAAAAAGAAACACAAGTAGTTACCTCTTGCAAACAACACAAATTTCAAAAAAAAAAAACCAGTTCAAACGTTCAAGTCGGGTTCTGAAGCTGCTGAGCTCTCCTCAATACCTTTCGGTTATTATCTCCAGTCTTTCGATTCGATTTTTTTACCTTTCTACCCACCACCGTGTCGCTACCACAAAATACGAGAGCACATGCATATGAAAACAATAACAACAATTTTCAATAATTCAGTGTGGTGAATTCGTATGTGTACCTAGTTGTGACACAAGAGAGTGTTGAATTAATATTGTTCCTTTTTGCACAAGCCTGACACCACTGTCTCTCCATAATAATGTCATTCGTTAAAAGTATCCGTATCTCTTGGGTGCTACTTGCGCTGCGCTTGGAGAAAACGTAAAGAAGAATACCATCATTATATCAACCACCAACAAAAACGAATCCGAATACGAATACGAATATAGTCAAATCCGAACGAAACGTACGTACTTCTTCTCCGGTGCTGCCATGCCGTGCGCCATCTTGTTCTTTATACTCTCGAACATCATATAGTTGGTCTTGGTTGATATATTAATATCTCAAAAAAACACCATCATACACTTTTATAACGACAACGGTCTTTGGTCTTTTTTTTTTTTAATTTGTCTATCTCTTCGGTTAAAATATATTATTTTTCGTTGTTCCATTAAAGTGACGGTACATTATCCGATGTGTGTAGAGATATATCTCAAAAGTCGTTTTGCAAAAAAAAAAAAATTGATTTGCTATCCCCATCCAATGTCCTTAATCTCATAACGACTTTCGTTTAACGTTGGATTAAAAAAAAATTATACATAACGTTCTTTTATTATGATAAAAGAAATCACGGTCGTTAACGGTTGAGAAAATTATTGTCTTTGTTGTTACTTAAGCAGCAGTGTGGTTGGTGTTAGGTTAAGGGTATATACCTACCTACATCTGAATTTTTTTCAAGAAAATAGAAGGTGTACAAAAAATTATGGGCAAAAAACCCTGAGCCTGAAAAAAATGCCCCTTCCTTGCAAAAAAAAAATAATAAAAAATTAAGTGAATAATCAATCTCCTTGTTGCAAAAAAAACAAGGAATCTATAAAAAGTTTCTACTTTTTTAAATTTAAATGCAAAAATATAAGGAAAATAAAAAAGCAGTGAAAATGTGTGTAAATCAATAATAAAAAAAAATATCTATCATGTGTGAATCTCTGTATATGTATCTATATCGTCCTGTAATTGTAATGTGTATGTGTTTTAAAGGAAATAAGGAAAAAGTTCAGTGGTAGTGTTTCATAATAGCCCCCAAAACGGCAACCCCCACCCTCCCCAAAAAAAAAAAAAATTATAATTCCCCCAATTAAAAGAAAATAAAATAAATAAAAAAAATACCCACAAGGATTTTAAGACAAAAAACACAAAAAACGAGAGAGCAGTATATCTAGGAATATAAATAAGGCGGATTTGAGAATAGCTTAAGTTTTCGATTCGACAAATTTCAGGCGTTTTTTTTGTTTTTCGTTTCAAGGAAACAAAAGGAAAAATCGATAAGCTACAACAAATACACTCTCTCGCTTCTCTATCTCTGTCTATTTTAAGCACTCATGGATTATAACTTGGCTTAAATTTATATATATTTTACGTCACAAGGATATCTACCTACCTATATGTATAACCAATCCATCAACACAACACACAATCATCTTTAGATACTTTGTTCGAGGTAATGAGATGAAAAATGAAAATGTATATATTTATCTATCGAAAAAAAAAAAAAAATAAAAAAAATTGCGTGCATGGAGTGTAGATAGAGTCTAGTTGCAAGTTGCAACATTGGAATACACCTTATCCCCTGCGCCTGCCTGTCTCTCTCTGTATAGTTAGGTATACACTTTAACATGCATTCATATATTACCTATACGCAATCAGCAGTTAAAGATTGCACCGTGCAACGTCTGATGTATCTGTTCTGTGGTATAGATATTTTTATTTTTTGGTTTGGTTTGTGTATATTAACATGTGCAGAATTTACACCAAAAACCAGTCTGCTGCAAAACCGGAGGGGGCTTAAGATACCCCAGCTATACACTCTGCCAACACTCGTTTTAAGCCCAAGAACACTGGAGTTTTTATTTTTTTGTTTTTAAATAAAAAAATATTCAGGAAACGTAGGTATAGTAGATACTTTGGTTGGTTGATTGAATTTAACTCTTATGTAGTATAACTTCAGATACCAATAGCTAGGCTTCTCATGAGTTAAAACAACAACAAAAATAAATTACGATTCTATACTCAAAGTGTGACGACACGAGCGCGACATAGCGGCGTGTATAATGTGTTTTTCCATATCCATCTATGGATTAGTACCTATATATATATCCAGCATGGTGGATTAAAAAGAGAAAAAAAAAATTATTAATATCGGTAAGCACCTACATTTATATAGATGTTTCGTTTTCGCATCCAAGGTTAAGGCCGGCTTTTTTATTTTAGTGTAGGTAGGTTTCTATCTATAACTATAGCTTTTTTAGGCTAGGACGCGCGATGGCTTTTAAGGGTTTACTTTCAATTATTATTTTTTTTTTTTGATTTTTCTGTTCCTACCTATCTTGAAAAAAATAAATAAATATGAAATCGAAATTCTATTTCAAGGCCTTAAATTACAAAAAAAAAACTTTATAAAAGTTGTGGCTTTAAAGCTTGTTCTTCTTTTCTTCTAAAATAACTATGTCTATGGTACTGGTTAGGGTGTTTCTTTTTTTAAGGATGAAGCTCTGTGTTTTGAAAAAGTGCCAAAAGCTTTTTTGACTTCTGTGACTTCATGTAGAATAAAAAGATCTACATGTAATGGGAATTTCTTGTTTTGAATTTTTATAACTTTTCACTAAAAATTTAGAAATTATATAAAAATTTTGAAATGATATGATTCTGGATGAGAAAACTAGCTCGGTATAGCTAAGTGAGTCGATAAGTTGGTGTTGTGAATTCAATTAGGCCAAAACATAAATCAAGTTCATCTATACAAAAACCTGTATGTAACAAATCAGCTGTGAAAAGTAGTGAGATCTAAAAGTACGCCAAGTCCATACTTTACGAAGGTTTATTATCAAAAATTTAAATTAAAGTAATACTGAAACAACTTAAACTTATGAGATAAATTTATTATTTAATGATAACTGAATAAAATTTGGTGAGTTCACTGATCAAGTTTTCAAAACATTTTTAATTTTTTGAATAATAAAAAGAAAACTATGCCATAAGTAAACCCACTAAATTTTAGTCAGTAATTATTAAAATCTCGAAAGATATTAGATATTAATAGTGGGCGGATACTATTTTATTTATTTTTTTTATTTATTTTAAACTTTATTTCATTTACAAAATGCTTAGAGCTATATATACATTATACAAATCCAAAGTAGATAATATAAGTTTTTTACAAATGAAACAGTTAAGTACATTCTGTTGTCCGAAGACAAGTGTTGAAAGTACTATACATACATGGTAAAGATAATACATTTATATTTATCGATGGGGATAAACGGAATAATTTTAAATTCAAGTCAAAAAATTAAGAACTAAGAAATACAATGTTTTTAATTAGCAAAAATACAATATTGGAGAAAGAAAATCAAATTAAAGGAATTATTAAGTTTTCTATTTTATCATAATTTTGTAAAAAAAGCCAATGTTTAATATTTTTTAGAAATACTGATTTAACTCGTTCTCTTCTTAGATTAAATAGAAGTTTATTAAACATACGGGGTGCGGTAACATTATAAAAGTGTGTAAAATGTGATTTTTTGATTGTAGGTTCAGTAACAAGATTTCTGGTGTTCACGCGCAAACTATGGTTATCATAAACTCTCGAAGAGTTGTAACCGGAATTCTCAAAAAAAATTCTTAAAACCTTGTAAAAATACAAATGCCTTAATGGTAGAAGTTCAAGACTTTTAAACAACTCAAAGCTAGGAGTTAAACAGTTAACCTTACACATAATATGGATAGCATGTTTCTGTTTAATTAGCAAAGGCTCTAACTTATTAAGATGTGTTCCACCCCAACAAGATATGCCATATTGCAGTTTAGATTTGAATAGTCCATTATATACTAACTTTAAAACTGACAAACCACAGTATTGGCTGAGATGATAAATCTGTCTAACAACATTATTCAAAAATTGCTTTAAAGTTGAGGTATGATTCTTCCACCAGCTAAGCATAAAGTCCAAGGTAATACCTAAGTACTTAAAACTATCAACGCGCTCAATTTCAAAGCAGTCGGTGGCGCAGCACTTATTTGAATCGAAAGTGAGCTCATTATGATCATGAATACAAGAATTTAATATACTGAATCTTTTGCAATTAGAAGAATGATATTTTAAAGGCATATCATTACAGATTTTTTCCATTATGTTAAAAATCATGAATTTAGTTTTATCACTTATAATTAATTTGTGAAATTTGAAATGGAAAAACTCAAATGTTTTATTATTTCCTTTGTATGTATTTCTAGCCCTTTACCGCTCTATCGAATTTCATTTTTTACAGCAATAAAAAGTGCTCCATATAGTTAATAACAATTTAAAGAAAGTGGGTGGATACCACGCCCTCTGAATGGAAAAATTCAAATTTTCTATTTTTTTATTTGTATGCTCTTCAAACCCTACCGCTCTAATAAATTTCTTCATTTTACAGCAATATGGGAAATGTTCCATTTAATTGATCGCAATTCTAATAAAGTGGGCGCACACCAAGCCCTCTGAATTGAAAACCTCAAATTTTCGAATTTTTCCTTTGTATACCCCATAAGACCAATCGCTGTGCGAAATTACAAGATCCTGAGGTGTCGGGAAGTGCTCCTAACTTATTTTGATGATTTGTAAGTGATAGTAAGAGTGAATGAGTTAGTCAGTCAGTTGCGGTTTTAGGGATTTATGGAAGCCTATATCTCAGAAACTACTCAAGTTAAGGTGTTGAAATTTGGTGCGATGCCTATGCTCGGCCAGCTTAGCAAAAATTTCTAATTTAAAGTTTCTAACTTGAAGGGTACTGAAGTTAGAGGGGAGTCGAAAATCACCTGAATTTGTTCATGTTCATGTAAATATAGCACTACAGTTCCTTAATGTAAATTTTACTTTCGGACTTACGAGGTTTTGACAAAAATCCAACGATATGCACATTTAGCTTAAATGATTAGGCACGTTTAGGTAAATTTAATCTCAGAAGTTGCGCTCCTAAGTCAAACAGTGTTATCTACTAACTTCCAATTTTGTTCTTATTATTTTGACAGAAAATCTAAGAAATTTTGCTGAAGAATTCTTATCATTTGACATGAGAATTTTGAGATCTTTCACATTTCATTTCCTCAGCTTGAATAACTTTTATTAGACTTCTCTGCTATTCCCGCTATGTACGGGTTCCTAAGATATAATTCGCATAGTTTTGTTTGGTTAAAACGGTTTTCATTGGACCACTACTTAAGTACCACTACGACAGCTATACATGAATCTAAAATTAAAAATTAATCGATTTAACAAAAATTGGTGGCCTGTTTGTTGAAATTTGTCGATAAAAATCATTTCGCACTCTAATTTTAAATCAAAATTAAGTAAATTTGGATGCAGAGACGCTGAGTTCAGCGGTACTGGTTACTTTTTTTTTTGTATTCAAAAGACGGGAATTCATATTAATTTAAGGTAAAAATATGATCTAAATTTCAAAATTTCAGAAAAAAAAATGTTTTAAGTCAAATATTTGCTCTAATTTATGTTCGAAGTATACCTTCATATATAGCTTGAATATGAAGGCACTCAATGCATATATTGCATATATAAGTATATATATTGAATATGTATATATGTAGGTACCAAATTTAAAAAGAAAATAAAAAATATTAAGCAAAGTGCCCAAGTGATCAGAATTAGCTTCGATATATTCTTTTAATAAACATTATTTTTATTCCAAATCTAATCAATCTTGAAAAGAATTTAAAAATTTTGACATTTAAAAATTTAGAACAAAATTTTATTTTATCAACAACTCGAAATCTTAAATAGAATTTAAAAAAAAAATTATTTTAATTTGTTATCTGTTATAAATTTGAAGTTAGATAAAAATTCTGACAGTTGACCAAATTCTGACCATAAATTATGAAGCCCTCACTTAAAAATAGCCATTACCACTGAATTTTGAGCATCTTCAATTTAATTAATTTTTCTATACATAATTAGATCAATCATCAATTTTTAAAAAGAACAAACGTAGTAGATCGTACTGAAATTAGTTGGCAAAAATATTAATATTGAAATTGAAATCACTTTTGAGAAAAAAAGTGTTCATCAACGGGATTTTATCACTAGTATGGTAGATATCGTAATTTTTAGTTGTAAGAATATTTTTTTTTAAATCTGCTAGATAATAGTTAAAAAACTGCTAGTTGCCACTTTTAATAAAAATCGAACAAGTCGTTTTCAACAAACAAAGTTTAAACATATTTTTAAAAATAATAAAAAATGTGTTGAAAATGTTGCTACACAGAATTTTTAGATATTCATCATAAAAAAAAAATTGACCAAAATTCGTTGAATCGTTTTTGATCAAATTGAAACTCCAAGAAATAGTTCTATGGAAGGAGCCACCCTTTTCAGATTTGTTTTTTTTTTTTTTTTTTTCAAAAATGCGCTCGTATGTGAAAAATTTACTGATTTTCTTTTTTTAAGTTGGGCACGTTTGTAAGAAAAATAAGACTGTCCCTAATTGTTAAAAAAATTGTCCTAAAATCAAAAATAAAAAAAGAAAAGTGTTAAAAAGAATTGTCCTAAACTTGGTCTCCAAAAAAAATAAAAAAAAAAACGAACAAAAATCACTAGATAACAAGTTTAAATGAAATCGACGCAGCCAAAAGGACAAACAGACGAATAGAATTGCGAGACTCACATTTTCCGACTTCGTTATGATCGTAATTTCAAGTTTGATTAAAATCTTGAATTCCATTTTTTTTTACAAATCCATAACATGCCATAGTACTAAAATGTACAATATCCCAATTAAAAATGGGAGCACTTGCTCTGAAAAGCTCTGAACTCCAGAATATTTGCATTATGTTCTTATCTGCCTCAGATACATAGGTTGGTAATTATAAACCTTAAAAACCATTTTTGGTAACCAAAATTTGACAATTTTTCTACAATAACTTTTTTAATGAAAACATTTTGTATTTTTGTAACTTTAAATTTTAACTCTCCAAGGACTGTACTCTCTACAAAACAACGAAAATTTTTTGTATTTTAGTAAAATTTAATAGACTATTTATAAAATGTAAATGAGCCCAAATCCTCAACACAATAATTCTCCAATATCTGAGCAGACCGATAAATTTTAGAGATAGAATTTCGCAGGCACAAATTTGCGTAGTAGAGTTAGAGTATTGATCTTGTTATCTATTACAATTATCAATTTGACTTTCGTGATGTAATTGATGTGTAAACATCTATCCTGGCGGTAGGGTAAACTTAAAACGTGAACGTGATCCTAACGTGTAACACGTTATGTATAATACGTTAAGTGTAATTATGTTACATGTCACACATACATGTTGCGATATCGTTGGATTGTGTATTTTAAGTACATTCATTTACGAAAATCCAGCACTTGGACAGATGAAAAGATGTTTACACAAATCTTGACAGTGACATTTTTTTTTTGTGCAGGATTTTTTGGTTCGCATTATTTTGTGTCAAACTTTTGATTTTTTCTGCTTTCAATTATCTTTTTTTCTCTTTTAATTTTCGAATCAATCAATAATATTTTTGTTCTTTTTAATTCTTTCATTTCTTATTGATTTCGAACAAAGAACCACATGGTAACCCTGCCACAATTCAATTCATTAAACCTGTTATATTAGTAATTCTTTGTTAATTGTTCGATGTTGAGCAAAGAATTTTACTGCCCATTGTGTGTAGGTAGGTAAGTATACTTAGTTACATATATCTTTTTTGTGTAATTAATTACTATGGAGATTGAGAATTTCCAAGTATATAGGTTTTTTCTTTTTTTTGTGATATTGCTTTATTATTTTTTGAGATTTATTTCCTGGTTGGGTGCACTTGTTACCTCTATACTCTCAATAGTTTGTCTGTGTGTATTGTATAAACTCAGTTTTTTAACACTAGCTCAAATTTAAACTCAGATGTAAAGTTTAATAAATTATACAACACAACTTCAAACAGCTGAATACATAAACAAATTTGGTAAATCAACTTCTACTATACTAACTGAACTGAAACTGACCCCACAATAGATACCGCAATACGCGGGGGCTTCTCTGGTGTGATGTCAAATAATGCCGTGCTACACCATCAACGCCGCCGCCGCTGCGCTGCTCTGTGCTGTCATTGTCATGCTTATAATTATTATTATTATTTCGCTGTTGTATCTATGTGGGGAAATTTATTGTTATTATATTTTTTGTTTAATTTTTTTTTGACTCGATAGCAGAAAAAAATAACAAAAAAAAAAAACACGATTAACATGATTCTTATCTTGAAGAGTAAAAAAAAACACAAAGATTCGTCTTTCCCCCGGAGCGAATCAAACAACTCAAATTACTTTCGGGTTCGTTTTTTTGTTTGTTTTTGTTTATTTGTTGTTTAGTAATTTGCCCTTTTCGATGAGGTTTTTTACCTGGTGATTTGAAGTCGTTAGCACTTAATCTGCATGGAAAGTATTGGTTTTCAGCAAATTTATAAACATAATATCCTAAGCTTACCTTTTTTTTTAAATCTATAAAGTCAATAAAGTTAACAATAACCTCGGCATTGACCAAAAGTTTTCGAAAGTTTCTAATGCAAAAATGAACCTTACCAACATAAGAGAAATTGAATAAATAAAAACCCTACGAACTAACTCAAAAAAGAGTAAACTCTCAATGGTCCAAATGAACCTACTCCCACCAAACTTATCAGTGGAACTTATATCTATGTAGTTCATAAGTTTTAAATTATTAGTTCGGAATTAGTTCATATCAACTAAGTTCCAATAGAAATTACTTGCCCAGTTGTAAATAAAGTGGAAGTTAATTCGTTTTTATTGGCGCAGAGTTATAATTCTCTGGAACCATAAAATGTATTTATTTGTAGGTTTGTTAAATTACTAATTTATTTAATTGCCAAATTATGATATTTATTTAAAGATAATTGGCGCAAAATTA
This sequence comes from Epistrophe eligans, assembly GCA_951394125.1. Lineage (NCBI taxonomy): Eukaryota > Metazoa > Arthropoda > Insecta > Diptera > Syrphidae > Epistrophe > Epistrophe eligans. The sequence continues at coordinate 31,048,962 of OX596029.1, forward strand.
AAGATTTTACGATTTAGTAAAATGTTAAAGCATTCTTAGTATGATGCTAGGTTAAAAATAGGTCTTTTTTTAAACGAGTTAGCATTGTACAATCTTTTTTTAAAATTATCTTAAAATTTAAATCATCAAATACAAATTTTATCTTTTTAGTATCATACTGGGTTCAATGAATTAACACCAATGGAAGCAAAGCCCGTGGGTCTTATATCCCATAATAAAAGGAAATAACAACGGCGGGCTTCTTTTCCTTTTAGTAATGGAAACAAAAGCTGTGGGTTTTAATTCCTTTTTCTTTCGATTCGAATAATATATTTATTTAAGAACAAAATGCACTTTGTCAACAGTTTTCTTGGATAACAGTACCTTTGGTGGAATTTAACTCCCTCTTTGGGTCATCTGTCCCTCTCACGCAACTCCGTTGCTCCGCTAACGGTATGTTCAGTCGTCAGGCAGGCTCCAATGTCAACAGTTTACTTGGACAACAGTATAAAGTAAAACCAAGATATATGAATTATCAAATCACACTTTAAGTCTGGGTCTTAATGTCAATTCAGAGAGGCAATAACTCCCACGGGTCTTAAAGCTCTTTTTGTAGTGGGCATTATTGCCACAACAAGAAGAAAAAAAAGCTCGCATGTGATATTTCCTTTTATATTTTGGAAAAAGAACCCACGGGATTTATTTCCGCGGATTTTATTGCACAAAATACTGATTCCAAATGTCACTTTGACAGTTACAAAAATGTAAAAATGGAATATTTGCTTACTTGTTTGTATGAACTGTCACTGTTTTGTTCTTCAGTTGTAGGCTATTAAGAAAAAACAGATTTAGTATGATAGTTAAAAAATATTTAAAATTAGGAATAATAGATATATATTTTTTAATCTCTAATTAAAAGCCACATAGCAATATATTGACTCGTAAAACTTGTATTCAACTTTTTAAAACCGACCTTTAATTTTCTGTGGAATTTTTAGTTGCTATTATTATATTAGTGATCAAAGACAAAATTGTTTTTTCTTGTCATTCAAATTCAGTTATCTCGGGAAAAAAATATTTGTAAAAAAACCCAATTAAAAGTAAATAAAATAAAGCTGAATATAAACTAGTTATCTAACAAATACGTTGTTTTGACTCAAAACAAAACAAGACATTCAAAGAAAATTGCACACAATGCACACTTAGGAAAAATTAAATAATTTTTGTCTCATTTTCTATTTCTAATGATTGCACGATATCTTAAAATTATTTGTAATTTTTGAAGCCTTAGGAAGCTTTTCGTTACATTTCGATATAATTAAAAAAAAAAACAGATAAAATTCAAAACATTTTTGACAATAGTTTAAGATAAAAAAAGAATTCCATTTCAGTTCTTGAACAAAAATATGAATTTATGCAAGCAAATTTCAAAAATCGTTTCAAAATTTATTTTGTACTTACATAACCTACATACCTATGTATATATAAAATGTATTTAATTTTTTTCAAAAATAATACTTGATGTGCGAATTTAAATGAACCCTAAAAAATAAGAATTGGTTACTCCAAATAGTTCATTGTCAATAAGAGGAGGTATAGATAATATATTTTTTAAATTATTTTTTGACAGTCTTACCACTGGGGTCTTATTCCTGCTGGATTACTTTATAGAAGTCCAAAAAAATGAAAAATGACACACTCGTTTTAAAGTCTTTAAGCGATGCGTCTTACTTCGTTCATATAGAGAGTATTTCCAGAAGGAAGATACATTTCTTATGAAAATGAACGAGTGAGTACTTTGCCTCAAAAAAGTTACAAATAATAACGACCTCTGATAGTCGAAGTTCAAAATAAAGCTTCAGAAATTCTTAAAGCTGATAACATGTTGAAAAAGTCGAAAAAAAAAAATACCTTACCTATAGTTCATTGGAAATTAAACCATTTGGGGTTAGATTACTCATTTTTTTTCTCGAAATCGACTCTTACGATTATGATTCAAATTTGCCTAAAAGCTGTTTTTAGTACAATCTACCATTCAATAAGAACAAAATTTAATATTAACATTACCTTTCATAGAACTATTTTTTTTTTATATAAATTAATATCTCATTACTGCAGTTTAAGGGTCTGTTTCACAATGTCTGATTAAAATTCCAATTAATCTACATGGAACTTATTCGACAATTAACAGCTTCATTGGCGTTTCACAATATTTGAATAGACCTAATTATCAATTAAAGTTCTGAGTATTTTAATGGCCAGATTAAGTGCCTATTAAAAAATTAAATTGACAATTAAAACATTCAAACAAACAACACTTACTTAAACAAAATGTTTAACTTCAAACATAGTCAGAAATCCATCCGCTCTTGAGAAAGAACAAGTCTTAAAATATTTTACTTTAACTTCTATATGTACGTTTGTCGATTATTATCAATTGACAATTCATAATTTTTTTAAATGTAGTACATTAAAATTCAATATTTATAAAAATAAAAATTAACTATTCCGTAATTATTATCAATTATTAATTCTTTAAAAAAAATGTCTATCACTCTATTTATTTTTTAAAGTATTTTCATAAAATTCAACAATTTTGTTAATATAATTTTACAATACAAAATCAGAGTTTCCGTTTTGCCACCGGTATTAAGTTATACTTTAAACAACATTGTGTTTCTTTACAATTATAAATTTTATTCATAGAATATATTTATATGAGAATTGTTATTTAAGATTTCAATGATTTAATCAACATAACTATTAATGACGATAATGAACCTTTTCCAGAAACGTGTCCATACGTGAAACTATATTTTCTACAATAATTATGAACATTGAAGTATTTAAAGTACCTACACCTTTTTCGCCCACTCAATCTTTAAAGTTGTACAGGTATAAAAAAAAAAAAAAAATAAACTACAAACTACCTACAAACTTTATAAATTCAAAGGTGGCAGGTATAGGGCATTACAATTTTTGTTACTATATGTATATCTTTTTCTCAAATATGCATAAGGAAGATCTACCTAAACAGGTTTATTATTGGTTGTCTTTAAAGTCAGGGAAGTAATGTTAAATTAGAAAAATAAACAATAATTCTAATAAAAGTTTTTTTTTTTAATTAGAGGACATAACAGATTTGCATTTAAATAAAAATGAACCCTTAACCTTTTTTTATGGCCTGTCAATGTCAAAACGTCAGTTAAAGATTACAATTTTATCCTGGTGAATTTTACTTAGTTGTCGGACGTCATTTGTAGACCAAATTCCGTTTAAAGCTTTTTTGAATTGTTTTACATTAACGCGATGCATTAATACGTCATCTCACCTTGTGATACATTACTCCCAATTTGCTAATGAAAAATCTGTGGATCTTTAATTTAGTTTAACATGAAGGATTTCATCAAACTTAACAAAATAAATAAAAATATAATTATAACCATTTTTATATTTTCCTCGTGACGTGTTAAGGCGTGTGAATACAATGACAAACCTACAATTAATTGCAAAGAAATTGAATTTCGAGTCTAACCATATCGTTGGTGATATTATCGGTAAATTGCTTTTCTAGCATTTGAAAGATATCCTTCCTACCTGAAGGAATTGCGTTGCTTTAACAATAATTTGTATCAAATTAAAATTGAACAATGACCAAGCACCACTGAAAATGATTCTGATAATTTGCCTGGCAGTCATTAAAATCCAGCCAATAAAAATCTTAATGGTTGCTAACCCAAGTGTTGTTGTTTCATTCAAACCTTCAATTTGTATTTTCAATTCAAAATTCGATTTCAAAATCAAACACTACCTCTGTGACTATTAAAACCAACCTGCGTCAGAAGCCGATTCTTAAAATACATGCAAAGGAGCATAATCTGAAAGAAAACGTGTTTGCAACACAAGAAAAAGGGTCAGCAAATAATAATAAAAAAAAAAAAACAACATTTCTTTTAATTTATTTAACAAAACAAAAAAATTAAACAAAGAAAACAAATATCTTTAAAAAAGCCGTAGTGACATAAAATCGAATGCATTCAGTCAGAAGTGGTTAATATATTCGATGAGTTCAACATTGTTATAATGTAATATGGCTTCTTGAGAAATAGATTCATTCTACTTGCGTACGTATATACATACCTACATACTTATATATATAACTTCTACGTCTTATAGATGGGTCACCCACACAAAAAAAAAAATCTATAAATGGACAAGAGAAGTTCTGCAAAACTGTGCTATCTCTGCCTATCGGACGAAAACAGAAACACAATAAAAAGATGTATACGTACCTAAACCTAATAAAAAATTCTAGCAGGTAGCAAGCAATAGGGTGCTTCAATATATATTCTTAAATGCCACACCTGTATAAACACTTGAACAGAATAGTTCATTTAAGTGTGTTTTTTTTTTTTGTCTTTTTTTTCTGAAACTTATATAGGTACCTTGCTTTTGAAGGGATTTAAAGGGTGAATTTAGGGTTCGTAGAAAAACCCTAGATTTTATTTTTAAAAAATTTTTTTTAGGATAATAGAGAGGGTGGCGAAATTGGATGCGATAGGTGAACAATAAGACAGGATTTAATTGAGTAAGATCTTGATCTAAAGTGGGGGGAGGGAAAGTGACAGAAATGTAATTTTTTTCCATTTAAAATAAAATAAAATAATATAAAATAAAATAAAATAAAATAAAATAAAATAAAATAAAATAAAATAAAATAAAATAAAATAAAATAAAATAAAATAAAATAAAATAAAATAAAATAAAATAAAATAAAATAAAATAAAATAAAATAAAATAAAATAAAATAAAATAAAATAAAATAAAATAAAATAAAATAAAATAAAATAAAATAAAATAAAATAAAATAAAATAAAATAAAATAAAATAAAATAAAATAAAATAAAATAAAATAAAATAAAATAAAATAAAATAAAATAAAATAAAATAAAATAAAATAAAATAAAATAAAATAAAATAAAATAAAATAAAATAAAATAAAATAAAATAAAATAAAATAAAATAAAATAAAATAAAATAAAATAAAATAAAATAAAATAAAATAAAATAAAATAAAATAAAATAAAATAAAATAAAATAAAATAAAATAAAATAAAATAAAATAAAATAAAATAAAATAAAATAAAATAAAATAAAATAAAATAAAATAAAATAAAATAAAATAAAATAAAATAAAATAAAATAAAATAAAATAAAATAAAATAAAATAAAATAAAATAAAATAAAATAAAATAAAATAAAATAAAATAAAATAAAATAAAATAAAATAAAATAAAATAAAATAAAATGAAGATAAATCAGATACATATTTCCTTATACATATTATGCTATTATTATAGAAAGAGTAAATCTGTTTCTGTACGACTCCATTAATGAAGCTGTCTCCTTTATGTATTTTTCGCATAAGATCGTTCTTTAATGGTTTTCAACAAAAAAGTTGGCAATCACAGCTCTGAAGTGTCAAATTGGCATCACCAAGGCGGCTGATAACATGATTTTTTAACTAAACGTGTAAAATATAGATTGTTTGATAGGTCGTTGTTTGACATGTTGGGCCGCCATTTTTCTGAAAAGAAAGATTGTCCAAATCTGCATATAATTTCAGTCCAAAAAAAAATTTGGTAATTATGGCTATGTTTCGTTCACATCAAGCTAACCATTGTATTTGCACAACTGCACTTAGTGTCTGTTTTTAACGATTATTTTCAAAATAACTCAAGTTGAATTAAATTAAAAATTGCAGCATGTACCATCGACCTACAGTACCCTCTTACATTAAACCTTAAATTATTATCTTTCTTTTTGCATTGTTCAGAGAGATGGAGATTCGTTTTAGTAATTAAGTCATTTTGCATTTTGTGTACATCCCTTTTCATATGACTGTCAACTTGAACCCTTAGGGCAAAGGTATAAAAATTAAAGTGCTACGGAAGGAGAGAACAAAGAATATTTCTCAACCACTATGCCACACCAAACATAGGTTTACAGGTGGACTTATAAATAATAGGGGTTGCTTTTGTGAATTCAACTTTTATTTTCCTATTTATTTTGCACATTCTGCTTTTTTTTGTAAAGACAATTATTTTAAATGCAGTAAAGAAATAAGAGAGGAGACTATAGGTACAGGAAAAGGGAGAAGAGTTATAGGTTTCCTTAAAATACACAATTGCGGCTCTACGGACAAAACAAAAACATATTTTTCTTTTCAACTTCATAAATAAAATGAATACCTAGCTTAGTTATAAAACATTTCTTTTGTGATGAGTATCTATAAAGCAAAGACCTTGATTATTATTATATAGGTATGTTCTTTTGTTAATGAATATTGCGACAGGTTGAAAGAATTGAAATGCATCTATATAAAATCAATTAATGTATTTGTCAAATTATAATATTTCAAGAACATTTTTAAAATTAAGATTAAATATAAAATTTTTAAGAAAATACATTAATTTCTTATTTTTATTTAAAAAAAAATTACAAATAAAATACACAGAATCTTTATTCATTAATTAATATATTATTAAAATTAATTAAATAAATTTTCGAAGAAACCATTCAAGTCGATAAACAAATTGATGCACAATAATTAACATTTTATGGCTTCAAATGAATTCCATATAGAGGTGACGTTATGGCAAAATAATGAATAATTTCATTAATGAAAAAATAATCAAGAGAAAAAATTAGGAAAAAAATAAATATGTGTGTATTTCCGATTTTATTTTTAAGATCAAGTTTTTTCGTCAAATCTTTTGTTTTCATTGAAATTGAATGAATTTTATTTTTTTTTATTTTTCAGGAATCTCAAAATTCATATATCATCAACAACAATATGAAGTCTAATCAAACAGAAATTCTATCAAGGCAATAATAATTCTCGAAAAAAAAATGTTACAATATAATATTCTTCACCTAACACTCCAAGCATTTAGAAGATAAGTTCATATAAAGCAAACTTTTCAATCATGCATCCATTATCTGATACTATAAGTAAAAGCCGTGAAGATTTGGCTGCAGCTCTCAAAATCGATGATCATCATGGAAGTAATCTTAGCCTTAGTAAGGATCAAACGGATAACATTCGAAGAAGGTAAGTCAGTTATATAATATTGATTTCTTTTAATAATTCGACATGAAAGCCCAAAAAATGTCTTACAAAATAAAGTAATTTTTTAATACATTTTTACGAAAGACTGAAATTTTAATAAATGATTTTGGTATTTTTTCCTCGAAAATGGCAAAAACCTTAAAAGCAGTTTTATGATATAATCACTTTGGTCATTTTATGTTCTGTGATGAAATGTGAAGAGTGGTTGTTGAAGAAAGTTGAAAAAATACACAAATCGTTGTATGGAAGTCAAACCAAAAAAAATCCTAATTTTCCTATAAGGAATCACATGAAAATTATTTGTACCAAATTTGAAGACAATCGGTTCACCTGTTTAGGCTCTAGTTTAGACATATAGAAAGTGCATTTATTTTAAGGCTCCAAATTTTATACCAAATTTTCTATTCTTTGCTGAAAAAATACAAGGTTGAATTCCAAATTCAAAATTCTGACTGAAAATATTAACAGAAGGTAGAATGATAAGAAAATATATATTTCTTAAACATTGCTTCAAGTTGCTTTTCTATAATTTTTTATGCCCGAAATTTAGTTTCAAGATTCAATATTGTATGTATTTTATTTATTTTTTTAAGCCAGAATTTCGTTGTTTTGGTTCAAAAATTTTATATAGGAAATTGATTTGAAATGCATGTATCTACATGTAAGATAGTTTTCTCAACAACTTTTACTTATCTCATCAATTCAGCCAATCTATAATAAAATTAGGCCAATATTTTTAGATTTTAAGTTTGAACTCTCAGAAAAATTTAATGAGAATAAATTGTAACTTTAATTTGTAATATTAAATATATTGCAGAATAATTATGAATTTAGCTAAAAGCCTTGTGATTAAATAGTCTTGTCAGGTACATTAAATAGTTCAATTGTAAATTGTTCCATATGGCTATACAAAATTCCTCCAGAAATTGTTGTGAAAAAATCCCGGAATTGTTTAGAATAATGTCAAAATTTTAAAATAAAATCAAACCAAAGTATTGAGAACTTTCATAGATTGCCTTTAAAAAAGGCCAAAAAAATCAAAAATATAAATAAAAACTATTCGGATATAGATATAACACTAAAATTGTGGATCAAAAAGGAGTGGACGGAAATATGTGATGAATTTACTTAAAATTGATTCTAAATTAATTATTAATTTAGTTTTAAAAAATGTGTCCTTCCTTTTTTTTCGACTTTTGTTGATTTTTCTCCAACACTCAAAAAAAAATTTAATGAAATGAAAATCTTGAAATACATTTGATCTTATTTTGTATACCTACATAATGTAAAAACTTTCCAAATTATGATGGTAAAAAATCCATTTTGTTTTTGTTTTCCTAGTTTTTGGAACTCTTTAGTAAAATAATAATAATTTCCAAATACATTTTTTTTAAATGCAATAAATGACATTGCCAAGACGGCTGATAACACGATTTGGATAATTGGTGGCAAAAGATCGATTGTGGTATAGGCTGTGTGGCATGGCGCACCATCCTGCATGAACCAGAGGTCGTCCAAATGCATGTATTCAATTTCAATAAAAAAAAAGTCGGTTAACATGGCTCTGTAACGCTCCCTGTTAACCGAAACATTGGTCCCAGCCTCATTTTCGAAGAAAAAATGATCCAATGATGCCACCACTCCACAATCCACATTCTCATCTGTGCGGACCATACGACGACGACGGGAACCATGAGTGTTGTCTACTAGCATACCAGTCCCACGAACTTTTTGCACAAACTTGCGTATAGCAGGCGCAGTGGGTGCTTCAATTCGGCCAAAATCGCACTGTTTGGCCTACACAGCACTTACTTTGGAAATAAGTTTTCAATATTTCCCAACGTTGTTCAAACGTAAAGCAACTCATTTCGTTCCGCAGAGGTATGATATTGACTGTCAGTCTCAAAATAACCTATGATTTAAAATGAAACCACTAGATGGCCCACCCGTTATTGGGGAATTTGTATTTTTGTATTTTTTGTTATTTTTTAAACTAAAATATTTAAAAATTTCGAATAAAGCTATAAAATTATTGAAAATGTAAATACATTTTTTGAAGGCTTAAAATTATACTCTTATTTTCACATTTGTAAAGGTCTTAATTAAGTCCTGTAAATACCTTCTTTATTCAACACAATATTTCTAAATTTTAGTGGAGGTTCAAAAGTAATTTGGGCTAAAATTAAAAAAAAATCATCTTAACCATCTATATGAGCGGCGCAGGGTAATAAGACCACAGGCCAAAAGTCCATAATAGGCTCTTGATCCCCTCGGATGGGTTACAAATCCACAAATCAAATAACCCACTCTTATAAGCCAGAAGTCCACAAAAAATGTGGATCAATATTCTGTAATTTTAGAAAGGAAGTGGGTTGTAACTTCACAAATATTTTCTGTAAAAAATTATAGTCAAGATAATATTTATTAAGAAAACTGTTTACATTGGCGCCTGTCTGACGACTGGACGTACCCAAAAAGGGAATTAAATACCTTCTAACCCTCGAAGTTGGCCACCCGATTTACTGGTTTTCCAAGAAAATGCGTCGGGCAGATCAACTTTGAGCGGTTTTCTATGATTTAAGCAAACAAATACTAATTCCTATTGAACTCATAAGACGCATCTTAATCTTAAATAAATAAATGGTTTTCAATAATAATAAAATTAATATTTTTTTAAATCAATAAAGTGAGTCAGAAATCCACAATCAATGAGCCAGAAGTCCATAAGAATTTCGTCTTAATTTTTGGCTCATCAATGTGGGTTAAAAGTCCACAATAGATTTGTGGACATATAACTCACCTAAGTGGGTCAAAAATCCATTATGGACTTTTGGTCTTTGGACTTTTGACCCTGTGCCATATGACCAGGTTATAAATCTACAATTAAATAATTCTTGCCCATGAACTACAGCGACAAAATTGTACCTATTGCATGAGTGATAAAATATGATTGTTTCTTTTTTATACCAATTATTTCATGATAATCAATCGGTATAAAATGGCGGAAATAATGATACTTTGTCACACGTGTAAATGAGGCATTGAATTTATCCTAATTTTACTTTAGATCGTAATTAATTTGTTATTTTAAACCAATTGTTTGTCAAATAATTGGTATAACATGACAGAAATAATGACATTTTGTAACTCGTGTTAATGAGGCATTACATTTATTAAAATTTGATGTTAGATTGTAAATTGTAAATTGGTATAAACTGGTCTAATTCATTAAATATCATTATTTGGCATGTAAAAGAGACTAAACAATACGATTAAAAATACTTATAAATTTTGAACAGATGTGACATTGAAAAATTCAATCCTATAGTCAACAATTTTTATACTATCTCTATTTGTGAATCTGTTTGAGATAAATATAAAATTAAGACCAAATCGTGTTTGAGTAAAAAGATTTTTAAATTATATTTTAAGGAAAATATTTATTCTTGCAGAAAATTCTGATCAACAAAATAAAAAAAAATAAAAAAAAAATATGAAAATGAAACTTAAAGTTCTCGGAACATCTTCCAGATCAAAAATTAAAAAACTTGAACCTTTTCAAAAAATTTTAACTTTTAGATTTTTTTTTTTGTCTTCGAAAATGTTTATTTATAGAAATCTCAATTGTATTTTTGTATGGAACAATTTTTAATATTAAAAGATCAAAAATTAAAATTTTGAACTTTGTCAAAAAAAATTTACTTTTGATTATTTTCTTGTCTACCCTTAGAATTCTCAATTCTTTTTTTTTTGTATGACACAATTTTGAATATGAGAATATATGTAAATAGATTTTAAGAAATATATCCTTGGTCCAAAAATTTGTACATTTTGTCATTATTTGACAGAATCATTCCCACTGGAAATATATTCCAAACATCAAAATTGTTGATTAATTTTAAAGTCTAGAATTCAGAATTTTGTACATAGTAGGTAAAAATATATAGTTTCTAGAGATGCCACGAATATTCGCCCACTATTCGGCATTCGGCCTATTCGGCCTATATTTTTGATACTTCACAACATTCGGCCGAATAACGAATAACAAATGGGGAATAAAAAAGGCTTATTATCTTACAATAAATGTTTTCTTTTATTCAACAATTTGTATTTTACGCCCATGTTCTGCATTCCACTTATTGTGAATTCACATGGTGAAATTGAATTTGGGTGTTCCACAATTCGTTAGAAATGCTAATTGTGAATTGGAACTTCGAAAAGGAAAATTGATGTTCTGCATTTCGGTTCATTCCGTTTTCCGAACGTATTCAATCCGCTTTGTTTATGCTTTGTGAATTATTTGTGAAATTGCGTCGAGTTGCAGTTGTTTTATAATTCTTAGTGCAAAATGTAAGCAAAATTCATATTTTTGTGCTTTTTAATATTTATTTATTATTATTTTAGGGGGAAACATAAGAATATAAAGCAAGAAAAGGCATTTTTAAAATATATGGAGGAATATCCTCATTTTGCCAAGGGTTTTTTAAGTGGAGACAAATCCGACACTAAAACATTAATACTATGATAGCCTTTCCTGTTATAATATAAATTTGAATCCTCGTGAGGTTTCAGAATTTTCACGTGGGTCCCATCAACACAGCCTATAACACCTGGTATTCCGTACTTTTCAAGAAAAAATCTTTTGGAATCTTGTTTTTCGGTTTCAGTCATCTGTAGCTTTATCCACTTGTGGCATATTTTGTATTGCAAAACATTCAAAGTTTCTTCAATGATTTTACAAACTGTAGGCCTTGCCGAGGCTATATACAAATCTTTTCCAATAGACCTTTGGTAACTACCTTCGGCTAAGAAACGAAATGTTGCTGCAAGTTTATGACATGGAGAAATTGATGATGTAATAATAAAAGGTTCTATTTCCCTTAAAACATACAAGAAAGCATCTTTGCTTAGTCTGAAACTTTCTATGAAACTTTAAAGAAATGTAAGAAAAAATAGTTCATCAATATAATTATATATTTAGGTACTAACGCAATCTTAGGCAAATCTAATATATTAGATTTTTCTCGCAAAATAGTTCGTCTTATTTTTTCTTTCGAATTCAGCTTCCTTTTTTCCATTATAAACACCAATAATAATAAATCCATATTTATCTGCAGAATAATTTCAATAATTTCACTTAAAAAAACAATTAAACATGGACCCACCCTCAATTTTGACAGTACGAAGTAATTGCGAAATTTTCGAAAACGAACGAATTGTAGAACATGGAATTTCAATTCACGTGAAATTGAAATTCGATTTCAATTCGATTTCACCCGAAATGCAGAACATGGGCGTTAGTATTTAAAATCTACTTATGGTAAGTTGTGGTGAATAAAAACTACTTTTTCGGCTTATTTGGTAGCAAACGATTACATCTATCTTCGTAAACAATCCCAGCTTCTGAAAATAGTCTCTCACTTAGATACACATCGTTGGCCGAATGTTCGGCTGCCGAATATTCAGTATTCGGCCGACGAGTGTGGCCGAATATTCGGTATTCGGTATTCGGCCGAGTCACTAATCGCGGCATCTCTAATAGTTTCATTTATTTCAACGCTTTATCTAAAAAAAAAAATTTGATCCAAAATTAAGTTCAATTTTTTAACAGATATTCGGCAAACAAAAATTAACTTAATTTTGGATCAACATTTTTTTTCAGATATTCGGAAAAAAAATTGATAAACTTTACCTATCCTTACCCCCAGAACAGTTTTAAAATAAATTTAATGAATTTTGAAGAAATTCCTAAAACGAAACCTGTTGTTTATTCAAAATTTTACAAAATTTCTTTCACATCCTTAATTTATTATTCTCATAAAAAAAACTAATAATTTCAAAAGACCTCAAGAACCCGATACAAAAAAAAAAAGAAGAGAAATACTATAGATTCATTGTGATGTCGTGATTAAATTATATTCGTTTTTAAAAAAATCTCCTTGGCATTTAGAGGCTAGTCGAGGCTTGAGATTATATTTTAAAATATCTTAACATATAAATTGCAAAGTGCTATTTTTAAAACTAATTAAAATAAACCTGCTCGCTGTGTGTATAAGGGTATAGAATAATTATTATTACCTGATAATAATATATGTATACCAACATCACGATTTATTTCAATGTTAACTTTTAAAAACTTAATTAAGAAGACTTTCAAATGCTTCATTATAGAACTTTGCTACATTGAACTTAGAAACTTAGAATAGAATAAAATAAATCTTAAGAAAGAGAATTATCAAGTTCTAGGTTTTTTTTTTTAAATTGAAACAATCTAACTTGTTAAGCTTGAGAAGCATTACATAAACATCGACAAAGTAACAACAACAAAAAACTCAACAAATACATATTTGTCAGTAGAACGATCTGATTACCCTGATAAGCTATAACATAGCTGGGTAGACGTCTCGTCTAGACGCTACTTTGTTGCCGATATGATGAAGTGAAACCAGATGTGAATACCACTTTTTTGTTTTATTTTTATTTTTTTTTTTATTCACACGAGGTTGTATAATGCCTTGCCGATCAAGTTTATTTTTGTCGAATGTTTATGTATCTGATAGGCATAGCAGTCAATTGACAACAGAGCTTAGATACATTTTTATATTCTGGTTGTTTCAGAGATATCTCTGACGTCTCTGAGATATAGCTCTTTTTTTTATTTTTATTTTTGTTGTTCTTCATGGAACAAGCTTCTTGATTGGTAGACAACTAACAATTTTATTTTTAGTTAATCATTGACGCAGGTTAGTTATATTAATTATTATTATTATTCCATGAATTAATTTAGAAAATTCTTCAGAAAAAGAATGTAAATAATGTTTTGTACCTTGATTTAAGCCTGCGATCAAATTTATTTAATTACATATATTAAATTAAAATTACTGAGAAAACCCCATGTCTTGAAAAACAAGTAAGAAGCATTTTGTTTTTAAGTTTAATTGTTTTAATTGTTTATTTAAAAAAGAAAATAACAAAAAAACAAAAATATTTATAAAATACAATGAATGCAAAACAAAATGCACGACTGCGTTGCCACTTTGCCAGAAGTTTGTTCTTGTAGTCGGTAAGAATCTTTAAGCTTTATATTTATTTACTTTAAAGAACGTTAAAAACATTGAGAAACCAAAAAACATGTAACATAAAATTTGTTCTTTAAATTAATGAAAAAAATTATTAAAATGTTTTGAACTCAAAGTTATGAATGGCACCTGACTTTTTCAACAAATCAGAATTAAGAGAAATTAAAAATTGAAAATCTCGAGAAAAGTTATTTTTTTAAAACATTTTTTAAAATGTAAATTTGGTTTTCTAAAATTTTCTATTTTAATTAAACTTCGTTCATGTTTTATTAAAAGCAACTGGAATAAAATTGCGTTTCAGGTTTTGATCGTATCGACTTTTGACGCATCAGTGCATCATCATTTATGGCATGGAAATTACTATATTGAGATAAAACAAAACACAATTCAAAATTACAGGCAGATACTCCAATTTTATTTGCATTTTAAGTATATAGATGTATAAAATCATAAAACATTCATATCAAGTTGAAATGTGAGTGAAAATATAAAAAAATATATGTGCAATTCAGTTATGCGTTAAATCTTTTTAAAGATTTTTTCGTTTTGTGTTTTTTTTATTTTTTTTTAACGTGACCAAAAACAGCTAAAGTAGAGTGCAGGGATAGTCTTGATTTATGACTTATTAACTTAATTAATTAAAGGGTGTTTCGTTTAATATTTTTTTATTGACAATACTAATTCAAATAACAGTAATTTTGACAGCTAACAGATCAATTTGTGCTTGGCAGGCTTATGAGAGAATGCAGTCTTTTGTGAATCCAATCTTTTAAAATCATTTATTGAATTGAATTACATAAATGATTACATTCATTGACTTTAAATTAAATAATTTCGCTTTCCTAATCAAACCAACTTTCGTTCAATTTCAATTGTAACGCTATTGTTTTTATATACGTACTATAGTTCCTTAAGCTGATATAAATTACCTTGTTATCAGTTTAGGAAACGTAATTTCCAGGTAGATACATATATAGATAAAGCATTAACGTCAATTTTATTTTTTTATTTATTAAATGTAATCAAAGAAATATTTTTTTCTTGGAATTTTAATTACATTTGTTGATATGATTTCGGGGAAATACAATTTTTGTTGATTATCATTGATAACTTTGACTAAAATGAAAACATAATTTTTTGTTTATTTTATAAAATCTCAAAACAAAAGATAAATAAAAAAAAAAAACAATAACAATAACAATAACAATAACAAAAACAAAACGAAACGAAACATAAGAATGTAATAATGACCTAGCAAGATATGATATTAATTATGATCATATTTTATAGAAAATTTGACTTAACAATTAAACAAATAAAAACGCAAATCTTCACCCAACCCATAGTTATTAATGACTTGAGTTCGGATCACCATCCAGTACTCTCCAGTGTACTTCAAACCCCAGAAAAGTCCGTAAATTTTTTTCTAGATTTCAAAAATGCAAATTGGAAAAAATATCGCAGACTCATAGATAGAGATCTAGGTAGCCAAAACCAAATAGTAAGTACCATAACTGACTGCTCACAAATAGACGACTGCACCCAAATATTAACAACAATTATAGAAGATGCCATTGATCAGTCGGTACCAAAAAAGTTAAAATTTAGCGCTAATAATGCACAATTTCCAACCCATATTATAAATTTAATTAAAATACGGAATGCTACAAGAAGACATTGGCAAAGGTACAGGCTAAACTCTTATCATCAATACGTAAAGCTTCTCAACGAAAAGATCAAAACAGAGATACATAAATTTCGCAACCAAAGCTGGAATCGTAAGCTACAGGGCCTTGACAAATGCAGTAAACCCTTTTGGAATATAGCCAAGACAATGAAAAAAAAGTTCACAGTTATTCCAACATTAGATAACTTGCAAAATTCTTCATTTACTTACACCCAAAAGGCAGACATATTAGCTGCCAGTTTTCAAAAAAATCACTTGGTTTCTAGTGGAATGGGTGACAATACCACTATAGCGACAGTTACTGATTCAATAAATAGCTTAAGTTCAACACCAATACAAGTTGATTTTAACAATTTAATTACCTATGATGAGCTTAAAGATCTTATATCTAATCTCAACGTCCGTAAATCGTCTGGGTTAGACAACATTAAAAATTTATATCTAAAACAGTTATCTAAACGTGGTTTAAAAGCGCTGTTGTTTATCTTTAATACTTGTATCAAGATGCAGTACTTCCCTAAAGATTGGAAAAAAGCAAAGATAATTCCTATTCTCAAGCCAGGTAGTTCTGCAAATTTATCTTCCAATTACAGACCAATTAGTTTGCTTAGCTCCTTAGGAAAAGTTTTCGAAAAATTATTAAGTTTTCAAATTAGCAAGATCTTAGAAGAAAAAAATATTTTGCCACCGCAACAGTTTAGATTTAGACATCACCACAGTACGATTCACCAGGTAGATAGAATCACACAACACATAAAAAATTCATTAGCTGAACGGAAATCTACTGGTCTAGTTCTATTAGATGTGGAAAAGGCCTTCGACTCAGTTTGGCACGAAGGTTTACTGCATAAAATGTCATGTTTCGGTTTCCCAGTTTACATCGTACGACTTATCCAAAGTTTTCTAGCAGACCGTAAATATATTGTATCTGTAAATAATAATTACTCATCTCAGCATAGCATTCCCGCAGGTGTACCACAGGGATCAATTTTAGGTCCATATTTATATAATATTTATACTTCCGATTTTCCGGTACTTCCCAATTGTGAGTCTGCTATATATGCAGATGATACAGGAATTTATTCGTCTGATGTGTTTGGTTCCGTCATTGAAACCAACTTACAATCAGCTTTGAATATAATTTTAAATTATTTTAACAAATGGAAGATAAAAGTGAACGCTACGAAAACGCAAGCTATCTTTTTTACAAGAAAAAGGAAGACTTGCTTCCTTCCTAGCAACACGCTTAAAATGAACAATATAGACATCATTTGGAATGACCATGCTAAATATCTTGGAATAACTTTAGATACTAAACTCACCTATAATAAGCAAATTGCTAACACTGTTGATAAAATCAACAAGACTATTAAAACAATGTATCCCCTTATAAATCGAAAATCGCTGCTTAGTACAGAAAACAAACTAATAATATATAAATCTATTTTTCAATCGATTATGTTATATGGGTGCCCCGTTTGGGGTAAATGTGCTAAGACACACATACAAAAATTACAAATAGCACAAAACAAGGTTCTCAAACTAATGCTTAAGCTACCTTGGCATTTTTCAACATTTGAACTCCACGACAGAGCTAGAATCGAAACTGTTTCCTTAAGAATTCGTAAACTTTATACCAAGTACTCTTATAACTGTTCTATGTCCGATAATCCCTTGATCACAAATCTTGTAAATTAACTATACACTCATATATTTATTTACTTATTGTTAATTAATTAATTTATTTATTTGTTACTTATTTATTTATTTATTGTTAATTTATTTATCTTTTTATTTGTTTGTTTGATTATTTATTTAATTCTTACTTATTTATTTGTTATTTATTTATTGTTTATTGATTTATTTATTTATTTTTTTTTTATTTACTTATTTATTTATTTACTTATTTATTTATTTGTCTATTTATTTATTTATCTCTTTTTTTGTTTGTTTGATTATTTATTTCCTAATATGCAATTTTTTGTATTTGTATTTAATTTATTATTTTTGTACATTTATACCTGTTGAATTATAATTAATTTATTGTATTATAGCAAACCGTTTTTATAGTTCATTTGTTAATTACTTATATACCTAGATTATCTTGCTAATTTATCAGTATTTTGCTAGTTTAACTGTATGATATTAGTTTTAGTTTTTTTTTGCTTAAATGGAAGGTTTATAATAATAAATTTAGTATTATTTTTGTTTTTCAAACATTAAACACTTTTTCAGAAGTAAGATATGTATATTATCATAACTCTGTATGTAAATTGTGCGGTTACAACCAAATTGTAATTGTAAAACGCACGACTGGGTAGAATAAATGTTTCAATATTGTAAGACAATTTATAAGATTTCAAAGAAAATAAATTATTTATGAGAGCAAATTCAGAAACTCTTAAAATAGGTCACCATAGTAAAAAAAAATGGCAGGTTTCTTTTTTGTATTTCAGAAAAACATTCAAAAACGACTCACGACGTTCTGCGCTTTACTTTTTAACATAAAAATGTAACGAGTTTTTTTTGTCAAAAGTACTAAAAACGAATTTTTTGTTTTATTTGTTTTTATTTAATTTTTTTTTCAAAACTTAAAAATGCAATATTATTTAAAATATTTAGAAGCATCATATTCCAAAGTTATATCAAAATCGGTTAAGTCATTCAAAATCTATACGTAATTGACTAAAAAGTAAGTCAATTTTCTCAACAAAAAAAAAATCAAAACCATATTTCTGTTATTGGACTTTTTTTTTGGCAAAAATCTGGAACTCGATTTTCTTACATTACTTCAATCATTTTATTTACGAATTTTAATCAAAATCGTTACAATCGATTTTGAGAAAATTTAGAAAAAACCGGAATCGTTGTATGGCAGCTCCAGCTTTAAGTTAAATTAAAACAAAAATTCAAATTTTCTATCACAAAACACTAATCGGTCCATCCATTTAAGCTCTATCTCAAATTACATTAGACTCACATTATGTTTTTATTTATTTCCAAAAAAATCGCATTACAGAAATAGAGTTTTGTGTTTTTGAGAAAATTGTTAGTTATTACGGTTTAGCTTTTAAACAACTTTACTTGATTTCGTTATACAGTGAACATTGGAAAACGTGAACTAATTAAAACCGAGGGTGTTCATGCTTTTGAGATTGCTCATGTTTTGGAATGTAACATTTTATGATTTAAATTGTATTCCTACCGTATTGTCTTACTCTTTCTCTTAAAATAAAACACATTTTTCTCCATTTTATCTTCTTTTTTCTTTAGTTCATGAATATTTGTATGTATGTATATATTTACACATCAAAATTGTACTTGTACTTCACTAACAAAATTGATTAGATTCCAAAAAACCACCTTGACTTTATTTTTCAGCATTAGGTAGTCCGCTTACAGGCCAATTTTTATTTCTCATTGTACAGATATTTTTCCATTTTTGGCAGCTCTGATGATCTTAATGTCTGTCTTTTTCAAGGTCCAGAGTATGTATTACTAAAATACTAACACACTTCAAAATTAAATCTTTTTTCTTTTTAATACTACATATTGTTGACTTAGCGATTTGTTTTTTTTTTTTGATAAGTTTGTTACGCTTACTCCTTTTTTGAACCTTTCCAAAATGTCTGCTTTTTCGTTAAGTGTTCAAACCTTCAATTTCTTTGAAAACATTTTTAAACATAAAATAAAACTTACGTTGATCAATGCAAGAGAAAAAAACAAAACACGCACATGTGTCTATATTATGGGATCCTCCGAAGTTTTAAAAATTTATTCAGTGCATTCTTATGTAGAAATGTTGAATAAAATTCTGTTCATGTTTTAGAGCTTTTAGATTTGTTCACGTTTTAGAACAGTCAATGTAAAAAATACAGTGTTCACGTTTTGGGGTAGTTCACATTTTGGGGGGTTCACGTTTTCCAATATTCACTGTAGTTTAATAATCTGGTGCTTCTCAATAATTCAAATAAAATTGGACTTAAAAATTTAAAAAATAATTTTGTTTTTTACAAAAAAAAAAAAAACAAATAAAACGAAAAAAATGTATTTATACTTTTTGATTTTTTTTAACAATTTTTTAGTTAAAATGATACTACTCTATTAAAAGTTGATAACCAAAAGAGCAAGGTCTTGCGATCTAGTCATGCAAATCTTTTTTATATAAAATTGTATAAATGTTTTAAAAAGAAAATATTTATTAATGGCTCGTTTTTAAAATATGGAAATAATTTTGAATTTTTTTTTAAGAAGTACTTTTGGTTATGGGAATAATTTTTTTTAAATCTGCTAGATATTGTTGAAAAATTTCTTGGTGGCATGTTGCAAGTTTATTATCAAATTTTCCAAAAAAAAAAATGTTAAAATTAATAAAAAAAATCAAAAAAAAAAATGTTGGTATAGGCAGGTATACATTAAAACTTTCTTAAAAAGTTTCAATAAATAAAAATTATCAAATAATTTTAAATTATTTTCGAGAATAGAAAATCCAAAATATTGTTCTATAGATATGTAAGGCGCCATTAGTAAAAAATGTGTCTTGAATTTTTTTTTTATTAAAAGGAAGTCTATTTAATTATGAGGCTTATGTTGGCGAATTTAGCCTTAATGCGGATTGTCGTGATGCGCTCGTTCATGTAGTTCAAACTCAAGACTTTTTGTCTGAGTCTGGTTCCAACAACAAATCCGTACCCAAATAGATGCTGCTTTTGCTCTCGGTATAGCAGTCGCCGTGGTAAATATCGCAGTCTTTTAGCTTTCGTCTTCCCGGTCCATCCCATCGCATTGTTCGGCTGTACGTGGCCTATTAAGAGACCTAACATTCCACGTACAGGCAAACGGACATACAGAATTAAGAGATCAATTTTGTTTGGTCTTCGCTATCATCGTTATGTCAAGTTTGATCAAAATCCGGAATTCGATCTTTTCTACGAATCCATAACTTGCTTCCTGTTCCTATGTGCATTTGTATATCGAAAGTAAAAACTTAAATAAAGAGCACTTGTGTGTAGAATAAAAATATTAAACATATGACATATTTAAATTATATGATTAGATAGCTAGTTATTGTATGTTGGCATAAAGTAAAAAGCTTATTAAAAAAAAAAAAATTTAAATCAAGCTTTGCATATATTCTGATCACATATTTTATTTGACAACTATGGGAACCTTTATTACAATACCAAGGTCTCTACAATTCTTCAAAACATATCCATGTTTTTTTTTAATAGAAGAATAATAGCGATATAAAAATTAAAAGTCTAACCTTCTACTTAAAAAAAAAAAAAACATGAGAATATCACAGACACACGATTCTTTGCATTCCAAGGCTAATCAATTTTACCCTCATCACAAAATGTTGTTGACCTTTTAGTAGATAATTTACATTAAAAGACATCAATACCCGCAACGATAGAGTTAAGATCATTGTCTCATATAGCTGCTTTAACAGTGATAATAATATTATTAGTACCTACATATATTAGTTAAGATCATTCACCTTTTCTTCCTCATACTCTTATATTTATGTATGTAGATACAAATTAGGTACCCCTAATCAATATTCAAAACCAAACCAAAAAAAGAAAAACAATTTATTGTCTATTTGGCAACTCTGATATGTGATGTATATTCCTATATCAAAATTCAATAATAATAGAACAACACGAACAAAAATCTTATCTCTCAATTTGCAAAAATAAAAAATAACAAAAAACAAAAACTCTACAACACTTGAATAAACTTCACAGTTCACACACATTTTTATATTATCTTCAATTTTATATAGGTACCTACTCGTACCTCTCGCAGTTTGTGCAAGTGTATTAGGTTTTATCATAAATTCACAAAAAAAAAAAAAAATAATAATAATAAAATATTAATAACAACAACAACATCAATAAACACAATGGCATACAAAGAAATCTCGAGTTGGTAACCAAATTCGCCGCCGCCGCGGCCACCGCACCATCATCGTCACATGGATTTGTGGCGTGGATAGGCTCGCTTCTCTATCCATGGATTACAATTTTACAAAACCTCAGCAAATCAGCAGGTATGTTGAGAGCGCATTAAGCCCCTGATGTGTACACTCTCTCTCTCTCTATCTTTCTCTCTGTGACTGTGATGCTTGAGAGATTTTTCTGAGCCCAGTTTAATTTCTTGTCAGTACAGTAGGACGTAAACACAGTGATGGAGTTAAATCAATGAGGGCCTTGAAGGATTATTAAAAGTTAAAAATTCTTTCTTTAAAAAAAAAAAAAAATATTTTAGAAAATTGAAAAAAAAATGTACTAAAATATATTAGAAGTAATTTTTGCTAACATATAGATTAGTAAAAAACAATTCTAATACATTTTAGTACATACAAAAATTTTAGCTTAAAAATAAAAAATTAAGCCTGAAAAGAATTTCTTAATCTTTATATCTCTGAAACACTTTGTTGAATTTCGAGGGCAAACATCACTGCCCACTTCAATTTTTGACAAAATTTATGAAATTTGGTACATTTATTAATTTCAAAGCCTAAATTTAATTTTTAAAAATAAGGCCTTCAAAATTTAGATCAGGCTAGGCTTCAAAAATAAACATCATTGTCTAAGGTTGGAAATTTAATTAAATTGTTGTCTGAAATATCTCGAAATATGGGCTTAAGGCCAGGTGCGACCTTGTAACTTTTAATTAGACAGTTATGAAACTAAGTAGTTGTGAAATTAATAGTTGCATCTGCGCACCTGGCCTAAGAGTTTACTTTCATAATCGCAATGCCTATATTTTTAGGTAGGTACCAAATTTAGAAAAACAAATCCAAATTGTTGCGCAATGTTTTCAAAGGTTTGGATCTAATTTTTGATTAATTAATTTTCAATAATTTTGAGAGTCAAAATTACAAAACAACGAAAATGTGACAACAAAATGTTCAAATTTACAGGCTAAAAATTTATTTTTTTTTCTCCTACCATTACCAATAAATTAAAAAAATAATAGGCCCAAAATGAGTGGAATTTTTGGGGGGCAGTACTCACAAAGCCTGGGCCTTGGTGTACTTCCTCAACTTACTAATTGATAACTACTTCCCTGTAAAGGTAGATTATGAAGTTTTCTTGATAGTGTTTGAAATGATTGCGATTAATTGCGATTGTACTGGTGCTTATTGCCGAACACACACTCGCTTCACAGCCTTCAACAGCTGAATCGCAATGATCTTTTGCTATCAGTATTCATTATAGACTAGTACGTGAACACCAATCGAACTGTGAAGAGATTGAAGAGGCTCTTTAAGCTCATGTTCGGAACTTGGCTAAAATATACTTATTATCTCTATTTTGTTTCTCTCACTCTCTCTCTCTCTCTCTCAGTCACTTACCTATTTCTATCGCTTAGAAAATTAGAAAAAAAAACGTCGGCTTACGTGTGTAAAAATAATTTAGAAGAAAAAAAGTTCAATTTTAAGCCCCAAATCTAAGGAAAATCTTCATGAAAATATTTGCTTTAAATTCATTTTCATTTTAATAAACATGTTTTAGTTTTTCTCTCCTTATCGATTGACGTCACCGACCTTTTTTTAAAAAGTCACTTTACTACCAAGTTTGATTTTCTTTAAACCATGTTGTGCGACGAAATTAACCAACAAAAGAAAATAAGCAAATAAAAAAAATATATACATAAATTTAAAAATAAAAGAAAAATAATTTTGTCGGCCATAATTATTATTTTTTTTACTTCTTTCTCTCTGTCTTACCAATAATTACAAAAATTTAAAAAAAGCCAACACCTGTTGGTGAAGTGAAGATTTTGAGTTTAAAAATATTTAATTAAAAAAAAGAAAAGAAGTTTACCCCGTGAAATCGAAGTTGTGTGATAAAAAAAAAAAAATTCCTTAAAAAAGTGGAGTAAAAATGTGTCAAGAAAAATTGTTAATAATAAGCCACTTGTTCAATTACGAAGGCATAATTATAGAAAAATACGTCAGGCACCTACAGCCAACCTACGACGAAGTCTAGATTGTTTTTTGTTGGTTTTAAAGCAAGTGTAACAGAGAAAAATAAAATTGGGCTAGAAAAAGCTAAGAAACGGATAAGTGATCTAAAACAAATTTAGAAAAAAAAAAAAACAACGCCACCATCATTGGATTGATTGTTAGAAAAATAACAACAACAACAAAACATAAGTTTAAAAGTCAACAATAATTATAAGAAGAAAAAATGGTGTTTTATATATCGTTCTTGGGCAGGCATGTCGAACCACCTGATAAAATGAATACAGATAAAAGGTGAGCAATAGGGTTAAGGGGGCAGAAGGAAAGGATTTTTTTTTTTCAAAATTTATTTAGATATTTCATCATGTGGTTTCTATAAATATTTGTGTTCTTGTTTTTTTAAAAGGGGGCAAACTTATTTACATAAATCTTGAAAATAAAAAGTTCAAACGGGCACATGATAAATAAAAAAAAGAAATTCGTATTAACACAAAATATAAGAAAATGAAACCTTAATATACCAATGGACAGAGCCGTAGATAGGGTCCCATGCACCCCTGAAAAATAAATAAACGTTCTTTTATTAAACAAAAATGTTGTTTGATTTTTAACAGAGAATTCACTATATAATGTACATAGATAGTTTTAACCTTTAATTGCGACAGATCGAGATGAACAACATGTTAATAATTTTAACATAATCTCAGATCAAAGAATAAAAAAAAACGAATAGGTAGCTTTTTATTTTTCAACAAAAAATTAAGTTTAAAATAAATCCATACAATATTTTTATGAAAATTTTGGTATACAATATCTTTAAAAAAATGAATATACCTTAAAAAATTCCACCATCGAAGCTCACTTTCTAATAAAATAAATTTAATTCGCCAGGATAAATTGTTGGAAAAAAGTGTGAAAAAGTCAAAATTATCCTAAAAAAATTATTTTTTTTTTGATTTAAAAAAAAATTATTTGTAAAATTTTTAAAGACAAAATTGTTTGAACTATATTTATAACAAACGGACTGCAAAATTATAACAAAATCGGTCAACCCATTAAAAAGATATACGGAAATAACCCGAATTTAAAAAAGAGTGTGAGTGCGGGACTCACGGTTAAAACACGGTGTAAACATCAAATTAAATATTCAAGTGCTTGTTTTTCATCACAGAAGGTGGCATGTTTGAACTGTCAACCAAATTTCAACCCAAACTCAACTCGATCTTTCAATTTAGTTTGAGTAACTACGAAGGAACGTACCCAATATTGATCGTATCCAATACACATACATCAACGTATCGTAACGTGTAACAGTACAACGTAACGTGCTACAGAAATTTCCACGTTTTTAGTTTACTCTACCGCCGCCGGCATAGATGTTTACACATCAAAAAACGCTATTTGCATTTTTTATTTTTATGTAAAATTGGGCTTTTTTTGTGATTTCGTCTTTCTTTCTTCTTATTATGTAAATTAAACGAACGTTATTTCATACTTCTTCCCTTTTTTCTTCGGATTTTCTCGACTTGGTAAGGTTTATTTTTTATTAAACATGAATAACTATGTTATTACTTTTAATTTTATTATTGTGAAGCCTATGGATTTGTTTTTGCTATGTAAACAATTTTAAACGCAAAATGTATTGAACCAAAATCGTAAAAGTCATTTTTGAGAAAATTAAAAAAAAATAAAATTAAACGCGAAATCATTTACTTAATCAAAATTGTTACAGACAAGTTATATGGCAGCTAGAAGAGTTCTAGATGAGCTAAAATAAAAATTCGAATTTCCCTTCTTGGGAATCACATGAAAATGCTATGTACCAAATTTAGAAGAAGATTGGTTTACCCTTACTCAAAGAACAGTCAACGCACGATCACACAGTGCTGGATTAGAAATGAACAAAATTAATTTCCGCCATCGACTACGCCCACTTAAGAAAAATGAATATAATCGTCAAAGTTGATAAAAATCTAAGTTAATTTTTAATTTAAAAAAAAAAATCTTTTACAATCTTTTTTTCTGGATTTAACTATTGTAGTGCATTTTACTTCCCCTAAAGAAGCATAACAAAAATATACACTGAGTTACAAAAAAAGTGGCGCACCTTGAAATTTTGCAATAATTTCAAATATGTTCGAAAAAAAATGTTTTTTTAATACAGTATTGTTTATTAACATTTAGCATAAGTAATTCATATATAAAAACAAAAGAATGGCAAGAAATTTGAAATAAAACATAAAATAACAAAAATGGGCAAAAACTTCATAACTTAACAATTTAATCTTTTATTATTATTTTTTTTTTTACGAGTTTTCGTTGACTTAGTATTGGGTATTGCCTCCTCTAACATCTATCAAAGCTTTAATTAGCCTCGGCATACCTTGAATTAGGTTTTTAACGATTGCGTCGTCCAAATTATCGTCCATGTCCGGGCTCATGGCAGGCCAAGCCATCACGTCGATTTCCACTTCTTCCAAGTAGTCCGTAACGGACCTGGCAACGTGAGGTCTGGCATTGTCCTGCATCAGCAAAAAGTCTTCACCAATAAATGGTGCAAACGGAACCACATATTTCTCCAGAATGTTGCTGATATAATAACTGGAGTTCACCGATCCCTCCACGATGCACAGCTCAGTTTTTCCGGGATTACGGAAGCCAAAATTGCTATATTTCGCGTCTTGTATGAACAAATGACTAAGATGTGGTTTTCCTTATTATGATGCACGTATCACATGGAAAATGGAAAGAGATTATACAAACGGGCACACAAATATACCGCTATACTAAAAAAAATAAATCTCTGCAAAAACATAGCGGCATATTATCAAAACGATAACAACACATCAAAAAGTATGACTGCGCCACTTTTTTTGTAACTCAGTGTATATTAAATTTTTGTTTTGCATCCCACATTGACCTAAAACTCTTGGCAAGTTAATTCAAGTTCGCATACAGTTTTCAATATTTCAAATTTTTGGGCCTCTATTATACTTAGGAATTTTTACTTTAGGTTCACCACAATTTTTTCGGTTTTTTTAATTCAAATTTTTCAGAAATTATTAGTTTTTGTAATCGAGAACTCTCTTCACTTCTCTGCGATAATTTTATTTTACAAAATTTGGACTCAAGAGAATCTCAGAGAAAGTCAATGATATCAACAGTAGTGGTTTAATTTAATTTTTAATAGTTTGGGTGTTAAAATAAAAAAAAAAAATATCCGAAAGCCTTTGTTGCTCTTAACTCTTATAAATAATATTATTAAAAAAAAATGAACTAAATATTAATATTTTGTGAAATAAATAAAAATTAAAACTATAAACTTAAAATATGTTTTAGAAATTAAATTTATCAGCGTATGCGATTAAGTACGATGTTAAAGCATTTTTAGTGTGATGATAGGTTAATAGCATGATTTTCCAAATTTTAAATGAGTTAGCCACGTTAAAACCACTAAATTCCTATTTTAAATTTTTAATGTTATACTAACTCCAAATGTCACATTGCAATTAAAAATGTGAAAATATAGTATTGCTATTGCTTACTTGTTTACACGAACTGTTACTTTTTTAGGCATGTTCTACTGTAGTTTACTACTTAAAAATTGATAAAAACTAAGAACATTCTAGTAAAGAGCTTTGAAGTTAGTAAATTGTAAAGTAGTTTTATGCTAATACCACGTAACATCACGACGTTTTAAATTTTGCACCATTATTTTTACAAAATAACATAATAAGTTAATCCTTATTTTTGCCGGCGGCGGCGGCGTGGCGACTCAAGAAATTTGCTCTCATACATATATCGGGGTTTCAGGCCTAGTCAATAATTTTAGAGATCTAAAAACTTAGTTCGATGACCTCAGCCTTAGAATTGTTATAATTGGAATAAAAAGAATAAAAAAGAAACTACCATTCCTGATCTCATATTATTTTTTACAACTAGAATGAACATACCAGACTAGCCACCAATAAATATTATGGTCTGATGATCGGGTTGGTCCCTGGTGAAATATATAGCTATAACTCTTTACCCTATATACCTTTATTACTACAAATTAAAATTTTTACTCTCATAACTGCATAATTCAAAAAATAAAAAAAAATACGACTTCTATTCAAATGTGAAATCCAAAAACTTTATCATCAACATTTGAAAAAAAAAAAATCAACATTACTAACTTATTAACAGTTAATTTATCAATATTTTTCAAATCTTATTTTTGTCGTAAGGAATTTATATACATACATTTATATAATTATGTATGTAAGCTTGTAATTATTGAGATTTTGTCGTACAACATTTTAAGGCCAAAGTTGTTGTGATAACTTTTTGTGTAGATAACAAAAAAAAAAGCTTAAAAAAGAAATCTTACCTACACTGCGAAAAATTGATTAAAAATAATATTTTCATGACGGCAGAGTGGTCGTGAATAAGGAAATATATTTTTTTTGTTTATTTTTTTATTTTTTGATGTTTTTAATTATTTAATGCTTTTTTGTACATTTTTAAAATTTTAATTAAATAATTTATTTATTTAAGTTTTAATTTTTTGCTATTTTTATTTATTTTTAAAAAATACTTAATATTTATTAAAAATTTTAATGAAATTTTAAATAAAATATACATCATATATAACTATTAAGGTTTCCGCGGTTGTTTACATAAGACATTTTTAATTACTCGGATTAGCCGCGTTATAAATATTAAATATTTAGCACCGGTACAACTTGCGTAGGAAACAACGCTTATAACATCTTCATGGCAGTTTCCCGGTGACCACGCTCAATGCAATTTGAAGCGTAACGTTCGGGCTGAGTATACTAAATTGAACTCGATAAATATTTAATATTTATAACGCGGCTAATCCGACAAATTAAAAATGTCTTAAAATATACAAACTTTATTGATTTTGATTTTTTTTAAATCTAAAACGTATTTTAAATATTATTTAAACTTCTTACTTTATAAAAAAAAAATGAAATTTTAATCTGTGCTGTAATTAATGAAATCTTAAGTCAATTTTGATTAATTTTGTTTCTACAAAAATACATATTTAAGAGTTGAATATGGTATTTATAGTTCAAAGAAGATTTTTTTTAAATTTTTTAGAAAGTGTTTAAAAGGAGCTATAGGTATCAAGTTTGAAAAAAAATTGCTTAGTTTTTTTTTTTAATTTTTACAGCAAATTCTACCTAAATTTTTTAAAATTTCTGGATAAAAAAATTTATCAAAATTAGTTAATCGATTCTCGAGAAAGCTGAAAAGAAAAAAGAAAGCTGTGGTTATTATTAATACCCCTTCATTGGGACAGAATTTTTGTATCAACACTTTTGGAACCATTTTTTATCCTAAAACAAAAAAAAAAAAAAAAACAATAACAATAACAATAACAACATCATCTTGATGCCAACTTTAAAAAAGAAAATCAATCGACCCGTTTGGATTGCTTATTTCGAATACGACATACAGACTTAATTACGAGACTAATTTTTTCGTCTTCCTCATGTTATCGTAATGTCAATTTTGACCAATACAATATCAAGTTTTTTTTTACAAACCCATAATTTTCGATGTATAGGAAGTACCTTTATATAGCAATTAAAAATTATTAAGATAAACTAAATAATGACGATGGTCAAGGGCTGTGTAACTTTGATAAGTTATTCTGAGAATTTATGTAAAAATATTATTTTTTTTTGTTTTTAATAGAGAACCTAAAAGCGGTGAGCTATATACAACCGATTATTATATTTGCAATACATAAAAAAAAAAAACGTTCAATACATAATTTTGTTTTATCAAGTTTTATTTTTGTTTTTTTTACTTATAAGAAAAGACTTTTCGAAAAAGAGGTTTTTATTAAATTTAATATTTTATATTTGGTAAGCTTTGAACAATAATATCGTAGTCAGTATCGCAATATCTTTGTATTGAGTTTCATTTGAAATGAGAAAATCGTGTGTTTTTGAAGAAGAGGCATTAAAAATTAAATATCGAATTATTCGTTGAAAAATTTTATTTAAATATTTTTTTTATTTAAAAAAAAAAGAAAAATTATTTAATATTTTGTATAAAGATCGTGTTTCAAAAATTATTTAATTTTATTCAATGTAAAATATTAATTTCATGTACTTTATCGAACAAAAATATGGAAAAGTCAAAAAAAGTGTTTTTTATCAAAACATATGTCCGCTGTATAATGGGAACATTTTATGATGTTTATTATTTAGTAAGGTATTATTATTGTCCGTTTCTAATTTTATTTTGTTTTCATGATTAAAATTGAGATTATATCAAAACTTATGGTCCCTTTGTGATAAGACTTTTATTTTAAATATATCTAAGTGTCAATAGAAAGATTTATTGAGGAGTTGCATCTCATCGAATCTTATTTATAGACATTTATATTTATTCAGAACATTTTATCGTAAACACAAAATTTTAAATATGTATTTCCCTAAAAGTGTTTTTTTATTTCAGTTAAAAGCTTTTTTTTTTTTTTTTACAAGATCACAATTTAAATATTTATTTTTTATTTATTTTATTTGAATTGAATGGAATCATGACTCATATGTTATGTTATTATTATTATATTATTATTATATTTGCAGTCGTATTTATTAGATTTTTGTCTTCTTAGACACTGTCTAACTATTTTGAAATTGGTGGAAATATGCTTTATTTAATAAAAGTAAATATCACATTATTCACGGTTAAGACAATCTACTCTTGTGTTAGTCAGCTATAAGACAACAATAAACAAGGTTTTTGAACACATTTTCAAAAGTTGGACAGTTGTCTAAAGTTAGACAACGTTTATAAATAAGAACCTTGTTATCTTCTTAAAACATATTTCTAATATCAAAACACGATTTTAAATTTATATTGAGGCTTCTGCAATTTGTTACTTATGTACATCGATTTGTGTTAATAAATGTTAAATAGTAGAAACACATGATTTAATATCTAATTAGGTCAAATCAACGTCAATTTGATCGTCATTTTTGACGAAGACATTGCTATCAAAATATCCAATCATTCTGCTTGCACAAAATTTGTTTGGTCAAAGTCTGTCAAATTTTCTTCTTTATTTGAAGTTAAGGAATACGCAATTAATTTTTTTTTAATACAGTGTTGCACTGCAAATGATGACATTGAACATAAAGGGTATTTTTTTTAGAGGTATAGAACTTTGAAATGGAATAAAACAAAGATGATTTTTTTAAATTGACATGAAATTTACTTTATTCGAAAGATAATCTTCTGGCATTATAATTTAAATATGAATTCTGGCATATGACCGTCACGGCTGGCTCGGACGTAGCCTAATCTGGAGGTCCAATTTTCGATGACTTTTTCCAACATTTGTGGCCGTTTATCAGCAATAACGTGGCGAATGTTGTCCCCAAAGTGTTCAATCGTTTCGGAATTATCGGCGTAGACTAGCGAATTCACATATCACCACAGAAAATAGTCAAGCGGCGTTAAATCGCTCGCACGATCTTGGAGGCCAATTCACGGGTCCCTATAACGTGAATCCTAACTATACGGTTATCAAACGTTTCCTTCAATAAATCAATTGTGGCACGAGCTATGTGAAATAATTCTTTAAACTTCTGAGATTTAATAAAATTTAATGTAGTTTTATTTTAATTTCCCAGATAAGAAGTGAGATAAAAACTTAATTGAAATCGTTGAAAATAATTTATTTAAATAAAAATAAAAAAAAATAAATGCATCTGTAAATCACTAAGAACCTAAAGTTCGAAGATTGATCAAGGAAGTTAGAAATTCTAATCGAAGAGGCAAACAAAAAGTGGTGCTTTGAAATGTAATGTCTGTAATTTTTCCTATCACCACAATCGTGGTATTTAAAGTTGCAAAGAATTGATGAAGGAAATATTAAAAAAAAAAAAAAAATTCTTAAAAAAAAAACCACAACCACAAAGAAAAAACTTAAAATTCGCACAAATACCGTTTACCATTTTTTCTATTATAAATTAATAAAATATTTTATTTTATTGTAAAATAATTTTTAAAAGAAAAAATGTATTTTTTTGGGCTTATGGCTTTATTTTTTATGATTTCTTATTTATTGCAATTTTATATTAGTAAATAAATAATAATTAAAAAAGGTTTTTAAACTTTACTTTTTTTTGTCAGCTTTTAATGATTTTGGTAGAATATCGTTAGTAACCTGTCTAAATGGCCTTGGAAAATATTTTAACATTATGTCAAAGTTTTTGAAGTTTCTCCAGATTTCAGACATTTTAAAAATGATAAATGTGTATACGTATTTTTTTAATCATAAAATAATAACCTAAATTAGAATGTTTTTTTTTTTTTGTTTACGATAAAGTGAAAGTTTTGCCTTTTGTAAAATATTGAATTCGTGTTTTTAATTAAATTTGAAATAACGATGAGAGAGAAAACAAAAGTAGGTCCCAAATTTTTGTTTATTTGCATTTATTTGCGTGACTGTTTGTTTATCTATAAGTCTGTATTTACATTTGCTATATTAAATAAAGTCTCAATAACAAGAAGAATCATTTTACAATGTATATACTTTTAATATTGCCCGTTTAATTTTTTTTACTTCTTGATTCAGGTCTTCAAATTTAAGTTGCCCTGATGTTGTTGAGAAAAAAGTATATATATTAAATTAAAAGATAAAATTCAAGGTTATTAATTTTATTATTATTATTTTTTTTTTGTATAAAAAGAATGATTTCATATGTTCTAAGATAAATGTCAATAAGTCTTGATAAGAAATTATATATTTATAATTTTTATCGCAAAAAAATGTAAATTTTTTTATTCACATTTGCGTTTTGATAAAGCACATTTCGAGAAGAGATTTTTTTTTGACTTTATGTAACCAAAATTATTATTTATCAGATTACAAGAATGAAATTCTTTTGTTTTTGTTTTTTAATTCTTCAGTTACGGAGTAAAAATTGGATCAACAAAATAATAACTACAAAAATATACAAAAAAAAAATTGTAACATGTTATTATTCCTCACTGTCTAAAGGACACGAATACAAAATTTAGGGTATTCCCCATCACATTTTATACCTTTAAAAAAGTAGTAAAGGGAAAAAGTGTATGCAGGCTATAAACTTGAATATTTTGTCTTTGTGAATGACTTTTATACATATTTCACAGTTAACTGAGTGGAGCAAGAAAATAGAATTTTTTTTCCCCAAAATTTGTTTTTCTTAATTGTTTAAAATTTTAAACAATCTTTTGACCATGCGCTATTTCGAG
This sequence comes from Epistrophe eligans, assembly GCA_951394125.1. Lineage (NCBI taxonomy): Eukaryota > Metazoa > Arthropoda > Insecta > Diptera > Syrphidae > Epistrophe > Epistrophe eligans. The sequence goes on from OX596029.1 coordinate 31,082,087, forward strand.
TTTTGCGAGGACAAATATTTAAAAATTCAAATAGCTATTTACAAATTCTTAAGTAATCGGTATGCAGTTTGCGCAAAATTATGGGTCCCGCTTTTCTCTCTAAATATCAGTAAAAAACCATAAAATATATTCAATATATTTAATAATAATAATATAATCCAAAAAAAAATGTTTGAAAAAAACATTCAAGAATCTGTCAAAATTTAGCTCAAGAATAATTATTAATGTGACAAAAATATATCGTTTACGCTAAATTTATAATTTACAACATGTAGAGCAAGAAACAATTTTTTTTTTAAGCTGGATCTGCTTACTTTCTTGACTGAATTTTAGAGATAATTTAGTATTGAAGCTAAAATGTGCGAACTTTAGTCCAAGAGCTACATGGCTTATGGTATTAAGTGAAGCCCTACTACGTATGAGGCTTGCTGGATATGAAATGATAAAATTGAAATCTCAACTATAATAGTACCTCTGGGAACACCAGTGGTCACAAAAGTAAAAAAAAATAAAATCGACCTCTCAAGCGTGAGAGCAAGATGTCTGCCTCTTTGATACAATAATCTTTACAGTCCATTCTATAAAAAAAAAAATGAAGCATAGTAGAATACTTTTTTTTTGTAACGAGTTTTTGAAGAACACAAAAATAAAACAGAAAATCACCACACTATTTGTTTTTAGAGCAACAAAATCTTGGCTACCTTTTCAACATAAACCTAAAAAGACAGATGTATGTAATTTCTTCCAAAAACCCATCTTTAATTTTTGAACAAAATGTTTCCTAAATTTTCTAACCTTCTTTTAAAATATTTTACAAACGTTTCACATTGTACTTACATAATATATGTATGGAGTATTTTCTGGTTCTTCTTTTAATTCTTTTAAAAAATCGGATTTATTTTTGGAACATACTCAGCTGTCAAATCTCGTCCGCCATTTTAATTTGTTTTTTTTTTTTTTTTTTTTAATTTTCCCCTTATATCTCCTTCTGTTGATTTACTGTGACATTTACCATAATTATAAATTCTCGGCTTTTAATCAGACTTTTCTATGGAAATTGTAAGGCGTTTTCTGCAAATTATCTGATAATGCTAAGAGCATGAAGAAAGAAACACAAATTCGAAGCTTCTTTTATTGCTCTGAACTAAAAAAGAAATAGAGACTTTTTTTGGAAAACAAAGAGTTAATACACAAACATCAAATTTTCTGTGCAGCAATTCAGCATCACTACTTTTTGCGAAATTAAAGCTTATGCACCTGTTGCTGATGCGATGCTGATCCGTTTTTTGTATGACAATGATGAAAGTCTTTGCCAAAGTAGGTACTCCCTAAAATTTAAAAACGATAAAAGAATCATTAGTATTAATATTAATCTTATATGTGTTTACTTTTAATTTTCCCTCTTCATACTAACATCAATCTATCACCAGCGCGGCGGCGGCGGCGTCAACAACTAATCACGATAATGTCTTCTTGATGCATATAAGTTTGTTTGTCTTTTAAGATTGAGCGAGCATCATTACTGTAGTGATGCGTTTCTGAATTTACATTAAAAAAACACCTTTTACAACCAAGCAAAAAAAAAAATAGCATTCTTTTAGGCGGGTTTAATCTGAAATTATAAATCCTATAAAAAATGATTTAAAGAAGAGAAATATCATTTAATTTTATACACACAATTCTTGTATACTATGTGCTGTAGTAGTCCGCAGCATAATGTTTAGTGCCTATAGCCTATAGAACTGTTACGCCGAAGGTTCTATTCCCAGCCTATGCCACCTAAAAAATGAAATGTTTTTCACAGATTACTGCCTCTTGCGAGGAATTGTAAAATACTCCAAGAGTATCTCTTATCATGAAAAAGTGATTCTCACCTTAGTCGTTTGGATTCGGCACAAAATTGTAGGTCCCTTCAATTTCTATCAAAAAAACGCACACAGAAATGTTTGAGAGTTATAAGTCAATAGGCCCTTGCTCTACACGAGCTGTTGTGTCATCCAATTTATTTATTTTTTATGTGCTGTTCTCGAGATATTCGTTAAAACTCGTTTTTCAAAATGGTGGCTGACACAGAACACTTTTATAACCGCACCATTTTGTTAGAATAATGAAATACAACAAACCGATAAATTCCAATTATAAAATTCCATCATAGGAATAGGCACTTAGTTTCGCTATAACTCCTCTATTGCCTGACCTATAGTGTTTAAAAATTTCCCTCTAGTGTGCATATAGACATTTGTACCAACTCATTTATGAGTTACAAAAAAAGTGTGAGTTCCGGAACTAACGGTTAAATAAAATATTCAAGTGCTGATTTTACTTCACAGAACGCGGTGAGTTCGAACTGTGAACCTATGATATTTCAACCCAAACTCAACTCGACCTTTCGATTTAGTTTGAGCTACGAAGGAACGTAGTACGTTCAACGTACCCAATATTGAACATATACGATATATGTATTTACATCAACATATCGTAACGAGTAACAGTACAAAGTAATGTGCTTTAGAAATTTCCACGTTTTTAGTTTACCCTACCGCCGCCGCCGGCAGAGATGTTTACACATCAAATATTAAAATACATTTGATCCCATTATGGGGTTTGAGTGCAGTAACAATGCAGTACCTAATATTCTTTTTATTTTTTTGTTGATGCCATTATTATCCCTAGATATCAACTGTCAGGTGTTTTTATTTTATTCGAATTTCTCATTACACTTTCGTTTGCTTAACTCCAAACGTTTTCAGTTTAACAAATTTCTTTATCAATTTATTATACCAACATACATATATGGAATCATCTGTCTACAAATATTTTTGAACTTTGGTCATTGCACTTCGATTTCAACCACAAAGTCGTACATGTCTACTACGTCATATTTCTATATATAATTGATATAGCACCCACAACAAAATAAATACCAAAAAAAAAATGAAAGTAAATTTATTAGGTATACTCGAAATTATTATGCATAATTTGTTAATATTCTTCTCTAAACAATAATTCTCTCTTGTGTCAGTCAATAAACTGTACGGCCTTGACCCCTAACTGCTCTAACTTTAGTTTTTAATTAAAAAAAAAATAAAAAAACTTACAAAACAATTATTTTAAGTTTATTCAGAATAAAAACAAAAATACAAGCTCATTATGATGGTATAGGTATCTCAGCTAAAATTGTTATCATTGTTATTAAATGAGACAACAAAATATATATTTGTTGTTGTTGTTGTTATTTATAAATGCTTATCACATCAAAATGTTGATAATCTTAAATGCATCACATGTACTTGTACATGACGACAAAGGCAGCGAATGTCTTTTTTTTTTTCAAAAAAGTTTACAACTTCGCACTTATTTAAAAAAAAAAATACTTTTCCTAGAAAATATTTTTAATCGTGGAATAAAACCAGATGTGGAGATATTGAACAGATCTTCCGATTAAAAAAAAAAATAACTGTCATTTTGCTCAATGGTCAGGTGCTATTTCGTGAATCTTGGGTTAATACTATAGATTTGTTCTGGTAAATTCTGAACTAAGAATTGCAATTTGTCAAATTTTGAAGAGTGGGATGAAATTCTTCCAAAGAGATGTGAAAGACACTTATCATCCCGGTCCTTATATAGGGCGCAGAGGCATGGACCTTGTCCAAAAAACTGTTTGAGAACGCTTTAGGATGTTTCGAGAGGAAAATTCTCCAGGTGATTTTTGGTCCCATCTGGATAGTGAGTGGTGAGTGGAGGAGAAGATACAACCACAAACTGTACGGGCTGTACAGCGAGACTGACCTTTTCAAACGAGTCAAGGTCCAACGACTTAGATGGCTGGGTTATGTAGAGCGAATGGACCCCAACGCTTCGACCCGTAAAGTCTTCGAATCCAATCCTGAGGGACGGCGAAGTAGAGGAAGACTGTGACTTAGGTGGCGCACGCAGGTGGGAGAGAACCTCAACCAACTTGGCGTGAGAAACTGGAGACATCTAGCTAAGGACCGAGCTGGTTGGAGAGGCATGTTGGTTGAGGCCCTGGTCCATCCCGGACTGTAGCGCTACCTTAAGTAAGTAAGTAAGATGTGAAACTATTCAAAAATCCACTAACGTCTTGAAAAAAAATGTTGACACTTTTTAAACGTTAACAAAAAGTAAACAAAAGCAAAAAAGTGAACAAAGAGAAAACATTGGAATTTCTATCAATGTTACATTTTTTTTTTACAAATCCTAAATTCAATGATATGACAAATAAAGCAGAACATAATTAAAAAAAAAAAAAACACTGATGTAAAATTAAAACTTAGTTTTTTAATTAAATAATTTACCTCCTAATAATTTTTTTATTAAAAACTAAATTTCTTATTATTATATAGGAGCTCTCGTTTACTGAAATTAAAAGAAAATTGGTAGATAGGAGTTCATTAATATTTCTATTATTTCAGAGAACTAAAAATACAGATTTAACTATCCGTAGAAATGTATGGGAATTTTGAAGATTTGTGTTGAGTAGATTAAAATACAAAACATCTTTTAAAAAAGTTTTATTTGTAAACTCTTATACACTAAAGTTAATGTAAGATTGTATACAGTTGGACAGAATACCGAAATCCAAAATCCAGAAAACCCAACAACTTGATAACCCAATTTAAAAAAAATAAATCTCGTTAACCTGAAGTAACGAAAATTTAAAATGCGAAAAACCCTATACTCCGAAAATCTTGGGCGTATAAATATTGGGTAAATTTTAAATTTTGAAAGATTTCTCGTGGTTTCGATTTCGGGAAAAAAGTATTTTATTTTCAATATAAATTGTTGATTCATCTTAAAGGGGAATAGTAGTACCGTGTGAAAGATTTGTATCCCAAAAATAATATGGGGTCAACTAAAATGTTAAAATAAAAAAGTGTGAGTGCCGGTACTCACGGTTAAGATGTGTAAACATCAAAAGAGTTCGAACTGTCAATCAAATTTCAACCCAAACTCAAATCGATCTTTCGATTTAGTTTGAAGTACGCACGAACGTACACAATATTGAACGTATCCAATTTACATCAACTTATCGTTACGTGTAAGATTACAACGTAATGTGTCACAGAAATTTCTACGTTTTTAGTTTACCGATGTTTAAACATCAAAAAACCTAACGTGAATCAAATGAAAAAAAAAAAAAAATTGAAATCGAAAAATAAAAATAAAAATCTTTTCCAAATGTGTCTCTGTGAAAAGTATTTGTATTGAGATTAAACAAAACTCATTTTAAGTCTTCATATTTTTTGCAATCTCTAAGAAACAACACGAGACAAAAATGTTTTTTTTCTTTTTGTTGAATCATCATTTGCTTTGAATTTTAGTAGGTACGGAGCCACTTGCGCATGGGAATTTTTTAGCAGTAATTTGATACTTTCTAGTGGCGGAAGGTAGTGCATGCTAAAGGGTGGCAGCTTTTGTTGTTGTGGTTCGTTGGAAGCATGGCTTAACAGTCTGATAAACCATAACACATAAATGTTCACATTTAAAATACTCAACTAAGAATAAATATAAAACACCATAAACTACCCTTTTCTGTGACGTCATTTTTTGCTGAGATATAGGTAACTTTGAGTTAAAATAGCGAAAGCTAAACATTTTATATAGCCAAAACCAAAAAAAAATTAATTTAAAATCCAGAAAACCCAATTATTTATAATCCCGAATTACCAACATCCCAAAATCCCAAATCCCAAGAAGATATATAATCTTAGAAAACCAAAAATACAAAAATTGCAAATTCTGGAAAATCCAGAAAAACAAAATCACAGAAATTCAAAATTCAGAAAACCCATAATTGCAAAAACCTATGGCTTACCAAATACCCCAGACCCAGAAAGCCCCAAATAAAGAAAACATAGTATTTCAAAAACACATAACCCTGAAAAATCAACACTTTGAAAAAAAAAAACCAAAATCCAAAACACCCTATTACACGAAAAACCCAAATTACAGAAATCACAAAATGCAAAATTCTGAAGTAACGAAAATTAAATATATCGGAAACGTGTATCTAGTTTCTCGTCATCAAATTAATATTAAGTTCGTTTTTAATTTTGTGGTAAACCTCAAATTAATTCCTCGATGCTAATTTTTAAACTCTTTCCATTAAATATGAATCATCAATTTGCATTCGAAATTTTGAAGTATATTTTTCCAAATCGAAACCAACACAAAATTAAATAAAATTTAATTTAATTTTTTATTTTATATAATTTTGTAATTATAAATTATTATAAAATAACTTCATTTAAAAACACAATTAAAGATTGAACTACTGGCTTTAAAAAAACAAAAACTATAACATAATATTGTAAGTGTTGCCGTTGTGTTATTATATTCATTTTCTATTTTATAATCTTTTTTTATTTGCCCCTCGCACCTAAAGGGGGGCGGGGGGTGGAAATATAAAGTGGCCCAATATCTTAAAATCATGTTCATAACAATGGAAAAAATTTGATGCTTTTATCACAAAATGCACAATTTTTATTTTTTTAACCTAAGCCGCGCCACTATATGAAAAATTAAATCCTTAGCTCTTCCGATTGGTTTATTTCGAAAACTGTTGTTTTTATGAAAAAAAGTCAGTTAATATTTTTTGTAGGAAATTTTCTAAGCTACAAATTAGTCCTTGACACTTTTTTTCTACAACTGACCATACGGGAGTTATTCCTGAAAAACCAAAATACTTAAAATATAAATTTGGTCAAAAAAGATTTTAAACCAAATAAATAATTTGATGTATACCTAAAATGTTGATTCGAATTTGAAAACATTTTTACGAAGTCCAAAAAAAACCTTTTTGAAAATCTTGAAATAATTATTAGATTCTAACTAAAAAAAAAAGTACTTAAACAAACAAATCGTGCCTCGTAGTTAATTTAACAATCATTGTTCTGGTTGGCAGGTGTTGTTTAGAAATTAAAAAAAAAAATACACATTAAAATAAAATTAATGTTCACACGTGCCTGTTTTTCAACTATACAAAAATCATCCTACCTTGAATTTTGATTTATTGCAATAAAGATAAAGCCTCACACTAAGCACAATACCTTTAAAATACGTTTGTACACGTTCTCTGAGTATATCTTCTTGGGAGGCCTATTTATGTACTTGTATAAAATAATTGACATTTTTTCTTTGTTTGTTGTTTTTTTTTTTTGTATTATTAGATCAACGTGATGATCAATAAAAAGCGTTGGTAAATTTAAAGAATGTATGCGGGATTATATTAACAACAGAATAGATTTCCGATTTTTTCTTGCAACAAATGATTATCCAAAATTCTCAAATTCAAGGAATTTATTTTAAGAATTCACCACTACAATAAATTATTTACTATCTAATTAATTTTTTGCTATAAAAAAATATTTTGCTTTCGCAGAAAAATTTTTACAAACTAAAACAACTATTTCCAAAAAATATTCTTATTAAAAATTTTTAAATTTATTAAATTGCAATCGATTTTTATGAATTATTAAAAGTATTTGTGTTTGAAAAATTTTACTTAAGTGTTGGCAGTGCAATAAACTCCAATATATTATTTATTCATTCATTAAAGTGGTTTAATAGTTTTTAAAATTTAGCTATTTATAGGATGGATTGGCGTTTAAACATAAAATTTAATCTGTTTTAAAAAAAATCTTTTTCGTTTAAAAGGTAATTATTTTAGGGAATCGCTTTACTGCTAGATATTTCTTTTAAACACTTGGCTACATATAAAATGTAGATAAAGGTGTATTTGGATAAATATACAAAACTATGCGATTTTTTTTTAAATTTTTGTTTTTGTTTGGAGGATTGACTTTAAGGATTATAATGATTGGAAATAAATTAAAATAAAATTATAAATTTGTTTTTAAATATTTTATTTTATTTATTAATTATATTAATCGAATATTTTTCATCAATCTTTGGGCTTTTCTCTTCACTTGTGGTGTAAATTTATTGTAGTCTTTTTAAATTTACACCATAAGTCAAGAGATAAGCCCGAAGATGGATGAAAAATATCCGAAGCACGTACATATCTACCTTAAAATATTATAAAATTATTTTTTGAAAATTAAAGAATAAATTAATTGTAACGGGTGATTTTTTAGCTGGTTTGGTTTTGGCAACACTGGTTTTGACAGCTGACGTGTGTTTAGTACCTTGTGTCACTGTCAAACAGCTTCAGTTTGGTTTGCAATTTAACCATGGATCGTCTTACAAATGAACAACGCTTGCAAATTATTGAATTTTACTATCAAAATTCGTGCTCGGTTCGAAATGTTCATCGCGCGCTGCTTCCATTTTATGGTCGGCATTCTCGACCTTCTGAGCAGTCTATTCGGAAGATTGTGACCAAATTTCGCACCAAATTTACTTTGTTGGACATTAAACCACCAATACGTTTACGTACTGTGCGTAGTGAAGAAAATATTGCGGCCGTATCAGCTAGTGTGACAGAAGACCGCGAAATGTCGATTCGGCGCCGTTCCCAGCAGTTAGGCCTTTGTTACAGCACTACGTGGAAAATTTTGCGGAAGGATTTGGGCGTAAAGCCTTTTAAGATACAGCTGGTGCAAGAACTAAAGCCAGCCGACCTACCACAACGCCGAATTTTTGGTGAATGGGCTCTTGGAAAGCTGGCCGAGGATCCGCTTTTTTATCGAAAAATTGTGTTCAGCGATGAGGCTCATTTTTGGTTGAATGGGTACGTAAATAAGCAAAATTGCCGCATTTGGAGTGAAGATCAGCCAGAAGCATTGCAACAGCTACCAATGCATCCCGAAAAAGCCACTGTTTGGTGCGGTTTATGGGCCGGCGGCATTATTGGGCCATATTTCTTCAAAGATGATGCGAATCGCAGCGTTACTGTCAATGGTGAACGCTACCGAGCGATGATAACAAACTTTTTTTTGCCCGAAATGGAAGTTCTTGACTTGCATGATATGTGGTTTCAACAAGACGGTGCCACATGCCACACAGCACGCGAAACAATGGCGCAATTGCGAGGCGAGTTTGGTGAACAGTTAATTTCACGTTTCGGGCCGGTCAATTGGCCGCCTAGATCGTGCGATTTGACACCATTAGATTATTTTTTGTGGGGGTATGTCAAGGCTAATGTCTATAGGGACAAGCCCGCTTCGATTGACGCACTGGAAGCCAACATCCATGCATTCATTCGTGAGATACCGGCCGATATGTGTGAAAGAGTATGCCAAAATTGGACTCAGCGGATGGGCTACCTGAGACGCAGCCGCGGTCAACATTTGCATGAAATTATCTTTAAACATTAAATTGCAAGGTTCAAACTATCGATTCAAATAAATATTTCATTCATTTTTTCGAATTTTTTGTGTTTTTTTTTTTTTAAAAGTTCTAAACCTCTTAAAAAATCACCCATTAATTAAATATTAAAACAAATTTGTCTTATTTTGTATTTTTATTTATTTGCAATCAATAAAATCTACACAACATAAGTGACTTCACCAAAAATAGAAAAATCACGGATTATTTTAGGGCTAAATATTTTTCAAAATTATGTTTTTTTGTAGAGTGAATTGGGTTAAAAACGACATTAATCGATTTTTAAATATAAATAAGAGAATTTATTCCATTATATTTTATTTTTATTTGAAAGATAACCATGCTATCAAATCACTCGCGCAGAATGTCTATTGTGGGAGCATGACACGCCTGTGCTGAGTGGCACGTAGCATGGGTCATTTTCTTTGAACCCGCATCTTGTTGTCGTCACGGTATCCATCAAATCATCCAGTTTATAGCTTGCACAAGGAGATGCTTATCGTCTTAAATTTAACATTGTTTACGTCAAATTTTAATTTTTCGATATTAAGATGTTGATTTTGTTTTTAATTTTTCTTCCCTCTAGAGTATGCATGTTTGTCAGTTTTAGGTGAATTTCGACTAATACTGATGAATTAAAAAAATCATAAAAATATACACAAAATTGATCCTGACGACGCACGCGACGACGGTATGTGGTTTCCAAGCATCTAGCAAGAAGACGGTTCGTCATATTATAAAAAAATATCTGACTCATTGATGGAGATTCAAAGATATGTATACAGTACTATGACGTAAAATTAAGTGAATTGACGATATAAAGATCGTCTCCCATTTACCACTGCCTGATTGCTTCTTGTGGAGTTGCATAAAAATTATGCTGATAATAAAAAACCTCCAATTATTTAGCAAAAGAAGTTCCAATAGAATTTCCAAAAAATTATTTAATTAGTAATTTTTTGACACTCTTTAAATAAAGTTCAGTTGGAATTGTAGTGATGGTTTAGCCTTATTAAATGATGAGAAAAAAAATGGTTTTGTTCTATTTTTATTCGAAATCAGGACTGTTATATTATGTCTTCTTGAATTTTCGAAAATAGTGAGTGTATCTATTGGTAACAAAAAATAAAAATAAAAAAATTGAACCGCGACAAGCCTTTGCAGTTTTTTTTTTTGTTGAATTTTCGAAAATACATGGTGAGTTTATTTATCTACTGCTAACAAAAAATAATAAATTATAGTTCATACAATTTCCACGCAAAAAAGATTGTGGAACTTTTTTTTGCAGGATTAGTTTTTTTTTTTTTGTGTTTAAGTGTGTACAATTTTCCAAATCACCGATGGGGTGAAAATTTGGGGGCGTTTTTTGTGGTAAGAATCAAAATCCCTAAAACCAAAAATTCAGAAAACCCTAAATCTAGAAAACTCAAAATCCGGAAAACAAAACATCTCGAACCCCAAAAATTCAGAAATCCGAAAACAACAAATTCTGAAAATCCTTAATTTAAAAAACCCATAATCCTGAACATAAAAAATCTCGAAGACCCAAAATCCCAAAAGACCAATCTTCTAAAATCCCAATTTCCCAAAAACCAAATCAACATCCTGAAAAATTATAAAAATTCAAAAATGTCCACAAATTTTTCATTTCATTGTTTATTACTTATTGTTATTGTGCATTCAGTCGCGATTTCATAAGATAAAATAAGTAAGAGTTTTCAATTAAAATTATTCCTTTAAGTCAGGTTCAGATCTATTTTTTTTTTTTTTTTTTTTTTTTTAATTCCAAATAAGACGTTTTGGGGATTTTGGGTTTAACGGTTTTTGTGATATATGTATAAAGTGTGTACGTTGGGTCGTAACAAGAAAAAAAAATCAAAACTAGGTTTTAAGTAATTTATTGGACTTACAGTAACATCCTATAATATTCGATAAATTCAAAATTCATTATAAATCGAAACATGTCAAAATTTCTAAATCATTTTTAAATCACCTTATTTCAAACAAATTTTAAGTCTCAGTAAATTGAATTTACTGACATTGATGTGATTGTTAATTCAACAACACGTAAGAAAGAAAAAAACATGTTATTATTATGTGCTTTATGGATGTCTCACGTTCACGTTCACTCTTGGAAAAACCTGTTCAAACGTAACTGCATTCCAAAATAAATAAAATAAAAAAATAACAAACAAATTAAATTGAATTATTCAAATAACATTTACAGAATACAAGACAAAATTATTATTATTAATTTTTAAAGTCATTTCAAATTCTTCGATTTGAATTTATTGACTTTAAAAAGAAATTAAAATTTTATAAAAAAAATGTTTAGTCACTTAATTTAGTAATGATTTGGCAACTGTGTAAAAATCTTCGAATGATAATTTTATCAAGTCAATTGACAGCCCTATTCTGCTATTTTATTCGATCGAATTTTTCGATTCACGTGAATTGTTCACTTAATTTGTTACAAATTATTCTTTAAACTCCTCAATTTTTTGAGTTCAAAGCTCTATCAAAGAAGTTCTTGAGAGAATCTATTTGTTAAAATTTTATTTGTATCGGAATTTATATGCTTTTTGGAAAAATCCTTTTTCTTCCGACGAATAGCAGAATACGAAAATTCATGCGAACGTTTAGCAGAATAAGGCTGTCAGTCTTTCTTAAGAATTAAGATAAAATTAAATAAAGTCCAAATTGTTTTGTTTTTTTTTTTTTATTGCAATTAAATAACATTTTGATCAATCCTTCTAATTCGCTTCTGCTCAAACAACTATTTCTACCTTATCAGTAATAATTTTTGAAAGATAGAACAGTACTTAGTACAAAATGCGCATTTCCCCTCGCAAATTAATGATAAGGAAAAACAAAGTGGGTTTGACATTTTATTTTATTTTAAGTTGGCGCAATAATTCTTAGAATTGTGGATTTAACTTGCAAGTTGTTTGTCTAGTACATACGTACCTATACCTACATAAATAAAATACAAATAAATAAAGATGAATAAAAAAAAAAAAACACCAATAAACCCGAACCTTTTCTTTGCCTTCAAAACCAGCGACAAAGCTTCTCAGGTGACTTTAAGTTCTAAGAACACACCTGCGAAAGAGCGAGTGAGCGGTAGAATTTATCTTATCTTGCCTTATCTTAACATATAAGATCCCTCAAATGGCATGTTGCTTCTTTGCTAAAATGTCACCATGTTCGTGGAACGACAGTTCCGCCGCCGACTGCGATAAAACTTTTTGTTGTGCATATTTTTTTTCTTCTTTTTTTTTTTCGTTGCTATTTATGGGGCTCTTATGTTGCAAAATAAAATTGATAGATACTTGAATTGTTTGTTTTTATTTTTTTTTTTTTATTGATTTGTGCTGAATAGATGATTTTGTGACTTGAACATTCCACTGACGTATGTTTATTTAAAAACAATTTCAAAGATAACCTAAATTTTATTGAATTACATTTTCAGAGTTGCCATTTATCATTTTATAATAAAATAATAATTTTTTTTTTTTTTTTAATTTTCAGTATGGTATGCATACAAGAAGAACTAGGACACATGGGACTAGTTGGTCCGACAGAACTGCCATATAAGACTAATAACGATGATCATCATCTTCATCATCATCCACATCCACATCACAATCATCAGACTGAAGCAACTGACAGCAGTGCAGAAAATACCTGTCAAACGCATTGGCCACCAAATGCCGGAGGTTTTGGCCATCCTGATAAGCCAATTGGTTGGATGTATGGTCTATTGGGTTGTATGAAGCCTGTTTTGTCATTTATTGGCAAAGCAGGTGTTATTGAGATAAAAAATAATAAATCAGAAGACTGGGAAATTCCATTCGAGGCAATAACAGATCTAGAATGGTTGGGTAGCGGAGCACAGGGTGCTGTATTTAGTGGTAAATTAAAGAATGAAATTGTTGCTGTGAAGAAAGTGCGTGATGTCAAGGAGACAGATATTAAACATCTAAGGAAATTGGATCATGAAAATATTATTAAGTTTAAGTAAGTTAATTTTCAATGGTTAAAAATATATTTATTTATTTATTTTTATGTTACGTATACGCCATGTAGTACCAATTCTTATAATTATGATTTTCATCAAATTAAATTTGTTTGGTCAAGAAAAACATTAAATAAAAGTGTGTGCGAGACTTAGGATAAGTTGAGGCAAATGTGTGAAGTAATTAGAAATAAATAAAATAACTGCAGTGCTTCCATAATAGTTAGAAAATGTTATTTACATGATAAACAATTATTACAAAGCGAATGAATACACTCGTAAATAAAATGCACGACTGCATCGCACGAACTTGAGCTTCTGATCCAAGGTTATACATAATGGTTAAGCATTGAAAATAAAAAGTATTAGTTTATTATATTCCAATTACTGTACATTCTAAGCGGAAAAATATGAAAAGAGTTCAATAGTATATTAAAAAAAATTGTTTTTCGATTTTTTTTTTATAAAAAAAAAATTAAGAGAGCCTTAGAAGTGTATGTAAAATTAAAGTAAAATCAATGAAGCCAAATTAGGCAATCAAAACCCTATCTATTATTTTTTATTTTTTATTAGACCCTTTCAGAAAAATAAGAACTCAGAGATTTCACTCCTTCAAAAAGTGAGAAAACCGAATCCAAATTTTTTTCGTCAGTATTTTAACAATAAAATTTTGTTGAGGGATCCTGTTCATGTAAATGAAATTGCTGAAATGTCATATTCCTGAGCTTTACCATTTACTCCGATTCCACGGGTTGACTCCGTATTATGTTGAGCATTTAACCTAGCTTAATGCGTTAATTACTTCATTATTTCTTACAATGCAGATCAGTAATAGCTTGACCACAGCTAGATCGTGCTTAGTTTTAGGCTGGCCATTAGTCGATTTTGACTTTAAAATAGATAGTCTTGCCAATTTTACAAAGCCATTCTTTTTTGAAAATTCATATTGTGACAAAAAGGATTCATTTTAATTTAGAAACCTTGAGGTTACTCTTAATAATAATAATATTTCAAAAAACAAAATAAAAGTATTGCATAATTTTAGGCCTGTCATAATTAAAATTAAACAAAAAAAAACATAGAGTTGGACCTAACATGAAGTTAGAATGGCCACCATTTTTGAAAAAAAAAGAAAAATGAAATTACAACAATTGTTCCTTCTTGGGTTAATACGTTAATTTACCTTTTTAACACTTAAACAACCTATTTATATTTATACCTATTGAAAATGTGAGTTATTTTGCTCCATAAATATAGATTGGCAAATATAATCATTTTATTTTTTTCATATTAAACCAAATTATATTGTAAATATGAATTATTTAATTCCATTAATAGATAATTTTTAAATAGCTCAATCACAGCGCCACCTACCGGATCTACATTTAAAATTTTCGTTTTTTACAGTAAATCAACATACACACAATTTGTTTATAATTTAACTCCAATGGCAACTATTTTAATAAAAAGTGATATTTAGGTAATTTCCATATTGGTCAAGGACATCAATCTTGCACATTGAAGAATTATACTGAAGTGTAACATATAACAGTGTTTAAAAAAAATGTTTATGCACGAATTTAAGGATTCTTAAATATTTTTTCTTAAGACAAAAAAAAATTAGGTACTGAAAAATAAATTAACTAAAAATATAGAAACACAATAAAAGGATACAATGTAGTTTCACATTAATAAAAAAAACTATCTAAACATACCTATTTTTGAATTGGAGGACAAACTTTTCCTAAATAAGATTCAAAACAAAGCTCTTTGGCAAACATGATTGCTTCCATTTTCGTTGTTTGTTTTTAACATTTTGTGGAGATTAAAAATGGTCTTAAAAAAGTGTATCCCCGAACTCTATTAAAAAAAAAAATATTCTCGGGATACTATTGTAACCCAGTGGTAGCTCTTCGGAAGAAGACAAGTTGTCGTTTTTTTTTTCTAAATTGGCACTTTATTTTGTTTAATTTTCTTATGGCCGATTTCACGAAGGGCTTTTAAACATTCAACAGGCTTCTATACTTTATCCAATTGATTTGTGCAGTACAGGGAAGATAGGAAGTTTGCCTCTCACTCTGGTTGCATTGACTTGCATAAGTGTGTCGCTATTTAAAGCTCTCACAGGGTTTCCGTAGTTTACATTATAAATCGATGCAAATGAGAGAGAAAAACGCGTAGGGTTACCGTCTACTGCTTTTTCTACGGCTTTCGATTTACTTTTAAGAAGTCCATAGAATGTGTTTTTAATGCCTCAAAATTTGCTGCTTTTTTTCGCACTTAAATCCTTTGAAGTTTTTTTACCAATTTGTTGATTAAACATAAAACACAATAAATATCTACTAAACTAATTTTAATAAGTATTTAAACACAATATCACTTTACTATTATTTAAAAACAATATCACTTAAAAACACTTTTTTTAATAAATAACGAAATGCGAATATTTGAAAACCTCGCACAAGTAACTTGTTTCTTTTAAAAGACCAAAAGCCAAGAAAAAACTGCATTTTAACGGATTCTCCAGAAAATAAATTAAAAGTGGTAAAGCAATACGACAACACACAACATACTCAACTTCATAAAATTTGTTCTCAAAAGCTTCAGATCCTAAAAGCTCCTTATTAAAATCCACTGAATAAGCTCTTTGCTTGCAATTGATAATGATAATGGTAACTCTGTTAAGATGTTGATATCAAGCACACGATCGTATTGACAGTATCCCATCAGCAGTGGGATACAAGATACAACGGTCATGTTGGGATGTACGATTTTTTTTCGAAGAATTACAACAACAATTCTTTAACGTATGTAAGTCAGTGGCTTGCTCTTTTTTTTAGTGTAATTTTTCCCAACGCAGTGTCGTGAGGGTGCATCAGGCGCCACTGCTTTTGAAAAAGCTCACCCATAAGGCCTGTACTGCACAATTCGATTGGATAAAGTATAAATGCCAATTTTTGGTTCATTAAATTTTAAAAGTGTCATTGAAATGTCATCAGATGCAGTTAACATGTGGATATAATCAGCTTACATTTGCAGACAAAATTTTGAAACATTTTAATTTTCAATTTTTGGAGATACAAAATGAATAGGTAAACAAATTTCGACTTTGCATGATAATAATAATATTTTAATGATTTGCTTTTTATTTAGAATAATAGGTCATCGTCGTCTTCATCCGACAATGAAGATGAACACATAATAATTCGCCGGGGCAAGAGTATTCCGGGTTCATAGCAATCCATTCTCCGACTATGACGAAATTGATGTGTGGATCAGTTGTTAAGTTTGTTTGGTCGTGATTTAGAACCTACAATTAACCGAAACAAACCCGTCAGTGCATTAAATCAATTGTTTATTACTCTACGATTTTATGCCACAGGATCTTTCCAAATTTGCGTTGGAGATATGTTTAACATCTCAAAATAAACTGTTTGCCGTGTATTTTGCAATTCTTGGCATTTCTTTCAGTACATAATGCTTTCTCATTTTTTCTCAGACATTTCGCTTATTAGAAAGAAAAAAACCAATTTATTTTTAGTTTAGTTTGCTTCGTTTTCCCGACATTATCATTTTTTTTTTATATTATCTGAAGCATAAAAAATGGTTGAATTCAATTTTGAAAAATTTTATATCTGTTATTGACTTGTGAGTTGCGTACAATTGTTTCAAGAACGATATTATAGAGGTTGCATAATAACGCATGACTCAGACCTTTCTCGACATGAGAAAAGGATCGTTATGGAGTTCTTGTCAACTTTGACAGAAATATATCCATAATAGTCATCCTACTTACATAATTTTTAAATAAAAATGTTTGTATAATAGAACCTTTTGGAGTTTTTTATTTGTCGAAAATTTATAACAGTACCTCTACTGCCTGTCTCTGATAAATCCATCTGGTAGTTACATTCGGAATTCGGACTGAAAATATTTTAGAGGAACATTGTAAATATCAACAATCGAGCATTTCTTCAGTTTATTTATTGTAAATTATATACATATATATTTATTGCTGTTCGACATTTCCCAATTATTTTTAATCTAAAAATTTAGCCTTCATTTTTGATTTTTTGATTTAAATACCTTAATTTTAAAAATATGTACGACCAAAAGAAGTAAAGTTTTAGACTTTGAAAGGGAACCATATATCTCTCTACACTTATGAAACTCATACCATTGCCAAAAGATCAAGCACATCTTTTTTTTAATTGCAAACTCCTTCTACATTTTTTATTTATGGTGTAACGTCATTGCCGTTATGTTAGGTACTTCTGTTACGTTAAAATTTTCTTTTATAAATCGTCATTCCAAAGCCTGCATTGAAACAGCTTGATTTCAAAAAGTTTTTAGATGTGCTTAATCTTGTCTGCGTTCTCTTCTGTTTTGTCTTTTTACTCTTTTTTTTTGCTTTATGTTCCGAAGATAAAGTAGGTATATTTTATATTTTACTTCTGAGTTATCGGTATTCTTTTAATAAAATCAAATAACTACGAAGATTATAATATAATTGAAAAGTCAATAAAATTTTTGCCGTCGGTAGTTAGTAGCCTATCAGTTTTTTAATGACATCAGATTGATGACGCTGTCAGATCAATACTAAATTTGCTACTTTTATGTAAATTTAGTTTTTATTTTCCAAAAGATGGCTCCATAAGTTTTCACCAGTCTTGCAGTTGTATAGCTGATGATATGAGTTGAGTAGTTAAATTTTTTTTTTCGTACAAATAGGTATACAGTTATTATGAAATAAAAAACACTCAGCTGATAAATATATAAAAATAAATTCATGTACAACTTGCAATTATTTTAATTACTCACACAATAGGTTGTTTTAGGTCAAATATGTGGCGCCACTAAACCTGACAACCGCATGTCTGTGGTAAGTTTGGTGGTGAACTACAAACAAATATACACTTTCATTTTAATTTCACTGCCTACATAATATAATAATGTACTATGTAGTTACAAGGAGGCTTGTCTCTCCCAAAACACAATGCTGACCTCTTTCAGAATTTTATTTTCTATGAACCTGTATATATTTTATCGATTAGAGCTCATTTTAGACATAAACATTAAAATTATCTCAATTAAAAATATTTTAATATTTTTTTTTTATATGATAATTAGAATAGAACTAAAATTAATAAACTTTTTTATTTTTAAACTTACCAACACTTAAACAAATACACAAATATATTTATATTATAATTCTATTTTTATATTTTTCCACACACAGAGGCGTTTGCACACATTCACCAGTATTCTGTATAATAATGGAATTCTGCCCGTATGGCCCACTACAAAATATCCTTAAGGAAGAGGACGTTATGTTGCCATCGCGTCTAGTCTCATGGGCGGAGCAAATTGCTCTTGGCATGCAATATCTTCATTCCCATAAAATCATTCATCGTGACTTAAAGAGTCCAAAGTGAGTATATCTACATTTTCTTATAGATTGAATTTATTATTATTTATTTCCGTTTCTTATTTATGTCAGCAAAATAAACCAAAAAAAAAAAAATATGGAAAAAAGGCTTTTCAATATTCTTTTTTCATTTTCAATTTAATATTGGTGTCCATTTTGCAGCTGGCAACCATTTTTTTTTTTTTTTAGTCGCCTTCATGTAATTTTTATTTGAAAAAGACGTATCGATTTATAAAGGAAAGAAGCTACATAATTTATATATGTAGAATTCGAGGAATGAAAAGAAATTTACCATGTCCTTTCTTTGGCGCAACTTGGATCAATATTAAAGCTTCAAAAAATAATAATGGGGCTATGGAAATTGGATGGGTTGAATTTTTGTTTTTATTTGATATCTAAAAATACACGCCTCCCTTTTCTTTATATGCATGAATATATCTACACATATTTCACTATTAACTTTTTTGATATTGAGGGTGTTTTTTTGGAGGGTTTGAGTTGTATTAAAAAAAAAATAGATAAAGTCATATCAATGCAAAAATAGAAATCTGGGCTAGAAACATGACATGATGATAAATAATTATAACAAGCACTTAGGCAGGTGTAAACGTGTGGTTATAAATTAATAGAAGGCGATAAGATATAACTACATACATAAGTAGATAGGAACGAGAACTCTTTTAGTTTGTAATTTGCGTGCAAATGTAAACAATAATAATTTCGTGGTAAATGATAAGAAAAATGAAAAAAAAAATTAATATAAGAAAATAAATTATGTGGCGTGACAGTTTGTTGGGAACCAATAACTGACAACTCTCAAACATTCCTGTTTGTGGGAGCCTACAATTTTCTCCGAAACCAAAAACAGGTAAAGTGAGAGGTTGTGTGTTCTTTACAATAAGGGATGTCTCAATTCCTAGAAATAGGAAATACCGACGGTGGCGGCGGCGGTGGTGCCACCTTCGAAAAAAAATTGCATAGATTGGACATTTCTGCAGTCGATTTTTTATTCAAAAATAAAAATACAAACTTTTTCGATTTCAAAGAATCATTCATAATGTTTTTGAATAAAAGTATAAAAGGTAAATCTAAGACACTTTAAATAAATCATTGAAATTTGTTTTAATTTTGTTTTTTGAGAATAGGTATTTTGAAAAAATTGCACTAAATTTAATTTGTGGCAGTAATTTTTTGTTTGCTTAAGGCCTGGTACTCGTGAAATAGCTATAACTCCAGCCTATAAACATTTTGGTTATATCTCACCCAAGTGTTGTTGTTTCATTCAAACCTTCAGTAAAAATCTATTTAATTTATTTTATTTTATTATATTTTTAATAGCTAATTTGTTCACTCTTTAAAAAAATTTAAATTCAGTATTAAAAAAGGGAAATTTAAATTAAAAAAAAAAAAAATAATTAATTCAGCCGCTTTTAGGAATTTTAATTGAGGCTGCCTTCATTACATAATTTAGCTTTTAATTTTAAAGCACTTTTAACTAAAACATATATATTATGTAATTTTTAAGCTAAAATACCTAAATTCCTATTTGAAGAGAGATTTTGAGACCTATTGATGAAGGTTTAATGAAGCGTCTCTATTTATTAACTCTCAAACAAACACACAATTGACTGTCAAAACTGGTAACACTGTTCTTCGTGTTGTGTGTTTATCTTTTTGGCTCCGTAAAAAATCTTCTTTTACCTGGTTTTAAGTTTTTCTTTAATGTTAAATTTAATTTTTTATCATAATATAAACTATTTCTGAGTGTTTTATATCATTAATCAGTGCAAATTTTTGTACAATAAATCCACTTAATTAAAAATAACATTGAACAAATTGTGATTAAGTGACATTTACCAGTGCATAAAAGAAACAAAAAAAAAAACAATATATGTAGGTCATACAAATCTCTCAAACTCTTTTAACTTTTTTTTCACTCACATTTTATATTTTCCACCACACCATTCTGAAGTGAACATAATTGAATAAGTTGCATATTCTTAGGAGTGTAATATTTATTCAATTTATTTATATAACAATATAACTACGGAGTGGTTTGTACATTAACTATGTTTAATGTTGGTTTGTGTACCAACTATATCAGGGGTGTCAATCTATTGAATAACAAAACTAAACATTATTAATAATATAAAGAAAATATTAATTACTGCTACAAAAAAAAAAAAAAAAAAAACACAAACTTAAAACATTTATAAAAATGGATCAAACTACTGCTGAATCACTTTTGACGCTTGTTGCCTCTATGCAAATAAAAATAGATTCTTTAACTGACGCCGTTGCCAATATTAATGCGCAATTAAAAACATTTATTTCCAATAATGTTCCATCAATAGAGACACCAAAGTCAAATAAATTAAACAACACTCCCAGTGCAATGTCATCGAAACAGAACACCGCTTTCGCTAAAAATCATATAACGCGATCAGTATCCCTAAAGAGAACCAATATAATTCTCTCCCCATTATCTCAAAAAAGTAAGAAAGGTGCTAGCTCTAAAATAAAAAAGCCTTCTTCTTCTTCTTCACCCTCATTACCTTTAACTTCAACTCACACTCCATCCTTATCAACCAACCTTTCTCCTATACCTCCCAAACTATCGTCATCAACTTCGTTAGTGAATCCTGTAACTCCATCTTGTTCACAAAAATCATTATCACTACCTCCTTCATCTTTACCAATTTCAACGCCACCAAAGAATGTATCACCTTATGGAACCACTTCAACAATTTCATCGTTACAACTACCTGCATCATCATCTACATCATCCACAACTTCAACTTCTGCTTCATTAACGAATCATCTACCTCTGTCTTCAATCTCACCACCTTTAATTTCATCTACTTCAATTCCAAATTTTACTTCAACTACTACTAATGCACCAACTTCACCACCACATTTTTCATCTATACCAATAACATCTATACCAATAACATCTATACCAATAACATCTTCATCCACATCAACCAACTCTTCAATATGTCTACCAGCTTCAACTTTAACTTCCAAAAAATGCTCAACAATTTCACCATACCTCCACCATACACCTCAACCAGAAGAAAATCTTAATACAAATTTGCTACCTGCAGTTCAATTAAGAGCCGCTGAAAGATTCAAATGTATCTTTTTATCGAACTTTGATGCAAATACTACTTGTAACGATATTTCTGCGCACATTCAATCACATTTCATCAACACCAAATGGAAAATAGAGCAATTACCAACCAAAGGAATTGATTACACATCTTTTAAACTCTTTGTACCACAAGAAAATTTTTCTCTTCTTTTGGATAAACATTTTTGGCCGGAAAACATAATTGTTCATGAATTCGTTAAACGTAAAGCAATGAATACTCCTTTTCAAAAGAATTTGACAAGACAATCACATCGTCGTCGCAATTAATAGACATCTTCTATCAGAATGTAAGAGGATTACGGACAAAGACGAATAAAGTCCTTGGTGATTTCAATTTAACTAATGTGGCCTGGAGGCGTTGTCCAGAAACATACGCTATGGTGCCAACAGGAAATCTCTCAATGGACGACTCTCAGACTATTGATAATATATCATCTCTTGGACTGCACCAAATAAACAACATCCTAAACTCAAATGGCAAGATCCTCGATTTAGTTTTCACAACAATGGATAATGAAATTGAACTTGAAAGGTCTACTGAACCTTTAGTCACCGAAGACTCTCACCATCCAGCACTCATCATATCTATTATTCAGGGCTCCCAAATGAGTAGTAATCAAGATTTCGACAAAGTTTATAAATTTAACTTCAAAAAAACTGATTATCCTAAATTGAATAGCTTATTATCTTTAATTGACTGGTCATGTTTATATACTTGTACTGACATTGATTCTATGGTTTTTAAATTTTATGATAAAATATTTGATTGTTTTCTACTATCTGTACCCCTTATTTCTATAAAAGCTCAATTATTTTCACCGAGTTGGTATGATAGTGAAGTTCGAAAATTGAAAAACCGGAGAAACAAGTTATGGCTATATTACAAAAAAACTAATTTACAATCTGACTTCAATAATTATTGTGTTGCCAGAGATATTTTAAATAGAGTATCTAGTTTAAAATATCTCAATTATATAGAAAAGGTTCAAAGCAATTTAAAAATGAATCCCAAATCCTTTTGGGGTTTTATAAATAGTAAAAGAAAATCTAGTCCGTATCCGTCCGTTTTCAAGTATAATAATATCTCTGACCATGATCCTCATATAATAACGCAACTTTTTTCTGACTTTTTTCAAAGTGCATACATCTGTGATAACTACTCCAACTGTGATAACTTTTCGAACTGTGATAACCTAATCTGTGATAATACTGACGAAAATGATCAATTATTTGGTCATTTGAAATCATATTCTCACTTGACTGATATAAATTTTGGCATAAGTACTGACGATATTAAAAAATTTATATCTAATTTAGACGATAATGACACATCTGGTCCAGATGGAATACCATCTTCTGTTTTAAAAAAGTGTGTGAGTCATATGTCTATGCCACTGGGTGTTCTTTTTAATTGTTCATTGTCTTCGGGAAAGTTTCCTTATGCATGGAAAAAATCTTTCATAATTCCCCTTCATAAGAAAGGAAGAAAAGACAAAATTGATAACTATCGTCCCATAGCTAAACTGTCAGCTATTCCAAAATTGTTCGAAGAAATTATTTGCAAAACTTTAAGCTTTTACACCAAATCTTTCATTGTTCCTCACCAACATGGTTTCTCGAAAGGTCGTTCGACTGTCACTTTTCTTGTGGAGCTAGTAGAGACTTGTATAGAGTCCTTCAAAAGTAAAAAACAAATTGATTGCGTACTTACAGATTTTAGTAAGGCATTTGATAAACTTTCTCATCATGTTTTGCTTCAAAAAATGAATAAACTTGGCTTTAACATTAAATTCATCGCTTGGCTCAAATCGTACTTGCTTGACAGATCATACACTGTAAATTTTAATGGACATTATTCAAAAAGTTTCATTGTAAACTCGGGAGTTCCGCAAGGAAGCCATTTGGGCCCAATTCTATTTATATTATTCATAAATGATCTTCCATCAGTTTTAAAATATTCGAAATGTCTTATCTATGCAGATGATGTAAACTTATTTAAAAACATTTCTAATAATCTTGACTGTGAAAAGCTTCAAATTGATCTAAATTCTTTCTATAACTGGTGTGCACGCAATTGTTTGTATTTAAACATAGACAAATGTAAGATAATAAATTTTACACGTAAAATGTCTGTTCTGTCTTTTGAGTACTAATTTAATGGCGTTAATTTGTTAAATGTGAATGAAGTGTCTATTCTTGGTGTTTTGTTTGACAAAAAACTTGAATTCACGCAACATATTAATATGATTTGCAATAAGGCTAATTCAATATTAGGATGGATTAAAAGAGAATCACGTCAGTTTTCCGACCCCTACGTTATCAAACAACTGTTTATTTCATTTGTTAGACCCATCATAGAATATGCTTGCCAGGTGTGGTCTCCCTATTATACTTGCCATAAAATCAGAATCGAACAGATTCAAAAAAGATTTCTGAAATTTGCTCTCAGAGGTTTAGGATGGCAGAATCCATTGAATCTTCCTTCATATGATAACAGGCTCAAACTTATTGACCTACCTAGTCTAGATAGTAGACGTTCTTATTTATGTTTTGTTTTTATTGTTAAACTTATTGATGGTCAAATCGATGCTTTGAACCTTTTGTCTCGAGTTCATTTTAATGTTCCAAAGCGGAATCTAAGAGGTCTACCTGACCCTATTTATATAACGCACTATCGTACCAACTACGAAGAAAGTTCACCACTAAATAATATGTTGAAATTATATAACGTCAACCATAAATTATTAATTAATACTTCTGATGTATCAAATACCACTTTTAAAAAGATTTTTAATAATGTATAGTTTTAAGAAAATATTGTTCGCTAGATATTAATTAGCTTGTTTCAAATAAATAAAAAACTAATTGAGAGATGAACTGAACATGCTCATCTTTATTTTTGCATTACGGCACTTCCTTAAATTTTCATTTATGAAGATCTTATTTTCTTTCTCTATTCAACATATAAAATAAATTATAGCTTATATTTCTTATTGTTGCAAAACTCGCATAAAGAGATCAATTTAGATCCCCCATAATTGAGATTTACAGATTAACGAATCTTCCCAACTTTTTTAACACACCTCCCTGTGAAAAAAATTGCCCTATAGAAACTTTTTATCTTAAAATTTTCTATTTATTTAATCTTAAGAGTTAAAAATTCTTATAGGGTTGCATTGCGTTTGATTTTAAAGATTACAGTGGGCATACAAATTTTACCCTTAAAATTCTAATTTAAAAGTTTGTTTATTTATCAAAATCTACGACTTACGAATTACTTTACTGTATATTTATAATCCCACTGTTACGAGTGACATATACTATGTACGTACTTTGATTGACAGTAACAAGAATGTAACTCATGCTTGTAATTACCATGGCAACCCTTTAACAATCTCCTGCAATTTTAAATACATAAACCTACTTTGTACCTAACTGCTGGATACATCTCATAGCTCATCATAATAATTCCAGAGTTCGATGTACTTTCATCTGTCAACTTCCTTTACAAAAAAAAAAAAAAAACTACTCGTCTTTTCAATAAAACACCACAAACTCGGCAACATCGCACATTTCAAGTGCACTTTGGTGTTCTTCATTCTTTACTTCTATTTCTACTTCCTCTCAAACTATAATTCCACTTCACATCAAAATGAGGGAGTAGAATAAAAAGGGAAGTAGATTTTGCTCACATAAACATAAGAAAACAGAAAATATAGTAAATAACAAAAAGTTTATCCTTGCAAAGTTCTTTTCTGATGGGGTGAATTAATAATTTGCACCCTTATTTTTCGTATATTTGGATGTACATGTATGTGTATGTACATCAACTGCGTCACGAAAACGAGAACGAATTCCTTATTATTATTCGTACTCGTATAACTTTCAATGTCTCAACTACCCTTAATCAGTGCCGGATTTAAATGGCATAGCGCCAGCTTAGAGAGTATTTTATATTTTTTTGGCAACCATTGAGAAGGTAAAATTTAATAAAAATCAGGTGAACTCCACATTTCCAGATCACAAAATATAAAAATATATCCGTGCTAAAATTACAAATTGATAAAAATTGTTTTGTGCTTTTATGTCGCCCCCTTGGGGTTACTAAATATGTAAATGTGGCACTGCCAAAAATCCATCACCTTCTCATTTGGCGCAATCCGTGCAGAAGGGCAAACGACGTCATTTTCTTTGTGTTTTATTAAATTAACGTGGGTTTCAAATAAAAGAACTTTATAGTAGAGAAGATAAGGATAATGCGGGCATGCGCTTAAATGGCGGCGCCTTTCATATGATGTTTGTGAAGAAGGGCAAGGGGAATGTGTGTGTTTTTTTTTTGTTTGAAAATATATACAGTCGCGGTCCTTCTTCCTTTTTATTAAAAATTTCTTACTCCCCCGCCCTAAGGAAAAAAATACAAACATTGTCTATCCCTTGTATTTGTGTTCCCTGCCATGCCTGCCAGTCCCAAAGAATCTGACATATTTATGAACACCAAAAGAACGAGCTTTTCGAGAAAGTTGATATAGTTTTGCGCGTCTAAACGCGATTTCCAGGAAATTGAAATGACTTTTTTCCCAAAACGAAGGAGTATGGATTACGAGGGTAGATAAATATAAATTTTAAGGGATGATGAAGTGCAAAGTACTGTCTAGGGCATTTAATCAGCTGCTGGATGGAGTGGACATTGGACAGAATAACAAAAAACCAGGACTTTTGGTTGGAATTTAGTGTCTACATTATGTTGTTTGGGGTGAAAAATAAGTATTTTGAAGAGACAAATTATGTATTCTGATAGAATATTGGGAGTTTTGTTAAGGCAATAGAAGAGAGTGATTATACACTACAAATTGAAAAATTTAATACACGTAACTTTGATTTTTGAATTAAAAAAAAAATTAAATAAAATATTTTCAAGGTCAGTCTTAAACTGAAAACTAAAAGCATATACGAGGTCTTCGTAACTGTTTTTATTGATTTATTTATTCATAATTTTCGCTTTTGTTGTTGTTTAGCACGTAGGTATACAATTGTGTATCTAATTTTGTTGAAAAGTTTGTGAAAGTTCGACAAACCGTTGGTTTTTATTTATTGCTGCAAGATTGCTGTTTTAATATTTTTTTAATTCACGAGTTTGCCATATATGTACTGTTTTATGAGCTTTTAAAATTATTTTTAAAATCAGAAACGATCGTGAAAAGAAAAACTTTAAAAATTCATTAATATTTTAAACCAAACAGCATTGTCCTTTTAAGACCATTTATTGACAATAGGTACTTATTTTTTTTTTGGTTTAAATGCCGAAATGAGGTGCTAATAAAAATGTTCAGTTACCTAAAAATGACTTGACTTTAAATACCTTGAAAGAAAAAAAATTTTAATATTATTAAATTGTTATTAAATTGCCTTTTCTGACCATTTAGTGACATTTAAAGTGGCACACTTTTTTTGAAAAGCCCAAAAATGATGTGCTAACAATTTCTACGATGATTACAAAAAAAAAAAAATAATTCATAGGAAGAAGTCTATGGCTGACCAATTAATGACCATTTAGCAACCTATTACTTTGTTTTTAAAATTCCACTTAAAATATTTGTCTGCATAATAAAAGTTTGTTTGTAAATGCAATGATGGTGATGATGATTGGAAGTTGTACGAGGAGAGAAAAATATAAAAACGGGTTATTGATTGTAAATTCTACATGCGTTTGTAAATTTTGTTAATGCAAGCGGGTGTATTTTTTCGGTTCAAGATTAAAATATTAAAATAAAAAGCACGACTGGGTCGCACGAACTTGCTCTTATGTGCGATCACACTGTGGTTTTAAAGTCTGCATGGTACTTAAACTTAATTTAAGACTGAAAAATAGTTAAAAAATAAATATAATTAGAAATACATTGATTAAACAATTTCCGATTTCTTATAAAAATCTCAATTTATAAGAAAAAAATTTTAAAAATTGTTGAAGCAGGTTTTAAAAAAATTATTTATATAAAATATTTAAAACATTTTTAAGAATAAAAATTGATACGCCATTTTTTAATATTTAATAATGCAAAGTTTAAAAATTATTTTGAAACAAAAAATATTTACCCATTATCGAAATATCGAATTTTAAATAGTTAAATAATTTAGATTTTTTTTTTTAAATTAAAAAATTCGCAATATTAAGCAATATTATTAAAACTTATTAGAGGCACTTGTTTAATATTTTTATCCAAATCAGTTCATCAGATAATGAGTTATTAGAAAACCAAAAAAATGATTATAAGAAAAATACCATAGTGAAAGGTTTTCCATTAAAGGCGGGTCGATTTTAAAATTGAATAAAACAAGTTGTATATGAGATATCAATAAGGTTTTATCTTTATTTTAGAGCCCTATTAATGACATTATGTACATAACATTATACAATATAACATCGCTCAAATGACCGCCGCGGCTTCGCTGGGTGGCGCGAATTCGAAAAGTCCAGTTTTCGATGACTTTGGTGCATAAATCAGGCTGAATTTAACCGATGGCATCGAGTCTAAAACGTGTCAAATCACACGATCTTGGTGGCCAATTCACGTCGCCTCGGCGCGAAATAACCATGGCATGATAGCGCTCGTTCAGAATATCGATTGTTTCTTGAGCTGTTTGGCACGTAGCTCCATCCTGTTGAAACCATATGTCTTCGATGTCCATATCATCAAATTCAGGCCACAAGAAGTTGGTGATCATCGACGACAAACGACGCTGCGTATGGTCTTTGTAACTTGCCATGATGATTTGTCTTTAGTAACTGATTAAAAGACGATACTTTGACAGAAAGTAAAAGAAACAATATGGCCGCCACGTCCTGTCAAAATCAACCCGTCCCTATTGGAAAACCCTTTAGAAAGATACCATTTATAATCTATAGATATATTTTTTTGTTTACAATAATATGGTAGATCATATTGATTTTTGATTATACAAAAAATTTAATCAAAATCGTAGCAATCGTTTTTGAGAAAAACGAGATTTTCCTTATCGGTTTTTAAATACTTGTATGGAAGGTACTGTATTTTGGGTTAAAAGAATAATTTTTATTTAAAATCTGCTAGATAATGTCAAAATAATACTGGGTGCTCAATTTAATAAAAGTCGACAAAGTAGTTTTCGAATTATTAAAAAATCAAAAAAAAAATGTTGAAATTTTTTTAAAAATAAACAAATAAAAAAATTTTAAAAGTTTGCTAACAAAAAAATTGATCAAAATCATTTAAACCTTTTTTTTATCGGAAATCAAAAAACAAAAAAATGGTTCTATGGGAGCTACCATTTATAACCATTTTTCGGAATTTTTTTTTAATAAAATGGTAGCTTTTTGTTAAAAAAAAATACTGTTATTTTATTTTGCGGACACATTTTTCAAAAAAATATTATTTTTACTACGTATTTGTAAATTTTGTCAATGCGAACGGGTTCAAGATTAAAATTTCAAACTTCTTAGATAATAATTTAAGAAAATTATATCTTATAGACAAAAGATAAATACATGATTTAGAATATGTTTTTAGGTCGCTCACTGTACTATATTGATGAATGATGAGCATTGACATTGATACAGGAAGAACTTAAGGAACATTAGAACCCAACTAAAAATAAATACATATCAAAGTGCTTTTCGATTGCAATCTATTTTTTGTCCAATGTCCTCCCCTAAATTCTCTTCATGTGATCGAATTCATTCATTAGTTAATGGATCAGTTTAGGTCCTGTTTATCGTATATATAGTGACCGGCAACTACAAACAACCTCTTTCTTCAGTTGGTTGTCGCCTTGTCGGTCATGCCCCCTTTGTCCATTGTCGTCCCCAAATGGGAAATGTGAACTTTCTGCGGCGGCGACATATCAATTGAGTATAGTGTATAGGTATAATATACAGCATGTTGTTGTCGGGCAATTATATTGAAACTTGATGCCAACAAACAAAACGGGCCAGGTCGCAGCACTCAATGAAGTTATAATAGAATAGAAACGTAGGTGAGGTGGTACAAATTTCATTCCACGAAAACGAACGAAAATGTTTTTTTTTTTTTATTTTTTAGTTTATGCGACACAAGATCCAACTTAAGGCATAATAATGGTGGTATTGGTG
This sequence comes from Epistrophe eligans, assembly GCA_951394125.1. Taxonomy (NCBI): domain Eukaryota; kingdom Metazoa; phylum Arthropoda; class Insecta; order Diptera; family Syrphidae; genus Epistrophe; species Epistrophe eligans. The sequence goes on from OX596029.1 coordinate 31,112,121, forward strand.
CTGGTGGCATATCATAGGATAAGTTGTGGGAAAAACAGCTGCAGACCTTGTGATTGCAATAATTTTATTTGGCATGAGCATAACATAACAATAATTACAGGAATATATAAATGTTTAGGTATAGTAAGCGCTACCAACCGGGCGCCCATTGTTGGCCGTCCAACGACGCGACAATGGGCGCCAGTTGATTGTTAAAAAAAAATATATAATTGAACTCAAGGGAAATACATAAATATCAAACAAACGTTGCTTTTGGTTTAAGGGTTTAATGGTTGTAGGACGCACGAAGTGAAAGTTAAGCTAAGACAAGGTAAAATTCGTAGAAATGTAAAAAGAGTTAGGAGTATTCTTCTGCTGTGTAGTCCCGGTTAGACTGTATGAAGTTTCCTTCAGCTTGTGGATCATCGTGTATATATTCGACACGCTCAGATAATAGATATAAATCACTGTAAATTTCGTCTCTATTAGCTATCATAGATGAATTAAAAATCGATAAAGATAGGGTATTTATCGATATCAGAAGTCTGTGCTTCTTCCTTCTCACGGGAAATGCTCCAATCACCAGATAAATTGCTCTAATCTGTATCATCTACCAGTAAGCCTCGTTCTTGGCTGCATGCGTCAACTGTCAATCTTCATCAACCGCAGGAGTTTTATTGTGGTCAGCTAATGGTGAAACCGAGCACAGTACATCGATGACGGTACTTCCGTTCGCACTTTTCCCGAGTTGCTACTCGTCCTCTTGTGGTTGATATAAGATTTGAGATCAGCAGAAGTTTTTTGCGGTCTATATGTGAAATTAGCTTCCTGAGAAAATTTTGTTTACTACATCCGCTGGTGGCCTTGTGTTGCCATGATGGATATCCGTTCGAGTTCTACGTAAACTCTTGGGAACGTTTAAAAATTCATGCCTGATAAATGCCATCAATCACAATATGATGCCTAATATGGTTGACGTGACTTTGATCTGAAACTCATTAAGTCTATTTATGATTTTAGCGCTTGACCTCATGAATCGTTTAACCTGTGCGTCGGTGTCACCGCAAAGTTGACCGTCTTAAAACTTTCCTCATCTCATGCAACAGGCTGCATTTTCCGAAGACTATATCAAACCCTCCCTTCTTTCAATTTTTAAAATATAATCTTGACTTCCTACTTCTACAAAATACTGTAAAACTTTTTCTTCATTGTTTGAATTATCTTTCTCTTCCCTGAAAGCTTGGGAGTTGATCAGCAATGTTTTTCTTTCACTCGCTTAATTTAAGAGAGCACAAAACTTTTTGTTAAAATTTCCTTCATTAAAAAATCACATCCAAAAATTCGCCGACCGGGCTCCTCTCGCGGGATTTAGCGAATTAGATATCAAAGGATGTCTAATTCTTTCTTCGCACTTCCCATCATGATGGTTGCAATAATGTCTATAGAGGTTCCTCTAGAATTCTTTAGCTGTAGGTGATTTATAAGGATCTGGAAATTTAACAGTTATTTCTCCGTGGTACAGAAAATTCTTCTTAACGAACAGAGAGAACTTATGGAAGTTCTGTTTGTAGAAAAATTTAATTAATTACAATAAAGCTTAAATAAATAGTTTTTAACGAAAATATTTTTCTTTTTTGTAGCATCCTCATTGGAACAAATGCCCTTGTGAAAATCAGTGATTTCGGAACGAGTCGTGAATGGAATGAAATTAGTACAAAAATGAGCTTTGCCGGAACTGTTGCATGGATGGCGCCCGAAGTTATTCGCAATGAGCCGTGTTCAGAAAAAGTCGATATCTGGTCATTTGGTGTTGTCCTCTGGGAAATGCTAACTTGTGAAATTCCCTACAAAGACGTAGATTCATCTGCCATAATTTGGGGTGTTGGAAATAATTCTTTGAGGCTGCCAATTCCATCAAGTTGTCCAGATGGATTTAAATTGTTGGTCGAATTGTGTTGGAGTGCCAAACCAAGAAACCGTCCGTCATTTCGGCATATTCTAACACATTTAGCTATTGCTGGACCTGAATTACTTAAACAAAATGAAAAGCAATATTTCGAAACACAACGATCATGGAAAGAAGAAGTTAGATCACATTTAAAAGAGATCACACAAAATGGTACGAGTATACATAAATACGAGCAGGATTTGATTAAGAGAAGAACAGCTGAATGGCGACACGCTCAGGACATTCGAATGGTTTATGAAGATAAGTTGGAGAAAACAAATCGATTGTATTTGGAATTGAGTGAATGCATGACACAATTGCAGGAAAAGGAGAAAGAAATTGCTGAGTAAGTTTGAAAAAAAAGAAGAACTTTTTACAAGAAAAAGATTGTAATTTTTGTTTAAATTTGTTTGACAGGAGAGAAAAGAAATTGCCAGGCTTTAAGCCAACAAGACGATTGGGAAATACTCTTCGGAAGATGCAATACTATCGAAGAAGACTCAACAATCATCCACCAATGATCTGTGATAATCAGTCAACAACACCCGATCCGGAAACGACACCAGAAGTAAGTATAATCTTTAAAGACAAAGTCGAGAGACTCTTTACATAAGGCATGTGTTTTGTATTTTTTCTCCAGAGTCCCGTAAAGTGTACCCTTTACGCGCAACTAGATGGTTCGCAACCAAAGTCATTCTGTGTGAGTACCCAGAAGCCCAAGAAAGCCCGTCACAGACGAATTGGTTCTGGCACTTTTGCTGCAGCACCTAAAGTCAGTCCACTACGCGAGAGACGGTATCAAAGTGAACCGGAAAATCGCAAGGTCAAACTTGTAGACACAGAAACTCAAACCGATGCCATGGATATCAGTGAGACCGATGCTAGTCCAAGTGCGTTCTACGCTTCGAGAGAAATTTCATCCAGTTTAATCGGTGGCTGCACAGTCGATGGCATAGGACTGGTCAACTGTCAAATGGCCGAGCCACAGACACCTATTGCCGACTATCAGGCCATCATTTCTGTCGCTGACAATAATCGACATTTACAAAAACAACAACAGCAACAACAACAACAATCTCCAATCCTGCATCAGAATGTCCTTCAAGTATCGAGTCCGATTAGTCCCAATGGCAACACGAATTCAATGACAACCAGCGATATGATATTCCAGGATGCCTGTTCCAGTCCCGATCAATTAGCCTATGACGATGCCATGAATAGCAATGAACGGCTTGACATTACGGGCTGTTGCAGTGATGATGAAAATCTAGAAACTCTCAATAGGAAAGTTATCGAATTTATCCATGAGAATCGATTACAAACCACAACCAGCTCCTCGTGTAATACTCAAACTCTTACTACGACGACGACGTCAACTAATTCAATTGGTTCTGCGCCGCCAACGGGAAGTGTTGGAAGTTTAACTCAACAACATTCAGAAAATGGCAATTCCTTCGATAGAGACTCATTGATTTATGTGTCGCAATGCAAGAAAAAGCAACAACGAAGCAGCTATACGTCATGTGCCAATGATTTGAATAGTTATGATACAAATAATCATCATCACCATCAGCATCTTAGTCCGAATGCTATGCAACGATGTGGTGGTGGTGTTGGTGGTGGTGGAGTCCAACTGAGGCATAGTATGCGACAGCAGCAGGTGGAGTTGAATAATGCTAATGGAGAATCTCAGGAGGATTTGTGCGATGATAGTTGGTCAGATGAAGAGGGCGAAGACACCGATTATAAATATTCACTTAGGAGAAGGAGGTAAGAATCTGAGAATTCTTTTTTAAGATTGACTTAAATAACTCTTTATTTTATATTTTGATTTATAATTTTTTTGTCATCGTTGAAATTATTTAATTATTATTAAATTTTAAAAACGAAAGTGTCCTCGTCCGCAACCGCAACTAGTAGCTCGTAAATATGGGCCCAAATCATTGCAACTGGTTTTCAAATTTATAGTTTTTTTCGATTATTTAAGCATAAAATTGGGCAGAGAAACTAAATCTAAAATCTGAATTTAAAAAAAAATATATTCAGGGAAAAACACTATTCAAAAAAAATTAATGGAGCCATTTTTTTTTTAATTTATTAAAAAATATTTATTGAAGAGCTGTATATCTTTGTGAAAAATAGTCACATTGAAATTAATTATAAAGCTTTCTAAAAATCTTTCTTGTTCTAAGTTTTGTCAGCAAATATTTTTTTAAGAAACCGTTATTCCGCAATCTTTGCAATCTTTAAAAACAATTTTTTTTGTGCTATGTTTTATAGGTAGTTATGCGCAACCTATTTAGTAGTATAATAAAAAAAAATAAAATTTTTAGTAAAAAAAGCTCAAAATTAAAAACCTGAAACTTTATAATGTTTTTTGTTTCATCTCGATACGACCACTTTCTACTGAGATATCGCTTTTCAAAAAACACCAAAAATCTTAATAACTATAAAAATTGTCTCTTACTAAAACGAGTGAGAATCAACAAGAACGAACATTTTCATTGAATTTTTCCAATTATTCACAATTTGTGATTTTTTTTAGTTTATTTTAATAAATAGAGTTTTCAAGGCTATTACCCTGTGCACTTTTTAATTTTGGGCTGAAATTCTGACAAAAAATTAGGGAAACAAACAAAATGCTATTTGTTAGCCCTTTACTTTTTGGTATTCTTTTAAGAATGTGTTTGTTACTTGATGACTAGTAAAGCGTTGGTTTGTGTACTTAAAAAAAAAAAGAAATCAGTAAACTGCCCAACCTTGCCTCTCCCTCCTTTAACTGCACGAATGAGTCTGCGTGTCTTACAGCTTCACAATTTTAACGTTCAAATTATGCTTCTAGTTTTGATTCTAAAAATACATTTTAGAAAAATAACTATCATTGCTTGTGCTAAACGAAAACTTTCAAAATAGTTTGGAACATTTCAAACTTTACATCTGATCGAATTAATTACTTAAAAAAATAATTTAAAAAAAATCCTTATACTAACATTTTTCTTTCTCTCTTATGTAGCATTGGTCGGCAACCTATAAGTCGTGGTATGAGAGCTCGTCGCTGTTACAAAGTTCCAATATCAGTACCAATTCCAACTCACAAACGAAGTATTGCAATAGTATCAGACGAAGAGAATACCTCAGAATACAGTCATTCCCCATCTAGCCAACATTCGACGCTCGAAAGTAATACCGATCTGCCAGGAGCTTTGAAACACATGAAAATTCATACCAAATCCATAGCAACAAATACAACTGAAGCAATGACAACAACAGCATCTACGACAACCCTGTCAGATAGTGAAGATTCAAGTGATTCCGATTCGGATGATGGTCCAACTGTATCGTCACAACTTAATCAATATAAATGCCAAAATGCTGCTCTCAAAAGCAGTGATGTCATTTCAATAGCAACACCAGCTTCAGCTGGTGCTGTAAATATGGTTTAAAAAAAAAAAATACAAACAATATTCCTTCCTCTTAAACAAAACAAAAATTAAAAATTAAAATTTAAATATCTTATATACTTAATTAATTTATGTACATTAGGAAAAATAATTTAATACATACATAACTATATATATACAAAAAGAACAATTCACATAAATAGTATTGTTCTACAAACAAACAAAAAAAAAACAGAAAAAAAACCAAGACTCATAAACTTAATAAACATAATTATAATCTGAATAATTATTAAATTATATTTAAAACATTCAAAAACAAAACATACAATATAAATAGACTTTAATCGATTAAATTATGTATGATATTGTGTATTGTTTATTATTTTTAAGTTAAAATTATAAGATTTAATTGTGAACGCATTTACTTTAAATTTATTGGAATTTAATTTAAAATTAAAAAAAAAATTAATTACTTAAAAATGATTGTATTACAATAAAATACATTGAAAAACAAATGAAAAACATTATAAAACATGTAATTAAACTATATATTAAGTATTCACTATTTATGTATCTTAGTTATAATGTATTAAGTAGTAGAAATTCTGCCTTGACGACTTATTATTTTTTAAAAGAACCTCTTAGCCCTCAACCCTCCCATTAATTGATTAAGCAACTAAAATAATGTTATTCTAAGCATTAATATAATTATTATCATAATTGATAAATATTATTAATTAAGTTTATCCATGATGGTTTATTCTGTCGTAATATAATATTTATAATTATATGTTATAATTAAATATTAATATAAACATCAAAAATAATAATAATTATATATTATAATTATATCATTATAGCGAGTTTCAAAATTTGCAATTAAAATAATTCTTAATTATAAAATAAAAAGAAAAAACAAAAAAAACAAAAAAAAAACACTTAAATTAAATTACCTGTTGTACATAAATTGTGTATGTATAAATATATATTATAAGTTGTAAGATACAAAACAAAAAAAAAACTACCCCGTAATGTATGTTAAAATATTTATGTATAGAATTATACTGTAAAAATTAAACAGAAATAAAAAAATAACAAAAACATAAACAAAAATGAATAAGAAAATAATGATCTTAAATTATTATTAATTATTATGAATTAGAAAGAAGAAATGAATGTCCAATAATTTAGGTATGGCAATGCTATAAGAAAAAAATGATGAAGAATGATAGGATTAGGGAGATTTTCTAAAATGATTAAGATGTGTTTTCTAAAAAAAAAAAAAGGGAGTGTGGAATGACGGTCTAAACAGCACAAACAATGGCTCTGATTCCGTAAGGCTTTTAAGTAAAACAACACGGCTCTAGAAGGGACAATTGGAGTTTTATTAAAACGATTATCGTTCTAATAGTTAAAAAGGTGATAAAAGAAGAGAACTACAAAATATTAATTTTACTCAAACGCCAATTAACGCTTCTGGAGCCATAGAGTTTTACTGTCGTTTTCGTAAATCGCCTTTAGGAATAAGGGTGACTCTGAATTCATTTATTTACAACAAAAAGAACAAACTCAAATATCTACTTGAAAAGCTTGATTTACTTTTTGCTTATTTTATATTCATACTTTAAACGCATCAAGCATAAAAATGTGTAAAAAGAGACAGAATGAAGCTATCTATGTTTTGAGATAAAAAGTAGACGCCGAAATTAAGCACCATAAAGTTGCAGGAGCAAAAAATGTATGCATAAGTATTCAAAATTGCTTTGAGTGTTAGACTGAAAACACACCATATCGCAAGTTATTGCTTGTTTAAGGTCTTTGTCTTTGCTTCAACACACACAATAACCGAGACACAATTTATCAAACAAAATAGTTTCGCATTTCCGAAAACAAAATTCTGAAAGAGAAAACTTTCAAATTATTATATCAGTATCAATGCAAACAAACAACAACAACAAAATTTGTTTTCAGGAAAAATAGTTTGAGTATGAATTATGGTTTTTTATTTAACCTTTGTTTCGATGGCACAGCGTGTGTTGCGACATATGAAAGTTTGTAATAATCTACAAAGACATTGATTTGAAACATTAAATTGTTTCCTTCAGTGTGTGTGCTGGCCGCATGCAGGCAGTATCATTTTTCTAAGTTTACGAAAAAATTCCGAGATTGAGATATTAATTTGTTTTGAAATCTGGCAACATCAGCAGTATTCAAAGCCACGTCGTCATTTCGAGAAACACTTATGAGACACGACGAAACAAAAACATTTTATTTTATTAGCTCTGATTTAGTATATCTGATTCTATGTTCTCAGCTTTAAGGAAAAATGTTTATTTGTCACTTTTCTTACAGTATTTACGCGAGGAAAACGACAAATGGTTTTGAGTTGAAAAAATATTGCTTTCGTTTGAAATAAGGTCAAAAATACGAATAGAATAAAATCATGTAGAAGTTTTTTTTTCTCTTAAATCAGAAGTTTGGCCCCACTGTTGTTAATGTGTTCAGATTAACATGGAACTAGAGAGCCTAAATGTGAAAATGATTTGCCTTCGAATTTGGTAAAGACAATTTTTAAATAATACCTTACACCAGGAGAACTTTTTTAGATCACAACGGCTACCCATTAGGTAGCAATATCAATATTTTGGAAATGTTTTTCATGGACACTGCCTCTTGCGAGAAATTGACAAATATTCCAAGAGTATCATTTGTCATTTGGCAGAAAATGTATAGGTCCCATAAATTCTTGCCAAATACAGAAATAATTGAGAGTTGTGAGTCACTAGACTCAGGTTCTAAACGAGCTGTCGCGCCACCAAAATTTATTGATTTACATACATATGTATATTATTCTCGAATTTCTTATTCAACAAATGAAATGAAACACTATAAATTTGTGAGATTAATTAACTTTAAACTTTACGCGCTCTAGATACTTCCACACGCCCTTTTTGTCTTTTATTATTTCATATACAATTAACCCTTCAAATATAACATAAATAAAAATATTTCCTCATTCAAAAAATCAAATACTTTGGTGTTAAAAAAAATTAAAACTCAATAATTAAAATATAAATATAATTAAAATATTTATGCATCATGGCTAGCTTTATATAGACATCAACTTCATTATTTGTGATATTATTATATTCACGCAAATGTTTTCTCAAAACTTATTTTATATATAAAAAATTTATATACCCTAAGATCCTTCAAGTCTTAAAATCAAAATATTCTCTAAAAAGACTTTTTTTTTTCCCTGATTGGAATATTTCCTTTTTATTTTTTTTTTATAATTTTATTATTTTTGTGATTTATCGAGCTTTATTTAAGTTAAAATTATATTGTTATACAAGACAAGAAAAACAAAAAACGATTTACTCATATTATATATGTTTTTGCTTTAAAAGTGCCTTAAAAAACACAAGATAAACGAAAGAAAAAATATAATAATTTTTATGATTATTAATATAAAAATAAAACAATAAATTATTAGCAAACAGTAAAATATAGTGAAATAATAAAATTTAGCATTTCATTTTTTTTATCGACAGAAAATAAGATTTTTTTTACAAATCAAAATATTTTGCTACTAAAAATTTTATTTTTCTAATTTTTTTTTTAAAACAAACGCAAATTTTTGTAGATTGAATTTTTACACAAAAAAAAGATAAGAAAAACAAATAAAATGCAATAATGATAAAAAAAAAAACAGAAATCATTACAATATAACCTAACCACGCTTGCCTCTATATATATAAATGTGTATAAGTACAAAAATAAAAATAATAAAAATTAAAATTAAAAAAAATATAAGTCATTTAAATTATTTTGGTCATTTGTCGGTCGGTTATACATTCATACATAATGTTAAATATGGTTTATAAAGGAGAACAACTACAACAAAAATTAAAATTAATAAGACAATCTCTTTTTAATTTGAAAATTATATAAAGTATCTATGTATACATGTTTGTTTATTTCTTTTAAAATTTATTTGCACAACTTAAATAAATGGCGTTAAATTTTATTTCTGCGAAATTGTTTGTCGTTATACAAAGCAAATTTTTGTTTTTTTTTTTGTTTTAATCTTTGTCAATATATATATTTATATTAAACAAAAATTAAAAGGATATTAAATATTATGTTAAGTTTGACAAGTAAACAACAAAATTGTCAGTACCTATACCTACATAAATTTAAATAAATATGAACTTGTATTTTAAATTAATTATAAATATTATATTATTAAAATATAGTTTTTAATACATAATAATAAATTAAATATTAAGTTTATTGGTTCATTAATAGTAGAAGAGCCGTTAAGTTGAAAAAATTGAATTGAAGTAAAATAAAGAAAACAAAATGATGATGTATGAAAAATATAAAAACAAAAACTCTAATTGCATTTTTATTTCATAGTTAAACTTAAATGGAAGGTGAAATGATAAGCAGCATTATTATACAAATTAGTGAAATATGTCAAAAAATTCACGTCAGTGGGAGGAGTGACTTCCCAAATTCAAAATTGGATTTTAGCTTTTATGCAAGATTTAATAAAATAAAACTCTGTTAAATCCTTTTGTTGCAAACATAAATAATAATACAATAATAACTTAAATGATGGGTTACACAATGAACGCAGTAACTGATGCCTAAATTCTCCATATATATATTTTAACGATTCCAAAACTTGCCAAAAACAAAAATCATAGAATTTTTTTTATTGTTTTAATTGTATTTTATTTGCGTAATTAGTCTAGAAAAGGTACATTTGGTTTTAATTTAATCAGTTGGTCATACTTTTTTTTCCTCAAATAAAAGAATTTTTGTTTTCAGCCCAAAAGGAGTAGTTTCTTCTTGAGAAGAAGCAACTTGCCAAGTGAATTGGGTTCCTGTGGATCAACTGTATCACTTCCGGGGACATCACCTAAAGCTCCTTCTTCCAAAGGAATAGCCATAGCAACAGCAATTATAGCAAAGCACACAACAATTGTCTAAAATTTTAAAAATTTAAGAATTATTTCAAAAATGTCCTTATATTTAAAAGTTAAAGAGTAAATAGGTACTTACAAGTAAAAGGAATTTCATATTGACGATTAGGATTGGTTTTGTTTCTGAGGATAACTCCGATTAGTTGGATATCAAGTTCTTGAGTGTGAAGATTATAGCGAGTTTGTTGTGTACTTATACTTGAATTAAAATTTCTTAAACACTCATCAATGTTTTAATTAAAACAAAAATGACTCACATTCATCAAGGTATTTTTATGATCAAAATTAAATTTCTAACTAGCAGAGAATGTAGAGACCATAGATATTAGTATTTTGATTTTGGCACTTAATGTTATGTTAATTTTATTTTTATTTTTAAACAATTAGCTACCTAAGAAATATTCCAAGTTAAATGAACTTTATATGAGAAACCAGATTAGTGAAGGCTTAGAGAATGTTTAATTTTTTTTTTTGCATTTCTAAAAATACGAACCAATAAATTAAATATGAAACTTTAAAACGTGCAGCGTTATAACAAGTTTAGATCCATCTGAATTGCATTAAAGTTGACCTTAATTTTGGTTTGATGTATGATAATGTTAAATTATCTTTTTTAATAAACTATAGTATTTCCTCTTTTCTGCTAATATCTTGTGGGTGTCATTATAGTAAAGTGCTTACCTAATCGAAATTCTTTTCCTACAAATTTCCCGAGATTTAGCTGAACCCTTGTGGGATTTAATGAGATAAAAACTACATTCTACTTCAAGTTTCTTCTTATTCTTCTAGCTACCACCAAAATTGTGTACAAAATTTGCCAACTAGTATTGATCCCCCCAAAAAGAGGCTGTATGTTTGGAAGAAATTCCGAAAGAAAAGTTGCAACTAAGATTGTGTTTTTAGGCTCGCTGGAAAAAACTACCAATTTTTTTTAAATATTCTTAAAGAAGTCTTGATTATTTTTGGTGTACATAGTTGCGTGCAACCATTTACTGATCTAGATCGCTCGGCGTTATTTTCTTTCTAAAATACACATATTCATTGATTTACTAACAATTTCGAGGAATTTTTCATTTAGTTATTTTTATGATTCCCAATACACTTGGACAAAATTAAACGCACCATCTGTCGAAATATCTGTTTGATGTATCGAGCGGAACGGATTAAAATTAAATTTTTCAGCGCAATAGCTCGTCTAGAACCAGGGCCTAATTACTTACAACTCTCAACCATTCCTGTGTGCGTGTTGGCAGGAATAGAGGGGACCTAAAATTTTCTGCCGAATTCGAACGGCTAGGGTGAATAAGTGCTTCTCATGACAAAAGATACTCTTGGAGGATTTATCAATTCCTTGCAAGAGGCAGTAACCCGTGAAAAACATGTCCGTTTTTAGGTGGCATAGGCTGGGAATCGAACCCAAGACCTCCGGCGTAACAGTCCAACGCATTAACCATTACGCCACGGGCTACAATTTCGAACAAATCGGAAAAAATTTTCTGCCGATGCGATACCTCGATAATCTTAAGTTTTTTTCTGGTGAGAAAAAATCTTAACACAAAAACGTCTTTTAAGAATTATAAAAAATGTTTAGTCTTATTTGCAAAATAAATATGTACATACCTTAATGCTTGAATCAAAAAAATTTAAATTACTTAGGTGTATATAGAATTTTTTTTTAATTTAGTTTAAATTAAAAATGGTTTAAAGAACCACTTAAAGAACTATAATCAACACTCGGAACCAAAATAATTTGGTAATCTAACTTATCGCATCGACTTACAAAAACCCATTTTTTCCACACTCATGATAAGTGCAGAACGGATCGTTTAATTTTTTAACAATGCGAAAGGTTATCGCCTGAGCTACAGAACATGGGTCCAGGAAACCCAGATAAGTGCCAAAAAAGGCCAAGATAAAATTCCATCATATACAATGGGGAGGTCGACAACTAGTTGAAGTTAGAAATGTATATAGAAAAATAGGTTGCCTAAGTTAGCAGGGAAGCACTGTTATGTCATAAAATATAAGAAAAAAAGAGGAAATACTAACATTTTTTACTAAGCTAATTTATATCAAACATCAAACCAAAATTAAGGTCAACTTCAATGTAAATCAGATCTATAAAAACTTGATATAATGATGCACGTTTTAAAGTTTCGTATATTTAATTTATTGTTTCGTATTTAAAAAAAAATGCAAAAAAAAAAAATTATTAACATTCTCTAAGCCTTCACTAATTTTGTCTTGTTTCGCCAAAAAAAATTAATATAACTTGGAATATTTACTCCAGTTAATTGTTCAAAAATAAAAAAAAATAAAATTATCATAACAAAGTGCCAAAATCAAAATACTAATATCTATGATCTCTATACATTCTCTGCTAGTTAGAAATTTAATTTAGATCATAAAAATACCTTGATGAATGTGAGTCATTTTTGTTTTAATTAAAACATTGATGAGCTTAAGAAGTTTTAATTCAAGTATAAGTACACAACAAACTCGCTATAATCTTCACACTCAAGAACTTGATATCCAACTAATCGGAGTTATCCTCAGAAACAAAACCAATCCTAATCGTCAATATGAAATTCCTTTTACTTGTAAGTACCTATTTACTCTTTAACTTTTAAATATAAGGACATTTTTGAAATAATTCTTATATTTTCAAAATTTTAGACAATTGTTGTGTGCTTTGCTATATTTGCTGTTGCTATGGCTATTCCATTGGAAGAAGGAGCTTTAGGTGATGTCCCCGGAAGTGATACAGTTGATCCACAGGAACCCAACTCACTTGGAAAGTTGCTTCTTCTCAAGAAGAAACTACTCCTTTTGGGCTGAAATGTGTAGGTTCCTTTTCTAGAATAATAACAAAACAAAAATATATATAAGTAAATAAAAGTTAAAAACAATTAAAATTAGCAATGTTGTTTCTTTTCTATTCAAGAACCTTTTTTTTTAAGTAATATGACAACCACGTAAATTGGTTAAATAATTAAAAAAACAAAACAAAAGCTTTTTAATCGGAATATTGTTTAACAATTTTTTTTGGAATGTGCATTGAACACCAAATAGTCAAATTATGAATACAATTATTTTTTTAATTTTGAAATTTTTAAAATATGCATTTGCTAAATGAAAATAAAAAAAAACACAAAGAATTCACCTTAGAAATTTTCAAAAAAAGTAATTAAAAAATCTTTCGCACTCCTTTATTCCTTATATACTCAATCAACCAAGCAAGTTTCGAGTGCGAAATACGAAATACCGAGTGTTAAGTACAGAGTTCGGCATTCAAAGTGTTATCTATATGAGCTCGGAATAATATGACCGATCAACAGAGTTACCACTTCCGGAAAAAAATTGAAGTAGATTTGAAAAAAAGTGAAGTAGATTGACAAAAATTGAAGTACATACAATATACATAGATTTCAAAATGATTTTTTTATATAAATCTATATTAAAAAATATGTTTAGTTAAGTTTAATTAATTAAACAAAAAAAAAAAACTAAGAGCAAAAACTGTAATTCTTTCATATTATTTAATAACACTTTTTAAATTAATTTAACGAAAAAACATACATTGTTTTTAACTTCATTCATATATTAACATTTCTTTTTTATTATAACTCTTAATTAACAAAAATATTTAGAAAAAAAAAAGTTCATGTTTAGCTTAAGTTATTTTTTTTTATTAAAAAAAATTGCATAGTTAAATATGTATAATTTAATTAAACAAAAAAAAAGTTAAATAGTAGAATAAAATAGAGAAAAATGAATGAAGGTTTGGGCTTTTTTGGTAAAATTGAAGTTAGTACGGTGATTTTTAAAATGAAGTACAGATTATAATATTTCGGTGATGGTGCGAAGTAGGAAGTAGATTTTAAAATTAAAAAAAAAAAAAAAGAAAAAGATCTACTTCAATTGATGTAAAGGGCTACCACTGCCGAGCAGATGGTACACAAATTTGATTGCGCCCAACTTCATATGATTTTGTATTTAATTTGACAGAGATCTAGTCATATGACAGTTCAGTGCTCAAGTATGTTTCATTAAAATAATATATCGGACATCGGAGAGCAATGTTAGAACCTCACTCCAATTTTAAGAAACAAATAAATCTAACAGCACTCTACTTTTTCGAGATCTACTCCTTTTTTCCACACTGAAAAATTCATAAATTCTTTTGCTAAACCACATGAAAAGAAATTGTAGCACTGATGTGTTATAAAATTTTCTAACTAACTTTGACCCTGAATTTGTAAATATATTTAAATATTTTAAACGCATAGAAATTACGATTAGTTTTCATTTTTTTTTTTTTTTTTGTTAAAAAATATTTATTTTTGGTCAAATAACTTTTCTTTCGCTTTGAAATCCACTTCAGAAATTTTCGATTTACTCCACCTTTCTGTCAGAGAACCTGGTATGCTTGGAGCGTACTTGAACTGCTCTCTTCAGAGTTATAAAAGAAAAACCACTTTTGATGTGTAAACATCTATGTCGGCGGCGGTAGGATTAACTAAAAACGTGGAAATTTCTGTAGCACATTACGTTGTGTGTAACGTTACACGTTACGATACGTTGATGTATGTGTATTGGATACGATCAATATTGGGTACGTTCCTTCGTAGCTCAAACTAAATCAAAAGGTCAAGTTGAGTTTGGGTTGAAATTTGGTTGATAGTTCGAACTCGCCGCGTTCTGTGATGTAAAACCAGCAATTGAATATTTAATTTGATGTTTACACATCTTAACCGTAAGTCCCGGCACTCACACTTTTTTGTTCTTGTTTATTTAGAAGAATAAATGTAGATTTGTGTTAACAATGGCGGCGTGCTTTCTTGGATGTAGAAAGGTTAATATTGGAATGAAATAAAACTGATGTTGTTTGTTTAATAATGTCAAAATGAAAATGAAAGAAAAAAAGGACAAAGATCATTTCAGGAAAAATGTAATTGCCTCAATATTGAGCAATTTAAAAATTTTAATTTTAATTTTCCTCAAACAAAAAAAAAACCATTATAGTGTAATATTTTCCTGATAAGATTATTTTTTGCTTGTTTCTTGTTTGACGTTTGAATTATCACGCATGGCGCAACATTAAAGTAATTAAATAGGGAAATAGGAAAGGGAATTAAATGTTATCGAATAATAATTGATTTTAAATTGGTGATTTTGATGTGTATTGTGAAGGACGATTTCAGAAGTAGCTAATCCTGTTAGGATAATTTCGTAATTAATTTGATTGGGGAATTTTTGTTGGTTAATTTATTGTTTAAGTTTTGATCAAATATCAAATATATATGTACAATGTTTGTAGTTATGAACTTATTTTTCCTTGGTTTGATACAAAATTTATTATCTTCCACTGGATTGGCCTAGCTTTTTAGCCAATCCAGTGGAAGATAATAAATTTTGTATCAAACCAAGGAAAAATAAGTTCATAACTACAAACATTGTACATATATTTGATATTTGATCAAAAGTTATAAGTTGATAGGAATTCTATGTTTTTATGAATGCAAAACTAATTTTCCATACAATTACCTCACCTACACTTATTTAGTAAAAATGCTGTTAAGTTCTGCATTCCAATAATTTTAGATTAAAGTCATTAAAATATGATTATTAATAGAACAAATTAATTGTCAATGAATTTCATTAATTTAAATTTAATAAATTCAAAATTATGTAATTAAAATAACATTATTATTAAGAGCGTGTGGTAACAGGATGAGGATAATTTAATAATTATTAAATATTATTATTAAGAATGAATACTGAATAAATAATTTGTATAAAGAGTGAGATCGTGACAGATGCATTATTTGTTCTGTGAATATTGGCAGATTATTATTTATTTTAATTTTAATAAAATTGATTATTTTGTAGAAGATCAGAATATTTTAAATGTGAATGTTTGTCGATTGAAGGTTGTTTGTGGAATATAGAATTTTTTTGACATTTTAAACTTTTTCGCATATCTTGCTGTGATTAGAGGTTCTTCTTGTAGTTGATAAAGATGAGGGCTACAGTTATGCTTCGGTTGTCAAAGATTGTTGTTGTCTAAAAACATCCCAGAAAAGCTGATCGCTCGATGGATATTGTGGCATTTTTTTTTTTATCTCGAATTGTGTAGGTTAAGCATTAATCATTATCAGTTCTTCTTAAGACGCGAAAAAAAACACTAAAGGAAGGAGAAAGTTCTATGAATTTTTTCTGTCGAATTTATTTCAAAAAATTTGTCGTATAAGTGTTATTTATTTTTGTGGGTGACAAAGATTCACCGTGGAATGTGCCATTTCTACAACATTCTCATTGGCCAAATTAAAAAAAAAACAAGAACCATGTGAAATGTTACAAAATGGTCGTAAAAAGTCAAATAATTTAAGTATTTAGTCAGTCAAAGAAATTAATTTGTGAATTTTAAAATTGTTTTTCAAGATCGTTATAGAGAACTCCTTTTTGTGCAGCTTAAAAAATCACGCAGCAAACCATTTGAAAGATCAAAAAGTGATCGTTTAAAAATTTAACTAATTTCAACTTAACATCGTTAATTTAATTTAAGAGTTATAACATTATTTGATAAAAGTGTAAGGATGCCATTGGATGAATTTTATTTAAAATTTTTATAATTAACTAAATTAAATTCTTTACAAATTAAAGCAAATTTAATAAAAAAAAAGTTCATAATTTGACACAATTTTCTGAAGATTTATATGGTTTACGTAGATATTTGATTTTCTTAAACTCATCAAAGAAAGTGATCTCGAAGGTGCGACTTATCTGTATTTTTATTATTTTAACTATAGAATTCTTCCAAATTAATCAAAATTTAAAAATAATAATGCGAGAGTCTATCGACATTTTTCACTGACAATGAAACCGAGTCATGCCAAATGACCGGGTATATATATTTATTTTCGAACATTTTGGTAATTTGAACCTTTTTTATTATCAGAGTTTTAGCTTTAAAACCTCTGATTTGATAAGAATAAAATTGTGCTAAAAAATGACCCCAATTTCTTCTTTTTTTTAAATTGATATCTCCATAAAATAGCCTGTAGGACAATAAGACAGACAAAATAGTCGTACATTCTTGTAAAAACTTTTACCTAAGTTAAAGACTATTTTAGATATTTTTTAGCAAAGAAAACTGAAATTTATTTATTTATTATTTTCTATTATTTTAAACATTCCCAAAAGCAGTTTTAAAGAGTTAAAGAAGGTATTTGCATTCTGAAAAGAATACTTCATTCAAAAAAAATAATGAAAAAACTTCTATTCGAATTTTAATATAAACACGTTATAATTATTTTAATTTAAAAAAAATAGACATATTTTGTTTTGAAAAATATAATTTTAAGAAAAGTACAAAAATTCAAAGTGTAATATGTTTTATATAGAAATCATATTAAAAGCTTGGAGATAACTAATAAATTTCAAGGTAGGGATACAGCTTCCTTAACCAGCAGTAGCTATTTTATTCTTTTTAGAGTTTTCAAGAACAATTTTTAATTTTTTTAATTTAATTTAATTATTTTTTTTTAATTTTCAAATCCCTATACAAACTTCCTAAAAAAAAAATTACGACAAAATCAAAAAGTTTGCTTCTCAACTCTTTTGTTTTATGTAAAATATTATCTATGGTAATGGAAGGAAAAAAAGTTGTCTATATGTTCGTTCGTCTGTAGCCTAAGCAAGTGGGTTGTATTTCTTTAAACTTGGTATCAAGAATTTTTTGGACATTCCACGGATACGTTTTATTAATTTTTTTCGAGACCAAAAATAACAGTGCCTGCCGTCCAACTTTTTTTTTCAATAAATGAAAATCTTATTTTTTTTAAATGGCCATAAATAAAAACAAAAAAATAGTGATTATTTTTGAAATTTAATAATTAGAAAACAACTCGGTCGATTTTAATCAAAGTTGGTACGCAGCAGCTTTTTAAACATTATCAATTAGATTTTAAATAAAAATTAATCCTATGACCAAAAATAACAGTACCTACCATACAAAATGTTTAAAAACGGTAAAGAAAAGTCTAATTTTTCTCAAGAACGACTGCTACGGATTTTATTAAAATTTTCAATTTACGCTAAAATCAGTACGAGCAACTATATTATTTGAAGGAATTTTTTATTCTAAATTTTTTTTTTGGTTTTCTACTTTATCAACAGATAATGAGATTTTAATTTTTTTTTGCACAAAAGCTTTAAAAAAGTTAAAATTATATAGCGTGTCAAAATTAGAAAAATAAAGATTGAAAATTCGATATTTTGAAAATTGGCAGTTAATTTTGTTTAAGTTTTTTTTTAAACTCTACATTAATAAATTCTAGAAAATTGCGTACCATTTTTTTTTTCTTAAAAATCCTTGAGCTGAACCCATTTATGTATATATGTACCTAAATATATCCTGCAGGGCATTACATATAAATTCTTTGTACTAATTATATGAAGCTAATTCATCTCTTCGTTAAAGTTCTATTTCAAAGCCAATTATATGCAGTCCCTGATTGAACGCGACGGAAAATATGACGAAAACCTCTTTTTAATACCGCTTTGCATCAACTCCAAAATTTTACAGGAAACCAACGTCTTATATAGAATAAGTAAAACTCTATTATAAGAAGTATATAGCACAGAAATAAATAAATTATAAATGCTTCATTTATTGCACTTACATAAAATTATAATAAAAAAAAACAATTCCATATAAAAAAAATAATAAAAGATAAAAACATTTAATCTTCTCAACATGTATCTAGTTCAAAATTACTTCTTCAAAGCATTTCATGAATTTAATTAATTTCAAAAAAAAAAAACAAATATTCATAAACTATTTTTATCTCAAAGAAAAAAGATAAATTTCCAATATCTTCAGGGATTATTAATTTAAGAATTGTGTCATGTATCATTGTTGGCAATTTTAATAATATTTAATCAGCTAGCATATATTTAAATTCATAACAAAAACTTAATTCAAAATGCATTTTTGGTCACATTAATCTTTTTGTTGGTCTTCAAAATCCCACTCTTTAACAATATAATATAACTACCTATGCGGAAATCTTAATAATGACCATAATATCTCCTTGCATTGAATAATAATAATAATAAAATCATTGACTTTGTTTATGCAACTAAATATATATATTTTGGCACGTTTGTCATCTTGCTTTAAAGAATCCATAAAATTAAAACAAGTTGATTTTTTGTTTTTTTGTTTCTTCTTCAAAATCATAATACTATCAAGATACTATCGAGCACACAATGTTTACACATTATTTAGCATGAGGAAGTTTAAGCTGATCTTAAATTGGTAAAATTCACATAGTTTTGTTTTTGTTTATCGGAAATGAAAGAAATTAACTATATTTCCTTGGAAAAGACGCCTTATATGTATGTATGTATGTATGTGTGAATAAATGAAGTCAAATTGAAATTGCGGAAGACGACGACGACGACAAAATAATAAAAAAAAAAAAAAACAAATTCCTCCTATTCAAGAACGCCAACATTTTAGATTAATCTTAAAAAGAATTTACTATGAGTTTGTAGCTTATAATGGAATTTTTTTTTAACAAATAAATAAACAAAACAAAAATCCGCATGACGCGAAATCTAATATGAATAGGATTCTCGTTAATAAGATACAAAATTTTATTTAAATCAAGAAGAGAAGATTGAACTAGAGCTCTTAACTTAATTTTAATCTTAAAGTGAGTATATGGCTGAGAATATTTGAAATAACTAATTTTAATATTGACACATTAAATATAGGAACCGGTTAAATAAATGATGATGTTGAATTAAATCAATCAGTTCATAGTTTTGATATGTTTGAGTTGCTTTTAAATATTTGAATAAGTTAATTTAAGTCAAATAACAAAAATAAATATATAAGTTAACTTTTAAACCACATTATGTGTTTTAATTTTTAGAAAAAAAAATGCATTTGAATGTTAAGGTTTACTGATATATTTTTAATTTTTTTTGTTTATATTAAATTTAATTAAATTTATTTTCATGAATATATCTTAACTTTTCACACTAAAATAAATTAATCAAGAAGTGCATATTTGAATATGTCCGATTATAATATAGTGTTCTCTTTCTCTAAGAATTCTCGGAATATTATATCAAAGATCTTAATTTATTGTAAAGCAGGAAATAGTTCTGTTTTTACTTCAGTTGTATAAAAACTACGAGATAAATGGTGGTTGTTGAATCTACTAGGTGACAAAAACGCTGAAACCTTCGTAGGGGAAAATTCATCAATGTTTTGCTACACGCATCTTTGAAACAAAAAAAAATATAGTTCTTGAGTTCAACGTCAACAAATTTGCATCTGTTAGCAACAGCAACAATTAAATTTTTCTTACTTTTGACGTTCACAATTTCATAAATTTTCCTTTTGAGAGTGTCGAGAAATATCCAAGCATGTTTTCCAGCTCATAAGTGGGAAAATTGATTTTGAGTTAATATGAGTCGAGAAAGTAACAGTTATAATTATTTAATAGAAATAAAAATATATTTACACACAGACAAATTTCAATTCTTTGTATTTCTGGATTATCGTTTAATTTTAAGTGAAAATAAAATCATCGAAATTTTTCTGTAGTTTAATTCATAGCTGCAAGGTATGTGAACTAATTAAGAACTAAGCACTTGGAAGAAATTAGTTTCGGTTAAAGCAATCGGTTATTGATCATTTTTTTCAAGAACTGCAGTGAGATGGAAGCCGACCGCCTCTGTTACGAAAAGTGAATAATAAGAAAGAAGTATGTGAAATGGGGGAACAATTATGGGGTGTAAGTTAAAAAAATTGCAAGTGGTATAATTTTTTATTTATTTATACTAAGCCTATAGAAAGATCAACTCATTTATGATAAATAATATGTGATTTTTAAGTACAGTAAAACACGCTTAAAAGAAACCCGCTTAAGAGAAAAACCGGCTGATTATTTGAAACACTTTTTCATCCCCTAGCATTTTTGGACTAATTTCCTATAAAACATTTCGCTTGAGCGAAACTCGCTTAAATGCAAAACCCGCTAACCTGAAACACATTTTCAGTTAAATTTAATATTTTTCATTGGAAAAAACTTTCTTAAATGAAACAAAAATTGGATCGAAAAGAATAAAAAAAAAATCTGAACGCTTTCACTTCTTTTTTTATTTTTCACCTCTACCATTTTCACCATAAAAATGTCATTTGAATTTTTGATGTGTCACAACCATTTTATTTAATCTATCTATTATCTATTTTACTTAATTTTTTTTAGGCAACTCCAAAAGATAAATTCATTTTTTTCTAGCTTTTAATTTCGGCTTAATGGAATTTTTAAATCCGCTTAAGTGATTTTTTTTTCACTTATCACATAAGCGGAGTTCAGTGAAAAACCTCCTTAAGTGAAAAAAATACTGTGACATTTTGCCCTTTCTCTTCAGCGGGTTTTACTGGAAAACAATCCAATAAAACTGCGTAAGTGTCATCAACAATTAAACGTAGCCATGAAGAAATGAAGATATAGATGCAGTCGTAAAAAACTAAAACTCCCAGCCTTTAAAAACTTGGTGGTAATTAACCCGAGTGTTTTTGTTTCATTCAAAAACCTTAAATATTAATATAATGTTACGAAAGCTTGGCACCCCAACTGCAATTCAAATTACATTTTCCTTTATATATTTTAATATCAAAAATAATAAATATGTAAAAAAAAAAAATTTCTTTTTTTAATTTTTAAATAATCTTTATTTTATATTTTAACAATAGCTTAAAAATAGTAAAGGTATTTGCGTGAACTTAGGGCATTAATCAACATTAATTTTTGAGCAGTTTAACCTCTCAATAACTTGAGCTTAAGTTTCTTCAACAGCAACAATTTGAGTGATTCACTTGGTTCCTGTGGATTGACTATATCACTGTCGGGTAAATCACCAAAAATTCCTTCTTCAGATGGAGCAGCTGATACCATTGCGACCACAACGATGAAGCAAACCAAAAGTACCTGAAATATCAATGAAAATAAGTACATTATATTATTCTAAATAAATTTGGTTGCAAAAAAAAAATTAATTCATTTCTCGAAACTTACAATTAAAAAGGACTTCATTTTGTAAGAAAGATTGAGTGCTGTTTGTTTGAAGCGAATTGGTAAGAATCAAATAAGTATCTGTTGACTTTAACATCGATTGAGTGAATATTTATATAAATCTCATCCTATCGATTCTTCAAGTTCACCAAACCATTCACAAATGTTTATTTTGAATCATTTTGTTTACGTTTTTTGTTAATTTCTTGTATGTATGAATAAAAGTATACGAATACTGTGGAGTCATCTAAATGTGGATTGTGGATTTTATGGTAATATTTTTTGATGTTTGGTAAAATGATGTCAATTGAATATTTGTATTCATGAAAATATTTGAACTGTGCGAACTGTGAAGAGCTCACTGCATTCATTTTGAATACAAATGAATTTTTGCATTTAGTGAGGAATTTAATGTTAATTAATTATAATAATGCAAAAGTAAGTAAGTAAATCCTTATTTAACCAGAAGCCAAAGGAGCAATCTTAAAGTGATGATAATATACATAGTAACATTTTTTAAATTTTACCGTCTTGAATAAAATGATTTTTTTTTGATTTTTTATGTGTCGCTCTCAGGAATTATATTTTAACGACTTTAGGAGTTAGGACGAATGATCCGGGTATCTACACTCTACAATAACATATTGCATATATAATAACATTTATTTGATGCACTTGCACTCAAGCTCCACATTGTGCATTCCTCACTTGTTTTTTTTTTTTTTTTATATAATTGATTTAAAGTATTGATTTAATGTAATGTCGATCAATAATAGGAGCTATTTATTCGTATTGGAAGCGCAGCAAAATTTGCATCGATAAATAACACCAAGAATAAGAGTGTTGCAGCCAAAGATGTGTAAAAAATAACTATTAAACTAAAAACATTAAAAATATTTAAATTTTCCGCCACACAGAAAATTGTATTAATTTAGCATAAAATATTTAAGTTTCATTTTTTGCATTATCGCACACCTTAATCTTGTGTTTCTCTTCTTTGAAAATGTATGGTCTTATTTATAAATGTTTTCTAACTTTAAACAACTGTCCAACTTTGGAAAATGTATTCAAAAACCTTGTTTATTTTTATCTTATAGCTGCCTAACTTAGACACAAGAGTTATAGATTATTATTATTATTATTAAATAAAGAATATTTCCGCCAATTTGAAAATAGTTAGGCAGTGTTTAAGTAGGCAAAAATCTAATAAATACGACTGTTAAATATTTAACTCCATTTAAGATCAACCCAACCTTCAAGCTAGAACATCGTGTGCTAATTTTGTTTGTTGAAGTCATTTTTATAATATATTATAAAATTGAATCGAATTTATTAAAATTTCTTTGCAAATTTTACAAAGAGATTGAAAATACAAAAATACACTTTTAATATATGCTTCTAATTCTGAATAATTTTAAATCTATTTATTTAATATATTTTTTGCTACCTGCGGAATAAAGGGTTTTTCAACAGGGACGCTACAAAAGTAGAGCAAAAGGGACAGCAAACGACGCCATATTTCTTGCCGCTCTTTTGAGATTTCTCTTCAGTAAGGTTTGCCATTTCATGATGGAAAGATATACGAGCCAACAACGAGTCGAAATTATTAAAATTTACTACCGAAATTCGGAGTCAGTGGCCTCAATAAACAAAATATGCGGTATTGGTCATCAGGCAGCAATCCACACGTACTCCATGAGTCATCATTGCATCCCAAAAAATTACGGTTTGGTGTGGTTTATGGGCCGGCGCGGCGGCGTCATTCATCATTCATCATCAAGACCGGCACGTTACTGTGAATGGGGATGGCTACCGTTCAATGATAACCGAATATTTTTGGCCCCAATTGGATGATATGGACTTGGAGGACATGTGGTTCCAACAGGACGGCGCCACAAGCCACACAGCGAATGTCACAATCAATTTATTGGAAACCAAGTTTGGAGAACGTGTTATCTCACGAAATGGTCCAGTCGCTTGGCCGCCTCGGTCGTGCGATTTGACGCCGTTAGACTATTTCCTGTGGGGCTACGTCAAGTCTATGGTTTAGACCAACAAGCCGGAGACGATTGATGAACTTCGTACGAATATCGAACGTGAAATTGCAGCAGTATCGGCCGATTTATGCTTGAAAACCGTCGAAAATTGGGTTCAGCGTTTGGACTTCTGCAAGCGTGCCCGTGGTGGCCATGCAAAAGAAATCGAGTTCCATACATAATGGCATCGAACGTACTTTCACATGAATAAAGAATTTCATTGATATCCAAAACTGTTTTTGTTTTATTAAATAAAACTTTTGTAGCGCTCTTATTGAAAAACCCGATATTAGATATCTGAGGTTATAAAATAAAATAAACAACATATTACCATGTGTTGCACAATTACATTTTAAACCGAAAAATTATTAAAAATCAACATAATTATAGAAAAAAATACTCAGGCATAACATTTAATTGAAAGATCTCGAAGGATCATCAAACAGGGACCTGTCAAATGTTAGCTTGGGTTCTCGGCTAAGTCCCCTCAACCAACTTTCGTTCTCGTCCAACCAACATTATTACCAATTGACTTGTGTACTCCGATTGAGTCATCTTGGTTTGATTTTTTCTATCTAACTATCGGTGTCCAGCCACAAATAGCCATGCGCATACATGGAACAAACCACAGCCCCCGCGATGCGCCACAAGGAGTCACACCAACGTTTAGACGCTATCATTACTTTCGCAATAATTACGGGGCAACTGCAACCCGCGGTACCAAATTCGGTTTATTTTTTTGGTAAGGAACCATTCCATTGAAACCAAGGAATCACAGAACAGAAACCTTACCTAGTCTTAATCGTCGGAGTGAAATAGGGACGGCAGCCCTAGGAGAAACCATCCAACAGAGACCTGGATGAGCAAGTCTCTGCCGAAGGCTTCCCCGGATTATCTTGCTTGCCCGAATGATAAGATATTCCTTAATCCGTTGGCAAAGAGATGGCTTCTATCTTCAACTAGGTGGATCTAATTAAGCCTTATTGGCAAAACTAGAGATGTCCGTTCCTTAGTTCTTTCTTGAATCCAATTTCATACATTACTCTTTTAATCAGTTCATTCAATAACAGTCTCTTCATCATTAAGTACTAATTCATAGAGAAAATAGTCTACAACGATCGGCACATCGCCAGCTCCACCTCAACATTCGTCAATCCAGAGCCCTGTATTTAAAGCCTTACTATTTAGCCCCTATTTACTATCAATTTTGTGTGAAAATTTAATTTTGTTTATCAAACGATAAAATAATAATTATGTTAAAAATTATAAAATTGTTTATTAATTATTTATTATTTATATTACAGTTCCATTTATTCGCACTTAGAGGACAAAAATGATCACTTTTGTTGCAGGGGGACTATATAAATTTAATACGTTCCATACAAGTACATACATATTATAAGTATTCAATTCATGTGGTGTAAAAAAAAAAGACACATAGGTACATACATAATTTATATGTATTGGATGAAATATCAAAAAATATGTAATTACTTTGAACGCAGTTGTTCCTTACTAAAAGGCATATTTCACTTGCCTTCTAACACGTCGAAAAAAGAAAATAAATGACAAAACAAATAAAGTTAATTTTTTATAATAATTTTTATTTTAACAATAGCTTAAAAATAGTAAAGGTATTTGCGTGAACTTAGGGCATTAATCAACATAAATTTTTGAGCAGTTTAACCTCTCAATAATTTGAGCTTAAGTTTCTTCAACAGCAACAATTTGAGTGATTCACTTGGTTCCTGTGGATTGACTATATCACTGTCGGGTAAATCACCAAAAATTCCTTCTTCAGATGGAGCTGCTGAAACCATTGCTAGTACAATGGCAAAGCAAACGAAAAGTGTCTGAAAGGAAAAAAATAAAAAATTATTAAATGAAAATTAATATTGATATAAATTTGTGTTTAAATGAAATTCCAAAAAAAAATCTTTTTTATATATAGCAACTTTATTGAAACTTACAATTAAGAAGAATTTCATTTTGAATAGAAGTTTAAGTTTTGTTTGAAGTGAATTGTTTGAAATGTTTTAAGAATCTGATAATTTTAATATCGATTTAGAGACTATTTATACAAATTTGAATCTTATCAGTCCTCTATAGTTTAACGAATGAGTCACAAATAGTTCTTTGATTTGCTTTTGTTTATATTTTGTTTTTATTAAATTTATTTTTTATGAATAAAATTATGCGGTATACCTACATATGAATTGGATATGGAATGGCTTGAAATAAAAAAAAATTATGTTAATTTTTTCCGGTAAGAATGGAGGTGAGATTCATTTTATAGCAAAATTATAATGAACAAATTTATTCATATAGATTGTTATATGTGTTTTAATAATAGATATTCTAATTTGCAACAATATATACATATGTAGCACGTATATGTGTATATGTTTGTTTTGTAAACATTTCTTGCAAATTCTTACTCAAAAAGTCACTATTTGTGGCAAAAAAGTAAATTAGTGTTCACCTAAAATCGATAAGGGATCAGGTTTCCTACAACGACCGACGATACACGCGACTTATTAGGAGTAAGAAAAGTTCATGAGAAATTTTTAAAATAGCCTCGTAAAATTAAATAATAAATTCAAACCTCAAAAAAAAAAAAAAAAAACGACAAAGCTGAATGTTGGCGTAGAACTTTATTTGTATTTATAAAGTATGTCAACAAATTTTCCGTTTCTCATTTTTTTTATTTTGCCTAAGAAGTTTTGCAAATTACTTTTCGTTTTTTAAATGATATGACAAAGTATCCTCTGGCATTTTTTATTTCACAATTTTTATTTAGTTTTTTGTAAGATTGAATTTTTGAAGTTCAGCAATTTTTTATTTGGCATTTTGTTGTTTTGTTTTTTTTTGGCATTCAATGTCTTAAATTTTTAAGTTTTTATGAAAAACGGAATATTTAGGGTCTGTTTCAAAATCTCTGAGTAAATTTCTAAGTAAGCTAATTAGAACTTTTTTGACATAAAATTGTAAGAAAATCTATCAAGTAAAGTTCTGGTTTGCTTACTCAGAGATCGTGTTAGAAAAAATACAAACTATTTTTGGAACTTCTGACATTTTTCGAGTGGTCAGTAACAAACAATTAAATGTTAAGATGTTACCAAGAAAAAATTATTGACACAAAAAGTTTTGATTTTGCTTCAAGCATACACACAACCTACATATACGTGTGGCATTTTCACTAATACACTCTCCCATGCTTAAAGAGATTTTGACGTGTGTATATCCCGCATAACGGCGGCGGCAAGGCGGCGCACAGTGGTCTGAGCGCGGAAAAAAGGAAAGAATGTCATATGTAGCTTTGGAAAAAAAAGAGCAATCAATCTCATCAATAAAACACTTACAGATTCAACTCATCCTCTCTTCAAGATTGCTGAAATAGCGATTAACACAGCAAAAACGAATAAGAAAAACTCTACCTCAGCCCTTATAAAAATGATTTCTCTAGTTGCCAATCCTAACTCATTTTCATCCAACAATATGCAGATATTAGTAGATACTCCACCATCTTGGAAAAAAGATTCACTTCCAATTTACACTCAGCTTGCAAAATTTAAAAAAGAAAATACTACTGACGAGATCTTTAGAATGTTTCACGAAGAAATGATCTCTGCCTCTAACGCTGATAGAATCCTTTACACAGATGGTTCACACATAAAAGAAAATTGGTGCTCGTACGCGCAGTCATCCAGGTACAACCAAATTCACAAACATCTATTATTCACCAAGGACTCTTACCAGAATTCGCAAACAGCTACATCGCTGAACTAACAACAATTTACAAAGGCATATCTTTTGCTCAAAAATACTCTAACCGATCATTAATTGTAATAGATAATCTTGGCATTCTTATGGGTCTTAAAAATGAGACAAATAAATGTCCTTCTTTGGAGGTTATAAGAAGATGTTTATACTCAAATAAAAACATTATGCTTGCATGGATTCCTGGACATTCCGGAATCAAAGGAAACGAGGATGCAGATCTAGCCGCAAGAAATGCTATCAGCTACCCACTCATTATAGAGTACCCCAAATTTTACCAAGTATTACGCCGAACACTCATAGAGGACCATAAAAAAGAGTTTATCGAAAGTTGGCGAAATTCTGAAACATTCCTACGAAAACATCAACCTGCTAACACGCGTATCCCATACAATCGGTCTCTTAACAGAGAAGACAGCATAAAACTTTTTCGTATTAGAGTTGGAAAAGCAATTTTCAACACGCAACACTATTACAATTCTGGAAATCCTAAACAATATTCTAATTGTCAAACTATACTCTCTGTTTGGCATATCCTTGTCGAATGTCCTTTATCTCGTCGAATTGATGTATCATCAGAAAACGTTGCTGAAAAACTTGCCGAAATTTTGAATCCATCTGAAGTACGATCCATTCAATACGTTAAAGATGCCACATCCGCTCACCAAGTATATGATGAAATATGATTTTTTTTTCTCTCAATGATTTAAATATTTGTTCCTTTCAATTTAACTTAATCATATAGAATATTAATGTAAATATATGTAGATTAAAGACGGCATCATATGGTCTGGCTACCCTGATGCCTTTAAAAAAGTAATTTATAAATTAACTTTGTAAATTATTTCAATAAATAAATAAATAAATAAATAAATAAATAAATAAATAAATAAATAAATAAATATTTGTATGTCTAAATATTATTATTTAATAAAATTTGAATTATGTAATAGAACTTAATGAAGGATAAATACAAAACTAGCGATAATCCTGGTAAAAATAACGAAAAACAAATTTTAGAAAAAAGTCAAAAACTTTTTTTCTAACAATTTGTCGCCAACAGAGTAATTTAAACATGTTTTCCTAATTTCATTTAAATCCGTAAAATAGTTCAAATTTAACAGACTTTTTTGTAATTTCAGTATAACAAATGTATCCCTCAAATTTTGACCAATTTTGAGTAATTTTGACATGTGTGCAAAATTTCATTAAAATCCGTTAAATAGTTCAGATTTAACAGACTCCTTTCCACTCTCCCATAAAAACCAAGCCACTGTACGGTGGAGGCGGTGGCGGCGGCGGTGGCATGCCGCTGCACTCGTGGAGTCCAAAGATTAAAACATATCTTATTCGTCTCCTCACACGAGTTCATCACAACTTTTTGTTATGGTCATTTAAAAAAAAAAAACTGACCTATTGAGATTGTCTCAAGGCAAATCGATATCCGTTCACTTATTTCAAAAATCGGTTCATTTTTATGACGTAAGAGTCCAAACTTCTGACTTTTTCGCCGTTACTTTTTTTGTTACGGTAAATAAAAAATAATTGAGGTTAGATTCAGGAAAATAATCCACATCAGTACATGTTTCCAAAATCGAATACATATATTTATTATTTTGTCGTTTTGTTCAAAGTGTTATATTCAATTTGTCTCATATAGCTCCAGGTCATCAAATCAGAAAAGGAATATCATGTTTGCTTTAAAACTCTACTATACTTCATCCAATCTTTAGAAGACCATATAAATCTAGCATTAGACCAAGCAGAAAAATCCTAATTCTCGCTGGCTTAGATTAAAAAAAAAAAAGTATCCCATTTTTTTTAATTTTCTATATTTGAATAAATCTTAGCTAGGCCAAAGCCATTGGACTAAAGGTCACACAGAACTTTAAATTTAAATTCTTATAAACATTTTGTTAATGAATTCAAAAGAATTAAATAAATTATCGGT
Source organism: Epistrophe eligans (assembly GCA_951394125.1). NCBI lineage: Eukaryota > Metazoa > Arthropoda > Insecta > Diptera > Syrphidae > Epistrophe > Epistrophe eligans. The sequence goes on from OX596029.1 coordinate 31,142,311, forward strand.
TTTTCTTAATTTTTAAGTAATAATGTTGGTGTCAATGGTATCAGTGCTTGACTAAATAACTTAAAGGTGTGACTTAGGTTCTACTCTAGGCAGTGTTATTTTTATGGGTTAAATTTAAAAATAAAATTATAAATAACCCAAACATGTATAAATTGCGAGAACAAAACCTTTTCGACTGTCCTGAAATGTCTCTATACTGAAATATTCGAACTTCTCACTAAAATTAGGAGGAGATGACAGCAAAAAATTAAAAATAATTAGAAATATTTTTTGTATAACGTTTATTATTTGGAACTTAAAAATAGTATATTTTGGTGTAATTTATGGGTAATAAATAAATTCAATCTTTCTCAATCAGCTCAACCTCTTAGAAGCTTAAGCTTAAGTTTCTTCAACAGCAACAATTTAAGTGATTCACTTGGTTCCTGTGGATTGACTATATCACTGTCGGGTAAATCACCAAAAATTCCTTCTTCAGATGGAGCAGCTGAAACCATTGCTAGTACGATGGCAAAGCAAACGACAAGTGTCTGAAATATCAAGAAAAAAAATAATTTAATAAAAATAGACTATAAAGTTAAAAAAATCAAAATTAGAAAAAAAACTTACAATTAAGAAGAACTTCATTTTGAAAGGAAGATTATTTTTTTGTTCGAATAGTGAACTGAATTAATTCAAATAACTATCTGTTGAGTGAAATATTGATTCAGTGAATATTTATACTAAATCTAAACTCATCAAAATTTCAAGTTTACCAAAAGAACCACATAGAAGTTATTGAATTTTATAACATACACATTTTTTGTTTATTTTTTTTTTTTTTTTTGTTAAATGAATTATAATCGATTCGTTATATGTATATAGATTGGTTTGATTTCCAACAAAGGTGATATGTTAATTTTTTTTTCGGTAGGTCACAATCATTTTTGTATAGCTAAATTATACCCACTGAACGAATTATTTATGAATATTTAAACTCAGCTAAAAATTTCAAGCTGTGTCAATTTTTATTTAGACTAATTCATAAACTTCTTATTGAAGACTCAGGAATTTAACCAGATAATAATTATAAAAAAATGAAAATCTTAAGGATCTCTTAATGATTGAACTTATAAATAGTTAGATGACAAAAAATGTGGGAGGGTTTTTTGAAGAAACAATGTAAGCTAAATAATAATTATTATAATTTATATAACCTTGCACACTAGCTACTTGAATACAAAATGAAAACAAGCACAAATATTTTAAGAGTCAAGTAGACACATGACGGAAATAAAGCTTTTTATATTTTTCTATGCAAAAATAATAAATCTTGTTTTATTTATTTTTAGGACTAAAAATAATTGTTTACTCCAAACTGAATTTTTTATACGTTAAGGATTACAGATTCAGTTAATAAAAAGAGCTTGATGCTATTATTTGTTTTCAAAAATAAAAAGTTACCTCCTATTTAAAAGTATTTAGCTTCATCGAAAACAGTTGGACTGATTTTGATCATATTTCTTGTACAAAAAGTTCTTAAAGGTTTAAGCACAAATGTTTTTTTTTTTTTTAATAAAACAAGAATATATTTTCTTTGATTTTGAAAGGTTTTATGAAATAGCGACAGGACTAATTACACTAAAGATTAATTATGCAGAAAATAAAGATTGTCATACAAAATTTTTGTTCAAATTGGGATTAAACAAGATTAGTACACTCGGGCGTATGCTTATTTTTTTATTGAATTTTAAACACAATTTCTGAAATTGTTGCTTTTTTTACTTTCATAAAAACTATTAATAGTCTATACATTCAACGACATGTTCATCAACACTTGGTGTGTCGTTAGATTATTGTAATGCGAACACCAGTCAAATGACCGTAAATTTAGATAGTTTTGTAGTTCAAATTTTTTGATCTGTTGAACGACCGGTGTGGTAAATGTGAACTCCAGTTGGATGACCTAAAATTTAATTTTATTTTGCATTTTCTTTCCATTTTTTTTGTGAGATTAAAAGAGAATGGGTTAAAATGAAAGCAAAATAGTTTAACGAAAGTGAAAACAAATGAAATTAAAGCGATAGTATTGGTGCAAATAAAGAAATTCTCGCCATTTTCGCTCTTTGAAAATCTATTTTCAAATGAAGTAGGCATGACAGTTGTTGAATGTGAACGCTACCAAAATGACTCAGATCAGGCGACACGTCTTTGAATGTGGACCCCCTTAAATGAATTAATTTTACAAACTGACAGTTTTACTTCAACGAGTATAGACGTATTATTTCAATGTTTCTCGGATCTTAAAGTGAAAAAGAATATAAAATCCATAACATTAAAAAAAAATGTGTGATTCGAAAAGCTTCAAATAGATTTTGTTATTCTTTCTTCTTTCTTTTGTAATAGATAATTGAATTTGCCTCTGCGACCACAATTGCTTAAAGATTAGGCGTTGGAAAGAGACATATTTATACTGGTTGATCATTTCAAGTAAATAAAAAAATAAGCTGTCTGTGACTCATACTGGTAACTTCCTATTGGTGCCCCTGGAAACTGGACATCCGATGTTATTTGTTATAAGGAAATTCCTAATTCAAAATCTTAAAAGACCTTATCTTCAATATGCGATCAAGTGAAAACCAAAATTTGTTGCGTTTTATATTTTTTTACTATTTTAGACAGATTTTTTTGCCTTAAGAAAAAAACAATCAATTGATTTTTTTTTTACAAACCCTATCAATTCCTAATTACAGCATTGTGAGTAAAATAAAATTATTCCGGAGTCAATAGCATTGTTAGTTTTCGAGATATTCGAGCCGAAAATTTTGTTTTGTTGTTTTGTTTTGTTTTGCAATTTAGTTGTTTAAAAAAACTGTCAATTGAATGTTTCTACAAACTTTATCAATTGTCAACGTTATTGTACGTAGAATAAAATAAGTGCGAAATTTATGTTTGTTCTTAAGATATTCGAGCCGTTAAATGATTTTCAAATATTTTTAGTATTTTCTTGTAGTTTTTTTGCTTTGAAAAAAATATCAGTTGATTTTTTTTAATCATGTCATTAATCAAATATTGCATTGTGAATAGAATAAAATTAGCCCGAAGTCAATATCATTGTTTGTTCTCAAAATATTAGAACGAAAAATTGTTTTTCAACAAATTTACCATGTATTTTTATTAAAAAAAAAAAACGTCAGTTGACACAAAAGTCGCAAGATTTTGTGAGGTTGATTCCTTGTGAAGTTGGTTGTGATTGAATAACATTTTCTGTGTTCTCAGACAATCCTGACAAGAAACTTAAAAAAAAAAAATCCTCACAGCAAAATGAATATTTTATTGTGATTGTTTAGTTCTAATTTTTTGTTGAACGCACCCATTGAACTTATCGACGACTAAGATGTTTGTGAGCCATATGTCATATGTTTAAAACTTGCTGTTCTATGGCCATCCTATTTCATTGAGTCAAAATTAATTTTCTTTAATTTCTTTCGATTTACAACCGAGAATAAGTAGATCTTTTTTATTGGTTTAACATGTATTTGGAGATAAAATGTTTTTTTAGAGAGAACAAAAGTGTCTTAGCATTGTATTTCAAATGTCACATTTCTGAGCTGTGAGTAACTCAAAAGGAGATTTGGCAAAATAGACACTTATAGACACTTGTTTTTACTTATTTTCTTAGAGCACGACAGTGTACTTAAATCTTAATTGGTCTCAATCCATTTCAGTAAATTATCTCGCTCTCATTTATATATTCATTGATTTAAAAATAAAAAAAAAAAAAACTTTTAACGGTTTTAAGTTCATAAAACTTGGCGTGTTGTTCCGATGACCTTATTTAAACTTATCAGTAATATTAATAATTAATATGTTAATTCACGCATGGTCTGGTATTGTTCATTTCAATCCATCTGGTATAATTTCTGTCGTAACACTAACAGGATTATTCGAAAATATTTTAGGTATTCTCCGACAATCCTCACAAAAGACTCACCACACCAAGGTGAATTTTTGATTTGATTGTTAAGTTCTGAATTTCTATTGAACGCACACATTTAATTTTTGTTTTCATGATTATGAAATGTCAATCTTGTGTGTTGTGAGCTACTCAAAAGGAGATCATAATTTCTATAATTCTTGTGAGGCTCAAAAGTTGTGACGGTGTTACCAGAATACGAAAACATTACCTCAACTTGTGAAGTTGTTGTAACTTGTGAGGTATCAGTGAGATTTACCAGAATAGGGCTTTAAACTCTTCCTAAACTCAGGAGCATTTATTTACATTTTTTTTATTTTGGTTACATTTTCAATATTAAAATAAAATCAAATAGGTTGCAAATTTTTTTTTTAAATAAATTTTATTTAAAATAGCTTAAAAATAATGTATTTTGGTGTACTTAAGGCATTTAATAAAATTAATCTTTGAAAAGATTAACCTCTCAATAACTTAAGCTTAAGCTTCTTCAACAACAACAATTTTAGTGATTCGCTTGGTTCCTGTGGATTGACTATATCACTGTCGGGTAAATCACCAAAAATTCCCTCTTCCGATGGAGCAGCTGAAGCAATTGCTAGTATGATAGCAAAACAAACGAAAAGTGTCTAAAAAAAACACAAAATTAAAATAAATAAATATTAAATAATATTATTTAAAATAAATTTATTTAAGAAAACAAAATCTGAAGTTTTAAAAACTTACAATCAAAAAGGACTTCATTTTGAAAAAGAAAATTAAATTGGACTCTGTATGAGGTAGATTGGTAAGAATCAAATAAGTATCTGTTGAGTTTGTTATCGATTCAGTTAATATTTATACCAATCTCATCTAATCATTCTTCAAGTTCACCATATGGAATTATTGATGATCTTTTCGCATTCTTTTGCTTACTTTTTTTTTGTTTTTGTTAAATTTTTTTAATAAATGAATAAAACTATACGCATATTATAGAATGGCTTTGAACATAGATATTATGGTAATTTTTTTTCGGTAAGGTGAAATAATTATACTAATACTAAATGGACGAATTATTCATGAACTTGTGTTTACATGACGTAGTTTCAAGCTTCCATAATTTTCAATGTAAAATTTAAATTTTAAGTGTTTCAGTTAGTAAGATATGTTTTATAGTGACATGGTTTTTATGGCATTAATTTCTTGCACTACATTGGAATGTAATTCTGATTCACTTTCTTCTGAAGTCAAAAAGTAACTTTTAACTAACTTTGTTATATTCTTGTAATTTGAGACTTAAATATTATGTCATGTTAGTGTACATGGCGTCTTAAATGAGATAGCCGTCAATCGGTTTGAAAATATTTCCTCAATTTTTTCAGAATATTATTTCACACATTTTTTTATTTAAAATTATTATAATTAAAAGTACAGGGTAATTCTAAAAAGATGTCACAAATAGCAAGAAGAAAAAAAAAAAACAATTCTTCCAGATCTAACGGTTAGAGATTTGATTAGAAATTAAATTAAATGAAGAGCTTAAGAGCCTTCTTTCAGAACTTTAAAGCTCAACCTCATTGTTTTAATAAGAAAACAAAAACTTTAGAATTTGAAAATTAATACAATAGAAAAATAACCGAACACGTCAGTTGAGGAATACCTCAAGGTGGTGTTCTTTCTCCTCTTCTATTACTTTTAGTCAATTTAGTTCTAGGTACGTAAATTAATATATATATATATAGATATGCATGTGGTGTAAAGGTGGTTGCATATACGTGGATGATTTTGATGAGTTGTGAACTAGGTCTTAAAGTTAAACTGAGCTAAAGCTTTTTGCTCAGAAGTTTAATTTACTGAATCATGTTTAAAAAAAATTAGACCACCTTTAATAAATTTCGAAAAAATTACCTGATATGAAGACTAACTGCCTGAATACAATAGAATGCTGCAACTGAAACTTGAACTGTAGATGCAACAGCTGTGAAAAAGTGTCTTACGTACTACTTTTGATGTGCCCACAATGTAGCTGTACAGCTTTTTGTATATTTTAGAGAACAAAAAAACAATAACGGGCAATATTTTTCACTTTTTTTCTTTCCGATAATTTTCTTTTAATTAATAATATTTTTTGCGAAACAAATAATCACAAAAAGCTTCAATATTTTTGTCCGGCTCTTTTTTTTTTTCTTCATACAAATTGAAACGTCAAAAGTGCTGTACGTGTAAAATTAAAAGTTGGTGAACGAGCTGCACTTTCAGTTGCAGCAACGTATCCATTGTGTTCAGGCAGTAAGCAAGACATAACCTAAATAAGGGCTCATGCGTTAGTAAAGCTATAGGTATTCCTATCGAAGTTAATAGCACGAAAAGAAAACAGTCATTCATATACTCTACATTGGCGAGTTTAACAAACTTTAAAAACTACTTGATCACTTTTTTCAAATCGAAAAAATAGCTACTAAGAGAACTTCGGTAGTTTCAGCACTGTGCCCTCCGTTAAATTCTTAAACCCGCAAGCATGTGAACTACCAGTTTTCGAAGAGAGTTCAAAGTACAATTTAATTAATTTCGGTTCAATAATATAAGTTTGGTGCAATGCAGTGATCAGAAATTCTGATATTGACAGTTTAAGTGCAGAACCCTGTAAGTCGTTTTAGCATGTTTTTCAGAAATCAGCGATCTATAAAATACGAGGTTTTGAATCCTGCATTTTTCTGTAATATTATTATTATGCAGAAATTTGCAAAAAGGTGGCTCTTATTCTGCTAATTTCTGCATTTAAACCATCAATAAAGCAAAAAAAATTTTAAGACTCTAAACTCAGGTCATATCAGGATAAGTTTAGTCTTTTACAAACATGAACTAAAAATGCATAATAATAATTAATTTAATTTTTTACGAGTCCATTGGGACTCCGCTCCAATTTGGTGTTGTGCGCTATGTTTCAGAAAAAAATAAAACTTATGATTCATGTGAACTTCTCTCTTCATAAAAAATATGTTTACTATGCAAGTTTTTTTATATTTTTAAGTGTTCAGCGTCATCTAAAGGAACATTTAGAAAACATAATCGGGTGTTTAGTTTTTTTTTTTTTTTTTTTTAAATGATGTTCGTATTTTATTGTTCAGCACCATCTCATCCATCGAAAACATGCACTTCATATTTCATTATATTTTAAAAATTTATTGTCAGATTTTCAGCTTAATTAGTTAATTTTTCATTTTTGTTGGTTTTGATGACCATCTGTTGAAAGAATTTAATGTTTCATGAAAAGAAAAACTAGATCAGAACAAAGCAGAATAGCACAAGTTTTTAAAAACTGTCGGAGCAGAAAAGTACAGCTTTGAGTTGGCAGTTGCTTATCAGTTTGAAATTTTAATTTGGAAAACTTTTAAACTATTATTTGTTTGCAATAATTTTCTTTCTTGATATTCTTTTATGATTAACAATTAATTGTCAATCCAAAAATCTAATAAATGTATTTCTTTTATATGTTTTGGCAAACACAATAATCAGCTAACATTTTTAATTCACTTGCTCAACATCCACCTCTGCCAATGTAGAATTAACATTTTTATGTAAAAAATTGCTATGTAAAAAATAAAATATAAAAGAATCAAGGTAAAATAAATTCTTCGCATATTTAAAGTCCAATAATCCCCAAAACATGATTCCTAGTTTATCATTATCATAAATCAGCGCTAAATTAGAATTACTTTTGATCAGAATTTTCCCAAAAAAACCATCTACTTATCTCATTTGTAATTTTCTACTTAAAATGTAGATATTTTGAATACATTTTTTATATTTTATTAATTTTATTAAAATAATAGAATAAAAATTTTAGTTGCAACTTTCTATAAAAAAAAAACTTAAAATTTTCTTCTATTTTATCTCATCAACAAAAATAAAAAAATCTATCAAATTTTCTTAAATAAAATTTATTTTAACATTATTAACTTATAATTAGTGTATTTGGGTATACTTAAGACATAAAAACAATTATTAAAATCCTTGAACAGCTTAACCCTTCAATAGTTTAAGCTTGAGTTTCTTCAACAGCAACAATTTGAGTGATTCACTTGGTTCCTGTGGATTGACTATATCACTGTCAGGTAAATCACCAAAAATTCCTTCTTCCGATGGAGCAGCTGATACCATTGTGACCACAACGATGAAACAAACCAAAAGTACCTGAAATATCAATGAAAATAAGTACATTATTATTATTTTAAATAAATTTAGTTGCCAAAAAATTTAATTCATTTCTTGAAACTTACAATTAAAAAGGACTTCATTTTGTAAGAAAGATTGAGTGCTGTTTGATTGAAGCGAATTGGTAAGAATCAAATAAGTATCTGTTGACTTTAACATCGATTGAGTGAATATTTATATAAATCTCATCCTATCGATTCTTCAAGTTCACCAAACCATTCACAGATGTTTATTTTGAATCTATTTTGTTTACGTTTTTTGTTAATTTCTTGTCTGTATGAATAAAAGTATACGAATACTGTGGAGTCATCGAAATGTGGATTGTGGATTTTATGGTAATATTTTTTGATATTTGGTAAAATGATGTCAATTGAATATTTGTATTCATGAAAATATTTTGAACTGTGCGAACTGTGAAGAGCTCACTGCATTCATTTTGATTGCAAATTATTTTTTTTTTGTGAGGAATTTAATAATAATAATGCAACATAAATAAATTCTTATTTTAACAATGAACCAAATAAGCTATCTTAAAGTGATAATATTATACAAAGTATTGATTTTTAAACCTTACCGTCTTGAATAAAATTATTTCTTAACTTTCGAGGTGTAGCTCTTAGGAAGCATTTATATTTACGATAAACCTTAAGAGTTAGGACTACGAAAGATCCGGGTGATCCTTACAGGGAAATCATAGCTGTGAACTTAATGGTTAGGAATATACTTTAAAGTGTCTCCCATTTGGCATTTATTCAAAGGAATTGATTAAAACAACCTTCATTTGCACTTAAACTTGCACTTGCACTTATAGGTATTGTGCCTGTTATTTAGATGTGTGGTATTTTATTGAAACTTACGAATTTATCATCTCTGGTCTTAAAAAGTGTTGATTTAAAGTCGCATTCATACGATGTCGATCAACAATAGGATTGTTTTATTGGTAAACACTGACGTTTCGCGGGAGTTCATTTCGCCGTTTTTCGTTTCGCATTTTTAACATTTTTTTTTTGCATTCTACGTTTCGCAAATTACGTTTCGTTTTTTTTTTTTTAATTATATGACCAAATTATCCTTTCACATTATTCATTTTGTAGTTTTCATTTAGTTTTTTGTTTGATTGGATTTTTGAAGTTCGCCAATTTTTTATTTGGCATTTTGTTGTTTTGCTTTTTTTATTTGGCTAATTGTTTGGCTTCTATTAAATGAAATTTTAAGAGTTTGCCAAATGAAAAAAGTTATTTCGTGAAAAAAAACACTTGGCCAAATATCAAACAATGTAACAATAGCCAAATGAATTTTGCGAAAAAATTGAAAATATTTTCGAAAAAAAGAGGAATATGAAAACACCGAATGTTGATTGTTTAATTGTTTTTGATTGTTTCATAAATATCTAATGAAGAAAAAGATAAAACGTAAATTGTCAATTAAGGAATGCGAATTAAATGAAATATTTAACAACAAAAGCGAAACAAAGAAATGCCAAATGAATTATTGTGGCTTTAAATCTAATTAATTTAAAGCTATTAATCTAATTTTAAAAGAAAAAGATTATAATATATGGGAGCTGATTTTCGAAAAACGTAGTATTTTGAATCACCCTAATATATATGAAGTTGAAAGTTTCATATTTGGTATTTATTTTAATTAAATTATTAAAATAAACTTCACTTGCACGAAATCCCAGGCACAATTGGTTGAAAGAAACCACAACGAGAATAAGCGACACACGCCATCACAGAAAAATAAAATGGAATATTCATACCAACTTTCAATAACAAGTATGTAATTCACGCCGTAGGAAGGGAGGGGACCCATAACTTATTGCAAAGCGTTAAATTGAGACGCACGTTTTTTATAAAAAGAGTTACTCTTAAAGGGGTTAACCGGCAAACAAAATATTTCTGTTTTTAAGGCACAAAGCTATTGACTTTGATATTGTTAACCAAGGAAAAATTTGCTGCGCTTAAGGCTCAAGATTGTAACTTTTTTGCATAAAGTCCAAGATGTATAATGTATATGATTTATAGATGCCACATAGATATTAGTTCAGGTAGAGACTCTGCTCTCATTTTAAGCGGTTGAGATGACATTTTAACACGTTTTTTTCTGGTAAAATTGTTAGCTTATATTCTTTGTACCTTGCCTTACAACATTCTCTTACTACAATAATAATATAATTGTATAATAATAGAATGGAAAAAACTAAATTATGAAGGTTGAGTGCAGTTATGGTATTTTCTAAAATCGATTTAAAACTAATAATAGAAAAATCTGTTTTTACTCAAACCTTTATTTCTGACCAAAACAACACACCAACATAATATTTTTTTATTGTACATTATTTATTTGGCATCCCCTCAAAATTTAATTAATTTACTAGAAAAAAATGTAATCCTTACAATCCGCCGATCATTAAAATTAAATTTATTTGGTTGTCTTTTTGTATATAAATTTATCAAACAAATATTTATAACTTAATCAAGTAATGTTGCTTCCAAAAAATGTTTGGTTTTAAAACCATAGAAAACAAAGAAAAAATCGAACTGTTTTCTAAGATTAAATAGATTATAAAAATATATAGTTTTGATGTTTATTCAAAACAAAAGAGCTGAGCTGCAAGAATTTTTTTTTATAACGTTTTTCTCTCAGGAGGTAAAAATTTAATAATAATACATTCTGAATAGAAAAATCCTTTCAAAAAGAACTTAAATATATAAAATAATTGATCCTATAGCCCCATATATTTAAAAATAAAACCTGAATTGCATGCAACAGCTAAATAGTATAAAGTGTAGAGATTGGTATGCATATGCGTACTACTCTTTTTTTCATTTTAAATGAATGGAGCTATAGGATAAATTATTTAATACTTTTAAGTTCATTTTAAAAATGTGCTAGATAAATTAAAAATTAATTTTATTGAAAATATAAATCGGATAGCTCGGTTTTAGTTCAGAAACATATACCGTTTTCAGAACTTCACGAAAGTTTTCTTAGGAAGAACATGAAAATATTCTTCACATTTAAAGGGAAATAGAACCCACAATCTTTCTTATTCTAATTCCCATTTGTATGTGTACTAGATTTATTTTTTTTTTACCGCTAAAACTAATTAAAAACTAAATTCTTTGGTAGAATTAATTTGGCCTAAAGAAATCAGTCATAATTTTCTAAAAGAAAGAATGAGATAGGTAATTTTATGCTGACCCTTTTAAATTTATTAACAGGCAATAGTTTCAAAAAACGTAATCGCAGGTCAATTTGGTACTCAGTTTATATAAAAATCAACTTATTTAGTGAAATAATTGAAGAAAACCACATGAAAGTTCTGAATAAGTTTACGTTATTTTAAATCATGTATTCCATGGCCAATTGTAGTTTAAAGATCATAAGGGTAATGTGAAAACCAAATCAGCTCTTCATTCATATCTTCAAGCTTCATACTTTCTTCATTTATTTTGCCATTAAAAATAACTAAATTAAAAAAAGAAATATTTTTTTTTTAATTTTTAAATAATCTTTATTTTATATTTTAACAATAACTTAGAAATAGTTAATTTAAGTCTACTTAAAAAATAAAAACAACTATTAAAATCCTTGAACAGCTTAACCCTTCAATAGTTTAAGCTTGAGTTTCTTCAACAGCAACAATTTGAGTGATTCACTTGGTTCCTGTGGATTGACTATATCACTGTCAGGTAAATCACCAAAAATTCCTTCTTCCGATGGAGCAGCTGATACCATTGCGATCACAACGATAAAACAAACCAAAAGTATCTGAAATACAAATTAAAATAAGTAAATTACATTGTTTTATATAAATTTAGTTGCAAAAAAAAAAAAATTAATTAATTTCTAAAAACATACAATTAAGAAGGACTTCATTTTGTAAGAAAGATTGAGCGCTTTGTTTGAGGTGAATGGGTAAGAATCAAATAAGTATCTGTTAAGTTTGATATTGAATCAGTTAATATTTATACTAATCTAACGTTATCAATTTTCAAGTTCATCAAACGAATCATTGATTTTTTTGCATTCTTTTGTTTACCTTTATTTTTGTTTAGGTTTATGCAAAAAAAAAAAAAAACAATGCGTTGTGGATATAGTTTCAAACAAAGATATTATGTTAATTTGTATGGTTAGCGGTAGTATAGCAAAGTCATAGTGAACAGATTATTCATAAATTAAATTAAAGTGTTAATTTATAGGTACGAGTTGCAATAATTAAAAAAAAGTATGTATAGTATATGTCTCTTTTATAAGAGTTCATCTAACACAAAATTATATTACTTAATGGAAGAAGAATAACTAATTTTAATTTATTTAAAGAAATAAGAAGATTTATGCTTAATTTATTATTTATTAATTATGTATTCTTATAATTGTTTTAAAGTTAATTTGTATATATTTTATATTTCAAACCCATAATTTAAGAATGCAAAATTTATTAATTTATTATTTATATATAGATAAATTTTGCATTCTTGGAGGCTACTATTTGTGTGTCAATCTTATGAATATATTAGCGGGGTGTTATTATCTACGTATCTAGTTCATTTTTTTTTTCATTTGTTTTCATAGATCCAGATACTATTTTAAATCCGAAATTAGTTTTAAATCTTGTTAATAGTTGGCTGTTTAATTTAGGAAAGAAAAAATACATATAGATATACATACATATATAAAAATTCAACAAACATTAGGAACAAATATATGTATATTTGAGCCCATGATAATATTCTTTATGTACAGTGCTTTATTTCTAACTTAATGTTAAATTTTCTCATGAACTTCTGATTTGAATTGGGGAAATAGGTTTTTACTACGAATTACATTAAATGTTATTTTAAAATTTTCTTCCCTTTCTCCTTGGTTTAAAAAAGTATATTCAAAATGTCAGTACCGTGACATGTCCTGTCCTTGTTTTTTTTTTAATTAAATCTACTATTTTCCATTAAAATACATCATTGTATAAAAATGTTGTCGTCAGGGAAGTTTGATTGCAAGATTTTGATTTGCTCTTGTATTAAATAATCATAATTGAAAATTTTCCCAAAATTTCATTTTATTTATTGAAAAATTCAAAATATTGCATGCTGAACCGCCATCTTTTTTTTTTTGGTTTACTTACGCTTGTTTGGTGGCATTTGAAAGAGACACTATTTTTTATTGTTTACAAAATTCATTTTATTTTACTACGTAATTGTTCTGTAAGAGTGAATTGTTTTTATTCCAAAAAAGTGTGTCACAAAATTACATATCAGTACCTTGGTACTTGAATAAAGACTTAACCGCCACAAAGTAAAAGTGTTTAAAAGAGTAAACTGCGAACCGCACTGTTTCGTGGTACAAAAACTTCTGTCTTTATTTTCCATAAACTACACTAAGATTCTAATTATAATTTCTTATACCTAACTTACAACTACATTTACATTTCTTAACCTATCTTATCTCTAGTTTTCTATAAAACTAAACTAACATTAGAGTTGTAAAGTGGATAACGACGATGCAACGCATCCCTTGTTCATAAAACATAATGTTCACAGACGTATGTCATAAAATAACACCATAAACTGTTTCCATGAAAAAGGTCATCGCGGCACAGCGTCGCCGTCCACTTTTATCTTATGAACTAAATAAATATAAATACCTAAACAAATAAATATTGCTAGATAACCTAACAGTACTGTTATACTAGCCTGTTATGATATTTATTGGGATGATTTTTAAAATATTGTATTTCTTTTAAAATCATATAAGTTAAATTTATCTCGAAAATTATTTTTCTCAGAAGGTATGAGTTAAAAGGTTTTATTAAAGTCTGAATATCAGTACCGTGGATGTCAATACCATGGTATACACATATATACTTTTATAATGAACTTAAATTCATTGATTTCACGCAATAGTACTAAAGATCTAAATAGTTTTTCTATTTAAAATAGTATCAATACTTTGGACAAAATGAATAAAAAACAAATCCGTACAATAAATGTTGAACAATAATCCAGCATAAGAATTATAAAGACTGCAACCTCGAAAAACAGATTTCAAAAATTAAAAAAAGACAAAATTTTTAAGAAAAAAATGTCGAAGGTTTGAATGAAACAAAAACAATTGGGTGGACTACCACCAATATTTTATAGGCTGGAGTTATGGCTATTTCATCAAAAAAAAATGTCCTTTAAAGTTTAGAACTTCAAAACATAAGAAGAATTCAGAAGCTCATCAACAAAAATTTTCAAAAAGAGTGAGATCGTATTAAATTACAAAAGCAAAAAAAAACAATGTCAGTACCATTTCTTCGAGATTTAGTACTTTTCAATATATTTTGTGTTCTTTAAAAATCGCAGTAAAATACCCTTACGGGTTTAATATAAAGTCTATGGAACGACAAGACAAAATTAAAAAATAATTTTCATTGAGTTTTAATTATAGCAATTTTTTTAATCAGAAATCCTTGAACTATTCCTAAGAGCTAAGTTAAACTGAGAAACATTGGAGTAATAGTTTTTATATTCACGACCCTTCTGGGTTTATCTTCTGGCATTATAATTTAAATATGTGGTCAATTGTTTCAGGCTTATCGGCGTAGACTAGCGACTTCAGAAAATAGTCAAGCGGCGTTAAATCGCACGATCTTGGAGGCCAATTCATGAGTCCGTAACGTGAAACTAATGCGGTTACCAAACGTTTCCTTCTATAAATCAATTGTGGCACGAGCTGTGTGACATGATGCGCCGCCGCGCCGTCTTGTTGAAACCATAGCTCCTGCACATCATGGTTGTTCAATTGATGAACGAAAAAGTCAGTAATCATGGCTCTATAGCGGTCACGATTGACTGTAATGTTCTGGCCAGCATCGTTTTTAAAGAAGTACGGACCAATTATTCCACCAACCCATAAAGCACAACAGAAAGTCAGTGTTGCCAACTTAAAGCTCTATACCTCTAAAAAAACACCCGTTATAATTTAAATTGTGATGTTAAAGTGAGCGTTTTTGGAAAAATTATTTATATTGCAAATAAAAACAAATTATTGCATCTTTCCCAAAGTTTCGTCGAACTTCGCGACTTCTTCTGGGCTAATCTTTAATGTACATTATTTTAAAAAATGATTGTTATTAAAATTTTAGTTTTTTTTTAAACCTATTATTTGAACTTACTTATAAGTATTTTTTTGTTTTTTTTTTTTTAATAGATGAATAATTGAAAGACATTTTAATAAATAAACATAGAACTAGACAGATTTCAAAAACGAATAAAATTTATCACAATATTGTCATCGGTTTTTAGGTTTTTATGGCTAGAGCGTAGCTTACGATGGTATTCTTCCTGTCTTCCTTGGTATTCATCGTTCTCTTTAGGTTCCATAAAGTCAATATTTAAACGCAAATTGTATGCCCTAAATCTTTTCTTAATTATACATATACTTAAGCTGAGAAATATCTATCTATTTAAACCAATTTTAATTTTTTTCGTTTCCGAATCTAGAAATTCGATCTATGCGTAATCATAGGATCGCTGCTTTGTTCCATTTCATTATCATTCGGACATTTTTGCATTTTTTTCTTTTCCTCCTTTTTCTGTATTTGCTTTTATTTCTATCCACTTAATTTTCCTCTGTGCCATTCAATTGTTCACTATTTTACTGTGTAATTATATTTAAACCTGTTACGTTTTTTGGCTGAACTTATGAGGTAAAATCATAGTGCTCTTGAATTTATATTGCAGCACTATTAATTAGAATCTAATAAATTATGTCCTGCATCATTCGATTTTTAAATTTAGTTTGTGGCGGTGTCATCTTGACGAATCTAAATTCTTTACATTGTACTCGCAAGAAATCATTTAAGTTCAATATGACTGTCATATGCCTATTAAAGTTATTCCTTATATTACACGAACTGAATTGCACGGCACTAGTAAGAGGAAGAATAGAAAAATAGAGAAGAATTTGTGACGTATAATTTTTTGTTTAAATTGAAAGAATTATTAAAATTCCAAAGGGTTTTCAATAAAAATTATAAATTATTTATAATTACTCCTTCTATCTATTCTTATAAAAACAATACAAAACAAATTTTTATATTTTTTTCTTAAATAACTTTTATTATGTAACAAAAACTTAAAAAATAGTGACTTCAGGTGTATACTTAAGACATAAAAACAATTATTAAAATCCTTGAACAGTTTAACCCTTCAATAGTTTAAGCTTGAGTTTCTTCAACAGCAACAATTTGAGTGATTCACTTGGTTCCTGTGGATTGACTATATCACTGTCGGGTAAATCACCAAAAATTCCTTCTTCCGATGGAGCAGCTGAAACCATAGCTAGTACGATGACGAAGCATACCAAAAGTGTCTGAAATAATTGTAAATAACAAAATATTATAATAACTCAATAAGAATTTGTTGGCATTTTTATTTCAAGGAAATATCTCGTATTTTTATTGAACTTACAATTAAAAAGAACTTCATTTTGGGAGAAGTAAAATTAAGTTTTGTTTGAAGCGAATTGGTTAAAATCAAGAAAGACTCTGTTGGTTTGGATAACTATTAAGTGAATATTTATACAAAATTGTATTCTAAATACGATTCAGCTTATCAATTTTCAAGTTCAAGTTCGCCAAATGAATCACTGATTATTACCTTTTATAATTTTTTTTCAAAATCTTTTGTTTATTTTTGTATGAATTAAAGTTAACAGTATGCAATGGCTTCGAATCGAAAATATGTAAATTTATTTTATTCATCTTCCACAATAATATAGGTAACCATTCACTTTTTTGACAAAATTATATTGAAGGAATTATTCATGAAAGATGAAAGTTTATTTTTATGCGACACGACACCTACTGTAATGATTTTGAATTTATTTATGTTTTTTTTTTTATGAACATTTTGAGAAATTCAGTCATTTCCTATTGACAAAAGCTTCCAAAAACACATTTAACATTGCATACTTTAGAAAGATATGTAAAAATTAAAAAAAGAATGTCCATTGCATACTTGCAGGATGTTTAAATCATACCTGGGGGCCGATTCTGGTTCTGTGAAAAATTGAATCGAATAAATGGTTTTCACAAACATTGCTTTCACTTTTTCGATTCATTTCGATTCATAAAAAAGCGATTCTGGTTCAGTGAATAAAATTCTCCGATGAACTATATTATCGATCCCGAACCACCTTATCATTTCCCCAAGGGATTCATATGCGCAGTCAATTCTCAATTTTCTTATTTTTTGAAGAGAAAAAAAAAACGCTTGAGATAGAAATACTTTTTTCTTTATGTATAGGATAGAGAAGGAGATGTGGTTGAATTGAGCACTGTTTGTTCATATTCACCCTTTCTTTTCAAAGATTCATATCCAAAACCAAATGACGACGTGAAAGCAAAATACATATTTATGTGAATATTTTTGACGTTTGGTTTCACCTTTTCACAGAACGAGAATCGCATTTAAGAGTGAAAGAATGAAAAGCTATTTGATTTACTTTTTCACAGAACCAGAATCGGCCCCCAGGGTGGAGCGCGCCAGAGACATTGGCGAGAAAATTTAAACAACCTAATGTTAAGATATTAACTTCTTAACAATTTTCTGAATTTAAAACTCTTGACTAAAATTTTCTTAGTTTTAAACATTTTGATCTAGAAATATAAACATTATCATACTTAAATTATTGTCTTAATAAACTCTCGCTGAACATGCCTTAAAAATCGACAGTTCATGCAAGCAACTAAGGAAAAATACTATTTTCACATTTTTAAGTGTCAAAGTGACATTTGGGAGTAAGTAAATATAATACTATGTCTATTTTTAACAAAAATGTGTAAAACCTATCATTGAACCTTGAAAGAAGGAAAATATACTCTCAGAGAGGAAAAACTTTGCAAAAAGTTAACAAACGGACTGAATCACTTTTTGTATTAAATTTCAATTTTTTGCACAAGATGGAACTTGTGACAATTTGTCAATATTCGTGCAATTTTGCAAGAAATTTCACGTTACATTTTGTGATTTTAAATTTTATAATTATGTTAAAAAAAATAAAATTTCGAATATCTTATTTTAACCTACCATCATATACTTAAAATTGTTTAAACATCATATTTGATCAAAGAAGAAAGATATGTACATTGATAGATATCATTACTATTCATCAAGTTTTCTTAGTACCTTAATCAAAAGGTATGGAAATTATTTTATTTTGTTATTTTTAATCGAATAAAAGATACCAACTAAATTGCCTTCACCGACTTCAAAGCAATCCGTCCCTGTCAATCAGCTGTTTATTCGGAAGTATGTAGATGTTCCAATCTCAGCGGAAGTTAAACCATCAAAAATCAACTGGTTAACAAGAAATTAATTTATTCGTGTATATCTTAATAAATTTGTGTTGCTAGGCTACATCTCAATGTGGTTGATGTGATTGTGCATATTTTTGTTTTTGATAATATTATTGATATTGTTGGTATAACAACAAAAACTTATACTTTATAAATGTATATTTATCTGGCAAAATAACGATGATGGAATTTTACAACAAAAACAGTTATCTATCCCCAGCTAAGAATACAAAAAAAATATAACAAGAACTATAAGTAATATTTATTTTGGTTAAATTTTATTAATTCTCAAAACAAGTTATGATATATTTTTTTTTAAATATATAATTTGATTTTGAGATTCTTGAATAAATTAGATATAGACAAATTTGAATAGTTATGTGGTTTAGATTAAAGATTATTTTTTTTTTTGTCAGAAAGTGGTTTTGTGTGATAAAATTAGGTCAAAATTTGAATTTAAATTTCGGCTTTAGGAAATACTTGTTATACTGACTGCTTCATCACATTAGTTAAAAATGAGTGAAGAAGAAAATCAATATTATGAACAAGTATGTATGTGAATTGTGGGTAGGTATACATACATTATATTAATTTCAATGTATGGGATAAAAATTGAAAAATAAGACGAGAACATACATAGTTAAAATAAATTTTAACGCTGTATTAAATTTGATCGAAATCAGTCGAGCTATAAATGAGAAGGCTAAAAATCAGGAAAATAATGTGCACGACTGGGTTGTTGCACTTTTGCTTTATGTACGATCAAATTGTTACTGTAAATGTAAACGCTGAGTTTAAAGCTATTCATTAACTAAAACAAAATTATTTCTTATTTTATTTTTTTTTTTTAATTTAATAAATAAATTTAAAATTGTTGAATTGTATTGGAAACTTTATTTAAGATCTTTAGAAATTTTTTTGAAACCAATGTAACTAACTTTATAATATATGGTGTAGTAGCCGGTCCGCCGAGACGTCCGTCTCACTTGATGCCTTTTCTACGACTGACTTAAAGATATTCAAATTCTTTAAAGGTCTATAATTCTATGCCAAATCTTTATGAACATGCCACTACAGGTCACTATATCTTTATGAACATATCACTACATGAGGAAAAAATTATGTTGTATGCATAAAGTGTTTTAGATATTTTGAAGATAAAAAATTAATACCTTAATTTCAGGTATTTATTTATTTCCAGGCAAAGAATTTAATTTTTAAAAAATCAATCCATTTTTGAAACATCTGATTTTTTTTTTAATTAAAAACATGATTTTTGGAAAATTTTAAATTGCAATATTAGAAATCCTTTTTAGGAAGCATTTGCATAAGAAATGTATTATAAATCGATAAAGGCGGTAATGAGCAAGTCAAAAATTAAAAAGAAAATGTTCTATCGTATAGCTTATCCTTAATAATGACTTAGGATAAAAGTAATTGCTACTAGAACTAGAAGGTATATCATACTTATATATTTCTGCAAACAGAAATATTTTTCAGGAAATCGTACCAAAAACAAATATTTCTTTGGCGGACACCGTTATTTTTGGAATTTTAGGAATTTTAAAAAAGTTCCAGGGTATATAAAAAAAAACACGAATTTAAAGAGATTAGACGCATCCGTTTAGACTGTAGGTTAACAGACGATATTCAAATAATAATATAATAATAATAAAATTAAAAAAAAAAAATTATAAAAACATAATAGAATAGCTGGTCTGCCCCAGGGCTCCCCTTTGTCTCCAACTTTATTTCTCATTCATAAATATTCATTTGTTTTACCAACAAGTAGCCGCATCCACTCAAAAAACAATCGTAAAAGTCGTAGAAAATGAGACTTTCCTTGAGGTTTAAAAATGTAGTATATTTTATATTTACTATTATTTTAGGTCTTCAATGAAATGATAGGATAGGAAATGCTGGGGCTAACAAAAAATCGAGTTGGCAGTAAAGCACCACATCTACTTTATCATAGCCATCCAGCCTTGTCCACTTTAATCCCAATTAAGTTGATATACTTATTTCAATTTAATGACGTTGAATTTAAGTGGGTTTTACTGTCACCGACTGACTTAATCTCTCATTTGTCTTAAGACCGGCTAGTAATTAATTTAAAATATGAGAACAAAATATCACCTCATAAATAATTCTAACTTCCGTTCGATAAAATATAGGTCAGGATTTGAGGTGTCCCCACAGCTCAGTCTTCATAAAACAAATTCATACATATGTAAATTATGCTGATGACGATTGTTTAAGCATTTTGATGGTAAAGTTAAAACAAAATTATGAATTCGTTATAATAACATTGATTAAAACAATTAGCATACATTTCGTTTTTTTTTTTTTTCTTTTTTGCAGGCTACCGTCCAGCTGCATATAATGTAGGTTTACCTTTACAAATTATACATAAGTGTTGACATTATTTCATTGATAATTCAAATAAAATTTGAAGAAAAATAAATGCAAACACAAGAGTGTTGAGAAAAAAGCCATTCCTCAATGATTTGCTTAATTTGAGGGTTAATGAACATATTAAGCTAAGTTTTGGTATAAATAGTTACCAAACCAACATTTTATTCAACAGACACTCATTTGCTTTTGATCAATTCACTTCAAACAAAATTTTGATTTTCCATTCAACATGAAGTTCTTCTTGGTTGTAAGTTTTATTTATTTTTTTTTGTTTAAAAAATTACCCAGATTATAATTTTTGTTTTTTACATTGATTTTTTTTTAGACACTTTTGGTTTGCTTCGTTGTTATGCTAGCAGTTGTTTCAGCTGCTCCATCTGAAGAAGGAATATTTGGTGATATTGCTGATACTGATATTACCAACCCACAGGAACCAAGCTCATCATTGAAATTGTTGTTGCTGAAGAAATTGAAGCTTAAGCTGTTGAAGGGTTAGATTTATTACAAGACTTGATTTGATTTTACCAAAATGCATTAGTTTTAAGTTATTGTTGTTGTTATATAATAAAAAATGTTTAAAAAAATTTACCTATATTTTTTTTATTATTATTGATTTAAATCAAATTTGGTTCATTTTGTTTGTTGTGAATTTATTGTTTAATACAATTTTAGATTTGGTTTGGTCCTTTGGTCAGGTCCTTTTTAAAATTCAATAGTCTTCATTGTTTGAGCAGTTTTTCTGTAAGTCAAAGAATAAAAAGAATATAGTTATGTCCTAAAAGACTGGATACTTCCGATGTGTTTAGAGTCGATAACGTTATATTAAGGAATCACTTTGTGGGGTCAGCAATAGTTACAGAAAATGAATGCATTTCTGGGCTATTCTCTCTTAACTTTGAGTCCTTCAGAAATACTCATTTTAGTAGATTTATAACTTCTGAGCTATTCTTGTTTCTGGATGTAATATACTTAAACTTACCACAGATAAATTTATAGAAATTATATTTGGCTATGTACATACATACCTATGCATTATCTACTTGGTCTACAGAAATCCATACAATTGTCGTTGAATATTTTGGAAAAACTAAAATAATGGTACCTATGTACCTCGTCTTTCAAAGAAAATGCAAAAACACCGGAATGATATTGAAGTGGAACAAAGCAGTGACCGCTTGATTGCGCATAAAATATATATATAATAATATAACTATATAATTATACAATATAATTTATAAAAGTTTTAATTTTAAAATTTGTTTAAGTACATATTTCTCAGCTTGTAGATATAATTAAGAAAAGATTTAGGGCTTAAAATTTCCGTTTAAATATTGACTTTATTAAACAATCTCTATTTTTGTAAAGTATCAACCAAAAGGTTTTGACGTATAAGCGAAAATGTACATATGTCAACCTCAAAAAAAAAAGTTGAAAAAAAATAAAAAAAAAATAATATTTTGATTAAAAAAACAAATTAGAAAAACAAAAAATAGTTTTAAATAATCTTATAAATATAAAGAATATTATAAAATTAGTTTCAAGTTAGTCAATCTAATACTTTCTGAGTTTACGCCGGACATACAATATTGCTTCGTCTATATATTAAGTAATGATTATTGAAATATTAAAAGTAATTTTATTTGACTGGCGAAAATGATTTGTTTTACTAAATTCAAGACATATATGTACACCTTTTTTATGCATTCAACTGATTTCGCTTTCTAAAAATGTATGTTTTCCAATTTCTTATAATGGTTTTAACGCTAACTTATAGTTATATAGTTAGCCTCTTAAGCTTTGTTTTTATGCTCGCAGTTATATGAATAATATTTTTACAACAAACGATAAAGTGTAGGTTCAAAATATTGTAATTAGAAAACGTCTCCTATTCGGTGATTGTTCTTGCAGATTGAGATTTCTTTCTATACGAATATATAAATTTTATTAAGATCTGCACGTTTCAAAATCAAATATTTTTCTTATTGAAAGCTGCGGTTTTTTAGTTTTGCTGTTTGTTTTTATTTAACTGCTTTAAGAATTTTTTAAAATTTATTTCTCTAAACTTAACAACATATTGGCTTCGTGAAATTAGACCCCAGAAAATAAGACCCCAGAAGTTGAAATTAAATAAGGCCCCTACGAAATGAAAAAAAAGGTAAAAAAAATAAATAAAATTATACCCAGATTTTTAAGGTTTGAATAAACAACCAGCAGTTGGGTGAGCTACCACCAAGTTTAAATAGGCTGGAGTTATAGCTATTGCAATTTTTTTTTTGCATTTTCGAAAATAAGGCCCCATAAGGGCACCAAACCTATGCATGCAAAACAATAACAATGAAAATTCTCAAATATTGGGTTGTTATTAACTTCCCATTGGAAGTTTTTGTTATTGGCCCGATTTTACGAATGGAAAATTTTGACTCATATCCACGTTTCGAAGGCCCACAAATCCGAATTCATCGTTTTTAGAGAGATGTCTATATGTGTGTGTGTACGTACGTTCGTCGTATCTTCTCCTCTGTTCGTGCACCGTATCTCGAAAACAGATAACTTCAAATAAATTTTATTCTACAGATAATAACATCATAAAGTGTAGAAAGGGTTTTCAAAAATATTCAATCAGCGGCTTTCTAACTGAAGCGATTTAAAAAAAAAACAGTTGTAAAATGACATTCGTCTCGAATATCTCGAGAACAAGGAATGCCATTTAATTAAGCCTAATTTTATTCTAACATAATTATATAATGAAGAATTTAAAAATAAATCAACATATAGTTTTTTTTAATAAATTGTTGAAAATGTTTTTCGGATCGAATATCTTAAAAACAAACACTGACTTCGAAGCCGGGCTAATTTTATTCTACACACAATGACGTAGTCAAAAACTGACAAAATACGTAGAAACATTTACATAATTAACACTTTTTTTTAAGCAACAAAATTGCAAAACAAATCTACTAAAAATTGTTCAAAAATATTTTTTGCCTCGAATATATCGAAAACTAACAATAATTCTATTGACTCTGGAATAATTTTATTTTACTCAAAATGTTGTAACTAGAAATTGATAGGGTTTGTGAAAAAAAATCAATTGATAGTTTTTTCCTTAAATAAAAAAAAATCTACCTAAATTAGTTCTACAATATTTAAAAAATATAAAAAGTGGCGACGCCCAAGGAAATAACGCCCAAACCGATTTGAGTTTATGCAAAGTTTCTTTAAATTCAGATTATTTAAATTCAAGAGACTTTGCATACACTAATCCGCACACCTACCCCAAATCCTATAATTGGGCAAACCAGGGGTTGCAGGAGGGCAGCATGCCCTCCATACATACCTCACTGTTTATGCGCCGCGATTTTGTTTTATCACACGATTTTCTTTCATATATTTGTTTTTCAATTACTAAATAGATATGTTTTGAATTTTGTCTTTTTTCATTTACTTTTTTTTTTTTAATTGATGTTCAAATCTTGGCGCTCTTAAACTTAATGAACTCTCTTCGATTTTGTCTACTCAGCATAATTAATCACAAATTTTACCGCAATTTGAACTGTTAAAATTTTGTTAACGATGTTTGTCAACAAGTTTCATTGAAATTTACTTTGGAAATATTACCTAAAATTTAGGAAATTACGCCCAAATTTTACAAAAACAATTAACATTGAAAATTTTTGAGGGATATTTCTAACTTAAGATTTGGAAAAATATAAATTTGGGCGATATTTACAATTTTTTTTTTTTTTTTGGCGATAAAAAAAAAATTTGAGCGATATTTCCAAATTGATTTGGGCGTTATTTCCTTGGGCGTTATTGTCTAACGCCGCCGCCATAAAAAGCCCCAACTTTTGTTTTCACTTGATCGCATATGAAACACCTAATGAGGTCTTTTAAGATTTTCAATTAGGAATTTCCTTATAAGAAATAACATAAGGTATCCAGTTTTCAAGGGCACCAATGGGAAGTTACCAGTGCGGGTCACACCCAGCCTTTTTTTTTTTTATTACGACAAAAAAAGATTGGATCATACATTCTATTTAATTACAGGTTTCGTTTGTTTTCTAAGGCAATTGCAAACGAGAAGCCAAAATACTTTTGTTGCCTTAATTGTTTTGTCTGGCAAGAGAGATTGAAACTTACATAAATTTGGGAAAAAATGCAATTTTATTTTCGATACGATTTGATCAAAATTTAAAATATAACAGTACTGGCACAATAAAGTACAATGTGTGTTCATGTGCAGCACAATATAATCTTTATGTCTGTACAACGTTGTATTGAGATATTCGCTTATACATATAGAATTTACCGGTATAATACATGGAGTACAACTCTGAAATAGAATATGAATATTTTGCTCTGTTTAAAAGGTCAAACATATAGGATTTGGTTTTACGGCACAAACTGCAAACAATAAAATTTTTGAAATTTGTATACAAAATTTTCCGCTCTCATTTTTAAAGCCTTGTATTTTTTAACTTCGGTCATTTTATTCAAGGCCTCTATTCGCATAAAAAAAAGTGACCTAATTAATTTAATTTCATTTGAATAAATTGGTAAACAATAATCGATGAAAATAATAATTAATTATTATTATCAAATAAAAATGCAAATATACTTTTGAATTAATATTAGTATATTCTTAAATATATTTTTATATATAAATTAAATTAAATTTGGTAAAATAGTAGACTTTGATGAAAATAGAATTTTTTTTATCAACCCAAGAGCTTAAGCTTAAGTTTCTTCAACAGCAATAATTTTAGGAATGAATTTGGTTCTTGTGGATTGGTTACATCACTTCCAGGTAATTCACCTAAAATTCCTTCTTCAGATGGAGCAGCTGACACTATTGCTAGTACAACGACTAAGCACATCAAAAGTTTCTGCAATTAATAGAAATCAAAAGTTAATAAATTATTTTAAATTTTTTACGAAAAATGCTTTAAGGCCTTTTAAATCATTAAAAAAAAAAAATTACCATTAAAATGAATTTCATTTTGTCAAAGATAATTGAGTCTGTATTTTTGTTTTGTATGTAGTTTTAAACCGATCTGACGTAAGTCCAATGTTTAAATGTGATTTAATAATTATTCTGATGACTATTTATATTAAAAACAAAAATTGTATTGACACTGAATAACCCTCAATAGGAATATGTACATATATTTAGAGATCAAGAATAAACAACATTTTTTCTATGATGAACTCTTTCGTTTGTATTAATATACTTCCGACTTTATACCTACATACATATTATTTGTTTTTTTAATTATATTGTGTGGGTTTGAGTTCGTTAAGCTCTCGCTAGATTTGATTTAAACTTTTAACCAAAATTCATAGTATGTTAATTAATTTAAAATCCATTCGAAATATGCAATATCATTTTTATTTAGTTACACGTTTTTTTTATATTTTTATTTTGAATATACGAGTATTGTTGCGTTTTACATTGTAAATCAAGGTTTTAAACAAATACATAAATAAATAATAAAGTAAACAAAAACAAGTATAAAAACTGAAGAATGTTTTGGTAAACTAAGTGATTACAGATGAACCTTCCTCCGATTTTATACCTTCTGACATTAGTTGGGATTCTTTTCAATATCTTACCAAAACCATTATCATCGGTAGAAGGTAGTGAGTAGACTAAGGCTGGTTTTTAATTGCGATAAAATTATATTCCTAGACAAACATTTTTTGATATCGTTCCATCTCGCAATCAGTAGTCTCAAAATTTTTACTTGAGGTCAAATTTAAGGTCAAATTAGTATTAAACACAATTGCCATAAGGACTATGCATGTTTTTGGTGTGCAAATAAAATAATTATTGAACTTCAAAAAGGTTTTAATATTCTTTAAGTTTTTCCAAGCAAACAAATTGTAAATCAAAAGAGATAAAGGTTTTTTAATGCGCTATTTTCACCACTGACAAAAATTATTAATTATTATTTTATTTATTATTATTAAATAGATATCAGCTCATATATTTTACTCACGAGCAGTTTTCAAAAACTTATAAGCGTGAGTGTAAGCTTAATTAATACAATCCATAGATAACCATAAAGAGAAAAATTATAAACAAAAAAAATGTTGACATAAAATAATCCCGCTTGATAAATATATCTGTCTATCATCATATTTATAGTATTTCTTTAATCTGGATCCCTTATCCCACGAACCACTCTACACCGATTTTGACAAATAAGGTGTCAAACTAAGCAGAATCACCAACGATTTGACGTATATTAGTTTAATTTTAAAATTTTTAATAATTTGTCCAAAAATTGCACTTGTTTGTTAAATATTATTCCAATAAAAAAAATTAACTCTAAAATGAAGTAGAAACTTTCCAATTAGTAATATTTTGGAATGTGACATTTGGTCGGTTCTATTTATTAAGTCCGTTCATTTTAAAATAATTTTTGCGCCTTTAATATTTATGTATATTACGATAATTCTATGCTAGTTATTTATTATTTATTTATCTAACTTAGATTTAATTCAAAACGAGAGAATACAAACATTTTACTAAAAAAATCTTCAATGTGCCATCATGATTATTTTAAAATGTTTATTACACGCAATCACTAAATCGACTAACTCTCACCCTAATGAGCGTGATTTTTCATAATTCGAGCACTCGTGAGCGTGTGAGTAAGAATCAAAATGCTCACAGTTTATAATATTATTCATGAGCTTAAAAATGTTCAATTAAATTTTTCTATTGTTTTGTTCTTTTTTCTTTCTTCTTCGTATATCAACATTTTTGTTCATATTTAAAAAAGAACAGCTTTTTATTTAAAACAACAAATTTAACAATGAACTAGATTCCTGTGGCTTGCAATGCCATGGCCACCAATACGATGCAAGCTTAAAACAAAAGTAAAACTAGATCAACTGATAAGGCTGGTTTTTTTCCAACAAAATAAAATGTTAAATTTAAACATTAAGTACCACTGAGCAGAATGCAAAAAATGTCATGTCTTTAAGAAATTCAAGTTCATTGCTCAATGATATAACAATAAATTGTAGAATTTTTTTCTATTTAATGCAAATCTAATCTAAATCTAAATAAATGATGTGTTCATTACGTTAAAATATTTAGCTTACTTTGAGCTCTAGACTAATTTACATAATCACGTTTTCTCTTATAGCTATATGCATGTATATTTATATTTATGTATATATCTGAAAATTTAACTAGGGATCAAAATTAATGCACTTTTTAACGCAGTTGATGACCTTAACTTAATTTAATTCTGTTAAGCAAGTGGACCGCTGACTAAAAGTTCATTAACATTTTTTCTTGTCAATCATCATTGATGACGAAATTTTTAACCACACCTTTCTTAATAAATATTATTGAAATGAATTAAATTTTATTAATATTAACTAAGAACAAGTTATAACATGTAAATACTTATGGTATTTTTATGGTTCATTACATTGCTTAACATTAAGACGAACTTCATTTTGATTGATGGAAATAAATGTTTCTGCCTGGTAATAATTAGACCCGAATGAATATAGAAATAAAATTATTTCTAGTGAACTCAGCTTTTTTACAGATGATCTTCTACATACATACATATATCTACCAAGCAAATTTAGATAAGTACAAATTGATCCCACAAAACTTTAAAAATCAATTATGCAGTTCACATCTCCAAAATTTACACCTTTTTTTTTATTCATTTAATTATTATTTTATGTTCAAAATAAGTTTGAGAGATTATGTTAATTTTAGAGTCATTAAAATGTGTAGGTACCTTTACGTGATGAAGATTATTATTTGGAGAATATATTATCAATCTATCTCTTTAAAATAACGTTGTTTTACTATAAGAGCTGCCTCTGACGAAGAGCATATATGTTTTAACAACGATTGCAGATAACCTGGAATTACAAAAAAAAAATATATATAAGCTGACTATTTCAATGTTAATTTTCGATTATTTGCCATTCATATGTTTCGTATAACTATAAATAATCATATTAATGATGGAAAGGAAGCAATTATTAGCATAAAAGTGCTTTCATTTTGTTTTAATTATTAAAATTACGAATTTGATCTCATTTACTTGTATATATTTCAAGGACAGATCTAAAAATTTTGTAAAGAAAAGAAAGGGAAAATTATTCGCGAAATAGGATAGCTGGGGTACGCTTTCTTTTAAAATTCTGTTTTTAGATAACTATGAACGAAAAATTATTTCCATTGCAACCTTAGCATTAAAAATAAAAAAAAATAAAATGGGTCGTGTAGAACCAGTGCCTAGAATGTGACTAACAACTCTCAACCATTCTTGTGCGGGCGTGTTATTGGCAGAAATAAAAAGGACCTACAATTTTTTTTTCCGAATTCGAATGGCTAAGGTCAACAGTAAATTTTTATGATAAAAGATTCTCTTCGAGGTTTTTTTAAATTCCTCCCAGGAGCTAGTATCCCGTGAAAAAGATTTCTGTTTTTTTTTTGCAGAATAGGCTTTGAATCGAACCCAAGACCTTTTCAGCGTAATCGTTTTTAGAATATTCACCATCAACATGTTTTTTAAATAATAAATGTTTATTCGTTAATGAAAATTACAATAAATTATTTTTCATTTCCATTTGAAAAAAAGTAAAAAATATTACTACATTATTGATCCAAGAATATAATAATGTACTTGTACATCTTCAATGATAGCTAGAATTATATATTTTAACCACAAAAGCTAAGTATGTAAGTGCATTCCATTCTATAGAAATTAATATTTTTCTAGATTGACTTTAAATATTTTATTCTTCAAATATTCTGATTCCTTTAGATTAATATTGAAACCCAGAGGTGGCCTAAGGGTAGGGTAATACGGGTAGCTTCTCTGGGCGCCAAACTAAAGAGAAGGGCTCACTTTTTTTTAAAATCAGATAGTAGAATATTTGAATTTATTCTTAGGTTCGAATCTTTTGTGATTTGTTAACTAGATATAATTAAACATGTTTATATACTAGCTAATGGGCGCCAAATAAGTTTTTTTTTTAAATAAAACACCGTTTTTTTAAAAAGGATTTAGAATACTTTATTTAATTGAACGCTTAACAATTGAGGGAGAGTTCGACCTTCTTGTGCTGGTGGTGTGACTTGAAGTGAAATGCATTCTTGAATCCAGATAACATCTTGGCATTATATCTGGGATGTCAAGTAGATTATCTGGTGACTCTTATCGGCCATTTTGGACGCCGTGTTTCTAGATATTTTCCTATGTTGTTGAGCGTCGTCTTCTTGGTGTTTTTCCGTTGTGTTCTGTTTATTTTTAGAACTTGAGCGTCGTCTCTTGTTTAGGCTCAAGTGGTTCCTCGAATATACCAACGCTTGGGTCTTCGTTCGGGTTCGATGATGCATATGTTACTCGCCTACTGAAAGGCAGCGCTTCTTTTGCTTTTTGTTTACGAAGGCTTTTTGTTTACGAAGGCTTTTTAGTAATACAAATTATACTACTCAAATACATCAGTCAAGTAGAAGACTTAGCACTATTTTAATTGGACTTATTGAATTATTTTGTAGTAGCCCGTGGTGTAATGGTTAGTGCGTTAGACTGTTACACCGAAGGTCTTGGCTTTGATTTCCAGCCTATGCAACCTAAAACAGAAATGTTTTTCATGGGTTACTGCCTCTTGCGAGGAATTGACAAATCCTCCAAGAGTATCTCTTGTCATGAAAAAGTGCTTCTCACCCTAGCCCTTCGGTTTCGGCAGAAAATTGTAGGTCCCCTCTATTTCTGCCAATAACACGCACACAAGAATGGTTGAGAGTTGTATGTCACTTAGGCCCGTGGTTCTATACGAGCTGTCGCGCCCACCAATTTATTTTAATTTATATTTAATCATTATTAATTCAAAATAGCTTTGAACGGGCTTTAAAAGGATTTTTGTTTTATTTGAGAATTATGAAAAAAGTGGGTCCAAAAAAATTATGTCCTCTTGTCTTCTCGGTGTGTTTAATTAACCTGTTTTGCACAGAAAATAAGTACATACTTGGTCTTATTTATATACGTTGTCTAACTTTAGACAACTGTCCAACTTTGGAAAGTGTGTTCAAAAACCTTGTTTATTGTTGTGTTATGGCTGCCTATCGTAGACACAAGTGTAGATTGTCTTAACCGTGAATAATGTGATATTTATTTTAATTCAATAAAGCATATTTCCACCAGTTTGAAAATAGTTAGACAGTGTATAAGTACAGACAAAAATCTAATAAATGCGACTGACTATGTATTCAAAACAAAATTAAAGGAAAAAGTTCATCATTCAATAAAATATTAAAAAGTACACATACGCCCTAGTGTACGCTAAGACTTCTCATGTCTGTATTTTAAATAAAATGAACGATAACTTGATTGCACGAACTTGCTCTTAGTGAATAAAGAAACTAAAAGATTTAAATTTAAATTCCTTCTTTGCTTTTTTTCTTTAAAATTTAATTTTAAAAAATTATTTTGTAAAATGTTTAAATAAAATATTTAAGTATCTATTTTTACTTATTTGGAAAATTATAAGATCAAAGAACAGGAATAACCACGAAACATGGAAAAATTCTCAAAAAAAACTTCAAAACCTTATTTTTGTTGCGAATTTATTGCCGAAAAAATTAAAAGCACAAAGTACATGGTTTTAGTCATTATCGATAAAATTTGAAAAGAATGAATGTAATCGGCATTGACAGCCGTGTTTTGGTGAGAGCATGGATCCAGCTCAGTAATTTTTTTATTATAAATACATTTTTTATACTGTATCATATTTTTTGTACACAAAACAAAAAATTAATCGTTGTTGTTTGAGTGTGCAAATTTTTCTGAATACGGCTTAAATATGTTGTTGTTAGACTATGCGTTATATTTTAACTAACCGAGTTAGAAACTGGTTTGTGAAACAACAGTCGGTGCATTTTTTATTATTGGTTTGTTACTTAGGTATTTCATTTTTTATTTAAAAAAAAAAACACTAAACTTTTGAAATCAATTTAAGACTTCTACGAGAAACTAGGCATTATTATTTTTTTATTAATTCTGAATTTCTTTTGTATTGAAATTTTTGTGTTTTTTTCTAAATACCAATTTTTTAAAAAACAAGTTTTTATCAAAAATTCAAAAATAAAATGGAAAAACATGAAGATTACGATTTGATAAGAAGAAAAGAATCAAGTGCACCAAATTTGACTCCTGTCGAATACTTTGAAGGACCCGATTTTGTTTGTTGTTCTGAGATTTTCAAAAAATCTAAACCCAAGCTTTGTGAAGGCTTACCAAAGTTATACCCCTAGTCATACCATTTGGAAACAGTAATTTGATATGATTTTATTTGTCCCCTTAGCCCATCGCCAGTCCGACAAGTTAATTGTCTCAGCAAGACCATCAGACCGTTACCGAAACCATGTTATCAGTGGCCACCAGAATCTTATCAACGTGAAATACTCTTTCGACCTATCCGGTGGCGTAAGTAGAGACTGAATTCATTATTTTTTTCCAAAACCTACAATTTTTAATATTCAGGCTGTAATACCCCAAGGAAACGAAACAAAAAAATGCTAGAGCCGTCTCTGGGTGCTCCGATCGGCTTGTCAAAATCATCCTTTGGCATGAAGTATCTCGAGGGCAAACCTTCAGATCAAACCCTGCTAGGATTCGCTACGAATCTTGTAGCATTTGCTGAATACTTCATTACACCTGAAATTGAATGGGATGAGAAAGTGCTCAATCGGATTCTTCTTGAAGGTCAACATCTCTACGTTGATTCCAAGGCCATGCTTCATGATGGGGAAAAACTTAAAGAAGCATCAATCAAAAGAACCTTTACCCTTTGTGGAAATACTTTTGATTTATTGGTTAACGATCCATTTGTCATGGGTCAAGTAACTGGACAGGAGGCTGCAGTCCCAAACCTCCATTGGGGTCTTTTGAAGTTTTTCAAAAAGTTTCAATTCTGCCTTCTGCAAATTGAAAATTGGTACACCATGTTATGGAAGAACGCCGATGTTTACTTCTTGTTTGATTGCTTTGGTAGGAGATATGTGGATCTTCAAAGTGATCGTAAACATGGGGTAGCCATTTTGATCTGCTTACGTCATATCGAAAATGTCAGCCACTTGATATTGAATTTGAGCGGGGTATGTCCTGCGGATTTTTTCGTCATCAGAAATATGCAGATAAAGTCGCTGATTCCTTGCGGTGGTGGTAATCCTACTCCCGACCTTGTGGATAGATCGGTTGAATTTGAGATTATAAGTCCCGACTATGCTATTTTAAGGGCCACAATTCATTTGGGATCGATTTGCTTCAAGGAAATCAGATTGCGACACTCACTTCCGGTAGCATTTTGTGCATT
The DNA here is from genome assembly GCA_951394125.1 of Epistrophe eligans. Classification (NCBI taxonomy): domain Eukaryota; kingdom Metazoa; phylum Arthropoda; class Insecta; order Diptera; family Syrphidae; genus Epistrophe; species Epistrophe eligans. The sequence goes on from OX596029.1 coordinate 31,175,586, forward strand.
GATCAATGCCAAAGTCGATATAACTCCAACTTGGAATAGAGCGGTCTTGGATAAAATCATAAAGCTTGGAGCACATTTCTACAAACAATGGACTCAATGTGATGTTAGTGTTGATCTGGCCATACAAGATGTTCCGAACAGATTTATTTTTGGGCAGTTTATGGTTAAAATTTCCGTTAATAGCATGGCTAATTGTGGAAACTGGAGATGTACCCCGAACTATCGGAACAGTGAACTCAGTCAATCACTGAAGAGGACTTTAGAAAACGCTTCAAATCTCCTAGTCCAGATTCAAGATAGAACCTATGCTATTTGGAAGAAAGGTAAATTCTATTATATTCTGGACCCATACTCGCATCAGTGCTCACTGGAAAAGAAGAAATTAATAACTGCTTCATTGCACATGTGTGGATCTTTGGATAAAATGTGCTACATCTTCACTCAAGCACTCCTGGAATTATACGAAGAATCAAAGTTCATAATTCATGTTGTGAAAATCCTTGAGCTCGAACAATTAGATAAACCCGAGAAGAATCAATATCGATCTCAAATTCCTTGTATGTGTACAGAAATACCACAAACAGATGGCGCTCAGGAAGTGATTTCTCTGAATGAATCGGTGATCGGTGTAGATGATTATGATGTCTGTGAAGCTGAGGATACACCAATAGAATCGGATTCAGCTGATCTTGACTCACCTGGATTATCACAAACACGCTTAGAAGACTACACAGATATGAGGAGAGATTTTATTGAGGAATCCGACGAAGAAACCGAAGATGATGAAGATGATGACATTGATTTAGATTCAGGGAGTGATAAAATCCCTTTTGAAGAGACTGATGAAAGTGATGATGAAGGTGCATCCAGGCACGTGGCGAAAGAAAATAAGCCAAAGAAGAAGACAAAAAAGCCTTCTAAGGAAAATTCTGACAAGAAGAACCGAAAAGAAAAATCTGGTAGTGATTTATCTGAGGCTGTAGAATCCAAGAGAAAAAAAACGAAGAAAGAAGACAATAAAACTAAAACAGAAAAGAAAACCAAGGAAAATTCTAAAAAGACTTTATTAAGATCTGAAGAAAAAGAAGATAAACAAAAAGAAAAAAAGAAACCTGACAAAAAAGAGAACCAAAGGGAAAAGATGAACAAGCCCGAATCCTATGAAAAAGAAAAAGCGGTACAAAATGAGGATATATCAAAAAAAGAAATAGAATTATCTAAACCGAATAAAGGAGTCACTGGCAAAGATGAAAACAAAAACAAAATTGAAGATAAATTAAATAAAAAGAAATCTTCGCAAGATGAAGAAACAGTTAAGGAAGTTGAACCTGATAAACCAATTGAAGAGATAATCGACAACGATTTATTGCAAGAAGAAAGAATTCCAGATTCCCAGCCGCACGATCAAGATATCCCTGCAGATCAGAGAAGATCAAAGGCGGAAGAAATTCCTATTAATCGAAATTCAACAGAAATAACAAAGACAAGTTCTGCACCGACAAGACGACAGCGACACCAACGTCGCAAGCAACAAGATGGTGACGATTCTTCATCGTCAGATGAAATGCCCCGAGGTGGCATACTGATTGGATGCAAGCCAAATAGTTATCCTGGTTTCACTGAAGACCCACAAAATCTTGCCGTAATTGGATCAGAGAGTGGAAGCTATGAGAGTTTGTGTAATCTCCTCAAATCAGCATTCCGTTGTGCAGATCGTATTTTAACTATGACGCCATGGGGTAATTATGTGGCATTTCGTTCAAATGGAGCGTATTTTGTATTCGATGGATGCACGTGTAATTTACGTTCAATTCGACATATGGATTTAAATGTTGGAACTGCCGGACTCCTTTGTTTTACCGATTTGCATTCATTAATTAAATACATTGAAAGTGGAAAAGGTGTGAGGAAACCAACGACATTTTCGAAAAGAGATATTGTCGATCAGATTTGTAGCAAATATTGTAGTCGTTGAAATGGAAATGCTTTGTTTTTTTTTAGCCTTGATTTGAGTCAGAAATAAATTTTAAAGTAATAAATATCAAAAAAAAACTAATTTCAAGTAGTATGTTTTTATTTATTGTTTTAAAACAAATAAAGGGTAACTTGCTAAGCAAAAACTATCTTAATTTAACTACAGTATGTGTAGGTACATACCTACAAATAAAAAAAATTAAATCTGAGTCTTAAATTCAATAAGAGAAAATTCAAAAAATTGCGAACAAAATAAATATCTGTAATATGTGCATATTCCCATGCACTCACTCTTTATATCCGCTTAGTTCAAAAGGTCTTCGTTTTGAGTCTACGTCGGTAGAAATGTTCAGTCTATATTTTTAAGCCTCCTGCTTAAACTTCCGTTTCCTAAATTTTGACTTTAAAACGAACTAACAAGTTATTTGTTTAAGTCTTTAATTACTAGGTGTATTCGGAATAAATTGACTTTTTCTATTGTAAAAATATTTTGTTTTTAACCATAAAATAATAGAAAAATAAATCCATTTTTACAACCTAATTTTTTGAAAACTTTTTAAAATTAAAAAAAAAATAAGTTAATAAACTTCCATTGAAATATTTGCCAGCAAGGCCCAAATAAACGATAATGAAAAGTCGCTATCAGATCTTCTCGCCTCGATTTATAAATATCAGGCACAGATAGCTATCAGTCTTTGTTGCGAGGCAAGAGGAGGAGGAGGCGTCGGTAAAGTGGAAAGGTAGGAAAAGGAAGAGGTAGGAGAGAGAGAGAGGAAGAGTTTGGAAAGGGAAGGTGGAATGTCAAGTTCCAGGGACGCGGCCTGCTTGCATATGCACGGCGTTAGCTCGTCGGACGGGGGGGATCTTGCCCCCAGAAACTTGACCTCGCCTGCAATCAAAAACACTTATCAGGCCTGAGGAAACTAGGAAAAAAAAGACGGACTAGTAAACTGACGGACGGACGATTGTCACACCAAGGCACTGCGGATGTTGTTGCAGTGAGGCCATAACCCACCCTACCATAGGAATCCTTGGCCATTTTTGGATTCCCCCAAGATGGTGGATGATCGGTTTCAGATCATACCATCTTCACCGAAACTCAGCTGCCCTCAGCACCCCTGAAAAAAAAGTCTTCAGGAACTCATGTCCCGTCTATCGGAACAAAGAAACAAAATGTCTTCGACTTTCCGGTGTCATAAGATTTAATGGAGCATTTAATCAACTCAAAATAAATTAATTTACAAACAAAAAAAATAATAAACAATCAACAAGAAATATCAATTAAATCAAAGGGGATTAAAAACGGTTCCCTCCGGTGCCCAAAAACAAAAACTAAACATAAAAAAAAAGGTATACCCTTTTTGGTATTTTTGTGGTTTGATGGAAAAGCGCTACCTGGGTTTTTTTTCCTACTCCTAGAGAGCTCTTTAGAAATATACTACCCAAGGACAAAAGAAACGTATATAAACACGCGCGAGGACACTTTGGAATTCGGTTCTTTTTCCCTTACAAAAGAAACAAAATATAAAAAAACAAAATTTAAGAATTAAAATAAAATTTACGAAATGATAATATACTCTTGACACCTTAGAATTTTCATGAGAATTTTTAGTTTAAATAAAAGACAATCACAAACACATATATTTTTTGTATAATTCGTTTTTTTTAAAATGGTAAGTTTTCTTGTTTTTTGTTTGATTTGTTTGGTTCCCCTCTTATAATTTTTTTAGACTCACTGACTTTGGTTAGGGCTTCTTTTTATGGCCAGGTTTGGATGGTGGAGCTCTAATCGCGTGGTGGCTTGAACTCTCCACTTTGGCGTTGGCAGAAGTCCAGAAAGAACACTGTGAGCTGGATACCAAGTCGGAAAGATTGATAAAGGAATAATCGCTTTTTATATACGCGGCGGCCCGCACTGGAGAATTTATTTTGGGCCGCCGGAAAATGTACCTAAAAGATTATAACACTTCTAATTCACTTTTCAATAAAATTTCTTTTCTTAACCTCAAACTCACCACTTTTTTGCTTTATTTAAAATGTATATCAAGATTTGTATTAGCTACTAATGGCACTAATTATAACATATAGGGATTCTACAAAATAAAAAAAACTGAACAATTAATTTTGTCTGAACCCGGTTTAAATTTCGAGTAACGCACCCAAATCAAATGAATTTTTATTTAAAAAATTTTTTTTTTTGTTAATTTTGTTTAGTTAACTTTTACTTAATATATTTATTTAATTAATTAAACCGGCACTTTTTTGGTTTGGATTTTAAGTTTTTTTTTTTTTCCAAACAGCCAAACGATCGATTTGAAATTAAATTCAAATGAGGTACTTGAGGTAATTCAGACGGCCCATACAAGAATATCGCGAAACAAGACAGAAAGAGATAGATATTTAATGGGCTCAAAGAAGCCATGAATAAATAACATACATACAAAAAAAACTAAGTCGGATGATTCTTCTCTAACTGGAAAACATCATCCAATCCACATCTCTGTATATAGCGCCTACAAAATAATAACAACAAAATGATAAAAAAAAACATTACATGTACCTATTTACATCCGTCGCATTAGTATGGGTTAACAATAAAAATGACTTTCCTTTCTCTTTCTTTTTTTTTTTTTTTCGAACTTCGGCGACGGATATGTTCATTGATAATGACGCAAAAACAAATGGAAGGACCTAGCTATTCGCCGACAGGTGGGGGTGGTAAAAATTTTATTTTTTTTTGTAAAATTTAAACAAATAAATAATAGTATTTTTAAGTTATTTTAACTTTTTAAATAGGTATAAGCTTCGTTCCTTTCCTTTCTGTCTTAGTATAACAGTTACAAAAACTTTTTGGGAAAACTATAGAAAATAAGACGGACACGAAATTGACATAAAAAAAAACGCCCACGACACGAATATAAATAAAAACGTATGCTTTAAGCGACAAGAAAAACGACGCGTGTAAACGTGAAGTGACGACGACCGAAACATAAAAATAAATTATAAACGAGTAACATGTAACTAATAATTACCTAGAACATTTAAATGTACAAATTGGAATTCATCCTAAGCTTTAAAAAGTGTCGAAAGTCTAAAATTTGTCAGTCTCTACTTTGGCGCAATGAAAAAGAAAATCCCTATTGACTACACGCGTCTATTTTGACGCCTGGGGAAAGCGCTCCATATTGGAAGGTTAACTTCCAATACTTCCAATAATTCTATCATCTCTATATTGATGTTTTTGGCTATCTGTCAATTGACTCAATTCTCAACAAGAACAACAAACAGCAATTGAAACCCAAACACCGGCATTGAATTGGAATGGTAAGTATTATTTTGTTGTTATATCTAAATATTTTGTGTCTAACAAAAACTATATTTTTCTTTTTCCTAGGCCCAGTCTGCATTAAATTGATGTTCGGCCAGGCGTCCGCAACAAAATTTGTTGTTTATTAGGATATATTCCTAATAAAAAACAAAAACAGAAACTTCGGTCGCCTGGGAAAAAGTACCCCTATGCCGTATTGCAATAAGGCAAATCAACGTAATCTCCAAAAGGAAGCCATGTCCGAAAAGGTAAGTAATACATTTTTTTATCATTCTTTAATTTTAGCAAGTGTTTTCCCATAATTTTAGGGTTCTATTTAAATGGGTTTCCGACAAAAGTGGGGAAAAACCCACGTTCAGCCGGGCAAAAGGAAAATTCATGCAAGTTTTTTTTTTTTTGTTTTACTGATCACCGAGACACCGACGCCAATCTATAACAGTTCAAGTAAGTACCGTAACATTTTAAGCCTACTTGTATTAATACTTTTTTTTCAATGAAATTTCAGAATTCACCCAATGAGTATGAGGTCAACGACCCTTTAACGTAGGTAGACCCTGCAAAGGCTATCAGCTGTGGATAAATTCCTGTAGTTCATCTATATATTTCAACTCATCGAATAAAATAATTCCTACAAAGTTCTTCTATCAGCTCGAATGGTGAGTGATTTTATTGTGTTTTTAGATTGTGACAGTGTCAGTGCAAAAGTAATTAGTTACGTGGATTTAAATAAACAAATACACAAATAGCTAAAGAAAACAAGTGGTATAAATAAATAATAGAAAAGAGGTATCACAGTTAATTATTAAAGCTAATATCACAGTTAAAAAGTCCATTAAATAAAAATTTAAAAAAGTAAATATCACAGTTAATTATTAAAACTAATATCATAGTTAAAAAGTCCATTAAATAAAAATTAAAAAAAGTAAATATCACAGATTGTTAAAAGTTAGTAAAGTTATCAGTCGTAAAAAGAAGTAAAGTTAATAAATTATCACAGCAAGCTAAGTGTTAGTAACTTATACCTAGAAATCACAGGTGCTTGTTTATCACAGTTGGTAAAATAGTTTGAGTGTTAATAAATAAGTAAAATTAAATTAAATAATTAACATTTAATAACATTTAGAACAAAAAGGCATGCAATTAATAAAATATTTAATGAAATAAATAAAATTTCTTTGTTTTTATAAAAAAAATTGGTCAGGTACTACGTGAAAATAAATTAACATATAAAACATGACGGTAATAAATAAATTAATAAATAACAGATAACAAATAATAAATAAACAACAATTATGAACAACAATACGAAATAAAGCGAATAATTTTTTTTAAACATGATCAACATTTCGGTGAGCAAATTAATGTTTTTATCGGTTGGCTCATTGTTTCAAATCTTTAGCGTGAAATATACCGATTCTTTTTCCATTAAGGTTTTCAAGCTCATACATTTGATTGCCAATTTGTTTGATTATTCGGCATTTAATATACTTCGGTGAAAGCTTTGCCGATAAATATTTTGAGGAATCACTCAACACAAAATTCTTTCGATATACTTCTTGTCCGGGTAAATATCGAACATTTTTAGAACGGGCATTATATATTCTTGCGGATTTATCATTGGCTTTCAAAATGTTTTCGCGTATTTGATTCCGAATACATTGTAATCGATTCTGTCGGGGAAGGATTAACAACTCGTTGTCGTCCATCGCGTTCAACTTGTTTGCAAGTTCATAGCTACTACCGTGCACCATCATATTAGTACCGAATAAGGCATAATATGGTGATACACCAGTAGAACTATGAACTGCACTCCTCAACGCACACGCTATATCGCCAAGGTGCGTATCCCAGTTCCTTTGGTCGTCCTTAAGGTATGATCGGATAGCGGCTAACAACGAGCGGTTAACCCTCTCCGACGCGTTTGACTGCGGTGCATAATGAGCCGTTTTAAAATGCCTTATGCCATATTTAGTTATAAAATTTTGAAAATCTTTAGCTACGAATTGTTTTCCGTTATCGGAATGAATAATGTTCGGAACTCCGAAGATATCAAAAACATTCTCTTTCAAAAATTTAATTACGCTTGATGTATTTGCATTTCGTAAGGCTTTCAATAATACAAATTTCGATAAATGATCTAAAACAACGAATACATATACATTTCCTAATTTGGACCTCGGATAAGGCCCTAGAAAGTCAATGTATATTTTTTCGAAAGGACGATTACTACAATAAGACGTTACAATAGGGGGACGAGATACTTGATTAGACGCTTTACATTGCTTACACACACTACAATTAGAAACATATTCACGCACATGCACAGTCATATTAGGCCAATAAAAGTATTGTTTAATACGGGCTAGGGTCTTAGCTATTCCACCGTGTGCAGCTTTAGGGGGATCATGGGCCCTACTTATAATTTCTTCAGTTAGACCTGAAGGAACCCAAAGTAGCCAAGAATGTTCTAGCATTTCTTCTTCGCCTAACTTTTTAAACGCTTTCTTATAAACGTACCTGTCTACCACTTTTAAATCCGGTAGTTCATCTTTGCTACCATATACAATTTCAATTAAATCTAAATATTCTTCAGATAGGAATTCTTCTGACTCTAAGTCAATCAATGGTGCCACATCTTCAATGTCCAGAGAATCTACGTGCACCCGAGAAAGAGTGTCAGGAACTACATTCAACGACCCTTTTCGATGCTGTATGTCGAAGGCATAGGACTGCAGCAACAAACTCCACCTGGCGAGTTTACCACTCAGGTCCTTCATACTCATCAGCCATCGAAGACTGGAGTGGTCAGTAATCACCGTGAAATCCATGCCCTCGACATATGGCCTAAATTTTTTCACTGCCATCACCGCGGCCATACACTCCTTCTCGGTTACGCTGTAGTTTCTCTGGCACTTATTGAGCTTTTGCGAGAAGTAGGCGATGGGCACCTCTTCATCATTATTGTTTTTTTGAAATAAAACCGCACCTATACCAGTATCGGAAGCATCACACTGGATATAGAATTTTTTTGAAAAGTCCGGATGCGACAATACCGGTGCGGTAGTTAGGGCTGTTTTTAAATTTTCAAACGCTTCCAGTGCCTCTTCCGTCATTTGGAATTTGCCGTCCTTTTTCTTCAGCAGGTCCGTCAAGGGTGCAGTCAGGCTTGAAAAGTCTTTGATGAACTTTCGATACCACCCTGCCAGACCAAGTAGCCGCCTAACCTGACGAGGTGTTTTGGGAACCGGAAAATCCACGATTGCCTCAACCTTCGCCGGGTCGGTCTTGAGTTTCCCACCACCAACAATGAACCCCAAATACTTCAGCTCTTTAAAGCAGAACTTCGATTTGGTCATGTTGATGGTGAGATTCGCTTTACGCAAGCACTCAGCCACTTCATCTATCAGGGCGATATGGGTATCAAAGTCAGGCGCCATGATAAGAAGGTCGTCCAGATACACGAAGACACGGTCCCTGAGGCGTGCGGGAATCACCTTGTCCATCAACTGGCATAGCCTTTGGGCTGCATTGCACAACCCAAAAGGCATAACCGTGAACTGGTACAAGGGTCTTCCAGGCACCGCAAAGGCAGTCTTCTCCCTACTCTGTCTCTCCAACGGTATCTGCCAGAATGCCTCCTTGAGGTCTATACTACTAATATAAAAAGTATCTGGTAGTCGGCTGAGGAGCCCCTCGATATGGGGAAGAGGATTCGCGTTTTTCTTCGTCAGTGAATTCACCTTGCGAGAATCCAGACAAAGTCGATTCTTGCCTGGTTTTCGCAAGAGAACCACTGGCGAACACCACGGACTCTCACTCTCCTCGATAACGCCGAGGCTCAACATTCGGTCCAGTTCCTCATATAAAATGGCTTGTACCGCCGGAGAAACAGGGTAGTGACGCTGTTTCACCGGGACCGCATCTCCGGTATCTATGACATGCTCCATGAGCGAAGTTTTACCGAGACCGTCACGGTCGAAGCAGAGAAATTTTCGTCTGACTGCATCCAATCTGGCCTGCTGTTCCAGAGTCAACTGGTGAGCATTTGAAGAATCGGGTTGTTCATCAACCGAAACACTACTTATGATTCCCGGGGCTAACTGGAACACTTTCCAAAAGTCAACTCCAAGATAGATTTCCTGATCCAAACTGGGTACAAGGAAAAAAGTTAGCACCTCCACTTTATCTTTATATTCGACTTTTAATTCAACTTTGCCCACGATTGATTGACTCTTACCGTCAGCTGTTCTAACTCCTGAGTAAAAGGGAATGATTGGGCAACCTAGTTGCTGAATTAATTGTTTGCAATTTTTGCCTAAAATACTAACGCTGGCTCCACTGTCCAGTAAACCTAAAAATTCTTGTGAACCTATTTTAATTTTTGCATAAGGCCGAGGATCGGATTCCAAATTTAAAATTGTTGAAGATATTTTCTTCTTTGTATCTTTTCTGGCCTTATATCTAGACCTAGCCTTTAAAATATTTTTAGATGGTACGCTAATCGTACTATTAAAAATTCTCATTCTAGCTTCTTTATATTCTTTAAGACGTATGTGTAACGGCTTAATTTGAAATAAAGGTTTTTTTATAACTTTATTTTCTTCATTGTCAACTTTTTCTAGGCGTTTTAAAATTTTAATCTTTGGCTCTCCCTCTTTTGGAAGAGTTTCTAAAATTCTTTCTTTTTCTTCATTTTCTTTTTCATTACAGATTATTGGGGATTCTGTTTTGGGATGGAACGCGATTCCCCCAGAGTCTTCACGTCCCTCGATCGGTTTTCCGGGTGGCATCGCGGACAACTTGGTGTCTTTACACCCTCCTGACCACACTTAAAACAAAATAAATTTCTCACGTCTGACTCACAGTCGAAATATGTATGACCTTGAATTTTACAATTCCAACACACAAGAGTTGTAGTGTCGGCATATTTCCTAGGCGGATTCTTAGAACGAGCTCCACCAAACTGGTAAGCGGCCAGCTGTTCATCGCAAGGCTGGTATTCTTCGTATTCCAGCTCATTCACACCATACTTATTTGGAGGCCTACCAGCTGATCTGGGCAGGTCTCGCTCTCTCTTAGGAAGAGCTGCTTCCGCTTCCTTACATACATATCGAAGCTGATCAAGAGAAAAGATCGCTTGCGGAAAAACTAAATTTTTGATTTTCTCATTCAAATTTCTTTTGATAATTTTGACCATATCGGCCTCTGGAATAGGCATTTTCAATTGGAACCTCATTTTATTTATGGCTGCAAAAAATTCTTCACTACTTTCGTAAGAATACTGTTTCCGATCTAGTATGTTTCGGATTATCTCTAGATCGGTCATGGGGTTTTGATACCGACTCAATAATGCCTCTTTTAAAGTTGGCCAGTCGAATTCCCTATCAACTTGAAATTGCCAAAACCAATCATAGGCTGGGCCTGAGAGTAATTGGTGGAAATCTCTCAAAATATCATTCCACGAACAAGCATAACGACTTTGTAACTTTTCTAGCCTAAAGACGAAATCTTCGACAGTTAAATTGTTTGAAAGGCCGTCAAATTTTAAGCCCCATTTGTCTACTTTAACTGGGGTTTTGTATCCGGAATGCATATATTGATTTATCACTGGTGGTGGAAAAGGATACGGTGTATACGGAGTTTGATAGCCCCCAAAAGCTGACTGATTGGCCTGAGATTGAAAAGGCCTTTCTGTAGCTACTGGAGTGGGATTTGTTCTACGCTGCTGCCCTATCGGTACAAATGCACAACTACCCTGATTAACTGAAGTATTTGGTACTACTGGTGGTGGTCCTGCAAGAGACGGATTATAAATTGGCATCGGTGGTGGGCCTACAGGTGGCGGATTTGCCCTTGGTGGTGGCTTCACCGGAACATTAGGTTGTCTAGGCTGGTTATTTGCTACTGGAGCTGGAAGAACCAAACTCAGTTTTTCAAGAAAACCACTGAGTTGCCTTTCAACTTCTGCACTAACGCGAGCTGTCACGTCAGTCTCCAACCCTTTTTTACAGGTAGACATACTCTTTGCTAATCCCATATTTATAAAATTTTGCAAATCATCTGATATAACCTTATTTTGTTTCGTTTTAGGTAATGTCCTAGCAATGCTTTCGAGGATTCCTCTAGAACCATGGTAGGATGGTACACTTTGGGACCTATCATCATTCTCCCTACCAGTATTTGGCCTAACTGTGTTGTCGAGAGAACCAAACATTTCTTGCCGAGATGGTAAAGCTGCGGCTCCCGTATTACTGATTTCACTGTAAGACGGGGTCGATATTAAACTCGTGTGAGGACTCGTATCTTGAACACCTGGTACTGAAACGCCTGGATTATCTACATTTAGAGATGTGGATCGGACACGTCTATCCGTAGTTAGAGGAGAATGTAACACTCGGTGCCTAGCACCTGTATCTAAATTTTGTGTAGCTGACCTTGTAATTCTCATTTCTTCTATTTCAGCTTCCCTAATCATTTTGCTGATGCGATCTTGTTCATCTTTATTTGAGCGTGCCATTTTATACACCAAATCAACAACAAAGATAAATTCAACACCAAAATCAAAATCAATAACAAAAAGAGGTGAGTTTTCGAATAAAAAAGTCTTTCCTAAATCAGAAAACTTATTTCGAAAACTAATTAGAAAAAAAAGTAATTTTTCTCAAAAAAATTTGTAACAACAAAAACAAATAAATAAATAAGTAACAAGGTCTTACAAAAAAAAATCGAACACGAAAAAAACTAAATAAATAAAGACGAAAAAAATATGTAAACTTAACGAAATCTGATTTGAAAAACAAAACAAGATAAATTATCAAAAATGTAAATATTGTAACTAAAAAAAAATAAATAAATGTTGAAAACCACTTGAAATAAAGGAAATAAACTGTAAATGTATAAATAACAAAAAAAAAATAAATGAATGAAAAAAACGAATGAATAATAAGAAGTTGTAAATAATCACTTTTGAACAACAATGAAAAATGTTCAAAAATGTATCTAAACTTACGTGGAAAAAAAATAAACCAAATTGTAAACCGAAAATTAATAAATAACAAAAAAATGATCAAATGTAATCAAAATCTGTTTGAAACGAAAAACGAACTTGAGAAACAAAAAAACAATTAATCAAAAATCTATATCCTAATCTTCACGTTTTTGAAAAACTTAAAGTAATTTTTTCTTCAGAAAAAGAACCTAAATTTAACAAAAAAAAATAGAATGATTTTTGAAAATATTCTCTAATTTCAGAATTTTATCTAATTAAGAAAAACTGAATTAAAGGTTTAAGAAAACAAAAAAAATAATAAATAAATAAATAGAAATTTCAAGAACAAAGTAAACACCTAACAAAAATGTATGAAAAAAAATGCAAGTCTTTCCAAAACAAGATTTTTAAAAACTAAACTATATAACGATAACTTTCACTTAAACTTAATCCAAAACTTACTATCTTAGTTTCCTATATAAATTGGAAGATTCTTTTGTATTTCAAAAAAAAAACTTAATTTACAAAGAAACAAAAAAAATAATTATTTAAACAGATGGTAAATTTGATAAATTTTCTCACCTTAAAGTTTTGAATCCCTTTAATCAAGAAAAAAGCTAAAACTCGTAAGAAAAATTTTTACTTGAACAAAAATAATAAATAACGAAAACATAAACAGTTAAACGAATTTCAAAAAGCTTGTTTCTTAAAACTTTAGTTTTAAGATTTTGTATGTTAGAATGTATTATTAGTAATGTAGTTAAGTTCTTTTATTTTTATATTTTAAGAACTAATCTAACTTCAAAAAATTACCTATTTAAGATTATATTATAGTTTTGAATTAACAATAAAGTTAATTGAATTTTCAATGTAAACAAAAAAAACGAATAATATTTGAATTTTAAAGTATATATTGAATTTGTGATGAAAGTAGGTATTTTAAGTATTTGAAGTTTGTATCATGAGCTTACGGGGTGCTTCAGGTAGCTTCTACTCGGTGGTTTCTTAGCGACATGGTATGATCTTACTAACGATATCACTAAAAAAAAGACATCAGACGGACGAAAAAGACTCCCCTGATGTGACAATAAATGGAAGGAAAACTACTAGAAACACTGACATATTACATTACAAAGTTTTCCCTCACCGTTTCCGCAATCCTAGACTGTCTCAAGGACCTTGCTAGAAGACATGAAACGGAGAAGTAAAACTCACAAAAAATTTGGAATGGTGATGTTGGACTAAACGTCACGCACAATCATCACATCCAAATAGGAAACACCAGACTAAAGAATAAGAAAATTGAAAATTAGAATTGAAAGGAAAATAAAGTAAGGATGGGAATAGGGAAAAACGATACTATAATACGCTATCTGACATCACTCCAGCTTCCGCAAAAGAACGTCGCGATACATCTAGGTTCGTCTGTGACCTTCCTGATGCAGACTTACGCCTTTCGCAAAAACTCCAGTAATACCCGATAAACGCATAACATTTACTAACCGCAGTCACTGTGAACTTTCAAACACTCGTCGCGATTCATCTAGGTATGTCCGAGACTTTCCTGATAAAGACTTACGAGGTTTAAAAATCCACAGTAAGTTTGGTTGGAGACTATACAACATAAACGAACTGAAACTAAGACTACAAAAACTAACTTGTCAAGAAAACGTTCCAACTAGGTTGGGAAAACGCTTTAACGACGTTGGGCGCCATTTTGTTGCGAGGCAAGAGGAGGAGGAGGCGTCGGTAAAGTGGAAAGGTAGGAAAAGGAAGAGGTAGGAGAGAGAGAGAGGAAGAGTTTGGAAAGGGAAGGTGGAATGTCAAGTTCCAGGGACGCGGCCTGCTTGCATATGCACGGCGTTAGCTCGTCGGACGGGGGGGATCTTGCCCCCAGAAACTTGACCTCGCCTGCAATCAAAAACACTTATCAGGCCTGAGGAAACTAGGAAAAAAAAGACGGACTAGTAAACTGACGGACGGACGATTGTCACACCAAGGCACTGCGGATGTTGTTGCAGTGAGGCCATAACCCACCCTACCATAGGAATCCTTGGCCATTTTTGGATTCCCCCAAGATGGTGGATGATCGGTTTCAGATCATACCATCTTCACCGAAACTCAGCTGCCCTCAGCACCCCTGAAAAAAAAAGTCTTCAGGAACTCATGTCCCGTCTATCGGAACAAAGAAACAAAATGTCTTCGACTTTCCGGTGTCATAAGATTTAATGGAGCATTTAATCAACTCAAAATAAATTAATTTACAAACAAAAAAAATAATAAACAATCAACAAGAAATATCAATTAAATCAAAGGGGATTAAAAACGGTTCCCTCCGGTGCCCAAAAACAAAAACTAAACATAAAAAAAAAGGTATACCCTTTTTGGTATTTTTGTGGTTTGATGGAAAAGCGCTACCTGGGTTTTTTTTCCTACTCCTAGAGAGCTCTTTAGAAATATACTACCCAAGGACAAAAGAAACGTATATAAACACGCGCGAGGACACTTTGGAATTCGGTTCTTTTTCCCTTACAAAAGAAACAAAATATAAAAAAACAAAATTTAAGAATTAAAATAAAATTTACGAAATGATAATATACTCTTGACACCTTAGAATTTTCATGAGAATTTTTAGTTTAAATAAAAGACAATCACAAACACATATATTTTTTGTATAATTCGTTTTTTTAAAATGGTAAGTTTTCTTGTTTTTTGTTTGATTTGTTTGGTTCCCCTCTTATAATTTTTTTAGACTCACTGACTTTGGTTAGGGCTTCTTTTTATGGCCAGGTTTGGATGGTGGAGCTCTAATCGCGTGGTGGCTTGAACTCTCCACTTTGGCGTTGGCAGAAGTCCAGAAAGAACACTGTGAGCTGGATACCAAGTCGGAAAGATTGATAAAGGAATAATCGCTTTTTATATACGCGGCGGCCCGCACTGGAGAATTTATTTTGGGCCGCCGGAAAATGTACCTAAAAGATTATAACACTTCTAATTCACTTTTCAATAAAATTTCTTTTCTTAACCTCAAACTCACCACTTTTTTGCTTTATTTAAAATGTATATCAAGATTTGTATTAGCTACTAATGGCACTAATTATAACATATAGGGATTCTACAAAATAAAAAAAACTGAACAATTAATTTTGTCTGAACCCGGTTTAAATTTCGAGTAACGCACCCAAATCAAATGAATTTTTATTTAAAACATTTTTTTTTTTTGTTAATTTTGTTTAGTTAACTTTTACTTAATATATTTATTTAATTAATTAAACCGGCACTTTTTTGGTTTGGATTTTAAGTTTTTTTTTTTTTCCAAACAGCCAAACGATCGATTTGAAATTAAATTCAAATGAGGTACTTGAGGTAATTCAGACGGCCCATACAAGAATATCGCGAAACAAGACAGAAAGAGATAGATATTTAATGGGCTCAAAGAAGCCATGAATAAATAACATACATACAAAAAAAACTAAGTCGGATGATTCTTCTCTAACTGGAAAACATCATCCAATCCACATCTCTGTATATAGCGCCTACAAAATAATAACAACAAAATGATAAAAAAAAACATTACATGTACCTATTTACATCCGTCGCATTAGTATGGGTTAACAATAAAAATGACTTTCCTTTCTCTTTCTTTTTTTTTTTTTTTTCGAACTTCGGCGACGGATATGTTCATTGATAATGACGCAAAAACAAATGGAAGGACCTAGCTATTCGCCGACAGGTGGGGGTGGTAAAAATTTTATTTTTTTTTGTAAAATTTAAACAAATAAATAATAGTATTTTTAAGTTATTTTAACTTTTTAAATAGGTATAAGCTTCGTTCCTTTCCTTTCTGTCTTAGTATAACAGTTACAAAAACTTTTTGGGAAAACTATAGAAAATAAGACGGACACGAAATTGACATAAAAAAAAACGCCCACGACACGAATATAAATAAAAACGTATGCTTTAAGCGACAAGAAAAACGACGCGTGTAAACGTGAAGTGACGACGACCGAAACATAAAAATAAATTATAAACGAGTAACATGTAACTAATAATTACCTAGAACATTTAAATGTACAAATTGGAATTCATCCTAAGCTTTAAAAAGTGTCGAAAGTCTAAAATTTGTCAGTCTCTACTTTGGCGCAATGAAAAAGAAAATCCCTATTGACTACACGCGTCTATTTTGACGCCTGGGGAAAGCGCTCCATATTGGAAGGTTAACTTCCAATACTTCCAATAATTCTATCATCTCTATATTGATGTTTTTGGCTATCTGTCAATTGACTCAATTCTCAACAAGAACAACAAACAGCAATTGAAACCCAAACACCGGCATTGAATTGGAATGGTAAGTATTATTTTGTTGTTATATCTAAATATTTTGTGTCTAACAAAAACTATATTTTTCTTTTTCCTAGGCCCAGTCTGCATTAAATTGATGTTCGGCCAGGCGTCCGCAACATCTTTCTACGCACAGACCGGCGAATTTCACAACATTCTGATATCATTGAATGCAACCGAGATCGTGACATCACCAAAAAAAAAAAGAATAAAGATATAAAAACACACATTTAACAAAACAATTGAAGTTTATTAAATTTAAATTTATTACAAACTAAAGTAAAATTTTACAACTAAATGTTCGTTTGAATCCAGAACTCGAAAATATGAGCGAACTGCTTTGGCAGCCTCGGATTTTGGTTGGTTAATTCAATACCGATTCGTTTGAAAGGAAAATAAGGAAAAAACAAAAATTACGACACGAAGAAAAGCTGACGAAAAAAAAAAAAACAAAGAGAAAGCAACTTTGAGATGCCGGGAGGGAGTCCATCGTGAATTGGGCTGAAACGTAAATCAATAAAAATACATGTGATGGATCAGCGCCTTCCATGAAATAATAACTTAGCCGTAGGTACAAAAGTGAATTCTCAGTCTGTACTAGCACTCCATCGCCAGGGAGTTCGAGTTCTCGTTCAGACCAACGCCACTACCATTGTCCATGGGCATGGCCATACTGTTTTCATCAGTCGTTGAGATGCAGCCATTCTCTATCATTCCCGCTCCCGAGCAGCCGGCTCCATTGGCATTCTGAAAGAACTGCACATCCTCACCATCCATGCCGTTCGTTCCATTCGAGACACCGTTTTGTGGTGTGTCGTCCCAGTTTATTTTGAATCGGGTAACTCTGGGTTTTGAGGCCAGAATGTTACGCGTCAATTGATCGAAGAGCGGCTTTGGTGGTGGATTCTCGCGCATTTCTGGGTCGGCATAGTCGTTGTTAACAAAATATCCCACACGAACGAACTCCTGACCGCGATACGAACATGTGAGTAGGACAATTGTAACGCCAACAGCATCTTGTTCGGGTATCTTTGTCACATCTGGGGGATCGGCTTGAAAAACAAAAATGTGACGTCCTTCGGGCACTGGGCCGACGTATATAGTGTCCAGGACTTGATCGTGTTCTTCTGATTCTGCAGAGCCAACATAAATCATCTTCCATTCGAGGTCCTCTTTGAGTTCTTCGATGCACTCGAAGGTGAGTTCGAACTGGAATGGATTGAAGAAACTGCTTGGATTATCGAGGACTACCACGTTGGTGATGTGAACTTTCGCCATTGTTGTTGAAAATGATTTCACACAAATTAGCAAAGATGAAACGAAAAATTGAAGCCGACGAGGGGCACTGTGGGAAAAAAGGAATTTCTCTTATAAAAAACTGCTTTTGACTGAATATATTTACTCACATCGAACACAATTTATTGTAGAAAAAAGTGGTTTTATTTTTTTTTTATATTTAATTGTTTTAAATTGTTAAATATCTTTTGTTTTTATGTCCGAATTTTACTACCGCACTTTTTTCTAAGCAATTTTGTAATAACTTGATGTTTGACAGATCATATGTGTACTAAAAAATGCAGCCTTTCCCGCCAAACAAAATAAGCTTTCCAATGTTGAATGAGTGAATTCAGAATACTTTGAAGCCAATGAATGCATTCAGGTAATAAGAATGAAGTGAATCTCTTTAAAATTTCTCATGTCAAATTTTTTCCTGTTGTTGAAAGGATTTTGTAATGAATCGATGAAGCTCCATTCCAAAGATACCAGAACAATATTCTTTGCTCACGAATAGTTGAATCATCACGTTGATCGGTTTTCGAGACAGACATTTCCACTTTCATTAAGTGCATTCTTGCGATTTCGTGGTAATTTGATATATTATATGTAAATGATTTTATTTAAAAAAATGAATTCGTAAGTTAGACATACTTTGAATGTAATTTTAATTGAATTAGGTGTGTTCAGTATTCACCGAACGCTCACTCGCATAACTAAACCTATTCTCCAAGAAATAATAATGAATATTTATGAGTGCTGCTAAAACCTACCACTCATAAGTTTTGAGCGCTCTCTCCTGAAACTTGTTCGAAAACTTTCAAAATAATTGGTGATTTTTTTTTTTTTTTCAAATTATAGGTCACCTGTCACATTTTGTATTTCTTTTCTTTTTTCTTTCTAGTTTAACTTAATTTAACTTATGAGCCATTTATGGGCGCTCGGTGAATACCGCACTTAGTAAATTTTCCCATACAAAAATGACACAACGAAATTATAAACGAAAATTTCGTATTGCTTTTCGTTTTGCAGTACGCTGTTTAAGAGAAAAACTGATAACACTGAAGGAGGTTGTTTGAATAAGTGACACTTTCAATGGGTATTTTTTTGCAATGGTTTTCGTTAGCATTTTTGGTATCGTGTTGGAGACCACAAAAAAATTTCGTTAACGCCTAATCTGATAAAATCTCTATTAATATACAGAAAATTTTCGTTTCGCTTCAGCTACATACATACTAGACTTCAATGAAAACGAGCGCATTTTTATGAAATTACGGTTCATCCAAACCTCATTTTCATCCCTGTCTATAGGTATGGGTTTTTCTACCGAGTTGCATTTATGAACTCATCAAAAGCTACTTTTTAGTACGAATTTGACAACTTTCAAAACCAGCTGTTGAATTTGAGTTGTAAAAAATCCAATTTTTTGGTTGAAAGGAAAACAAAAATTAGTCTGAGATCAAAACGACAAAACAAATTTTTTTTTGTTGAAATAAAAGTGTCATGAATCGGATTTTCTTTATTAATCCTTAAAAACTTTTGATAACAAGAAAGAAATCTATTGTATTAGTTTTATTGATTTAAAATCCTTGCACAAAATGATTCACCTAACTGGACAAAGCTACAATGCACGAGAAATCATACAAAATATATTCTCACCTCTGGTCGGAGTAGTGACGAGTCCTATGGCAGATGAAATCTGCCACAAGAACAATTTATCATTTGTTGAGATGTTGCAGCCTTTTGCCAAACTTCCAAATGATGGTAAGTTGGTCGATTATAGTAAATGAGACCAATGCCTAAGTTGTTGTTTTTAGCCCACTTCCGTGATAGCACGGGCACAAGTGTATCAATCAAAGGACTGCGATTGAACATTTGTGACATCAACTGGAGACCTCCACAGACAATTCTAGCTCGCAAAATGATGAATGAAGCAGTTACCAATGGAGTCAGCGATAAAATGAAATTCGTAACAATTGGTAAGTTCACTGGTTGAAGAATTGGGTGTTCATATCGAGTAACTCTGTGTTTGGTTTAGGAGGCAACATGGAACTAGAGGTTCCAACTGCTGAACCATGGTTCGACAATTGGCGAGAAACCTTTCTCACAGTTCAGTTCCCCGCCGACCATGAGTTCACTCGTCACTTCTTGAGTTGTCTAATTGTTCTGTCAAGTGGCGATCCAAATGTTGTAGAAACAGCCCAAAAACTTACACACTGTGTCCAAATTATGCAGAATGTTACGCCACAAAAACTTCCCAAGTGGTTCCAGCCAAATGATGTTCTTAACAGTTACATCGTTCTGCATGAGGGTTCCTCTGGGGATCTTTCCAAGTGAGTTCTGCTCTTGACGTAACGATTTTTGAGTAAATTATTTATCTTTTTTGCCAGAGCTCAACAGAGCTACGAACTACTTAAAGCAACATTTGGGGACAACAGGTGTTTTCTCATTCAAGTGAATTCCCTCACTAGCGGTGTTTCAAGTGATATTCCGGACTATTGGGGTTCTTATATCAGGAGACCTCCAAAAGCGGTGAATTAAAAACACCACACTTTATGTTTTTCTTATTAAATTTTATCTCTTCAAGGATCTCCAAACGGACCAGGGAAGTGCACCAAAAACACCTCAGGATTCCGTATCCGTGATCTCAATGCCTTCGATGCAAATGTCCAATGCAGATGGAAGCGACAATGAGGCATTCCTTCATCCATTAAGTCCTATTCAGGAACAGGCAACAGAAGCCATTGTAAAAAGTCTCATAATTAATCCAATTTCTCTATAATCTTATTTCGATTTCACCTCTCTAGCACTCAAAATTCTCTGTAAGCAGTGAAAGCATCATATCCCAGACGATCAATCCAAATGTCTGGGCGGGAGAGACAGACTCTGAGGCGTCACATGGATCCTATCTTAATGCCATGGATGTGGAGAATCTTCGACATTTTGTCCAGGACTACACTGTACGGGCATTGATTCCCTACGTGGAGCGACTGGTTGTAGTGCTTAATGAAGCAGTAAGATATTTTATTTATTTTTTTAACGATTGCAAAACAAGAACTATGATTTTTTTAAGGTTACAACAAAGAAAGGTGTCAGCAAATCACTGTTGAGTGCCACAAAACGTTGGTTTGTAACAAGTAAACCTGGAGCAGGAGCCAGCAATCAAAATGCTGTGATGTAAGTTAGAAAATCACAATTTTTTGGTATGAAAAGAAAATGTTAAAGAAATTATTTGCAGATATACAAGTGAATCTGTTGAATTACAGACAAGGAAACTTGGGGATTTGTATTTCATGTTTGGACACTACAATTTGGCATTTCAGGTACAATTCGGTGGAGACTAAAACTTAACCCAACAATCAATGCTAAATAATTTTTTTTTTCCATCCAACAGGCCTACCATCAAGCAAAACGGGATTTCAATGCTGATTCTGCATGGCAATACTATGCAGGAGCTTTAGAAATGGCAGCAGTATCTGCCTTCATGCTGGGCACTGCAAATCGTAAAACCTACGATTACATGGAAGATGCAATAGTATGCTATCTAACTGTTTGCAAGTAAGAAATATAAATTAAAACAAAAAAATTATTATTAAAATAAAAAAAAAACACTATTTAAATTGTAAAGACTGCAACAATTTGCAACTCGAGCAACTCTACTCAGCATTGAATGCCTGAAAACAGCTCGTCTCTATGGCGAAGCTGCTAAGCAATTAATTCGCATGACAAGTGAAGAATCCGATCTTAGATCAGCTCTGCTTCTCGAGCAAGCTGCTTACTGCTTTTTAGCCTCACAACCGGCTCTACATCGAAAATATGCTTTTCACATAGTTCTCTCGGGAAATCGTTATTCTCGCGCTGGACAACGCAAGCATGCATTCCGGTGCTATAAGCAAGCTTATCAAGTCTTTCAGGAACGCGGATGGAGTCTTGCAGAAGATCACATTCAATACACGATTGGCAAACAGGCTTACACTTTGAAGAAACTCGATGAAGCTAGCAAATCATTTGCACATTTATTAAGGCCAACTAGTTTGCAGAACACACAACAGCAAGCGATATTTTTGAAGGAATACATTCAAACCCAAAAGGTGGGTCTTTTGTTGTTGATCAAAGAAGCATATTGGTTTGATTTTAATAGTTTATTTTTTTTTTTTGTAGGAACTCCTTGAAAAAAGTCCGGAATTGGGACTTCTAGAAATTGCTTTGCCTAAAGTTGAGCAAGCATCTATAAGAGTTCTGGTTACAGCTCAGCCACCAGTGGCTAATCCACTCTATGTTGCTGCCACAAATATAACTATTCAGGTTGGTAACATATTTTAGATTCCAAGTACTTTCAAAGAGTTCATGTGGTTGTCTCAGTCCAATCTCAGTGACGAATCTACATGGCAGAAAATCGAAGAAATGATTGCAACCACGGCTTCCAATAAACCGATGGTGTTCAAGCCAACAAAAACTCTTTTCACACACGAAAACCCATCGGTAGACAATCCTCTGGCTGTTCATGGAGGTAATAAACTTCGTTAGAGTGAATTTTGACTTAACAATTCCTTTTCTCCTTCAGAGCCTATTGAAGTTGCTGTGACAATTTCCAATGCCATTAAGACCAGTGTAACTCTCGCTGACATTGACATCCTTTGGAAATTGACGCTGGAGAATGAGGAAACTTTGTCAAATCTTAGTCTCTATGCAGAAGGAGGTGATATGGGTAAGCTTTACAGCTGTAGATTACCTTTGAATGATTTTATGACTCGGGGGTTCTTCATTTCAGATAAAACTGCCATCAATGCGGCCATCATAACAGCCTGTAGCCAGGAAATAGTCCTCGAAGAGCAAGAACAAAAGGTGCTCTATTTCAAGATGACACCCAAACTCACTGGCCAGTTAAACATCATAGGCATTTTAGGGCGTGTGTCAGCTACAGCTGAACCCAATAGCCTTTTGGGGTGTCTTCATTTCGAAACCCAGCAAATCAAAACAAGTGGCAAGCAATCGAATGCCACGTTGTTCGATAATAAGCTAGCAATAAAAATCCTCCCACCTGCACCATCGCTGAGTGTGAGTTTCTCCACAACTCCCAGTGATATTCTTGTTGGTGAGATAATTCCGGTAATGATTTCGCTACGCAACACCGGAATTATGCCAATCGATGATGTTTTTGTTGGTTGTGAGTGTCCCAGATGGATAACGTTGCTGGACAAAGAAGCTGATGTTCCTTTGTCAATTCTAAGAGGTTTCTCTAGACAGAAAATATGCCTGCAAGCGAATGTTCTTTAAAACTCTTCTTTCTCTCTTAACAGATTTCAAAGACTTAAACAACGAAGCTCTCAGTAAAGATAAAGAAATTCGAAAACAACACGTATTCCGTATTCTCAAAAGGGACGATGGTCAATCGCTGAAAGCTCAAGAAGCCACAACAATACCTATGTGGATTCAAGGTCCTTATCAGAAAGGAGAATTTAGGTTAAGATTGATATTCTACTACACAATGCCACCGAATTATCCAGGAATAAAGTATCGATTGGTGCGACACGAATGGAAATTTAATGTTCACGAATGTCTGCAAGCAGAAGTCAATTGTGTCGTTAGTAATTTGATTACGAGCGATTTAGGTCTAGATGTGGAATTTAAGAACTTAAATCAAACACATCATCCCTTGATGACAGAATTGTATATCAATTCAGTGGACATGTATTGCCCGCAGTATAAATTGAATGGCAATAATCTCTATTGTAAGTTCAAAGCTTTTATGAGTTTCCGAGTGAGAGTGGAATTGATTTTTTTTTAATCTTTTTTTTTTTTGCAGTTATGAATCAGATGGAGATTACACCAGGTCAACTGGGAGGTAAGGGTTATAATGGGATTGCTACTCTTGACAAGCTAGTCCTATATTTTAATAATAAAATATTAGCATTAATATATCGTTCCTTTTTTTATTGAATAACTTTTTGAAATAAATTTATTTTTTTTTTATTTATCAGATAAATGCCTAAAGGCAGCAAAATCAGCGAGTATACAGTGCCGCTTAGCCCTTTCCGAAATCTCAGCTGCAACAACAACAACAACCGATTTCATTACCCAACGCCTATCTACCGTTCCCATAATGCAAGTGTCTATTAAAGACAATCACATTCCAGGATTCGACAAACTTTACAGCTTTTTGATGAAACACGAAACTAAATTTCTTAATCCATTCAATTCAAGCATCAATACGGAAGAATTCAATAATATTCTCTCAACTAGCGATCCTCACATGACGGCATCCATAACTTGGAGTGCCGTTGTAGTTGATTGCAATTCCACTCAACGAATTGCTCATGGTCAGCACTTTGTTCAATTGAGAAATCTATACGAGCAGGTCTCGTGCCCAGAGACAGCTGATTATCGCATGAAGACCTATCTTGGGGATACATCGGCTTACAGAAAGATTCATGAGTTCGAAGGAATATCATATGATAATGCCAATAATGATGATGAAGATCAATGGGAGTTTAATAATAATTTTGTTGGAAAGCGTTGCTTGCTTCAGGATGAGACGTACATTCCATCCACAGCAGCAGCTGTTAAGGTATAGTTCAGGTGATCAAGGATTGAAAGAAGTAAAAAAAGAAACTTTTTCTTGCGAATTAAGTCACATTATGTTATTTTTTAGGATAATTGAATTATACAATATCATAAATTAAAGTACAGTTAATAAAAAACAATAAAAACAAATATTTTTCTTTGATATTCTTTAAACAACATTTTTTGTTCTGCAGGTAATAAAATTTAGCCTTAAATAGCACAGTCGGACCGATCCTGTGTAACATAATAGCGAGCAAAGAAAGAAGCTAAGTCATGGTAGACTTTTACATAAATAGAAAAACCGTTTTTCAACTATATCTGGTGGTTATGTCACAACGCGAGGTAGTTTTTTTCTCCAAAACTTGTTACGTTTCCCCGAAAATTCTTCAAAAAATATTAAATAATCAATTAGTCCAGATATTTTGGAATTTAATTCCAGTAGTTTATTTTTAAGCTCGAAAAAGGGCCCTATAAGAGTTGAATTGCATTAAATCCAAGTACCTACGCACCCAAAAATTATTTTTTTTTTGTCATAATGTGTGTTTTTCGTTCAAGAGTTGGTAGAAAAATTTAATGCAGTCGCAGCTTTAAAACTTCATGGATTAATCACTGAATCCTGAAAAATTACAAACGAAGAAAATCAATTCATTACGATTGACACACACAAATTTTTATTGATTAGAGAAGATGAATCAAATATACAATAATCATAATAATAAAGTTTAGAAAAAGAAATGCTTAAATTTTATTGTTTTTTGCTTTTAATTTTTGAACACGTTGTCTTCGTCGTTTTAATTTATTGGTTGTGACTAGAACACCATCCCGGCGAAGGGCAGTGGAAGGCTATTTACGAACGCTTCTTGCTTATGTAAACCTTGGCAGTGGAGTACAAGACCTTGGAGCACGCATAGATGTTGCCCAATCCACAACCGAGCAATGCGCCGACAACATTCGGAATAGGATACACTTGCCAATCGCGATCCCAGTCCAAAGGAGCGACGACAGATCCAGCCCAGGCACCAAAGATAGCTCCCACCGCATTGTACTTAAACAAATCCAAAGAGATCTCTTCGCTCTTGGTGAGAAATTCGACTTTTTCACAGAAGCACACCTGCAGCGAGCCACCACCGCCCAGCAGGAAGACAGTTGGCGATACGGTCATCAGAGTGAGCACCATGGCCAGGACGAAGGTTTGCTCGTAGTTCTGGAGAACAGGTGCTCCCAGTATGATGCATATGAACGCATATAGCATGGTACACAAGAATTGCATCAACAACCCACCAAAGATTTCACGGGCCGAAAAGTAGGCAGCTTTTTTCTGTCGTTGTTTTGCTGTGAGGTTGCTGGTTTCTAAGCGGCCACAATACCTCGCCAGAATAACCTTCAATAGCTCCCCTGTAAAGACAATTGGAATTATGAATGATTCCCAGAATTTGCCGACATGTGCCCAATTTCGGCGGAATTGCATGTAAGTCATGCAAACGAGCACAGTGGCCAGACTGATGGACAGATGAAAAAGTTGCTGTTTGGTCTTTTGTTGGTCGAATTTTATTGCCATTTTGTTGGATTTTTATGTGTGTCGTATTTTTTTAGTAAAATAATATCAAGTTTGTTTAGTTTTGTTATTCTTTCGTTTATAAATTGTAAATTAATATAATGCACTCCCGCATTTCATTCGCCCTTTTTTCGTATTTTTTTTTATTATTTTTTGTTTGTTGACATAACGATGACAGCTGAAATAGGAAGGATGACATTTGTCAGCAGCGCTGGGATGTTCGGAGTTATAAATGAATTGAACGTGTTCAGTGCTTGTTGTTAAGGTTTTAGTGTTCTCTTTTTAAGTTTGAGAAATTTAGTTGATTTTGAAAAAACGCCACTACAGCGAATCTTATGTCGTTTTCATTTCAACCAAAAAAAACCGATCCCTTATGATTTGGGATCAAAATCTCTGATCTCGATTTCAAGAGAGATTTACACGTACACAAAAAACGGACTTTTATCTATAGACGTCTTCATCATCGTGAAATTTTTATTTCGTAAATTTTTGTGTTTACTGGCGGAAGTTTTGTGAAAATAAAAACAATTAATACATTTTTTTTTTTTGCGACCTTTTCAAATTAAATTTTTTATTTAAATTCAATATGAATCCGAAGAACGACGGTGAAAATCTCGCATTTTTAAATTAAATTAAATTAAATTAAATTAAATTAAAAAATTAAAAACATTGGGCCTTACTAATAATCAAACGCTAATGTCGACTATTAGTTAACTGTAAGGTTAAAACAAAGTGCTGAGCTTTAACAAAATGCTACCAATAAACAATTTAACCCTTTCACTAACTAGTCTCCAGACTTTCGTTGAATCTATTACAAAATCTACTACAAATAAGAAACATAATTGAATGAACTGTCAGAATTTCCACCAAAGTTCAATGTTTTGTTTTCGTGCAAAAATATTTAATTTTTTATTTTTATTTTATTGCGGGATACTTTTTTTTTTTGGTTATTATTATTTTGTTCCTAATTAAAAACAAATGTGATCACTGCACAGAAATAAGACAGACAGTCACAACATAAATAAAAAAATAAAACAAATCAGGAACTGTCATAATTTGCTCTATACCTTCAAAGTTAAGTGTTGCCGTATTCTTTTTTAACAGCAAGTATTTTAGTATTTATAGTACTTTTATTATTAATTTGAAGTGTCGGAGTGAGTTGACTTTTGAATTGTTTTTTTAATTATGGCACCATATTTCTTAAAAAGGAATCATATTCCTCATATTTTATTTTAATATTTTTTATTTGCAACGTACATGTAGGTACCTGTTTAAGACTATTAAGCTTACGGCTGTTTACGAACGTTTACGACGACTTGTACGCTTTTATATTTTTCAACTTAGATTATTCGAAATTCCGATTTCGTCAAGTTCATATTCTATAATAGGTCCACGAAAATGATAATTTTGTTCAAACCAATATTGGAAATCTAAATATAAATACAATTTTCGGCTACCTGTTACACAAATGTAATTTCAAATTTGGTTGATTTGTATTGGCTTTGAAAATTGTATTCGACACTTATATTTTCTGTATGCTTGCATAAACAAGATTTAACCAATACAATAGCAAAAAAATCTTTAATCGATTCCCGTTCAGCACAAAAAAAAAACTTTTTAAATATGCGTAATTATTGAAATATATAAAACGGAATCAAGAAATTAACCACTCACGTATTTAAAGTAAAGTCCAAACGTACTAAATATTTATCAACAAATTAAATAATTTGTTTCTGTTGCACTACATAAACATACAAACAATAAATAAAGTACCTACCTCTAAATAAAGTAATTCTTTTCAAAAAAAATCTGAAGAAAGAAACCAACCCTATTGAAATCAACCTTATAAAATGGGAATAGATTAAAGTATTAAATACAAATTTTAGTACCATGAGACAGCACAAAGGCAACACTCTTTATTAAGTGTTCGACTTTAAACATGGATTTCCACTTATTAAATTTTGACATATTGCTAACGACTAAACTGGAGGTTAATTTCGTTATTGGTATGCGGATTTTCTAAAATCTGAAGATTTTCGTTTAATCTTAACACTAAATTTGATTATTAGTAAGGCCCATTGACCTATTATATATTATGGACTGCTAGTTGAGCCTCATTTCCATACAAAAGCCCCAATAAAACTGGTCCCACCTCTTTTAAGCAACACTAGCTCTTGCGTAAAAAAGCGGCAAACAGAAGTATTGAAGAGTGGTAAAAACGGGAAATTAAAAACTACACCCGACCACAATTGTTGGCATCCCACAAATGTACAATTATTGGCACCCTTAAATTTAAATAAAACAGTACTTTCTTATTTATAGTTTTTGGAAGCTGCTTTTTAAGACGAAGAATAAGCTTGTAGAATAGCTGTAGGATAAGGAATGCAACACCGCCGACGTTGCTGCAGTTTTCTGTCACAAAACTTTGAAATAACTAATAACTAAATTTTTTACGAAGTCAAATAAATGGCACTCTGAAGATACAAATAATTTGCCTGAAAAGAATGATCAATTTGAATTTTTATAATATTTGTTTATATTTATATGGTCTTATTTATAAACGTTGTTTAACTTTAGACAACTGTTCAACTTTGGTAAATGTGTTCAAAAACCTTGTTTATTGTTTTGACATTTATTTTTATTAAATTAAGCATATTTCCACCAATTTGAAAATAGTTAGACAGTGTCTAAGTAGACATAAATCTAATAAATACGACCAATAATTTACAAAATAGTGTCAGCACAGGATGCCAATAAAATATTAAACGTCTGTTGGACTTAAAAAAAGTGAAAGTTGTTAAGGCTTAAATAATTTTTTTTTTTGAAAAACACGATAATACAAAAAAATGTCTTTCTATAGTGGAAAAATATCTACTTATTTTTCCCTACCCATAATATTTCGATCCAAATATGTATTATCAAAAAACCCTAGAAACGCCTTTTTCGGAGCAAAAAGTTTAATCTAAAAATAACGGATTTTTTAGAGGTTTTTCTGGATCTCATTTTACGGTGTCACTGGATCACTGATCTCTATATTACACTGGATAGCGTATCCATACAAAATAGGTGACTCCATTTGAACAATTGTTATACTTGAAGCTGCCTTTTTTTTGTATAGAAGTACAACTGCATAACATATTAACTACGACATTAGGCGCGTTCCTTTATCTACTACAAAGTACTTCTGGCTGCAGTCAATTACTTCTACTCTGAGGTCAAAGTACTTTTGTGTTTTTTTTTATTCAGTTGTGCTTAGTGGATTCTTCTTCTTATTCTTTATCGAAATTTGGCTTTATAAAAAAAAAAGACGCGGTGTTTCTGTTTAATGTGTATTTTCTATTTGTAAATATTTATAATAAAAATTTTAACTTTTTTTATTACAAAATTTTTGTCTTCGCTTTGTTTACTTTTTGTTGACGTTTAAAAAGTGGCAAATATTTTGGTTCAAGGCGTTCGCGTTTTTTGTACAGTTTCACTTCTTTTTGAGAGAATTTCCCCCCCACTCCTCAAAATTTGACCAATTGCCATTTTTAGTCTGGAAAGTACCCGAACAAACCTATTATCAAGCTCAGCGCATAGACCTTTGTCCTTTTGGTGTTCTTCAACTAAGTTTTCCCGAATAGCGTTTTCGTGTTTTTAAAATCATAAATTTTTCTATTTCATAGATAGCTTTATTTATTCTAAATAAATTAAATAAATAGCTGAAAATTCTCACCTTTCAGTTTTGTTTTGTTTGCTCAGTAACAATTTGCGCGTTCAGAATAATGAGATCTCAGAAATTTTTCTCACTCAAAAGGTGCAAAAGGAAAATTATTTTTTCGATTCACTTTTCCACAGAACCAGAATCGGCCCCCCGTTCATGTAACAGAGATTGAGTTCTCTGAGATGTCATTCTCCTGAACACGCCTAATTTGAACGCCAGTCGTCAAAATACTTGTCAAATCTTGAAGCTGCCTTCGATAGTGCCATCTTCAATTGGAGTCAAAAGAGCTGTTATACTTTGTAGGGAATACACTATCCAGTGTATTATAGAGATCAGTGCACTGGATTAAACCACCATTTGAGTGCTTTCCACTGTCAGTTCGAACAAAAAAAAACTTTGCATGTACATCAAGTTTGCTAGCTAGCTAGCTCATAAAGTCTCAAATTTCATTTGAGGTTTGTTAGGCTTTGATGTGTTTTTTTGTAAGCCCAGATGGAATTGGTCGAAAAAAAACAACGTCGGTGCTAATCAATCACCATGTTAAATACAACAACAACTAATCCCCTACGGGCTAAGCTAAACACAGATAATTATCCGGGCTTAACTTAAGCACACAGAAAAACTGTGTTACTATCTATTGTTATTGCTGTCACTAATCCCTTTCGTCATTTTTTTTCTGCAATTCCCACCGGGCTTGCAAAAAAACACGCCTATTGTCAGTTATGAAACTAGATAAATTTTGCATGTACGTCAAAATATAACTTGCTTGATATCTTTTAAATCACAAATTTTCAGATTGCATTGGAATTTCGTAAGGGCTGGAAGTTGGTTGAAATTTCGAATTTAATTTTAGAATTCATCCCTTATCTGTCCAACCAGTAAGTGTCAAATGCTGTTTGAGGTTGGCTACGGTGCCACTGGATTAAACCCACAAATTTAGGGCATTCCGCTGCCAGTTGGAACAAGATAAATTGTACATGTACGTCTAAATATAGTTTGCTAGATATCTTTTAAAACAAACAGTATCAATTTTCACTCACAGTGTTCACATTATTGGACTGCCTCCACCGAATTGTTCTGACGTCTTTATACTTTCTCTCACTTTCACTTTATGGCGAGAAAGGGGTGGCCAAGAACGGCATCTCCCACTTCATAGCGAAAAAGAGATGCCTTTTTTGGCCAAGTGTTTCTCGGGAAGGTATACAGAGATAAGTCAAATTAAGTCAGCGGAGGCAGTCCAATGTGAAAACTGTAATTTTAGAGGATTCCGCTGTCAGTTGGGACTAGATAAATTTTACATGTACGTCAAAATATAGTTGGCTAGATATCTTTTCAACCGTTCAAACAGTTCGAACTTCATTTTAGAATTAATCCTCTATATTTTGGAAGTTCGTTTGGGTTGGAAGTTGGTTGACAATTCGAACTTCATTTTTGAATTCATCCCTTATCTGTTCAACCAGTAAAGGTAGAACTATTGCGTTGGCGGAGGACGTATGCGGTGGCCGGGACAAATTTTTACGGCGATTCTCTTTTGAGTTTCTTTCGGATTGCAAATTTATTATTTTAATGCTGCAAATTTTAATAGCTGCAATTTTGGTTAGATGAGAAGGAACATCTCTTCGCACTCTTTACTCCGCTTATGTCACAAACAATAGGAAGAAGCACAAAAAAGAAAGAGCGATAACTCTGCAATTATTTCAACATCAATCTGCAACTTTGTTTAGCACGGCCACCGCATATCTACGTCCCCCGGCTACGTGCTTAAAAATGGTGGTAATTGCTGCGTTTAAAACAGTCTTACATAACGAATTATTGGCGCCTTATGTCCCGACTGGGGTTTTAGGATTCGAATATGATTACCTACATAATATTTAAATTCCTTTTAACCAATGATTATGTTTATAGACACTTTCCTAAACAAAAACGAATTTTTTTCTGTCAAAAAAATCTTGCTTGTTTTGCAAGAATTTACATCGCTTTGTACACACTTGCAAGATTTGACATTTCTAAAATGTTTAATTGAATTTCTCGGGGTTTTAAGAAGACAAATTGTGTTTTTGGTTGCAATGTAACGAATTTTAATTTCCGTGGAAATTTTAATTACAATTACTAAATATTTGTGCGTTACTTTTGAATAAACAAAAAAAAAATATATTTCACGATCACGATATTAACAAATAAATTTCGTTTAATTTAACAAAAAGGGTAAATAATATAATTATTTCCTCAACTTGAAATCGAGTGAAATCGAAAAATGCACTAAAAAATTGGAAATGATTTTCTCAAAAACCGATCAACGTGAGTCTGTTGTCCATGGGCAATGAATTGTTCTGGAATCTTTGCAAAAAAACTCCATTTCATAAGAATTTTTTCTTCATGATTTAAACAAATGGGCCAACCGATTTTGTTTTGTTTCAACTGTCAAGTACCACACACACATTCACAAAAAAAAATCGATTCTTTACAAATTCCTTTCAACAACAGAAAAAATTAAATTCAGAAAAAAATCAATTTTTTTCGTTGAAAGCAATTCGATATTAGTGTATTGAGATCGTGAAATTTAATTCATCTTTTTTTTTATTAAGTACAATAGCTTACAGTTGAATAAAGGTAAAAATTATTACTAACATATTACAAGCTACAAAATTAAAAGAAAAGTCGTTCAAGATGTTTATATTCATCGTACTAATTCAAAATTGAGAGGAAAGAAAAGCCACATTCACTAAGACTGCTTTTAGCGACTGCAATTTTTAACAGGGTTTCTCTTTTGAGTTTCTTTCGGATTGCAGAATCCATTTAAACGCTACAAATTTTAATAGCTGCAATTTTTGTTAAATGAGAAGGAAACATCCCTTCACACTCTTTACTCCGTTTATGTCACAAATAATAGGAAAAAACACAAAGAAGAAAGAGCGATAACTGTGCAATTATTTCAACCTCTGCAACTTTGTTTACCACGGGCACCGCATACGTCCCTCGCCTACGTGCTTAAAAATTGCAGGGAGTAATTGCAGCGTCTAATAAAAACAGTCTAACAATTCTCAATAAAAGCTTTTTCGGATTAATACATTGAAAACACAAAACATCAAATTACTTAAACATCTTATTGTGAAGTTTCTGAATCCTGAAAATCGGTGATTTAAAATTTAAATTTGTACGGCAAAAAGGAATTTTAAACGTTGCTAAATGGCGGTTCGTGTAAAGAATATTTATATGATTAAGTAAATGTATTGAATCTATTTTATCACAAAGTAACTTATGCAGAAATAATTCATCTATTTGCTTGTTATCCTTCACAGAGATATTACTAGAAGTAGAGCTGGGTTGTGAGTTATTATTTTTAAAGAATTAAGAAAAGGATTCGCATATTGTCTTGGGCAAATAAGCCCTAATGCTTTCGTTGGTCATGACACATGGTAGTGAGTTAGTGGCCCTTAACGTTTTTAAGTATGACCAAAAGTATTTTACATTAGTTTTAAGATTGTCTTCTGTATTTATTAAGTACTTCTTATAGCAAATATTTATTTCTCTTTTACCTAAGGCCCTCAAGTATTTAAAAGTATCTTTGTCATGCCGCACGATTGAATTTTTTTGCGAGTTTGAGAAAACGAACATGGGTAATTATGAGAATTGATTACGGTATTCAATTTATTATCAAATTCATCAAGACATTTATTTGTGTCCAAACTATTGAGAAGAAAGCCCACTCAATTAAATGCAACTGAGTTTTAATTTCCTCATAATTAGCCTTGAAAACGTTTCTCTTTAGTAAATTAATTTCGGGTAAAAAACGAGTGATTGTTGTCATAAACTTGACCTTCAATGGTTGATGGTGTCTATCAATAGTTGAAAGTGGATTTGTTGACAATTCTACCGAAAAATGTGAGCTAGCAAAAGGGGAAAACATTAGATCCAACAATCTATTGTTAATATTTGTTGTAGAATTAAATTGATATAAGATACAATCATATAGATGTAGCTTCAATCAATGACTGTGCTTTTATTCCAGTGTACAAAGAGGGTTTCATTGATTTAGTAGAATCATCGAATGATCAAGTAATACTAGGTAAATTGAAGTCACCTAAGTAAACAAGTTTTGACTTAGAGGAGAATAAGTGAGATTTCTCAGAGAGATTATGACTTATTGTTTTGTAAGTATCCACTCCCGAGTCCCGACCCCGGTCTTGTGGTTGCCGCGTAGACGGAATGTTTTTTGTTTTAATTGCAATAAGACAACCCCCCCCTTCACTGACTCGAGATTATTAAACTGTTGCAGATCGCGGTCTTTACGGAACACATTATACATGTTTATGTCATGCGATAAATTTGTTTCTGTAAGACAAATTAATAATGTATGCTGAATTCATGATGGCTAATTTTAATTCGTGTGTTTTGGTTTTCATGCCTTTATATTTTGATAGTAAAGAGTTATTTCAGCCATAATAGTGAAAAATTATTAAGAATTGTAGTTGTGAAATAAAGTTTAACTTACATATTTAACTTTACTTAAATCCGTTGAATTAGATATTCTAAAAATTCTTGGTGGAATTCTCTTTCCTCATGAAAATTTTTCCGTGTTTAAACCATAAATACTTAAAATTGTGCAACTTCTTATGAGCTTTGGCTTGATTATAATATATTGTCTAAAAAACAAAGAACTTAATTAATTAAGAGAAATATATTACAATTATTAACATTATATGAAAGCTTTGAACAGACATTTTAATCTCGCTGCGGTCGAAAATCTGTCATCGTATAACTTTATTCCAAAATTTTACTATTATCGGCGTACTTAGGCGGTCTTCTTCGTGATTTTCCCCTCGAATTGATTCCTTGGAAATTTTGGTCGGTTTGCGAAAAATCTCAATAATGTCTCCGTCTTCAGTTGAAACACTGCCAAGCTTAGATGTGATTTCATCGAATAATTTAATTAGATCATCACATTCAGTAGTTGGAACATTTTTGATTATTATTTGATTTGTAGTCTCCAGCCTCTCCTAACAGCTTATGATGCGGCGCTCTTAAACAGATAATTTTGCTTCTTGAAATTTAAACAATTTAACAGGTAAAAGACAAAATTTTATTTGACGGTTGCTGCCGTCGTCAATAAAAATAAAAGATTGTGAATTTCATTCGGATACTTTTCGAACTTTTGTACTCGTAAGTTTTTACTCGTGTCATTTTCTTCTCCATACTCCCTCCAAGAAAAATATTTACACGACAATGCATGCAGAACCTATAAGGCTATAATGGTAAAATTATACCTCAGTTGCACTTGTAATTTTTGTATGAATACAAAACTGTCAGATTATTCCTCGATAAAGTCATAAATGGTAAGAAAATGGAATAACAGCCCAATTCTCCCCAACATCACTGATACAACTGATACCTCACAAGTCACAAGAAGAGGTGAAAATAATTTTGTGACTTTTTCGTTTTCTCCCCCATAGTCACAACTTGTGGGAGTCACAAAAATAATTGAAATTGTGATCTCCTTCAGAGGAGGTGACAACTAACAATTTACTT
This sequence comes from Epistrophe eligans, assembly GCA_951394125.1. Lineage (NCBI taxonomy): Eukaryota > Metazoa > Arthropoda > Insecta > Diptera > Syrphidae > Epistrophe > Epistrophe eligans. The sequence continues at coordinate 31,210,840 of OX596029.1, forward strand.
GAGTTTTGAGATTTCGATTTGACATTCGATATATTAATTTGTGAAAAAAGATTTAAATTTTCTTAGATTTTTTGGTTGTGAAAGGTGAAATGTAAGTAGATTTGATTCTGATTAATTTTATTGCAGAAGCTTCTGTAGCAGAGCGAGAGTAAAAAGCCGCGTGTTACCTCTTGAAATGTTAAGTAAAAAGTAGTTTTAAGCTAAGTACAGACGATTGTCAGATCTTACAATATTGTCAGATCTTACAATCGTCTGAACACACGATTTTTGTCATTGTCAGACGATTAGGACATTGTCAGACTCATTGGTCATTGTCAGATGTTTTCATTGAAAAAATCTTTCAATTGCTAACAATTTCTTCATTGTTCGAAATGTCAATGAAACCCATCTGTTGGAGTCGAGTTGGTTAAAGAGAGATAAAAAAAACATTTGTGTTGGAAATTTATAATTTTTGCACATTTGAATAAATAAACTCAAAAAGAAAATATCTATAAAGCAGCTCACTTCAATTATATCTTACATCAATTCCTTGTATTGTGTAGTTTTATTCGGAATAAATTAAGTGCTTATGCTCGGCCACCATTTGTCTTTTATTAATTCTTTTCAGCATGTTGTTGATTTTTTGTCGCGTTTCTGACTAAAAATAAATACAAAATCTAACAATGGAGGCATCAATCAATGGGCGAAAATATTATCATGGAAAACGGAAATTCACCAATTCTTAAAGAACCCGGTGATGAAAAGGAGAGAAGAAAAAGATTCTTTATTAAATGCAGAGGAAATCGATGGGAATGCTGCAGAACCTCCGCCAATTAATGATGCCTCCCCCTAAAAGATGTAAACAATCAAACAATTTTTTGTATAGATCTGCCAACCGTTTGAACAGAAAATTTTCAAACTGACAATTTTTTCAGATATATTATTGTCCGAAAATTGTCAGACTCTTGCTGACAATCAAATTGGCAGACTTTGGGATGAAATCTACCAACCGTGTGAACGGACAATTTTTCATTGTAAGAAATATGTCAATTGTCAGCTAATTGTCAGCTATTATCAGACCATTGACAGTTCTGATAATATTGTAAGATCTGACAATCGTCTGTACTTAGCTTTATTATTCCATTGCAAGCTACACATACAAATAGAATAGATCTGTTCATATTATGACAGTTCAGATTACCGAACAAATAGGGTGTCTCTAATAGTTTCATCCAAAAATGAAAAGGAAGATTTTGTAAATATAGCACCAAATTTTAAATAAACTAATCATATTGCAGCAAAATTTTTATAAAATTTGTTCGCTCCCCAAAAACGTTGTGTTGGGATCTAACTCAGAGGTTGAAGCCTCATGATAATTAGGCAACTTCTTTGCCTTTTGTAATTCGAGTAAAATAGCTAGTTATGGCAACTTATCATCATACATATGTACAATGTACATAGCTGTGCAAATTGGGCACATTTATTGTTATTATTTTTTATTTCAACACTCGCTCTTATTTGCTTAAAAATTCAAGTCTGGTGAAAAGACGAGGACGCAAAAATAAGCACCGTTGACATAAAGTTACAGTTGCGGCACAAGGCATCACCATGTTGACGCCAATTAGTGTTTTCCCAGCTACATAGATACTACACCATCCAACCAACTAAATAATATGTAAAACCATAATTTATTACCAAATTCCCAATTTCAAATATGAATGTTTATTTATTTTAATTGATGCTAATTTATACCTATTAATCATATTTGTAAGCGATATTTACTCATCTCGAGTAACCCGCCTTAAGCCCAACTGGAACGATTTAATAGATGGAAAATACCATAAATGATTAATATATGTTTTTATTTTGGAATTTCCGATGTAAGGTCAATTAATATAAAAAAAATAAATGTATTCTTTTTAATATTTAAAGAATAAGAATATAATGACATTATAATGTTTTTTTAATGAAATCATTACTTAAATTTAGTTTAGAACGTAGTTATACATAAGTTGGCTTATGTAATTATACGAGTAGGTTTATAGAGATATTTAAGTTTTATTATATGCGTTCATTTAAGTTGAAACTTTGTGTGTCCAAACGTGCACATTTTATTTTTTTATATGAATTTTGAAAGACATGTTGTGTAGTTAGGGCAGAAAATCAAAGTAAAAGAAGGAAAGATTTATTAACTTCCCATTTGGTGTTATTGTAATTGGTCCGATTTGTCAAATTGAAAATTTTGACATTTCTCAACGTTTCGAGGTCCCAGGAATCCGAATCCATCATTTTTAGAGAGATGTCTGTATGTGTGTGTGTATGTACGTTCGTACGTTCGTGAGCCTTTCTATCGTAAACTGTAACTCGAGAACGAATAGAGATATCTACCTCAAATAAATTTTATTTTACAGATAATAACATCACAAAGTGCAGAAAGGGTTTCCAAAAAAATCATTTAGCGGTTTATTTACTACCGCAATTTAAAAAAAAGGTTATATAGAATTTAGAATATTTCAAGAACAAAAAATGCCATCGATTTCAGGTTAATTTTATTCTACATATAATGACGCAATAAAGAATTGAAAAGAATTAAAAAAAAAAATCAGCGGGCAGTTTTTTTTTTTAGATAAAAAAACATGCTAAAATTTTTTTAAAAACTTGTTTCGATTGCAATATTTTGAGAACAAACAACAATATTAACTTCGTTATAATTTTGTTCTATACACGATGCCATATTTGGTTACTGGTATAAATTAAAAAAAATTCAATTAACAGTTTTTTTTTTAAAGCAAAAAAAAACTACAAGAACTAAAAATCGTTGAAAAACGTTTTTCGGCTCGAATATTTGGAAAACAAACACTAGCTTTGAATCCGGGCCAATTTTATTCTAAATATAGTAGCATAGTCAAGAACTGATAAGGTTTGTAGAATTATTCAATCGACAGTTTTTTATAAATCAACAAATTTTCAAACTAAAACTACTAAAAAAAAAAAAAAAAATAGTTCGACTCGAATACCTCGAAAACAAACAAAGCTATCGGACTCCGGATATGAATTGGTGGGGTTTGTAAAAAAACTATAATTTATAGTTTTTTTTTTAAGCAAAAACATCTGCCAAAAACACAACTTAAATAGTTGACAAATATAATACGCCCCAACTTTGGTTTTTACTTCACCGAATATTGAACATTTGATAAGGTCTTTTAAGAATTTGAATTATGAAGTTCCTTATAATAAAATAACATCGGTTGTCCAATTTCCACGGGCACCATTGGGAAGTAAGCAGTGTGGGTCGCACCCAGCCTCTTTTTAATTTTCATATTTAATGTATATTAAAAAGAAACTTCAACTTAAAACTGAAACTTCACTAGTCAAGTGATGAGTCCAAGTGAGATCGCTGGGACGAAATGCAAATTTTGTGTAGACTAAAGGCCGTTAAAAGCTATTTTGAATCAAACTTGAGTAATACTCTTATTTGAGTATTACTCTAAGACCAAATTACTATTTGTATTTGCCTCACTCGCTGCTTAACTTCAAAAGATACGAGCGAGTTGCTAAATTTTTTGCGTATAAGGAAAAAAAAAATAGAGTGTATTCCAACAATATAATCGCAGGGTAAAATTAGTAAAGCTAAATATACTACAAAATTGTGAACTAACATTTTTACTGAAATATTTTCTATTTAAATAATAAGGGCCAGGTAACGAAACCCTGTAAGCAAGCTTATTATAATTAAATCGGATTTAGGTCAAATTTCAGGCTATATTGGTGTAGGTCTTCAAAAAAATTCATAGTAAAATTAATGAAAAGTATTACCCGGATGCTCTATAAAAATGTTATGTATGTAAAAATAAATGCAACTTTTATTGAGAATACAAAATTTAAATTTACTGGAATATTTTGGAAAAACTACCAATGTCCCACCGACACACCCCATAATATGTACTGTACATACATACATATTTCAAAACAGAAAGTTCTAATGCCAGCTCTTTTATTTTTGAAAACCAAAACTGTATGTACAGGAAAAAAATAATACTTAAATGCTACTAATCGGATCATACGTAAGACCTTAGACTTTTGGTCATTATTGGTGATTGTACATTTTTTTTTAGCTCCCAATTAGAAGCTTGTTTAATCTACTTAAGGTCGGACTGTTCAAAAGAACCTCAAGGATTTGGATTTGGATGTAATAGTCTACACCATCTTTAGAGGGTAAGCAATTTCTATCATGGTGACATCGACTCTCCACTTCATCAGAGTCTATCTGCTAGATTTATTTCTATTAATTCATCTGCTTAAAGCTAGATCACTTACAGTTCATAGTTAAAGGGTGCGTCATCATCAGAATCCCCCAATTTTCTATTTTTGTTTTTAAATTTGTCTCTGCAACACGACTAAGAAATGTTGTATTTTATTAAGCACCAAAGACTTGGATCTGTCTTTCAAGGCTTTTCTTCGTAAGTCATATTTTTGTAAGTTCTGTTTTTGTTTTGTTTTTTATAAAGTTAAGACTTTCTTAAGTCTGTCTTTATCAAGTAAAGGAATTTTATTTGTATTGAGCCAGCTTAATAATTATAAATACTTTTGGTCTTCCGCAATTTTAACCTAGAATATTTGTATGCTTACGTAAATACAGCACATACATTTTTTAATTATTAAATTTATCAAACAACCTTTGCCTTAGATTTTTTATCCAAACATTGTACCCACCACAAAAAAGTATAGTTCTATTCCAAATGTAAGTTCTTTTGATCTTTTGCAGACTTTTGTCCATTAATATACGACAGCAAAACAAATTAGCATATCTAATCATATTCGAAACCTTTTTCTCGCTCAAAACCAAAATAAATACCAATTCCGCATGTTGCTTAAATTTTTCTGACAAAAATGATGATAAATAAATAAATAATGTTTGAACGAAAAAAAAAAAAAAACAAAATTCTTAAAGTTATATACCAAAGTTTGCGGTATTACCAATTCCATCAGTTGAGTTTTAATATGCGAGTAACTTATTTTAAGTATAAATAGTCAGTAACTTGAGATCTAAAATCACAGTTAAGCATTGGATTTCATACGGTTCGGTTTTGACACAAAAAATAAAAAAAACAAAAAAATCCCCTCGTAATCATGAAGTTCTTATTGTTGGTACGTGTGTTAAATTTACTTAAATAATTATTGTCATTTTGTTCGGGTGTGGTATAAACTCTTTGATAATTTTGTGCCGATGCTAAATTATTAACGTGTTGATATTGAAGTGTTAAATAAATAATTATAATTATTTTTTTTTTCTTTTCTGCAGACACTCTTGGTTTGCTTCGTCACTTTGGCGCTAGTTTCTGCCGCTCCATTGGAAGAAGGTGCTTTGGCTGATATTCCCGGAAGCGATGTCACCAACCCTCAGGATCCCGAATCAATTCTTAAATTGTTGCTGTTGAAGAAGAAACTTTTATTGCTGGGTTGAGTAAAAAAAGAAAAACAAAACAAACCAGAAACTAAGTCACAATGCCATTGGAAATACTTGCAAATTTAAATTTACCTTTTAATCAAAACTAAGAAGATGTAGTCTAAGAGCACACTATGAATTATTTATAAGTTACGGAAGTAGAGTTAAAATAAAAAATAAAACACAATTAAAACAAAACAAAAAAAAACCTACGTTTTTGCGTAATTATTCTAAATAAATAGTCTGAAACCGTGTGAAGGCTATTTTAGTAAAACATAATAATATATTGATCGGGATCAAAGCGAGTTAGTTAGGTATGCTTAGTCAACTTGGTCTATGATTAGGTAGTTGCCACGATAATTAATTTGACATATTGGTAGATGGTGAATAAAATTTCAGTAAATAGTCATTTGATTCGTTTTTTGTTCTACTATACCTACCAGAAAAATTGTTGCTATTCCGATCCAGTTGTCGATTTAAATAAAGCTGAGCGCCAGGAGCAACAAAAAGTTGTCAAAAACCAAGCATTTCAATTAAACTTTCAAACGCCTAGCCGCGCCACCAAGAGTATTGATATCATCACTCATCACTGACAAAACTGAGACCTGTTACCGTTACCGGTGTGTAATAATAATAATAAAAAATTCGAGCATGATAAACTTTGTTGAAGTTGTTAAGCGTATTAAATTGCTAGAGTGAATGAACTGAAATTCTTCTGTTTGTCAAATTTTTAAGTAATACTAGGATTAACTGAATGCGTCCTGCAGCGCGTCTTTATGCGTCTGTGATTATAAAAACTTTATTATATCTACTGGAATCATAGTTGTAGATGCTATAGCACCTCTCAAAATGTAGCAATCTTTCACAAGTCACAAAAAAAAAGAAAAACAAATTGTCGGAAGAAATAAAATAATGAAGAACGTTTGTAAAGGGTGTCCCAAAATTTACGCAAGACATGAATTTCGCAACATTTGTGCGTTTAACTGCCTGAGCAAAATAGAATGCTGCAACTGGAACTGAAGCTGGAAATGCAACGGCTGTGAAAAATTGTCGTACGTGCTAATTTGCATGTGCCCACAATGCAGCTGTACAACATTTTGTATATTTTAAAGAAAAAAAAAAAAACAATCACGGTCTCATTATTTACTTTTTTTATTTCCGATAATTTTCTTTTAATATTCTATTCTTTTTTTCTTCACACAAATTGAAACGTCAAAAGTGCTGCACGTGAAAAGTTAAAAGTTGATGAACTCTTGCAGCACCGACTGCAGTTGCGTTGTGTTGTGTTCGCAACATTGAATTTGTGTGTATTGAATATTTTGACAGCTATTTTAGCGTATCCATTGCGTTCAGGCAGTAAGTCATAGAGTACCTATATTATAATATAGGTACTCTATGCAGTAAGTGTTGTCAACGAAAAAAACAAACAGCTTTACCGCTGACAGTTAGTAATTAAAACTGGAGAACTACAGGGAAAAAAAACACAGTTTGAAAAAAATAGTTAAGGTTTTTGCGGTGATTTTTCGAATAAAATCATTTTAAGCGATGAAGCTCTTTTTCATCTTGATGAAATGGTTAATCTTCAAAAATTGTCGCATTACTTATGGTTCGCAAATCTCACATGTAATTGTTAAGAAACAAATGCATCCACAATGTGTCAATGTTTGCTGCGGATTTTGGAAACTGTGTACTGCACTGTATCAAATATTCAACCACATTTTAAGCGAAACGATTAGGAAAAATGTCAAAAAAGATATGCAAGCAAAACCAGGGAAGCCATCTTATCCGGTTTTCTATTCCATATAGTATATTTTTATGAATACAAAAAAAAAATACAATTTTTAATTAAAAATCCCCATGGCAATATTAGAAAAAAAAATGACTTAGAATGAAAAAGAAATATTAAAAAACAACGGCAACACTTAAAATGAAGTCCTATACTGGTTTTGAAAGTCAGAAATTTGTTTTTTAATTCCAAATTTAAATTAAATTATTTATGTCAACAGTTTTTGAAAAAATCGCATGCAAAGTCAAAATTTTGATAAAACAAATAAATGAAAAATGAGTTTATACCAATTTTTTTTCTTCAGAATTGTGAAATGAAGTGCTTAATTGGTTTTTTGTGGTCAATTCTAATATCAAATGTAAATCGAACACAAAAAACTATGGTTAATTGAAAGTGAACTGAAGACGAAGCAAATTATTCATATAAAAGTTTTTGACGTTTGGTTTCATATTTTCGCCGACCGAGAATCGAAATTGGTGTTAAATGTTGAAAAGTGTTTCGATTCACTTTTTCACCGAACCAGAATCGGCCCTCAGGGTTTGAACCTGAGTAGTAAAATTTCGGAGCAGGTTTGTAATAAAAAGTGGATTAAATTGAAAATTTATTTCCGAAGTGGATTTGAAAACGAAAGAAAAAGTCAATTTTTAAAAAGCTATTTTAAACAAAAAATTTATTTTAACAAAAATAAATATTTTTTAACAAACAAAAAATTATTAATTTCAGAACAGAATATAATTTTAGATTAAAAAAACATTTAGAGTCAGAGTTGGTTAGAAATTTAGAAAGTTGAATAACATCAGTGCGGTCATTTCCTTTCTTTTGGTTTGGCCAAAGAATTTTGGAATTTTTCAGAATGGAAAAAACGAGTAAGTCTCAAAAAAGCGAAGAGTGGCGGAGTTGATTTTTTTTTAATTGGAGTAAATTTACTGCCTAAACAAAATAGATACGGAGCTGCAGCTTGGTTATCTGTATTGTGTTCAGGCAATTACTGCCTGAACATAATGGATACGGAGCTGCAACTGGAACTGTAGCTGGAATAGTTGTCAAAATATTCAATACACACAAATTCAATGTTGCGAACACAACACAACGCAACTGCAGTCGGTGCTGCAAGAGTTCATCAACTTTAAACTTTTCACGTGCAGCACTTTCGACGTTTCAATTTGTGTAAAGAAAAAAAGATCCAGAAAAAAATATTGAAGCTTTTTGTGGTTATTTGTTTCGCGAAAAATATTAATAATTAAAAGAAAATAATTGAAAATAAAAAAGTGAATAATAAGACCGTGATTGTTCTCTTTTTCTCTAAAATATACAAAATGATGTGCAGCTGCATTGTGGGCACATACAAAATAGCACGTACAACACTTTTCACAGCTGTTGCATCTCCAGCTCCAGTTCCAGTTGCAGAATTCTATTGTGTTCAGGCAATTACTCCGATTACAGTAAAGCCCTAATGCTATTCACCAGTATAGTTGAAGGACCTATTGCAACGAAATCCGATGTTATTAAGAGGTATATTTCTGACCTCTTAATAACTCTTATTATAATTTCAAAAATTTGCAAATCATTCAAACTAGTGATTAAAATAAATAAGTGTATGTAAAATTATAAACCTACCATTTAAGAACACGTTATTTCAATCCCTTAAATTATTAAATTACTGCTAAATATCATATTCAAATATATGTACATATACATATGTATGTATGTATGTATGTATGTATAAGCATATTTCCTTAGGGACTTTACACATTACCACTCAAGGACTAAAGTTTCCATTTTAATTCTCAAAGGAATACCAAATGATAGTTCAATTGTCTTAATCAAAATATCTCAATTGCCAAGGTCAATATGATTATACTATATTTTTCATGTAACGAACATGTGTATAGACATACCCTACATACATATATGAGGTCTGGAATTATAATAATTTTAATGACAAATTTCAATTCAATGTCAGTCGTTGTCGCAAGTCCGTTAGTTGTTCGTCAATAAACAAGTTGAAACCTCAAGGGAGTCTGTGTCAAATTAGTATTCAGCTTCACAACTTTCGGTTTCAACGATGTGGTCATGCTGCTTGCGATGACGATACTTCTGTCATTTATATATATGATGTGATGTTTACTTAATCCCAGCATCTGAACATCTTTTGTTTGTTCTTAATCAACAAAAATTGGCCAGTCACAAACGACAGATTCCATTTGAAATTTTTTTTCTATAATTTATTCTTTATTTTTGTATCATCTATGCACTGAAGAGTGAAGATTGAAGATTTAAGTTTGAAGTATTATATTTACACTGGGAAGACTTAAAATTATTTACAAAAAAAAAAAAAAAAAAACACATTGAAATGTTAGTGAGTTTAAGAATACTGCAATACTGCAATCCAAAAATGGTTTTTTGATTTTTATATTTTGAAGGTTGAATCAGCAAAATTTTGCGGGAGTAATTCTTTGGACTGTATAATTATTATGAAGAATGAGAATGAAGATACACAGCAAGGGATTTAATTTGTTTAACCGAAAAGTAGTTTCTTGATTTTCTTCAATTTGAAAATGGAATTTAGATCCTGTGGCCCAACTTGGTCACTTCCATACAAATCACCGGCAATTGATTCATCCACTGGCACGGCTGATACCAAAATGAAGGCCAACATGCTGATTAATAAAGTCTGAAACAAAACAAAAAAAGAAAAAACGAAAGGGGGCTTGAGAAATGTATGTCCTTTGTTTGATTTTAAGCTTCACATACTATTAAGAGATACTTCATCTTTGAGGTTTTTGTTTTTAAGTTCACCGCGGTATATGGAGGGACAAAACTTGTTTGTTAATAAAAGTTCGACTGTTGCTGATGGTAGGCCGCGACTGCCTTTTTATACCAAAAACAGACAAAATGCAATCTTTGGCTTGACTTGGCTGTATATACAAAGGGAGGAACACATCGCATCGTGGTTTAGCCAGCAGTCAGTCAAAGAAATTACCATGTAAGACATATGGCAGACAGCTACCTAGTTATGATGTTTTTTTTTTTTTTTTTTTCTGTCTTGGCATAAGTTTTGACCAAGAAAGGTGTAGTTGCATTATATTTATGAAGAAGTCGTATCGCCAAGTTTTTTTTTTTTTATATTTTACTTTAGACCGATTGGAGGCGAAGGCGGGTTATTATATTTGGTTTAGTTCAAGTTGGTTTGGCTTTGACTTGGGGACAAGTACGTGATGCGTTTTTGATGTTTCATTTCAGGTCAAGAGATGGGAATCTTCCATTTAAATGGAAACAAGTCTTAATAAAAGGTGTTTTTAAAGTTAAGGTAGGTACTACCAATTGACCATGATTTAAAGTCTATAAATTCAGGAAGGGAAAGTGGGATATTATATTTTGTGTGTTCATCATGCAATAAGTTATAAAAGACATAACGGGAAATTAATAATATTGTAAATTTATGTAAGAAAAGGTGTGTATTGAATTAATAAAAATAAAGGGAAGATGACATCGAATTGTGAATTAAAATATCACGAGTCCATTATTTATTTGAATTACTCTGAAATATATTTACATTTCAGAAGTGGAAGATATTTTTCATAGACGTTATTTGCATTCAGTCCATCTTTTTTTTTTTTTTTGCAATACACGAAGGTGAATGTAAATAAATAAATGCAGCAAAAATGTTGTTTAGTAAATCAATTTGAGTAAATAGATCTTATTTCTTTTAATAGATATTGACATCTAACTTTGACTAGCCTAAAATAAAGGTAAACTTGAGAATTGTTACTTTTAAAAGATGTTGGGCTTTTTAGATTTCAATTTAAGTAATTAAGGGCTTGTTTCAAATGTCTTAATAATGTTCTGATTAGCTATCTAAGACTTGTGACCCTGCCTAAAAATGTGTGTGTCAGATAACTAATCAGAACTTTATTTTACCTAATTTTTTTACTTAAAAACAATGGCGCAGAATTTTAAACAATCTTAGGTTTAGATAATATTAGCATAATGCTATTTAACAATTTTCTAACTTTAAATCTTTCTACTAAAATTTTCTTCATTTGAAAACATTTTTTAACTATAGTATGATTTTCTAGTTCTAGTTCTATTTTCTTAATAAATTTTAGCTAAACACGCCTAACAGTTCATGCAAAGAAATAAACAAACATGCCATTTTAATTGTCATTTGGAATAAGAATAATACTAACAAGTTAAAAAAGGCATTTGGTAATTTTAACTTTAATAAAATACTAAAAAAATAGCACAATAATAACTCGTTTAAAATTTTGAAAACTCTGTGTTTAACCTAGCATCATATTAAAAATGCTTTAATATCGTACTTAATCGTCTTCAATTTTGATTATATTATTTGCAAATCGGACAAATATTTAATAATTTTTTTTTTTTAGATTCAGATTTCTTTTGACAAAAATTTTGAAATTACATCCCATTTTGCTGTGCGGTTCAACTTAGAAAATAAAGCATCGGTTGACTATACTAACAACTGACACTGAAAGCAGTGAGACATAGCTTGCAAATTTTATTGCCTGATAGTTGTAGTGAGACCATCACCACAATCAAAAACAAAATTTTTGTCTGTCCTTGAAAGGTATGAAAAGTTATTTTAAATCGACAAATTTATTTATTTAGATCCATTTGCTAATACGAAAATTATTGAACGGCACTAATTAGAAAAAAAGTAATGCCGGATTTAAACGGATCGGGGCATTGCGGTGTAAATCAACTTATGCAAATGTAAATCTGAAAAGCCACAAGTGCCTTAAATCGCACACACCAGTTAAGTTAAGATGCAAAAATATGCTTTTGGACTCGAATTAATTTCATAAAATTATCAAAATAGTAAGAATTGCTATTTTTAGTAATAGATTCTGTATTTCCACATATTTTTACTACACTAAGTTTAAGTACCCGGAACAGTTAAATAAAAAGCACAATTTTCATTAATTCATCAATACAGTTATTTGTTTTAATTCCCTGCAGCACGCACACAATGCAAAACCATTCAATTTTCGAAAAAAACCTTTTATGGGCAATTTTCAGTATAAATTTAGCTCCTTCCCCTAATTTCGTTTTTCGTTTGTTTTTTATTTCATTTTAATGAATATAATTATGGGCTTGTTGTTGTCTGGATGAAGTAGCAACTCACCAGTAATGATAAGTTCTATGATTGTGTGATAAGAACTGATGGGCTCTAAATAAAGCTTAACTATAAGCTTCTGCTGTTTTTGATGCAAATTCAACTTTTTTGCAGCGAACCTTCAAGTGACGCGTGTCATAAAATAAAATATATTCACCAAAACCAAAGAAACAGGTTCATGACGAACAGATGGATCACGAGAAATCTCTCTCTAGAGAAATGACTGTCAAATCACGTATAAAATAAAAGTGAAGTTGGCTTCACTCAGCGTTTTGCTCCATTTGCTCGGTCATTTTATTCTGAGCATACAGAACATGCCCCGAGCTATCTCCGATAGAAAAAAGAAACACGACTTATGTGCTCTGATTTGTTTGAGGTAAAAAAGAAACATTGAATTTATTTTTGACAGCTCAGTGATCTGCTCTGAGGTAAAAAAAAAGAAAAACACCAATTGTTCTCAAATTTCAATGCACTTAAAACAATATTGGCGAATTGAAAGCTTTTTTGGAAAAAAAAGCTTTTCCTAAACGGTCGTGAAATTTGTTGTTATGTTACTTTTTCACTATCTTAAGTATTTGAGCACCTAAAAGTATTGGCAAATCTAAAGTGAACTTCCGCTTTCAGCACAACATTGAATGATCAATGATCGATCGGACATGCAAAAAATCTGAACCTAATTCGAAGGAAAAACCTATGCGTCACACCATGCATAATTGTTAAGATTTTTTTTTGACATTATGCGTGTTTTATTGAATGCTCAAAATTAGCTACAGACTCCAAAAAATATTATAAATTTTTAGAGAAAATCTTCTTGCATAATGCATATCAATCACATTTCAAAATATCATACGAGATTTTTAAGTGCTCAAAGCATAATAGAAATTCATTCATAATTCTTTTTGCAAATTTAAATAAATTGCGTAAAAAATTTAAAAATGATAAATGAAAGAAGATTTGCCAATAATTCACACCTATAATCTGCACGTACTACAGGTACACAAACAATATTCGATGACATTGAAAAAAATCTAAAAAGTAAAATTTATAAAAAAGACAGTATTGTGAATAATTTTCTGCAAACTCAGGTTTTCTTAAATATTATTTATTTGTAAAGAGGATCCAAAGATCTATTGAGTTACGTATCTAATCTCTTGAGTTTATTCGCTGACTTGTCGATGCAGCATCTTAGTACATAAAGAATGAATTTAATTTAAATCAACAAGGAAGTTATTGTAATGAATTGTTTAAACCTCCAATTAAATTAATACAAGTTCTGACTACCTGAATTATTTTTATTAAAAAATATGGTTAAATTACATGTAAGCAATTTTATGATTTTTCGAGTTGAAAATTTATTCGAATATAATTTTGCTCTAACGAAACACCAAATAAAAAAGTTTGAGATGTATATTATTTTTTCACAGCACTGTATCTTCATGTCATGTTTGCTGATCAATAGTAAGATTGTGTCCACACATCTTTCTTTTGAGTGGTCCTTGTTATGCTGGCTAAACATTGACGTTTTTGTTCATATTTTGTCAAAATTTTACAAAAAAAAACCTTTTATTTTGTCATTTTAAAATTAGGTACAGGCACTTGCGGCTTTTTGTTGGAACTAATAAATACCTGTTATCTCTAATGTATGTACATAATATATCTGTACAACAATTATCACTATTATAAAATGCATTCACATGTAAACAAACGTAGGATTTTATATTGAAGGCTGAACACTTCTAAAGAGCTACATACTCATCCATGTACATTGTACATATATGTATGTTGAAAGATTTTTTATTTCCACGAAGAAGACAAGGTTTCAATTTGAATGTCAAATGTGGATTCCGATATGAAATCGGATACGTCAAAAATCATGGAAAAAAATAATCAAACTTGCCTCAGGTCAGTAATAATGATGATATTATATAACATTATGAATGGTGGTGATTCACAGTCGGTTTGGGTTGATTAAACTTAAAAGTTAAAAAAAATCAATCAGACAATCTCAGTAGACGAAATGGTGCGATGATGCTGAGCTTGAATATAAATGAGTATCTCTGTCATTGAAGACCTTCAAAAAATCATAGCATATGCTGACTAGCAGCTATCGCACAGAATCTTATGTTTAATAAATTCAAAGTTTTTTTTTTTTATTTGAATTCATTATGCAAGTGGTGACAGAAGACAGACAGACATTGGGAAAAATATAGCTGGCATTGGCTAGTCCACGTTTTTGAGATTTTATTAATTTTTTTCCGTCACGTGTTGACGGAACTAGATGAGAAATTTGTATGTGATTTGTCAGAAAGATGTCAAAAGAACTGTCTTTATTTATATTTTCTATTTATTAAATTTAGGCATATGGCAATAACGCCCAAGGAAATAACTCCCAAATCAGTTTGGAAATTTAGTCCAAATTTGTTTGTATCGCCAAAAAAAAAAAAAAAATTAAAATTGGAAATATCGCCCAAATTTATATTTTTCCAAATCTTAAGTTTGAAAATATCGCCTAAATATTTTCAATGCAAATTGTTCTTGTAAAATTTGGGCGTTATTTCCTCAATTTTGGGCGATATTTCCAAAGTGAAATTTCAATGAAACTTGTTGACAAACATCGCCAAAAAATTATAAAAGTTCAATTTGCGGCAAAATGTGTGATAAATTATGTTGAGAAGACAATATCGAAGAAAGTTCATTAAGTTTAAGTGCGCCAAGATTTTAACATCATTAAAAAAAAAGTAAATGGAAAAAGACAAAATTCAAAACTTAGGTATCTATTTAGTAAACGAAAAATAAATATATGAAAGAAAATCGTGTGATAAAACAAAATCGGAGCGCATAAACAGTGAGGTATGTATGAGAAGGGGCATGCGTTGCCCCCCTTGAACCACCCTGCTTAGGCACATTACAGGATTTGGGGTAGGTGCGAGGCTGGGTGTATGCAAAGTCTCTTTATTGCATTTAAAGAATCTGGATTTAAAGAAACTTTGCATAAACCCAGCCTCGCACCTACCCCAAATCCTATAATGTGCCCAAGCATGAGGGTTGCATACCCCCCCCCTACGTACCACACTATTTATACGACGATTTAATTGAAAATGGAATAACATTTATTTTATTTTTATTTTTGTTATTGATTATTAAATTATTGAATTATTTATTTATTTCTTTTTTGAATTTTTATTTATTTATTTATTATTCATATAATTTTATTTTATTAAAGTGAAATAAAAATGATTTGATTTAAAAGGAGTTGTTTCAGTACAATTATTGACAAAAAATTTTGATTTGGGCGATATTTCCTAAGATTTGGGCGTTATTTCCTTTTGTCTGGATTTTTTTGGGCGATATTTCCAAATCGGTTTGGGCGTTATTTCCTTGGGCGTTATTGCCTAACGGTCAATGAAAGATTCTCTTTACTTGACCTATTTTTATGGAATTTCAGTTAAATTTTCTTGAAGCTACATCCTGTCCATGAGACAGAATAATATCAATTTTTCTATTTGTTGACGGTTGTAATTGTTGACTTTGCTGACTCCTTGTAAATGCCACAAGTTAAAAAATATTCTCTTCAAGTTTATATATTTTGGTCATATTTTTACATTGTCTTAGCCTTCAACTTGACCTAGCTAAACATTCTCAGCATCAATTGAAATTTATAAATTCAAAGAATTCATATCACGTCCATAAATTCTTTTCGTGAATTCCCATACATATCTTTGGGTATCTTCCGTAAAGTTGTTTATTATTTATATGGTTTAGTCAGGCACGTCCTCAAATAGAGTAATCTCTGTTCTTTCAACAAACTTATTTTAAAGAGCCAAAAACTAAGAAAGCTTTAAGCAAAAAAAAAAAAAAAAAAAATTTAAACACTTACCAAAAAAAATAAAATAAATAAAATACTCGTAATATTCAAATTTGTTAATTTCAATATTTTTGTTTTCATTGTTTTTTTTTTTTTTTAATGAAATGAATTGATAGTAATTTATTTTTTATAGCCATTTAACATGTCAAAATGAACGCCATCTGCAATGACAAATAGTTTTGAATGTTGTTTTTTTACTTTGGCCTATTAATGAAATCATTTGTATGCAAAACAAAACGTGACAGTTGTTGTATACATATATGGTATACATCAGTACACTCGACGCCGACATGCGTCGCTTCTGCCAGCAGTCGTCGAAAGATTCGCTTGAATAATTTATGTGATTTAGACATTTTTATAAGACTGTTTTTTTATGATTTTTGAAGATTTCAATAATTTGAATGTAGATAATATGTAAACAAAGAAAAACTATAATATTTTTTTCAACAACTTAGTGTTTTGTTTTTGGGAAACAAGGAAATAAAGCCTTAAGAATTAAGACACATGATAAGTTAAATTCCATTTGAAAATTATTTATGGAATTTAAATAAATTTGTGTAAAAGTATAATCAATTCACTAGATAAAAATTATATTAAATAAAATATTGCATAAGTTAAGGATTATTTGATTATGTTGAAGCATTGATAACAAAATGGAGCGCATCGGAATCCCGTTTTTGAAAATCCCGAAAAAAAAGGTTTTTAAATCCCGTCTACTAAAATACTGTTTTTTAATTAAAAACCCTGTCTTCTAAAATCCCACTTATTCAAAATCCCGATGTATTATAAACCCGCTTTTTTAAATTTCGGAATAATCCCGAAAAACGACTTTTCCACAATATACATATATAATTTTTAACTGAATAAAAATAATGTTGTTTGTACGTTTCAAAAAAAAAAAAAAAAAAAAAACAAAAATTACGACTTAAAGAAAGTTTTGGATTTTCACCGTAAAAGTTCCTATCGCTATTATTTACTGCAGTACGAGTTACATTAACAGTAACAGTTGAACACTGCAGTAACAGTTGAACTAATCACAAATTAAAAATCTATTATCTTGTTAATTGTTTAGAGTTTCTATATTTTTCACAGAATAAGATTTCATTTCGATATATTGTAATATTTGTAATATGTTTTTAAATCAAATGTATTTATAAAATCTTTCATTATTAAACTTGTTTTAAATTTCTTATCATCCCGCTTTTCCGATCAAAACTAATTTTTTTATTTCAAGAAATCGCGTGATTTTTTAAAATAAAATGATTAATTTTTATTGAAAAATCGGGATAATAAGAAACAAGATTATATGAGACCAGATTATAAAGAGCGGGATTTAAAAAAAGAGGTATTATAAAAAACAGGATTATAAAAACTGGGATTTAAGAACGGGGCTATAAAAAGCGGAACTAATGTAACACTTACTTATTTTTTTTTATCGATTTAGATGGGAGCGTATTGGAATCCCGGTTTTTAAAACCCCTTTTTTTCAAAAATCCCGAAAAAAAGTTTTAAAATCCCGTCTACTAAAATATTGTTTTTTTTTTTTTTTTTAACCCTGTCTTCTAAAATCCCGCTTATTCAAAATCCCAATGTATTATTATATTCCCTCTTTTAAAGATTCCATCGAATACCGCCAATTCCGTTTTTACAATTCATATATTAAACTAAATAACATCTCGAATAAAAGAAAATATGTCGAGGTGTAAAAAACGGGATTATAAGAGACGGGATTGTAGAAACTGAAATTTAAAAAAAAAAGGGGACAATATAAAGCGGGATATCGAACCAAACCCGATTTAGATTATGTAAGGATTTTTTTAAAATTACTTTTATCAATATTAGCAGCACTTTTAAATTAAAGATCAAAAGAGAAAAGAAGTTTTTCAAACTTTTGCTGAAAATGACTTCGAACGTTCAAAAAATGTGAATGTGTTTCTTTATATTTTTCAGATTACTTAAGCAAAATCAGAATTTTCATTGAGCACCTGAAAAAAAAATATACCTATTCAATTCTAAACCAGTTAACTAATATCAGTTCCCCTTACAGCTTTCACTTAAATACCTTTCAATTTTTTCACACTACTTACTCTTTAATAATTATTTTAGTTTTAAGCTAAAGGATCGTACTATACCGTTGTTCATCTTATTTTAAATAATTAAGGAATATTTGAGTGTACACTCAGGCGTATGCGTACTTTTTATTTTATTGAATTTTTTTGTTTGCAATTTTATTGTTACTAATATCATTATAATATAATAAATGTACATTTATATTCAAAAATACATTTAACATAATTATTTTAGAAAACAAATACGTTTACAGTATTATCTGCTTTATAATACACATTGACTATATTTTGTCTTATTTTTTTGATCAATTATTCGCATATTCGAATAATTTTGAGTGCTTAGTTTGAATAAAATATCGTTTTTTAAGCTCTTAATACATTTGACATGTGTTCAAGTCTCACGGCTAAACCCAATTAAACTATGAAAGTTCAATTTAAACACATGTTATCTCATCGTAAATTGTCTACAAAACAGGATTTTCAAGTTTATATTTAATTTCATAAAGGATGATGGGCAAATTGGGCGTAAGACCAACAGAAATAAAATGTATACCAAATGAAAGGTTATTTTATGTACATCACTTTTTACTATGGGGGCAAAACCCAAAACCGCCGGTTGAATAAACGCATATATTACCGAAATTATGTGTTTATACATAGACTTAAACCTTAATTAGATGGATATCTTACTACCTACAAAGCTGAAACTTTGGTCACAGACAGAGTTATGATCAGAAAATATAAAAACAATACGTTTACACTCCGGTTTAGTCGATTAGGTCTGTATATATTAAAAATTCTAAAAATAAGGAACTATTCAATCTAACCAGAGTGTAAGGCTTTAGTTTTTTTTATTTTATGATTTGTCTTGCCATTGAGCCCTAATCCAATACTAAACGGTTCAAATTCAGTTTAGTTATGTATTATGTTGTACCTGCATTGTGTTTTTCGCTTTCGACTGCAGTTAATTACCACGTCTTGGCCCCGAGTTTTGTTATTGAATTACTTTTACTAAACTCTGATTAATTAACGGTTTAAAACTTTTTGATTCTCATGTTTCACGTTACTGAATTAGCTTACGCCTTCATAAGTTATTGTTTCTAATCAAACAAGCTAAAATCATTTATATATTCTTCATGAAACAGTGATCAAGCTGTAAACACATCAACAGTTGACAAAATTATTATAAACGTTATAATCAAGAACTCTTCAAAGCAAACAAAAATTCCATTCCTTAACCAACTCTTTCATATTAATGCTTCTAATTATGTATGAAACTTGTCAATATAACTTTTGTCATCTCTGATTTAAACATGACCACTAAAATAACAGTAAATAAAAAAAAACAAATAAGGTTAATCAAAATTCATAACTAAATTTATCGATTAAAGAAATTATTAAACGAATTTGTATGAGTATGTATTTATATAGCGCAAAGAAAACCATTATAGACTAAACAGAGGAGCACCTATACCACGCGACGTGTTTCTCTATATTGGGGGACACGCAATTTTTATCAAGTCATTCATAGAAAATGATGTACAAAACAACAGGTGAGCTGTGTTATAATTACAAAGTAAATGAAAGGCCAATGTCTGAGGACAATAGACTTATACAAGGTGTATAAGGTGTATGTGTAGTGGATACAAGGTTGATAAAATAATGTCTTCAAAGACAATCTTTTGGTGCTACAAGCGAGGACTCTTATATACAATAAGACAATGCCTTTTCTGTAAGGATTATGAAAATTTAAAGGTGAATTATTGTTTTTATACAAAAATACAGCATGAAATTTAAGTCAAACATGACAAAAAGAAATTCACACTTTGACAACTGAAAGTATGTAACATACCAACACCAGAACTAAAATATATGGCTATCCTCACAGACATTCTGGCAGCTGTTAAAACCATTGATTCAGCTACATCATCTTTAGAAACTGACCCAATGCACCCAACATATTAGTTTCAAATTTGGAATATTCAAAAAAAATATTCGAAAGAAGATGCGATCTTTTAAAAATATAAATTTAGGTTTTATTTATTTTATTTGTTTAATTTATTTCATTTCATTTATTTATTTATTTTATTTATTTTATTTATTTTATTTATTTTATTTATTTTATTTATTTTATTTATTTTATTTTATTTATTTTATGTATTTTATTTCATATTGTATTTTATTGTTTCCCCTAAGGGTTACAAGTCTTCCACCACACTCTCCTCTCTTCCCATCCCTCTCTCTTTACTCCGTCTCACAACCTCTAGTGCCCTTATCCCCTCTTCACCCCCCATCTTTCGACCATCATACCCCACATTTTTTCTCCTATTGATCTTCCTTCATCATCGCCTGACCGGCATCTTTTTTAATATATGTATTTATTTTATATATTTTATTTATTTATTTTTATTTATTTGTTTTATTTATTTTAAACTCTGAGTAATAGTTTCATCCCTATAGATCAATAAGGACAAAACCACGCGACTCAATCATCTTCTTTATTTTTATCAAAGTCCTTACACTATATCGATGGAATTTACAAGTAGGTAACCTCAAATAAGGATTTTCTTAAATATTATGACCATGGCCCGGCAGACCGTGTCCTGAGCGCAACTGGACTTTTTTTTTGTTCGTCCTTTCAAGGAAAGTAAATGGGTGCAGAACGTTAGTACTAGAAAATAGTCTTTTCGTGTATTCAGTGGATGTAAGTCGGTTGTGCGCATACAGAAAAACAAAGACAAGATAACGTTATATTATATATCCGGTTTCTTTTGACTGATTTCAAAAAGCATAATAATAATATCATTGTAATTAGCAAATTAAGGTCAACAGTACTAGAGGCTTATATATACATACATATATAATAATAATATACTTGAAGGAGTAATGCCAACAAATGTGGGTTTGTTTTGTTTACATATCAAATAATATTATGTCGCCATATTTTATTGTTTGTTCAGAAGGAAAATAGATACAAAAAAATTTTAATTTAAGAAGTGAAAGTTATACAAAGTGATTGGCTATAGACAACAAGATGTAATAATACACTTGTTTGTTATGCATTTTGCCCACAATTTGAATCCAAAAAGTTTCTGATTACTAAGTAAATTGGGCGGGACAATATTGAGCTGACGAAAGATTAATGACAATAATATGCTGATTTCTTTTTTTTTTGCAAAACATAAATATACATTTATTTTAATTTACAAAAAGGTTTACTGGAAAAAATTATAGTAACGTTTAATTTTGTTGGTGTTTATTTTAAACGAAATATTTTATCTATCCTTTATCTGTGGAATATTAAAGCATAATATATTTATTCGTTTAAAAGGTTTTTATGATTAAACAAAATATTGATTCTTAAAAGTAAGTGAAGTAGAAATACAATCTGACGCATGTAATGCAGACTTTATAATCGTTCATATTCGTATTTTACAAAATTTACAGACCTTAAAATAAACATAATGGTGCAAAATTTGAAATATCCGGAAGTTAAGGTAATGATACTACCTACCAATCTTCTAACTTTAAAGCTCTTTTTAAAATATTCTTAGTTTTAATCATTTTTTTGAATAGTTTCATAATTAACATATATTCTTAATAATTAATAATAATTGGGCATAAAAAAAATAGAAAAAACAAAAATAAAATAGTAGGAAGCAAACACGTAAGCAAACATTTGTATTAAAGTCAAAGTGTACTTGTCAAAGTGACATAATGGAGTTTGTGTGATTCTAAAAAGTTAAAATAGACAATTGGTAATTTTAACTTTAATAAAACGTTAAAAAGTTAGTACGATTCTTAATCATTTAAATGTTTAAAAATCGTGTTTTTAACCTAAATCGTTATTTAATACTAAATCACCTAAAATTTTTGGGTTAATATCTTTAAAAAGTATGTATCGATTTTGGTTGTTACAGATTGTTCTGCGAAGAAATTGGAGAACAATAAAATTTATAACAAAAATAGAAGGGAAGGTCACCTCTGAGTTGAAACCCCGCAATCGATTAAAAATTATGTTGCTTCTAAATTAAAATGCGACGAGAAAGACATTTTTTGTTACAAGCTTATAAAAAAGGACCAAGATGTTTCCGCACTGAAGTTTTTACAATCTTGCTTTGAATCCCTTAAATTGGCCTAAGAATGTGGTAGTGAGATCGTTCAATAATTTTACAAAAAACGATCAAGATTCAAAACAATAGACATTTCAAAGTTTCATAATATTCCAATAATTAGTCAAGAAGTCAAAGTGGTTAAAATTGGTTTTTAAAATATTAAAAACAAAAAAGGATTATTACTCGACAGGTAAATTTTATATTTTTTTGATATGTTTCAGATCTAACTTTGAGACTATCTTTAAAATAGAAAAACCTTTATCAACTCTTTTTTTTTATAAAAAAAAATTATATTTTAATTTCATTTTATTTCTATGTATTTTGTCGTTAGAAAAATATAGTGAAAGAATGAGTTTATTACCTAAAATAGTTTTTAAAATTTAAATTATGTAATTAATCAACACAAAAAATGTAAGAAATTAATTTGGACTAGGAGGAATAAGTTCCCATTGGCTGTCCTCCTAGCGTACGTCCTTGAGATTGCCTTTTAAACTAGTCTGAAATTTTTGAATGTTTGGACACTTAAATTTTCTGCATCAAAACATGAAAACTGGAATGGTTGAGAGTTTTAAAAGTCACTAGGCCATAATTTTTCACGAGCTGCCACACCACCCAGTTCATTAATTTTAAAAATTTCGTTCGTTGAAAAAAGTGAACAACTTCTGAGATAAAAGCCTAAAATGTTCTATAAAAGTCCTGAATGGGGTATTCATATTGAAAATTTCTGCCATATAATTCCTATGTTTGACCAATGAGATAAGTAACATAACATGTCAATTTTCATTGAAGGTCAGTATATTTTATACTTTAGTATTATTTATGAGTCCTTCTTTATTAGTTTTGTCTTTTAATTTGAGTTCTTACATAAATTAAATATGCAACTTTCAAATATCATCAAGGATATAATAAAGAAGCACTTCATTTCTAGTTTTATTCAAACTTGCACAACAATACTTTGTGAGTGTACACTGTTTTTTTTTTTTTTAATTTCTTCAAACAACGATTTGAATTAAAAAGCAAGTCATCACTAACTTGAAGTTTTTATGCATAAAGAAACAAAACAAAAACAGATTTCATTTGGACACAATATACAGGGTGGACCATAAAATTGTGCGCTTTTGGAAAAAAATATTAGAATCTAATTACGGAAAACTGTAAACTGCTTTATACTTATTAACAATTTGTGTTTATTATAAAGCAGTAGTATTAACTTTTTCTTTATAACTAACATAATTAATTTTGAAATAGAAAAGGTGTAAAACAAGCTGGACATTAATTCTTTGACTTTTCATCCAAATAAGTAAGCAAACAAAGCTCTTTTTTTTACATTTGTATAAATGTCAAATTTTTATATGTAGTTGTGCGATACTAAAAAGATAACGCAAATGGTCAACTCGTTGACTCTTTCAGAAAAAAAAATCACCAATACAAAGTCAATGTAAACTGTGTCAACATCAACTATGTTGACGATCACACGACTGACGGCAGCCGGTCAATGTTGTCCCAAAATGTGTTGACGTATAATCTGTGTCAAAGTATTTTACCCTTTAGTATCCCTGCTTTGACG
Organism: Epistrophe eligans; assembly: GCA_951394125.1. NCBI lineage: Eukaryota > Metazoa > Arthropoda > Insecta > Diptera > Syrphidae > Epistrophe > Epistrophe eligans. The sequence continues at coordinate 31,234,807 of OX596029.1, forward strand.
TATTAAACTATGATGATCACATGAGTTGGCAATTAAAACGTTGGCGCGGAATTGACAAAATCAAGCATTTTATGTGTTGACGACCACACGATGTTCAAATGTCAAATTCATATGATTATTTTTTTGCTAATATATACTAGGTCTGTTCGGTATCTTTTTTAAGAAAAATGTGTAAAACCTGTCCAACTTTTAAAGAAGAAGAAAATACTCTCAGAAAGGGAAAACTATGCAAAAAGTTAACAAACGGAATTAACCACTTTTTTTTTTTTAATAAACGTCATTTTTTTGTACAAGACGGTCAAACGGTTACAAATCACTTTGAATCTTGTAATTTTTAAATTGTAAAGTTTGGAAAAACTATAGAACTACCGATTGGGACATGTCGAACTCGACAGCAGGTGATTTAAAATTGAGATGGCGAATACCGAAATTATTTTTTTTTAAATATTCTAAGACGTCAAGTGACAGACACTAATAGCTGTGTATTTGACAGTTAATACACTCATTTCACACAGAAATTTGTGTATCAGAGATTTTTAAGTTATCCAATTGTGCGGAAATTATTTGCTCTCTCATTGTGCTCTCCCGTTGCAACTTTTTTGAGTTAACAAACACGAATTTCAGAGAATTTGTGACATTTTATGGAAATTTGTGCAATTTTGCAGAAAACTTCACGTTACCAAACAGAGCTACCACAGAACAAAAAAATTTCAAATTCAACTGATGGATGTCTACGACATTTTGTCTTGTCTATGTCTATGACATTTTTAGATAAATTTTGTTGCTTTGGAAAAGTGATTTTTAGGTATTTTTGCTGACATTAGTGACATTTGGATCGAAATATTCTATAGACTTTAAATTATAGATTGTTGCCTATATGTATATATCAACTGTCAAATTACATTAACTATACGATTTTATTGAAATTTGACTTCTAAAAAATAAGAAATTAATTAAATTTTATTTTTTGCTTCTGAAAAGCACAACTTTAAGGATTTCAAGGTATGCCATATGACGATTTAAACTACATTATGTATGTATTTGCAAATTGAACAACGATGATAATGACAAAGTATGACAAAGTGTTTGGGTCACCCTGTAAAAAAAATAAAAATAATTATTCATCCAGAACACTTTTCTACACCAAAACAAAGCCTTACTGTTTCCATCAGCTATCAATCAAGAATTCCAACTGCTCGAATCTACTCTACCGTCAAATTAAAAAAAATAGCCACCACTAATATCATACTTCATCTGCCAGTATTGCCGTTTGCCAGTTCCTCTAACAATCTTCCAACATCCATAACACTCAAGACAGCCGAATAACAAACGGAAGTTCTTATGTGTGTTTCTCTGAATTGCTTTGAAATTAGAAAGAATTTTCCCAGAACTGCTAGTAGTGGTCGTTTAATGGAGTCAAGCAAGTCAAGTAAAGTCAAGTCAAGTCGAGTTGGGTCGTATCGTTACCTTCGCATCATTCTATCCATGAACCGTGTGTTGATGCGACTATGGATGCATTATGAGCAATAGGAGCGGATTTATTCCATCACGCTTGACAGCACATCACTATTGTATGTATGTACATATGTACTTATAGGTACTATACATTCGAATGAAACATTTATGCAAGAAGAATTAACGCAAGGACCTTTCGAGGAAACCAGAGCTCTCGTTTGGAGAGCAATCATCATCGTAACAGAAGCAGCGCCATCTCCATAGCACCAGAATCAAATAGGAACCATCAGAACTAACATCAGAAGGAGTAGGTACTCTGTGCTCGTATTTTTTAATGCAGCGCTGGTGATGGAAAGTGGTATGGTTGCTGGTTGGGGGAATCGAGATTTGAGGCAATGAGGATGGAGATGGGGATGTTGCAGGATGTTGTTGGGGTAAAATGAGGACACGCTGGATTTTTTTTTAGGACTCTCTATAATGTTCTTGCTAGTTTGTTTTGTTAATTTCTTTTTTTTTTGTTTATTTGTATTTTTTCTGTCCTTTTTTTTATTTTATAGAGCAGCATCACACTCATACTATTTGCCGTAGCGCATACTCTAGTTGCTGTACTTAACAGCACCACTATATGAGGATTTTCCTCGAGGGAATTCTGTTTGTTTTTAGAATCGTTCGTTCGTCTGGTGCGATTTGGTTTATTTGTGGTCCATTCGTCAGTGTTGGAATTTAGTTATTCAGTTTCGGTTTGTTGCGAGAGAAAGTGATTTTTTGTGAAGATAAATATTTATTTTTTTTTTCATATTTAATTTGCAACAAGTGTGTGTGTTGGGGAAGAAGAGACATATTTTTTTTTAATAGTTCTTCAGAGTGCAGTGTATAAACGTTAAGGAATTCTTATAGATTTCTATTAAAGGTCTTTTATTGAAGGAAAATATGGTTGAAGAGTTCTTGGAAAAATTGCCTGAAATCGACACGAGATATGAGGTATTGATATACATAAGTAGTTTGTTTCTTTTGTTATATAAACAAAAAAAAAATAGTTTTAACTGAAAAGCTTTTGTGATGTTGGATGTGTGTTTTAAATTATAATAATTATATGTATGTATATCAGCATTTAGGTTAAGTGGGAACTTTTAAATTGTGATAATTCCAATCAATGTCAATATTTTGGAAATTAGTTCAAATACCGACAAACTTTTTTTGTCATGAAATAATTTATTAATTCTCCATGTCTTTTTGTTGAAACATTGCATTTAAACTGAAGATATTCTTTTCCATGCTAAAATTAAGGCCAATTATTTTTCTTTTGAAGTACTCTTTGTTTTATTTATCTTTAAATCAAAGCCACGTTTTTAAGGATAATTTTACTTGAGGTAAAGGATGCGTATTTAATTAAGAAAGTGTGTCATCAAAACAAAACAAAACTATGCCTATTTTAATGGATTTGTTTAACTGAGCCCGTAATGAAAAGACTACTTCAAAATATAAATAAAACTAAACATTCTTTTGAGTGCGGATGCAAGTTAAACAAAGTTTATGAGGGAGCTTAATTATAAAAACAAAAATTATTTAAAGGATTTCAGAAAATTGGTATGATGGGGGTTGGCCTTCTTTTGAAGTTTCTTTAAGCAGAAATCTAAATGAATATTTAGTGTATTTTATATCCGTATATAAGTAAATGTATTTGTTTATTTTGTTAATTTAATTGTTTCTCTATCCTAAGAAGGTAGAAATATGAAATTTCAAGAGTAAATCAAGAAGAACATTGTTTTCATCATTTTAAGTTAAGTGCCTTATTTTGATGGATACCTACTTTTTTGCTTAATACAATAATTTTTTATATCTGATTTTGTAGCTACTTTAATGCGTATTTTGTTGTGTAAACCCGGAATTTGTAGCAAGTAAAATCAAGATTGTCAATTATCCATACGATATTTGACGTTTATCAATAAAACTGTTTTTTGCATTCGAGAAACTATCAGATAGGCTATCCACTTAATCTCAAGAATTTTCAGATACGTAGGGTTGTTGTTGCATTAGCTGTTTTGTCACAAGGGATTACAACAACATAAACCTTTCCGGATAGCTTTGGATTGTTTTCTGAACGCGACCATTGATCAATCGGTTAGTCCCTTTCACACGAGGAAACTGAGTTTCCAGAAATTTTCAGTTTTTAGATGAGAAGTGAAGAGAAATGAACGGTATATGATTGGTGGAGATTGTAAATTAAAAGAAAACGTCTTCAGCAACTTGTTTGCTCGTGTGAAAGGAGACTAATATCTATATCAAATATAATTTGTATATTGTTTGCTTAAGTTTAGAACGGAGTTAAAATCTATTGTGAATAGTTCTTTTTTGAATATCCATCAAATGTTATTAGCAAAGACTGCTTTTAAACGCTGCCATTACCGACTTTGATTCTTAGGCACGTAGGCGGGGGACGTATGCGGTGGCTGGGTAAACAAAATTGCAGATGTTGAAATAATTGCAGAAATATCACTCTTTCTTCTTTGTGTTTTTTCCTATTGTGTGGAGTAAAGAGTGTGAAGAGATGTTTCCTTCTCATTTAACAACAATTGCAGCTATTAAAATTTGCAGCATTTAAATAGATGTTGCAATCCGATAGATACTCCAAATAGAAACGCCGTTAAAATTTGCAGTCGTCTAAAAGCAGGCAAAGAAAAGCTACAAACAAAAAACCAAACAGGAATTTCAGCTTGCTTTCTAAGAGGGTTAACAAACTCACTTTTCAAAGGTGCAAATAATAGTGACATAGTGAGATCAAAATTGTGATTTGTGAATGTATGGTGTATGGTGTATGTAGTTGGTATTTGTTGTTCCTCTGAATTGATTTGACGATTTCATTAAAAACATTAAAGTGAAGAGGCAAATATAAATAGAGTTTCTGCGAAAAGTGTGGTGTTACGATTCTAGAAACGTTAATAACCTTAAGTTTCTAGAAACGCTGAGGAACATTTCGTGAGAACATCAATTTGTTTAAAAGGTATGCAAAAGTGTAAACCTACTCAAATGATGTTACAAATTAAATCTCAAAATGCTGAGTAGACACACCTGCAAAAGTTTACCCTGAGAAAATTAAATGTTCCCATGATCTGTACTTCCAATGCAGGTCACCAATATTCTGAGTCACGATTTGGGAAGTGAGTCGTCGATTAACCACCAAAGAGACTACTTTTATTTTGATTACCACGATTACAAAAGCGTAATTGACAAAATGTGTATTTCTGTTTGATTTGATCATGAAATCTATATTTGAGCAGCAAAATGCATCCAATTTTACCTTTGTTTGTTTACATCTCAAAACTGATATTTTTTTACTTATCCAAAGTTCTGTTTAATTTCATACATATAACAAAAAAAATTAGACTAAAATTGGTAGAAATTATCAGTTTAGGGAAGTAAACGAACGGACCTTTTGCTTGGATGTTTTCATTTGACAATTTGACTTTTGAACTGAAAGTAAAACAAAAATATGAAGTTTTTTTGTGACATTTTATGACAGAAACTGGTAATTTTGATAGTCCTACATTTGAGGCTAGTTAAATCATGACAATTAAAGAAAATATGGCAACTTGTGTGACTTACAAAAAAGGCAACGATTTTTTGTCATTGTGTGAGTGTCTAAAATATCAATTAGAAGTTAAATAAGGAATTTTTTTAATTCCTTATTCTACAGCTTAGGAAATCCACATAGATTGAGCAAAACACGATTCCAGTAAATGTATTCTGCAGCTCCACTAGCGGAGATACACAAATTTTCACTGTCGCTCTTCGAATTCGTTTTGAATTTAAATAAAAATTTTAATTTGAAAAGGTCACGAAAAGGAATACATATACATATATTAATAATAAATTCCGACAGTAAAGACAACAATTTCCGAAATAACGATGACGTCTAGATAAATGTCAATTTAATGGAGATTTTTATCTCATAAGCGATTGATTCTTTTTGTGTGAATGGAAAACGACATTAGTTGATAGATGATTTTTTAACGTAGATGAGCAATAAAATAATAATTAAGCAGATGAGCAATAAAGTAATAATTTTTGGAGAAAATAATGTACAGGGGCGATGCTTAACTTTTTGGACAGAAACTCACAAACTGTCAAATTTTGAAGAACAAGAAAAAAAAAATGTAAAACTGCTCAAAAGTATGTGAACGCAAATTTACATAAATTCATAATATTCCGTACAACCTTGTATGAATGACACGTACGAGATGACCCTCTTTTACGCACATGAAATCTATCTGCTCTCTGGATGGGCCTTTCAGTACCTATATTGACCAACGACCTACACGGGACACGGCACATACTGAAATTTTGCTGAACTTTGAATTTTTTTCCAAATAAGGTATGAATCACTGTCTAGCAAAATAAAAATAAACCTTACAAAACTAAATTTTAGATGATATAGTACGATGTTAAAGCATTTTTAATATGATGCTAAGGTTTTTACAAATTTTAGACGAGTTAGCATCGTAATTTCTTTTTAAAATTTTACTAAAGTTAAAATCACCAAATACCTATTTTATTTTTTTAGAATCTTTCTAAATCCAAATGTCACACAAACTGTGACTATTTTAGGCGTGATTATTGAGTGAATAGTTTCTATATAAGTTGAAATACATACTTCAAATACTAAGAGCCAGTTTTTTCCCAGATGATCATATATTTAATCAAGGATTACTACAATTGGTAAATCATAGAATGTCCATGTTTACCAAATTTTTTATTAAGCAATCCAAAATTTGAGTTCTTAATCATGGAAATCGCTAATCAACCGATTTTTATTGATAAGCGTTATTTAATTATAGCCTGTGAAATTGATGGCGCAGATTTAACCCTTGTGAACAAACTAGCTCTAAAAACATTTCAGTAAAGAGCTCTAATGTTAGAAAATTAATTACGTATCATTTTATCATGCTTATATTTTCACTTCAAAATTTTGTTCTTCGATATGTAAAAAATTTAGTTATAACAATTTTTAAGTTTAATATTTTATTAAAAATAATAACTTTTTGAGTACCTGAAAGGCATTACACATTACACATTTTACTTATTAATTTTTAGGACAACACTCCAAATTGAAGACATCACAATAATTTTGACACAAATTTAATAAAAAATAAAAAAAAAAAATAATTTCTAAACACCAAACATAAAACATCGATCAAATAGAATATGTCTCTAACAGAAAGTGACACTGAATATGATTCAACAAATAAACACAATAGACCCTGTGTAAGTAATCAACAATGGGAAAACCAAAGACGTCACAATTCCCGATATTTTGCTAAAGAAAAAAAAGCTAAAAGTATCAATAATAATTCAAGGTCGATTGTAAGTTTTTCCTTATCTCAAAATAAGAAAAAAAACACACAAGCCTGTTTTTATTTATGCTATTAAATAAAATTTCGTAGATCTATTAAAACTATTAAAACTAGAACTTATTCTTATTTCAATCTAAATGACTATATAGCCGTGTTTTTTTTTTTTTCTAATACTCAGAATAGCTATGTTTTTTTTTTAATTTTAAAAGTAAATTGTAAACAAATCAGTATACATACATATTCAGTTTTTATTTTATTTTCGTTTTGTGGAAAATGAGTTATAATATAACGAATGAGTAAGAAAAAAACACAGCCTTATATCATGTATGTACAACTTGTAGAAAAGCTTTGTATTTAGTTCATTATACTAAAGTAGTATTACATATTAAATTAGAGTATTTTTAGTATTCAGAAAATATTTAAGAAAACATATTTTTAAAATTATAGTGAAATGGTGTAAGTTGTAATTAGCTTGCTATGTTTATAGCTTCTTAAAAAATGTTGAAGAATGAAAAAATATATCTAAAAAAAATCTTTTTTTATATATAGGATGGTACCAAAATTTAGCTTTGTAACAACCTTGTTTAATTTTTGGCCTTATTTTGTCAAATTTTCTTGAACCATTTTCAAAACCAAAATACATAACTTAAAATAAATTTATTAATAAATACATATCCAAAATACAAATATATAATACAAAAAAATACACAATATACGCATCTGATTTCTTTTATAAAACTAATAAAAAAGTCGTTGGAACGATTTTTTTTTTTAAATATACTTAAAAAAAAATCTTTATAGAGCGATGAAAAAAAAATTGATTTTTTTTATACATTGGGTAAAAGCGGGTGTGATGGCGCACATTTAAAATCTCTTACGTTTATTATTAAATAAACAGATTTAAACCCTTTTTGTATTCATTTTCTCATTTCAAATGGAAGTAGCCACTATTCGTAGGTTTGTATGCGATGCCAAAAAAGAAAACAAATGCGATTTTGTTTGTCCTTTTTTTTCTTCTCAGTTTTATATGTAAGTCGATGGGTTCTTGGATGACTATGTTGCCTCAATACTTACAAAAAGGTATTGCCTACAACTTGTATATGAGAAGTTTTTTCAAGTCCAATAGGATTTTTGTCTTTTTAAGATTAAGTGAAAATGCAAAAAAAGGGGGAGATGGCGAAGTTTTTTAAAGTTCAGATGGTGCATTCCACACAGCACGATTTTTCACTTTGGTATACAGTGGCCCTATACCATCTCACCCGAATAATTATTTTTTCCATCTATATATAACTTGGTAAAAACCTTTTGTTAATTGAAATTTTGTTAGGTAAAAAAATAAGTTTTAGGGAACTTTTAGGATACGAACGTTTATCCATGTGATTTTTATTAATTCGCTGACGCCCATGTACAAAATCGTTTTATTTCAAACAAATTAAAACAAAATAGAATTGGTAACAATGTATAAAAAAAAAAAAACAGTTATAGCCGGGGCTATTAGCCATAAAATTCTCGCAAAGCAGCAGGTAATAACGTCAATAAATAGCTGTGTCCATAAACTTTGCCACAAACATAAGAAAAAAGAATGTGGCAGCGTATAAACCTAAAATACCTCCTGAACCATTTTACTCACTAGAGCACACCATCTCCTCCACCCTGTGGGGTGAGATATTTTTTTTTAATACTTTTTTATTTCTTAAATTAAAAAAAAAAATAAAATTAATATTTTTAAATTCAAAATAGCTTTTAAATTCCTTTATTCCACAAAAATTTTGGCGTTTCGTCCGTGCGATCTCACTTGGACTCTTCAGTAATGACCTTGTCAATACGCAATTTTTGTTAAGTTCAGTTCTTTTAACATAGATTTCATGACGAATATCTAGTGTGAACTATATCCAACAACACTAGAATTTCTAATCATTAAATTGGAAGTTTTTTGCCCAGGGCCTGTGGAAAAACTTTTTAATATTACATAAGTAATTCAATAAATAATATGCATGTTATGTTATGTTAAAAAAATTGTATGTTTCTTAGTTTGGAAAATATTGAAAAAATAAAAAGCATAATGCGATCTCACCCACATTTACTCTATATAAAATTTTGAAAACATTAAAAAAAAATAAAAATGGTACGCCATTTTTTAGTATTTATTAAAACGGAGTTAAAAAATTAACTTTGAAAAAAAAAAATTATCTACTAATTTCCAAAATACATATCGAAAAAACATATTTGAATTTGTTGTGTAAAAAAATTAATAAAAATCGGTTCAACAGATAATGAGATAGTCAAAAACCAAAAAATGGTTCTATTAGAGATATCTTCAATGGATTATTAAAAAAAATGTTCCATTAATAAAAGATCGTTCATATCTTACTAATATAAACTCACATAAAAATTTTAACCAAAATCGTAGTAGGTACTGTTATTTTTGTTTATAAAAATAATTTTTGTTTAAAATCTGGTAGATAATGTTAAAAAACAGCTGGGTGCCAAGTTTAAAATATCGACCAAGTCATTTTTGAATGACTTTATATGTAATAAAGTTTTAAAAAAAAATTTAACATTTTTAAAAAATCCAAAACAAATTGAAAATAGTTTTTAAACTTTTTCAAAATACTCTCCATAAGAGAATTGATCAAAACATAAGTTGAACCAGTTTTGAGAAAATCGAAAATAAAAAAATGGAGGCGCAATTTATTAACATTTTTCTGATTTTTTTTTGTGCAGAATTCGTAGTCTTTTTATACAAAAAAAATATAAAAATAATGAATTTTAAAAAAAGCTATGAGTACGTTTTTGAGAAAAAACAAAATTTTTATTAATTGCTTAAAAAAATGTGTACGACAAGTGTTGACGGATTGCTCTTAAAAACTCTACATACGCTAGATACAAAATCAACCCACCCATTTAGGTTGCAGACAAACGGGTAGACAGACAGACAGGCGCACAGAATTGCCAGACCGAGTTTTTCGATTTTATCATCGTTATGTAAAGTTTGATCAAATCTCGAGTTTGATTTTTTTTTTAACGAATCCATAGCTTGCCATATACATGCGTAGTACTTATGTATATGTATTGAATATATCGAAATTAAAAACCACTTGGTGTCAATTTTCAGAAAAATCAATTTGGTCAAAATATTGAATTATTTTTTAATTTAAAAAAAAAATATTTATTTAAATATTTTAGTATAAAATAATAATATATTAATTAATTTATACTTTGGATAAGAAATTTCATCAAAAAATATTGAAAAAATTTCGATAAAGTCGAAAAAGAAAAAAATGTTTCTGTCGGTGCTCTCATAATTATCAATCAGATTTCAAAACGGCTTTTTCAAAAAATTATGCTTAACAATTAATAACGAATTTTTTGTTTAAAATCAGTTGAATAATTTTTGAGAAAACATTGTGTATGGTATTTTCAGTATTGAAGAATAAAAAAATGTGCTTTGAGTTTTAAAGAAAACCAACTCATTTAGATAATTGTCGCACAAACAGACCGAATGAGTTAAACAAAGTGAAGAAATTATTTTTGTACCTGACTTGGCTTTTTTTCTAAGCATTAAATATAGTTGGTGTATTTCATTTTAAGTATCTTCAGTAGCTTATAATTATTATCTTGAATCAAATTTAGTAAATTGAAACATTAAAACTATCTAGCTTTAACTTCCTAAAAAATGTTATAAACACTATAATGTTATAATATTCTCGTAGCTGTAACGTATAAAGGCTAATTGGTAAAAATTTGAAAACTGTAAACATATTCTCATAACTTTCTTTTAGAAATATGTATATCTCATACAATTCATCACTTCTACATTTATAGTTAAATAAAATATACTAATAATTTATTGTAAAGTTAATAGTACAATAACACATTTAATAAATTTATTCATTTAATTCAATTTATTAATAATAATAACTTTAATCATTTTTTTAGGATATTGTGCCAATGGAACAAATCAGTTCTATGGTATCAAATGGTGGAGGAAGTGTAACAATTCCCAAAGATGATGATTATCGAAATCGTATATTAAAAAGTAAGGATATAAAAAAATATTATCTTAAACAAAATTTCTCATACTAATTAAATATTTTATAAAATTTTCTTATATTTTCGAAACACTTCTATGAACGTAATGCAGTCAAGCAAATTGGTAAGAAATTTATAAATTTTATTTTTAATATTTTAAATAAAGTTTATTCAAACAAAGAATATTTTGTAGAAGCATGAGAACGAGTTCTGTTTCCTAAATACTTAATTGATTTTATAAAATTGTACTTTTGTACGATGTATGTTTTTTTTAAAAGAAATTATGATAAATAAAAATTATATAACAACTTAATATTTAAATTATAAATTTTTAATAACAGTTACTTCATTTTATAAATTCTAAATAGGTATACAATTACACGATGATATTGCTGCACGATTTTTTAGTTTTAACAGAAAATAATTAAGATAAAATCGTATCAAATCATATCAATTTTTTGACAAAATCTATAGGAGCGTTCACATTAAAAGATATGTTCATCAACACTATTGTCGTGTCGTAAGATTTTAGTAATGTAAACATCAGTCGAACAACCGTCAATCTAGCTAGCTCTGTAGTTAAATTTGTTTGATAATTTGCTGTGTCAAACGACCGCAGTAGTAAATGTGAACTCCAGTCGGACGACTTATTTTACATCTTGTTCATAATTTTTTTTTGTAAAATTAAAAGAGAATAGGTTGAAATGAAATTAAAATAATAAAACGAGAGTGGAAAAAATGAATTTAATGGGCTAGTACTGGCGCAAATAATGAAATTCGTGCCATTTTAACTCTTTGTAAATTTATTTTCAAATGAAATCGATGCGACAGTCGTTGAATGTGAACTTTACCAAACCTACTCGGGTCGGGCAACACGTCGGTCGCGTCGTTGAATGTGAACCCCCCATATAATTTTGTTTTCGTTTTTGACACTTGTAAAGGATTAACCATGCAAGAGTAATTTTTGATAGAAATCTTGAGTATTTGTATTTTATGATTCATTTACAAATATACAATATAGGATTTTATCAATCGAATGATTGAAAATTCACTGAATATTTTGTTCAATAATAGATGTGTTCCTGTACTTTAAAACTCTCTGTGAATTTCTAAGCAATTTTTTTTTTTTTTGTATAGACTTTGACAGACTTTTGTGTACAAATTCGCACAAATGCACAGAGTTTCAAAGTAAAGGAACTAAGACAGTTTCTAATTTGTTGTAACTAAAATAAAATAATTTGTTTTCTAGACACAAAGCAAATTATTAATTTGACTTATTATAAATGTCAAAGATTGCTATAGTATGTGTGGAATTTGATGATGTTGAATTTTGTTAAATATGCATGATTTGTTTTGACAGAAAAAAATCGAGTTCGTTTGAAAAAAAAAAATTCTAAACAGAAAAACAATTTGGTTTAGAAAAAAATTATAAACATAATCGATTTTTCGGTGGGAAGGAATTTGACATTATGTAAGTTTTTGCTGGGCCCAGTTCAGTTAAAAAATTAAATTGTCAAAGTGACATTTATTACAAACTTTTTATTTTAAAGGAAATAAATAAAGGAAAATATGTTTTTTTGTGAACAATACCCAATTAAAAATCAAATAAAAAAGAAATGGATGTTATGGATTGTACAAAAAATCTTTTTTTGCATAAGCATGGATTCCAAGTGTCACTTTTAGATAATCTGGCGAAAAAGTGTGTGGAGAAAATTTTTAAAAATTTTGTTTAACGTCTCTCTTAAGTTAGTGCTGAAAAAGAATGAGACCATCAGAAAAACACAATTTAGATCAAATATAGTTCACACGCCCAATATAAAGGAAAATTATAAAATAACACCAAATGATCGATTTGGCTTTATTTTGCTTCAGAAAGCAATTTTTTGATTTAATTTCGTTTTTATATGGCCACCCAAGGTATAGTGTAATACAAGAATCCTATTGGCATTGGTGCCTAAGTCCGGAAACAATTATGAAAACCAAATATTAATGCAAAATTAGGTGCAAAAATATTTGTTTTTATTTCCAAATCAAATTTATTCCACTTGAGAAATGGAAATTGACTGGATTTTTTTTTCATTTTCAAAGCGAATATTTGCATGGTTGGTGAATGATTCTTCAATTTTTTTTCCAACGTGATAAATTCACGAACAAATCATGTTTTTTTAAGATTCCAAAAAAATTTGATTCGTTCGTTAAGATGAATATTCTGAAACTAAATGAACCAAAAAATAAAATTCACGGTCGCATCAAAAATAAAATTCCCCTTTAAAATAGTTGAAAAGACAACCAATCGAATTTTATCGCTTTCCAAACTAAGCTTCTAAGCCCAAAGAGAAAAAAACGATTGGCAGGAATTATTCTTCGTTTGATTTCTGCATTTTGATATCATTTTACGAGGAACCATATCGGACAATATTTAAATTCCTTTCTCTATGGAAAACATGTCTTCTTCTTCTCATTTAAATTTAAGTTTATCTTTGCCACTTCTTCTCAGTGTTGCCAATCAACCAAAAATTTCGGTGCCACACTGCCATTTATGAAAAAATTGACGACTTTCGCTAATTCGAGAAAGTCGATAAGAATATAACCGAACTCCTGTAGCGAAGTAGCGAAAGTCGTCAATTAGTAGTATTTCGGACGATGGCATGTTGACAGTAGTTGTTGACTGTACCTAATGCTGATCCCACGTTTGGATTTATTCTATAATTAGCTTATCTGTCATTTCATCTCTAAACTGTTTACAAAAACGCTTTTTAAAGGTTTTTTTTTTTTGTATAATAATACACTCGCAGTTAGGCTGACAGGCTTTTGAACCATCATACTAATATTGAAGATTCGAATGAACAACAAACACTTGGGTGAGCTACAATTAAGTTTTTCTATTTTCTTATAGGCTAGAGTTATAGATATTTTACGACTGCCAAACCAATCATTAGACTTATTTTAGTGGCGCTTGGTCATTTAATCAATTTAATTTGTAAAACTTTTTGCCTTCACTGTGAGGTGAAACAGATCAAGCTGACTTCAGAGCCATATACACTACGGATAACATGATCAGGTCCATCCCAATTTAGGTTTTATTGTTTGACAACTGCATTTGTATCAACCAGTATTTTATACTAGCCACACACAAGTTGTTTGTTATACATTCCTTTTTAAACATGTTGGCCCTTTATTATAACTACTTTTGTCCTATTGTTTTGTAAACTACAGGATTTCTAATTTTAAATTTAATGATTGATTTAATGGGTTAAGGAAGAGTAATAGCTAAAATGTGCTACGATGAAATACATTGAAGTATAACTAAAGTCCCTTACTTTGGCAGAAACTTTTTGGCGGAATCAAAAAAAATTTATAACTGAATTTTTTTTCTTCACAAATTTGAAGTCTCCCCGAACTTAATTAAGACCGCAAACCACGATTTTGTAACTCGCTTAGTTTTTTTTGTTACAAAAGTTTCCGCTAAAATAAGATGCAATTCCCTTATGTAACGGTCAAAATAGAAAAAAAAATAAATTTTAGAATTTTTTTTTTATCAAAAATTGAAGCTTTTGAAATATGATAATATGTTGCGCAAGAATTAATTTTTTAGCTTTTAGAGATCATCTTTTAAAAGCATTTTAAATTTCAAAAGTGCTTTTGAAAGAAAGACTTATTTTAGAAAGAAGCTTCAATTTCTTGCAAAAAAAATATTTTTGAAAATCTCATTTTTTTAGATCTTGTCCGCTAACTTCCAGTACATTTCAAACTACCGGAAATGCACTTTGAAAATTTAAAATTCAAATAAATCAAAAAAATGACCCATAAAAGCTTAAAAAAAATGTTTGCGCAACAAATTAGCATTTAAAAAGTTACAATTTTTGACACTAAGAGAATTGTGTTTTTGTATATTCGTCCGCTAACTTCAGACTTATTTAAGCGGAAACTTAAATAACTAAGAACCTTTACGAGCTAAAAATTTTTGGTTTGCGCAAAAAATTAGTATGGGGCGTGTATAAATGATTTAACTGATTAATCTCGATTTTCTTAACGACACTGTTCAACTGGTTTCTTCTTTTTGACGATGAAGGAAATGGCTGTCTTTGGAGACATCAATATGTTTTTCCCTTGATAAACTATCTTACAAATGAAAAGATTTTTTACGGCTTCAGAAACTGCAAGCATACTTCCACTTCCGGAAAAGACTGCAAATATAATTTGAAAACTTCGTTGATATATTTATGGGGGTATTATCTGGATTGCTTAAAAAAAAAAAAGAATTTAGACTCATCCAATTGAATAATTTTGCAGGTTTGTAGGTAACGAAATACTTAAAAAAAACATATCGCTATTTGTTTTTAGTCCAACTAGGTACCTACATAGATACAACAATATAAATAAATCTTTGAAATTCCAAAAAATAAAAAAAAAATACCAAACTGTGAAAATTCTCATTTAAACAAAAATATTGTCCTAATTATATAAAAATCAATTGTTGGCACCCAAAGAATTTGTTTCCGGTCGAACAGAGCAAACAATCCAATTCAGTAATCCACCATCATCTTGCAGTTTTGTGAAAAATAAATAAATAAAAGGACAACAATAAACATATAAATAAGATGTACATATAGATGGTATCTATTTTCATCCGACAAAAAACGTCTACTCCAGATAATGTAGAATTTTGGCATATAGTTTAGTTCGATGAACCCAACCCAATCCATGTCCAGTCCATTCTTCTCTTCCATTCGCCGCTGTTTAATTTTTTATTTTTGTAATGTTTTTTTTATATGGAACCGTTTATTTTTAGCCTTAAGGATATGCCTACCCAACCACTTTAAGGAACTAGCACATCCTTCAAATGCTAACAAAGCAGATAAACATCTCCACACACACATTTATTTATCCACCCATTATAATGCCCTACAATAATAGGACACAAGGGCTTTTCACAGAATACAACATACAAAAAATTGCGTTCCACATGAGAGTAGGATAACAAAACAGGAGAAGAATACAAAAAAAAAAAAAAACTCCATCAGCCAGCCAAGACTTAAACCACAATGTTTCTAAAATTCTATATAAAAAAAATATCCTTATGGATTTCGCTTCCTTAAAAAAAATTTATAAAAAAAAAAAAAATAAAGCTAGACCTCCTATTCATAAGTATTTGTAGCTTTTCTCCTTCATTTTCATTTCATAGGTGAGTTAGTTTCTTTACATTAAGGTTTCTAGTGTAATGCATTGACATAATTGAGGCAAGTCCTTCAAGGCGAATCAATGTGACTTCCTTATGGCTGCCAATGTGTCCTTCGATGATGTTTACAAAAAAATTCTTCTTACAAGCACATCCACCCGATCTAATCGCACAATCATCACATTTTCATATATATGTATGTATACTCCAAGACGGTAATCGCAGTGTATGTACACTACGATTGATTTGATTGAGTTCAACTTGATTTTAATTTTTTTTGTTAATAAACAAGCTGCTGAAAGTTATAAACTTGAAATAGTTTCCAAAAAATATTTCGGATATTTCGAAAACCACTTGAAAGTGCAGGGCCTCGTAAGTCAAAAAATTCAACAAAAATATTATAAATGCAAAAAATTAGAACCAGATTTTAGCAAGGGTAACAATGTTTTTCTGAACATTTTACAGAAAAAAAAGTAAAATTCAGATCGATACAAAATTTGGCAGTTTTTTTTTTTTTTTTGGATTCCTGAAAAACATGCAAAGCCGACTTACGAAGTTCTGCACTTTAAGCATCGATATGATGAATCAGTTAAGCGGATCTTTTGTATGTGTTGAGTATCGATTTTAAGTCTCTGAATGGAATATTTAGTCACTGGTGGTCATTCCTGAGCTTCCGATATTTTAATTTATAAAATTGTTAACAAACAATTTCAAGTGTTCAAACAATATGGCAAAAAAAAATTTGGAGGCTTGGGAATTAAGAAGCTGGTGCTTCTGCAGTTGGCGTAAATAAAAAAAGCTCTTTCATTATGGATCAACAAACCTTACTAACCCACATTTTTAAATCGCAATTCTGTCCACCTGTCCTGTCCTTTCGAATGCATCTTAAAAAAGAGGCTGGGTACGACCCACACTGGTAACTTCCCAATGGTGCCCGTGGAAATTGGACACCCGATGTTATTTTATTATAAGGAAATTAATAATTCAAATTCTTAAAAGATCTTATCAAATGTTCAATATGCGGTGAAGTGAAAACCAAAGTTGGGGCGTATTATATTTGTCAACTATTTAAGTTGTATTTTTGGCAAATGTTTTTTCTTTAAAAAAACTATCAATTTAATTTTTTTTACAAACCCCACCAATTCATAGTTACAGCATTGTGTGTAAAATAAAATTATTCCGGGGTCGATAGCTTTGTTTGTTTTCGAGGTATTCGAGGCGAACTAATTTTTTTAAATTTTTTTTAGTGGTTTTAGTTTGAAAATTTGTTGATTTAAAAAAAACTGTCGATTGAATAATTCTATAAACCTTATCAGTTATTGAATACACCACTATGTATATAGAATAAAATTGGCCCGGATTCAAAATATTCGAGCCGAAAAACGTTTTTCAACGATTTTTAGTATTTTCTTGTAGTTTTTTTTTGCTTAAAAAAAAAACCGTTAATTGATTTTTTTTTAAATTTATATCAGTAACCAAATATGGTATCGTGTATAGAATAAAATTTTCCCGAAGTTAATGTTGTTGTTTGTTCTCAAAATATTACAATCGAAGCACGTTATCCACAAAATTTTAGCATGTTTTTTGATCTTAAAAAAAAAACTGCCCGCTGATTTTTTTTTAAATTCTTTTCAATTCTTTATTGCTTCATTATATGTAGAATAAAATTAACCTGAAATCGATGGCCTTTTTTGTTCTCGAAATATTCGAGAAGAAAAACATTTTTTACAATTTTTTTTTTAAATTGCTGTAGTAAAAAAACCGCTAATTGAATTTTTTTGGGAACCCTTTCTGCATTTCGTGATGTTATTATCTGTAAAATAAAATTTACTCGACGTTGATATCTCTATTCGTTCTCGAGATACAGTGAACGATAGAAAGGCTCACGAACGTACATACACACACACATACAGACATCTCTCTAAAAATGATGGATTCGGATTCCTGAGACCTCGAAACGGTGAGAAATGTCAAAATTTTCAATTCGACAAATCGGACCAAGAAAGGGTCGATTTTCTTTAAACTTGGTATCTACCTACCTACCAAGCGGTTTTTGGGCATTCCCTCGATAAGTTTTTTTGTTTTTTTTAAGACCAAAAATAACGGTACTTGCAGTACAAATTTTTTTTACCAAATTATGAAAATCTTATTTTTCTCAAAAACGTTCCAACAACTTTAAAACAAAAAAATTAGAAACCATTTTTTTTAATATTCAATTTTCTTTAAAATGATTCATCTAATTGGGACCAAATTTTTTAATTGAAAATCTTTCAAAAAGTTTTAAAAGTATTTTTAATTTTTTTTTTGAAAAAAAAGTTAAAATTTTTTTTGAGAACTTAATATTTCGAAAACGATTTGGTCGATTTTTATTAAACTTGGCTTAAGTACGATCTACCATATTATTGGAAAAAATTTTATCTATTGATTAAAAATGGTAGGTATTTCCCATAGAACCTTTTTTGTTTTTGGTTTTCGACAATATAATTATCTATTAAACCGAATTTAATTATTTTTTTAACAATGAGCTTTTAATAAATTTAAATAATATTGTATATCAAAATTTTCAAAAAAAAAATTTTATTTTAAAAAAATCAAAATTATTTTTTGAAAATTCGATATTTCGCAAATTTTCAAAATTAATTTTTAAACTCCTCAATAAATAAATATACTAAAAACTGGTGAATCAATTTTTTATCTTAAACATGTTTTCAAAATTTTATATTTAAAAAATATTTTCTAAAAAACCATTCAAACACTTTTTAAATTTTTTTTTGTCATACATTGAGATTTGTGCAAGAAATCAGAAGGTGTATCTCGTTGGTGTCAAAACAATTTGTTTCAAAACAAAATATGTTGTCAAAACAAGAGTTATTTGATCAATTTATTTCTAATTATTTAGATTTTTTAACAATTTTTCTGTTAGTTCCATGCAAATGTGCAAGATATTTACATATGTACTCCACATACCATAGCCTCCCGTAATAAATTTATTTCTCTTATCAGATGTCAGATAAAAAAATTTTAAAATATTAAAACTTTCAAACCACAGTTTAATCGTTCACAAAAGAAACTTCGTGCGACCGAGTCGTGTCTTCTATTTTTATTTTAATAATATTATCTTGCAGATGTAGAGTGTATAGAATCTATACAGTAATGTAAATTTATACCTATATCCAGTCAGTCAGCCATTCCCTAAAGAAGCTGATGTTTCTGTTGTCCTATTGAGGAAAAAAGGGGTATCACGATAGCAAGTGCATGAATTAAAAATTGTATGCCACATACAAAAAAGGACATTACGAAGACATGCGCTTTTACTATAATAGTTTTTTTTTATTGTTTTGTTGCATTGAATTTCCTTTCCGACAATTCCCAGAACACCAATTCAAAAACCATTATACGTTAAACCACAATAACGGTCACTTGTGGGTTCTACCGGTTGTTGATGGAAAAAAAAAACTACATATATATATTAAGTTTATTTGTTTTTATTTAAATGTCATTCGAACGGTATTTGTTTTGATGGTGTCTGATGGCTGAAACGAATGTGTGTGTATTAATAATAATGTTTCGAATCAATTATCGTCGGAAGGTATTGTGGTTCAATTGAAATATCAGTTCGTCAAGGTTGTTTGGGGCTTTGAATCAAGGATCTCAATTAAATACGACATAAATTGATTAATTGCCTTAAAATATATCTGTCCAAAAAAAAAGGCAGATAAACCTTTCAATCAATTTATTTTCTAACGACGCGACGTGTTGGCGGTGGCGGCTCCGTTATAGCCTATTAATTACGGACAAATTAGTTGGTGTAATTTGAGTAGAAGGTTCTTGTTGTGTGGTTATTTAAAAATCAATTTAAAAATATTAATAATTTTGTTGGGCTATTTAACCTGGGAATGACACCAACAATGCAATCACATTCACAGCCAATAAAACTTGCCACCTTAACTGGCGGAGTAGGAGGAGGAGGAGGTGGTGGCGGCGGTGGTGGTGGTGGTGGTGGTGGTAGTAGTTCAAGGGGTAGTTTCACTCGACGACCAGAAACAGCTTCTGGCTCGTCAATGTATAGCAAAGGTGAGTGATATTTTAATAACCCATTTAGAAAAAAAAAAAAAAAAACAAAATTTTAGATTTTAATAGTTTTTCTAAAATCGATAAAATTGTTACTGTGTGTCAATTTAAATTAAAACAAATAAAAACTTAGTTATGAAATTGCATGAAGGCAATTATTTAATTCTATATAAATGTAGTATGTATGTTTTTATAGGAATTGACATTTTTAAAAATAGCTTTTTTTAAAAAAAAAAAAAAGTTTGCATGTTACAAAGTTTTCACTGAGGACAGTGAAAATATTAGATAGAAATTTAATATGAATACATGCGTTGGGTATAATTACTAAAGTAAGAAAGGACCTTTTTTGTTGACTTTTATATTTTTTAATGATGCATTAGGCACATGTACATATAAGACATCGCGTGTTATGTCTGGGTTATTATTTTTTTTTTTAATATGTATTCAACATTGACTACTCATCCTTTTATATTATCTGACTGGTTATTTCAACTTAAAAACTGATCAAGTATAGTGGGTGTATAGCAAAAATTTTTATTGTGATTAATTGTAAGTGCAGTTAAAGTCATTTATTTTGTTGGAAATAAAAAAAAAAAAAAATCGGAACTCCTAAAACATTGTCTAAAATATAAATATTTTTATAAAATCACTTTAAGAACGATTTCTCCTGTGGATTATTTAAATAAAAAAATTATATTCTAAAAAAAAAAAAATAAACTTTAATTATAATGAAAGTGCAATTGATTCGAAATTCAGGAATAAGAAGAAGTGAGTACCTCCTACTTTACCTATGAGTCGAATAAGCATAATTTTCATGACAGAATATATGGTGAAAGGATTAATTTTAAAGTTGAAAAGAAATGGAGAAATTTATAAATAATAATAACAACAACAAATTTTTTAAATTTAATAATTTGGTCCTTTAGAACAGTTTAATAATAAACTTTTGTTTTTTACTTAATATTTTAATAATGTTTTATTTGAAATGCTATCCGTTGTATAGTACGATTTTACATTCATTACAAATACAACATCGCCAGTAAGATTACGGCCGATAAAAGCTAAAGAAGAATCTTACTATGGATAGATTTTTTTAAGATAATTATGTGTTTCAAAATTGTTATATTTTAAATTAAGAAATTAAAGCAAAAGATATAAAATATTAAAAAAGTTTTTTTTTTTTTTTCAAAAATAATATAAAAGATTGTCAAAAAAAAAAGGTGGCACAAAAATGTTCGCAAAGGGACCAATCGAAAGTATTATTTTTTTTTGGGGCAGAGTTCTTTTGGCCCGCCATTTTTCATAATTGATTTTTTTGGTTACTTTGGCTTGTCTATAAAAATTTTTGGATAGTCAAAAATAATGATTTATTTGGTCATCTTCAACAATTCAAACAAAAAATTGGACGCTTTTGGGACCAAGTTTACATGAAGCGTGCATGAAAAAGGCAGTTAATATTTATTTTATAAATTTTATTATTAAATCCAATTTGATTTGACCCTGGAAAAATATTGGGGAAAACTCAATTTTGATGTGTTGCTTCCCTTTGTTTTTTTTTTTTTTTTTAAGATTTATAAAAATTTCGTATCGATGTGAACGGTTCATAATATAATTGTACAGTGCTTTAAAGGGCTCCATATCATGAACATAGCTGAATTTTCATGCATACCTATTTAATGGTTCCGAAAACAAAATCACAAAATATTTTTCAATGCAAAGAATTTGATAGAAAGTGACACCAATAAAATACATTTCCATTTACATTCTGGGGATCAGGTATATTATTTAAAGTAACTAAATTATGAGAATAAAATTTGGACCACCGCATTACCATCGAAAAATCATTAATAATAAAACTGTAGTTGCCAAAAAAATTTACTGGTTGCATAAAGAAAATTCGAAGACAAAGAGATACAATAAAATATAAAAAAGTACGTATACGCCCGAGTGAATAATAAAATTCTATTGCTAATGCTTTGGTACAAATATTAAGCTCATATATAAAGGCTGACAAATTAATCAGATTACCACAGTCAAAATCCAAGCTGATTTTATTTCCATTTTTCGAGAATTTTAAAAATTATATGAAAAATCCAAAATCAAGTTTCAAGAAACTAAGAACACATTTTATAAGTCCTATTCTACCTCTGTAAATAAATAAAATTTTGAAACTGAATTATCTCAACATCACTTGCCGTTATTTAAAAAAAATGTCACAATATTTTTTATGTAAAATTAGGCAGATATTCATGAGAACTGTTTATGGGTCCTGTACAGTTCTATAAGCATCGCTTACATCAAAAGAAGATTTTAACAATTTGTTAAGAAGTTCTTTTCTTAAAATATTTCTAAATATATCTGTCCAGAAATTAAGTTTAAAAGTTTTTTATTAATTTTTTTGTCATAGAATTAATCGACATCCTGTGCCAAAAAAAAAGCGTCTGCTGTTTTCCATGCTAACTGAGTTCAAGAAATGTTCAATCACACTGTGTCATACACTGTGCAATGTAGAGTCCGACATTTCTACAACAATTATATTTTTTCGAAATTTTATTTGTTACATGAAAAATTAAGCGTTTTTTTTTGTTTTGGAAAAGCTATCCATTGTATAGTACGATTTTAAATACTTTACAAATACAACATCGGCAGTAGGATTACGGTCGATAAAAGCTAAAGCAGAATCCTACTGTAAATGGATTTTTAACGTTTATTCATGTCTCGTATTTAATTTTGTTAGTTTTGTTCTTTGATGTTAGTACAATCGGAAAATGAATTCTATCTCGATGGATGTTTTTATGGATTAGTTGTAATTGTAATTAAAAAAAAAAAAAACAAACCGATCTTTATTGATATTTTTCAGTCAGTTTTTTTTCTTTTTTTCTAAGACCTTTAGAGAACTTCCTATTTTCAAAAATATAAAAGCTGTTTCTTTCTTTAGTCATCAAAAAGTGGAAATGAAATTTTTTGCGCTTATTGCACAGTGATTTTCTATGTCACGAAATCATAGTAGAAAAAAAAAAAAAAACATGAAGATTTCTCTTTCACTTTCAAAGTGACGAAAGAAAATTTGTAAGTTCTCAGAATTATGAAGTGTCCAGCTTTTACGATAGTAATTTTGTACCGTTTTGTTCGTGTTTGTTTTTTTTTTCGGTTGCAAACTTACTTTTAAACACTGCGATTTATTTGTAAAGGATGTTTCCTTCACTTCTTACTCCGCTTAAGTTAAGCGATGTTTGCTGAACGAATAACGAATTCAAAATAAAATAAAAATTTAAGAGCGATAATTCTCAAATTTCATACATTTTAATTGATTAATTTCAACAAATTTCAATTTTCATTCATCAGGTTTTCTTTTGAAACTCAATAGAGAGCGGATTTAAATATTTCCTTAAAAGAAAAATTAAAATTTTATTCTAAGCTTTTCTACTCGTATAGAACAGCTGTCATATTAGGATTTCAGATTTTTTTAAATTTCCTCGAAAACGAAAACCATTTTTATACGAAGGTTTTTTTTTAATAATACAAATTCTATATACTACTGAAATAAATTAGCCAAGTAGAAGACTTAGCAATATTTTGACTGGACTTGTTGAATTATTGATTCAAAACAGCTTTTAACGGCCTTTATTCCACAAAAAAAAAAAACATTGTCATGCCCAATGCTTAGTTTATACGCTGTATAGCTTCTTGAATCACAAAAGCAAGTTTTGTTACATTTATATGTATCTTACTAATTTTACCACTGGTAACGATTCTCATTTTCATTCATATCTTCTTTTATATTTCACTATAAGACGCTGATTACACGAGTCTTTTTTTCGTTCGTTTCGTCTTTCGTGCTTTTGACAGCTTGGGTGAGGGGTGTAGAAATGAAGGGGGAATGAAGTAACGAAAGCAGGAATGAAAATTTGAAGATTTTTTATGGTTAAACATTGACGTTTATGGTTTTACAACAGGGTAGAGATGAGCGATAGGCAGATGTCAGCAAAAATCGTAGTTGGGAGAAAAATCATCGATTTCAGATATCGATTTTAAGATTAAATACATCGACTACAGAAAATTACAAAAATGCAAATAAAATGGTTTATGTAACTAAAATGTAAAGAAAGCAACTTCAAATATTTGTGCTTTCTAAAAAAAACATCATTCTAATAAATATTAAATGTGAAAGTACATTTTTTTTGCGGTTTTTCGCTGGAAGGATTTTGGAAATCGATTATTTCATGGGAAAGAAACATGAATACTTTTCATACTACATGGGGTTTGCGGGGTCTCAGCAAAGGGAGTGGGTAATAACTAATTACAAATAAAGTTTTCCAAATCATTGCCTACGTTCTGTAACTCTCGCATTGATAAAATTGGTCGAGAAACGTTGAAAAGTGGAACAAAACTCATACGATTTGTTTCAATTTTCATAGTTTCTCGACTGATTTTATCGATGCGAGAATTACAGAACGTAGGCACCATGTTAATATCTCCTTTCCTTTCTCATTTCTGCTGTACTCATTTTATAAAAAGTAATTCTCTTTGTGTATAATTTTCGTTTTTAAAATTAAGATTCATGTGGTCATTTAAGATTTAATCTCGATAAAATGTTCACACCACGTAAATTTAAAAATGTACTTGATAAAACAATATGTAGGGTGGAAATTTTTGTTTCTTTTTACATTTTCTATAGGGCAAGTATTGGTTTCGTGTAAACATGGAGAAGTCTAAAAAAGTAGTTTTACCATACCGTCCGTTGATTTCTACGCTCTTTGCACTATACGAGGTCAATTGAGACAGAGGTTCAACAGGTGGACCGATTTGCTCCAAATATCGTACAGTGCAAGTTTTATAATTCCCACATCGATAACATTGGTCGAGAAACGTTAAAAAATAAATTAAAACTCATGTGTTTCAATTTCCAACATTTCTCGACTAATTTTATCGATGTGAGTCACAGAACGTAGCCACAGATCATTTTAATAGAATTTCTTAGAGGAGAAAATCGATTAATGAATTCTTAATCTGAAATTATAATCATCAGAACCAGAGTCGGAACCTTTATTACAGATATAACCTACTATGAACAAACGGCCCTAAATCAAAAACACGTTTTGATGTAAATTTACTTATTATAACGTATTTGGCTATCAAAATAGAAAAAAAAAAGAAATACATCGATTTTGAAAAACATCGATGTTTCAGGTTCGATAAATTTTCCCACCGATTTTAAAATCGAAAAATTTAATCGCCCATCCCTCAAATCAGAGCATTGTGAGAAGAACTTATAAACTTTTAATTTCGAGCTGTAGAACAATTTTTCACACTTAAATAAGCTGTATATATGAACAAGAAGTGATTAAAAAATATTTTTAATTATTACTTCTGTTTATTTTCCAATAAATCCACCGGAAAGTTTCTGAACGTCAAAATAACGAAAGAGTCTTCACGAATGTAAAAAAGAACCATGTAATCACGAGGATACGTGCATGTCAAAAAGACGAAAGACGAAACGAACGAAAAAAAGACTCGTGTAATCAGCGTCTAAATCTCTAAATGTGCAAATCGATTTGTCAGATTCAAATGACATTGACTGAACTCTCCTTGCAAAAAAAAAAAAAAAAAACTCTTATACATAAATAATAATCTTTCAATCGCTATTTATTTTTAAAATCTATTTTTAAAGTCATTACAACAAGAACGAAAGCAAAAAAAAAATAACCAACAAGTGGTTCTGCTCAACTAAACAATATTCTTCTTCGATATTGATTTTCCATTAGGAAAATACTATCTTCAACTTCAATATATTTATAATAATGACACACTTCAATGTTAATGGTGCATTTTTTGCTTTTATAGCTTCCTTTGTGTGAATCAAATGGATTCTACATTTTATGGGAAGTAATTTTTTAGATAATATTATAATAGAAATGAAATTTAGGGACTAACTTAGTATGATTTTTTCTGTAATGTTAACAAATTATCAAGAGCATAAGGTTTAATATTTTAATATTTATACAATATCTTATATTATTGTATCTGCATTATTAATTTTATATTTTACTAAAAACTATTTAAGTGTGCAATAAGTGACGTCAAGTGTTGTATGAATTTTAAAATCGACGGAGAATTGAATAGAATTGTTTTTATTAGCGATAAATACGTTCGTCTGTCACGAGATCTTTATCTTTTTGTCTCTGCCAACTTTTGTCTTTCATTATCTGGTACAAATGAAAGGACTAATATCTTACTTTACATAAATCGAATCATTAAGTGCCATACCGATTTAAATTCTTTTTTTGCTTGCTCCTGTGCTCTGTTTTCCTTCTTTTATTAATGTCGATCATAAATAGATAAATATCAATATGTAAGATACCTTTTTCCTACAATTTACAAGCTCAAGTACCTTCGATAGATATATTTCCATCCCATTTAAATGAAATCAAAATTTGAATTGACAGCGTCATCACCAGTTTTGGCATAAGTAGGTATACTTTACAAATCTGGTGATGACGCTATTGTTCTACAAAACTCATCTCTTGCAATAAAACGTAAAAAAAAAAAAAAAATTGAAAACCCAACAAAAATTTCAAAGTAAAAAATGGATGTAAATCGCTGATATACGAATTCGATTGTGAGCTTTTTTTTAAACGTACCCAACCCAACTATATATATAAAGCGAAGCAAGTAAAGGATAACGTTATTGTAGGGCATAGACCCTCTTATAAACATAATGGACGTTTGGCATTCAAAAAAAAATAAAAAAAGAAATAATGACGACAACATTCGATAGTCATGGAAAGAACAATGACGTCAAGAATATTTAAAAAGATTCATAATAAAAGAAGGTTGTCGAAGGCATCAGCCCAGCATCTATCTTATATTAATAGAATTTAACTATAATTATACATTATTTCTTTTTTTTTAAGTAAAATTTTGTATTAAAGATGTTGGAGAATTTAAAAAAGTTTGCATTTAGAGAAGTTGTCCTACAAATAAAAATAAAAAAAAATATTTTCAATGTCTGATTTTATAAAAAAAAAATCACAATTTATGAGAAAAAAATTTAAAAAAACGTTGGAGCGGTTTTTTAAAAAGATATTTTTTTATATGAAATTTTGAAAACATTCTTAAGAAAAAAAAACTGGTACGTCAGTTTTTGGTATTTATTAATGCAAAATTGAAAAAAAAAAAAAATAGAAAAATAATCATCTACTGAAGGTTTGAACGAAACAGCAACACTTGGTTGACCTACCATCACCAAGTTTTTATAGGCTGGAGTTATAACTATTATTCATCACGATTGCCAGGCCATTCATCAGACTCCTTTTTAGTGGTGCTCGGTCATTTATTGTTCAATTTTAATTGAAAAACTTTTTACTTTGCTCATTTTCGAGTCGAAAATCTAAAAATGGTTCTATGAGAAATACCATTAAAAATGGTATAATAACAATTTTTTCCAATAATATGATAGCTCACATAAATTTTTTTGATAAAAATCGTATAAGTCGGTTTTGAGAAATATCATATTTTTATAAACGGGCTTTAAACACTTGTGTGGTATTGTTGGCTATAAAAATAATTTTTGTTTAAAATTTTCTAAATAATATTAAAAAACTATAATTTTAATAAAAATCGAATAAGTCGTTTTCAAAAAAAAAATTTGATTTTTTTTTATAATCAAGAAAAATATATTTAAAAGTTTTGGTATAGCTACAATACTTTTAAAACTTTTTGAAGCAATCTCTAGAAAAAAAAATGATCAAAATCAGTTGAACACCTTTTGAAAAAATCTAAAATAAAAAAATGGTTCTGCTGGAGGTACCATTTATAACAATTTTTCTGATTTTTTTTTATAAAATGGTAGACTTTTCGTAAAAAAAAACTCACTGAATTAAAAAAAAAAAAATGTACTTTTGTTAAAAAATTAGTGAATTTTGTACAAAAAATTACTGAATTTTTGTAAAACAAAATTATCTACTACATTTTTGTAAAAAAAAATTACTAAATTTTTATAAAAAATAGTGAATTCTTGTAAAAAAAGTTGTGAGCACGTTTTTGAGAAAAATAAGATTTTAATTAATTGCTAAAAAAATTACACGGAAGATACCGTTATTTTTGGTAAAAAAAATGGAAAAAACGTGTCGGGTGAATGTCAAAAAAATGGTAATACAAATTTAAAGAAAATCGACCCACCGCTTTAGGCTGCAGTTGATTGGACAGTGAAACTTCCTATTGCGGACAACACTTCCTAAAGTGGACAATTCCCTTGAGTGGACAAATTCTCACGACCGTGGGCCTTGGATTTAATTACCATACATTTTATTATCCCTTAAACGAACAATTCCTTACCCAGACCCGGATGAGAATATCAGACGCAGCTTGTTAAATTTAATTCCGAACAAGGGAAACAAAAATTTTTGTAATTTGTAAATTTCAACATTTATTTTCAGAAATTTTTTTTGCATTAAAAAACGTTCCTACTCCTGTGAACGAGTGAGAACGTTTTTTATTTCTTGTATAACTATTTTTTAATTTTTTTCCCTTGAACGGACAACTCCCTTAGAGTGTTCCGACGGTCGCAGTTCGCCCAAGGGAGGTTTCACTGTACAGGCTGAGTCGGGACAAGAACAAAAAATTATATAAGAGAGGCTGTATATTTTTTTCCTATTTAAGCTGGCTAAAAACAGGAAACAGTAATAAGTTTTCCTTAATTTTACTTCAATCTGTTGTTTAAAGATTCTATTTATTTTTTTATTAAGTAATTCGTAAAGTGGATATTTATTTTGAATATTCTCAAAAACTAGAAGACATTAGAGCATAATTATGAATTTTAATGTTTGACTAAAAATTGAAAAGAGGAGTTGGTTATGAACAAATTAAAAAAAAATCAAAATTTTTAATTTGAATTTTCCCAAAAATATTGATTTAAATAACTTGATTTAAAAAGAAAATAGATTTTTGGCTTTAAAAAAATTTTAAGCATAGGCGTTTTCGTTGTTTTTTTAGTAATTTTTAACTTCCTATTGGAAGTTATTGTAATTGGTCTAATTTGTCGAATTGAAAATTTTGACATTTCTCGACGTTTCGATGTCCCAGAAATCCGAATCCGTCGTTTTTAGAGAGATGTCTGTATGTGTGTTCTTTCTTACACGTTCGTGAGCATTTCTATCGTTCACTGTATCTCGAGAACGAATAGAGATATCAACTTCGAGTAAATCTTATTTTACAGTTAATAACATCACAAAGTGCAGAAAGGGTTTCAAAAAAAACTCAATTAGCAGTTTTTTTACTACAGCAAATTAAAAAAAAGTTGTAAAAAATGTTTCGTCTCAAATATTTCGAGAACAAAAAATGCCATCGACTTCAGATTAATTTTATTCTATACATAATTATGTAATAAAGAATTAAAAAAAATCAGTGGGCATTTTTTTTTTAGATAAAAAAACATCTTAAATTTTGGTGAAAAACGTTTTTCGATTGCAATATTTTGAGAACAAACAACAATATTAACTTCGGAATAATTTTATTCTATACACGATATCGTTGAAAAACGTTTTTCGGCTCGAATACTTTGAAAACAAACACTAGCTTTGAATCCGGGCCAATTTTACTCTAAATATAGTGGCATAGTCAAGAATTGATAAGGTTTGTAGAATTATGCAATCGACAGTTTTTTTTAAATCAACAAATTTTCAAACTAAAACCACTAAAAAAAAAAATGTTTTAAAATTAGTTCGACTCGAATACCTCGAAAACAAACAAAGCTATCGACTCCGGAATAATTTTGTTTTACACACAATGTTGTAACTATGAATTGGTGGGGTTTGTAAAAAAATTAAATTGATAGTTTTTTTTTTTAAAGCAAAAACATCTGCCAAAAATACAACTTAAATAGTTGAAAAATATAATACGCCCCAACTTTCGTTTTCACTTGATCGCATATTGAACATTTCATAAGGTCTTTTAAGATTTTGAATTGTCCAGTTGCTACGGGCAATGGGAACTTACCAGTGTGGGTCGCAGCCAGACTATTTTTTTTTAAATTGTAAGTCCATTTTTTAGAAAATTGGTCCTCCCACATAAACGGTGGTAAATAGACGCACCCTTACAAAACAATTTTTTTTTAACTTGAACTTCAGTAATTTTGTCACTTCTGATAGGAATCACCCTGTATCTACATATATACTATGTAAAAACCTAACTTACATATTAAGTCCTTTTTTCTTTAGGGAAATATGTATGTATACTTGATTCCATTTTCTAATGTTAATGATTAGATCTGTTTTTGTACATTATGTATATTTATTTATTACTATCTTTAACGATAAAAAAATCCCTTTGTCCCTTATTTTATAATCTTCATAAAATATACATATATACAAAAATTACGAGCCAGTCTCAAAATAGAAAGGAAGGATAAGAAAATATACACACTCTATATAAGCTTATATACTTATCCAAACGATTTTTTAATCAACGTGTTGACCTTTAAAATAAAAAAAAAATCTCAACAAGACGCAGTCACGTTTTATTCAAAAGAAGTAAAAAAAAAAATAAATAAATAAAAAAAAAAACATGACGAGTTTTCTCGAAGGAGATGTTTGTTTTTATTCAAAATTTTTCAGCTTCTTTAGCTTACATTGCACGTTTGTTTTTTTTTGTAACATCTTAAAAATGTATTTACTCGTACATATATCATATAGATTGCATTTTACTTTGTAATGTTTTGCATTCAAAATAAAATATACTTTTCTTACTTAATGTGAAAAAAATAATCATCCTTAATTATTTAGGAATGGTTTTAAAACGTGATCGTTTCAGGCAAAAAATAAAAAAAAATATATGAAAAGGTCACACGTTTTAGAACTTGCTAGTAATACGAATTTTTATCTTTTTTTCAATTTCACTTTGATATAGCAATGTGAAATTTCATGTATATATGGTTTCTTTTTTTTTTTCTAGTAAAAATAAATTCGGCACAAATTTGAAGTGAATGCCATTAAAAGAAAATTATGTTTTTAGTGAAATTGATATCTTTATTTCGAATCTAATAAATTAATGAATAAAAACTCGAGATGATTTCGATAAATTTTTAAATCTTTCTGTAGGTATTCATCTTCTTTCTAGAATCTATAAAATTACATATGTACATAACTGGTATTACCTAATCTATTTGTAAATACATATATATATCTTTCCGAGACCCTGCTGGACATGTTGTCATTCTCAAAATGGATGGCAAAATCCTATTTATACTTTGAAGCTGTATTTATTCAGGCTTTAAGGGAAAGTTCAATTTATCGAAAAGATATGAAGGAGAAGGGAGATAGAAATTCTGGGTATCTCAGTCCCCCAGATGCCAATATACGAATAAATAAATATTTTGATATTTTCTGCTGATTTTTTGTTAAATCTCGTTTAAATGATGGACAAATGTTTTTCTTTTGGGTTATTTAAAGATTTTCTAGTAAAATCCCTTGGTCAAATTAATAAACAATATAATTTAAAAAAATAAATTTTTATTTCGTGAAGATACAAAAATCACTATGTTTGAGCATATATGTATCTTTATGCAATCAGTCTTGTTTTAGTTTAATTAAAATGAGAAATCAATAAAAAAGAAAAACAAAAAAAAAAAGATAAAACAAAAGAAATTCCGATTGCAAATAAAACTGCCCCATAAATTTGATTTCACATTATATCCTGATGCTGACCAAAAATCTCCTATATTTATTGTTGGTTTTTCGTGTTTGTGTCAGCATTTATACTTTCATTCATACATATATAATGTAGGTTAGGTAGCCAGCCGGAAAAGTCCGTCCAAACATTGTCGCCATTCAGTTTATCGTATAGGTATACAAAAATATATTTTTGCCGATGCACAATATTGAATGTAGATAGATATGTACCTATGTAGGTTTAGTGTATTTGTACAGCTTCACACCGGATATCCGTAACATTGGATTTTTCAATTTTTTTGTTTGTGGTTTTTGTTTTTTTCTTTTTTTACTTTTGATTCTTCTCTGTAAGATTAAAAGGATCAAAGAGTCAGTATTGGTAATAAATTATTTGAAACAAAAGGCCATTCGTTTTGGTTCAATGCCAAATTGAATAGAGTTTAGGTAAAAGTATTTATGTGTATATGTTCGGCGTACTAGTATGATGTTTTGGAATTATTTTGTATATGAAATAAATTTATTATTGACTTTATTTTTTTGTGACTGAAAGTGTAAATGCCTCGGTAAAACATATTATTTGTGGCGGATGTTGAGAATATTATGGCAAATATGACAAATGACTGAAAAAAGGACTTAGTTTTTTGTAGCAAATAGAAAAGACTTATTAATATAAGGCGAATTACATGTGTGTTTGTTAAAAAATAAAACTATCTTCAACTATAAGTTAATTATTATTTATAGAATTTAGAAGAAGTCAGTTTCATGTTTAAATTTAAAACTCATCTAATTGAATCCTATACGTGTGCTCAAGGTCTTTGTTTTTCTATTAATTTTTAAATGACATGAAAAAGAAATTATTACAATATCTATCAATTCAATATGAAATATACAGGGAATCTCCTACTCCTACTTTTTTCGAATACTTAATTGTCGCGTTAAAAAAAATGAGATCTCAGAGATTTTTCTCACTCAAAAGGTAAGCAAGCGAATCCAAGATTTTTTTCCTCAGAGTTTTGACAGCAAAACTGAGAAATTCTGTTGAGGAATCCTGTTGATTTAACTGAAATAGCTGAAATCTCTGAGATTTCATTTTCCTGAACACGCCTAATATCTGAGTAAATAAATTTGAGACCATCATCAACAAATGTCGCAGAAAATTTGACAGCTACATATGTATAAGTTCTGAATAAATTTTTACAATATAGGTTCGTTCAGAAAAATAGAAACCCAGAAATTTCACTCTTTCCAAAATTGAGCAAGCGAATCAATTTTTTTCCTCAGAATTTTGACAGAAAAGCAGAAAAATTTTATTGAGGAATCCTGTTCATGAGATTGATTAGATCTCATTTTTCTGAACATGGCTAATTAATTAAATTGGATTACTCTGATCTTGTTCCTATTTTTTGTTCTCTAGTATGGGCGTTCACATTCAACGACATTTTTATCAACACTTGTCGTATCGTTAGATTTCTGTAATGTGAACACCAGTCGAAAAATTGTTAATCAAGGTAGCTCTGTAGTTCAAATTGTTTGATAATTTGCTGTGTCGAACGACGGGAGTAGTAAATGTGAACTTCAGTCGGACGAACGATAATTTAATTTTACATCTTCTTTCAATTTTTTTTTTGTAAAATTCAAAGAGAATAGGTTGAAATGAAAGAAAAAAAGTAAAACGAAAATGAAATAAAAATGAAATTAATGCGCTAGTATTGGTGCAAATAATGAAATTCGCGCCATTTTCGCTATATGCAAATTTATTTTCAAATGAAGTCGGTACGACAGTCCTTGAATGTGAACGCTATTAAAACAACTCGGGTCGAGCAACACGTGCCGTTGCATATGAACCATCCTAATAAAATAATTTATAGTAATAAAATATAAAGGCTGGTTTTTTAGGGGTATAGAATTGAAATGGAATAAAACAAAGATGATTTTTTTAAATTGACATGAAATTTACTTTATTCGAAAGATAATCTTCTGGCATTATAATTTAAATATGATTTATGGCATATGACCGCCACGGCTGGCCCGGATGTAGTCTTATCTGGAGGTCCAATTTTCGATGACTTTTTCTAACATTTGTGGCCGTATATCGCCAATAACGCGGTGAATGTTGTCTTCCAAGTGGTCAATCGTTTCGGGCTTATCGGCGTAGACTACCGACTTCATATATCCCCACAGAAAATAGTCAAGAATAAACTTTTTAGAGGTCAAATTCTATGAACTTTTTTTTTAAATTTATTTTAAAACGAGAATTATTTAACATGTATTTTATTTTTTTGGTCGATTGTAGTAATTACCCAGACATTATAATTTTTTCAATATCGTAGAGGAGACGTTTTTGAAAAAAAAAAAAAATATTCCTTAACAGTTTTCAAACAGATAGGGTAGTTGGTATGCTACCGTCTGTTTTTGGTTTTAAATTCAAAATGAGCAAGATTATGTTTAAAGCCGCTTGCGGTGGCAAGGTTAATATAAAAATCTATTGAGACTTTTTGAAAAAAAAAAAATTGATTTTTCTTAAATACAGAAATACATTTCTTTTAAAATTTGATTTAAACTATTAAAACTTAAAACAAAATTCATACTAATTTTGATTAAAACCTGATGAAATTTTTCCGATAAACGCCAAAATAAAAATTAAAAATTATTCCATGCTTGTTGGCATTAATAAGACTTTCTCGGATTTTTTTTTTACTGTCGGCTTTGAGTAAAATAATAACAAATAAAGAAACGTGTAGAGAGAATGTCCAGAAGATCCCAGGATACCAAGTTTTAACATCGACTTTAAAATCGGCTTATCTATTTTAGCTTAAGCCGAACAGACAGACAGATATTTCAGGCATTTTGTTTTGCTTGCTTAAGGTTAAGATCTATTTCTCTGGGTCATTGCGAAAAATTCTAGTTCTGTGAAAATTGAAACGAACACTTTTGATTCAAAATAGCTTCTAAAAGTCTTTAGTTTTCCACATTACCGGTGAAGTATTGAGTCGGTTTTTTTTGTTCTTATTTGAGTTACTTCAATACTTAATCTCTGAATGTAACCCGCTAAAATCAGACATTGATTTCGTAAAAATTCCGACAAGTTGAAATTTTGTATAACAATTTGATTTTTAATTAAAATATAATGAAGTGACTCAATCCAAGCTAATTTTTAACATTTCTATTTATAAAAGTCCTACGGTCGGACTTATTAGATTTCCTTAGAACAAACATTCTTGGACAGTTGATAGCCACTGTCTTAATAGTTGGACATCTCCTTATTTATAAACGCATTCCAACAGTTTTTTTAATGATGTCCTCATATCCTCACTGACATACCTGTAATCTGTTAATTTCTTCAACACTTGGATACGTTTAATGAACATTTTATTCATTTAAAGATAACTTTTTGATTCTTTGTTCATTGAACGAACCCAGTTTAGAATAGGATTGGACAGCCAATTGGAGTGTCTAAGTTAGACAATCGGTGGAACTTGATTATAAATAAGATTTTTAAGTTGAACAGTTGTCCAAAGTTAGATATATTTTGGAATGTCTTTATGAATAAGACGGGTAGTATTTAATTGTGATAAACTGTCATATAAATGAGCATGTTTCTAGTTTCGTTCTTAAAACTAAAATCTCCATTAAAATCCAGCTTATTCAGATTTTTTTTGTTAAGTGAAAGTCTTATTTTACTGAGCTATTTGATGTTTCTTAAAATATAATTTAGAAACTAAAATCTCTTTTTAGATATAATGTATCACAGGGGTTATAGTGATGGTTGCTCAAAAACCATATTCCTCAAAATAAAATACCAAAATCCCCAAGTAAGTAAATTCATAATTCATTCCGGACTTTTGTCAAAAGTTTTTTTTTTAACAAAAATATTTCTTTATTTATGAAAACTTATAAACCGATTTGAATGTACATACATAATACAATTTTTTAAATAAGAATTCGTTATGGTAAATTTCTTTTATCAAAATCATCTGGTTATTTAATTGAAAGTGGCAACACTGTATTATTAATCATTTTGAATAACAGAAAAGTTTTATATAATTTGTTAAAGTTTCAACCTTCAACCTTTGAAACAACCCGTTTTTGATGTCACCTAAAGCTAAAGATTGTTAAACAACCTGTGTGAATATTATTTATGTATCAATTAAGTGACATAAGAACATTTAACCCAAGGGTCAGCTCTTCACTTACCCAAAACATGTTAAATTAAAAATTGAAACATATATACACATTACCATTCTAACCTTATACCATGTCACCAAGCATCTTGTCAAATAAAAAAGGTCGTCTACATTCGACTTGTACGAGTTTACGAACCTAACTAAGATTGATCATTTGTACGACATCATCGCCTAGGCCTTC
Source organism: Epistrophe eligans (assembly GCA_951394125.1). Classification (NCBI taxonomy): domain Eukaryota; kingdom Metazoa; phylum Arthropoda; class Insecta; order Diptera; family Syrphidae; genus Epistrophe; species Epistrophe eligans. The sequence goes on from OX596029.1 coordinate 31,270,926, forward strand.
ACTTCATGTGTGTTCAAAACTTAACATTATTTGACCCATTTGGCCATATTATCAGTATAAATAAGAAGCCTTTTCAAAGTGATTGATGACTATAAAATGTCCTTTTCACACAACACATCATCGAACTTATGTGTCATACCAAATCCATTTTGTCCAATAATGACAACAACAACGACAGACAAACACAACTCGTATACGTGTCACTTTAATTGGTTTAATCAACATTAAAAAGGATAATAACAATTTCTATAATCCATCGTAAATCAAAATGTGTCAAACTCAACATCAAATCAATATACCTATTACCTATACTATTCAAAGTAGACACCATCATCAGCGTCATTGATGTGGCAACCCGCAAATTTAATGAGAACAAAAAACGTCATACTCACATATTATAATATCTATGACATCATTCTCTCATAACTTCAAAAACTCCCATACAATACATATAACAAGCAAGCAGCAGAAACAGCTACATACGTCTCATAAGCAATTTTGCAGTAGAGCTGTGCGAATCGTTCATTTTAAAAGATCGAATCAATCAATGATTGATTGGTTCGAAGATTCGATCTTTTCAATCAATCAATATTTCAATCATTATGTTCAAAATGACTTCACAAGCCAATTTTAAAAAGAATAAAATCAATCGTCAACAATTGTTGCAGTTTTTCATTGCTTGCTTTTATGGTTTGTTTGAAATTTACAAACTTAAAATATAATTTAATTTTATATCTACATACAACGCACAATATCTCCAAAAAATAGGCCTAAACTTTACAGTCACACCCCCTAGAACGTTCTTTTTGTCTTGTTGTGCAATAACCAATAACCTTAAATAAATGTTTTCGATTGATAAAGAGCGCACATTTTAATGCATGAAGATCGAATCGTTCACTTTCGGTCTTTGTGATTGTGACCCGTGCCATGAAAGGATCCCAATTCAATCCAATCGTTCTCAATCGATCATCTCAATCAAATGATAGGTACGAGACAGAAACTGAACATTTCTCATGCCCATAGAGACACACAGAGAGCAAACACAAATAATAAAAGAGAAAGACACACAGATACATACATATTTACGTAGTACATGAGGGAATGAGAAACGAATAAACTGAGAACAAATTGTGTGTTGCTGTAGTGGTGAGTTTTTGTTTTACATTCAGATTGGGTTAATGCGTCTGTGTTGGCTTGTATGTGTCTTTCTTTCTTTGTTTAATTTGATTGAGAATGAGTGAAATGAACGAAACATAAGTCTTTTACTACAAAACTGAAAGATTGATATTGGGATTGATTGTTTCGGTTTAGTGTGATTGCAATCAATCGTTCTTTTTGGTGAACTGGTCAAGAAGATCGAATCAATCACGATTGACACAGCTCTATTTTGCAGTCTTATCGTAGAGTAAATCCTGAAATCAGCCGACGAAGCCCTGAATTTGTTCTACATTTTAAGAATGTTATTCTAACAATATTATTCTAACCAATACATTGATGTTTGAAAAATAAGAATTAAAAAAAAAAGAGAAAACACCCCTCTCCTCATCATGCATCGCTCTCACAATTTCAACTCTGTATTTTATTTAAAAGCAAAATCATTAAACAACAAATTTCCCGCGCGTCACATTTTTTGTTTTTTTTTTTTTTTTTGTTCAAGGAGCTTTCTTATCAAATACGATTTACTACATTATTATAAGCTTTTTGTATCCAGAATTATGGTGACCATCTGTACTTTTTAAATCGAGGGAATCTTTTTAAACACACACCTTAAATAAAGATACCTTAATCTTTATTTAAGCTGTGATCTTAAAAAGATTTAAATTAAATTAGTCCAAATAAATAACAAATAAAAAAAAAAAAAAATCTGACAAAGCTGAAATTTGGTAAGGAAATTTCTTTTGACGTCTCAAGGCTTATCTTAAAAAGTTTGATTATTTAATTAAGTTTTTTGTGTTCGAAAATATAAATAAATAAAATAAAAATAAAAGTTTATCAGTTTAGATTTTTTTTTGTAAACCATTTTCTAAGCTACATCAAATGCCTTGACGATTATTCAAAAGCAAACAAAAAAAAAAAAAAACACAAAATTTTAAACCACAAAAACAAAACAATGACAGATTATTTTTTGGGAAATGTTTAACACAACAATAAAGCTTCTTACCAAAAGTCATGGTTTTTTTCAAATTTGCTGTCGAAGTGAAAGTCTTATTTTTTTATGATAGCTACTAGCTTTTGGAATTCATTAAAGTCATCATTAAAGTTCAATTGAAATGCTGTTTATTTTCAATTCCGAATCAAACTTAGCGTACTGTTATGTTGTTAAAAATACAGCTTTATTTAGCAATTCGATTAGATCGAAATACATTATTTTTTCATTAAATTTTTTAAATATGTACATTTGTACAAATATATTTTTTTAAATGTATCTTCTTCTTCTTGTATCTTCTTAGTACGAAGCGGCGTTACTGCGTTTTTTTTTTTAAACATTCAACATTCAACAGCAACTATTTGGTTTTGGAAAAAAACTTTAGTTTGGGTTACTGAGACTTCAGCAATCTTAGTAATCTGAGCGCATTTTTCAGCAGTTTTTGTTCACTTTTAATGCCAAAAAGCTTAGGCTAATATTTTTTTTTTGATTGGTTTTTTTTTTTCAATTATTTTTAGACGTCGTTGATGAATTTATAAAAAAAAAGAATTGACTGAGCCTTAATCACTGAGAATTAAAAAAATGTTAACTGACTAAATCATTTCTATTTGACGGTCCGGTAGATGGCACACTACAAAAGTACATCCCAAAAAAATAGCAACTTAACAGTGAGTATTGATAAAACTTCGAAATCTTGGTGTATTCACGAAAGAAAAAGGTAGAAACGATCACTGTGAAAATTCGCTTTTTAATTGTAATGTGGAAACTCTCGAGGTTTTTAATGAATATGTGCATAAAAATGATAGGAGTAGTTTTTAATGATGAATATGAATCTTAATGTGTAGAAGCACATATCGCTGCAAATACCGGATTTTATTTTTTTTTACAATTCTATATTTCTATTATTGCTTTTGTCGTTTTACTTAAACGACAGGGATCCTTATTCGACATTATTTGACGTTTAACTAGAACTAAATCTTCAATTTTTTCTCTCAACTCTTCATTTGTTTTACTTGAACGCTAATTGACTCCCTTTCAAATCTGTCAATGTCAAATTTGAGATATTTATTACTTTTTTGAGACTGACATATAGCAATTCGGTTTTTTACCCTGAAAGTATAGTTTGTATTTATTTTGTTGATATTTTTTATAAGTTAGTTATAACTATATAAGCTATGTTTTTATTCTCCCAAAACTGTCCAAATTGCTTTTTCTTACGAAAATAATTTTTTTTTCTAAACAACAAAAGATCCATCTTTTCTCTTGAATTTTGATTTTAAAATTCATTTTGAACACAATCCCCTATTACTTCCTTGCCAAAATTGGTTTTAATTTTGACAGGTAGATGGCTATTTTAATTTGTAAATGGTGGTGTTAGTAGTGTAAAAAAAACGAGTAGATACAAATTAAAATAAAATAAAATTCACGACTGGGTTGCATGAACTTGGTCTTATGTGCGATAACACAGTGGTTTTAAAGTCTGAATAGTTTAAATCTATTAATCTGACTTTAGAAAAAAATAAATTAGTTATGGGAATGGGAAGCTATATTTTATGCCACTGGCCAAAAACGTAGTTTAGTTTAAGGTAGTTTTATATCAGTACATAAATATGGACAATATAGCACCGTGTTGCACATATGGAACATGTATTTGTTAAAATATATGGATATATGGATGATTGGAACTTGGAATTGTTAAAATATATGTAATTGGAAGCAAATTGATTAAACAACTTCTGAAATTATTTCGACACCTAAGCGATGTACCCAATCTGATTTCTTACACAATTTATAAGAACAAAGTTTTAAAAATCATTAGAAAGGTTTTTAAAAAAAGTAATTTTTTTATACATATACATATGTATGTATGTGTACAATTTTGAACATATTTTAAGAACAAAATTGGTATGCCATTTTTTAGTATTTATTAATGCGGAGTTAAAAAAATAAAAAAAAAAAAATAAAAAAAAATCATCTACCCATTTTCGAAAAATCGATTTTTCAAAAAAATAATTTTGAAATTTTTTTTAAAAAATCCAAACTTTGTTTTTTTGTTAATTTTAATATGCAATATTATTTAAATTTTTAAAAGCTTCTGTGTAAAAAATTTCCTTAAAATCGATTCCACAAGTAATGGGATGGTCGAAAACCAGAAAATATGGTTTTACGTAAAATACCATTTTTAATCGATAACTATAGCTTTTTTTTTTAATAATATGTTATATCGTATATCGTATTAATATTAGTTCCTTACGGGTTTTTAAGCACTTGTATGGGAGGTACCGTTATTTTTGGTCATAAGAATAATTTTTATTTAAAGTCTGCTAGATCATGTCAAAAGACTGCTTTGTGCCAAGTTAAATAAAAATCCACCAAGTCGTTTTCACATTATTAAGTTCTCAAAAAAAAAAAAAAAAAACATTTTTTAAAAATCAACAATTTTTTTTTAATATTGGTATGTATATAATACTTTACTTTTTCAAAGATTTTCTATAAAAAAAATGGTAAAAATCACTTAAACCATTTTTGAGAAAATCGAATATCTAAAAAATGGTTCTATGGGAGGTACCATTTATAATCATTTTTCCGAAAATTGTAGATACAAATGAATTATTTTTTTTTTTTTTTGAGTTGTCGGTACGTTTTTGAGAAAAATAAAATTTTCATATTTTTGTGAAAAAACGTGTACAGCAGGTACCATAATTTTTGGTCTTAAAAAATAAAAAAAAATAAACGGGCCGGGTGAATGCTTCAAAACCGCTAGGTACTCAAATTTAAAGAAAATCGACTCACCCGTTTAGGGTGCAGCCGAAAGGAGGAGGCAGACATTCTCCCAGAATTTCGGGGACTACGTTTTCTTCCTCACTATCATCGTAATATCATATTTTTGATTAAAATCTAGAGTTCATGTAAAAATGTGGAAGTTTTAATAAAAAAAAAATTAACAATTCGTTGACAAAGAAGTCTTGAAACGTGCTTTTCGCACTAAAGTCTAAAAGGTTAAACGAATTTGTTTCAAATTATTATGTACCTCTAATTCCGTAGAGAAGAAATTCAAATATATTTGTTAAGCGTATCTAAATCTAAAACAGTTAGCTATACAAATGTGGGATCACCCTGTTGGTATCGGATAATCTCTTTTATCTGATCGCAAACTCACCACACTAATTCAAATCAAGAAGAAGAAGAAGCGATAAGAAGCGATAAGAAGAAGTGATAGAAAAGTCACTCTCATTCTGTACTTCATCGAGCTAAGACTTCCTAATTTGTTAATTTAAATAATCCTACCTACTCTTTCCTTTTTTTTTACATTTTGTTTAATATATTTGCCTAATTAATTTTCTAAATTTCTGCATTAAATAAAACTTAAGAACTATTGTTAAAATTTAATACTAAATAAAAAACCATTGGAATAAATTCCTATACAAATATTTTTTTTTCAAACTATCTAAATTTCCGCTAAAAGTCAATGAAATAAACAAAAAAATGTTTCTGCATAACAGCGTTTAAATAGCAATAGGACTTTAACCCTCTGATTCCGGCGCATTAATTAAAGTTCAACCAGGGTTCAAGGTGATTGGATATTAATTAATTTTTAAAGAGATTTTTTTTTGTATACACATTCCCTCATTAAAACCGAGATCAAATTTTGATCTGAGGGTGTATATATCTTGCATATTTCATATTTGATTGAACAATATAAAATTTGAAAAGCTTTTTAAAAACATTAAATTTTGATATGTTAAACTATATTGGCCTATTTATGGCTGTTTTGAAAAAATGGACTTAAGGAGTTTCCATTTACAGACGATAATGATATATGGTCACTCTACCTACATTTGAAATGCGTAGTAAGTGCGCAAAATCAGGACACGAATTTTATATCCTGTGAAACAAGTGTTGTTTTTTTCTTGTTCAAGGAACACGAACAAACGTTTTCCTGATGTGCAGTCTTGTGAAATAAAAATATTTAGTTCCTTTAGAACGAGTGCCCGTAGTAGACGTTTTTAGAATATTTTTAAACCTCCGAGTTAACTTTAAAACCATTATCATTCGAAAAAAAAAATATCCTTTATTTTTGCGACGCGATATATCAATAGTTTCGGAAACGAAAGAAAAAAATATATTTACAACGAATTTATATTTTATTTTAAATCTAGAATTGATAATTTTGTTTGTTTTTTTTGTATGGAAAATTGTTCGGAATAGCGTGTATGATTATCTTTTACCTTAAATCACTTGTTCGTGCTTTAATTAAATATTAATCAGTTAATAAGGAGTCTCATATGGAAAACAAGTTTACATTGTAGATGTATTTACAAATGTATCATTAGAGTCGTACCCATATACAGAAGGATACAATATTTACTTCTTAAGTGCTTCTTAACTGGCTGCAATTGTGACATTTATTCAGAAAGGAAATTACTCTTAAAGGTTTAAAGACTGATAACATTAGAAACCAAGAGAAGAAGAAAACAAACAAAAAAAAAGGAAAGGAGACCCAATAGACCGAGGATATAACATAAATTCCACAAATTCATTATTTTTTCGTCTGTGGTAAACGTTTCTGAGCGTTCGACAAAACAGCCTGAGCAAAAATGCCTGACGAACGAAGTGTGATTGTAGACACTTCCAAAGGTAGGATAATGTTTGTATGTATTTGTGTGTGTGAATATTTATAAATGTTTAAAAGGCTAAAATGTAAGAAGTCGAATGAAATAAGTCGAAGGATATATCAACAGAAATGTTTATAAATACAACTTGTTGAATACAAAACATTAGACGAAGTGGAAAATAAAAAAAAAAAAAACTCGTGAAAAATCAAACAGAAAGGCAAGTGCATGTGAATGTTAAACTTTTATACGGCGAGGCGGCGGTGGTGGCTTGGGCGGTGGCGATAGCCTCCCGACGAAGGCATTTAAAAAAAAAAACGTTTAGATGAACAACTTTTGATTGGAATGTTCTTTAATGTAGATAGATACCTAGGCATGTAATAGGGTGGCTGATGGGTTTTTGCGGTTCGGTTGCATGATATGGGGCGCAGCAGCATGATGATGCTTTTGTATTTGTTTTGTTTTTTTTTTTTTTTGTATTTTATTTTTTGTTTGCTTTTTCTCTCTTAGTTTTTTTTTTTTTTTGATTTAAACTGTCGAATTCAACCTTCACCTGATGGTGATGGTGATTGTGGTTGGTGGTCTGGACGTTGCGGTTTAGTTGTGGTGGCAAGGAATTAAAAAGAACTTTATATAGGTGGTTTTTATAGCATGGTGGGTTTTGGATTTTATGACTTTTATAGGTGGTTGTAAGCTTACTTAATGCGTTTAAATATTTTACAGATTTTACTTTGAATTTTTTGTATGCATTATAAATAAAATATTCTATAAGTATCCTCTTAAGGTTTTATTAAAAGAATTTAAAATTTAATTTTTTTTTGAATGAATTCTAACATACTTATAGGGGATTTAGTTTTGTTTAAAATTGCAAAATGAGTAGGTTATTTATTAAAGGGTTTACCATTCGATATCAAGAAATCAATAAACTGGAAAAAAAGGTGGAAAGTAAAATCTCGAAAACAAAAATTTAGAATTGAAAAAATCTCGAAAAAAAATTTAGAAAGCAAAATCTAGAAAAAAAAAATTTAGAATTTATTAATAAAGGATTTATTAAAATCGTAGCCTTGTTTGTTAATTTTTGCATTTTCGTTTGTTTTTGATATTTTTTACATAATGAATTTCTTGTTTATACTTTCAATATACTATACACATACATAGATACTATATGGCAAAAAGTTGGTCTCGCAATTCTGTCTGTCTGTCTGTCCTTTCGGCTGTAGCCTAAACGGGTGGGTCGATTTTCTTTAAACATGGTAGCTAGAGTTTTTTGGGCATCCCCTCCACAGTTTTTTTTTTTTTCATTTTTTTTAGGACCAAAAATAACGGTACCTGCCGTACAAATTTCTTAACCAAATTATGAAACGTGCTCACAACTTTTTTTTTTTTAATTCAGTATTTTTTTTTTGCAAAAATGTTACTATTTCATAAAAAAAAAAATCGGGAAAATGTTTTAAATGGTACCTCCCATAGAACCATGTTTTAGATTTTCAATTTTCTCAAAAACAGTTTAACAAAATTTAATAAATTTTTTTATAGCAATTTTTTACAATAATTTTAAAAATATTGTGAACCAAACTTAAAATTTTTTTTTTAAACTTAATAATTCGAAAATGACTTGGTCGATTTTTATTACATTCAGCATCCAGCAGTTTTTTGACATTATCTAGCAGATTTGAAATAAAAGTTTTTCTTATAACCAAAAATAACGGTACCTATCTTACCGGGATTGAAAACCTCAATTTTCTCAAAAACAGCTCCCACGATTTTGATTAAAATTTTTGTGTGAACAAATAGCGAAACGATCTACTTTAGTTTTGGAATTTAGAAATTCATTATGTAAAAAAGTATCTACCGTGTATAACTATTTTCTGGGGTTTCGACTATCTTATTACAACTATTAAGTTTAAATAATATTGCATATCAACATTTTCAAAAAATCAAATTTTGGATTTAAAAAAAAAAAAATTTAAAAATTATTTTTTGAAAATTCGATATTTCGAAAATGGGTGGATGATTTTTTTTCTAAATTAATTTTTAAACTCTGCATAAATAAGTACTAAAAATTTTTTCTTAATAATATATTCAAAAATGTTATACCTATATAATTTTTTTTTTTTTTTAAACAGCTCCAACAATTTAAAAAAAAATTTTCTTATGAATTGATATTTGTGTAAGAAATCACTTGGTGTACACTGCGTTGGTGTCAAATTAATTTCAGATTTTTTTTTAATCAATTTATTTGTAATTTTATTGATTTTTTATTTTTACATTTTTTCAGCCTAAACTGTAAATTCCATGCGAAGTGCAATATTGTTCATATTTGTGTACTCACATAATACTTCTTTAAACTAGACTATATTTTTGGCAGGTGGCATAAAATATAGGCTCCAATAATTAATAAATTTCTTTTATCAAATGAAAAGTTTTTAAAATTATTAAGACTTTAAAACCACAGTGTGATCGTACATAAGAGCAAGTTCGTGCGACTCAGTCGTGCATTTTATTTTAGTTTCTTATAGCAAATTTAATAAAATAAAAAAGTAACCCAGATATTATATATGTATGTAGATATATAAGGAAAAAGAGATACATTGAGGTTTCGCAGTAAAATTGTAATTCAACCAAATTCTGTGAATTTATTGAAATGCATCACGCATTATAATGATGTATACACTACGCTGTAGTTTGGCTTTGTTTACGTAGGTTAACTTTTGGAAACTGAGCTTATTTTCATATTTTCATATTATCTTTTCTTTTTTTTTTTAATTCACTTACCTACATTATGTTTCTGCACAAGTGAAATTAGTTTGCAGTGAAGCCATAGTCTTGAGCAGGATATAAATATGAATTAAATTTGCAGTGAAACATATACATAATTATATGGGAACTTAACAAAATGAATACATAAATTACCTACCTATATGCAAATTAAAATTCACCTTAACAATTTTAACATCTTATCCAAAAGTTATAAAACAATCTTTTATTTATTAAGGGCTTTACTTTTAAAATTTACTTAAGGTTTTCTTTGGTTGTAATTATAGGAACCCACATATAACTAAGAATCTATGGTGAAATTATTGTTTGCATAAAGTTTATAAATTATAACCCATAACATTTCTCAGATATCCAGAGCATGTATATACATATATTTTCCCAAAAACCAAAATATTAAATTTAAATTAGAGAAACTTTTGCCCATGATTTATTAATTGAATTTCCCATTAAGTTCTTTGTATAATATGCATAGCAACTTATATGACTTTATAGAAGTAACAGAATCAAGTATAATTCACTTTTCAACGCCCATATATACAGTATACACACATACAAGAAAAACTTTGAAATTCTCCAGAGACAATATTTAAATCTATTGTTCACCTCAGCAGCTTATAACTTCTTAGTTCGTAAAAGTAGTACCTTATTTGTAATATTATTTATGCCAAAGGAAAATGCAAACATTTAATGAGAAAATTTTTGTGTCCATCGTAGAAGTTATAGAATTCTTAAGGGAATATAGTTTTTTTTTTTAAGGAATTTTCTTTTTACGTCGATATGTACTTTATTTAAACTTTTGCGTAATTTGAAAAATATTTTAATACTGGCTATCCTTCTGTGTATAGGTATCATTAATTGGAAATGTGATATGAATTATTATAAAGGGAAGAGTGAGAGTGAGTGAAATCAACATCAATTTTTATATTTACTTGGTTTCCATCCTGATTTCATTTAACGGAAAATATATACGAATATTTTAAATGAAAGAGTATTTTCTTTCCACTTAATAAATTATCTGAATTATTTCAACTGAAAATAGTGAAAACGCACAAATTTTTTTGTCAAATGCTCATAAAAAAAAAGAAAATGTCTTCTCATCACTATAATTTATTTTAACAACATAACAATATATACAATAATGAATGTAGGTGTATAGAAAGGTCATAGGACAAAACAAAAATAAAATACATCATTATGTCGCAAATACTTGGTCAAGTTACTGTAACAAAATATTTGGGTCTTATTTTATAGATAAAAAGTTAAGCTAGAATATGCATGAAAGAGTTAAAAAAACCACTGCGGCACTTTTCTCGTGTAAAAAAAACTTTGGGAACAAATGGGGTCTCTAACCCGGCATTATACTCATTGGCTATTTCATATCGGTAGTCAGACCGATTCTCAAGTGTGTCAGAAAAAACAACTAACTGTGGAAAATTAAGCAAGGTCCAATACTCAGCTTACCGATGCATGGGTGGAGTACTTCGTTCGACTCCCTCCGCTGCATTGGAAATTCTGTTCCATCTGATACCCCTCAACATATTTTGTAAACCAACAGTTGCTAGCACAGTTGTCCACCTTAAACCTTCTTCACAATGGACCATCAATGAATTTGGCCACTCTATCATTCTGAACTCATTCGCTTCAATTCCAAGTATTACAGACTACACCAACCCACAGCTACTATTCTAAAAAAAACTTTTAAGTAACAATCCCGTCCAGATCTCTCTGGGTAGACTTGGCTTTCTTGGAAGATGAATCGATTCACTTTTACACCGATGCCGACGGACGGATCAAAAACTGATGATGGGGTTGGTGGAGGTGTGTACTCTGACAGACTGATATTAAGACTCTCTTTTTGTGTTTCCAATCGCTGTAGCGTGTTCCAGGCGGAACTTTTGGCGATAAAAGAAGTCCTGTCTTGGCTCAAAAAACGTGATATCAAGCACAGATATCCGCATCTTCTCAGATAGTTAAGCCACCATCAAATCTTTTGCGTCTGTCTCTAAATTTCAAATTCAAAAACAGCCCTTTACTGTCGATCATAATCATATCATTATATCATATCATATCTCATGGAGATGGCACAGAAGTTCAACATTCACCTTTGCTGGGTGTAGGGTCATAGAAACATTCCGGGAAGCTGTAAAGCAGACAAACTCGCTAAAAGTGGAACAATATTACCTACATATATATCATTAAATCGGACAAAATATTTGTATACCAATCGCTATATGTAAACTTATGCTAAAGAAATAGAGAAATCAAACCTTAGGTGGAATATCATCGCCACATGCCACACCACAAAATAGATCTGACCTATCTGAAGCTAGATCTGAAGCGCTCTAAGTATTTGATATCTCTAAGTTCCGTTATATGTGTCATTATCGGGCACTCTGTCTAATAGGCACACACGCAACGAGACTTGGAGTATTTTTTAACGATATGTAACTTCTAACGAAGTTGTATGGACGAAAAAGAGGAAGAATCGATTCCTCACCTTCTCTGTACCTGTCCTGCTTTATCTCAAAGGCGTAGGCTCCACCTGGGAGAATTCTACTACAATGATCCTATTAATCTGGCAAGTCATGATATTAGTAGTCTCGCGCGCTTCGTAAGAAGCTCTGAGTGGTTCAACGAGTAGAAATAAAGTTTCCTAGATTCTTGTTGTATTACAATTACAATGCTCCAATTTATGGTCTAAGTGTGCCAGGCATTTCTGCTGACAGCCACGTAAACCTAACCTAATCTACTGTTAATAAAAACTTTTAAGATTTAGATAACGGGTGATTTTTAAGTTGGTTTGGTTTTGGCAACACTGGTTTTGACAGCTGACGTGTGTTTAGTACCTTGTGTCACTGTCAAACAGCTTCAGTTTGGTTTGCAATTTAACCATGGATCGTCTTACAAATGAACAACGCTTGCAAATTATTGAATTTTACTATCAAAATTCGTGCTCGGTTCGAAATGTTGTTTATCGAAAAATTGTGTTCAGCGATGAGGCTCATTTTTGGTTGAATGGGTACGTAAATAAGCAAAATTGCCGCATTTGGAGTGAAGATCAGCCAGAAGCATTGCAACAGCTACCAATGCATCCCGAAAAAGCCACTGTTTGGTGCGGTTTATGGGCCGGCGGCATTATTGGGCCATATTTCTTCAAAGATGATGCGAATCGCAGCGTTACTGTCAATGGTGAACGCTACCGAGCGATGATAACAAACTTTTTTTTGCCCGAAATGGAAGTTCTTGACTTGCATGATATGTGGTTTCAACAAGACGGTGCCACATGCCACACAGCACGCGAAACAATGGCGCAATTGCGAGGCGAGTTTGGTGAACAGTTAATTTCACGTTTCGGGCCGGTCAATTGGCCGCCTAGATCGTGCGATTTGACACCATTAGATTATTTTTTGTGGGGGTATGTCAAGGCTAATGTCTATAGGGACAAGCCCGCTTCGATTGACGCACTGGAAGCCAACATCCATGCATTCATTCGTGAGATACCGGCCGATATGTGTGAAAGAGTATGCCAAAATTGGACTCAGCGGATGGGCTACCTGAGACGCAGCCGCGGTCAACATTTGCATGAAATTATCTTTAAACATTAAATTGCAAGGTTCAAACTATCGATTCAAATAAATATTTCATTCATTTTTTCGAATTTTTTGTGTTTTTTTTTTTTAAAGTTCTAAACCTCTTAAAAAATCACCCATTACTTAAATCATTATTTTCTTTTTATTTGACCTTTTGAATCATACAGGGAGATTTACAATAATTTTAAAACACTAACTGACCTTAAGCAATATATATTATAATTAAATATTTTAAAATTATGTTAAATATTTTATTTTAATTTTAAGAAAAATAGTTAAAAAAAACTCGTTCTTATAAAATCGACTAAAATTAATAATTAATTGGCGCAAAATTATATTAAACGATTAAGTACGATGTTATAGAATTTGCTTGGTAAAAAAAACAGGATTTTTTAAAATTTTAAACGAGTTAGCATCGTGCCATATATTTTTAATATTTTCTTAAAGATAAAATCCCCAAATAGCTGTTTTAACTTCCTACCTTTAAATGTCACTTTGACAATAACTTGTTTGTTTGAAAGTCACTTTTTTAGGCGTGTTCAGTTGAAATTTATTAAAAAAATAGGTTATGTAAGTATAGTAATATAGTTAAAAAATATTTAAAACTAAGAACATTTTAGTACAAAACTTTAAAGTCAGTAAATAGTAAATTTTTAAGTAGTAGGTATCATGCTTAGCTTATACCATAATGTCAGGCTGTTTGAAATTTTGCGCCAACGCTAAGTGTACAATTATCACTAGTTATGTCTATCTAACTAGATTAAACGTCAGTTGGACTTGTCAATTTTTTCAAAAGAACATAATGGCAAATATTGATTTATCGTCATTTTTAGTGGAAACTTGTCAATATTTTTATTTATTAAGGCAGGATTTAATAAAACTATGAGACATGAGATAGACAGAATTTTATGAATCTTTAATTGTTGTAATCACATTTCGTTTTACAAATCCAATATCTAAACAATATCGGAAGTAAACAAAAGTGACATGTTTCTAGTTCATTCCTCAATTTTCTAAAAAAGTGACTTAAAACAGAAAAAAAAATAAAAAACAGCGGCAACACAGAACTTAGGCTTTAAATTTAATTTAAAACAATCTGCATAAGAATCAACCAAAAACCATTGCGACTATTTAAAAAATTGATATAAGAAACAGTGAAAGTAAAAGTGGGTCCCATAAACTTATTGTTTTCTTTTTTTTGGCCTCTTGGATCTTGCATTTGCCATTTTCTTAAATAGTCGCAATGGTTTTTGGTTGATTATTATTAATCAGATTAGCAAGTCTGCCCCATACATAAAATATTCCAAATAAAAATTATTACGATTATTTTATTAATTTCTAGCAACGGATTCCATAATAATTTAAACGATTTTGGACTTTGTCAAGAGTTTTCTTGGTTAAAAGTATACCTCGGGTGATCCGCTTCGCGGGTCCCAAGGATTTTAACTCCCTCTTGGATCATCTGTCCCGCTCACGCAACTCCGTTGCTCCGCTTAGGGTATGTTCACGCGTCAATGTCAACAGTCTTCTTGGACAACAGTATTAAATTAAAAAGTTATTGAATCACACATATGGGTCTAAATGCCAATTTAGAAATTATGAATTAACACCCACGGGTCTTAATGCCTTTTTTGTGATGGGTGTTATTGCCACACCAAAAAGAGAAAAAAAGCCTTAAGGTGTTAATTCCTTTTATTTTGGAAATAAGATCACAGTCTTTATTTCCGCGAGACTTATTGCACTGCACCTAATTTGTATTGATCTAAATCTGTATAGTACCTACAAGAATTAACCTGTATTATGCGCTTAGTGTGAACGTTTTTTATATTAAAACTTTTCAAAATTGTAGATATCTTTAGAATTTTTAAATTAATCGTTTAGGTATGAACAAAAACTCCTTCTCCCTGAACATTTATAAGAACATAAGTTATTTTTAGCTATAATTAATATTAAAACTAGCGTGCATGACCTCATTAAGTGTGAAAGTCCTTTAGCGAACAGTGTTATTATACAGACAAACTAAAATTCACAGAGAATAAAAAAAAAAAAATTAATTACTAAGCAAATTCGTCAGATATGTAAATATCAAACTATTGTTTTGGGTTTTGTCAATTTTTTTTTTCACTATTTACAGGGTGTACAAAAATAAACTCTTAAAACAAAAAACCTACTCGTATTATATAAAAGCTGTTTACTCATATCAAGTCTGGTAAGGTAACGATATAGAGATCTTTTAGTAAAATTAAAATATGTAAAATTGGGACGAAACAAATTTCCAAACTAAAAATTAATTTAATTTATATTTAAAATTATATATTTAGAGCCCCCGCACACTACAGACTTTTTAACGGCCAACTGTTTGGTCGGGCTCTTAATCAGTATTAAGTTGAAAAAAGACCCGGCTTAGTAAAAAAAAATTGAAAGTCATAAAAATATGTATCCTCTTTCGCTATTGTTGGTCTAATTTATTTAGCAAGTTTGTTGAAGCTGGTTTTGTTAATCCGATAAAAGGCGAGAAATTTTTTGGGGTAATCCAATAATTTAGAATGCATTTTGTAAAATTTTCCATTTAATAACCTATCAATGTTAATAGGATTACCCAATACTCTCTGCAAAATCTGTTTATCGAGTATCGAATAGAAAAGTTCGCCGACAGTGCCGGCCCAGTGTACATAATACCAGCCCAACCCAACCAAACTATCCGCTGATAAAAAGTCTGTAGAATGCGGGGGCTTTTAGAATTTTAAAATTTTAAAAAAGTTTCTTTTGAAACTAATTCTTTATTTTATAAGGTACCCTATACCAATTATGTTTATTCAAGTCGGAATTAATTTTAAGAACATGTATCATTTGAAAAACAAAGACTGATTACTTTTTTGTATGGTTGTCATATGTTTTCGTATTCACAGCGCTGTGCTCAAAAAAAAAAAAAAAACTATTTTCAATTTTGCAATCACGAATTCAGAGCATATTCGTTTCATGTATCTTGTGGCTGTTGGTGCCATTTTTGGCAACCATTTATAGTATCTGATTTCCTAGCAATTACACATTTTACTCAATCTCTTTGACAAAAGTACAACTATAGTTATAAAGATTTAAGTAAATGGAGATATATATAAAAAAAGAGACTGGGAAGTTAGATTCCAATTGGTGCACTTGGAAACTGGACACCTGATGTTATTTTTTTATAAGGAACTTCCTTACCAGGTGTTCAAAATGCAATCAAGTGGAAACCAAAGTTAGGGCGTATTATATTTTTTTAAATATATTTTAGTAGTATTTTAGGCTGATTTTGTTTGCTTAAAAAAAACTGTCAATTGAACTGTTTTACAAAACCCATTAATTCTTAGTTACAACATTGTGAATAAAATAAAATTATCCGGAGTCGGTATAGCACTGTTTATTTTCGAGATATTCGAGCTGAAAACATTTTCAAACATTTATTAGAACCGTAAAATGTTTTCAACAAATTAAAGCTGTTTTTTTTTAATAACAAAAAAAAGTCTTTTGATTTTCTTTTAAATTCTTTTCAATTCTGTATTATGTCATGTCCATGTGTAGAATAAAATTAAGCTGAAGTCGATGGCATTTCTTGTTCTCGAGATATTCGAGGCGAATGACATTTTACAACTTTTTTGTTTTTATTAATGTAGTAAAATAACGGCTAATTGAATTTGATTGAAAACCTTTTAACTTTATGACGTTATTAGTAAAATTAAATTTATTCGAAATTAATACCTCTATTCGTCCTCAAGGTAACGTCTGTGAAGTTGGCATAACACTTTTCAACTAACTTCACTGTGAAGTTAGCAGTACATGCTTAAATTTTTTTTAATTTTTTTTTCTAGAACTGCAAATTTGGAGCCCTATTTCAAACTTATAGCTTGCTTGATGGTTGTTGAAAAAACAGCATGTACTGCTAACTTCACAGTGAAGTTAGCAGTACAGGGGGTTACACCCACTATTTGGTGAACTGTAAAATCCGGAATAGATATGCAAAAAAAAATGCAAAAAAACTGCAAATTCCTGTTAAGGTCCCGTTAGGCTAGGTGAAAAGTGTTATGCCAACTTCACAGACGTCTCAAGATACGGTGAGAGAAAAAATGTATCACGTCATGAACGTACGTAACTCACACACATAAAGACATCTCTCTTAAAACGATGGGACCTCGAAACGTATGTCAAAATTTTCAATAAAAAATCTTGGCTCTGTTGCAGAGGATAGGTAAAGCTGGGTACACTTTCAAGTTTTTCATTCGCTGTAGATACGTTGTTCGTTTTTTTGTGTTTGGGTATAAATGACAATTGATTTGTAAATTAAATAACTGTGAATCTAGTTTTGTTCTATACTTTCGTTAACCCCCGTACACTGTGCCTATAGTGAATATAGAATATAAAATTAAGAGTATAAATCCATAATTGTAGCCCCAATTTCATAAAATCTACATATAAAGAAAAAGTTCGTACAAAATTTTTCGCACATCATTGTATTTTTTTTTTGCAGGTGTATTTATAATACGATTCACACGCTATGTAGCACTTAAAATGTTTTTGCTTAAAGTGGAATTATATGTTGTTGACGGAAATGTATGTAAATAGAATAAATTGCTTGCAGTTTTGTCTGAAAAACGCTGCTGTATTTTTAGATAAATTATGGCAGGTGAGCAATTTCGTTAATAAATAAATTGTTAACTCTTACATTATAAGGTCCTCCTCAGAAGCTCAGAAGCATGTACCTAAACGGCCTTCTTTTAAATTGAAAACAAATAGAAATTGCAAAGATTGTTAACACATCAGGTTAAATTTTTAATTCAACAAGTTTAATTGCAGCACGTTCTATATTTTAATTAGTGTGAATTTAAATAAATGCTTAAATAAATGCTTACTTTGTTTTGTAAGAATAAGTCTGAAGTTTGTCCCCTAAGAACAAGGTATAAAATAACTTAAATAATTATTAATAATGAAATAATGATAAAACCCTGATTTTGTAAGTCAATTAGTTTTGTTTTATTTCAATAAAAAGCGTTCAGATAAAATAAGATTAAAAATGATATCTCATTCAAAAGCTAACCAATTTACATAATGTGTTTTCACTGATTACGTATTTAAATTAATGAACCATCATGCCGATTATGGAATTCGCAGTTATTCGCAGTATATAGTGTTCCCTATAATTTTCAGGACAAATGAGCCCTGCACTGTGAATCACTGCGGCTTCGATAATCGACATGAATAACTTTTAAATGTCTGATACAATAACCTTTTATAAATAACTGCTGGGCCATACCGCCCTCCAAACAATTATAAAAAAAGAAAAATTTAATTTAATTTTGTCGAAATAAAATAATATCAATTTGTATGAATTTAGTATAATTTTTTTGATTTCAGCTTTAGAAAGATTTTAAAAACTTAAAACAAAAATTGAAATTTTCAACCACTTAAGAGTCTCAACTGCAGAAATATCGCCATCCAAACGTTGGTTTTTGAAATTAAATCGAAAAATAACTTTGGATGTAAATATTTTGAGAACCAGACCACGTAGAAGATTTTTGCTCACACGTACGAATACAGTTTTAAAAAACCTTTCTTTTGATGTATATTTCGATGGGGTTTGGAAACATTTCAGAAAAAATCACATTTTTGGGCAAAATTAGCAAAGGGGTTAGTCCATTCTTTTTTCTGTTTTTCAATAAAATTTCAATTGTCAAAATGTGCTAAAATTTTTACATTGACGGAAAGGTCTATGAATTTCCAATTCAGCACTGAAAACCGCGACCAATTTCGAGTCTCGATTGCGAAAATATCGCCATCCAAAAATTTTTTGGAACAATTTTAATTGAATTGGGTTGAAATAAGGTAACATCAATTTGGATGAAGATATTTCGACAACCAGAGGTCGTAAAATTTATTGGTTTTCAGTTTTGGAAAGATCTTAAAAAACTAACAAATATTTTTGAAATTTTCAACCATTTACGAGTCTCGATTGCAGAAATATCGCCATCCAAACATTTTTTTGGACAATTTTAATTGAATTGGGTTGAAATAAGGTAACATCACTTTGGATGAAGATATTTCGACAACCAGAGGTCGACAAATTTATTGGTTTTCAGGTTTGGAAAGATCTTAAAAAACTAACAAATATTTTTGAAATTTTCAACCATCTACGAGTCTCGATTGCAGAAATATCGCCATCCAAAAAAGTTATATGGGTTGGTTTTTGAAATTAAATCGAAAAATAACTTTGGATGTAAATATTTTGAGAACCAGACCACGTAGAAGATTTTTGCTCACACGTACGAATACAGTTTTAAAAAACCTTTCTTTTGATGTATATTTCGATGGGGTTTGGAAACATTTCAGAAAAAATCACATTTTTGGGCAAAATTAGCAAAGGGGTTAGTCCATTCTTTTTTCTGTTTTTCAATAAAATTTCAATTGTCAAAATGTGCTAAAATTTTTACATTGACGGAAAGGTCTATGAATTTCCAATTCAGCACTGAAAACCGCGACCAATTTCGAGTCTCGATTGCGAAAATATCGCCATCCAAACATTTTTTTGGAACAATTTTAATTGAATTGGGTTGAAATAAGGTAACATCAATTTGGATGAAGATATTTCGACAACCAGAGGTCGTAAAATTTATTATTTTTCAGTTTTGGAAAGATCTTAAAAAACTAACAAATATTTTTGAAATTTTCAACCATTTACGAGTCTCGATTGCAGAAATATCGCCATCCAAACATTTTTTTGGAACAATTTTAATTGAATTGGGTTGAAATAAGGTAACATCACTTTGGATGAAGATATTTCGACAACCAGAGGTCGCAAAATTTATTGGTTTTCAGTTTTGGAAAGATCTTAAAAAACTAACAAATATTTTTGAAATTTTCAACCATCTACGAGTCTCGATTGCAGAAATATCGCCATCCAAAAAAGTTATATGGGTTGGTTTTTGAAATTAAATCGAAAAATAACTTTGGATGTAAATATTTTGAGAACCAGACCACGTAGAAGATTTTTGCTCACACGTACGAATACAGTTTTAAAAAACCTTTCTTTTGATGTATATTTCGATGGGGTTTGGAAACATTTCAGAAAAAATCACATTTTTGGGCAAAATTAGCAAAGGGGTTAGTCCATTCTTTTTTCTGTTTTTCAATAAAATTTCAATTGTCAAAATGTGCTAAAATTTTTACATTGACGGAAAGGTCTATGAATTTCCAATTCAGCACTGAAAACCGCGACCAATTTCGAGTCTCGATTGCGAAAATATCGCCATCCAAAAATTTTTTGGAACAATTTTAATTGAATTGGGTTGAAATAAGGTAACATCAATTTGGATGAAGATATTTCGACAACCAGAGGTCGTAAAATTTATTGGTTTTCAGTTTTGGAAAGATCTTAAAAAACTAACAAATATTTTTGAAATTTTCAACCATTTACGAGTCTCGATTGCAGAAATATCGCCATCCAAACATTTTTTTGGACAATTTTAATTGAATTGGGTTGAAATAAGGTAACATCACTTTGGATGAAGATATTTCGACAACCAGAGGTCGACAAATTTATTGGTTTTCAGGTTTGGAAAGATCTTAAAAAACTAACAAATATTTTTGAAATTTTCAACCATCTACGAGTCTCGATTGCAGAAATATCGCCATCCAAAAAAGTTATATGGGTTGGTTTTTGAAATTAAATCGAAAAATAACTTTGGATGTAAATATTTTGAGAACCAGACTACGTAGAAGATTTTTGCTCCCACGTTCGTATACAGTTTTAAAAAACCTTTCTTTTGATGTATATTTCGATGGGGTTTGGAAACATTTCAGAAAAAATCACATTTTTGGCCAAAATTAGCAAAGGGGTTAGTCCATTCTTTTTTCTGTTTTTCAATAAAATTTCAATTGTCAAAATGTGCTAAAATTTTTACATTGACGGAAAGGTCTATGAATTTCCAATTCAGCACTGAAAACCGCGACCAATTTCGAGTCTCGATTGCGAAAATATCGCCATCCAAAAATTTTTTGGAACAATTTTAATTGAATTGGGTTGAAATAAGGTAACATCAATTTGGATGAAGATATTTCGACAACCAGAGGTCGTAAAATTTATTGGTTTTCAGTTTTGGAAAGATCTTAAAAAACTAACAAATATTTTTGAAATTTTCAACCATTTACGAGTCTCGATTGCAGAAATATCGCCATCCAAACATTTTTTTGGACAATTTTAATTGAATTGGGTTGAAATAAGGTAACATCACTTTGGATGAAGATATTTCGACAACCAGAGGTCGACAAATTTATTGGTTTTCAGGTTTGGAAAGATCTTAAAAAACTAACAAATATTTTTGAAATTTTCAACCATCTACGAGTCTCGATTGCAGAAATATCGCCATCCAAAAAAGTTATATGGGTTGGTTTTTGAAATTAAATCGAAAAATAACTTTGGATGTAAATATTTTGAGAACCAGACCACGTAGAAGATTTTTGCTCACACGTACGAATACAGTTTTAAAAAACCTTTCTTTTGATGTATATTTCGATGGGGTTTGGAAACATTTCAGAAAAAATCACATTTTTGGGCAAAATTAGCAAAGGGGTTAGTCCATTCTTTTTTCTGTTTTTCAATAAAATTTCAATTGTCAAAATGTGCTAAAATTTTTACATTGACGGAAAGGTCTATGAATTTCCAATTCAGCACTGAAAACCGCGACCAATTTCGAGTCTCGATTGCGAAAATATCGCCATCCAAACATTTTTTTGGAACAATTTTAATTGAATTGGGTTGAAATAAGGTAACATCAATTTGGATGAAGATATTTCGACAACCAGAGGTCGTAAAATTTATTATTTTTCAGTTTTGGAAAGATCTTAAAAAACTAACAAATATTTTTGAAATTTTCAACCATTTACGAGTCTCGATTGCAGAAATATCGCCATCCAAACATTTTTTTGGAACAATTTTAATTGAATTGGGTTGAAATAAGGTAACATCACTTTGGATGAAGATATTTCGACAACCAGAGGTCGCAAAATTTATTGGTTTTCAGTTTTGGAAAGATCTTAAAAAACTAACAAATATTTTTGAAATTTTCAACCATCTACGAGTCTCGATTGCAGAAATATCGCCATCCAAAAAAGTTATATGGGTTGGTTTTTGAAATTAAATCGAAAAATAACTTTGGATGTAAATATTTTGAGAACCAGACCACGTAGAAGATTTTTGCTCACACGTACGAATACAGTTTTAAAAAACCTTTCTTTTGATGTATATTTCGATGGGGTTTGGAAACATTTCAGAAAAAATCACATTTTTGGGCAAAATTAGCAAAGGGGTTAGTCCATTCTTTTTTCTGTTTTTCAATAAAATTTCAATTGTCAAAATGTGCTAAAATTTTTACATTGACGGAAAGGTCTATGAATTTCCAATTCAGCACTGAAAACCGCGACCAATTTCGAGTCTCGATTGCGAAAATATCGCCATCCAAAAATTTTTTGGAACAATTTTAATTGAATTGGGTTGAAATAAGGTAACATCAATTTGGATGAAGATATTTCGACAACCAGAGGTCGTAAAATTTATTGGTTTTCAGTTTTGGAAAGATCTTAAAAAACTAACAAATATTTTTGAAATTTTCAACCATTTACGAGTCTCGATTGCAGAAATATCGCCATCCAAACATTTTTTTGGACAATTTTAATTGAATTGGGTTGAAATAAGGTAACATCACTTTGGATGAAGATATTTCGACAACCAGAGGTCGACAAATTTATTGGTTTTCAGGTTTGGAAAGATCTTAAAAAACTAACAAATATTTTTGAAATTTTCAACCATCTACGAGTCTCGATTGCAGAAATATCGCCATCCAAAAAAGTTATATGGGTTGGTTTTTGAAATTAAATCGAAAAATAACTTTGGATGTAAATATTTTGAGAACCAGACCACGTAGAAGATTTTTGCTCACACGTACGAATACAGTTTTAAAAAACCTTTCTTTTGATGTATATTTCGATGGGGTTTGGAAACATTTCAGAAAAAATCACATTTTTGGGCAAAATTAGCAAAGGGGTTAGTCCATTCTTTTTTCTGTTTTTCAATAAAATTTCAATTGTCAAAATGTGCTAAAATTTTTACATTGACGGAAAGGTCTATGAATTTCCAATTCAGCACTGAAAACCGCGACCAATTTCGAGTCTCGATTGCGAAAATATCGCCATCCAAACATTTTTTTGGAACAATTTTAATTGAATTGGGTTGAAATAAGGTAACATCAATTTGGATGAAGATATTTCGACAACCAGAGGTCGTAAAATTTATTATTTTTCAGTTTTGGAAAGATCTTAAAAAACTAACAAATATTTTTGAAATTTTCAACCATTTACGAGTCTCGATTGCAGAAATATCGCCATCCAAACATTTTTTTGGAACAATTTTAATTGAATTGGGTTGAAATAAGGTAACATCACTTTGGATGAAGATATTTCGACAACCAGAGGTCGCAAAATTTATTGGTTTTCAGTTTTGGAAAGATCTTAAAAAACTAACAAATATTTTTGAAATTTTCAACCATCTACGAGTCTCGATTGCAGAAATATCGCCATCCAAAAAAGTTATATGGGTTGGTTTTTGAAATTAAATCGAAAAATAACTTTGGATGTAAATATTTTGAGAACCAGACCACGTAGAAGATTTTTGCTCACACGTACGAATACAGTTTTAAAAAACCTTTCTTTTGATGTATATTTCGATGGGGTTTGGAAACATTTCAGAAAAAATCACATTTTTGGGCAAAATTAGCAAAGGGGTTAGTCCATTCTTTTTTCTGTTTTTCAATAAAATTTCAATTGTCAAAATGTGCTAAAATTTTTACATTGACGGAAAGGTCTATGAATTTCCAATTCAGCACTGAAAACCACGACCGATTTCGAGTCTCGATTGCGAAAATATCGCCGTCCAAACATTTTTTTGGAACAATTTTAATTCAATTAGGTTGAAATAAGGTAACATCAATTTGGATGAAGATATTTCGACAACCAGAGGTCGTAAAATTTATTATTTTTCAGTTTTGGAAAGATCTTAAAAAACTAACAAATATTTTTGAAATTTTCAACCATTTACGAGTCTCGATTGCAGAAATATCGCCATCCAAACATTTTTTTGGAACAATTTTAATTGAATTGGGTTGAAATAAGGTAACATCACTTTGGATGAAGATATTTCGACAACCAGAGGTCGCAAAATTTATTGGTTTTCAGTTTTGGAAAGATCTTAAAAAACTAACAAATATTTTTGAAATTTTCAACCATCTACGAGTCTTGATTGCAGAAATATCGCCATCCAAAAAAGTTATATGGGTTGGTTTTTAAAATTAAATCGAAAAATAACTTTGGATGTAAATATTTTGAGAACCAGACCACGTAGAAGATTTTTGCTCACACGTACGAATACAGTTTTAAAAAACCTTTCTTTTGATGTATATTTCGATGGGGTTTGGAAACATTTCAGAAAAAATCACAAGCAAAGGGGTTAGTCCATTCTTTTTTCTGTTTTTCAATAAAATTCCAATTTTCAAAATGTGCTGAAATTTTTACATTGACGGAAAGGTCTATGAATTTCCAATTCAGCACTGAAAACCACGACCAATTTCGAGTCTCGATTGCGAAAATATCGCCATCCAAACATTTTTTTGAACAATTTTAATTGAATTGGGTTGAAATAAGGTAACATCACTTTGGATGAAGATATTTCGACAACCAGAGGTCGTAAAATTTATTGGTTTTCAGTTTTGGAAAGATCTTAAAAAAGTAACAAATATTTTTGAAATTTTCAACCATTTACGAGTCTCGATTGCAGAAATATCGCCATCCCAAAAAAGTTATATGGGTTGGTTTTTGAAATTAAATCGAAAAATAACTTTGGATGTAAATATTTTGAGAACCAGACCACGTAGAAGATTTTTGCTCACATGTACGAATACAGTTTTAAAAAACTTTTCTTTTGATGTATATTTCGATGGGGTTTGGAAACATTTCAGAAAAAATCACATTTTTGGGCAAAATTAGCAAAGGGGTTAGTCCATTCTTTTTTCTGTTTTTCAATAAAATTTCAATTGTCAAAATGTGCTAAAATTTTTACATTGACGGAAAGGTCTATGAATTTCCAATTCAGCACTGAAAACCACGACCAATTTCGAGTCTCGATTGCAGAAATATCGCCATCCAAACATTTTTTTGGAACAATTTTAATTGAATTGGGTTGAAATAAGGTAACATCACTTTGGATGAAGATATTTCGACAACCAGAGGTCGCAAAATTTATTGGTTTTCAGTTTTGGAAAGATCTTAAAAAACTAACAAATATTTTTGAAATTTTCAACCATCTACGAGTCTCGATTGCAGAAATATCGCCATCCAAAAAAGTTATATGGGTTGGTTTTTGAAATTAAATCGAAAAATAACTTTGGATGTAAATATTTTGAGAACCAGACCACGTAGAAGATTTTTACTCACACGTACGAATACAGTTTTAAAAAACCTTTCTTTTGATGTATATTTCGATGGGGTTTGGAAACATTTCAGAAAAAATCACATTTTTGGGCAAAATTAGCAAAGGGGTTAGTCCATTCTTTTTTCTGTTTTTCAATAAAATTTCAATTGTCAAAATGTGCTAAAATTTTTACATTGACGGAAAGGTCTATGAATTTCCAATTCAGCACTGAAAACCGCGACCGATTTCGAGTCTCGATTGCGAAAATATCGCCGTCCAAACATTTTTTTGGAACAATTTTAATTGAATTGGGTTGAAATAAGGTAACATCAATTTGGATGAAGATATTTCGACAACCAGAGGTCGTAAAATTTATTGGTTTTCAGTTTTGGAAAGATCTTAAAAAACTAACAAATATTTTTGAAATTTTCAACCATTTACGAGTCTCGATTGCAAAAATATCGCCATCCAAACATTTTTTTGGAGCAATTTTAATTGAATTGGGTTGAAATAAGGTAACATCAATTTGGATGAAGATATTTCGACAACCAGAGGTCGTAAAATTTATTGGTTTTCAGTTTTGGAAAGATCTTAAAAAACTAACAAATATTTTTGAAATTTTCAACCATCTACGAGTCTTGATTGCAGAAATATCGCCATCCAAAAAAGTTATATGGGTTGGTTTTTAAAATTAAATCGAAAAATAACTTTGGATGTAAATATTTTGAGAACCAGACCACGTAGAAGATTTTTGCTCACACGTACGAATACAGTTTTAAAAAACCTTTCTTTTGATGTATATTTCGATGGGGTTTGGAAACATTTCAGAAAAAATCACAAGCAAAGGGGTTAGTCCATTCTTTTTTCTGTTTTTCAATAAAATTCCAATTTTCAAAATGTGCTGAAATTTTTACATTGACGGAAAGGTCTATGAATTTCCAATTCAGCACTGAAAACCACGACCAATTTCGAGTCTCGATTGCGAAAATATCGCCATCCAAACATTTTTTTGAACAATTTTAATTGAATTGGGTTGAAATAAGGTAACATCACTTTGGATGAAGATATTTCGACAACCAGAGGTCGTAAAATTTATTGGTTTTCAGTTTTGGAAAGATCTTAAAAAAGTAACAAATATTTTTGAAATTTTCAACCATTTACGAGTCTCGATTGCAGAAATATCGCCATCCCAAAAAAGTTATATGGGTTGGTTTTTGAAATTAAATCGAAAAATAACTTTGGATGTAAATATTTTGAGAACCAGACCACGTAGAAGATTTTTGCTCACATGTACGAATACAGTTTTAAAAAACTTTTCTTTTGATGTATATTTCGATGGGGTTTGGAAACATTTCAGAAAAAATCACATTTTTGGGCAAAATTAGCAAAGGGGTTAGTCCATTCTTTTTTCTGTTTTTCAATAAAATTTCAATTGTCAAAATGTGCTAAAATTTTTACATTGACGGAAAGGTCTATGAATTTCCAATTCAGCACTGAAAACCACGACCAATTTCGAGTCTCGATTGCAGAAATATCGCCATCCAAACATTTTTTTGGAACAATTTTAATTGAGTTGGGTTGAAATAAGGTAACATCAATTTGGATGAAGATATTTCGACAACCAGAGGTCGTAAAATTTATTGGTTTTCAGTTTTGGAAAGATCTTAAAAAACTAACAAATATTTTTGAAATTTTCAACCATCTACGAGTCTTGATTGCAGAAATATCGCCATCCAAAAAAGTTATATGGGTTGGTTTTTAAAATTAAATCGAAAAATAACTTTGGATGTAAATATTTTGAGAACCAGACCACGTAGAAGATTTTTGCTCACACGTACGAATACAGTTTTAAAAAACCTTTCTTTTGATGTATATTTCGATGGGGCTTGGAAACATTTCAGAAAAAATCACAAGCAAAGGGGTTAGTCCATTCTTTTTTCTGTTTTTCAATAAAATTCCAATTTTCAAAATGTGCTGAAATTTTTACATTGACGGAAAGGTCTATGAATTTCCAATTCAGCACTGAAAACCACGACCAATTTCGAGTCTCGATTGCGAAAATATCGCCATCCAAACATTTTTTTGAACAATTTTAATTGAATTGGGTTGAAATAAGGTAACATCACTTTGGATGAAGATATTTCGACAACCAGAGGTCGTAAAATTTATTGGTTTTCAGTTTTGGAAAGATCTTAAAAAAGTAACAAATATTTTTGAAATTTTCAACCATTTACGAGTCTCGATTGCAGAAATATCGCCATCCCAAAAAAGTTATATGGGTTGGTTTTTGAAATTAAATCGAAAAATAACTTTGGATGTAAATATTTTGAGAACCAGACCACGTAGAAGATTTTTGCTCACATGTACGAATACAGTTTTAAAAAACCTTTCTTTTGATGTATATTTCGATGGGGTTTGGAAACATTTCAGAAAAAATCACATTTTTGGGCAAAATTAGCAAAGGGGTTAGTCCATTCTTTTTTCTGTTTTTCAATAAAATTTCAATTGTCAAAATGTGCTAAAATTTTTACATTGACGGAAAGGTCTATGAATTTCCAATTCAGCACTGAAAACCACGACCAATTTCGAGTCTCGATTGCAGAAATATCGCCATCCAAACATTTTTTTGGAACAATTTTAATTGAGTTGGGTTGAAATAAGGTAACATCAATTTGGATGAAGATATTTCGACAACCAGAGGTCGTAAAATTTATTGGTTTTCAGTTTTGGAAAGATCTTAAAAAACTAACAAATATTTTTGAAATTTTCAACCATCTACGAGTCTTGATTGCAGAAATATCGCCATCCAAAAAAGTTATATGGGTTGGTTTTTAAAATTAAATTGAAAAATAACTTTGGATGTAAATATTTTGAGAACCAGACCACGTAGAAGATTTTTGCTCACACGTACGAATACAGTTTTAAAAAACCTTTCTTTTGATGTATATTTCGATGGGGCTTGGAAACATTTCAGAAAAAATCACATTTTTGGGCAAAATTAGCAAAGGGGTTAGTCCATTCTTTTGTCTGTTTTTCAATAAAATTTCAATTGTCAAAATGTGCTAAAATTTTTACATTGACGGAAAGGTCTATGAATTTCCAATTCAGCACTGAAAACCACGACCAATTTCGAGTCTCGATTGCGAAAATATCGCCATCCAAACATTTTTTTTGAACACTTTTAATTCAATTAGGTTGAAATAAGGTAACATCACTTTGGATGAAGATATTTCGACAACCAGAGGTCGTAAAATTTATTATTTTTCAGTTTTGGAATGATCTTAAAAAACTAACAAATATTTTTGAAATTTTCAACCATTTACGAGTCTCGATTGCAGAAATATCGCCATCCAAAAAAGTTATATGGGTTGGTTTTTGAAATTAAATCGAAAAATAACTTTGGATGTAAATATTTTGAGAACCAGACCACGTAGAAGACTTTTGCTCACACGTACGAATACAGTTTTAAAAAACCTTTCTTTTGATGTATATTTCGATGGGGTTTGGAAACATTTCAGAAAAAATCACATTTTTGGGCAAAATTAGCAAAGGGGTTAGTCCATTCTTTTTTCTGTTTTTCAATAAAATTTCAATTGTCAAAATGTGCTAAAATTTTTACATTGACGGAAAGGTCTATGAATTTCCAATTCAACACTGAAAACCACGACCGATTTCGGGTCTCGATTGCGAAAATATCGCCGTCCAAACATTTTTTTGGAACAATTTTAATTGAATTGGGTTGAAATAATGTAACATCAATTTGGATGAAGATATTTCGACAACCAGAGGTCGTAAAATTTATTGGTTTTCAGTTTTGGAAAGATCTTAAAAAACTAACAAATATTTTTGAAATTTTCAACCATCTACGAGTCTTGATTGCAGAAATATCGCCATCCAAAAAAGTTATATGGGTTGGTTTTTAAAATTAAATCGAAAAATAACTTTGGATGTAAATATTTTGAGAACCAAACCACGTAGAAGATTTTTGCTCACACGTACGAATACAGTTTTAAAAAACCTTTCTTTTGATGTATATTTCGATGGGGTTTGGAAACATTTCAGAAAAAATCACATTTTTGGGCAAAATTAGCAAAGGGGTTAGTCCATTCTTTTTTCTGTTTTTCAATAAAATTTCAATTGTCAAAATGTGCTAAAATCTTTACATTGACGGAAAGGTCTATGAATTTCCAATTCAGCACTGAAAACCACGACCGATTTCGAGTCTCGATTGCGAAAATATCGCCGTCCAAACATTTTTTTGGAACAATTTTAATTGAATTGGGTTGAAATAAGGTAACATCAATTTGGATGAAGATATTTCGACAACCAGAGGTCGTAAAATTTATTGGTTTTCAGTTTTGGAAAGATCTTAAAAAACTAACAAATATTTTTGAAATTTTCAACCATCTACGAGTCTCGATTGCAGAAATATCGCCATCCAAAAAAGTTATATGGGTTGGTTTTTGAAATTAAATCGAAAAATAACTTTGGATGTAAATATTTTGAGAACCAGACCACGTAGAAGATTTTTGCTCACATGTACGAATACAGTTTTAAAAAACCTTTCTTTTGATGTATATTTCGATGGGGTTTGGAAACATTTCAGAAAAAATCACATTTTTGGGCAAAATTAGCAAAGGGGTTAGTCCATTCTTTTTTCTGTTTTTCAATAAAATTTCAATTGTCAAAATGTGCTAAAATTTTTACATTGACGGAAAGGTCTATGAATTTCCAATTCAGCACTGAAAACCACGACCGATTTCGAGTCTCGATTGCGGAAATATCGCCATCCAAACATTTTTTTGGAACAATTTTAATTGAATTGGGTTGAAATAAGGTAACATCAATTTGACAACCAGAGGTCGTAAAATTTATTGGTTTTCAGTTTTGGAAAGATCTTAAAAAACTAACAAATATTTTTGAAATTTTCAACCATCTACGAGTCTTGATTGCAGAAATATCGCCATCCAAAAAAGTTATATGGGTTGGTTTTTAAAATTAAATCGAAAAATAACTTTGGATGTAAATATTTTGAGAACCAGACCACGTAGAAGATTTTTGCTCACACGTACGAATACAGTTTTAAAAAACCTTTCTTTTGATGTATATTTCGATGGGGCTTGGAAACATTTCAGAAAAAATCACATTTTTGGGCAAAATTAGCAAAGGGGTTAGTCCATTCTTTTGTCTGTTTTTCAATAAAATTTCAATTGTCAAAATGTGCTAAAATTTTTACATTGACGGAAAGGTCTATGAATTTCCAATTCAGCACTGAAAACCACGACCAATTTCGAGTCTCGATTGCGAAAATATCGCCATCCAAACATTTTTTTGGAACAATT
This sequence comes from Epistrophe eligans, assembly GCA_951394125.1. Lineage (NCBI taxonomy): Eukaryota > Metazoa > Arthropoda > Insecta > Diptera > Syrphidae > Epistrophe > Epistrophe eligans. The sequence goes on from OX596029.1 coordinate 31,301,882, forward strand.
TTAATTGAATTGGGTTGAAATAAGGTAACAGCAATTTGGATGAAGATATTTCGACAACCAGAGGTCGTAAAATTTATTGGTTTTCAGTTTTGGAAAGATCTTAAAAAACTAACAAATATTTTTGAAATTTTCAACCATTTACGAGTCTCGATTGCAGAAATATCGCCATCCCAAAAAAGTTATATGGGTTGGTTTTTGAAATTAAATCGAAAAATAACTTTGGATGTAAATATTTTGAGAACCAGACCACGTAGAAGATTTTTGCTCACATGTACGAATACAGTTTTAAAAAACCTTTCTTTTGATGTATATTTCGATGGGGTTTGGAAACATTTCAGAAAAAATCACATTTTTGGGCAAAATTAGCAAAGGGGTTAGTCCATTCTTTTTTCTGTTTTTCAATAAAATTTCAATTGTCAAAATGTGCTAAAATTTTTACATTGACGGAAAGGTCTATGAATTTCCAATTCAGCACTGAAAACCACGACCGATTTCGAGTCTCGATTGCGGAAATATCGCCATCCAAACATTTTTTTGGAACAATTTTAATTGAATTGGGTTGAAATAAGGTAACATCACTTTGGATGAAGATATTTCGACAACCAGAGGTCGTAAAATTTATTGGTTTTCAGTTTTGGAAAGATCTTAAAAAACTAACAAATATTTTTGAAATTTTCAACCATTTACGAGTCTCGATTGCAGAAATATCGCCATCCAAACATTTTTTTGGAACAATTTTAATTGAATTGGGTTGAAATAAGGTAACATCAATTTGGATGAAGATATTTCGACAACCAGAGGTCGTAAAATTTATTGGTTTTCAGTTTTGGAAAGATCTTAAAAAACTAACAAATATTTTTGAAATTTTCAACCATCTACGAGTCTCGATTGCAGAAATATCGCCATCCAAAAAAGTTATATGGGTTGGTTTTTGAAATTAAATCGAAAAATAACTTTGGATGTAAATATTTTGAGAACCAGACCACGTAGAAGATTTTTGCTCACATGTACGAATACAGTTTTAAAAAACCTTTCTTTTGATGTATATTTCGATGGGGTTTGGAAACATTTCAGAAAAAATCACATTTTTGGGCAAAATTAGCAAAGGGGTTAGTCCATTCTTTTTTCTGTTTTTCAATAAAATTTCAATTGTCAAAATGTGCTAAAATTTTTACATTGACGGAAAGGTCTATGAATTTCCAATTCAGCACTGAAAACCACGACCGATTTCGAGTCTCGATTGCGAAAATATCGCCGTCCAAACATTTTTTTGTAACAATTTTAATTCAATTAGGTTGAAATAAGGTAACATCACTTTGGATGAAGATATTTCGACAACCAGAGGTCGTAAAATTTATTGGTTTTCAGTTTTGGAAAGATCTTAAAAAACTAACAAATATTTTTGAAATTTTCAACCATTTACGAGTCTCGATTGCAGAAATATCGCCATCCAAACATTTTTTTGGAACAATTTTAATTGAATTGGGTTGAAATAAGGTAACATCAATTTGGATGAAGATATTTCGACAACCAGAGGTCGTAAAATTTATTGGTTTTCAGTTTTGGAAAGATCTTAAAAAACTAACAAATATTTTTGAAATTTTCAACCATCTACGAGTCTCGATTGCAGAAATATTGCCATCCAAAAAAGTTATATGGGTTGGTTTTTTGAAATTAAATCGAAAAATAATTTTGGATGTAAATATTTTGAGAACCAGACTACGTAGAAGATTTTTGCTCACACGTTCGAATACAGTTTTAAAAAACCTTTCTTTTGATGTATATTTCGATGGGGTTTGGAAACATTTCAGAAAAAATCACATTTTTGGGCAAAATTAGCAAAGGGGTTAGTCCATTCTTTTTTTCAATAAAATTTCAATTGTCAAAATGTGCTAAAATTTTTACATTGACGGAAAGGTCTATGAGTTTCCAATTCAGCACTGAAAACCACGACCAATTTCGAGTCTCGATTGCAGAAATATCGCCATCCAAACATTTTTTTGGAACAATTTTAATTGAATTGGGTTGAAATAAGGTAACAGCAATTTGGATGAAGATATTTCGACAACCAGAGGTCGTAAAATTTATTGGTTTTCAGTTTTGGAAAGATCTTAAAAAACTAACAAATATTTTTGAAATTTTCAACCATCTACGAGTCTCGATTGCAGAAATATCGCCATCCAAAAAAGTTATATGGGTTGGTTTTTGAAATTAAATCGAAAAATAACTTTGGATGTAAATATTTTGAGAACCAAACCACGTAGAAGATTTTTGCTCACACGTACGAATACAGTTTTAAAAAACCTTTCTTTTGATGTATATTTCGATGGGGTTTGGAAACATTTCAGAAAAAATCACATTTTTGGGCAAAATTAGCAAAGGGGTTAGTCCATTCTTTTTTCTGTTTTTCAATAAAATTTCAATTGTCAAAATGTGCTAAAATTTTTACATTGACGGAAAGGTCTATGAATTTCCAATTCAGCACTGAAAACCACGACCAATTTCGAGTCTCGATTGCAGAAATATCGCCATCCAAACATTTTTTTGGAACAATTTTAATTGAATTGGGTTGAAATAAGGTAACAGCAATTTGGATGAAGATATTTCGACAACCAGAGGTCGTAAAATTTATTGGTTTTCAGTTTTGGAAAGATCTTAAAAAACTAACAAATATTTTTGAAATTTTCAACCATCTACGAGTCTCGATTGCAGAAATATCGCCATCCAAAAAAGTTATATGGGTTGGTTTTTGAAATTAAATCGAAAAATAACTTTGGATGTAAATATTTTGAGAACCAAACCACGTAGAAGATTTTTGCTCACACGTACGAATACAGTTTTAAAAAACCTTTCTTTTGATGTATATTTCGATGGGGTTTGGAAACATTTCAGAAAAAATCACATTTTTGGGCAAAATTAGCAAAGGGGTTAGTCCATTCTTTTTTCTGTTTTTCAATAAAATTTCAATTGTCAAAATGTGCTAAAATTTTTACATTGACGGAAAGGTCTATGAATTTCCAATTCAGCACTGAAAACCACGACCAATTTCGAGTCTCGATTGCAGAAATATCGCCATCCAAACATTTTTTTGGAACAATTTTAATTGAATTGGGTTGAAATAAGGTAACATCACTTTGGATGAAGATATTTCGACAACCAGAGGTCGTAAAATTTATTGGTTTTCAGTTTTGGAAAGATCTTAAAAAACTAACAAATATTTTTGAAATTTTCAACCATCTACGAGTCTTGATTGCAGAAATATCGCCATCCAAAAAAGTTATATGGGTTGGTTTTTGAAATTAAATCGAAAAATAACTTTGGATGTAAATATTTTGAGAACCAGACCACGTAGAAGATTTTTGCTCACACGTACGAATACAGTTTTAAAAAACCTTTCTTTTGATGTATATTTCGATGGGGTTTGGAAACATTTCAGAAAAAATCACATTTTTGGGCAAAATTAGCAAAGGGGTTAGTCCATTCTTTTTTCTGTTTTTCAATAAAATTTCAATTGTCAAAATGTGCTAAAATTTTTACATTGACGGAAAGGTCTATGAACTTCCAATTCAGCACTGAAAACCACGACCAATTTCGAGTCTCGATTGCAGAAATATCGCCATCCAAACATTTTTTTGGAACAATTTTAATTGAATTGGGTTGAAATAAGGTAACATCACTTTGGATGAAGATATTTCGACAACCAGAGGTCGTAAAATTTATTGGTTTTCAGTTTTGGAAAGATCTTAAAAAACTAACAAATATTTTTGAAATTTTCAACCATTTACGAGTCTCGATTGCAGAAATATCGCCATCCAAACATTTTTTTGGAACAATTTTAATTGAATTGGGTTGAAATAAGGTAACATCAATTTGGATGAAGATATTTCGACAACCAGAGGTCGTAAAATTTATTGGTTTTCAGTTTTGGAAAGATCTTAAAAAACTAACAAATATTTTTGAAATTTTCAACCATCTACGAGTCTCGATTGCAGAAATATCGCCATCCAAAAAAGTTATATGGGTTGGTTTTTGAAATTAAATCGAAAAATAACTTTGGATGTAAATATTTTGAGAACCAAACCACGAAGAAGATTTTTGCTCACACGTACGAATACAGTTTTGAAAAACCTTTCTTTTGATGTATATTTCGATGGGGTTTGGAAACATTTCAGAAAAAATCACATTTTTGGGCAAAATTAGCAAAGGGGTTAGTCCATTCTTTTTTCTGTTTTTCAATAAAATTTCAATTGTCAAAATGTGCTAAAATTTTTACATTGACGGAAAGGTCTATGAATTTCCAATTCAGCACTGAAAACCACGACCGATTTCGAGTCTCGATTGCGAAAATATCGCCGTCCAAACATTTTTTTGTAACAATTTTAATTCAATTAGGTTGAAATAAGGTAACATCACTTTGGATGAAGATATTTCGAAAACCAGAGGTCGTAAAATTAATTATTTTTCAGTTTTGGAAAGATCTTAAAAAACTAACAAATATTTTTGAAATTCTCAACCATTTACGAGTCTTGATTGCAGAAATATCGCCATCCAAAAATTTTTTTGGAACAATTTTAATTGAATTGGGTTGAAATAAGGTAACAGCAATTTGGATGAAGATATTTCGACAACCAGAGGTCGTAAAATTTATTGGTTTTCAGTTTTGGAAAGATCTTAAAAAACTAACAAATATTTTTGAAATTTTCAACCATCTACGAGTCTTGATTGCAGAAATATCGCCATCCAAAAAAGTTATATGGGTTGGTTTTTAAAATTAAATCGAAAAATAACTTTGGATGTAAATATTTTGAGAACCAGACCACGTAGAAGATTTTTGCTCACACGTACGAATACAGTTTTAAAAAACCTTTCTTTTGATGTATATTTCGATGGGGTTTGGAAACATTTCAGAAAAAATCACATTTTTGGGCAAAATTAGCAAAGGGGTTAGTCCATTCTTTTTTTTGTTTTTCAATAAAATTTCAATTGTCAAAATGTGCTAAAATTTTTACATTGACGGAAAGGTCTATGAATTTCCAATTCAGCACTGAAAACCACGACCAATTTCGAGTCTCGATTGCAGAAATATCGCCATCCAAACATTTTTTTGGAACAATTTTAATTGAATTGGGTTGAAATAAGGTAACATCACTTTGGATGAAGATATTTCGACAACCAGAGGTCGTAAAATTTATTGGTTTTCAGTTTTGGAAAGATCTTAAAAAACTAACAAATATTTTTGAAATTTTCAACCATTTACGAGTCTCGATTGCAGAAATATCGCCATCCAAACATTTTTTTGGAACAATTTTAATTGAATTGGGTTGAAATAAGGTAACATCAATTTGGATGAAGATATTTCGACAACCAAAGGTCGTAAAATTTATTGGTTTTCAGTTTTGGAAAGATCTTAAAAAACTAACAAATATTTTTGAAATTTTCAACCATCTACGAGTCTCGATTGCAGAAATATTGCCATCCAAAGAAGTTATATGGGTTGGTTTTTGAAATTAAATCGAAAAATAACTTTGGATGTAAATATTTTGAGAACCAGACCACGTAGAAGATTTTTGCTCACACGTACGAATACAGTTTTAAAAAACCTTTCTTTTGATGTATATTTCGATGGGGTTTGGAAACATTTCAGAAAAAATCACATTTTTGGGCAAAATTAGCAAAGGGGTTAGTCCATTCTTTTTTCTGTTTTTCAATAAAATTTCAATTGTCAAAATGTGCTAAAATTTTTACATTGACGGAAAGGTCTATGAATTTCCAATTCAGCACTGAAAACCACGACCGATTTCGAGTCTCGATTGCGAAAATATCGCCGTCCAAACATTTTTTTGTAACAATTTTAATTCAATTAGGTTGAAATAAGGTAACATCACTTTGGATGAAGATATTTCGAAAACCAGAGGTCGTAAAATTAATTATTTTTCAGTTTTGGAAAGATCTTAAAAAACTAACAAATATTTTTGAAATTCTCAACCATTTACGAGTCTTGATTGCAGAAATATCGCCATCCAAAAATTTTTTTGGAACAATTTTAATTGAATTGGGTTGAAATAAGGTAACAGCAATTTGGATGAAGATATTTCGACAACCAGAGGTCGTAAAATTTATTGGTTTTCAGTTTTGGAAAGATCTTAAAAAACTAACAAATATTTTTGAAATTTTCAACCATCTACGAGTCTCGATTGCAGAAATATCGCCATCCAAAAAAGTTATATGGGTTGGTTTTTGAAATTAAATCGAAAAATAACTTTGGATGTAAATATTTTGAGAACCAAACCACGTAGAAGATTTTTGCTCACACGTACGAATACAGTTTTAAAAAACCTTTCTTTTGATGTATATTTCGATGGGGTTTGGAAACATTTCAGAAAAAATCACATTTTTGAGCAAAATTAGCAAAGGGGTTAGTCCATTCTTTTTTCTGTTTTTCAATAAAATTTCAATTGTCAAAATGTGCTAAAATTTTTACATTGACGGAAAGGTCTATGAATTTCCAATTCAGCACTGAAAACCACGACCAATTTCGAGTCTCGATTGCAGAAATATCGCCATCCAAACATTTTTTTGGAACAATTTTAATTGAATTGGGTTGAAATAAGGTAACATCACTTTGGATGAAGATATTTCGACAACCAGAGGTCGTAAAATTTATTGGTTTTCAGTTTTGGAAAGATCTTAAAAAACTAACAAATATTTTTGAAATTTTCAACCATTTACGAGTCTCGATTGCAGAAATATCGCCATCCAAACATTTTTTTGGAACAATTTTAATTGAATTGGGTTGAAATAAGGTAACATCAATTTGGATGAAGATATTTCGACAACCAAAGGTCGTAAAATTTATTGGTTTTCAGTTTTGGAAAGATCTTAAAAAACTAACAAATATTTTTGAAATTTTCAACCATCTACGAGTCTCGATTGCAGAAATATTGCCATCCAAAGAAGTTATATGGGTTGGTTTTTGAAATTAAATCGAAAAATAACTTTGGATGTAAATATTTTGAGAACCAGACCACGTAGAAGATTTTTGCTCACACGTACGAATACAGTTTTAAAAAACCTTTCTTTTGATGTATATTTCGATGGGGTTTGGAAACATTTCAGAAAAAATCACATTTTTGGGCAAAATTAGCAAAGGGGTTAGTCCATTCTTTTTTCTGTTTTTCAATAAAATTTCAATTGTCAAAATGTGCTAAAATTTTTACATTGACGGAAAGGTCTATGAATTTCCAATTCAGCACTGAAAACCACGACCGATTTCGAGTCTCGATTGCGAAAATATCGCCGTCCAAACATTTTTTTGTAACAATTTTAATTCAATTAGGTTGAAATAAGGTAACATCACTTTGGATGAAGATATTTCGAAAACCAGAGGTCGTAAAATTAATTATTTTTCAGTTTTGGAAAGATCTTAAAAAACTAACAAATATTTTTGAAATTCTCAACCATTTACGAGTCTTGATTGCAGAAATATCGCCATCCAAAAATTTTTTTGGAACAATTTTAATTGAATTGGGTTGAAATAAGGTAACAGCAATTTGGATGAAGATATTTCGACAACCAGAGGTCGTAAAATTTATTGGTTTTCAGTTTTGGAAAGATCTTAAAAAACTAACAAATATTTTTGAAATTTTCAACCATCTACGAGTCTTGATTGCAGAAATATCGCCATCCAAAAAAGTTATATGGGTTGGTTTTTAAAATTAAATCGAAAAATAACTTTGGATGTAAATATTTTGAGAACCAGACCACGTAGAAGATTTTTGCACACACGTACGAATACAGTTTTAAAAAACCTTTCTTTTGATGTATATTTCGATGGGGTTTGGAAACATTTCAGAAAAAATCACATTTTTGGGCAAAATTAGCAAAGGGGTTAGTCCATTCTTTTTTCTGTTTTTCAATAAAATTTCAATTGTCAAAATGTGCTAAAATTTTTACATTGACGGAAAGGTCTATGAACTTCCAATTCAGCACTGAAAACCACGACCAATTTCGAGTCTCGATTGCAGAAATATTGCCATCCAAACATTTTTTTGGAACAATTTTAATTGAATTGGGTTGAAATAAGGTAACATCAATTTGGATGAAGATATTTCGACAACCAGAGGTCGTAAAATTTATTGGTTTTCAGTTTTGGAAAGATCTTAAAAAACTAACAAATATTTTTGAAATTTTCAACCATCTACGAGTCTCGATTGCAGAAATATCGCCATCCAAAAAAGTTATATGGGTTGGTTTTTGAAATTAAATCGAAAAATAACTTTGGATGTAAATATTTTGAGAACCAAACCACGTAGAAGATTTTTGCTCACACGTACGAATACAGTTTTAAAAAACCTTTCTTTTGATGTATATTTCGATGGGGTTTGGAAACATTTCAGAAAAAATCACATTTTTGGGCAAAATTAGCAAAGGGGTTAGTCCATTCTTTTTTCTGTTTTTCAATAAAATTTCAATTGTCAAAATGTGGTAAAATTTTTACATTGACGGAAAGGTCTATGAATTTCCAATTCAGCACTGAAAACCACGACCGATTTCGAGTCTCGATTGCGAAAATATCGCCGTCCAAACATTTTTTTGTAACAATTTTAATTCAATTAGGTTGAAATAAGGTAACATCACTTTGGATGAAGATATTTCGAAAACCAGAGGTCGTAAAATTAATTATTTTTCAGTTTTGGAAAGATCTTAAAAAACTAACAAATATTTTTGAAATTCTCAACCATTTACGAGTCTTGATTGCAGAAATATCGCCATCCAAAAATTTTTTTGGAACAATTTTAATTGAATTGGGTTGAAATAAGGTAACAGCAATTTGGATGAAGATATTTCGACAACCAGAGGTCGTAAAATTTATTGGTTTTCAGTTTTGGAAAGATCTTAAAAAACTAACAAATATTTTTGAAATTTTCAACCATCTACGAGTCTCGATTGCAGAAATATCGCCATCCAAAAAAGTTATATGGGTTGGTTTTTGAAATTTAATCGAAAAATAACTTTGGATGTAAATATTTTGAGAACCAAACCACGTAGAAGATTTTTGCTCACACGTACGAATACAGTTTTAAAAAACCTTTCTTTTGATGTATATTTCGATGGGGTTTGGAAACATTTCAGAAAAAATCACATTTTTGAGCAAAATTAGCAAAGGGGTTAGTCCATTCTTTTTTCTGTTTTTCAATAAAATTTCAATTGTCAAAATGTGCTAAAATTTTTACATTGACGGAAAGGTCTATGAATTTCCAATTCAGCACTGAAAACCACGACCAATTTCGAGTCTCGATTGCAGAAATATCGCCATCCAAACATTTTTTTGGAACAATTTTAATTGAATTGGGTTGAAATAAGGTAACATCAATTTGGATGAAGATATTTCGACAACCAGAAGTCGTAAAATTTATTGGTTTTCAGTTTTGGAAAGATCTTAAAAAACTAACAAATATTTTTGAAATTTTCAACCATCTACGAGTCTCGATTGCAGAAATATCGCCATCCAAAAAAGTTATATGGGTTGGTTTTTGAAATTAAATCGAAAAATAACTTTGGATGTAAATATTTTGAGAACCAAACCACGTAGAAGATTTTTGCTCACACGTACGAATACAGTTTTAAAAAACCTTTCTTTTGATGTATATTTCGATGGGGTTTGGAAACATTTCAGAAAAAATCACATTTTTGGGCAAAATTAGCAAAGGGGTTAGTTAGTCCATTCTTTTTTCTGTTTTTCAATAAAATTTCAATTGTCAAAATGTGCTAAAATTTTTACATTGACGGAAAGGTCTATGAATTTCCAATTCAGCACTGAAAACCACGACCGATTTCGAGTCTCGATTGCGAAAATATCGCCATCCAAACATTTTTTTGTAACAATTTTAATTCAATTAGGTTGAAATAAGGTAACATCACTTTGGATGAAGATATTTCGACAACCAGAGGTCGTAAAATTTATTATTTTTCAGTTTTGGAAAGATCTTAAAAAACTAACAAATATTTTTGAAATTTTCAACCATTTTCGAGTCTCGATTGCAGAAATATCGCCATCCAAACATTTTTTTGGAACAATTTTAATTGAATTGGGTTGAAATAAGGTAACATCAATTTGGATGAAGATATTTCGACAACCAGAGGTCGTAAAATTTATTGGTTTTCAGTTTTGGAAAGATCTTAAAAAACTAACAAATATTTTTGAAATTTTCAACCATTTACGAGTCTCGATTGCAGAAATATCGCCATCCAAACATTTTTTTGGAACAATTTTAATTGAATTGGGTTGAAATAAGGTAACATCAATTTGGATGAAGATATTTCGACAACCAGAGGTCGTAAAATTTATTGGTTTTCAGTTTTGGAAAGATCTTAAAAAACTAACAAATATTTTTGAAATTTTCAACCATTTTCGAGTCTCGATTGCAGAAATATCGCCATCCAAACATTTTTTTGGAACAATTTTAATTGAATTGGGTTGAAATAAGGTAACATCAATTTGGATGAAGATATTTCGACAACCAGAGGTCGTAAAATTTATTGGTTTTCAGTTTTGGAAAGATCTTAAAAAACTAACAAATATTTTTGAAATTTTCAACCATCTACGAGTCTCGATTGCAGAAATATCGCCATCCAAAAAAGTTATATGGGTTGGTTTTTGAAATTAAATCGAAAAATAACTTTGGATGTAAATATTTTGAGAACCAGACCACGTAGAAGATTTTTGCTCACACGTACGAATACAGTTTTAAAAAACCTTTCTTTTGATGTATATTTCGATGGGGTTTGGAAACATTTCAGAAAAAATCACATTTTTGGGCAAAATTAGCAAAGGGGTTAGTCCATTCTTTTTTCTGTTTTTCAATAAAATTTCAATTGTCAAAATGTGCTAAAATTTTTACATTGACGGAAAGGTCTATGAATTTCCAATTCAGCACTGAAAACAACGACCAATTTCGAGTCTCGATTGCAGAAATATCGCCATCCAAACATTTTTTTGGAACAATTTTAATTGAATTGGGTTGAAATAAGGTAACATCAATTTGGATGAAGATATTTCGACAACCAGAGGTCGTAAAATTTATTGGTTTTCAGTTTTGGAAAGATCTTAAAAAACTAACAAATATTTTTGAAATTTTCTACCATTTACGAGTCTCGATTGCAGAAATATCGCCATCCAAACATTTTTTTGGAACAATTTTAATTGAATTGGGTTGAAATAAGGTAACATCAATTTGGATGAAGATATTTCGACAACCAGAGGTCGTAAAATTTATTGGTTTTCAGTTTTGGAAAGATCTTAAAAAACTAACAAATATTTTTGAAATTTTCAACCATCTACGAGTCTCGATTGCAGAAATATCGCCATCCAAAAAAGTTATATGGGTTGGTTTTTGAAATTAAATCGAAAAATAACTTTGGATGTAAATATTTTGAGAACCAAACCACGTAGAAGATTTTTGCTCACACGTACGAATACAGTTTTAAAAAACCCTTCTTTTGATGTATATTTCGATGGGGTTTGGAAACATTTCAGAAAAAATCACATTTTTGGGCAAAATTAGCAAAGGGGTTAGTCCATTCTTTTTTCTGTTTTTCAATAAAATTTCAATTGTCAAAATGTGCTAAAATTTTTACATTGACGGAAAGGTCTATGAATTTCCAATTCAGCACTGAAAACCACGACCGATTTCGAGTCTCGATTGCGAAAATATCGCCGTCCAAACATTTTTTTGGAACAATTTTAATTCAATTAGGTTGAAATAAGGTAACATCACTTTGGATGAAGATATTTCGACAACCAGAGGTCGTAAAATTTATTATTTTTCAGTTTTGGAAAGATCTTAAAAAACTAACAAATATTTTTGAAATTTTCAACCATTTACGAGTCTCGATTGCAGAAATATCGCCATCCAAACATTTTTTTGGAACAATTTTAATTGAATTGGGTTGAAATAATGTAACATCAATTTGGATGAAGATAAACTTAAAAAACTAAAACACGTTTTTGAAATTTGCAACCATCTACGAGTCTCGGTCGCAGAAATATCGCCATCCAAAAAAGTTATATGGGTTGGTTTTTGAAATTAAATCGAAAAATAACTTTGGATGTAAATATTTTGAGAACCAGACCACGTAGAAGATTTTTGCTCACACGTACGAATACAGTTTTAAAAAACCTTTCTTTTGATGTATATTTCGATGGGGTTTGGAAACATTTCAGAAAAAATCACATATTTGGGCAAAATTAGCAAAGGGGTTAGTCCATTCTTTTTTCTGTTTTTCAATAAAATTTCAATTGTCAAAATGTGCTAAAATTTTTACATTGACGGAAAGGTCTATGAATTTCCAATTCAGCACTGAAAACCACGACCAATTTCGAGTCTCGATTGCAGAAATATCGCCATCCAAACATTTTTTTGGAACAATTTTAATTGAGTTGGGTTGAAATAAGGTAACATCAATTTGGATGAAGATATTTCGACAACCAGAGGTCGTAAAATTTATTGGTTTTCAGTTTTGGAAAGATCTTAAAAAACTAACAAATATTTTTGAAATTTTCAACCATCTACGAGTCTCGGTTGCAGAAATATCGCCATCCAAAAAAGTTATATGGGTTGGTTTTTGAAATTAAATCGAAAAATAACTTTGGATGTAAATATTTTGAGAACCAGACCACGTAGAAGATTTTTGCTCACACGTACGAATACAGTTTTAAAAAACCTTTCTTTTGATGTATATTTCGATGGGGTTTGGAAACATTTCAGAAAAAATCACATTTTTGGGCAAAATTAGCAAAGGGGTTAGTCCATTCTTTTTTCTGTTTTTCAATAAAATTTCAATTGTCAAAATGTGCTAAAATTTTTACATTGACGGAAAGGTCTATGAATTTCCAATTCAGCACTGAAAACCACGACCGATTTCGAGTCTCGATTGCGAAAATATCGCCGTCCAAACATTTTTTTGTAACAATTTTAATTCAATTAGGTTGAAATAAGGTAACATCACTTTGGATGAAGATATTTCGAAAACCAGAGGTCGTAAAATTAATTATTTTTCAGTTTTGGAAAGATCTTAAAAAACTAACAAATATTTTTGAAATTCTCAACCATTTACGAGTCTTGATTGCAGAAATATCGCCATCCAAAAATTTTTTTGGAACAATTTTAATTGAATTGGGTTGAAATAAGGTAACAGCAATTTGGATGAAGATATTTCGACAACCAGAGGTCGTAAAATTTATTGGTTTTCAGTTTTGGAAAGATCTTAAAAAACTAACAAATATTTTTGAAATTTTCAACCATCTACGAGTCTTGATTGCAGAAATATCGCCATCCAAAAAAGTTATATGGGTTGGTTTTTAAAATTAAATCGAAAAATAACTTTGGATGTAAATATTTTGAGAACCAGACCACGTAGAAGATTTTTGCACACACGTACGAATACAGTTTTAAAAAACCTTTCTTTTGATGTATATTTCGATGGGGTTTGGAAACATTTCAGAAAAAATCACATTTTTGGGCAAAATTAGCAAAGGGGTTAGTCCATTCTTTTTTTTGTTTTTCAATAAAATTTCAATTGTCAAAATGTGCTAAAATTTTTACATTGACGGAAAGATCTATGAATTTCCAATTCAGCACTGAAAACCACGACCGATTTCGAGTCTCGATTGGGAAAATATCGCCGTCCAAACATTTTTTTGTAACAATTTTAATTCAATTAGGTTGAAATAAGGTAACATCACTTTGGATGAAGATATTTCGAAAACCAGAGGTCGTAAAATTAATTATTTTTCAGTTTTGGAAAGATCTTAAAAAACTAACAAATATTTTTGAAATTCTCAACCATTTACGAGTCTTGATTGCAGAAATATCGCCATCCAAAAATTTTTTTGGAACAATTTTAATTGAATTGGGTTGAAATAAGGTAACAGCAATTTGGATGAAGATATTTCGACAACCAGAGGTCGTAAAATTTATTGGTTTTCAGTTTTGGAAAGATCTTAAAAAACTAAAAAATATTTTTGAAATTTTCAACCATCTACGAGTCTCGATTGCAGAAATATTGCCATCCAAAGAAGTTATATGGGTTGGTTTTTGAAATTAAATCGAAAAATAACTTTGGATGTAAATATTTTGAGAACCAGACCACGTAGAAGATTTTTGCTCACATGTACGAATACAGTTTTAAAAAACCTTTCTTTTGATGTATATTTCGATGGGGTTTGGAAACATTTCAGAAAAAATCACATTTTTGGGCAAAATTAGCAAAGGGGTTAGTCCATTCTTTTTTTTGTTTTTCAATAAAATTTCAATTGTCAAAATGTGCTAAAATTTTTACATTGACGGAAAGGTCTATGAATTTCCAATTCAGCACTGAAAACCACGACCAATTTCGAGTCTCGATTGCAGAAATATTGCCATCCAAACATTTTTTTGGAACAATTTTAATTGAATTGGGTTGAAATAAGGTAACATCAATTTGGATGAAGATATTTCGACAACCAGAGGTCGTAAAATTTATTGGTTTTCAGTTTTGGAAAGATCTTAAAAAACTAACAAATATTTTTGAAATTTTCAACCATCTACGAGTCTCGATTGCAGAAATATCGCCATCCAAAAAAGTTATATGGGTTGGTTTTTGAAATTAAATCGAAAAATAACTTTGGATGTAAATATTTTGAGAACCAAACCACGTAGAAGATTTTTGCTCACACGTACGAATACAGTTTTAAAAAACCTTTCTTTTGATGTATATTTCGATGGGGTTTGGAAACATTTCAGAAAAAATCACATTTTTGAGCAAAATTAGCAAAGGGGTTAGTCCATTCTTTTTTCTGTTTTTCAATAAAATTTCAATTGTCAAAATGTGCTAAAATTTTTACATTGACGGAAAGGTCTATGAATTTCCAATTCAGCACTGAAAACCACGACCAATTTCGAGTCTCGATTGCAGAAATATCGCCATCCAAACATTTTTTTGGAACAATTTTAATTGAATTGGGTTGAAATAAGGTAACATCAATTTGGATGAAGATATTTCGACAACCAGAAGTCGTAAAATTTATTGGTTTTCAGTTTTGGAAAGATCTTAAAAAACTAACAAATATTTTTGAAATTTTCAACCATCTACGAGTCTCGATTGCAGAAATATCGCCATCCAAAAAAGTTATATGGGTTGGTTTTTGAAATTAAATCGAAAAATAACTTTGGATGTAAATATTTTGAGAACCAAACCACGTAGAAGATTTTTGCTCACACGTACGAATACAGTTTTAAAAAACCTTTCTTTTGATGTATATTTCGATGGGGTTTGGAAACATTTCAGAAAAAATCACATTTTTGGGCAAAATTAGCAAAGGGGTTAGTCCATTCTTTTTTCTGTTTTTCAATAAAATTTCAATTGTCAAAATGTGCTAAAATTTTTACATTGACGGAAAGGTCTATGAATTTCCAATTCAGCACTGAAAACCACGACCGATTTCGAGTCTCGATTGCGAAAATATCGCCATCCAAACATTTTTTTGTAACAATTTTAATTCAATTAGGTTGAAATAAGGTAACATCACTTTGGATGAAGATATTTCGACAACCAGAGGTCGTAAAATTTATTATTTTTCAGTTTTGGAAAGATCTTAAAAAACTAACAAATATTTTTGAAATTTTCAACCATTTTCGAGTCTCGATTGCAGAAATATCGCCATCCAAACATTTTTTTGGAACAATTTTAATTGAATTGGGTTGAAATAAGGTAACATCAATTTGGATGAAGATATTTCGACAACCAGAGGTCGTAAAATTTATTGGTTTTCAGTTTTGGAAAGATCTTAAAATACTAACAAATATTTTTGAAATTTTCAACCATTTACGAGTCTCGATTGCAGAAATATCGCCATCCAAACATTTTTTTGGAACAATTTTAATTGAATTGGGTTGAAATAAGGTAACATCAATTTGGATGAAGATATTTCGACAACCAGAGGTCGTAAAATTTATTGGTTTTCAGTTTTGGAAAGATCTTAAAAAACTAACAAATATTTTTGAAATTTTCAACCATTTTCGAGTCTCGATTGCAGAAATATCGCCATCCAAACATTTTTTTGGAACAATTTTAATTGAATTGGGTTGAAATAAGGTAACATCAATTTGGATGAAGATATTTCGACAACCAGAGGTCGTAAAATTTATTGGTTTTCAGTTTTGGAATGATCTTAAAAAACTAACAAATATTTTTGAAATTTTCAACCATTTACGAGTCTCGATTGCAGAAATATCGCCATCCAAAAAAGTTATATGGGTTGGTTTTTGAAATTAAATCGAAAAATAACTTTGGATGTAAATATTTTGAGAACCAGACCACGTAGAAGATTTTTGCTCACACGTACGAATACAGTTTTAAAAAACCTTTCTTTTGATGTATATTTCGATGGGGTTTGGAAACATTTCAGAAAAAATCACATTTTTGGGCAAAATTAGCAAAGGGGTTAGTCCATTCTTTTTTCTGTTTTTCAATAAAATTTCAATTGTCAAAATGTGCTAAAATTTTTACATTGACGGAAAGGTCTATGAATTTCCAATTCAGCACTGAAAACAACGACCAATTTCGAGTCTCGATTGCAGAAATATCGCCATCCAAACATTTTTTTGGAACAATTTTAATTGAATTGGGTTGAAATAAGGTAACATCAATTTGGATGAAGATATTTCGACAACCAGAGGTCGTAAAATTTATTGGTTTTCAGTTTTGGAAAGATCTTAAAAAACTAACAAATATTTTTGAAATTTTCTACCATTTACGAGTCTCGATTGCAGAAATATCGCCATCCAAACATTTTTTTGGAACAATTTTAATTGAATTGGGTTGAAATAAGGTAACATCAATTTGGATGAAGATATTTCGACAACCAGAGGTCGTAAAATTTATTGGTTTTCAGTTTTGGAAAGATCTTAAAAAACTAACAAATATTTTTGAAATTTTCAACCATCTACGAGTCTCGATTGCAGAAATATCGCCATCCAAAAAAGTTATATGGGTTGGTTTTTGAAATTAAATCGAAAAATAACTTTGGATGTAAATATTTTGAGAACCAGACCACGTAGAAGATTTTTGCTCACACGTACGAATACAGTTTTAAAAAACCCTTCTTTTGATGTATATTTCGATGGGGTTTGGAAACATTTCAGAAAAAATCACATTTTTGGGCAAAATTAGCAAAGGGGTTAGTCCATTCTTTTTTCTGTTTTTCAATAAAATTTCAATTGTCAAAATGTGCTAAAATTTTTACATTGACGGAAAGGTCTATGAATTTCCAATTCAGCACTGAAAACCACGACCGATTTCGAGTCTCGATTGCGAAAATATCGCCGTCCAAACATTTTTTTGGAACAATTTTAATTCAATTAGGTTGAAATAAGGTAACATCACTTTGGATGAAGATATTTCGACAACCAGAGGTCGTAAAATTTATTATTTTTCAGTTTTGGAAAGATCTTAAAAAACTAACAAATATTTTTGAAATTCTCAACCATTTACGAGTCTTGATTGCAGAAATATCGCCATCCAAAAATTTTTTTGGAACAATTTTAATTGAATTGGGTTGAAATAAGGTAACAGCAATTTGGATGAAGATATTTCGACAACCAGAGGTCGTAAAATTTATTGGTTTTCAGTTTTGGAAAGATCTTAAAAAACTAAAAAATATTTTTGAAATTTTCAACCATCTACGAGTCTCGATTGCAGAAATATTGCCATCCAAAGAAGTTATATGGGTTGGTTTTTGAAATTAAATCGAAAAATAACTTTGGATGTAAATATTTTGAGAACCAGACCACGTAGAAGATTTTTGCTCACATGTACGAATACAGTTTTAAAAAACCTTTCTTTTGATGTATATTTCGATGGGGTTTGGAAACATTTCAGAAAAAATCACATTTTTGGGCAAAATTAGCAAAGGGGTTAGTCCATTCTTTTTTTTGTTTTTCAATAAAATTTCAATTGTCAAAATGTGCTAAAATTTTTACATTGACGGAAAGGTCTATGAATTTCCAACTCAGCACTGAAAACCACGACCAATTTCGAGTCTCGATTGCAGAAATATCGCCATCCAAACATTTTTTTGGAACAATTTTAATTGAGTTGGGTTGAAATAAGGTAACATCAATTTGGATGAAGATATTTCGACAACCAGAGGTCGTAAAATTTATTGGTTTTCAGTTTTGGAAAGATCTTAAAAAACTAACAAATATTTTTGAAATTTTCAACCATCTACGAGTCTCGGTTGCAGAAATATCGCCATCCAAAAAAGTTATATGGGTTGGTTTTTGAAATTAAATCGAAAAATAACTTTGGATGTAAATATTTTGAGAACCAGACCACGTAGAAGATTTTTGCTCACACGTACGAATACAGTTTTAAAAAACCTTTCTTTTGATGTATATTTCGATGGGGTTTGGAAACATTTCAGAAAAAATCACATTTTTGGGCAAAATTAGCAAAGGGGTTAGTCCATTCTTTTTTCTGTTTTTCAATAAAATTTCAATTGTCAAAATGTGCTAAAATTTTTACATTGACGGAAAGGTCTATGAATTTCCAATTCAGCACTGAAAACCACGACCGATTTCGAGTCTCGATTGCGAAAATATCGCCGTCCAAACATTTTTTTGTAACAATTTTAATTCAATTAGGTTGAAATAAGGTAACATCACTTTGGATGAAGATATTTCGAAAACCAGAGGTCGTAAAATTAATTATTTTTCAGTTTTGGAAAGATCTTAAAAAACTAACAAATATTTTTGAAATTCTCAACCATTTACGAGTCTTGATTGCAGAAATATCGCCATCCAAAAATTTTTTTGGAACAATTTTAATTGAATTGGGTTGAAATAAGGTAACAGCAATTTGGATGAAGATATTTCGACAACCAGAGGTCGTAAAATTTATTGGTTTTCAGTTTTGGAAAGATCTTAAAAAACTAAAAAATATTTTTGAAATTTTCAACCATCTACGAGTCTCGATTGCAGAAATATTGCCATCCAAAGAAGTTATATGGGTTGGTTTTTGAAATTAAATCGAAAAATAACTTTGGATGTAAATATTTTGAGAACCAGACCACGTAGAAGATTTTTGCTCACATGTACGAATACAGTTTTAAAAAACCTTTCTTTTGATGTATATTTCGATGGGGTTTGGAAACATTTCAGAAAAAATCACATTTTTGGGCAAAATTAGCAAAGGGGTTAGTCCATTCTTTTTTTTGTTTTTCAATAAAATTTCAATTGTCAAAATGTGCTAAAATTTTTACATTGACGGAAAGGTCTATGAATTTCCAACTCAGCACTGAAAACCACGACCAATTTCGAGTCTCGATTGCAGAAATATTGCCATCCAAACATTTTTTTGGAACAATTTTAATTGAATTGGGTTGAAATAAGGTAACATCAATTTGGATGAAGATATTTCGACAACCAGAGGTCGTAAAATTTATTGGTTTTCAGTTTTGGAAAGATCTTAAAAAACTAACAAATATTTTTGAAATTTTCAACCATCTACGAGTCTCGATTGCAGAAATATCGCCATCCAAAAAAGTTATATGGGTTGGTTTTTGAAATTAAATCGAAAAATAACTTTGGATGTAAATATTTTGAGAACCAAACCACGTAGAAGATTTTTGCTCACACGTACGAATACAGTTTTAAAAAACCTTTCTTTTGATGTATATTTCGATGGGGTTTGGAAACATTTCAGAAAAAATCACATTTTTGAGCAAAATTAGCAAAGGGGTTAGTCCATTCTTTTTTCTGTTTTTCAATAAAATTTCAATTGTCAAAATGTGCTAAAATTTTTACATTGACGGAAAGGTCTATGAATTTCCAATTCAGCACTGAAAACCACGACCAATTTCGAGTCTCGATTGCAGAAATATCGCCATCCAAACATTTTTTTGGAACAATTTTAATTGAATTGGGTTGAAATAAGGTAACATCAATTTGGATGAAGATATTTCGACAACCAGAAGTCGTAAAATTTATTGGTTTTCAGTTTTGGAAAGATCTTAAAAAACTAACAAATATTTTTGAAATTTTCAACCATCTACGAGTCTCGATTGCAGAAATATCGCCATCCAAAAAAGTTATATGGGTTGGTTTTTGAAATTAAATCGAAAAATAACTTTGGATGTAAATATTTTGAGAACCAAACCACGTAGAAGATTTTTGCTCACACGTACGAATACAGTTTTAAAAAACCTTTCTTTTGATGTATATTTCGATGGGGTTTGGAAACATTTCAGAAAAAATCACATTTTTGGGCAAAATTAGCAAAGGGGTTAGTCCATTCTTTTTTCTGTTTTTCAATAAAATTTCAATTGTCAAAATGTGCTAAAATTTTTACATTGACGGAAAGGTCTATGAATTTCCAATTCAGCACTGAAAACCACGACCGATTTCGAGTCTCGATTGCGAAAATATCGCCATCCAAACATTTTTTTGTAACAATTTTAATTCAATTAGGTTGAAATAAGGTAACATCACTTTGGATGAAGATATTTCGACAACCAGAGGTCGTAAAATTTATTATTTTTCAGTTTTGGAAAGATCTTAAAAAACTAACAAATATTTTTGAAATTTTCAACCATTTTCGAGTCTCGATTGCAGAAATATCGCCATCCAAACATTTTTTTGGAACAATTTTAATTGAATTGGGTTGAAATAAGGTAACATCAATTTGGATGAAGATATTTCGACAACCAGAGGTCGTAAAATTTATTGGTTTTCAGTTTTGGAAAGATCTTAAAAAACTAACAAATATTTTTGAAATTTTCAACCATTTACGAGTCTCGATTGCAGAAATATCGCCATCCAAACATTTTTTTGGAACAATTTTAATTGAATTGGGTTGAAATAAGGTAACATCAATTTGGATGAAGATATTTCGACAACCAGAGGTCGTAAAATTTATTGGTTTTCAGTTTTGGAAAGATCTTAAAAAACTAACAAATATTTTTGAAATTTTCAACCATTTTCGAGTCTCGATTGCAGAAATATCGCCATCCAAACATTTTTTTGGAACAATTTTAATTGAATTGGGTTGAAATAAGGTAACATCAATTTGGATGAAGATATTTCGACAACCAGAGGTCGTAAAATTTATTGGTTTTCAGTTTTGGAATGATCTTAAAAAACTAACAAATATTTTTGAAATTTTCAACCATTTACGAGTCTCGATTGCAGAAATATCGCCATCCAAAAAAGTTATATGGGTTGGTTTTTGAAATTAAATCGAAAAATAACTTTGGATGTAAATATTTTGAGAACCAGACCACGTAGAAGATTTTTGCTCACACGTACGAATACAGTTTTAAAAAACCTTTCTTTTGATGTATATTTCGATGGGGTTTGGAAACATTTCAGAAAAAATCACATTTTTGGGCAAAATTAGCAAAGGGGTTAGTCCATTCTTTTTTCTGTTTTTCAATAAAATTTCAATTGTCAAAATGTGCTAAAATTTTTACATTGACGGAAAGGTCTATGAATTTCCAATTCAGCACTGAAAACAACGACCAATTTCGAGTCTCGATTGCAGAAATATCGCCATCCAAACATTTTTTTGGAACAATTTTAATTGAATTGGGTTGAAATAAGGTAACATCAATTTGGATGAAGATATTTCGACAACCAGAGGTCGTAAAATTTATTGGTTTTCAGTTTTGGAAAGATCTTAAAAAACTAACAAATATTTTTGAAATTTTCTACCATTTACGAGTCTCGATTGCAGAAATATCGCCATCCAAACATTTTTTTGGAACAATTTTAATTGAATTGGGTTGAAATAAGGTAACATCAATTTGGATGAAGATATTTCGACAACCAGAGGTCGTAAAATTTATTGGTTTTCAGTTTTGGAAAGATCTTAAAAAACTAACAAATATTTTTGAAATTTTCAACCATCTACGAGTCTCGATTGCAGAAATATCGCCATCCAAAAAAGTTATATGGGTTGGTTTTTGAAATTAAATCGAAAAATAACTTTGGATGTAAATATTTTGAGAACCAAACCACGTAGAAGATTTTTGCTCACACGTACGAATACAGTTTTAAAAAACCTTTCTTTTGATGTATATTTCGATGGGGTTTGGAAACATTTCAGAAAAAATCACATTTTTGGGCAAAATTAGCAAAGGGGTTAGTCCATTCTTTTTTCTGTTTTTCAATAAAATTTCAATTGTCAAAATGTGCTAAAATTTTTACATTGACGGAAAGGTCTATGAATTTCCAATTCAGCACTGAAAACCACGACCGATTTCGAGTCTCGATTGCGAAAATATCGCCATCCAAACATTTTTTTGTAACAATTTTAATTCAATTAGGTTGAAATAAGGTAACATCACTTTGGATGAAGATATTTCGACAACCAGAGGTCGTAAAATTTATTATTTTTCAGTTTTGGAAAAATCTTAAAAAACTAACAAATATTTTTGAAATTTTCAACCATTTTCGAGTCTCGATTGCAGAAATATCGCCATCCAAACATTTTTTTGGAACAATTTTAATTGAATTGGGTTGAAATAAGGTAACAGCAATTTGGATGAAGATATTTCGACAACCAGAGGTCGTAAAATTTATTGGTTTTCAGTTTTGGAAAGATCTTAAAAAACTAACAAATATTTTTGAAATTTTCAACCATCTACGAGTCTCGATTGCAGAAATATCGCCATCCAAAAAAGTTATATGGGTTGGTTTTTGAAATTAAATCGAAAAATAACTTTGGATGTAAATATTTTGAGAACCAGACCACGTAGAAGATTTTTGCTCACACGTACGAATACAGTTTTAAAAAACCCTTCTTTTGATGTATATTTCGATGGGGTTTGGAAACATTTCAGAAAAAATCACATTTTTGGGCAAAATTAGCAAAGGGGTTAGTCCATTCTTTTTTCTGTTTTTCAATAAAATTTCAATTGTCAAAATGTGCTAAAATTTTTACATTGACGGAAAGGTCTATGAATTTCCAATTCAGCACTGAAAACCACGACCGATTTCGAGTCTCGATTGCGAAAATATCGCCGTCCAAACATTTTTTTGGAACAATTTTAATTGAATTGGGTTGAAATAATGTAACATCAATTTGGATGAAGATATTTCGACAACCAGAGGTCGTAAAATTTATTGGTTTTCAGTTTTGGAAAGATCTTAAAAAACTAAAACACGTTTTTGAAATTTTCAACCATCTACGAGTCTCGGTCGCAGAAATATCGCCATCCAAAAAAGTTATATGGGTTGGTTTTTGAAATTAAATCGAAAAATAACTTTGGATGTAAATATTTTGAGAACCAGACCACGTAGAAGATTTTTGCTCACACGTACGAATACAGTTTTAAAAAACCTTTCTTTTGATGTATATTTCGATGGGGTTTGGAAACATTTCAGAAAAAATCACATATTTGGGCAAAATTAGCAAAGGGGTTAGTCCATTCTTTTTTCTGTTTTTCAATAAAATTTCAATTGTCAAAATGTGCTAAAATTTTTACATTGACGGAAAGGTCTATGAATTTCCAATTCAGCACTGAAAACCACGACCAATTTCGAGTCTCGATTGCAGAAATATCGCCATCCAAACATTTTTTTGGAACAATTTTAATTGAGTTGGGTTGAAATAAGGTAACATCAATTTGGATGAAGATATTTCGACAACCAGAGGTCGTAAAATTTATTGGTTTTCAGTTTTGGAAAGATCTTAAAAAACTAACAAATATTTTTGAAATTTTCAACCATCTACGAGTCTCGGTTGCAGAAATATCGCCATCCAAAAAAGTTATATGGGTTGGTTTTTGAAATTAAATCGAAAAATAACTTTGGATGTAAATATTTTGAGAACCAGACCACGTAGAAGATTTTTGCTCACACGTACGAATACAGTTTTAAAAAACCTTTCTTTTGATGTATATTTCGATGGGGTTTGGAAACATTTCAGAAAAAATCACATATTTGGGCAAAATTAGCAAAGGGGTTAGTCCATTCTTTTTTCTGTTTTTCAATAAAATTTCAATTGTCAAAATGTGCTAAAATTTTTACATTGACGGAAAGGTCTATGAATTTCCAATTCAGCACTGAAAACCACGACCAATTTCGAGTCTCGATTGCAGAAATATCGCCATCCAAACATTTTTTTGGAACAATTTTAATTGAGTTGGGTTGAAATAAGGTAACATCAATTTGGATGAAGATATTTCGACAACCAGAGGTCGTAAAATTTATTGGTTTTCAGTTTTGGAAAGATCTTAAAAAACTAACAAATATTTTTGAAATTTTCAACCATCTACGAGTCTCGATTGCAGAAATATCGCCATCCAAAAAAGTTATATGGGTTGGTTTTTGAAATTAAATCGAAAAATAACTTTGGATGTAAATATTTTGAGAACCAGACCACGTAGAAGATTTTTGCTCACACGTACGAATACAGTTTTAAAAAACCTTTCTTTTGATGTATATTTCGATGGGGTTTGGAAACATTTCAGAAAAAATCACAAAGCAAAGGGGTTAGTCCATTCTTTTTTCTGTTTTTCAATAAAATTTCATTTGTCAAAATGTGCTAAAATTTTTACTTTGACGGAAAGGTCTATGAATTTCCAATTCAGCACTGAAATCCACGACCAATTTCGAGTCTCGATTGCGAAAATATCGCCGTCCAAACATTTTTTTGGAACAATTTTAATTCAATTAGGTTGAAATAAGGTAACATCAATTTGGATGAAGATATTTCGACAACCAGAGGTCGTAAAATTTATTGGTTTTCAGTTTTGGAAAGATCTTAAAAAACTAACAAATTTTTTTGAAATTTTCAACCATTTACGAGTCTCGATTGCAGAAATATCGCCATCCAAACATTTTTTTGGAACAATTTTAATTGAATTGGGTTGAAATAAGGTAACATCAATTTGGATGAAGATATTTCGACAACCAGAGGTCGTAAAATTTATTGGTTTCCAGTTTTGGAAAGATCTTAAAAAACTAACAAATATTTTTGAAATTTTCAACCATCTACGAGTCTCGATTGCAGAAATATCGCCATCCAAAAAAGTTATATGGGTTGGTTTTTGAAATTAAATCGAAAAATAACTTTGGATGTAAATATTTTGAGAACCAGACCACGTAGAAGATTTTTGCTCACACGTACGAATACAGTTTTAAAAAACCTTTCTTTTGATGTATATTTCGATGGGGGTTGGAAACATTTCAGAAAAAATCACATTTTTGGGCAAAATTAGCAAAGGGGTTAGTCCATTCTTTTTTCTGTTTTTCAATAAAATTTCAATTGTCAAAATGTGCTAAAATTTTTACATTGACGGAAAGGTCTATGAATTTCCAATTCAGCACTGAAAACCACGACCAATTTCGAGTCTCGATTGCGGAAATATCGCCATCCAAACATTTTTTTGGAACAATTTTAATTGAATTGGGTTTAAATAAGGTAACATAACTTTGGATGAAGATATTTCGACAACCAGAGGTCGTAAAATTTATTGGTTTTCAGTTTTGGAAAGATCTTAAAAAACTAACAAATATTTTTGAAATTTTCAACCATTTACGAGTCTCGATTGCAGAAATATCGCCATCCAAACATTTTTTTGGAACAATTTTAATTGAATTGGGTTGAAATAAGGTAACATCAATTTGGATGAAGATATTTCGACAACCAGAGGTCGTAAAATTTATTGGTTTTCAGTTTTGGAAAGATCTTAAAAAACTAACAAATATTTTTGAAATTTTAAACCATTTACGAGTCTCGATTGCAGAAATATCGCCATCCAAAAAGTTATATGGGTTGGTTTTTGAAATTAAATCGAAAAATAACTTTGGATGTAAATATTTTGAGAACCAGACCACGTAGAAGATTTTTGCTCACACGTACGAATACAGTTTTAAAAAACTTTTCTTTTGATGTATATTTCGATGGGGTTTGGAAACATTTCAGAAAAAATCACATTTTTGGGCAAAATTAACAAAGGGGTTAGTCCATTCTTTTTTCTGTTTTTCAATAAAATTTCAATTATCAAAATGTGCTAAAATTTTTACATTGACGGAAAGGTCTATGAATTTCCAATTCAGCACTGAAAACAACGACCAATTTCGAGTCTCGATTGCAGAAATATCGCCATCCAAACATTTTTTTGGAACAATTTTAATTGAATTGGGTTGAAATAAGGTAACATCAATTTGGATGAAGATATTTCGACAACCAGAGGTCGTAAAATTTATTGGTTTTCAGTTTTGGAAAGATCTTAAAAAACTAACAAATATTTTTGAAATTTTCAACCATCTACGAGTCTTGATTGCAGAAATATCGCCATCCAAACATTTTTTTGGAACAATTTTAATTGAATTGGGTTGAAATAAGGTAACAGCAATTTGGATGAAGATATTTCGACAACCAGAGGTCGTAAAATTTATTATTTTTAAGTTTTGGAAAGATCTTAAAAAACTAACAAATATTTTTGAAATTTTCAACCATTTACGAGTCTCGATTGCAGAAATATCGCCATCCAAACATTTTTTTGGAACAATTTTAATTGAATTGGGTTGAAATAAGGTAACATCACTTTGGATGAAGATATTTCGACAACCAGAGGTCGTAAAATTTATTGGTTTTCAGTTTTGGAAAGATCTTAAAAAACTAACAAATATTTTTGAAATTTTCAACCATTTACGAGTCTCGATTGCAGAAATATCGCCATCCAAACATTTTTTTGGAACAATTTTAATTGAATTGGGTTGAAATAAGGTAACATCAATTTGGATGAAGATATTTCGACAACCAGAGGTCGTAAAATTTATTGGTTTTCAGTTTTGGAAAGATCTTAAAAAACTAACAAATATTTTTGAAATTTTCAACCATCTACGAGTCTCGATTGCAGAAATATCGCCATCCAAAAAAGTTATATGGGTTGGTTTTTGAAATTAAATCGAAAAATAACTTTGGATGTAAATATTTTGAGAACCAAACCACGTAGAAGATTTTTGCTCACACGTACGAATACAGTTTTAAAAAACCTTTCTTTTGATGTATATTTCGATGGGGTTTGGAAACATTTCAGAAAAAATCACAGTTTTGGGCAAAATTAGCAAAGGGGTTAGTCCATTCTTTTTTCTGTTTTTCAATAAAATTTCAATTGTCAAAATGTGCTAAAATTTTTACATTGACGGAAAGGTCTATGAATTTCCAATTCAGCACTGAAAACCACGACCGAATTCGAGTCTCGATTGCGAAAATATCGCCGTCCAAACATTTTTTTGGAACAATTTTAATTCAATTAGGTTGAAATAAGGTAACATCACTTTGGATGAAGATATTTCGACAACCAGAGGTCGTAAAATTTATTATTTTTCAGTTTTGGAAAGATCTTAAAAAACTAACAAATATTTTTGAAATTTTCAACCATTTACGAGTCTCGATTGCAGAAATATCGCCATCCAAACATTTTTTTGGAACAATTTTAATTGAATTGGGTTGAAATAAGGTAACAGCAATTTGGATGAAGATATTTCAACAACCAGAGGTCGTAAAATTTATTGGTTTTCAGTTTTGGAAAGATCTTAAAAAACTAACAAATATTTTTGAAATTTTCAACCATCTACGAGTCTCGATTGCAGAAATATCGCCATCCAAACATTTTTTTGGAACAATTTTAATTGAATTGGGTTGAAATAAGGTAACATCACTTTGGATGAAGATATTTCGACAACCAGAGGTCGACAAATTTATTGGTTTTCAGGTTTGGAAAGATCTTAAAAAATTAACAAATATTTTTGAAATTTTCAACCATCTACGAGTCTCGATTGCAGAAATATCGCCATCCAAAAAAGTTATGTATATGGGTTGGTTTTTGAAATTAAATCGAAAAATAACTTTGGATGTAAATATTTTGAGAACCAGACCACGTAGAAGATTTTTGCTCACACGTACGAATACATTCTTTTTTCTGTTTTTCAATAAAATTTCAATTGTCAAAATGTGCTAAAATTTTTACATTGACGGAAAGGTCTATGAATTTCCAATTCAGCACTGAAAACCAAGACCGATTTCGAGTCTCGATTGCGAAAATATCGCCGTCCAAACATTTTTTTGGAACAATTTTAATTCAATTAGGTTGAAATAAGGTAACATCACTTTGGATGAAGATATTTCGACAACCAGAGGTCGTAAAATTTATTATTTTTCAGTTTTGGAAAGATCTTAAAAAACTAACAAATATTTTTGAAATTTTCAACCATTTACGAGTCTCGATTGCAGAAATATCGCCATCCAAACATTTTTTTGGAACAATTTTAATTGAATTGGGTTGAAATAAGGTAACAGCAATTTGGATGAAGATATTTCGACAACCAGAGGTCGTAAAATTTATTGGTTTTCAGTTTTGGAAAGATCTTAAAAAACTAACAAATATTTTTGAAATTTTCAACTATCTACGAGTCTCGATTGCAGAAATATTGCCATCCAAAGAAGTTATATGGGTTGGTTTTTGAAATTAAATCGAAAAATAACTTTGGATGTAAATATTTTGAGAACCAGACTACGTAGAAGATTTTTGCTCCCACGTTCGTATACAGTTTTAAAAAACCTTTCTTTTGATGTATATTTCGATGGGGTTTGGAAACATTTCAGAAAAAATCACATTTTTGGCCAAAATTAGCAAAGGGGTTAGTCCATTCTTTTTTCTGTTTTTCAATAAAATTTCAATTGTCAAAATGTGCTAAAATTTTTACATTGACGGAAAGGTCTATGAATTTCCAATTCAGCACTGAAAACCAAGACCGATTTCGAGTCTCGATTGCGAAAATATCGCCGTCCAAACATTTTTTTGGAACAATTTTAATTCAATTAGGTTGAAATAAGGTAACATCACTTTGGATGAAGATATTTCGACAACCAGAGGTCGTAAAATTTATTATTTTTCAGTTTTGGAAAGATCTTAAAAAACTAACAAATATTTTTGAAATTTTCAACCATTTACGAGTCTCGATTGCAGAAATATCGCCATCCAAACATTTTTTTGGAACAATTTTAATTGAATTGGGTTGAAATAAGGTAACAGCAATTTGGATGAAGATATTTCGACAACCAGAGGTCGTAAAATTTATTGGTTTTCAGTTTTGGAAAGATCTTAAAAAACTAACAAATATTTTTGAAATTTTCAACCATTTACGAGTCTCGATTGCAGAAATATCGCCATCCAAACATTTTTTTGGAACAATTTTAATTGAATTGGGTTGAAATAAGGTAACATCAATTTGGATGAAGATATTTCGACAACCAGAGGTCGTAAAATTTATTGGTTTTCAGTTTTGGAAAGATCTTAAAAAACTAACAAATATTTTTGAAATTTTCAACTATCTACGAGTCTCGATTGCAGAAATATCGCCATCCAAAAAAGTTATATGGGTTGGTTTTTGAAATTAAATCGAAAAATAACTTTGGATGTAAATATTTTGAGAACCAGACCACGTAGAAGATTTTTGCTCACACGTACGAATACAGTTTTAAAAAACCTTTCTTTTGATGTATATTTCGATGGGGTTTGGAAACATTTCAGAAAAAATCACATTTTTGGGCAAAATTAGCAAAGGGGTTAGTCCATTCTTTTTTCTGTTTTTCAATAAAATTTCAATTGTCAAAATGTGCTAAAATTTTTACATTGACGGAAAGGTCTATGAATTTCCAATTCAGCACTGAAAACCACGACCAATTTCGAGTCTCGATTGCGAAAATATCGCCATCCAAACATTTTTTTTGAACAATTTTAATTGAATTGGGTTGAAATAAGGTAACATCACTTTGGATGAAGATATTTCGACAACCAGAGGTCGTAAAATTTATTGGTTTTCAGTTTTGGAAAGATCTTAAAAAACTAACAAATATTTTTGAAATTTTCAACCATTTACGAGTCTCGATTGCAGAAATATCGCCATCCAAACATTTTTTTGGAACAATTTTAATTGAATTGGGTTAAAATAAGGTAACATCAATTTGGATGAAGATATTTCGACAACCAGAGGTCGTAAAATTTATTGGTTTTCAGTTTTGGAAAGATCTTAAAAAACTAACAAATATTTTTGAAATTTTCAACTATCTACGAGTCTCGATTGCAGAAATATTGCCATCCAAAGAAGTTATATGGGTTGGTTTTTGAAATTAAATCGAAAAATAACTTTGGATGTAAATATTTTGAGAACCAGACTACGTAGAAGATTTTTGCTCCCACGTTCGTATACAGTTTTAAAAAACCTTTCTTTTGATGTATATTTCGATGGGGTTTGGAAACATTTCAGAAAAAATCACATTTTTGGCCAAAATTAGCAAAGGGGTTAGTCCATTCTTTTTTCTGTTTTTCAATAAAATTTCAATTGTCAAAATGTGCTAAAATTTTTACATTGACGGAAAGGTCTATGAATTTCCAATTCAGCACTGAAAACCAAGACCGATTTCGAGTCTCGATTGCGAAAATATCGCCGTCCAAACATTTTTTTGGAACAATTTTAATTCAATTAGGTTGAAATAAGGTAACATCACTTTGGATGAAGATATTTCGACAACCAGAGGTCGTAAAATTTATTATTTTTCAGTTTTGGAAAGATCTTAAAAAACTAACAAATATTTTTGAAATTTTCAACCATTTACGAGTCTCGATTGCAGAAATATCGCCATCCAAACATTTTTTTGGAACAATTTTAATTGAATTGGGTTGAAATAAGGTAACAGCAATTTGGATGAAGATATTTCGACAACCAGAGGTCGTAAAATTTATTGGTTTTCAGTTTTGGAAAGATCTTAAAAAACTAACAAATATTTTTGAAATTTTCAACCATTTACGAGTCTCGATTGCAGAAATATCGCCATCCAAACATTTTTTTGGAACAATTTTAATTGAATTGGGTTGAAATAAGGTAACAGCAATTTGGATGAAGATATTTCAACAACCAGAGGTCGTAAAATTTATTGGTTTTCAGTTTTGGAAAGATCTTAAAAAACTAACAAATATTTTTGAAATTTTCAACCATCTACGAGTCTTGATTGCAGAAATATCGCCATCCAAAAAAGTTATATGGGTTGGTTTTTAAAATTAAATCGAAAAATAACTTTGGATGTAAATATTTTGAGAACCAGACCACGTAGAAGATTTTTGCTCACACGTACGAATACAGTTTTAAAAAACCTTTCTTTTGATGTACATTTCGATGGGGTTTGGAAACATTTCAGAAAAAATCACATTTTTGGGCAAAATTAGCAAAGGGGTTGGTCCATTCTTTTTTCTGTTTTTCAATAAAATTTCAATTGTCAAAATGTGCTAAAATTTTTACATTGACGGAAAGGTCTATGAATTTCCAATTCAGCACTGAAAACCACGACCGATTTCGAGTCTCGATTGCGAAAATATCGCCGTCCAAACATTTTTTTGGAACAATTTTAATTCAATTAGGTTGAAATTAAGTAACATCACTTTGGATGAAGATATTTCGACAACCAGAGGTCGTAAAATTTATTATTTTTCAGTTTTGGAAAGATCTTAAAAAACTAACAAATATTTTTGAAATTTTCAACCATTTACGAGTCTCGATTGCAGAAATATCGCCATCCAAACATTTTTTTGGAACAATTTTAATTGAATTGGGTTGAAATAAGGTAACAGCAATTTGGATGAAGATATTTCAACAACCAGAGGTCGTAAAATTTATTGGTTTTCAGTTTTGGAAAGATCTTAAAAAACTAACAAATATTTTTGAAATTTTCAACCATCTACGAGTCTCGATTGCAGAAATATCGCCATCCAAAAAAGTTATATGGGTTGGTTTTTGAAATTAAATCGAAAAATAACTTTGGATGTAAATATTTTGAGAACCAAACCACGTAGAAGATTTTTGCTCACACGTACGAATACAGTTTTAAAAAACCTTTCTTTTGATGTATATTTCGATGGGGTTTGGAAACATTTCAGAAAAAATCACATTTTTGGGCAAAATTAGCAAAGGGGTTAGTCCATTCTTTTTTCTGTTTTTCAATAAAATTTCAATTGTCAAAATGTGCTAAAATTTTTACATTGACGGAAAGGTCTATGAATTTCCAATTCAGCACTGAAAACCACGACCAATTTCGAGTCTCGATTGCGAAAATATCGCCATCCAAACATTTTTTTTGAACAATTTTAATTGAATTGGGTTGAAATAAGGTAACATCACTTTGGATGAAGATATTTCGACAACCAGAGGTCGTAAAATTTATTGGTTTTCAGTTTTGGAAAGATCTTAAAAAACTAACAAATATTTTTGAAATTTTCAACCATTTACGAGTCTCGATTGCAGAAATATCGCCATCCAAACATTTTTTTGGAACAATTTTAATTGAATTGGGTTGAAATAAGGTAACATCACTTTGGATGAAGATATTTCGACAACCAGAGGTCGTAAAATTTATTGGTTTTCAGTTTTGGAAAGATCTTAAAAAACTAACAAATATTTTTGAAATTTTCAACCATTTACGAGTCTCGATTGCAGAAATATCGCCATCCAAACATTTTTTTGGAACAATTTTAATTGAATTGGGTTGAAATAAGGTAACATCAATTTGGATGAAGATATTTCGACAACCAGAGGTCGTAAAATTTATTGGTTTTCAGTTTTGGAAAGATCTTAAAAAACTAACAAATATTTTTGAAATTTTCAACCATCTACGAGTCTCGATTGCAGAAATATCGCCATCCAAAAAAGTTATATGGGTTGGTTTTTGAAATTAAATCGAAAAATAACTTTGGATGTAAATATTTTGAGAACCAAACCACGTAGAAGATTTTTGCTCACACGTACGAATACAGTTTTAAAAAACCTTTCTTTTGATGTATATTTCGATGGGGTTTGGAAACATTTCAGAAAAAATCACAGTTTTGGGCAAAATTAGCAAAGGGGTTAGTCCATTCTTTTTTCTGTTTTTCAATAAAATTTCAATTGTCAAAATGTGCTAAAATTTTTACATTGACGGAAAGGTCTATGAATTTCCAATTCAGCACTGAAAACCACGACCGAATTCGAGTCTCGATTGCGAAAATATCGCCGTCCAAACATTTTTTTGGAACAATTTTAATTCAATTAGGTTGAAATAAGGTAACATCACTTTGGATGAAGATATTTCGACAACCAGAGGTCGTAAAATTTATTATTTTTCAGTTTTGGAAAGATCTTAAAAAACTAACAAATATTTTTGAAATTTTCAACCATTTACGAGTCTCGATTGCAGAAATATCGCCATCCAAACATTTTTTTGGAACAATTTTAATTGAATTGGGTTGAAATAAGGTAACAGCAATTTGGATGAAGATATTTCAACAACCAGAGGTCGTAAAATTTATTGGTTTTCAGTTTTGGAAAGATCTTAAAAAACTAACAAATATTTTTGAAATTTTCAACCATCTACGAGTCTCGATTGCAGAAATATCGCCATCCAAACATTTTTTTGGAACAATTTTAATTGAATTGGGTTGAAATAAGGTAACATCACTTTGGATGAAGATATTTCGACAACCAGAGGTCGACAAATTTATTGGTTTTCAGGTTTGGAAAGATCTTAAAAAATTAACAAATATTTTTGAAATTTTCAACCATCTACGAGTCTCGATTGCAGAAATATCGCCATCCAAAAAAGTTATGTATATGGGTTGGTTTTTGAAATTAAATCGAAAAATAACTTTGGATGTAAATATTTTGAGAACCAGACCACGTAGAAGATTTTTGCTCACACGTACGAATACATTCTTTTTTCTGTTTTTCAATAAAATTTCAATTGTCAAAATGTGCTAAAATTTTTACATTGACGGAAAGGTCTATGAATTTCCAATTCAGCACTGAAAACCAAGACCGATTTCGAGTCTCGATTGCGAAAATATCGCCGTCCAAACATTTTTTTGGAACAATTTTAATTCAATTAGGTTGAAATAAGGTAACATCACTTTGGATGAAGATATTTCGACAACCAGAGGTCGTAAAATTTATTATTTTTCAGTTTTGGAAAGATCTTAAAAAACTAACAAATATTTTTGAAATTTTCAACCATTTACGAGTCTCGATTGCAGAAATATCGCCATCCAAACATTTTTTTGGAACAATTTTAATTGAATTGGGTTGAAATAAGGTAACAGCAATTTGGATGAAGATATTTCGACAACCAGAGGTCGTAAAATTTATTGGTTTTCAGTTTTGGAAAGATCTTAAAAAACTAACAAATATTTTTGAAATTTTCAACTATCTACGAGTCTCGATTGCAGAAATATTGCCATCCAAAGAAGTTATATGGGTTGGTTTTTGAAATTAAATCGAAAAATAACTTTGGATGTAAATATTTTGAGAACAAGACTACGTAGAAGATTTTTGCTCCCACGTTCGTATACAGTTTTAAAAAACCTTTCTTTTGATGTATATTTCGATGGGGTTTGGAAACATTTCAGAAAAAATCACATTTTTGGCCAAAATTAGCAAAGGGGTTAGTCCATTCTTTTTTCTGTTTTTCAATAAAATTTCAATTGTCAAAATGTGCTAAAATTTTTACATTGACGGAAAGGTCTATGAATTTCCAATTCAGCACTGAAAACCAAGACCGATTTCGAGTCTCGATTGCGAAAATATCGCCGTCCAAACATTTTTTTGGAACAATTTTAATTCAATTAGGTTGAAATAAGGTAACATCACTTTGGATGAAGATATTTCGACAACCAGAGGTCGTAAAATTTATTATTTTTCAGTTTTGGAAAGATCTTAAAAAACTAACAAATATTTTTGAAATTTTCAACCATTTACGAGTCTCGATTGCAGAAATATCGCCATCCAAACATTTTTTTGGAACAATTTTAATTGAATTGGGTTGAAATAAGGTAACAGCAATTTGGATGAAGATATTTCGACAACCAGAGGTCGTAAAATTTATTGGTTTTCAGTTTTGGAAAGATCTTAAAAAACTAACAAATATTTTTGAAATTTTCAACCATTTACGAGTCTCGATTGCAGAAATATCGCCATCCAAACATTTTTTTGGAACAATTTTAATTGAATTGGGTTGAAATAAGGTAACATCAATTTGGATGAAGATATTTCGACAACCAGAGGTCGTAAAATTTATTGGTTTTCAGTTTTGGAAAGATCTTAAAAAACTAACAAATATTTTTGAAATTTTCAACTATCTACGAGTCTCGATTGCAGAAATATCGCCATCCAAAAAAGTTATATGGGTTGGTTTTTGAAATTAAATCGAAAAATAACTTTGGATGTAAATATTTTGAGAACCAGACCACGTAGAAGATTTTTGCTCACACGTACGAATACAGTTTTAAAAAACCTTTCTTTTGATGTATATTTCGATGGGGTTTGGAAACATTTCAGAAAAAATCACATTTTTGGGCAAAATTAGCAAAGGGGTTAGTCCATTCTTTTTTCTGTTTTTCAATAAAATTTCAATTGTCAAAATGTGCTAAAATTTTTACATTGACGGAAAGGTCTATGAATTTCCAATTCAGCACTGAAAACCACGACCGATTTCGAGTCTCGATTGCGAAAATATCGCCGTCCAAACATTTTTTTGGAACAATTTTAATTCAATTAGGTTGAAATTAAGTAACATCACTTTGGATGAAGATATTTCGACAACCAGAGGTCGTAAAATTTATTATTTTTCAGTTTTGGAAAGATCTTAAAAAACTAACAAATATTTTTGAAATTTTCAACCATTTACGAGTCTCGATTGCAGAAATATCGCCATCCAAACATTTTTTTGGAACAATTTTAATTGAATTGGGTTGAAATAAGGTAACAGCAATTTGGATGAAGATATTTCAACAACCAGAGGTCGTAAAATTTATTGGTTTTCAGTTTTGGAAAGATCTTAAAAAACTAACAAATATTTTTGAAATTTTCAACCATCTACGAGTCTCGATTGCAGAAATATCGCCATCCAAAAAAGTTATATGGGTTGGTTTTTGAAATTAAATCGAAAAATAACTTTGGATGTAAATATTTTGAGAACCAAACCACGTAGAAGATTTTTGCTCACACGTACGAATACAGTTTTAAAAAACCTTTCTTTTGATGTATATTTCGATGGGGTTTGGAAACATTTCAGAAAAAATCACATTTTTGGGCAAAATTAGCAAAGGGGTTAGTCCATTCTTTTTTCTGTTTTTCAATAAAATTTCAATTGTCAAAATGTGCTAAAATTTTTACATTGACGGAAAGGTCTATGAATTTCCAATTCAGCACTGAAAACCACGACCAATTTCGAGTCTCGATTGCGAAAATATCGCCATCCAAACATTTTTTTTGAACAATTTTAATTGAATTGGGTTGAAATAAGGTAACATCACTTTGGATGAAGATATTTCGACAACCAGAGGTCGTAAAATTTATTGGTTTTCAGTTTTGGAAAGATCTTAAAAAACTAACAAATATTTTTGAAATTTTCAACCATTTACGAGTCTCGATTGCAGAAATATCGCCATCCAAACATTTTTTTGGAACAATTTTAATTGAATTGGGTTAAAATAAGGTAACATCAATTTGGATGAAGATATTTCGACAACCAGAGGTCGTAAAATTTATTGGTTTTCAGTTTTGGAAAGATCTTAAAAAACTAACAAATATTTTTGAAATTTTCAACTATCTACGAGTCTCGATTGCAGAAATATTGCCATCCAAAGAAGTTATATGGGTTGGTTTTTGAAATTAAATCGAAAAATAACTTTGGATGTAAATATTTTGAGAACCAGACTACGTAGAAGATTTTTGCTCCCACGTTCGTATACAGTTTTAAAAAACCTTTCTTTTGATGTATATTTCGATGGGGTTTGGAAACATTTCAGAAAAAATCACATTTTTGGCCAAAATTAGCAAAGGGGTTAGTCCATTCTTTTTTCTGTTTTTCAATAAAATTTCAATTGTCAAAATGTGCTAAAATTTTTACATTGACGGAAAGGTCTATGAATTTCCAATTCAGCACTGAAAACCAAGACCGATTTCGAGTCTCGATTGCGAAAATATCGCCGTCCAAACATTTTTTTGGAACAATTTTAATTCAATTAGGTTGAAATAAGGTAACATCACTTTGGATGAAGATATTTCGACAACCAGAGGTCGTAAAATTTATTATTTTTCAGTTTTGGAAAGATCTTAAAAAACTAACAAATATTTTTGAAATTTTCAACCATTTACGAGTCTCGATTGCAGAAATATCGCCATCCAAACATTTTTTTGGAACAATTTTAATTGAATTGGGTTGAAATAAGGTAACAGCAATTTGGATGAAGATATTTCGACAACCAGAGGTCGTAAAATTTATTGGTTTTCAGTTTTGGAAAGATCTTAAAAAACTAACAAATATTTTTGAAATTTTCAACCATTTACGAGTCTCGATTGCAGAAATATCGCCATCCAAACATTTTTTTGGAACAATTTTAATTGAATTGGGTTGAAATAAGGTAACAGCAATTTGGATGAAGATATTTCAACAACCAGAGGTCGTAAAATTTATTGGTTTTCAGTTTTGGAAAGATCTTAAAAAACTAACAAATATTTTTGAAATTTTCAACCATCTACGAGTCTTGATTGCAGAAATATCGCCATCCAAAAAAGTTATATGGGTTGGTTTTTAAAATTAAATCGAAAAATAACTTTGGATGTAAATATTTTGAGAACCAGACCACGTAGAAGATTTTTGCTCACACGTACGAATACAGTTTTAAAAAACCTTTCTTTTGATGTACATTTCGATGGGGTTTGGAAACATTTCAGAAAAAATCACATTTTTGGGCAAAATTAGCAAAGGGGTTGGTCCATTCTTTTTTCTGTTTTTCAATAAAATTTCAATTGTCAAAATGTGCTAAAATTTTTACATTGACGGAAAGGTCTATGAATTTCCAATTCAGCACTGAAAACCACGACCGATTTCGAGTCTCGATTGCGAAAATATCGCCGTCCAAACATTTTTTTGGAACAATTTTAATTCAATTAGGTTGAAATTAAGTAACATCACTTTGGATGAAGATATTTCGACAACCAGAGGTCGTAAAATTTATTATTTTTCAGTTTTGGAAAGATCTTAAAAAACTAACAAATATTTTTGAAATTTTCAACCATTTACGAGTCTCGATTGCAGAAATATCGCCATCCAAACATTTTTTTGGAACAATTTTAATTGAATTGGGTTGAAATAAGGTAACAGCAATTTGGATGAAGATATTTCAACAACCAGAGGTCGTAAAATTTATTGGTTTTCAGTTTTGGAAAGATCTTAAAAAACTAACAAATATTTTTGAAATTTTCAACCATCTACGAGTCTCGATTGCAGAAATATCGCCATCCAAAAAAGTTATATGGGTTGGTTTTTGAAATTAAATCGAAAAATAACTTTGGATGTAAATATTTTGAGAACCAAACCACGTAGAAGATTTTTGCTCACACGTACGAATACAGTTTTAAAAAACCTTTCTTTTGATGTATATTTCGATGGGGTTTGGAAACATTTCAGAAAAAATCACATTTTTGGGCAAAATTAGCAAAGGGGTTAGTCCATTCTTTTTTCTGTTTTTCAATAAAATTTCAATTGTCAAAATGTGCTAAAATTTTTACATTGACGGAAAGGTCTATGAATTTCCAATTCAGCACTGAAAACCACGACCAATTTCGAGTCTCGATTGCGAAAATATCGCCATCCAAACATTTTTTTTTAACAATTTTAATTGAATTGGGTTGAAATAAGGTAACATCACTTTGGATGAAGATATTTCGACAACCAGAGGTCGTAAAATTTATTGGTTTTCAGTTTTGGAAAGATCTTAAAAAACTAACAAATATTTTTGAAATTTTCAACCATTTACGAGTCTCGATTGCAGAAATATCGCCATCCAAACATTTTTTTGGAACAATTTTAATTGAATTGGGTTGAAATAAGGTAACATCAATTTGGATGAAGATATTTCGACAACCAGAGGTCGTAAAATTTATTGGTTTTCAGTTTTGGAAAGATCTTAAAAAACTAACAAATATTTTTGAAATTTTCAACCATTTACGAGTCTCGATTGCAGAAATATCGCCATCCAAACATTTTTTTGGAACAATTTTAATTGAATTGGGTTGAAATAAGGTAACATCAATTTGGATGAAGATATTTCGACAACCAGAGGTCGTAAAATTTATTGGTTTTCAGTTTTGGAAAGATCTTAAAAAACTAACAAATATTTTTGAAATTTTCAACCATTTACGAGTCTCGATTGCAGAAATATCGCCATCCAAACATTTTTTTGGAACAATTTTAATTGAATTGGGTTGAAATAAGGTAACATCAATTTGGATGAAGATATTTCGACAACCAGAGGTCGTAAAATTTATTGGTTTTCAGTTTTGGAAAGATCTTAAAAAACTAACAAATATTTTTGAAATTTTCAACCATCTACGAGTCTCGATTGCAGAAATATCGCCATCCAAAAAAGTTATATGGGTTGGTTTTTGAAATTAAATCGAAAAATAACTTTGGATGTGAATATTTTGAGAACCAAACCACGTAGAAGATTTTTGCTCACACGTACGAATACAGTTTTAAAAAACCTTTCTTTTGATGTATATTTCGATGGGGTTTGGAAACATTTCAGAAAAAATCACATTTTTGGGCAAAATTAGCAAAGGGGTTAGTCCATTCTTTTTTCTGTTTTTCAATAAAATTTCAATTGTCAAAATGTGCTAAAATTTTTACATTGACGGAAAGGTCTATGAATTTCCAATTCAGCACTGAAAACCAAGACCGATTTCGAGTCTCGATTGCGAAAATATCGCCGTCCAAACATTTTTTTGGAACAATTTTAATTCAATTAGGTTGAAATAAGGTAACATCACTTTGGATGAAGATATTTCGACAACCAGAGGTCGTAAAATTTATTATTTTTCAGTTTTGGAAAGATCTTAAAAAACTAACAAATATTTTTGAAATTTTCAACCATTTACGAGTCTCGATTACAGAAATATCGCCATCCAAACATTTTTTTGGAACAATTTTAATTGAATTGGGTTGAAATAAGGTAACAGCAATTTGGATGAAGATATTTCGACAACCAGAGGTCGTAAAATTTATTGGTTTTCAGTTTTGGAAAGATCTTAAAAAACTAACAAATATTTTTGAAATTTTCAACCATTTACGAGTCTCGATTGCAGAAATATCGCCATCCAAACATTTTTTTGGAACAATTTTAATTGAATTGGGTTGAAATAAGGTAACAGCAATTTGGATGAAGATATTTCAACAACCAGAGGTCGTAAAATTTATTGGTTTTCAGTTTTGGAAAGATCTTAAAAAACTAACAAATATTTTTGAAATTTTCAACCATCTACGAGTCTTGATTGCAGAAATATCGCCATCCAAAAAAGTTATATGGGTTGGTTTTTAAAATTAAATCGAAAAATAACTTTGGATGTAAATATTTTGAGAACCAGACCACGTAGAAGATTTTTGCTCACACGTACGAATACAGTTTTAAAAAACCTTTCTTTTGATGTACATTTCGATGGGGTTTGGAAACATTTCAGAAAAAATCACATTTTTGGGCAAAATTAGCAAAGGGGTTGGTCCATTCTTTTTTCTGTTTTTCAATAAAATTTCAATTGTCAAAATGTGCTAAAATTTTTACATTGACGGAAAGGTCTATGAATTTCCAATTCAGCACTGAAAACCACGACCGATTTCGAGTCTCGATTGCGAAAATATCGCCGTCCAAACATTTTTTTGGAACAATTTTAATTCAATTAGGTTGAAATTAAGTAACATCACTTTGGATGAAGATATTTCGACAACCAGAGGTCGTAAAATTTATTATTTTTCAGTTTTGGAAAG
The DNA here is from genome assembly GCA_951394125.1 of Epistrophe eligans. Taxonomy (NCBI): domain Eukaryota; kingdom Metazoa; phylum Arthropoda; class Insecta; order Diptera; family Syrphidae; genus Epistrophe; species Epistrophe eligans. Next base: position 31,342,778 of record OX596029.1, read on the forward strand.
ATCTTAAAAAACTAACAAATATTTTTGAAATTTTCAACCATTTACGAGTCTCGATTGCAGAAATATCGCCATCCAAACATTTTTTTGGAACAATTTTAATTGAATTGGGTTGAAATAAGGTAACAGCAATTTGGATGAAGATATTTCAACAACCAGAGGTCGTAAAATTTATTGGTTTTCAGTTTTGGAAAGATCTTAAAAAACTAACAAATATTTTTGAAATTTTCAACCATCTACGAGTCTCGATTGCAGAAATATCGCCATCCAAAAAAGTTATATGGGTTGGTTTTTGAAATTAAATCGAAAAATAACTTTGGATGTAAATATTTTGAGAACCAAACCACGTAGAAGATTTTTGCTCACACGTACGAATACAGTTTTAAAAAACCTTTCTTTTGATGTATATTTCGATGGGGTTTGGAAACATTTCAGAAAAAATCACATTTTTGGGCAAAATTAGCAAAGGGGTTAGTCCATTCTTTTTTCTGTTTTTCAATAAAATTTCAATTGTCAAAATGTGCTAAAATTTTTACATTGACGGAAAGGTCTATGAATTTCCAATTCAGCACTGAAAACCACGACCAATTTCGAGTCTCGATTGCGAAAATATCGCCATCCAAACATTTTTTTTGAACAATTTTAATTGAATTGGGTTGAAATAAGGTAACATCACTTTGGATGAAGATATTTCGACAACCAGAGGTCGTAAAATTTATTGGTTTTCAGTTTTGGAAAGATCTTAAAAAACTAACAAATATTTTTGAAATTTTCAACCATTTACGAGTCTCGATTGCAGAAATATCGCCATCCAAACATTTTTTTGGAACAATTTTAATTGAATTGGGTTGAAATAAGGTAACATCACTTTGGATGAAGATATTTCGACAACCAGAGGTCGTAAAATTTATTGGTTTTCAGTTTTGGAAAGATCTTAAAAAACTAACAAATATTTTTGAAATTTTCAACCATTTACGAGTCTCGATTGCAGAAATATCGCCATCCAAACATTTTTTTGGAACAATTTTAATTGAATTGGGTTGAAATAAGGTAACATCAATTTGGATGAAGATATTTCGACAACCAGAGGTCGTAAAATTTATTGGTTTTCAGTTTTGGAAAGATCTTAAAAAACTAACAAATATTTTTGAAATTTTCAACCATCTACGAGTCTCGATTGCAGAAATATCGCCATCCAAAAAAGTTATATGGGTTGGTTTTTGAAATTAAATCGAAAAATAACTTTGGATGTAAATATTTTGAGAACCAAACCACGTAGAAGATTTTTGCTCACACGTACGAATACAGTTTTAAAAAACCTTTCTTTTGATGTATATTTCGATGGGGTTTGGAAACATTTCAGAAAAAATCACAGTTTTGGGCAAAATTAGCAAAGGGGTTAGTCCATTCTTTTTTCTGTTTTTCAATAAAATTTCAATTGTCAAAATGTGCTAAAATTTTTACATTGACGGAAAGGTCTATGAATTTCCAATTCAGCACTGAAAACCACGACCGAATTCGAGTCTCGATTGCGAAAATATCGCCGTCCAAACATTTTTTTGGAACAATTTTAATTCAATTAGGTTGAAATAAGGTAACATCACTTTGGATGAAGATATTTCGACAACCAGAGGTCGTAAAATTTATTATTTTTCAGTTTTGGAAAGATCTTAAAAAACTAACAAATATTTTTGAAATTTTCAACCATTTACGAGTCTCGATTGCAGAAATATCGCCATCCAAACATTTTTTTGGAACAATTTTAATTGAATTGGGTTGAAATAAGGTAACAGCAATTTGGATGAAGATATTTCAACAACCAGAGGTCGTAAAATTTATTGGTTTTCAGTTTTGGAAAGATCTTAAAAAACTAACAAATATTTTTGAAATTTTCAACCATCTACGAGTCTCGATTGCAGAAATATCGCCATCCAAACATTTTTTTGGAACAATTTTAATTGAATTGGGTTGAAATAAGGTAACATCACTTTGGATGAAGATATTTCGACAACCAGAGGTCGACAAATTTATTGGTTTTCAGGTTTGGAAAGATCTTAAAAAATTAACAAATATTTTTGAAATTTTCAACCATCTACGAGTCTCGATTGCAGAAATATCGCCATCCAAAAAAGTTATGTATATGGGTTGGTTTTTGAAATTAAATCGAAAAATAACTTTGGATGTAAATATTTTGAGAACCAGACCACGTAGAAGATTTTTGCTCACACGTACGAATACATTCTTTTTTCTGTTTTTCAATAAAATTTCAATTGTCAAAATGTGCTAAAATTTTTACATTGACGGAAAGGTCTATGAATTTCCAATTCAGCACTGAAAACCAAGACCGATTTCGAGTCTCGATTGCGAAAATATCGCCGTCCAAACATTTTTTTGGAACAATTTTAATTCAATTAGGTTGAAATAAGGTAACATCACTTTGGATGAAGATATTTCGACAACCAGAGGTCGTAAAATTTATTATTTTTCAGTTTTGGAAAGATCTTAAAAAACTAACAAATATTTTTGAAATTTTCAACCATTTACGAGTCTCGATTGCAGAAATATCGCCATCCAAACATTTTTTTGGAACAATTTTAATTGAATTGGGTTGAAATAAGGTAACAGCAATTTGGATGAAGATATTTCGACAACCAGAGGTCGTAAAATTTATTGGTTTTCAGTTTTGGAAAGATCTTAAAAAACTAACAAATATTTTTGAAATTTTCAACTATCTACGAGTCTCGATTGCAGAAATATTGCCATCCAAAGAAGTTATATGGGTTGGTTTTTGAAATTAAATCGAAAAATAACTTTGGATGTAAATATTTTGAGAACAAGACTACGTAGAAGATTTTTGCTCCCACGTTCGTATACAGTTTTAAAAAACCTTTCTTTTGATGTATATTTCGATGGGGTTTGGAAACATTTCAGAAAAAATCACATTTTTGGCCAAAATTAGCAAAGGGGTTAGTCCATTCTTTTTTCTGTTTTTCAATAAAATTTCAATTGTCAAAATGTGCTAAAATTTTTACATTGACGGAAAGGTCTATGAATTTCCAATTCAGCACTGAAAACCAAGACCGATTTCGAGTCTCGATTGCGAAAATATCGCCGTCCAAACATTTTTTTGGAACAATTTTAATTCAATTAGGTTGAAATAAGGTAACATCACTTTGGATGAAGATATTTCGACAACCAGAGGTCGTAAAATTTATTATTTTTCAGTTTTGGAAAGATCTTAAAAAACTAACAAATATTTTTGAAATTTTCAACCATTTACGAGTCTCGATTGCAGAAATATCGCCATCCAAACATTTTTTTGGAACAATTTTAATTGAATTGGGTTGAAATAAGGTAACAGCAATTTGGATGAAGATATTTCGACAACCAGAGGTCGTAAAATTTATTGGTTTTCAGTTTTGGAAAGATCTTAAAAAACTAACAAATATTTTTGAAATTTTCAACCATTTACGAGTCTCGATTGCAGAAATATCGCCATCCAAACATTTTTTTGGAACAATTTTAATTGAATTGGGTTGAAATAAGGTAACATCAATTTGGATGAAGATATTTCGACAACCAGAGGTCGTAAAATTTATTGGTTTTCAGTTTTGGAAAGATCTTAAAAAACTAACAAATATTTTTGAAATTTTCAACTATCTACGAGTCTCGATTGCAGAAATATCGCCATCCAAAAAAGTTATATGGGTTGGTTTTTGAAATTAAATCGAAAAATAACTTTGGATGTAAATATTTTGAGAACCAGACCACGTAGAAGATTTTTGCTCACACGTACGAATACAGTTTTAAAAAACCTTTCTTTTGATGTATATTTCGATGGGGTTTGGAAACATTTCAGAAAAAATCACATTTTTGGGCAAAATTAGCAAAGGGGTTAGTCCATTCTTTTTTCTGTTTTTCAATAAAATTTCAATTGTCAAAATGTGCTAAAATTTTTACATTGACGGAAAGGTCTATGAATTTCCAATTCAGCACTGAAAACCACGACCGATTTCGAGTCTCGATTGCGAAAATATCGCCGTCCAAACATTTTTTTGGAACAATTTTAATTCAATTAGGTTGAAATTAAGTAACATCACTTTGGATGAAGATATTTCGACAACCAGAGGTCGTAAAATTTATTATTTTTCAGTTTTGGAAAGATCTTAAAAAACTAACAAATATTTTTGAAATTTTCAACCATTTACGAGTCTCGATTGCAGAAATATCGCCATCCAAACATTTTTTTGGAACAATTTTAATTGAATTGGGTTGAAATAAGGTAACAGCAATTTGGATGAAGATATTTCAACAACCAGAGGTCGTAAAATTTATTGGTTTTCAGTTTTGGAAAGATCTTAAAAAACTAACAAATATTTTTGAAATTTTCAACCATCTACGAGTCTCGATTGCAGAAATATCGCCATCCAAAAAAGTTATATGGGTTGGTTTTTGAAATTAAATCGAAAAATAACTTTGGATGTAAATATTTTGAGAACCAAACCACGTAGAAGATTTTTGCTCACACGTACGAATACAGTTTTAAAAAACCTTTCTTTTGATGTATATTTCGATGGGGTTTGGAAACATTTCAGAAAAAATCACATTTTTGGGCAAAATTAGCAAAGGGGTTAGTCCATTCTTTTTTCTGTTTTTCAATAAAATTTCAATTGTCAAAATGTGCTAAAATTTTTACATTGACGGAAAGGTCTATGAATTTCCAATTCAGCACTGAAAACCACGACCAATTTCGAGTCTCGATTGCGAAAATATCGCCATCCAAACATTTTTTTTGAACAATTTTAATTGAATTGGGTTGAAATAAGGTAACATCACTTTGGATGAAGATATTTCGACAACCAGAGGTCGTAAAATTTATTGGTTTTCAGTTTTGGAAAGATCTTAAAAAACTAACAAATATTTTTGAAATTTTCAACCATTTACGAGTCTCGATTGCAGAAATATCGCCATCCAAACATTTTTTTGGAACAATTTTAATTGAATTGGGTTAAAATAAGGTAACATCAATTTGGATGAAGATATTTCGACAACCAGAGGTCGTAAAATTTATTGGTTTTCAGTTTTGGAAAGATCTTAAAAAACTAACAAATATTTTTGAAATTTTCAACTATCTACGAGTCTCGATTGCAGAAATATTGCCATCCAAAGAAGTTATATGGGTTGGTTTTTGAAATTAAATCGAAAAATAACTTTGGATGTAAATATTTTGAGAACCAGACTACGTAGAAGATTTTTGCTCCCACGTTCGTATACAGTTTTAAAAAACCTTTCTTTTGATGTATATTTCGATGGGGTTTGGAAACATTTCAGAAAAAATCACATTTTTGGCCAAAATTAGCAAAGGGGTTAGTCCATTCTTTTTTCTGTTTTTCAATAAAATTTCAATTGTCAAAATGTGCTAAAATTTTTACATTGACGGAAAGGTCTATGAATTTCCAATTCAGCACTGAAAACCAAGACCGATTTCGAGTCTCGATTGCGAAAATATCGCCGTCCAAACATTTTTTTGGAACAATTTTAATTCAATTAGGTTGAAATAAGGTAACATCACTTTGGATGAAGATATTTCGACAACCAGAGGTTGTCAGTTTTGGAAAGATCTTAAAAAACTAACAAATATTTTTGAAATTTTCAACCATTTACGAGTCTCGATTGCAGAAATATCGCCATCCAAACATTTTTTTGGAACAATTTTAATTGAATTGGGTTGAAATAAGGTAACAGCAATTTGGATGAAGATATTTCGACAACCAGAGGTCGTAAAATTTATTGGTTTTCAGTTTTGGAAAGATCTTAAAAAACTAACAAATATTTTTGAAATTTTCAACCATTTACGAGTCTCGATTGCAGAAATATCGCCATCCAAACATTTTTTTGGAACAATTTTAATTGAATTGGGTTGAAATAAGGTAACAGCAATTTGGATGAAGATATTTCAACAACCAGAGGTCGTAAAATTTATTGGTTTTCAGTTTTGGAAAGATCTTAAAAAACTAACAAATATTTTTGAAATTTTCAACCATCTACGAGTCTTGATTGCAGAAATATCGCCATCCAAAAAAGTTATATGGGTTGGTTTTTAAAATTAAATCGAAAAATAACTTTGGATGTAAATATTTTGAGAACCAGACCACGTAGAAGATTTTTGCTCACACGTACGAATACAGTTTTAAAAAACCTTTCTTTTGATGTACATTTCGATGGGGTTTGGAAACATTTCAGAAAAAATCACATTTTTGGGCAAAATTAGCAAAGGGGTTGGTCCATTCTTTTTTCTGTTTTTCAATAAAATTTCAATTGTCAAAATGTGCTAAAATTTTTACATTGACGGAAAGGTCTATGAATTTCCAATTCAGCACTGAAAACCACGACCGATTTCGAGTCTCGATTGCGAAAATATCGCCGTCCAAACATTTTTTTGGAACAATTTTAATTCAATTAGGTTGAAATTAAGTAACATCACTTTGGATGAAGATATTTCGACAACCAGAGGTCGTAAAATTTATTATTTTTCAGTTTTGGAAAGATCTTAAAAAACTAACAAATATTTTTGAAATTTTCAACCATTTACGAGTCTCGATTGCAGAAATATCGCCATCCAAACATTTTTTTGGAACAATTTTAATTGAATTGGGTTGAAATAAGGTAACAGCAATTTGGATGAAGATATTTCAACAACCAGAGGTCGTAAAATTTATTGGTTTTCAGTTTTGGAAAGATCTTAAAAAACTAACAAATATTTTTGAAATTTTCAACCATCTACGAGTCTCGATTGCAGAAATATCGCCATCCAAAAAAGTTATATGGGTTGGTTTTTGAAATTAAATCGAAAAATAACTTTGGATGTAAATATTTTGAGAACCAAACCACGTAGAAGATTTTTGCTCACACGTACGAATACAGTTTTAAAAAACCTTTCTTTTGATGTATATTTCGATGGGGTTTGGAAACATTTCAGAAAAAATCACATTTTTGGGCAAAATTAGCAAAGGGGTTAGTCCATTCTTTTTTCTGTTTTTCAATAAAATTTCAATTGTCAAAATGTGCTAAAATTTTTACATTGACGGAAAGGTCTATGAATTTCCAATTCAGCACTGAAAACCACGACCAATTTCGAGTCTCGATTGCGAAAATATCGCCATCCAAACATTTTTTTTGAACAATTTTAATTGAATTGGGTTGAAATAAGGTAACATCACTTTGGATGAAGATATTTCGACAACCAGAGGTCGTAAAATTTATTGGTTTTCAGTTTTGGAAAGATCTTAAAAAACTAACAAATATTTTTGAAATTTTCAACCATTTACGAGTCTCGATTGCAGAAATATCGCCATCCAAACATTTTTTTGGAACAATTTTAATTGAATTGGGTTGAAATAAGGTAACATCAATTTGGATGAAGATATTTCGACAACCAGAGGTCGTAAAATTTATTGGTTTTCAGTTTTGGAAAGATCTTAAAAAACTAACAAATATTTTTGAAATTTTCAACCATTTACGAGTCTCGATTGCAGAAATATCGCCATCCAAACATTTTTTTGGAACAATTTTAATTGAATTGGGTTGAAATAAGGTAACATCAATTTGGATGAAGATATTTCGACAACCAGAGGTCGTAAAATTTATTGGTTTTCAGTTTTGGAAAGATCTTAAAAAACTAACAAATATTTTTGAAATTTTCAACCATTTACGAGTCTCGATTGCAGAAATATCGCCATCCAAACATTTTTTTGGAACAATTTTAATTGAATTGGGTTGAAATAAGGTAACATCAATTTGGATGAAGATATTTCGACAACCAGAGGTCGTAAAATTTATTGGTTTTCAGTTTTGGAAAGATCTTAAAAAACTAACAAATATTTTTGAAATTTTCAACCATCTACGAGTCTCGATTGCAGAAATATCGCCATCCAAAAAAGTTATATGGGTTGGTTTTTGAAATTAAATCGAAAAATAACTTTGGATGTGAATATTTTGAGAACCAAACCACGTAGAAGATTTTTGCTCACACGTACGAATACAGTTTTAAAAAACCTTTCTTTTGATGTATATTTCGATGGGGTTTGGAAACATTTCAGAAAAAATCACATTTTTGGGCAAAATTAGCAAAGGGGTTAGTCCATTCTTTTTTCTGTTTTTCAATAAAATTTCAATTGTCAAAATGTGCTAAAATTTTTACATTGACGGAAAGGTCTATGAATTTCCAATTCAGCACTGAAAACCACGACCGATTTCGAGTCTCGATTGCGAAAATATCGCCGTCCAAACATTTTTTTGGAACAATTTTAATTCAATTAGGTTGAAATAAGGTAACATCACTTTGGATGAAGATATTTCGACAACCAGAGGTCGTAAAATTTATTATTTTTCAGTTTTGGAAAGATCTTAAAAAACTAACAAATATTTTTGAAATTTTCAACCATTTACGAGTCTCGATTGCAGAAATATCGCCATCCAAACATTTTTTTGGAACAATTTTAATTGAATTGGGTTGAAATAAGGTAACAGCAATTTGGATGAAGATATTTCAACAACCAGAGGTCGTAAAATTTATTGGTTTTCAGTTTTGGAAAGATCTTAAAAAACTAAAAAATATTTTTGAAATTTTCAACCATCTACGAGTCTCGATTGCAGAAATATCGCCATCCAAACATTTTTTTTTGAACAATTTTAATTGAATTGGGTTGAAATAAGGTAACATTAACATTAACATTAACCAGAGGTCGTAAAATTTATTGGTTTTCAGTTTCGGAAAGATCTTAAAAAACTTAAATATGTTTTTGAAATGTTCAACCATCTACGAGTCTCGATTGCAGAAATATCGCCATCCAAAGAAGTTATATGGGTTGGTTTTTGAAATTAAATCGATATAACTTTGGATGTAAATATTTTGAGAACCCGTTCTTTTGAGTTGGTTTTTAAAATTGGATCAAAATATAAATTTGGATGCAAAGATTCTGAGAATTAGTCCTCGTAGAAGCTTTTTTCTACAAGTAGATACATTTTTAAAAAACCTTTCTTTAAATATACATATTCAAACCAAATTAAAAATGTTGTGCTTCTTTTCGAGATAACAGAAAATATATGTTTTAATTTTTAATATGTAAATTCTCGTGTTTTAGATCTTCAAAATTAAAAAGCTAATCCAGTTTATTTTTCAATTTTTCAGTATTCTAATGGCGTATATGAAACTTAAAAACCTGAACTCGCTAAATTAAATATTATTGTTTTAATTATATAATATTTAAATTATTATGCATATTAAATTTAATATGCTCATATTCTTTTATTTATTCAAGTTTAATACTATACATTTTGTCATTTACCTATGCATGAGTAGGAATTTCGTAAATTTGACACTCACTTAATTTGTAAATTCTATATAAGACGTGCACAACATTTGCGTGACAACTATACATTTTTAATTCACATTCATAGATCGGTATTTCTATTCATAAAAAAATCAATATTAAAATTATATCTACCTAAAATTGTCTTCAACATTAAATAATGCAATTAGATATATGTATGTTCATATGTGCATCCATGAGATGAGGACGAATAAAATGAGAACGAAAAGAACTCTTTTTCCTCCCAACTTATACCCATGCTCATATTATACTCTTGAATATAATGTGACATTAAGTACTTGAACTATGCATCACATGGTGCGGATGGTTAACTTTCTATCGCGTTAATTAAAAATAAGCGAACATTTAAGCTTCTTAAGTGAACATTAATGAAGAGCGAGGGGTTTTAAGTTGGGTAGTATATTAGCTTTAACGTTCTATATAAATAAAAAAACTTAATTTAACTCTCAGCAATTATTTTGACAGAATTCACAATTTCTCTTAGGGTAGGTAAATCGCAGTTTTAAAATAAAGTTTTACTCTTCTTATTTTGAATGGTGATTTGATTTATGTTTTATATCATATAGCATTAATTTATGCAATTATGAATATTAGAAGAACCAAGATAACGCAAACAGATGGATTTTCGAAATTCCTGCACATAACCTCAAACATAAAGACCGGGGGTATAATCTTTTAAAGGTCATAATATGGTGTCTTACATTAATTGTATGATCTGTGTATTTTGAATCATGAATTATGAATCTGGAATCAGCGAAGGAACTACACATCTATCTACATAGGTAGAGAAAAGTTTTTCGTTTTTGGTTTTTATTAATAAAAAAATAATTTCAACTCAAGCAACCTTAAACAATAAGGACCACTTCTTTGGGCTGAAGAAATAGAAAGAGTTTGGAGAGCTGCGTTTATACTTACATATATAGGCATACAAAAAAAAACTCTAGACCAAAATTCAGCTTAATCAAAATTGTTTAAAACTTGGCCTTGGTTTTTTCTAATATTTCTGGGCTAATATCAAAATAAACAAAACAAAATTTCACAATAAATTATAAAAGTCACATTTGCTTCAAGTTGATAATTTTTTTAAATCTGCATCATTTTGCAACCATGTTTTTATTTCGGATCTTTTGAAGTTGACAATGCGCAAAATCTTTAACTTAGATTAAGTAAGATGTTAAAGCATTTTTAGTATGATGCTAGGTTAAGAACAGGATTTTTCAAGAGTTAGCAATCGTACTTTTTAGCATTTTATAAAATTTAAAATCACTAAAAACCCGTTTTAAATTTTTAGTATACTTCTATCTACAAATATAACTTAGTTAAAAATGTAAGAAAGGTATGTTATTATTACTTGTTTGTATGAACTGTCAATTTTTTAGGCGTCTTCAGATGAAGTTTTAAAGGGTAGAATTTTTTTTATTAATAAAAAACAAGAAAACTTTAATAGGTACATTACTCTTAAAGTTCATGTCATAATATTTAATCATATCGAAAAAATCATTTCCGGTAAGTATACTTAATGGATTTTAATAAAAAATAAAAAACAAATAATTAAAATAAGGGGTGCAAAAAAATAACTTTGCCACACATACACGAATATAGTACTAGCACTTAAAATAATTATTAAGAGCAACAGCCATGGCACTCGCAGTAGAGTATAACGTAGGGATGACTATAAATGTTGTCATGTCCAGAAGCATATACTTCATTTTTAAGGTTAATTGAATTATGACACAAAATGTACCAACAGCCAACAAGTGACCATTGACATTTTAACCAGAACATACATACATAGTTGTTTTTGTTTTTTCTCCTGATTTCAACCCATTTCTGAACCCAAGATAACCCAATTAAATTTTCATTTTCAAAAATTTAATAAATAAACCATCTCATGAAAAGTTATAATGATAACTTTTTAAGTTTTTGAAGTTTTAAAGCTTCCTAACCTTGGGTCTCCACTAAAAATACGGATATCTAACGCTGACGGATGTCATGAAGCTACTATATCGCTCTCAAATTTTCAGAAAGCTCATCACTATCATCAATTGCAACTTATCAGTGAAAAATTTAGTCAGAAAAATCAACCGTCGGTCGATCAAATTTTCACACTGCGATAAATTAAAAAAAAAACAAGAATTTTAGATCGATACACATATACCAACTCATTATCGATTTTAAAGTCGGATAAATGATATCCTGAATATGGACCAATAACACAGATCCATAGGGACGGCAAAGTGGTGAAAATATAGCCTCTGAAGTGGAGCTTATGACTGCGACGCATTTAAATCTTTTCTTAATGGACTATACGCGGCAGGGAAAGACCCCAACTTAGGTAGCCTTCATAAATGGAGAACGATCTTAATCAGGTTGCTCATGTGCGTAAATAGAAGCAGTAAGCTAACTAAATCATGGCTGGTTGGAGGAATGAGGGCGTGGTCTATTCTGGTATTTTATATAAGCGTCATTTAAAGTAATTTTTGAAAACGTCATTTACGTCAAAATTCAAAAATACAATTGGAAAATGTTCTTAAATTTAAAGTACACAAGTTATAAATAAATCAATAAACTGGATGGTGGAACAGCTTCTACAGAACTAAGGCCTATAGCGACTTACAACTCTCAACCATTCTTGTGTGTGTGTTATTCGCAGGAAATAACCACAAAACTAAAATATATGTAAATTCATTATTTTCGATAACATAAAGTTTGCTAAAATCATAATATGGTCGATAACATCATTTGCGGCACAAGCGAAACTCTGCAAAATACGAATTGACGACAAAAATATCGAAAAGTCAAAGAGTAAGTTCGTAAATGTCAAAAGCGTTTGAAAAAAAATTGACTAAAGCTAATCAAACAGATTTTATGCAAGCAAGATGATTATATTTTTGACGATAGCAATATCTGCGTAGAAAAATTACGATCATTTGACTTGACTTGATAAAATTGACGTTGATTTGACATTTTTAAAAACGGTCGTCTTAACAGCTGGGTCGATTTTTATTAAACTGGGCGTATACCAATCATTTTGTTTACTCCTCAAATACTTTTTTTTATTTTCGAGGACTAAAAATTAGAGTAGGTACATAACCTACCTAATTGGCATACTTTCTTGAAGTAAAGTCTTCTAAAAAAATCAAATATATTATTTCTAGAGTCTTGATCCCTTTTCCGACTGCCATACTACACCGATTTTATAAAATCGAGGTGTCAAACGAAGCGGCATTTGACGAGTTATTTAAAAAATGTTAATAATTTGTGCAGAAACTGGATTTGCATTTGTAAATATTATTCCAATAAAAATGAACTCTAAAATGATCCCTTCCACTTTCCAATCGGTAATATTTTGGCCTGAGAAATTAGGTCGGTTCAATTTATTAGGTTAGCTAATAAAATTGTTTAATATTAGATGACAGTGTGCCTTTCATTTTTATGTTATTTCGAGAATTCTCGCACGGGTAGGCAGTTTAAATAAATTCGTAAATATACTACTTGTAGGTACGGTGCTGAAATGAATAAACAATTAATAAATTTATTAATTTATAACAGTTAACCCAATATAAATAAAAAAAAAATTAAAAATTAAATATTTCTCTATATTTTACTGATACTTTTGGTAAAATCTTCTTCGACACTACACCCTTATCAACTGATAGTACCTTACCTATACCTATACATAAATCGATCCATATAATTGCTATTTGTTTGATGGAATCTATCAAAATCACTTCATTTACATTTAATTGGGTCACTTCGAAGAAAACTATACGCAATCTAGCTCAATAAAATTGAAACAACCTGTGCCAGTGACACATTCATTTGTTTATATGCCATTTTCCATAAAATTCTATTAAGAAAGCAACAACCTGGTGTCAATATAGAGTAGGTACCTGCTCGTATAGAATAATAGTTTTGGAGTTAACTTTAAAAGTGATGAAAAACTGGGTCACCCAGCCCCCACCCTCCTCACTATAACCAGAGAACCAAGAAATAATAGAGATTGGTTTAGATTCTATTTAAAAATTTGTATAGAAACAAGATAATCCAACTTTACCGGATGAATTGTTTTGAGAGCTTCTCTGACTATAATCCATTATCTAAACAAACTTCACAACCGCTATTTAAAAGGATTTTCATTATAAAATGCAAGCTAAAAGAGATATACTCGAACTTACATGCATTTAAATTTTTTAGCTTTAAAGTTTTTTTTTATCTTTTGTTAAAAATAAAAACTTTTTTGCATGATTTTTTTAGATTATATTTAATAAAAAAAGAATAAAAAGTTTTAGAGTTTTAAAGAAGCATGCCGTTGGTTGTAAAATTGTTGTAATTGGAATGCGAATTATATGGTAAAGATATTTAATGGACAATTCTTAATGAAGATTGAAAAATAATAAATTATACCTACTCATGAGACAATGTGTTTTTTTTTCTTTTTTCCTTCTCAAATCTTTCAGGCAAACAAGAACGGGCACTCAGCTACTGTAAGTTTAACCTTTGTAAGTTGTGATTGTTTATCCTGATGCTATATTATTTTTATATGAGATCAAATTAATTTATAACCCTTCCTGCATGTATGTGTTAGAAAATTTTTTAATTGAAAAAAATTTATATAGTATTTTAGAATATAGGTACAAAATTGAAATTTGAAATATTGGCTTAGAAGCCAACTTGATATTAGAGTCTGAGGTCATAAGGAATACATTTCTATAAAATCTATACAAACACTCTTAACATTTGAACTGATTTTGTTTAAACTTTATATTAATTTTATTAAAACAATATATATATAAAATCTTAATCTATAAAAATGAATAGATTTTTTTGTTAGTACATGAATTACTCGATTTCAATGGGGATTTTTTGGTTAGATTCGAATAAATTGAATTAGTTTAAAAAAACTGTAAATTTTGACCAGAAATTGCATACTTTCGGGGCTTGACTGTTACCAACATCTAAAAATTTAATTTTATATGTGAAGGAGACAAGCATCACGAAATTCACAAACGTCTAATTTTTTCACCTTTCAAAAAATTGGGATCGCTAACAGCGTTATGATTTCAGACTGCTACATTTCTGTACAATTTAAAAATATGAAATTTAAAAATATCAAAACTTATCAAAAAAAGAAGATTGAATTCATAATAATATAATATTATAAATAAAATGCATGACTGATTCACACGAAAACACTGTGGTTTTATAGTCTGAATAGTTCAGATCTATTCATCTTATTTTAAAAGAAATAAATTAGTTATGGGAGCCTATATTTTATGCCGCTTTCGAAAAACGTAGTTTAGTTTAAGGTGCGTATTATGTGAGTACATAAATATAAACAATATAGCACCGTCTTGCACATATGCATTGAAATTAGACTTAAGACTAAATAATTGTTAAAAATAAATTGATAAAACATCTTTTGAAATAGTTTTGACAACAAAGCGATGTACACCATCCGAATTTTTTAACAAATCTCAATTTATTAGAAAAAATATTTAAAAACCGTTGTAGCAGTTTTTAAAAAAAAAAAAAAAAACAATTTTTTTGTATAATAAAAAAAATGTATACAACATTTTTTAGTATTCATTAAGGCGGAGTTTAAAAATCAGTTATGTAAAAATTTTTATTAAAATCGGCTTAACAGATAATGAGAAAATCAAAAAAAAAATTGTTCTATGAGAGATACCATTTTTAATCGAAAGATATTTTTTCCAATAATATGAAAGATCGTACCTACTAAAATTAGTTTAAATAAATATTTTAATCAAAGTCGTAGGAGTCGTTTTTGAGAAAAGTGATATTTTCTATACCGGTTTTTAAACACTTGTATTGTAGGTACCGTTATTTTTGGTCATAAGAATAGTTTTTATTTAAAATCTGCCAGAAAATTGCTACATGCTAAGTTTAATAAAAATCGACCAAACCGTTTTCGAATTATTAAGTTCTCAAAAAAAAAAATTTGAAACTTTTTTAAAAGCCCAAAAATGAAAAATATTGAAAATTGTGGTATGCAATACTTTTAAAATTTTTGATAGATTTTCTATAAAAAAGAAATTGGTCAAAATTTATTGAGCCGTTTTTAAGAAAATCGAAAATCAAAAAAATGGTTCAACTACTATTTATAACCATTTTCGGGAAATTTTTGTTCATAAAATGGCAGCCTTTTTGTAAAAAATCACTGATTTTTTTTTGAGAAAATCATTTTTGAGAAGAGAAAATAAAAAAAAGGTTCTATAGGAGGTACTATTTATAAGCATTTTTCCGAACTTTTTTTTATAAAATGGTAGCATTTTTGAAATAAAAATGCCTACTCATTTTTTTTTTAAGTTTAGCACTTTTTTGAAAAAACATGAGGTTTTAATTATATACTTAAAAAATTGTACGGTAGGTACCGTTATTTTGGGTCCTAAAATAAAATTAGAATGAACGTGTTGGGGGAATGTCCAAAAAACGTTGGGCAGCAAATTTAAAGAAAATCGACCAACCCGTTTAGGCTGCAGCTGAAAAGATAGACAGACAGAATTGCGAGACCCAATTGTTTCGACTTCACTATCATCGTAATTTCAACTTTGGACAAAATCTCGAGTTGGATTTTTTTGCGAATCCATAAATGTTGTACCTACTACATACATAATTTAAAAAAAAAAATATATATCGTATAAAAACATCAGAAATCCATCGAAATCTTTTGTAACTACATATAAACCAAAAACTTCTGCGGGGTCTGGCTCTTAAAATATTTCCATCCAAAGTGATTTTGCTATTATTTTTATTGATTTTTGAAAGAAAGCATTGACTATCTTCTTTGCTCTAAAAAACTTCAAGAAAAAGAGCTTACCCATACATATTTTTATTTATTTGAATTAAAAGAAAAAAAAGTTAAATCATTTTTGACTAGGATTTCTTATAATTTGCATAAATATACACATTTTCATTTAAAAACTCATCGTTGATTAAAAACCATAATTATATGTTCACTTCACATATTTTTTAAAAATTATACATGTTTTGTTTTGTTATCATCATTTACCATATACCCAAAGAAAAAATGCTGGATTTTATACAAAAGCACATTTTCTTAATCCAAATGGAGTCTGTGACCTATGTATATTTTAATCAAAAACTATTCTCTTCTCCAACTATAAACCTATACCTAGTGAATCCTTTTTCATCTAAATGATATGAATGGATATGATGGAGGGGGCAAATCAAAACGCTTCAATGACTTTCTATGGTTCATATACATATATACAGAAAATTTTAATAATTATTATTATTATTTGTATCATTTCAATGAAACAGCAATTTAGAAAATATACCTTAGAAGCAAAAGTATTAGTTAACTCCTTATTTTACGTGAGACAGAAAGGATTGTTTTTTTTTTTGTTTCTTAGAGTTTATCATCATGCCAAAAAGCGTTATACACATATTCATCTCAGCAAAACAGTTGGCATTTCGGTATCAAATAAACTTTATATATTGCCAATCCAACACTGATGTTTGTTCTTTTGCAGTTAACCAACAGACCATGAACTTATGGGATACCGCATTTAGATTTTAGCTATATGTAGAACTTTGATTGCTTTGGGCGTTTTATCTTTGACTGTGATATGAACATATACAGATTCATGAAGTACAACCAAAATGTAGAAAGCAAAAGTTATGAATTCGAAATCTTAACCAAAAACCCAAAAATAAAGTAAACTCAAAGATTTAGTGGTTTGTATTTATGAACCTTCCTTTGAACGAATTTCTTCTACAATCAAAACCGCTAAGGGAATTTTCCTAAAACTTTTGTATTTGAGTTTTTTTAAGAGACTTTCAGACGTATTCATTAGATTTTTGTCTACTTAGACACTGCCTAACTATTTTCAAATTAGTGGAAATATGCTTTATTTAATAAAAATAAATATCACATTATTCACGGTTAAGACAATCTACTCTTGTATCTAAGTTAAGCAGCTATAAGACAACAATAAACAAGGTTTTTGAACACATTTTCCAAAGTTGGACAGTTTTATAAAATTAGACAACGTTTATAAATAAGACCATTTGTTTCTTATTTTAAAAATAACCGCATTTAAAATATTATGATATTAATTCAATTATAGTTTGAATATCTAGATAAAGGTTATAATTATATGCCTCTGAAGTATAATGTCAATGTACCTTCAATAAGAGGGCTTTGCAGTTTTCAACTAATTTTATATTTTGGAGGTTATTGCAAATTTTGAATTAAATGCATAAAACGAAGTTTTTTTTTTTATATGTCTATTTTTACTTTCGATATTATTAGTATGTCTATTTTTACTTTCGATATTATTAGTAAGGTACTATATGGCTAGTTATGCATTCGTAAAAAAAATAGATCTCGAGATTTTGATCAAACCTGACATAAAGAGGATAGACAGGTCGAAAAAAGTGGGTCTCGGAATTCTGTCTGTCTGTACTGTTCCTGCCACTGCAGCTTAAAGGGGTGGGTCTATTTTCTTTAAACTTCCTACCTAGCAGCTTTTGGGCATTCCCCGATACGTTTTTTTATTTTTTTTTTAAAACAAAAATACTCGTTGTACAATTTGTTTACCAAATTATGAAAATCTTATTTTTCTTAAAAAAAACGTGCCCATAATTAAAAAAAAAATCAGTAATTTTTAAACACCATTTTATCGAAAAATATGGCAAATGAAAAATGGCACTACCAATATAACCTGATTTTGACCAATTTTTTTTTTATAAAAAATCTTTCAAAAAGTTTTAAAAGTGTTTAATACCAAAATTTTCAACATTTTTATTTTATTTAAAAAAAAAAATTGATTACTTAATAATTCGAAAACTACTTATGTCCATTTTCATTAAACTTAGTAATCGCAGTTTTTTTTCAACATTATTTATCAGATTTTAAAGAAAAATTATTCTTATAACAAAAAATAAAGGTATGGGGCTTTTAAAACCGGTAAAGAAATTCTCATTTTTTCTCAAAAACGACTCCTACGAATTATACTAAAAGTTTTATGTGAAAATATTGATTATACTAAAGGCATCTCTCATAAAACCATTCTTTTGGTTGGTTTGGTTTTCGAATATTTCATTATCAGTTAAACGGATTTTAATGAAATTTTTTTGAATATCAATATTTTCAACAAAAAATCAATTTTTTTATTTAAAAAAAAAATTTCAAAATTATTTTTTTAAAATTCGATATTTCAAAAATTGGTAGATGATTTTTTTTTTTTCAAAATAATTTTTTTAATTCCACATTAATAAATACCTACTTAAAAATGGCACACCATTTTTTTTTTTCTTAAAAATATTATAATGGCCTCTACGGCTTTGCTGACATATACGCACTTTTTTGTCAAATTTTTCTATGACAATTTTGAATCAATGGGGCTAAATTTTGCTGATGCAGGTTTTTCCCACTTTCAATGCACGGGTGGCTGTTTGTTAGTTGACATAAACGTTTGACTTTAAATAAGCAATAACAATATTGATCCAATCTCCCTGAATTTCTCAATTTCTCTATTTACACTTGACTTCTCTTTAATATTTCCGACCATACTAAAATTTAAATTGATTTTCGATTTCTGATTTAAAACACTGTTGAAACTCCATCACAATTTTAAAAATCATTATTTCACCACATTTCGCAATATCCCTTTTATTTAATTTATATATAAGAAATATATCTATATCTTGTCTATAAGTATATAATGTACTTATATTTAATATGTACATTTATACTACTCTTCTATGCCAATGAATTTACCAAACGTACTAACCCCTTTACGTTCAAATAGTGTGACTTATTCATGAACATTTTATTTGTATTTTTATGTTGTGAGATCCAGGGCACCTGTGCATTACATATAAATACATATCGATTAATTTTCATGAAAAAGGAATATATTATCAGTGATGAGAAATTTCTTACAAAGAAACGAGTGGATGAATATTTGTGGTTTTGCTATATATCTAAGACATACTGAATGTGTCTTAGGGTTCATTTCGTATAAAATCTAAAAGATGAATCGAAAAGTACTTAATGTATTGAGAACAGCGTTGCCACCCAAAAATAAATTATGGTGCCATATTTGCTGAAAAATCGTGTCATGTGCTCATCAAATTTCTTCAAAATTCGCTTTTTTTAAGTAAAAATAATGGGAATAAGACAGACGTGCAATAGTAAATTTATTTTGCCACCATGCCACGAGGTAATTCTCGTTTCTGATTGAAATTGAGTCGTTATGTTTATAATATTTAAAGAAAATTTAAAAATGTTAATAATTTGTTCAGAAACTATAATTTTTTTTGTTAAATATTATTCCAATAAAAATGTAATTTCAAATTGGCAATATTTTGACAAGTGATATTAGGTCAGTTCAATTTATCAGGTCCGTTCATTTTAAAATAATTTGTGCGTCTTTTATTTTTATACAATTTATTGTGGAAATTCTCGGACGAGTAGGCTAGTCATGCAAACTTCGATAATATTTTTGAATTAATCATAACGCTTCTATAAAACTTCTGAAAAGAAATCAAGTTTTTTTAAGTAAGTTGTTAGATGTAAAGTTAGATTGATTCGCATGAGTTGTGAAAAAAGCAAGAATTTAAGGTAAGCTTGAATCAAAACGATTTTTTTTTTTTCTAAAAAAGGTTTCTCCTTTTCGCTCGCTAGTTTAAATGGTAGAGATAATTTTTAAAAACATCAAACCATAAAATGGAAAATTTAGAGTAGAAAGACTTAGGCCCAGTTTCATAGTTGTAGTAAGTGGCACTTAAGTGGCCAATGTGAAAGAATTAAGAACAATTTCACATTGCAAATTAACATAAATAAGTGACACTTAAGTCTCCCGTATTGGCAACTTATGTGTTAATTACTCAGACTTCAAAACTGTCTGAAAGTGCCAAAATCGAAATCTTCAGTGAAACTGATTCTGATTAGTGTGCACTGTGAAACTGGCGGTTTTTTTAAATTCAAAAATTTACTTGTATTTAGCCCAAGATGAATTAAAGAATTAAATTTGCTTCAATAAAAGTTTTTTGAAAGTGGGTTTTTATAGCAGTAACGTGCCGCAAAGAACCATCGTGAAATTAATCTTATTTTGAGGTTCAGTTAGTAACAATTAAATTTAAATTCTGCAAACAATCGCAACATTTTTTTTATCTTTTTTTTTATCAATACGCCCTTTTCAGGGCGACCATTAATTTCTTGGAAAGGATTTTTCCTTTTTTAAGAAATAAATAAATCCCTACGGACAGCTGTCAGAAGATGTTTTAGAAGCCCGCCAAAAAGATTTTAAAAATTTTAGGACCGGATTTTCTAGGAAAGTGTCCCGCGTTGCAGCAAATACTAAATTTCTTAACAATTTGCTGATTTCCTCTGATGCTTAGATGCGTCAACTTTCAAAGAGACCGAGTACAATTCAACCACTTGAGGTTTTAGAAATGCTGCAGGAATTTTAAGCAAATAAATTGCACTTTCGAATTAAGTCCAGCTAACGACTCTTGAATAGAGCAATGTGCGTCGGCATAGATATGTGCATTAAAAAATTCCACTGAAAAAATATACAAAACCTCTTTGACGTACCTATCCTATAAGTATTGCTGTTTTAATTCTCCGCAAAAATTGTAGACATTCTAAGTCCCAAACATGAGGAAACGGAAAAATCTAAATATTTATTCTGGCACAAAATTATGAATCTAATTCATGGTGAAATAATTTTCAATTTAGATATTTAAGAAAAAAGAGTTAAAATGCCTTTCCAATATAAAGTATTTTAATACCTTAGAATAGGTATTCAAAAAGGAAGCCATATAATAAATAGGTCTTGATAAACTAACATAATTTTAATTTAGAAATTTTAATCAAAAACTTTTAGAACATTCACTTCTTTTGTGTTTAAATTTATAAACTCGAATGCCTCTTAACTATAAATTTTTGAGAATTTCTTCGTCTTACTCTGAAGTTGTTGAATTCTAAAAGTTTGACAAGTCATTTTTCTTGCACTTGCATATTTCTATGAGTGAGCATAATATTTGCACCAGAGTTTGCTATTTATATTTAGGTATGTATAGATTATATGGTAGAAGAAAAAATCAATATTATTAAAGTTTACATCTGCATCCGTAGATAGATTTATAATGCACTTATAGCCAGGAGACAGGGATTCTTTATTCTAAGTAAGTTTATGAATAAAATTTGCAGTAAGTTGGCTTATATTTCTTGGAAGAAAAAACTATTTTAAAGTGTTTGATTACTAAAACACATGAATGTAGCTTATATTATACGGAGATATAAAATCATATTATGTATGTAATATACGGTTCCCTTCATGTAAGTCAGATTGGTCAGAAATAATTAATTCAAAATTTACGAAATTCTCTGAATTGTATTTTAATAAGAATATTTTTATAGTCATACTCTCTCAAAAAAGAAGAAAGGCATGGACTGATTTCTCAGAAGAAAAAAGAAGAGAGCTCGAGAGACAATTGATGGAATTCATTGTTCATATTGAAAAATACTACGATATGTGCGGTGTTGCTGCAATCTGAAATAAAAAGTCGCTAGACCAACTTTATAATTAAATAAAATGCACAACTGGTAACTGGGTCGCTCGAACTTGATCTTATGTGCGATAGCACTGTGGTTTTAAAGTCTGAAAAGTTTATAGCAATTCTTCTGATTTTAGAAGAAATAAGTTAGTTATGGGAACTTAAATTTTATGCCACCTGCCAAAAACGTAGTTCAGTTTAAGTTATAATTCTGTGAGTACACAAATATAAACAAATTAGGACCGTGTTGCAAATTTGTATCAAACTTACACTTTAGACTGAAAAGTTGTTAAAAAAGCAATATAATTAGAAATAAAGACTTCTGAAATTGTTTTATCAACAACACCGTCTGATTTCTTACAAAAATCTCAGATTATGAAAAAAAAAATTAAAAATCGTTTGAGCTGTTTTTTAAAAAAAAATAATTTTTTATATTTAAAATTTTGAAAACATTTTTAAGAAAAAAAATGGAACGCATTTTTTTAGTATTTATTAATGCGGAGTTTAAAAAGTAATTAAAAAAATCATCAATCCATTTTCGAAATATCGAATTAAGAAAAAAAAAAAAAATTGATTTTTTTCCAAAATTTTAAAATCCAAAATTTGTTTTTTTGAAAATTTTGGTATAAAATATTCTTCAAACTTCTTAGAAACTCTTATGTAAAAAATTTCATTGAAATCAATTCAACAAATAATAAGATAGCCGAAAACCAAAAAATGGTTCTATGACAGTTACAATTCTTAACCATAGATACATTTTTTTTTTCAATAATAAGGTAGATCGTACTAAAGCTCATATAAAATTTTTTAGAAAAATTGTAGGAGCCGTTTTTGAGAAAAATTATATTTCCCATACCGATTTTAAGCACTTTTATGGTAAATACCGTTATTTATGGTCATAAGAATAATTTTTATATAAAATCTGCTAGAAAATGTTAAAAGACTTTTAAATGCCAAGTTTAATAAAAATCGACCAAGTCGTTTTCAAATCATTAAGTTCTCAAAAAACTTTAAACTTAAAAAAAAAAAAAATTAAAATTTTGGTATATAATAATTTTAAATCTTTTTGAAAGATTTTCTATAAAAAAATGGTCGAAATCAATTGAGTCGCTTGTGAGAATATAGAAAATCAAAAAAATGGTTCTATATGAGGTACCATTTGTAAACCATTTTTTAAATTTTTTATAAAATGGTAGCCTTTTAGTAGAAAAACTCACTGATTTTTTTTTTAAACTTTTTTGAGAAAAACCAGATTTTTAGTATTTGTTAAAAAATATTGGAAGGCAGGTACCGTTATTTGTGGTCCTAAAATTAAAATTAAAAAAAATATGTGGGGGGATTGTCAAAAAAAACACAAGGCACAAAGTTCGACCCGACCATTTAGGCTGCAGCTGAAAGGACCGACAGACAGACAAATAGAACTTGCGAGACTCACTTTTTTCGACTTCGCTATAATCGTAATGTCAACTTTGATCAAAATCTCGAGTTTGATGTTTTTTACGAATCCATAACTTTCAATATATGTAGTACCTTTATATATATACAAAATTCACTAGATTTTGCCAGAAAAATTGGTATCTCAGCCGAAAATTTATAATAAAAAAGTTTTTTTTTTTTGTGTGCAAAACTTCTCCCTAAAACACTATTACAAAAATATTTTAAATGTACAAAATGTATTATTTACCAATTCTATAAAAAATGATGAACATTCATGAAAACCTAAAATTTAAGGCTTTATCTATATATCTAATACATTAATTGAGTATGCATTTTAAATAATAAATATTTTTTAAGTCTGCAAATCAGTATTCTCCTGCTGCTTTATCGTAACTTTTAATATAAATCAATCTTTAAACTTATCTTAAACGCTGTTGCTGTTGTAAACTATCTAAAGCCTTTTTACTTTATCTCAAAGAATGGCAATTTTTACTTAGTTCAGTGCAAAATTGTGCCTTTGAGTTAAAATAGTTTAACAAGCAACACTGCGTTAAAAATAAGATGAAATAGAAAATATTCCAAAAAGTTAAGACAAAGCAGGAGAATCCTTCAAGATAAGTAATTAATTAATCAAGTAGTCCTATACATATCGTGGAGATTCATGGATCTAGACTTACTCCACTTAATCATTTGTGTGTACGTGCTGTCAGCATCAGTGGATAGGACCTAAAATTTTCTGCCCAATCTGGGGGTTGCCCCGGCGCAGTGGAAGTAGTTTTTGAATGTTAACTTGGATGTGTGGGTTCGACCCCTGGGATTTAATGAGAAAAATCAAAACCTAATTTCTCAATCCACTGTGCCAACAAAAATCTATCCTATCCTTCTATTCCTTCCATTGCCTAATTTATAAGACCCTAGGTCTTACTGGCAAATATATATGTTTGTTTTGTTAAACGGCTAAGGAGAGAAGTACTTTTCTGTAACAAGAAATATTCTTGGAGAGTTTTTAAAATCTCCGCAAGAAGTAGACAAATTTAACTAAAGTTTGTTTTTTTTTTATAAATATTATAATAAGAACCACATTATCAAAAGCTACACATCCATTTATAACTTAAAATATTAATAATATGATATTTTTAAAAGATGGATGTTCAAAGGAATAGATGATTAGCTAAAATGTAAGTTTTTGAACTTTTTAAAACCCTTATATCCACTCATGTTTGCACGAAGAGTTTCAGGTAACTAAGTACCTGTCTATACTCATTGTCCTTTTATGGAGCATCAATAAATCAAAATTCGAATTCGATTTTCGATAAAAGGTTACCAAATAAATCAAATTCATAATGCATCTTTTCATAAAAGCAAAAGTTCCTTATTCATATTTACTTACTTTGCAAAAAAAATAAAAGGTAAAAAAAAAAAAAAAAATACGCAGGATGCCAAAAACTCGTTAGGTTAAATTAAATTTTTTTATATAAGCTACCTTAAAAAAATGCCCAAAAAAACTGTTTAAATGGCAACTCCCATAGAATCATTTTTGTTATTTTAATCAGTTTTTTTTTTTTTTTATAGAGAATGTTTTGAAAAGCTGTAAAGTTATTGTATAAATGTATATAACAAAATTTAAAAAAAAAATGTTTTTGCATTTTTTTGAAAAAGTCTAAATTTTTTTTTTGAAAACTTAAAAGTTCCAAAAACATATACGTAGATTTTTATTAGACTTAGCACCCAGCTGTTTGTTACACATTATATAGCAGAATTTTAACAAAACAAAATGTATATCTAGAATAACGGCACCTTTCACATAAGTGCTTAAAAACTGTTAAATAAAATCTTATTTTTGTCGAGAAGACTCATACAATTTTGATTAAAATTTTTTTGTCAACTAATATCAGTTTGATCTACTTTATTATAAAATAAAAAAAATTACATTAACCCATTATTAACGGTACCTCTCATAAAACGATTTTTTTTAGGTTTTCGACTATCCCATTATCTTATCAACCCATTTAACATTTCATTTTCTGTTTATCCCATTTCCATTGGAATGATAAGAAATTATAGTTGAATGTAGTCTAGATAAATTTTGTTAAAAAAATTAAATTAACACAATTTAGGCCAACGCGTTTCGTCTTCGTGAGGACATCATCAGGGCACTCATTTAATTTTTTTAATAAAATTTATCTGTGGAATAAACAAGTGTTTCATTTAATCGTAATTTTTGTTAACTCAATCTGTTGATTATAACAAGTACTTAATAGAGTTGCCTTTTATTCTTTATGAATATATAGCAGTCGTTTCTAAACTGTGGGTTGTGCTACGTTTTTATTTTCAAATGAGTAAATTTTTTTGAAAATTTCCAAATTTGATTCTAAATCATCTCATCTCCGCATACAAACTTAAAATTTCGAAATGAGGTAATTTCAATCACATTTGGACAAACTGAAGCAAAATATTAGTCTAGTTCCTAGTTTACTTAAAAACTCTGTGTATTTGTGTGAATTTGTACACCCAAGTCTGTCAAAGTTCATATAAAAAAAAAATGTGTAGAAAATCACACGAATGCATAGAGTTTAAAAGTCAAGGAACACATCTATTATACAAACTTTACGAACACGCCCAAGTAGACTCCATTCAAGAGTCAAAATACGAATTATAAACAAGAGGAACAGAAAGAAAATACAATAAAAACAAACGATTAACTACCAAATCGAATTTATAATAAAAGTCTTGCGAAATTAAAAAATTTATTTATTACCTTTGAACTGCAGTTTAAAATACGGTTTTAAATACATATGACTATATGAAGTATGAATCTGGCTCTGTAAAGAAAAAAATTGGACTTTTCGAAAATGTATAATAACGAAGATGAAACAAAAATTGATAGAGAAGGAGAGAAACAGGATTCCTGAGTATAACACGCACAAAGGAATGCTTGAGAGTTATCAGTCACTAAGATTCTGGTTATACACGAGCCGTGGCATGGCACTACCATAAAAAATTTATTTTTAAACAGGATTAAATATATAATTTAAATTAAAAAAATCAAGTGAAGACAAATCCAAAATGCGTTTCGCGTACTCTGGACATATACCTTCAGATACTCTTATTGTACTCAAAATAAAAATTATCAGTCATATTTATTAGATTTTTGTTTACTTAGACACTGTCTAACTATTTTTAAATTGGTGGAAATATGCTTAATTTAATAAAAATAAATGTCACATTATTCACGTTTAAGACAATCTACTCTTGTGTCTCTTGTTAGGCAGCTATAAGACAACAATAAACAAGGTTTTTGAACACATTTTCCAAAGTTAAACAGTTGTCTAAAGTTAGACAACGTTTATAAATAAAATCATTTTGTTGATTTAAAATTTCTAGAAAATTTTAAAAATACACATAATATTAATATTAAGGCATATTAAAAGCATTATTAAAATTAATATTAATTTGAGCAGAAGGATACTGAGAAGATTCCATTGTAAAATCTGTTCCCTTACATTTAATAATAATTATTTTTTTTTTTAAAGTTTTGTGACAATATTCATTTCTTACTAATTAAGTAAAAATACAGATTCTACTGAAAAATTATTATAAACGAAAATGGCATCAATAAAATGACGTGGAGTGTATTGCATAATTTTAAAATTGGTAGAAAGAAAGAAAAATCTATAGGATGCCAGTAAAAGCACAAAAGGCCAAAGAGGTAAAAGATACCAAAAAAACAAAAAACAAAAACTACATGGGACAACAATAACAAAGAAAAATAAGTATATTTGGCTTAATAAAAAAAGGGCACATGTTAAATCAACCAACCGGAAAGGATAAAGTTTAAAGGGCACATTCGTTAAACTTATACACGCAAGGAGGTTATTGAAATATTTAAACGCGAATATTTCAATTCGATTTTCTTCTTCACTATTCGAATTCAAAGAAAAAGAAAAAAGTGAACTAAAATACTGGAAGATGTAAAATGCCAACTTTTCTGAGGATGACATTTATATTTTATATGTATTTACAAAACAAAGATAAAAATATGGTTTTGAGTTTTTTTTTTTTTTGTTGTTGTCAGTTTACTCCCCGGGTTGTATATGTCGTTTTACTCTGACAGAGAATTGAATTGTGAACTTTTGAAAAAGGTTTATTAATTTCAATTGTGACAGATTGGAGAAAAATGTTATTCTTTCCTCTTTTGAGGGATTTTTATTTTTATCAGAAATAGGATTCAAATATATTGAATAACAAGTACGTACAATAACGCACATAGTCGTTTGAGAAAATAAAATATATTTAACAACGATTCCGGGATAAGTTTGAATTGAATTGGCCTTAACATCTTATTTAGAAGTTACACGTCATATCAATTTTATTTTGTGTAACTACATAGGATAAAATCAAATGGATGAATGAATACAGATAAAATAAATATAAATTAATTGGGTGCCGAAACAGCTCGTATAACACCAAGGCCTAATGACTTACAGCACTCAACTATTCCTGTTTGCGTGTTATTGGCAGGAATGGAGAGGACCTACAATTTTTTGCCGAACTCGAACGGCTAAGATGAGAAGCACTTTTTCATGAAAAGAGATACTCTTGAGGATTTTAGATTTCCCGGTAGTAACCTGTGAAAAAGATTTATTTTTTTTGTTAGTAAAGGCTGAAAATCGAACCTAAGACCTTCAGCGTAATAGTCCTAACGCACTAACCATTACGCCTCGGGCTACTATTAATTAATACAGATACAGTACCACTATTCATAACCATGTTACCTTCTGTGCTTATTAAAATCTTTGGCCCTGTTTTACAATGTCTGAGTAAAGTTCTGATTAGTTACTTAACACATTAACATTGGCAAAGGGCCATAAGTCCACAGTCCAAAATAAAATTATTTGTGGATACTCATTCGATTGGGTCACAGGACAAACAGTGATTTTTTCTCCTCTCGACTTATGACCCTTTGCCAATATTTATGTGTCAGTTAACTAATCAGAACTTTACTTAGACATTGTGAAATAGGCTCTTAATTTATTAAATTATTTCACTTTAACATGATTACAAGATCTTAAGCTCTTTTTTAGCTCGTTTAATTCACAAGTCAATATTGGACTTGTGAATTGAAAAAAACATTTAATTCACACTTGCTTAATTCAAAAATTACGATCCAAAAAAAGCTTATGAATTAAATGTCATTTTATTCCAAAATCTCAAAAAACTTGTGAATTAAATATTTAAATATATTGTGGTTAAATATTTTGTGGTTCCAAACTAATTGGAATAGATATTGAAAATCTATGGTATGTAATTGTTTGACAAACAAAACTGAAAAATCAAAAGAACTAAAAAATGAATTTTTTCTTTGATTTTGTTTTTATAAAAAAGAATTTATTGTAATTTTTTTTTAAATATATAATAAATAATATTTGAACTACAGTAGAATCTCGAAAAGATGAACAGATATAAAACAGGACACGTTCATCTTTTCGAATTGTTCATCTTTTCGAGCATCAACATTTCGTTGAGAAAGAAGATATAGTTATAAATAAAAACATTTAATATAATTTACATAACAAGTTAAAACAAGCCTAAAAGTACCATTCACAAAACTAAATAACGTAACATAAATATAATACGAGGAACTAAAGGCAAGGAAAAAGTAAAAAATTTGAGTTGGGAATAAATCGTTCATCTTTTCGAGTATAAAATTTCAACTCGTTCATCTTTTTGAGCACTGAAGAGTGAAAATATTTCGTTCATCTTTCCGAACTGCATCTTTCCGAGATTCTACTGTATTTAGATGCATAATGAATTACAAAATTATAGCAAAATCGGTCGAGCTTTAAAAAAAAAAATTCATGTGATTATTCTGAAAATAAATAAACCCCAAAATATTTTACCCGTTTGATGAGTTTTTTAACTAAAAACCTGAAATATAGTTTTCTAACTATCACTTTTTTTTATTCAGGGTAGAAAGTTTAATCAAAATCATTAAAGTCGTTTTCGAAAAAAAAAACGTTTAAGATGAGTTTAAATTAAAATTCGAATTTCTTTTAAAGGCATTGACATAGAATTGCTCGCTGTACCAAATTGGAAACAAATTGGTCCACTCGCTTTGTCTCTAACTCAAATTATAATATGCGATAGACTTAAAACCTAGTTCATAAGACTTAGAAATGGTTTATATTTATATCAATATTTTTATTGTTATATTTCTTTAATTTTAGCTGATGATGAAATCAGTGGTCATTCATCAACATGTGGAAAAATTCTAATATTCCTGTCATGTGTTCTTGTTGCACTAACATTACCCTTCAGCTTGTTTGTGTGTTTCAAGGTTGGTCTCTTAGCATCATCATCCCAGATCTTTCTGGACTTCATCAATAATTCTATTAATTAACAACAATTTAAAAAAAAACACTTAACTTTATCAATATTTTTTTTTTTATTTTTGCTCTAAAAAAGGTTGTACAGGAATACGAACGTGCGGTTATATTTCGATTGGGTAGACTGATGCAAGGAGGTGCCAAAGGACCCGGTAATAACGATGATTGATGAAGAATTAATTTTATTTCCATCCTCATGATTGGATTTTGTTTTTATTTTTTTTTTTTTCCTCATCGATTTACTATTTCATTTTTATTCCTTTTGTAATAAAGTATACCTACTTTGGTATTATAAAATGTAGGTAATTACTAATTGGAGTTTTATGTTTCAGGGATTTTTTTCATTTTACCATGTATTGATGCTTATGCTCGTGTGGATTTACGAACAAGGACGTACGATGTACCACCGCAAGAGGTAAGAGTTAATTAAAAAAAAAATCACTTCTTCACGGATGGAGAAAGATATAATATAGTGTTGTAAATTCCATGAACAGAAGTGGCTTCAAAGATATAGAGGGCAAACATGATAGTGGTTTTGCAGG
The DNA here is from genome assembly GCA_951394125.1 of Epistrophe eligans. Taxonomy (NCBI): domain Eukaryota; kingdom Metazoa; phylum Arthropoda; class Insecta; order Diptera; family Syrphidae; genus Epistrophe; species Epistrophe eligans. Next base: position 31,373,087 of record OX596029.1, read on the forward strand.
GCTTAACTTTAAAAAAAGATAAAAGAAAATTTTATATTGAAACATAAGACATACTAATTTAGCAAGATTCATTCTTAAATAAGGGAAAATTAATTTAATTGCCCGTTTGGGTTTAAGTGATTTCAAAATTTAAAAAAAATAAAAATGAAATTTTTTGGAGGAATATCTTTCTCCTACCAAAAAATTAGGAATGTACACTCTTAAGGTTATGAAGAAATATTATAGTTTTTTCTCACAGATCTCATAAACCAACAACTAAAGGAATCTTTCCCATTTGCCAAAAGGAGAAGTTAGCCAAAATGCACTTCAGGGAAATTCACCATTTGGCTACTTCCTTTTTTTTTTTTGTTTAATTTAAATTTAAACAAAGTGAATTATTTTGGGAGAACTTTTCACAATCAAAATCGTATAGAACTGCACAAAAAGTAAAATTCTACAAATATAAACATAGGTGTGAATCATGGTTTCCTTGTATTCGCTGAATTTTATGTAAGCCCACTTAAGGGCCTCCATAAAAAATTAAAAGTTCAAACTAATAAAGTCCTGAATTAAAATTATATACTATGAGCCTCTTACACACCTCTTGGCCTGCATTCAAATTTGTTCCACGAAATAAAAAATTGAAATTAAATTTCAAACATAATTTACTCCTCTAATAAACGGTGAAGCACGTATAGAAATTAATTAAATGTATATACCTATAAGCCTGTGTCATATAAACGACTTTAGGTCTAAGGGAATTATTACTTTTATAATAAAATAAAAAAGACTACGTGCTGTTGAAATTAAAAAAAAATATGGAAATGCAGTGTTTACAAAATATATAGCTTGAAAAAAATTAGGTGGATGAATATTAATGAATTCTCTATTATACACTACGCGCCGTTTTAACAGAAACATTATTATTATTCTTACTTTCAGAGCATTTAGCACTTTGGTAATAAATTTATAAATCAATTTCGTTGTTTTAATTTTTAAAAAAAGCGCTAAATCTCCAATAAAACTGCATAAATAGAACAATGCAGAAAGTATCGTTATCATATTTAATATGCCTTTTCGAATAACTCCATAAAAAAGGTATTTTGTTTGTGCCAGTTGAGTAGAAACATATTATTAATTTGCTATTTGGTTCCTTTTTAAAATCAACCAAATATTATTTCCTTTATCCGGCTCATCCAATTTTTACTTATATGTTAAAATATACCACACTGATCAAGGTCGAAAGTATCCCGGAAAAGTTAAAACAATTTTGTGCCTTATACATAAATCTACGCTTTAATTAATGGACACGAATTTTAAAGCTGCTCTTTAGCTTTGATTTTACCTGCAGAGTCACTGGAATTGAAATCCAATCTATACGAATAATTTTTCTATATATGCTTTTGATGGGACTCTTGCTTCATAATTTTTTTTTTCATATTACTCTTTATTTGTAAAATACGACCACAAGTGAATTTCATACTTTTTTAAAGCTTTTTATTGGTACTCTGTAGTTTTGGAAACCAGTAAAAATTTAAGAAGAGTTTAAACAAAATCCAACCGATTCCACATTCACTTTTCTTTTTTCAATTTTCAAGACTTTAAAAAGTAAATAAGTTATCTATCTTTTTGGGAGGAAAAAGTGTTCACATGGGGCGAGAAAAATAATTAAACGATACCTAAAATATTGGCATACAAATATACATGGTAGTTTACATAAGATGCGGCAAGAGGGTAGGTTTTCGTGTAGGTTGGGTCGAAACAAGAAAACAAATTCGGGAAGGGGGCATATTTCCTCCCGTTTAAGGGAAAGATTCAATTAAGAAAAAAAAAATACAGTGAACTCTCCCATAACGGGACCCTGAAGGTACCCAGAAATTTGTCTGCTTATGAGGAAAAAAAAGACGTTTTAAAGAACCCATTAGCTTACCAATATTCTTAAAAAAAAAAAAATTTAGTCCGACTGGGTTCCTGCGTTAAAAAAATATACATAATATACAAATACGTATGTAGTTTTAAAGAAAATATCGCTTGCGAGAATCTATAAAATTCCAATTCTCTTCATTTCGGTTTAAGAGAGTCCGTAAAACAATTATTACTTTGAAAATTCATGTACATATTTAATTCCCTTCTTTGAAATCTGCCCGATTATCAGAATTCTCTGATTCGAGAAAAAAAAATATTTAAAAACAAATTTTTAATTAAGTTGTTTTAGTAATTAGTTTTGGAAATATTAATTTTGAAACTTAAAATTTTGACAAAAAATATGAAATTAATTATAATAATTACCATTTCTGTTATTTATAATCAAGGCTTTTATAAATTTTTAGTCAAGCGTTTAGAACTAAATGCTTCGAGTTTTTGAGAAAATTTAAAATAATAAAATCGTGTACCTACTAATTTTTTAAGTAATATACAAATTATAATAAAATCTACTTTATAACATAATATACATATAACTTACATGTGTTCTTAAGTAGAAGTGCCTGGTCATTTCCAAAATTTTGAAGCTTCATTCAATATTGTTTTAAGTACGTTTAGCACTAGTCAAACAATTGTGTATGAAGAGCATTATGTTGCTGCTAAATTCCGAAATATGAGTATTACAATTTTTTAGGGGATACCTAACCTTATTTCGTGGAGCAAAAAATTTCTTAAAACTAATGTCATTTTCGATTGGATTCCAATCGAATATGAAAATATTGTCTACACTACTGCAGCTGAATCTATTTATTTAAATTTACTAACCAAAATTTCTCCCTTGAATTGAATGTCCATTTAAGAATAACCCATAAGTGCAAACTCGCAAATGGGCATAGCCTTGGGAGTGGCTTGCATAAAGTTGAAGTTTTTTTTGCTCTCGATATTCAAACTTTTTGATAATTGCTTATCAAAAAAACTATAATTATAGTAATCGTTTTAGATATGTCCCGTTTAGACTTTTCCTAGCCACCTCCTGGGTCCCCCGAAGAAGTACTTTAGTTCTGCTACTTTAAAGACTGCTTGAAGTTAAATATTTACAATAAATCTTTTTTTCACGAAAACGAATGAAATATTCTTCAAAAAATAATTATTATCAACCCATTACTTCCGTTGAGTTGATTTTTGATCTTGATGGCATATTGTGTGACCAGGAGGTAAACTTTCTCATCCATACCGAAGAAATATTTCTTAAATAAGAAACTCACAACTCGATTTCGCTAAACGATATTCTTAGAAATTCTACAACGCCTACGTTACCCGATCCTAATACGATCGTTTTTTTTCACCCCCCTCTTTAATACTCTTGTAAAGTGTTCAGCCCTTTTTAAACATTTCCAGAATCGAGAGCTTTAACATCAATTCCACCGATTTTCTCTACGAATAATTCTATGATTTTGACCTCACCAAAAATTAATTTCACAAATTTACACACACACACACTCACTTAAATTTAATAAAAATGGCTTTTTCAAGTATACCTATATATCATTTTTTTAACAAAATGGCTTCTTCAAGTATACCTCTATAGATATCATTTTGACAAATAATTCGACAAAAAAAAATTAACATAAATGTATGCTTATGTGCCCTGTCTCATATTTTATCAAATCAGGAAAAGACAAACAAAAAAATTCGGAACCGCCAATTTTGGAGTAGCAGGGGTGAAAAAAGAGAAATACTCTGAATCACTAAACAACAACAATAGTAAAATAATAATCATTACCGCATAAGTAGGACAGATTGATATGAGAGGGATTCAAAACTTTTTTTTATTAAAGTTAGTAAGTACGTAAAGAGATAGCTTATGGTGTTATAGATCCAGCAAATGTTCAACGTATGTACAAATAATACCACGACTTGACAAAAAATAACTTAGGTATATAAAAAATTCTTATTTATTTATTTTGTTTTTCTCTTGAAAAAAAGAACTAAACGTAAAACCCTTAAGTTTAATAGGGCTTAGATAATTTCTCGCCACCATCATCGTCTCTATTGCACGTTCTCCTTTTACAACCATATTTCTTTATATAACGAACATTTTTCCTCTTTTTCTTTTATAGTGAAATAAAAAAAAAAAAACTGAAAATCATAATTTTTTTCTTCTCAAACACAAAAAGGTCCTCACAAAGGATAGCGTCACGGTGTCGGTGGATGCTGTAGTTTATTACCGTGTGTCAAATGCCACCGTTTCTATAGCCAATGTTGAAAATGCACATCACTCGACGCGACTCTTGGCACAAACGACGCTTCGCAATACAATGGGAACACGCCATTTACACGAGATTCTTAGTGAGAGGATGACAATTTCTGGAACCATGCAAGTGAGTTCTTACCTATTATTTTTTTTTCTCTTGATGTACATATTTGTGTTTGAGTTTGTTTTTTTTTTTTATTTTTGTTGGTATAGCATACCTACTTTTATTATTTTGGAATATGTGCGGTTATAAAGCTAAACCAAAAAACCACTTTCGTGTTGGGTATAATTAAAAAGTGTTACCATATTATAGTTTTTTTTTTTGAGATTTTCAATTTTTCTTCCAAACTTATATAAAAGCTTAAAAAGTATTTGTCCATTGATATATTTTTTTACAAGGTATTATTTGTATACCTAAATATTTAACTTCCTGTTGAATAAAAAATAAAGTTTGAAGATAAGTTATTTTTATTTTTTTAAATAAATGAATTCTCTAAAAATAATTTCATTTTTTTAAATTTTATAATTTCATTTAATTTATAATTCTTTTGATATTTTAGAAATAATTTTACCATAAATATTTAAACTTTAGAAGTGATAGCTAAAAGAATTATTTTGTATTTATTTGAAACTTATTTAAAATCAATGAATTTTTACAATTCTAAAATTAAATTCGTTCAAATGGAATATTTGTATTTCATTAATTTGTTTGAAAAATATATTCTTACATAAATAATAAATTATTTATCATAACTGTGAACTGTTTTTAATTATTTTTAACGAATTGTTTTATTTTAAATGTTTTCGTTTTTTTTTTCATTTTTGTCCTACATATTGGTCACACTATTTTTTTGGGGAAAAATGTGCTTAACATTTTGTCCTTGACTGGTACACCACTAAATTGCTATTTTCTTTCTTATACCACAGGTTCAACTGGACGAGGCAACCGATGCTTGGGGCATCAAAGTCGAACGTGTAGAAATGTAAGTCATACTACATACATGTATGTACTGTAAGTTATACATACATATATACAAAATTCATTCAAGAGGCAAAAATCCTTACAAAATTGTGCTTGCACAAAAATGTATGCCCGTTAGGCAAGTAATTGTCGTGTTTTCCTGCAATACACTCGTACTCTGTTTCTCATTTTACTGTCGATGAAATTGTTTTGATTGTTTTATTGATATTTCTTCGGTTGAAAGAAAAATACAAAACCCAGAGTAATAATTGTTCAAACAAAACACAAAATGAAAGCAATAAATGGTAAAATGCAAAAAAAGAAAATAGTACGTATACGCCACAGTAGTCCAACAATTGTGTAGCGTGTTTATTTATTGATTCCGGTTTACCTATCAAGTTTGTTCTACCATTTGTTGCTTCCATGTTCCATACCATGAATATTAAAATCAAATATTTGTTCAGCACTCAAAAGTGCATTACTTTCCGGCAAACAAAATTGCATATGTACGAGAAGTTAGGTTAGGTATACCACCTCTTTGTTATTTATTGAGTTGGGAAAAAATATTGATTCGTAACAATGGAACAGTTTTTTAACAATATTTCTTGATATCGATAACTGCGTTTATGTTTGGAGAATATTAAATATTTATTTTGCTTTAAAAGAGAGATATGGATAATTTGAAATTTAAATTTTTTTGAATTTTTGAAAGATAATTTACAAAAATCTTTAATATTCGTTTAATTTTCATTTTCTATTATTTCTTGTTGTCCCATGGGATACGAAATTTTGTAAAAAAACTTAAACACAATATTTTGGAATGAAATTAGCATAAAAAACAATCAGTGTCATTGAAATATTCTGAATAATAAACCGGATGTATAATCATTAGAGCAATGGTTTTGATGTGGAGAGGAAGAAGCTGCTTAAATAAAAATAAGTGTATTGTGTGCAAATATGACAGAGGCTTGAAAAATACTTGAGAATAAAAAAAAAGAAAGAAGGATAAAAAAAAGAAAACTCAAATGACTATTTTTTTATTATACATATTTTGTTTTGTTAGACATTCTTGTAGTGAAATATAAGGACATAAGTATTTATGAATTTATATGATATTTATTTAGAAAAGGGGAAGAATTAAATGTGAAAACAAAAAATGCCGTGACTCAAAATGGATTAAGTATGATATTTCAATAAACGCGTGTTTAGGAAAATTTCAAAATATCTTTAAATGTATCTCCAAACTAGAAAAATAATAATTTCTATTTTGTAAATAAAACATAACAGTCCTAGATTTTTTGCAATCTGTATTAGCGGATTTTAAAATATTTTAAATGCTTTAGATTTATCATACAATTGTTATTTACATGAGTACTATTATTATTATTATTTTCGGAGAAGTCTGTAGTCTATAAACTGATTGTAGTTGTAAAAATAAAACCTTTTCAAAACTTCGATGTAAATAGAACACAGCCCGAATTTCTTAAGGTTTTACGAAATCAAATATGTATGTGGTAAGCACTTAAATAGGTATGTAGTAAAAATCTTGAAAATAAAAATCTAGAGAGAATAATCTAGAAAATTCTAGAATTAATAAAATCAAATAATAAATAAAAACGACCGACACCGATAATGAAAAAAACTGCAACTGATTTAATTATATTTATAAATAATGAAATGAAAATACAAAAGCTAAATTATAATATTCAAATAAATCATTATAAGCTATTTTGAATCATTATATTTTACGGTTTTTTTAATTATGATACTTTGTTGCTGCGTTCCAAAAAACAAAAAAAAACGATTTGTTTGATAAACTGAAATAAATTATGCATTTTATCGATTTAAAACTGTAAATGTAACCAATATCGAATCAAGTTTTTCGAGATATCTTTCGTGGTGTATACCGCACATTCGTGATTGTTTCTAGGTTATTAATGTTTGGGTTCAAATCTCAACATGTTCCCCTTTTTTTGTCAATGTTACTGCATCTGGCGGGGAAATGACAAATCTACCTGGAATGTTTTTTGTCAAGTTTCTGTCACAATATATCCGTTCGAATTCGTAAAACTTGTAGGTCCTCCTAGTTCTTCCCGAAAAACAACACGCACGTCGTCTTCGCGGCATAACCTACGGAAATATTTGAGAGTGGACTTTTTGTAAATTAATCGAAAAATGGAAGTATATCGTTTCGGTGTCGGTCGTTCTCCTATTATTCTCGTAGCGTTTTTTTCTTCATTTTTTTTAAGTGTCTAACTTAAATTTTTATTTAGAAACTGCCTAAATATTTGCATTGAAAAATTCAATTAAAATATATGGAGGTAGTATCGTTTCGTGGCTAGTCCTATAGTTGACAGTCACTAGCCCCTAGGTGCTTCTACAGTTCCAATTCTGTAGAGTATACGAATATACTGCTTTTATTAAAATCAATATTTCATTATACTAACTATTTATTGTCGAAAACAATTTAAAAAAAAACTGGGGTTAGCTACCACCAATTAGCCGCAACAAACGAATTTTCTAAAATAAATAAATTAATAAACAGGATCAATGAACATTTGCTTGTATCAATAAACGTTTAATAGGCCAGTAAAATGCTTTTTTATTTGCCTAATAAAAGTAATTTATTGGGCTAAAAATAATAAAAAATATCTATGTACGTACCTTTTTGGTTTAGGGTAGGCACTAGTTCTAGAAATATATCCAAACATACAATTTCAGTATTTTTTATTCTGTTTTTATATGACTGTAAGCCGCTTTTGTTCCTCCAAACTGCCGATTCTATACCTTCTCTCTTATTTTTTGATTTTTTTTTTAAATAAAAACCCCGTAAAATTGATGATGTGTTAGCGTTTCACTTCGCATCGCATTATATAAGATTAATCATTCACTAAAAATCCGTGGCCGAATATTTACTAATTTCTTAGAACTACGTATGTACATATGTATGTTTTTAGTGACTACATAAGTTCCTCATAACAGACGTATTTTTTTTTTTAAAGTGAATAGTCAACTCAGCAAATTTTTAAACGCAAATAACAACATACATTTTGGTTTTATGTACATAATGATAACAAAGTATTTTATAATAACTTTTTGTGTCATTGTTTGCGAGTAATAATTTGATGAGCTGGATATTCAATTTTTCAAAAAAAACACGGCTAGTATAATATACATATACATTCTACCTACAGTAAAATTGAGTTCTAAAATGCAACATTTAAATTGACAGTTTTGAAAATGCGTACATGCAATTTATTCGAAGTTTTTAATTTATATCATTTCACTTTTAAAAAAAAAAATATTTTAAATTATTCTATTTCTATGGCATCCATACAGCAAGGATGTCCGGCTACCCGTTCAATTGCAACGTGCAATGGCAGCTGAAGCCGAAGCAGCACGAGAAGCACGTGCCAAAGTTATTGCAGCCGAAGGTGAACAAAAAGCATCACGTGCACTACGTGAAGCTTCTGAAGTTATTGGAGATTCTCCAGCTGCTCTACAGTTACGTTATCTGCAGGTAATGTTTTTTTTTATAAATTAATTTTTTTTTTAAATAAATGAATATATTTTTTTTATAAAAAAATAATTTAATAAAATAATTTTTTTCTCTTTCTCTTTCTCTTTTTCTTTATTTTTTTTTTTTTAATATTTCCTTAAACAAAATAATAATAAATCGACAGACATTGAATACGATTTCGGCCGAAAAGAATTCCACCATCGTATTTCCGTTGCCAATTGATTTGATAACCTACTTTATGAAGACAATGGACGCATCTAAAAATGCTCAACAACAATAAATAATTATATAAAACCGCCAGAAAAATTTTATTATTTTTTTTATAAATAATTACGGCGCATCTACATTATAACCACAACTATGGAATAATGAATTCCTTTATTTTTTTGTGGATAAATCAATTTTGCTAAACAGAAAAAAAAGAGATAGAAATTTGGTTTCCGACGCTTTTACTGAATCAAAGTATTTAAAGAAAAAAAAAACAAACAAACAAACTTAAAAATTAAGTGGTTTCAACAAATGGACATCTTGATGTTAAACAAAAAAAAAATTAATAATATTAACGAAAATCCTCTTTTACTTACCAATAAAATAGGTTAGTTTTTATTATTTTTTTAAGACTTTTGAGAATATATACCTACATAGTAAATTTAAGGATTTTAGTTGTAATGTAGCAAGATGAAGAAGTAAGATTTTAATGATTAACAGAAAATTGACAATTTTTCCATCCAATTTGTTTCTACATTTTTTTGTTAAACAACATCATGTTTGTCCATATTTGTCCGACATTTTTAAAAAAAGTTAATACAACTATTTGAAGTTTGATGAATGTGCTTTAACACAAATACAACAGTACGAAAATTTCACAATCGAATTGGGTCTGTTTTTTGTGTTTTATTGGCTTGGGTCGTTCTTAAGAATTGCTAATAAAGAGAATTGAAAGAAAAATATAAAGAGTATGGAACACATTCAAATTTAAATTGACACACACAAATCCATGACCCTTAATTGCGAAGATGAACTATCAATTAATAATTGACATTTTATTAAATGGTATTGTGACTGTCAACTGTCAATATTGTTGATACATTGTGATTTTTTTTAATAATCTATTTTGAATGAAAAAAAAAATCGGTATTGTGAACAACAATTTTCATCGATTTTCTTGTCAGCTGTTAATTTTTCTTTCAATAGTAAATTTGCAGTTGATGAGTTCGTGCTGGTTAGAAAAATAACTAAAAAAATGTGAGTTTCGACTTAAATAAGTGGTAAAATTTTTAATTTTTTTATTTCCGAAGGTCTCAAAAACATTTGGCTTTCCAATTCCAAAGGATTGGAAGAATCCCTCAAACTTCTTTGCATTCTTGTCATTTCAACGATAGCAGAATCATTCAACTCCTCATCTTCATCAAAAAAAAGTTCATTTGAAGTCATTTTGTAATTTGTTTTTAATTTATTTCCTTTAACGTGACCTTTTTTTTGTCAAAATAATTAATTTTATTGATTTTCTAATAAATGATTTTCTTTGTACGTTCCACAAAAAAAAAAAAAAAAAAAAAAACAAACAAACAAGCATCTGTCAGACGTACACTTCCATTCAAAATAATAGAAATATTTTGAAGGCATTCACAATAGCACAATATTTTATCAATTCATTTTCACAATACCGGTTTTTAATTGAATTGATAAATTCAATTGAACTTCGCAATAAGGGTGCATATTACAGCAACTGACTTCTCTTAACTGCTCTTAAAATATGTGTTAGCACAAGCACATTCTGCAATTCGAAAATATTTTTTATTTCACAATCTTTTGCTGATGCACGTGTTGAAAATGTTTGATATAGAATTGCAATTAAACATCAGATGTGGCTTGTCTTTTTTATTTTATTTCTAAGTCTTAAGCTTTGACTTGCATTCTTAAGCAAAATAATAGTCGTTATGTCAGGAAGTAAAATTGATTTTTTAGATTGATAAAAGTATAAGTTATGTTTATTTGCAAATTTTAAATTCAATTTCAAACTATGTATATATATAATAACTATTTTAGTTTTTTTTTTTTTTTTTTAATTTTAACATTTATTTAATTTACTTAATTAGTTATTAGTTTGAAATTGGATACCTTAATTAAATTTAAATCTTAAGATAGCAAAAACAAAAAAGAAGAAGTATTTCGATATGAGTAGGTTTTGTCAGAAATGCAATTTTGTTGAGTATAAGTTCAGAAAATTAGATCAGACTTTGCAACAAAAAAAAGTCCGAAAAAGATGAAATTTCCTTTGGAGTTTTATTTTCAAACAACACTTTTGTTTTTAGGGGGAGTGAATGGGATGAAATGTATAATTTACCATACTAATATTGGGATATAAAACCAACAATAAGTATTAATTAAATATAAATAATAAACATTATTTTTTTTTTCAATTACCTACTATTTCAAAAAATATTTTTCATTTTTGGCAAATTCTGAAAATTATTCTTTTGGAATGGTATTTACAATTATTATTTATTTATTTAGAAACAGCATCTATTTCTTTCGTTAAGTATGGTCCTCAAATCCTAGGCGAATTGTTTTCGGGCGAAATCTATAAGCAAGCTGATAATCGAGATAACATTCAATAAAATTTGCATAACTGCTTACATTTGGAATTAATAAAATGGATCAATAAAATCAAAAATAAATAAAATAAGTACCTACTTTACTCACCGATTTTTGGACACACAAAGTGAGAATTTGTTTGGCTTAAATTAAATTTTTTTTGTAGTTATTATGTATAATCTTTATTTTTAATTGTAAATTTGTTTCATTTTATATAAAAATAAAATATTACCATAATTCTTTGGAATGTATTCGATCAACGTTACTGCAACTGGAATAGCATAATGTCCTAAAAAATGTATGCCTTTTGTTAATGTTAATGAGATGTTCTTCTATATAGAGTTTTTTTTCTATATATTAAGAGTGTTTTTTTTAGAGGTATAAAACTTTGAAATGGAATTCAATAAAACAAAGATGATTTTTTTAAATTGACATGAAATTTACTTTATTCGAAAGACAATCTTCTGGCATTATAATTTAAATATGATTTCTGGCATATGTCCGCCACGTATGGCTCGGTCTAATCTGGAGGTCCAATTTTCGATGACTTTTTCCAACATTTCTGGCCGTATATCGGCAATAACGCGGCGAATGTTGTTCTGCAAGTGTTTAATCATTTCGGGCTTATCGGCGTAGACTAGCGACTTCACATATCCCCACAGAAAATAGTCAAGCGGCGGCGCGGCGTTAAATCGCACGATCTTCGAGGCCAATTCACAGGTCCGTAACATGAAACTATGCGGTTATCAAACGTTTCCAATAAATCAGTTTTGGCACGAGCTGTGTGACATGTTGCGCCGCCGTCTTGTTCAAACCACAGCTCCTGCACATCATGGTTGTTCAATTGATGAATGAAAAAGTCAGTAATCATGGCTCTATAGCGGTCACCATTAACTGTAACGTTCTGGCCAGCATCGTTTTTAAAGAAGTACGGACAAATGATTTCACCAGCCCATAAAGTACACCAAACTGTCAGTTTTTGTGGATGTAAGGGTGTCTCAACATACACTTGAAGATTATCATCACTCTAAATACGGCAGTTATGTTTATTGACGTATCCATTCAACCAAAAATGAGCTTCATCGCTAAACAAAATTCGCTTATGAAAATTGGGACCAACGGCAATCTTGTTTTGTGCCCATTCAACGAATCTACGCCTTGCTAGGTGATCCTGTGGCTTCAATTCTTGAAATGCCAAACGAAACTAAAAATAAATCACTTGACAGCTGACAAAATGGCCGCCAGTTAAAATAGTGTTGCCAACTTAAAGTTCTATACCTCTAAAAAAAACACCCTTTAGAAACACGATTTTTTGTTTGCAATCACTAAATTTCTAATTACTAAGGGATTAATAGAACATTGAATTCATTGTCCATCTTTTACGAACGAAGATTTCAGAAACTTTAATGCGCCAAATTAATTTATTAATTTTTTTTTAATCAAAATTAATATTTTTGTTTATATAGCTATTTAAAATCTACATAGGTTTATAACTTAAGATACCTAAGCTTATTTTTTTCCTTCTAATTACATAAATACCTTTCACTAAGAATTATAGCTTTTTGAAATTAAAAATGGAAAGAATATTGGTATGCTATTTTTTCGTTCTTTGAATTTGATACCTACATTTTTTTGTTTTGTCTACAAATATATTTAGGTTAATAAAATTGATAGATTTATTAATTTTTTAAATAAAAATAATAAAGTAAATATATATACACTGCTGTTATAAGAAATGTAGCTCTGTAGATTTTAATTTATCAATCTTTGTAGTTGTGTTTTTTACACTTTAAATGAGACTGTCTGCCTTGCACTGATATTTTTACTATTTTGCTTGCTAGATTAAATAAAAATTATTTTACGAAGGTTGCTGATTCAATAAACGCGTTACTTTGGCAAAATTAATATGAATAGATAAAAAAAATCTTTATATTACGATAAATTCATACAAAAATTTTCTAGATGATTTCCCCCCTAATTTAATACAATTTTGTTCTCATAAAAAACGGTCGTTTCCATACCGGAAATAAAATATTGTGACCGAAAATCATGGGATAAATTCTTCATATATAGTTTCTGTTAGTGATTATGTCTTGAATTCAGCATCAAATCATCAATATACATACACATAAAGAGTTGAAAATAAAGAAAAAAAAAATTGCTCTAAAACTTAAGAGTGCAATAAAGTCCAACATAACATATGGTTTTGTACCTTGCTACATTGCACTTTATTACATAAAACATTCCTTGTTGCTTAATCGATAAGGAGATTTTAGAGATAATAGTGACCTTCTTCCAATTATTTGATGAAAATGACATAGGTATTTTAATGATTTCAACCTATCTATGACAGAACTATATTCCAGCCCAAAATTGGTATTTACTCGCCTTCCATTACCCGTCAGTAGCATAGTTTTAAGCCACTCCTTGTCTAGTATAATTTTACGGTGAACCATCTAGTTCAATAATATTCAAATATAATTTTTCGCATCTGCTACATTTCAACGTTTGTACTAAATACATAAATTATTCATAAATATTTGTATTTAAACAATACTTAAAGTTTTATTATTACATTCACAGAATAAGGCACAAACACAACAAGAAAATCATCAGCAATAACTTCAACAACAAAAAAAAGGAAACTTCACCAATGGTTTTAAATTCATCTTGATGAACATCACCACATACGACGAAACTTGTGCTAAAAAAAAAACTTCTTTTTTTAAAACTTACAATTATATAATATAAAATCAAACTATTTATCAATGTAAAACTAAAATTAAGAACCCACTAAACGATGTAATTTAAATATATTAACAAATTTTAAAACAAATCATTTTTTTTAATAAGAAAAAATAAAAATATTTATAAAAAAAAACTATCTACGTGTGTTAATGTAAATCATTTTTTTTAAACTGAATTAATTTATATATTATTATTATGTATTAGAGTATTTTATTTTATTTTTTCTTATCTTTAAGAAAATATAAACAAAAAACTGTTGAGAAATATTAAAATTTTAAATGTTGATAAAACACATGAATTAAAACTTAAAGAAGTTAAAAATAAAAACATCTCTATAAATTTTAATTGTATTCATAATGAAATAGAAATAAAAAAAATCATAAAATAAAAAAAATCATAAAAAAAAACATTTTTTTTTATTTAAAACATAATTGTATTGGAAGACGAACAAAATTTCAGACTTTTAAAGAACTCTTCTGTCATGTTAAAAATAAAATCGATCAACTAAAATAATATGCTTTTAATTTGTTCACATTAAGTTTTTAAATGAGAAGGATTTTAACGAAAAAGTGTGGAAAAGATAAAAGTAGATAAAATTTAAAAATTGATTTTTGTTCTTGTAAAATTTTGGAATATGTATGTATTTGTATATTACCTATGTATTTGAACTACTGCACCTGTTTCCAAATTTACAACGAAATCGGTGAGCCAAATTCTCGTTAGTGAGGATATCATAAATAAAAGGACTAATTAAAAAAAAAAGATTCAAAACCCTCATTTCGTTGGGAACTGGTTATCCCATATAAACCCACCATTAACAACAACAAAAAAAAAAAACCAAAAAGTAAATTGAAACAAAATAGCGATACATTTTCTTAAAACAAAATAGCGATACATTTTTTTAAACAGCTTCAACGAAAATAATTATAAATCAAATTTGTTATAACATACTTATTTTGCACTTAGAATATGTATATATGTAAATCCTGATACACTGACTTAGCTTTAGCTTAAGTTCGATACCCTGAGACCCGCTAACCATTATAGTAAATATAAGCCGAGTTTATGCTTAAGTTCATTCATTAAGTGGTGTCACAATACTAAAAAAAAACATGAATGTTTTATTACTAAAAATCAAACTGATAATTTTGGGAAATAAGAAGAATACTATGATCAGTCAGACAAAATTTAATTTGATTCCGTGCCACATATAAAACAAGTCGCCGTTTCGAAAATCAATCTTTTCAACTTATTTGGAGTTTTTTTTATTTCTTGATATGAAATTTATTGTGCAGAGATATATCTCTAGGGAATCAACTTTACACACATATAGGCATTTTTACTACTTGAATCAAGTTTAAGTTAGAAAAATTTCACTCTAGGTATGATAATACTTCACGAATGATAACACTTTATGACAACAATTTCCTAATATAATAACGTTATCACGCCTGTAGAAGTTTTCAACTAAAATTTTGTTTACTTTCATATATGTAGATATTTAAAAAAGAATAAGACATAGAGAGTTATCGCAAGTAAAATTTCCAACAAAATATTTCCTTGCATAAAAAATCGTGAATGGTACTCAAAACTTTTACACCGAATTAATTGGTATTATACATTTTCCAGGAGCATTTGACTGTCATTTTATTGTTTTTTTTTGTTCGTAGGAAATTTATTCCGAGGGCATGAAATATTATACGAGAAACGAAATCCTCTCGACATTCCCTATATATTCGTCACCTATTCGCAAACCACCACTTTTCTAAAGTCACAACCGTAACGCAACTGAAATAGATCCTATAACAAATTAGCCACATATTCGAATTCAGCTTCAGGATTACAACTCTCAAACGTCTGGTTTTCAGGATATTCTCTAATATAAAAGTGTTAAAAAAGGTTTTTCGGTATATAGATATTATTTGTGGTTATATTGGGCCCTATCGGGAATCTCCCGGGAAATTTTAGTTCCCACGGAAAGTTTCATTCCCAAGAAATATTTCTAGTTATCGTGAACTTCCCTCGGAATAAATTTTTCCCAGGGAAAAAACTACCAACATTCAAAAAACAAAATTATTTTCGGAGATCAATTTCGAATTGTGTGCAGTGTTATCAAAGGATCATAATTAAAAAAAAAAAAAAAATAGTTGAAATTCCCTTTACAATAAAATAAGATATCCCAAACAAATTCCCCATCTATGTGAAGAAAGAAATATTGGGTGCGTTCATTTCAACTGAATTGTATAAAATTGCATAAAATTGTCCTCTTCGATACCTTGCTAAATGCACAACAAAAAAAATAATTGAATTTTTTCATGTTGCCAATTAGATTTTTCCGTTTGAACGAGGTGTTAAATTTCGCAGAAGAACAAAATCCCTCCATCTGAAAACACTGTCCACACATCGTCAGGCTTAGTGTACATATGTCTGCGTTTTTTTTGCTGAAGGGTACCAAAGAGGAGTCGGCAAGGACCACGATGTAGGTCTTGCCCAGTCAACATTCTCGGAAGTATTGTCGAACTTCCTTAACATTTTCGAGGAAAAGCTTAGTCCAGAATGGATCAAAATTCAAACCGCCGAAAAGCAAAGAAAGAAAAATTTATATTTTTTCGAAAAATATAAACTGAGTGATCTTTTTCTTGGTTTTGCATTTTTCGTTTTTTTCTGCAAGAAGGTAACCCAAATGAAGATTTCGGCCAAAATTTGCCAAATCTTATTTACCCTGCAGGTAGTAAATCCAGTCTCTATATCTGTATTCTTTTTTATAATACTGACCAGCAGTTCTATTTGGTTTTGATTTGTTGAGTTCGTGTGTTTATTTATCAAAAAAGTTTCAATTTCTCCGTCTAGCCTTAATTTCTCCACCAAAATAAATGCGGAAAAATTCCAGAGAAATTACAACAAATTTCCCATGGAAATATTGTTCACGATAGCAATAAATTCCGAGGGGAATTTCGAACACCATCCACGATACAAATTTTTCGAACGTGGGAAATATTTCCAGAGAAATCTCGTTCGCGATAGGGGCCATTATATCACGAGGTATTTTCTTAAAATTATTTTCTATTTTATGATGCAAACATGTTCGAATGGCTTTTACACTTTCCGAGCACATCATATCAATATATACTTTTCAACTGATTTAATAAGGCAAATGATTCGCTTTTACAATCTAATCTAATCTAATCTTAAAATTGATCTTAATTAACCCTATCGCGAAGGAAATTTCCCCGGAGTTTTTTTTCCATTTTGGGAAATTTGGTATCAGGAATCATGTTGAAAATTGTAAGGGAAAATATTCTTTTCAGTAAAATAGCTATCGTGAATAATTTTTCCAGGGAACTTTTTCCTCATATCAATGCAAACATTTCCCCTAGTAAGTTTTTGGGGAAAAATTTTTTTCGTGGGAGATTCGCGATGGGAAACATTCTTTCCCTAGGATTTTTTGTTTTTCCGGGGAAAAAAAGTTCCCATTAAATTGACGATAGGGCTGAATTAATCTAATCTTAAAATTATTTTTGAATGTTTTAAAATCTTCGTTAACCTCTTCGATAAATCCTTATAGTTAATTGTTAGTTTTTGTCTTACTTTATTTAATTGCCCAAAAATGCAAAATCCCTGAATTTGAAATGAGGATTTATCAGAGGAATAGAAAAAATACTGAAAAGAAATTCAAATGAATTTTATAAAGGAAATTACAACTTATAAATGCAAATCTTTGAAAATTTGTGACGTGAAAAATTACGAAGACCTTGATTTCTTGTCTACATTTCAAAATATATATATATATATATGCTAGTAACTGTAAACTAAACTGCTAATTATTCATGTTAGAAAACTCTTTTCACACAATTTTATAAAATTTAGTTACCCAATAAAATAAATAAAACGTTCTTTTTTGATTTGAAGTTATAAATAAATACAGCTTCAGAAGCTCCAGTAAGAGATGGAAGTCATTGCCTAGTTTTGCATCAAAAATTCACTTAGTTAAAAAGAAAATAGGGCTGAGACCAAATAAAAAATTATCAACTTCACTTTTATTACTGTTAGAGTCGTACTGTAATTGGTGTATTTTAAAAATAAGGTATTTCTATAGTATTTTAATCATTGCCAAACATAGCTTGGAACTTTATTCACCTTATTTTGAATCCACACTATATTAATAAATAAAATCTGCATTTCTTTATCTTTGTCGTTATTTTAATAAAAAATTGTATCCTCTTGTTGATAAATAATCGCGCTTTATGCAGATTTCTTTCAATTGCGACAAGTCGTGAGAGATTCTTAGTCCTTTTTCATTGTTTAATAATCTACTACAAATATTTCGCTTCGAAGAACTTTAAAAAACGACACGTCACAGAAAACGAGAGTTATTGAAAACAACATCGGCAAGAGTGGTGATAGCCAATTTGAAGAAAAAAGCTTGTTGCCAAAAATTGTATGGATAAAATGTTACTCTTTATTGAACTGTATCATCGTGTGATTTATTTTCCACATTATTTTTTATTATTTTATAATTTTTTTGTTGTTTTTTGTTTTTTTATTTCTTGTATAGTTTTCTTGTTCAAGATTTTTTGTTTTATATTAAATTTTTAATATTATAATTATTATTTTTAATAATATATAATATTTAGAGTTAATTTTTTGGTTTTATTTTGTTTTTAGTTTTTCTTTTCATATTTTTTTTTATTAATTTTATTATGTATACATAGTTTTTTATTATAATAATAATTATTATTTATATATACTCAAATGATTGTATTGTATATGGATTTCTTAAACATAGATTTTTTAAATTTATTTTTTTTTATACAAAATAAAAATACACAAAAGAAAAATCAAATAGTAAAAAGTAGGTAAATACATATTTGTTTTCTCGTTTAATTATTATTATTTTGTTTTAATATATAATTAAGATTTTTTTTTTTAATTTTTTGTCTTCATTTTCTCATTTAATTTTACCTTAAGATTACAGCTAGTTTTTTTTCTTTCTTAGTGATTAGTTACGACTATTAAATTAAATATAACTTCACGATTTTTATTTTATATTTATTATGGTTTTTTAAATTAAACTTATTTCTCGTTTACTATTTTTTCAGCTGTTATCCTTGTTTTTATTTTAAAATATCCATAAATAGAAAAGAATAGAAAAAAAAAATTATATATATAAATATTTTTGGAAAGTATTTTTTTGTTTTGTTTATGAGGATTCACTGGATACAGATCGACAGACGTCATTGGCAGACAGTGTAGTGTATAATTACTGCAATGGGATGGGGAACATTGTAAATATATAAAAAGCTATGCAATCTCTGTCGCTATAAATGACATGATTCTTGAGTTTAAATTCTCATTTTTTAAGATTTTAATTTATTATTATTTAACTGCACTGCACTGCCATCGAGTTACTCGGTCAGTGAATCCCTCGGCATGGTTCTTCTTGTTTGTTTGTTTGTATGTTTGTGTTGTTTTTTTTTTAAGTTTTGTAAAAATGGAAAGAAAAAATAAGTCTTGTAAAAAATTTGTTTGTTTTTGGTTCTAATACTTAAAGAGGATTTCATACTTTTATATACTTAGTTAAGGTAAAAAATACATTCTTGTGTTGTATATATGTTATGTATGTATGTATTTATGTATATAAACTTCCGTTTAATTATAAAACAAAAGAATAGAAAGTGATGTTTGTCACTGTTCTTAAATTAAAAAAAAAATAAATATTCTTCTTTCAAAGAAAAGAGAAAGAAAAGTTAATTATAAATTGAAAGTTGTTTTTAAAAACTAAATTGGTATAAATTGTGGTCTAAAATGTAAATATATATAATGTATATATGTTTATATACTCAAAATGCTATGTATAAGAACTGACTGAGTACATGAGCGGGGGAGAGAAAGATATAAACATTTGATTATAATGATAGTTGTAATAATAAAAACAATAATTTTTCATTATTTTTTTTTTTAATAGCACAAAACACAAAATAAAATTTTGGGTTTTTTTTAATCTTCTCTAAATTTGATGTTTTTTTTTTTTTTTTCTTTAATCTTAATCCTGTACTTCTCGATAAGGTACTTCTGACGTCACCGAAAACGATTCGAAATAATGATTAAGAAATTCAAATGTGGGTCGTTTCTCTGGCACAGCATCCCAACACTGCAGCAGCAGATGATAGATATTATCGGGGAAGTAGTGATTAGTTGGCTTAGGCATTCGGAAACCACGTTCGATGTTCTCGATAACTTCTCGACTATGCATACCCGGATATGGTACTTGACCGTAGGTAAAGAGTTCCATCAGTAATATGCCATATGACCAGACATCTGATTTAATGGAAAATTTGCCATAAATTATGGCCTCAGGTGCTGTCCATTTAACCGGAAAACGAGAACCTTGTTTCGGACAATATTCATCATCAGCTATGACACGTGCCAAACCGAAGTCACAAATTTTGGCGACATTATTTTCACCGATTAGAACATTACGAGCGGCAAGATCACGATGTATTAGCTGCTTGGATTCGAGATATTCCATACCGGAGGCTACTTGGGTGGCAATGTAAATTAGATCTTCGAAGTGTAAGTAACGGCCGTCGCCTTCGCGTAGAAAATCTAATAAACTACCCTTAGACATGTACTCTTGGACGATGTAAATTGGTTCTTCCTGAAATTTGTAAAATATTTTATTAAAATACAAAAAAAAAAAAAAATGGATTATTCTTAGCATCGATTTGCATTTCTTGTACTCAAAATATATGAATAGTTTTCCTAAAACACAAGGTATAGTTATTCTTGGTTATCATGTCTATTTGATTCTTGAAATTCTATATTAGCCTATTAAAATAGATATGTTTAAAAAGTTCAAATTAAAGGCAGATTAAAACCCAATTAAAAAAGGGACAAAGAAGAAATGGCACACATTAAGGTATGCAATGATAAATTTCAATTTTGAGGAAATATATTTTTTGCAGTCAAACGATCTGGATAAACGATCAGTTGTAGTAGAAACAAATCAATTAAGGTGATGGACTCCGAAACGCGTCGCAAATATTAGTTTAAAAATAAAATATAAAAAGTTGTGAAATTAAGTGTTTGTTAAATTAAAATAAATAAATAAAAAAAATAAATTGTTTTTAATTTTATTATAATGATTTTTATATTTTTGATATAACACAACTTGGAGACAAAAACCCCGAAAATGCATAAGGTTAAATGTCAACAGGGCCAACTCAACTTGATTGACTTGTCATTCATAAAAAGGCACATTAGTTTTACATAAAACTTGTTTGCTTCTGTTGGTAACTGAGATTTATAATTCTTTGAAGAATCGATTAGGAAAATACACAAATTTTTACTACACATATAGACAAAAGTCACATCCGGATTTAAATCTTTTTGTGTTTACTACCCACCCTGTAAGTAATTTTTTTGTAAGCAAAAGTCGAAAACCATGCACATATTTTCTTTAACAATCTAAACGTTTTGGTTTAATATGTAGAGATTCAGAATATCTAGGTTTTATTGCTACAAAAAACGAGATCTTAGCAGCAGATTTTTGGCGTGAAAGGAAATCAAACTATATTAATATTGCATGCAGTCTTAGGGAAGACGACAACGAATACGTTCGTCTGCCAATACGTAGTGGCAGCGTTTCCAGGAAAAAGTGCATCAAAAGTACAACTTTTCTGAAAATGGATTAGTGAGAGAAACCACTTTAAATTCGCACCTCTACGCCCTCGACTCTCTGATTACAAATTTGGTTTGGACAGACATCTAGGTGGCCAAAAAATCCACGGCAGACGCAATTAAAATAGCGGATTTTTAATAGAAATTTTTTAGATTATTAATAAACACAACGGAATATATTGCGATCGGAAAAGCCTGACTACAGGAGTAAAAATATATAACATAAAGACGTTTTGGATTCCACCCAAAAGCTGGAAGGCGCTATAAGAATCGCGATTTTCTTAAATGGGCTTTTGGAGGAAACCAATCGAAATGTATCTTAATCGAAAGGTATTAACTTCATAAAAATTAAAATGTAAGGGGCAGACGTTGAGGTGGTGACAAACTGATGACAGCCGCGATATAAGTCGCGGATGTTAGTACCTATTATTTTATCAGTTAGATTTTAGTAGTAACCTATTCAAATGTAGCCCAATCACAAAGGTTTTGACTCCCTGAAAAAGAAAATGTAAGTGACAGACGTTTTGAGTTAAGCCAAACTATTGAAAACCGCTGATGTTATTATTCTTTTGTCCGTTTAATTCTAGTGGTAATTTCTTCAAATCTAGGTCAATCAAAAGGTTTCGATTTCACGAAAAATAAAATGTTAGTGACAAAAGTTTGAAGCATTGTACAGGTTATTATTCTTTAAGTGTTAAAAATATATAGAACATTTGTATGGGGCGCTATTAAATCTGGAGGAAAGTAAAAAACAACTAATAACATAATACACGAAAAATTAGTTCTCTTCAATACGCTGTTTTAAGAGCTCCTTTTTCTCGCACAAAGTCAATTTTACAGATCCGATTGGATTGGGAGAGAGTAGGAAATGTACAGAAAAGATTGAGAATCGTTTCTTTCTCCTTTTCGTTCAAAAAGCATTTGAATAAACGCCAAACCTCATCACAGATATAAGTGTGGAGGAAAAAATATTAAACATAATACCTTCGTTCGTTTAGTTAGAAATTCTGACAAATTCTTCCAATTTAAGTCCTTTCAGTCAAAGACAATATTAAAAAAAAAAAAAAAGTGTGAGTGCCGGTACTCACGGTTAAGATGTGGTAAACATCAAATTAGTTTTTAGTTTACCCTCCCGCCGGCATAGATGTTTACACATAAAAAAGTAAAATACAATTGGGAGAAATTGGAAGTTTTGAAAAAAACGAGAAGATCAAAGGACAATGGGCAAATTGGGCCCAGCTCCAATAAGAACGACCTTTATATCATATATAGGTACGTATTCATACATTATTTATCAGTTAACCGTTTGCCTAAATTCGCTGTGTGGTCGAAGTTATTTAATTTTTAGTAAAATGAGTTTCAGGTTTCCAAATCTCTGTTTTCGTTTTCAATTTCCTTTAATATTTTGTGGCTTCTTATTAATTTAACGTAAAATTATGTAAACAAATAAATACAACATTAATCAGTAAATTTGTTCAAGATGAGGTAAGACTGCTTTTATCTGCCTCAAACAAGTTAAAATAAGACTGACAGTGCATAGGCAATTCAAGTTACTTACGAAATTGTGCGGATTCTTACAAACATAATACGTATTACGTATACTTAATTTGTTTTAGAATTTGCACGATTTCGTTAGAATAGATCCATTTAGCGGATGAAGTAGCAGAAATACCTGACTTCTCTGAGATTGAAAAATTTAAGAAATGGTTAAATTAAAATTCTATTAAATTAAATTTTAATAAGACCTAAGTTTGGAAATAATAGAAGCTATATTCCTGAAGAGAATACGCCTTATTTGCCCATTGATAATAATAACTCATTAAGAAAATAATCAATATTTTGTGGAAACCAAAAATAACAATATTTTGTAAGAGTTTACTTAAATAATAGATTTTAAAGATATTGGTACTTCAAATTTCTTATTGAAACATAAATTTGAATTTGAAAAATCGATGCTAAATAAGAATAAGAAGAAAACTTCAAACCTGAGAGCAAACAGCATAAAGTGCTACTAATCTATTGTGACGGAATTTCTTCATTATGGCAGCCTCTTGCAGGAATGCCTGCGTTGACATAGTGCCCTCTCGCAATGTCTTTACAGCCACATCAATACTATTTCTCCATTTGCCATAGAATACTTCACCAAAATTACCACGACCTAATTTTCGAATTAATTGAATTTCAGATCGTGGAATTTCATATTTATCACGCAGTTCTGGTCCGAGATCCCACATTTGTGGCTGTGGTTTTGGACATGGTCTTGACAATATATGACATAGACCAAGGGCGTTTTCTGTAAGAAAAAAAAATTCAAATTAAATTAAAAATGTTTTAAAAATAATAAAATAGCAACATACTACTATACGCCATCACTAGAGCTTGCAACGAGGGGAAAGTCTGATTTGTGGCAATGTAGTATCCACCATTGTCAAGTGGTTTAATTCGATAGTGCTTCACATGATATCCACGGCCATCTTCCCAGTCTTTCACAGACAACGAATAACCATTTGGATTGTGTTCGGATGGTCTAACTAAAAAGGTTCCGCGTGGATTCTCTTCAGCTAGTAGTAGTTTATCAGCTTCTTTTCGCAGGACATTTTCAAAGAACCAACTGAAATAGAAAAAACATATATATATTTAGTATCTATCTTCAAAGGATAATATAGTGTGTTTAAATCTTACTCTTCACTGTTTACACTTCGTTCTTCGGCAACGAAATTTAACGGTATTAAGCCTTCTTGGCGTGTAGTTAGATTGACCACACGCCACCAGTCTGATTCAGTATCATCAATAACTTCCATTCGATCGCCTTTCATAAAGCTTAGATCAGATTCATCGCGGGATTTATAGTCATAGAGGGCGACAACAACTCGACGTTTGGCCACACCACCTGGTACAGTTGCTATCAAAGAAAAAAAGACGTGTTAGAAGGAAATGAATACAAATAAAATTTAGATTATAATCTGGTTAAAAAAAAAGAACCTGTTGGAAATTTAAAAATCCTTTTTCGGAAAAAAGGCTTAAAAATTGAATATCTGAAGATTAACATAGTTAAGGCTTAACTAGATTTAAACTTTTTTGCAAAAAATTAAAAGCAAGAAGGACAACAACGAAATAGAGTCGTTGTTCGGATGGAATTCTCTTGATATAATAAGGCAAACTGGGAAGCCAATTACAACATGAAAGTCAACTTTATTAACTAGAGCAACTTCCAGAAAGCTACCATAGTGGTATCATGCCGCAAAACAATTGTATATTCATTCTCCCCATTAAGCCGACATTTTTCAAATTATTTTAAAAAATTAAAAGTATTTTTGAAATAAAAAGTTTCAATGTGCAAATTCCATCAAACATGATGATTGTAAAGGGTTTTCTTCCAATAGGGACTTGACAACTGTGAATTTAATTTGTGAACACACCCTTTCACTAATAATCGAACTGTCATTGTGAATTTATTCATCAAACTCAACATTTTCATCATGGTAAAATACACGAAGGAGCAACGTCGCAAATTATAAAATTTTTTTACCGAAATTCGGAGTCGGCGACCGCAACTTTGAGAGCGTTAACTCTAATTTTCGGTCGTAAATGACGAAGCTCATTTTTGGCTCAATGGGTTCGTCAATAAGCAAAATATGCGTTATTGGTCGGGTGAAAATCCACATTTGCGTCATGAATCACCACTTCATTCACAAAAAGTAACTGTTTGGTGCGGTTTGCATGCCGGCGGCGGCGTTATTGGGCCATATTTTTTCGTCGACGATAACGATCGTCACGTTACTATGAATGGCCGGCGTTATCTCGCCATGATTACCGATTATTTTCGGCCCGAATTGGAAGATATGGACTTAGACGACATTTAGTTTCAACAGAATGGTGCCACAAGCCACAAGCCACACAGCACACCTTACAATCGATTTATTGAAGAGTAAGTTTGATAAGCGTGTAATCTCAAGAAATGGGCCAGTCGATTGGCCTCCTCGTTCGTGCGATTTAACGAATCTGGACTATTTTCTTTGGGGCTACGTTAAGTCATTGGTTTATGCCAATAAGCCGACGACTTTGGAAGCCAATATTGAACGTGAAATAGCGGCTGTTTCGGCCAAAATGTGTGGCCGAGTCATCGAAAATTGGGTCCATCGAATTGACCGCTGCAAACGTGACCGCGTTGGCCACATGAACGAAGTCGAGTTGCATTCATAAATGTTTTGATTGTACTTCAAGCCGATAATAAAGATTTTGAAATATCTCAAATGGTTTGCGTTTTATTTAAAAAAAAAGTTATCAAGTCCTTATTGGAAAACCCGATATCATTTTAATTGAATTCTCAAAGCAGGGTTAAATGGAATCTTCTCAATAAAGATAAAACAAGAAAACGAAATATTTATTTTAATTTATTTGTTGTTATTATTAGGTCTCAAGTTCACAAATTACTTTATCTATACTTGAATTTAGGTCATCTCTCGTCCAAAAGCCTATAATTGACACTCTTGTTAATTGTATTTTCTAACGACATTGTCCATCACACCGTGTTATATACATAATATGTGTATATACATGGTTAACTGCATTAAACTACACACAAAAGATACCATCAAATGACCCCTCACTCAGGCAGCTTCCATTGGAAAGTCTTCCTTTTGCTTATAAATCTACTTATAGTACAAAGGCTTATAATAATAATAATATGTTGTTATAACAAACCAATACCATAATAACATACTCCCACATACAACCTACGCAATGCGAAGACACGTGTGCCACTTTTACTTTCATAAGTTTTTATCATTTTTTTTTTTTTTTTGTATTTTGTTGTTTTAACTGATTATAGCTTACAAGAAGACACAGGATGCGACAAACGCACGCAAGCTTCTCTAAGGGGAAATTGAAAAGTACTTATAAGCTCTTATATTATAAGAACAGAAACACGGTTGGGGGCAATAAATTTAGAGAATCAATTATATTGGATTTGCCATTTCAGTGTAAGGAGAGTGTTGTTGGTCTTGTTGTGTTGTGTGCAGCAATTTCAGCTTTATTATGTTAACTTTTCTTAACTGACATTGGCCTGGTTTTAAATTTGTGTTATTCTAAATTTGCACATGACAAAGAGTTATAACGGGAGTTTTTTTAGAGGTATAGAACTTTAAGTTGACAACACTATTTTAACTGGCGGCCATTTTGTCAGCTGTCAAGTGATTTAGTTTGGTTTGGCATTTCAAGAATTGAAGCCACAGGATCACCTAGCAAGGCGTAGATTCGTTGAATGGGCCCAAAACAAGATTGCCGTTGATCCCAATTTTCATAAGCGAATTTTGTTTAGCGATGAAGCTCACTTTTGGTTGAATGGATACGTCAATAAACAAAACTGCCGTATTTGGAGTGATGATAATCCTCAAGTGTATGTTGAGACACCGTTACATCCACAAAAACTGTATGTTTGGTGTGCTTTATGGGTTGGTGGAATAATTGGTCCGTACTTCTTTAAAAACGATGCTGGCCAGAACGTTACAGTCAATGGTGACCGCTATAGAACTATGATTACTGACTTTTTCTTTCATCAATTGAACAACCATGATGTGCAGGAGCTGTGGTTTCAACAAAACGGTGCAACATGTCACAAAGCTCGTGCCAAAATTGATTTATTGGAAACGTTTGATAACCGCATAGTTTCATGTTACGGACCTGTGAATTGGCCTCGAAGATCGTGCGATTTAACGCCGCTTGACTATTTTCTGTGGGGATATGTGAAGTCGCTAGTCTACGCCGATAAGACCGAAACGATTAAACACTTGCAGGACAACATTTGCCGCGTAATTGCCGATATACGGCCACAAATGTTGGAAAAAGTCATCCAAAATTGGACTTCCGGATTACACTACGTCCGAGCCAGCCGTGGCGGTCGTTGTTTTATTCCATTTCATAGTTCTATACCTCTAAAAAAAAAACACCTTTCACTATAAGTCTGACATAATGAATACTTCAATTAAATAATTAAAAACAAACATGGAAATCTGGTAGAAGGGATTACCTATAGTCGTCAAGAGAACATATGTATGTTTATACAGACCTCTTGACTGAGCAGAAAATGAAGTACCTATGTTACCTATCTACAAATAAAATTGGAAATGATGTCAATGCTATTTATGGGAATAGATCTGCGAGCAAGTGAATGAGGGATCTTTTTTTAAGGATGTCAAAAAAGAGAGATCTTTTGCAATCTCTTCTTCAAAAACTACTGCACCGATTTCGATGAAATTTTCAGTTTTTTTTTTATTCTACCGTTGAAAATATATGAATGTAGTTTTAGAACACTGCCACCTTGGTCGCGCTCACATTCTGTTGTATTTGAATTTTTTTTATTTCTTAACGTTCTTAAATAGGAATGAGTTGAAATTTTGGAATTAAGCTTAATTTAAATTAATTAATTATAATTGTATAACCATTTGTTCAGAATGTTTTTGGTCAATATTTCGAAATCGATTTGGAGTTTTTTCCTAGGAGATATGTTTTTTTTTTAGAATTCCGCCTACTTCTACGCCCGTCTTTAAAAAAAGCGATAAAATTTAATATTTCTTCATCTATCAAAGGGGCTCCCAAAATACAAGCAACATTTAAATTTCATATTTTGCCACATTTACGCGGAAATGTGATCTAAAATATCATAAAATTAGTCCATGTGTCGGGTATGGCTATATTGTATATTGTTGATACAAAAAAAAAAATACAATAATTATTTTAATTAAAAACCCATGTTTTCTATCAAAATTACTTCTTGCGTGAATTTTGGGACACCGCCCTTTATTATTTGCTGAAAAGAAAGCTATTTCATGATTTTTTCATGAATTTTGAACAAAACACATATAGTCGTATTTATTAGATTTCCTTGGAATCCTACTTTTGGACATTTCATTGAACGTACTCACTTAAGAATGGGTTTGGACAACCAATTACAGTCTCTAAGCTAAACAATCGATGGAAAATGTTTTTGGAGTTTAACAGCCGTCTAAAAATTTACCTTGGATGAGTTTATAAATAAGACTGTTATTGAACTGAAGAAGATAAAATTTCTTTAAATCCGTCTTTTAGCCACCCATTGCTTTTTCACAACAACAAACATGACATTTAAAGAAGATCTAGCTTTTTGAAAATAGGAAAATTCTGCACTATAGCCCTACACAGGTTTAAGACGAATTATATACAAAGCGATCAAACGCAAGATTAAGGCTTCGGCAACGCAATGAGCGACTTAGCGACGAACGATTTAGCGACGAGCGACTTTGCGACGAAAAAAAAATTAAAACACAAAAAATCGTATGGAGGTGGCCTCATAAACCCGACTTGCCATTTTTTTGAGCGACAGAGCGAGGTCGCTCTGCAATCAAATCTGTTTTAATTTTTCAGTCGATCGCTGAGCGACGAAGTTATAACATCGATAAAATAAACGCAGAAAGTTTTATTTCAACTGTCCAAAGCCGTGCAGTGCCACGTTTTATTTACTTTGGATCTGGATCAGGTTAATTTTTTGACATGTAATACAAAAACAATAAAGGATCCTAGATTTATTTCCAAATCCAAAAAAATGAATGCTTACTCTGGCGGGTAGATGGCTTCTAAGTATTGCAAATGATGCCTGCAGTGTCTGAGTTCTAGGACTCACGGTTAACATGCCGGAGTTTTGTTATTAAACGTATACCCAATTATAACGTAATGTGTGACACCTAATGTGTGAAACGGAACATATTACAGGTAAGGTACATCTACCGGCAGCATAGATGTTTACACATCAAAAACAAGAAATAGATGAAAAATTAAAAAAACTTAAGAAATATGTTACATGTAACAGTAACACTGATGTCACTTTAGTTCGTATAGTTTTATTTTCAAGCAATTCATCTTTATGGATAATAAAACATGGCTAGAGATATTCAGCCGGTCCGCCCAGACACGTCCGTTTCGCTCGACGGTTGTTCTACGACTGACTAGAATATTGGAATTCTTTAAAGTTTACTATAACTATATGCCAAATCTATATGAATAGATCACTACATCTATACATAAACATTTCAGTACAGGTCACTACACATCTTAAATCAATTATGGGGATGGGGAACACTGACCTAAACCCTCAATTAAATTCTAACTCAACGAATTTGTTAAGTTGGCTCTAAATTAACTGAATTGATTTTTCTGACAGATGCGTGATACTGACACTTTCGAAATAGAGATCATCGGCTTAATTAATAAAAGCACAATTCTTGTTTCACAAAAAAGAAGGATTCATTAATATACAAATATTTTATACTTTGTGATTTGCAAATATAATGGAATCATACTCACTTGGTGTTGTCCTCGGTCGAATGATATCCACGCCACCTTTACTAGCGATCTTTATCTGCCCTCGATTCGGATCTGGCGTATATCGTGAATCCAGTGAGCCACCATTATTGTGTTTCTGTCCACTCGTGATGTTCGTATTGCCAAAAGCGTACTCACTCTTCTTATATCCCGTCGGATAAGCCAGGGCCAATTCTTGGTCCTGTCGCTTGCTGCAGCATTTGTTGCCCATTTTGTTGCTATTTTTTGTGTTGTTATTGTTGTGGTTGTTGTTGTGTTTTGTTTGTTTTATAGCTATATGCCAATCACAATTGGCTAGCTGCCTTTGTTGTGATCACTTTGATGATGTTTTTATTTTCTGTTTATTTGTGACGTATAAAATGCTATATGTTTTATTTATTTGTTTAGGTTTTATTTTTTTATAAATTTGTTTATAAATGCAATATCCTTGACTTTTTTTTAAATTTAAGTTATTATAAAGTTTTTTTTTTCTTTTATTATTATTGTATATGAATAAATTCCTATGTGAGCGTAGTAATTGATCCTTTTTTTGTTTAGTTAATTTTAGTTAATAAGTTATTTAAAATTTAAAAATTCGAAATCAATTTATTTGGCATAATTCATCAGAGTGAAATAAGGAGATAGCAAGATTTAGATTAGGTATTAGAGTGAGTCTGTGTGTGTGTAAATGATTGAAAGGGAGGAGATCATTTGTTTCCATTAAAAAAATTGTCTTGTTTTTTTTTTTTTTTTAATTTTTTACACAACTATCAGTCAATAATAATAAAAAAAATAATATTAATAATTTTAATAAAAACCACTAGATGGCGCGTCGTTCTTCTTTATAAAAAAAGATGTGTGACAAAAAAATATATATTTGGTTTTTGTAGTGATGACGTTTTTTTAAGCTTTTTGTTTCATAAGAATGTTAAATAGATTATGTTAGCTTTTTTTGGAAATATAATTAATTATATATATTAGAGTCATCTACATTGGGAGTTATATATTTATGTTGGGGGGTAAAAGATATTTTTTTTACGCCTTTGAACTTGGATGGGAATGTAGTGTGTTTTTTTCTTCTTTTTTATTTTTGTTTATTAGTCGTCAGGTTTTGTGGTTTTGTGGTTTGGTGTGTTTTTGTTTTTTTTTTTTTTAACTTGCGATTTTTGTGTTAGGTTTCTGTTTATTTATTTTTTAAGAAATGTGTTATGAACGATGGCTTATTAAATAGCGTATACAATGCTGTGTTAATGTTGGCCCAGTCATATTTGCTAAATTGTTTTTTCTTTTTTTTTGCGAGGCCTTTGTATTATGTATTCCTTTGACAGCTTTTGGTTATCTGGAAGAAAGAAAAATAAAATATTGAGTAACGATCGACATTTATCTAATTTAAAATATAAATTATGTTAAAGCTTGTAAGGGGTGAGCTATAACAAGTGGGCCATCTAGAGGTTTCTTTTTAAATCATAGGTTATTTTGATAGTGACAGCTGTTTCCCGCTCGAAATCTTGGCAGAAAGTCAGTATCATACCTCCGCGGAACGAAATGGGTTGCTTTACGCTTGAACAACGTTGGGATATATTGGAAACTTATTTACAAAGTGAGTGCTGTGTAGCCCAAACGATGCGTTTTTTGAAAAGAAGTTTTGGCCGAAATGAAGCACCCACCTCGCCTGCTGTACGCAACTTTGTGCAAAAAGTTCGAGAGACTGGTATACTATTGGACAACTCTCATGTTCCTTGTCGTCGTAGGTGCGCACAGACAAGAATTTGGATTGTGGAGTGGACCATTTTTTTTCGAAAATTATGCTATGAAAAACGTTTCGGTAAACGGTGGGCGTTACAGAGCAATGTTAACCGACTTTTTTTTTAATTGAAATTGAAGACATGTTTTTGGACGACCTCTTGTTCATGCAGGATGGCGCGCCATGCCACACAGCCCATTCCACAATCGATCTTTTGCACACTAAATTCCCAAATCGTGTTATCAGCCGTCTTGGCTATGTCAAATGGCCGTCTTGGAGCTGCGATTTAACCACTTTGGAATTTTTTTTTTTTTGTGGGGAACCGTGAAGGACCGATGTTATGCCAACAATCCGGAAACGATTCAAGCACTTAAAGCCAATATCATCCAAGCAATCCGTAAGCTACAGCCTGAAACCATCAACAAGGTTTTGGAAAATTGGAGTAAATTGCGCTACGGCGAAGACAGCCGAGGCAGCCACTTGACCGACGACGTTGTGTTCCATAATTAATGAGAATGTTTTCTCTTACTAATAAAGCCATAATACATGGACAAAATTTAATTTTGCACATTTTATTGCATTTT
Organism: Epistrophe eligans; assembly: GCA_951394125.1. Classification (NCBI taxonomy): domain Eukaryota; kingdom Metazoa; phylum Arthropoda; class Insecta; order Diptera; family Syrphidae; genus Epistrophe; species Epistrophe eligans. The sequence continues at coordinate 31,405,412 of OX596029.1, forward strand.
TTAAAAGAAACTTGTATCTGGCCTTCCTGTATGTCAAAAGGTTTATTTACACAATTTAATATAAAATGTTAGAAGATAAAAAAAACATAACAACTTATTCTGTTAAATCAAAATTCAAATTAATTTCGGGAGAATTTTTTCTTTATAAAATAGTCTCAAAGGCATGCATTAGCGGCTCGGTCATTGATGACTGTTTTTATCGATGAATGTTCTATAATGAGCTAATTTATGAAAATGATTCAAAATATCCTTTTATAATCGTAATTTATATAATTATGTATTACAATAAAGTTATTTATTGCTAGGTAATCCAAAAAAAACGACACTGTCTGCTTTCCCTTGTATCTATAGGTAAGTATAGTTTTTCAGACACAAAAACTGCAGCGAATCCAGACAATAGTGCTTTATGTTTTTGCTACCACCGCCGCGCCGCCTCCGGGTGCAACACACAATCGATTATTTTGCGAATGATTGTAATTCGTGGACCGCATTATTGTTATGCAGAGCAGAAATAATAAATTCAATTTAAGGTAAATATGTATTTGTTGATAAACGCACGAAAAAAAAAAAAAAAAGAAGAAGTACACGACTGGGTCGCACATACTTGGTCTTATACATATACGACCACACTGTGGTTTTAAGAAATAAATTATCTACGGGAGCCTTAATTGTATGACATTTACTTCAATCAACTTCTGATTACAAATAAATGTAAAGATGTTCAAAGTGGGAACGTTTGAATAGGTGAAAAGGATTTAGTCCTTGAGTTAAGGATATAGCTTGTTTTAAAGCAGGTTTACTAATGATGGGATTAAAGGTATTTAAGGTATTAGCCTTACGTTACATTCGAGTCAAAGGTTCGTTTAGGCCATAATCAGTTCGGTGGTAGGCTGTGAGGAAGAAAGATCTGACCCCCAGATCGCGAATGGAGTTTACAGTAAGAACAGGCAAACCATTAATCGAGTATTGTCTCTGGGATAAGGGAGGGCGCCTTCGAATGAAAGTTATGGCTTGGCATTTCTTAATGTTTAGCTCAAGAAATTTTTTTTGGTACCAAATAATAAAGCTATTTAAGTCAGTTTGCAGCATAAGTGCAAGTGCTGAAAATTTGTTTAGAGATCCTCATATCGTCAGAGTAAATTTCCAGGTCAGATTGAGGTAAATTGAGTTCAACATCATTTATAGTCAAAACAATGATAAGTGGTCCGAAATGGCTTCCTTGAGGTACCACGGATAATGCATCAATAGGTTTGGAGAAACTCACTCTGAAAAGCACTCGATATACTGACGAGACGGTCAACTAGATATAACTGAATCCAAGAAGTAAACAAATGAGGAACTTTTTTTAGTTTAAAAAGAATGATATTGCGGGAAATTTTGTAAAACGCCTTACTATCAGTTGCAATGGCATCAACTTATTTTCCCCTTTTCTAAAGCGTTTCTGAAACAAATTCAGTCAGGTTCGTTGTAGTGGATCGTCCTTTCAATAACCCGTGCTGATTAGAGGAGAAAATTGGTTTACGGTGATCAAACAACGACTCGTAAACTTTCAAAAAGTTTAGGTATACAAGATGATAGTTTGGTAATTGGTAATATTTATAAAAAACTAAAAAAAAAATTCAAAAAAAAAAAGACAAAAAAAAAAGACAAAAAAAAAAAGCCAAAAAAAAAACAAAAACAAAAAAAAAAGAAAAAAAAAAAACAAAAAAAAAAGAAAAAAAAAACAAAAAAAAAAGAAAAACAAAAAAAAAAAGACAAAAAAAAAAGACAAAAAAAATAAAAACAGAAGCTGAGGTCGTTAGGGTCTTGAAAATTAACAAGAAGAATGGAGCGAAAAGCAAAACACGTCTTTACTCGACGACAGTCAGAACTAAACTGAAGCATATACATATTATATAAAATAAATATATAAAAAAAAATCATCAAGGTTTTTAAAAATCTTGAAAATCCAAAACATGATTTATTGAAAATTTTGATATGCAATAATATTTATACTTTTAGATGTATTTATTTGAAAAATTATTAAAAAAAAAAAAAAAAACGTTTTGTTTATGAAAACCATGGCAACCGTTTTCCAGAAAAATAAGAATTTTTTTTTTGGAGAAGTCCGAAAAACGGTTTCCATTCTACCGTCCGTGCGTCAATCTGTGCGCCTGTGCGTCCTTGCGTTTTGTGCGTCTATTGTAATTTGAGCTAGAGCCTAAACGAATGAAACGTTTTGGTTCATATTTGGTATAGAGCATTTTTATGCGATTCCCTAAAGGAAAAATTCGAATTTTTGTTCTATCCCATCTAAACTGATGAAATGATATTTTCAAATTTCCTTGAAAACGACTTTAAAATCGAACCTGTTATAAGTAAAGTAATTGTAAGAAAACTTGGTTTCGTTCGCATTACGGAAATAGGATATTGACGTTTTATTGAAAAAGTGGCCTTATCCTTAGTTATTAGTTATTCGCGTATAACTCTTTAACCGTTTAACCGATTTTGTTATAATTTATTCCAATCGGGTGCTTCTGAATAGTTTTAACAATATTGCATTTAAAAATTTTGAAAACATTGGCGCAAAATTTTAAACGATTTAGTACGATGTTAAAGTCTTTTTGTCATACTAAAAATGCTCATTTAAAAAAAAAAAAAAAACGTTTTCTAATATACAATGAAAAATGTAAAACAAAATACGAAAAGTGCAAGGAATTACAAAAAAGATATCACACACATTTTAATGACGTATTTATATATAAAAAAAACTCGGACTATCCCGGAACCAAAACCGAGCCCTGTATATGGTTGTTATTTTTAGTTCTAATTTGATAATGAACAGACTTTATTATCGATTTATAATGTTTTAAAAATTTCAGTAAAAACAAATTAAAGACTCTTGGAAAACATTAATGAGTTTTGGAAAAAATTAATGAGTTTTGGAGAAAATTACAGCATCGTTAAAAATTTAAAAATCTACGAGAGGGTAAAATTCAGTTTAGTGTAGATATCTCGAAACCTGTAATTTTTTTCACCACAGTAAAATAAGGGTTTGTTTTGACGGCTTAATCACTCCTAAAATGTAGCCTAAATTTATTTGTGTGCAAGAAAGGGCAACTGCTTTCGTGAATTGTATCTCGAAAACTGTAAGAATTTTTATTCATAAAATGTCAAGAGAAAATGTTAATGATAAAATGTTAAGAGATAAATATTTTGAGAACAACACACGTAAACGTTACAGTATCAGTTGTGTGTTTTCTTACACATTTTTCAACACCATTATCACGGTGTAAGGTAATGGGCGTAAGTGCGTACGTTTTTCTTAAAATTTATTGCTGTGACGAAAAAAAAAAAGGCTCCCGGAAATAACGCCAGAATTTTTTTTGGAAAGAACGCCAGACGCATTTTAATACAAATTTCTGATTTTTTTCCTAGGAAAAAAGCCAAACTTTTATGGGAGACTTTCCAGACTTTCTGATTTTTAAAAAAGCCAGAAACGAAATTTCTGGTGTTTTTTCCTTGTATTGTTTTGAAAAAGAGCCAGAAAACATTTCTGGTGTTTTTTCATTCTTGATTAAGAACAAGAGCCAGAAAACTGTATTTTATTTAAATTGTTGTAAACAAACAACAGTTACGTAGGTATGTTAATTATTATGTTTGGTTGTTCATGATGCAGGAAAATTGTAATAGACACGATTCAATTCTATTCCCATAGGTATCTGGCACAATTTCCAAATTTCTGGCTTATTTTTCAAAAAAAAAATCTGGATTTTTTCCAATTTTAAGCCAGAAAAAAATTTTGACGTAATTTCTGAGAGCCAAAAAAAAGTGTTACAATATTTTTTGTTTAGTATTTTACTTCTTCCAAAGAAAAACAAATTACAAAGAAACAAAATTGTTTATCCGACAAAATCAAAAGCCTTCGTCCAAATTTAGGATAGGTAGGTAATTTTTGGGAAATGCATACAATATACAAAACAATTTTTTTCTAATGTTTTTTTCGAATTTAAAATCTAATTTTCCTGCGCTATATTTTTGTTTTAAATGCAAAAACATTTGTAATCAATTGTTTTGCTTGCAAATGTTTTAAGTCAACCTGGTAACTCTTTTAGTTTTTATACAAATAAAAAAACTATATTCACAACTGCATCACCAGGCGTCCTACTTTATAACAGAGCCGTCTCTTTAGAAACTTTTCTCTGACGCCTTTGTAAATTTGAAATGTGAATACCTACCGCCAGACAAAGCAATGAGGCCGCCTAGAGTTAACTTTTACTCTATTTATATGTATGTTCGTATTTTTTTTTTTTATTTTAATTTTAATTAGTTTTATTCCATGACATTAACGAACGGATGTCACAGCCCAACGCAAGTCCTTTTCAATTTGAACTGTGATGGAACTCATATGCGTGCAGCATCAGCCTTTACATTTATGCGGGTATAGAAAATTATGATGAGACTGCGCTTTGTGGGAGGGGATAATAATATTTTTTTGATTGTGAGTTTTAAATTAATTTGTAAATATGTATGTATTTTTTTTTTCTTCTGTCATTATTTATTATTTAAACTCAAAAGAACCTCAGAATCTCATCTCCATCTGTTTCTCTGAGAATGGCTAGGGCAAGTACATATACTATACGCCTTTGTCTGTCCATCCAGCACTCCATCAGTATTAGGTATAGGTACTTATGATAATATCAAGAGACATCAAGAGAGCTACTCATCAGTTTCAATAAAAACAAGAATGCCTTTTCTTTGAATTGAACTACAATTTTACGTTCTTATTGATGTTACAATAAAAATTATATTTGAGTTGTAAATGAATTAATTAATATAACAACTTATTTAAGTGGTGTTTTTGAGATAAGAGAATTGGACATATAGACAATGTATAATTCTTTATTAATAATAACAACTCCAATTTTTCAATTGCAAAATTAATTATTTGGATACAATCTTGAGTTTTTATTTGAAAATACCTCAATGTTATAGCTACCTATGGTCAAGTTGTGATGACAGTTGAAAACAGAGAACATTTTTTGCCAAACTCATAGGTCGATTTTTTGGGACCCTGAGTTTTTTTAACTGATTTGACATGTATTTTAAATGTTCACTTCCGAAAATAATGGTAAATACATAACTTTGAAAGCTTTAAAGAAACCCTCACATTTTTCGAAAACAAGTAATAATTTTACTGAGATTCTGATAAAATATTAAACAAGAAACAAAAAAATCTTTCAACCGTTTGTTTTTTGTTATTTCTTGTTAAAGACTGGACTAATTTTCATAAAATTTACCACCTAGAAGATCTTAAGTAGATTAAGTAACCACATATTGAGTAAGAAAATTTAATTTTCAAACAATATTCTGAACTATTGAATATTGTTGTTGTATTGCTCTACTTCATATGATATAGAAATTATGCCCGTTTTATTAAATATAGTTAAAGATAACAAATTTATCGGTGTGCTATTAAAGCTTTTTTCTCAGAATAAATTTTATTTATCTCATTCCAATTGCGAAAAGAACAAATAAAGAAATATGGGTGTGGCAGTAGGCGGGCACTTAGAAAAAATGACACATGTTATAATTTATGTTCAAGAGAGCTTAATCACAAATTTTCAGATTTCTAGGGTAGGGATATCAAATAAATATAAAAATACATATTAAAAAAGGAGCGTGACATTGCCATTAGAAGAATATTACAATGTCATGCTTTAGTTTTATGAAAGATTAGTTAAGAATTTGCTTAAATGACTTTTAATATACGTTGCAGTTGGGACATTTTACTGTAACCACTTACTAAACCTTTCTGATGCTAAAATTACCAGACTGTGAAAATTTTCAGCAAAGTCGGTTCAGTAGTTTTTTTTTGAGTCATTATAAATGTTTTTTTTTTTTTTTTAAATAAAACGCAAACCATTTGAGATATTTCAAAAACTTTATTATCAGCTTGAAGTACAATCAAAACATTTATGAATGCAACTCGACTTCGTTCATGTGGCCACCGCGGTCACGTTTGCAGCGGTCGATTCGATGGACCCAATTTTCGATCACTCGGCCACACATTTTGGCCGAAACGGCCGCTATTTCACGTTCAATATTGGCTTCCAAAGTCGTCGGCTTGTTGGCATAAACCAATGACATAACGTAGCTCCAAAGAAAATAGTCTAGAGGCGTTAAATCGCACGAACGAGGCGGACAATCGACTGGGTCATTTCTTGAGATAACATGCTCATCAAACTTACTCTTCAATAAATCGATTGTAAGGTGTGCTGTGTGGCTTGTGGCACCATCCTGTTGAAACTACATGTCGGCTAAGTCCATATCTTCCAATTCGGGCTAAAAATAATCGGTAATCATGGCGAGATAACGCCGGCCATTCACAGTAACGTGACGATCGTTATCGTCGACGAAAAAATATGGCCCAATAACGCCGCTGCCGGCATGCAAATCGCACCAAACAGTTATTTTTTGTGGATGAAGTGGTGATTCATGAAGCAAATGTGGATTTTCACCCAACGAATAACGCATATTTTGCTTATTGACGAACCCATTGAGCCAAAAATAAGCTTCGTCATTTACGACCGAAAATTGGAGTTAACGCTCTTAAAGTTGCGGTCGCCGACTCCGAATTTCGGTAAAAAAATTTTATAATTTGCGACGTTGCTCCTTAGTGTACTTTACCATGATGAAAATGTTGAGTTTACTGAATAAATTGACAATGATTAGTGAAAGGGTGTGTTCACAAATTAAATTCAAAGTTGTCAAGTCCCTATTGGAAAACCTGATAATATGTTGTAATAGCGGATAACCAATATGTGTTGCTGCGCCTTAAAAACAACTTATTTTGGTCAAACTTAAAAAAAAAAAAAAAAAAAAAAAAAAAAAAAATTTACGGTTTCGGGGTCCATTTTTTTTTTTTTTTTTTTAATTTTTCAAACGGAATATAATTTTCCATAACCTTATTTCACCCTATAAATAGCAACATTTTAAAAATGTTCAGCCTTAAACCATTTTTTGTGTATGACCTTTCAAAATTTCAGGAATTTTTTAAAATCGAATATCATTTTTTTTTGTATTTGTCCCAATTTACCCTAAAATTTGTTTTAGTTCAGTAGTAGTAGATAACCTTTGAAAATACAAAATAATTTTTTTAAAAGCTGATACTAGTTTTAGTTTTATCCCCCATTTCACCCTATAAAAAGCTAAATTTTGAAAAATAATTAAGTATTTTTTTTTTATTCTCCAAGTAAAATCTTTTTATAATTATTGGAATCGGATAACTTGTCTTTATGTTTGTCCCATTTCACCCTACAGATAGCTAACTTTTGAAAACTTTTTATCCCTGAAGTTATCATTTGAAGATATCTTTTCAAACACAATTTGAATTTTTAAAATTGGGTTTGTGAATGTTAGATTAGCTTGAATATACAAACAAACAAACAAATGAACTTATTAGGTACCCGGTGGGCGTAGCTGGCCCTCGTTTGCAAACTGCTGCATGGATTTTTAAGAAACTTCACATAAATAAGGAATTTTGAATAAGTGTCGTATATCTGTCGTAAAAAGAAAAAAACAAGCCCAAATATCGGTAAAACCAACTTACAGAAAAAGGAATGTTCAAATTTAATGACAAAAATGTTCGTAAAAGAAAAAAAATACGAAAATTTTATGACACTTATTTACAAATTACTTTTTCTGTTCGAACTTGATTTTACCCTTTTTTGGGGGGTTAGTAATGCTTACTTGATTGTTACCAGGGGTTATTTAAAAAAATTAAATTAATAATTATTTATGTCGCGATAAATTCACGACAGATAATCCAATTATTAGAAAAAAATTCCATGATATTTTTGTAAGTGTATTTATTTTTGAAAGAAATTTGACATAACGTTATTTTTAAACCAGTTGGAGAAACTGTCGAAAGAACTAAAATTTCAAAACTTTACATGACACTCTTTGAATAAAATTTTAAATATAAATTATTATAGAAACATTATTAAAGCTATATTTTAAATTTATAATCTATTTTTTTCTCATTATTTCATCTACAAAACTAACCAAGCTTATCGCCAATCCAACAAACCAACCAGCAAAAACATATTGAAAATATTCTAAATCCAATGGTCGAACAAATACCGTTCGATCTACCAAAACCTTAGAATGATTCATTGCAACAGCAAAACGAAAAGCTTCTTCTTCCCAATAATAATCCAAACCAGCTTGTTGCACCGTCAAGAAGAATCCAAATAAAAATGGTATTAAATAGGAATTTTCTGTAAGTGGAAACAACAGGTAATGAGGTCCAAAACAAATATTCGAAAGGCGAAACATTGGATGACTTAGTCCACGCTGTTGCTTGTGCAGATAAAACCATCGGTCCTGCTGAATTGTATAAGCAAAATTATGATCGAAATTATCCCTTCTCTTGATGACTTCGAAATACGGAAGTGGATAGAGAAGTTGAAGAAATTGTTCGCCATAATAAGAGTATTTCCGAGCTGTCTCTAATTCGTAATCGATAATCATAATTCGAAGATTCGCTCGAACGAGATCTTCGACAGTTTCAATTGGCGGCCGGAATACCATTTCTGTGCAGAAACTTGTCAAATAGGTCGAATAGAAGCAGGAGAGTATGAAGGCCAAGAGGAATACCTGTGCATAGAAGACGAACTGTCGTATGGTGGGAGGATTCATTCGACCCGACATATTCGCACTGTACATCATCAGCGCCAGACTGCGGAAAAAGTAGCGCATTCCAGCATCATCTTCAATGGTTGTCTTCCTCGGATCGATGAATCTCATCAGTACTGCAATGAAGATGACACTAAATGCAGCAGCAAGCCAAGTTTCGAAATCAAAAGCTGTAACAAAGTACTCGTTCTTCGGAACACTTCTATGCACGGGCACTATTACACAAAAATTAACCATATCAAGCGGATAGCTCCAGCCAAAGGCATCCAGATAAAACATCGAATATGAATGAAGACTTAGTTCTGATTTCTTGTGCGGCAGCTGTTTGAGCACCATTTTAAGGTCCGACTTGGGTTGAAATGTTTTCACGAGTTTAATATTCATATGCTTCGCAAATAACGTAATGATATTTGCATTCCTTCCCACCAGCTGTCGCTTACCATTCTTCACGTAGAAGAAAACTCTTGGTACGTCTTCCATGAATGGCGTTTCTATGCGATATTCTTTAAAATCTTTTGTTCGTGGTACAAAGAGCTGTTGTCCGGACTCAATCAGATCTGTTCGATTTATCCACTTAATCTTCGGAAAAGGATCAATACCGAAGATACGATTCTGTTTTGTCTTCCTGTCTTCGAAGAGTACCAGAACCGCGAAGAACTTCTCATGTTCCAACCAATTCAGCAGATATTTTAAATCTTTCAAAACCACTGCCTGACTTAAGACAATTAGTATTCTTGAAATATGCATACAATTTAATTTGCTTTCTACCATCTTCAAAATCTCAAAAGAACCCGGACGAGTGATAATTATCGACAGAGATAATTCCGCATTTGTAATGAGCCGTAATTCTTCACTGCTGAAATATTTTACGAAATGCATCTGAGGGAGTAGTACTTTGTTCGCAAGCTCTTTAAATAGATCTGTCGAATTTGAAAAATCATCTTCGAAGAAATTCTCTCGAAATATCGGTAAAGTATCGATTTGATAGACATTTTTTAGTTTTTCAATAATATCACAAATAAAACTGCTATTTAAGTTAGCATTGGTGGAAAATTTTAGACAAACTATTAGCACTACAAGTGCCAGAGAGTTTTTAAGTATCGACTTCATGGCTACGCGTGGAGCAACTGACTTTTGAAATAAATACAAAAAAAGGCTTTCAAAAAATTATTTAAAATTTTTCTTCTTCTTCTTCTTCTTGCAGGCATGTCATTCATTTTTGCTGTTGAATTTTTAATACCAATCAATTAATTTAAAAGAATTATATTGAGTATATTTAATTACATTTATGCAAAAGAAAATGCGGATGATAAATTTTAATGGAATTTATGGCTCTTTGAACGCAACAATGGTATTGATCAAATAGAATATGCAAACCTATTTGAACAGAAATGATGGACAACTTGATGGCTTGGAATCGCAGGTATTCATTAAAATTATTAAAGTGCATCTTGATGATCAATAATAATGTCATTTCGAATTCAAATAGTACTCGTTAAATAGAACGCACAATCAAAAGATTTCAATAAATTTGAAAAGGTGTTTTATTTAAGGGGAAATTGTATTTTGGTAAAATTTGGACCCTAGTCCAAGTAAGTGGCCATGGTTCTCTAAAATTCGTGGGATCATAAACGTTCATAGCCCAAAAATTATATAGTTACTAAACATAGGAAGAGTGTTGCCAATATTAAATATGGGGCTTTAAATTATATTGAAGTTGTAGTTGGTTCCGCAGGATTGACGCGTTGTTTGACGTGTATTTGACGCTTTCTTTTAACGTTTCTTTATTGAAAGGCGTGAAGACTACCCATCGTTAGATTAGTTTTATTCCCCCCCCCCCCTCGTTTAGCCGGAAGTGGAAATAAAAAAAAAAAAAAAGACTTAAAACGGAAAAAAATATTAAAAACAACGGCAACCCTTACAAAGCCATCCTATACACCTTTTTTTAATGGCCCGAAAACTCTTCTTTTTTTAAATTATGGTTTAGTTTATTTTTATTTTATTGAACAATTTTTGAAAAATTAAATTTCAAACTCAAAATTTTGAAAAAAAAACTATGGGATTTGAAACTTTGTTTTTCCTTTTTTTTTAAATTTTGAATTTGAAAATTAATTCTTTACTAAAACAACATTATTGACAAAAAAAATAAAAGAAGATATTTCTGGCTTTACAAAAAAAGTATATCATGGCATTGTAAGTGTTGCCGTTGTTTGTAAATAAAAGTTTTTCTGTTTAAGTAATTTTTTTAGGAAATTGCCCGGTCCTGGGGGGAATAGAACCCCCTCCTATAGAATTTGTTTCATTTCTCGACTCATCCTACACGCTCTAGCCTTTTGTCAAACCTTATACGAATCACAATATAAAATAAAAAAAAAAAAAAAAAACATTTTTTAGAAAAAAATTGGTACGCCATTTTTTGGTACTTATTTAAAAATTGTTAGTTAAAAAGTCAATTTTGAAAAAAAACATCATCTATACATTTTCAAAAAAATTTTTTTCATTTTTTTTTTTTTTTATTTATGTTTTTTTTAATTTTGAGAAAAATAAGATATTCCTTAAACGTTTTTAAATACTTGTTAGGTAAGAATAATTTTTATTTAAAATCAGATAGATAATGTTTTGGGGCCATATTTAATAAAAATCAAACAAGTCGTTTTCGAATTAGATATTAATATTTCGAAAATAAATAAAAATGAAACCATTTTTTTAAAAATCAAAAATAAAATAATTATGAAAATTTTAATATACAAAACTTAAAACTTTTTATTTATTAATTGGGTTTTGAGAAAATCGTAAATAAAAAATGGTTCGTTGAGTGGTACCATTTATAACCATTTTTCAGATATTTTTTTCCAAAAAGAGCATATATGTAAAAAAGAAATACTGATTAGTTTTAAGTTGTGGGCACGTTTTGAGAAAAAAAGGTTTTCATTAATTGCTTAAAAAAAATTGTTCAGGAGGTACCGTTATTTTTGGTTTTAAAAAAATTAAAAAAAAAAAAACCTGTCAGAGGAATTCCTAAAAAAATGCGAAATACAATTTTTTTTCTTCTTTCTGTAAAAAAAATTGTATACCTACTGTAGTAGCCGGTCCGCCCAGACACGTCCGTCTCACTCGACGGTTGTTCCACGACTGAATCGAATATTGGAATTCTTTAAAGTCTATAACTATATGCCAAATCTTTATGAACAGGTCACTACATCTATATGAACATGTGAGTACAGATCACATCAATGTGAACAGTTCACTACACCTACGCAAAACAGGAATCGTATTAACACCTCTATTCTGTCGTTTTGAGGGCTCACAAGTCACAACTAAGAAGCTCTTGTGATTTGATTCTTTGTGCAGGTTAGTTGTGATTGTGATTCGACAACATTTTCTGTATTATCAGATAATTCTCACAAAAAACTTACCACAGCAAGTTGTAATTTTTTTTAATTGTTATTGTTAAGTTCTGAATTTTTGTTGACCGCAAAAACCATTGAACTTGTCGACGACGAAGATGATTGTGAGCCACACACATTCACAACTTGCTGTTCTATTGCGATCCTATTTCATCGAGTTGTTTTTTGTCAACATTAACTTTATTGTATGAAGAAATTAATTCATTTCGATTAACGGCAGATAATAAATTTTTTTTTATCAACACATTCATTTTTTCAAGAACAAGTGTCTTATAAAAAGTCACTCATTTCGTGGTTTCAAGTTGGTAGCGCTGGCATTTGACACCTGTCAAACTTAACTGTCATTTGAAGTGTCATAATTTTAGTTGAATTTTTGCCATTTACGATAATGAATCGCTTAGCAATCGAAACACACGTTAAAATTATTAAAACTTACTACAAAAGTGGTGATTTAAACGTAGCCACTTTTCGCGCATTACGCGATGATTATGGTCCTCCTAATCGACCGACTACGCAAGCAATCGTTAAAATTGTGAAGGAATTTGAAGAGAATGGAAGCGTTACTGATGCGTAAGGCCTGTGCATCATCGTAATGCACACTCAGTCGAAAATATTGCTGCTGCAAGTGCAAATGTTGCTGATGATCTGAATTTATCGATTTCCCGACGTTCGCAGTAATTGAACGATTTTTTTTTTTTGACCGGCGATTGAAGATCATGACTTGGACGATATGTGGTTCCAACAAGACGAGGCAGCAAGCCACACAACACTACTAATTATGGCTTTATTGCGTGAGAAGTTTCCTGCCCGCGTAATTCCACATTTAAGCCACGTCAATTGGCCACCAACATCATGCGAAAAAGTGGTTAAAAATTACGTCAAAAGAATCGCATGCTGCGAACCTCCCGCAGGCGGCCATTTGAATGTTATTGTTTTTAACACTTAATGGCAGAGTCCAAACTTTAAAAGGAAATAAAATTTTCAATAAAAATGTATCGCTGTGTGTGTTTTATATAGCTTTACTTTCGAAACCGAAAAATGTTAATTTTAGACGTTAAACTTGTGAGTTGTGATTTTCTCAAAAGCAGATCTTAAACTGACTAACAACTGACTAAAAATTAGGTACTCGGAGAATGTCAGATATTTAAAGAAGATAAATAATTTTAAAAGAGTTAGAAGTTCTTGAAACAAAATAAGGAAGATTTATGTTACAACATAAACTGAAAAAATTAATTAGTTAAATTGCATTTAAGACCTCAATGTCCGATTATAATTTTATGCATTGGTTTTATTAAATTCCAATAAATTTAAAATTTTAAATTTTTGGAGCAGTATTACTTGAATCTCGTGACAGCCAAATTTTCATGAAAACTTTGTCCAGTGAATAAACATCTTTCCATTTAATTCTGTATTTTTCTAAAATTCATTTACACACAATCCAAAAAGCAGGGATTCACGATATAAAGTACAAAATCCCGTGAAAAGTCCAAATTGCAAAAGCTCAATCTATAGATACGGATTATGTTAACTATACACATAAGTTCATCCTTCGTATACAGCATATTATTATGTACTGTATTACTTCCTGCCTAAAAAAAAAATATCATCCAGTAGACAACAAAATCTCTTACCCCGCATATCTGATCCTGATATTATAGAAAACTTCAAAGGATGTTACTTGTCTTGAAACACACATATACACAAATGAATGTAAAAATAAAAGAGAATAGAACCATCCAGGTTCAACAGCATGCGAATGACATTTGAAAAAAAAAAAAAACATAAAAAAAAATTCAAACGTGTTGTTCCTGAAAAACACAAAAATAGTTTTCTTCATACACGAACGAGGCTATACAAAGATTTTGTTTTTTTTTTTTAACAGCAAAACGATGAAGGAAAAAGAGGTCCTTGCTTCACTCAGTGGGTAAAAAGTACAGTTTAAATGTGCGCAACGGCCCCACATAAGAATGTGTTCTTGTAAAGCATATTTAATTGTGGATGCGTTCCGTTTACAACATGCAACGCTGACGATTTGGAAAATTGCTAACTGCAATTATGTATATAATGATGTGATTTTTTGTTTAAAGGGTGTTTAGTTTTCAGTCTTATGCTATTTTGGTTTGTCGAAATTCTTAAAAATAAATTTGTGAGCTAGAAATAGTATTAGCGAATTTGAAACTATCATGAACTTAATGAAGAGAACAAGCTGTATTTCGCAATAAATCTTGTTGTGTCGACCAAATCAATACCTTGGGGATTATCACTGAACAGTTCGCGTTTAATATCGATCGCTACTTCAATTAATATTAATCGATTACGAAAAGACCTTCCACAGTGGAAGGGATAAGTGTCCTATAAATAAATAAATAAATATACTAAACTAGAAGAATTACAAGGAAAAATGTGGGTAAATATGGATCGATTCGAAACCCATGTTCTGCACAGGCGGGAAAGGTTGCCAAAGCAATTGAAATCCAAAGTGGGATTAGACAAGGTTGTTTATTGTCACCAGTACTTTTTTTTACTGGCTGTTAAGTGATATTCTTTTACACCCTGCTCTGATGACTGGATCTGGAGGAACACCTTGGATTCTGTAATAAAACCTTTAATACCTTAACTGCGCTCAATCTTTCAATCAATGATAGGTATTAGAGAGAGAAGCGAAAATAGTTGAGCTGGAAACTAATACGACAAAAATAAAGGCTTCAACAAAAATAAAAGTGATCAATCTTGGAATTTCCGCAATTTTTCTGGTGGATATTTCTGGACTATTGGTAAGAAAGTAGACAATTTTTCATGCCCGGCAAGTTGGTATTACCACTTCAAAATTTAAAGGATCTCTTATAATTGGATTAATTTTCGTGAATTTGTTGTGAAAGAAAAACATTTGTCAGTTTTTTTTTTCTTTTTTTTTGTTGTGTCAAAAAATAATTTGTCGCACCCGTTTTTGTTCTTAAAAAAATTACATTAATATGATGTGGGGTTATTTACCCTGGTGGGAGTACCACATGAAAAAATGGCGCCCAACGCTTTACGCCCTCGATGGTATAAAAAAAGAAAAAAAAAACAGAATTTTTAAAGTTTTTGCAAGTTTTTCTTTTATTTACTGTGTGTATATGTAGAATTGTATAAGCTAAAATTTTTGTCTTAATTTTTTTTTTCCAGAATATTGATATTTTCGAGAGTTTTTGTAATTATCTATTTCATCTTCTATTTCTATTCTCTCCGTGAAAGCGGTTATAATTTTAAGTACTTTTTAAATGAACATTTTAAAAGTAAAAATAAATTAAAAACACTGGTTAGTTCCACAAATATATATCTATACATGTATGTATATAAATACTTTATTTATTATTTTATAAAGGCCGACGCGTTTCGTCTTCTTAGGACATCTTCAGTGCCCTGTTAAAGTCTTCAAATAAACCTCTCTACTTAAATTCAACTGTCTGAATTTTTTCGAAGTGAAACTCTAATTTTACTTGTTCAATATTTTGTTTGTTTAAATATTAAAAATTGCTTTCACCAACTTTTAAATGTGCTTAATACAAAACAGAGCAAAAATCAAAATTATACTCAAGTCATAAATAGGAACACCCTTTAGATTACTTAATTGCTATTTTGTTGTAAGACTTATATGTGGTGTAGTGGAGAACGTAAGTATTAACAAAAACTGAACATAAGTTGTGCATGAAGAACAAGAATTGAAAAAAAAAAAAAAAAGTAATCCTCCTTACCCAGACGTTTACATCTTCATCTTCAATGATGAAAAAAAAAAACAAGCGGAAACAGAGAAACGCTATTCCATGGAACAGGAAATTCTTTGAAATTTCCTTACCAAACAAAAGGAAAACTTACACATACCTAAAGTGCGTTTTTTTTTTTACTTTTGAAAAATTTTGTATTTTAAATAATGTCACTAATTTGAGTGCGGCAATGATGACGTTGCAGAAACTATTTTCACACAATGGATAAATGTATGATGCGTCTTTGTGGGTTACATTAACGGGTTAATTAGTTGAGTATATGTATTTTTTTTTTCATTCGTTAGAATTTGAAAAATTTTTAAAGAGTGGGTTCAGTTCAGATATGAGTCCTCTGAAACTGGTAGGTGGTTTAGAAAATTCTTCCCGGTCAAGAAGAATTTACATGATTGAAAAACTAGGCCAACATTTCAATAGAACATGGAAATAATTTCATAAAATTCAAGTGCTCTTACTTGCTACACATGCAGTTCAAATTGAGAGATTGAAGTACATTTTTAAAATGTTAATAAAATTTGTAAAGCTTCAAAAATAAACGAATGTGAAAATCTGTGAATTAGTTTGCTGAGATTCTGTAAGTGCTCTGGTTTTAGGAATTTTAATTTCTACTCACTATTATTATAGAAGAGAAAAAACAGCAAACTACTCAAGCTGGTACTATTGAATGTCATGAATAGATTTTCGCACGTTTCTCGTATACAAAGCGAGTCTGAGCAAGAAATTTAATTGTTGTTATTGTTGGATTTGAATTAAAATAAATCATATATATTATTTTTATAGACTGGATCCCTTTTTCGACTCCTCATACTACAACGATTTTTACAAATGAGATGTCAAACGAAGAGGAATTACCTGCTGATTTGACAAATTATAATTTTATTTTTTTTTCCAATTTCTAATTAGTAATATTTTGGCATGTGACATTAGGTCGATCAAATTCATTAGGTGCGTTCATTTTAAAATAATTTGTGCGTCAGTTATTTTTATTTAATTGCGAGAATTCTCGCGCAGGTAGGGTAGTTATAATAAAATATAGCAAAATGGATATGAACAAATTTATCATAACCAGAATTGTGATTGAAAAAATATCTGCGGAGTTATAAAAGAAAAATTCTTCTTCTAAAAAGGACATCATTTCGTTTTGCTAAGCAAAACAAGAGAACAGAAAAGCTTTAACTGTGCGCACCATATCGGATTTCGCATCGCTATTTTCACTATTATTTTCGCAGCCTAAGTAGTTAACAAACTACAGAAGATATAAGGTAACGGCTGGTTTGGTTTTGGCAACACTGGTTTTGACAGCTGACGTGTGTTTAGTACCTTGTGTCACTGTCAAACAGCTTCAGTTTGGTTTGCAATTTAACCATGGATCGTCTTACAAATGAACAACGCTTGCAAATTATTGAATTTTACTATCAAAATTCGTGCTCGGTTCGAAATGTTGTTTATCGAAAAATTGTGTTCAGCGATGAGGCTCATTTTTGGTTGAATGGGTACGTAAATAAGCAAAATTGCCGCATTTGGAGTGAAGATCAGCCAGAAGCATTGCAACAGCTACCAATGCATCCCGAAAAAGCCACCGTTTGGTGCGGTTTATGGGCCGGCGGCATTATTGGGCCATATTTCTTCAAAGATGATGCGAATCGCAGCGTTACTGTCAATGGTGAACGCTACCGAGCGATGATAACAAACTTTTTTTTGCCCGAAATGGAAGTTCTTGACTTGCATGATATGTGGTTTCAACAAGACGGTGTCACATGCCACACAGCACGCGAAACAATGGCGCAATTGCGAGGCGAGTTTGGTGAACAGTTAATTTCACGTTTCGGGCCGGTCAATTGGCCGCCTAGATCGTGCGATTTGACACCATTAGATTATTTTTTGTGGGGGTATGTCAAGGCTAATGTCTGTAGGGACAAGCCCGCTTCGATTGACGCACTGGAAGCCAACATCCATGCATTCATTCGTGAGATACCGGCCGATATGTGTGAAAGAGTATGCCAAAATTGGACTCAGCGGATGGGCTACCTGAGACGCAGCCGCGGTCAACATTTGCATGAAATTATCTTTAAACATTAAATTGCAAGGTTCAAACTATCGATTCAAATAAATATTTCATTCATTTTTTCGAATTTTTTGTGTTTTTTTTTTTTTAAAGTTCTAAACCTCTTAAAAAATATAAGAAGATATAAACTACCTATATATAATTTCGGGCGAAATTTATTGAAGTGTATAGGTACCTTAAATATCGAAAGTCATAGGCAGACTATTTAAAATTTCAATAACACTTTGCAAAATAATAATTAACGGAGTAATTTAGGTAAAGAAATATGCGAAAATTAGTATTGAATTGCAAGACTAAGAAATTGCGAAATAATCATTGCGAAAGGAAAAACAGAAAAATCCAGCAAATGCCCACTTACTACCCTTTTTGTAAAACCAAGGCGGATTAGTACTGGGCTTAAATATTTTTTTTTTTGGAATATATCTCTCAAAAGTTTCATATAGATACATTGCAAATTTTTCAAACGCATGATTAAGACTTAAATTAGTTTAAGTGTCATCCCATGGAATTGAAAACAAAAAACTATTAATTACTTTAAAGTTTGCAAGTTTATAATCAAAATAAAATTCTGGTACATCAATTGAATCTTAAATATGAATTTATTAAATACATATACATGATAAAAGATACTTAATGCATAGAGATGAGAATTATAATACATTCTTAGCAACTATAAATTTAACAAAATGGAGAAATAATTAGGTTTAGTGATATTTGTTTTGAGAAAGGTTTTTTTTTTTTCTTAAAAATTTATTGGACCTTTTATTAGAAACTTAAAACTTACTTAAAACAAATTAACATGATTATTTAGAAATATTTTTTAATTGGTATTGGGTTTTCATTCAATAAACATTTGTTAATAAAGGTATCATGAAATTTCGAACGTCTATCTTTTGTTGTAGAAACAATAGCAATTTCATGTTGCCCTATCGTTGAGAAATGCCAAGGGAGGTTTAAAATAGTTTTAAGAATGTTGTTTTGACAAATTTGTATTTTTTGTAGTGACATTCAACACAAGTGTTCCAACACGGATACGAAATTTTGCTTAAAAATTGAGTTTTCTTAATACTTTCTGAAATTTGGTTAGAAAAATTCAAGCTTTTATCCAGAGTAACACCTAAATATTTAATTGTTTTTTCCCATTGGACTGGAGAATTACATACAATTACATACTATAAGTAAAAAAATTACACTCTACAGTAAAGCAAATATGATAGATTGAGTTTATCCACGAAAACTAAATCCAATAAACGGTTAAGACTATTACGAAAATTATTAACTTGAATAATAAGATTAAATTGAGCTAAAAAGTCTATAACAGACGCTTCTATGTCAATTAGGACAATAAATGGCACTAAAAATTTATCATCCAAATCTAGTTCCCATCTTATATGTCCATGATTGAAATCTCCTAAAATAATCAAATGATCAGTTGTACTTAAGTTATTTAGGATTGATTGACAATCAAGCAAATGCAGGTTATACAATTCTAATGAGCTCCCTGGTCAAATATAACTTACAGCCACATTTTTATTCGAATTGATTTTTACTATTAATTGATCATAATCGAAATCTGCTGGATTTTTTCAATTTGACTTTACTTCTAACTGCAATAATTCTCGTTAAGCCAAGTTTCAGTAAGTACAATTACGTAATAATCTTGGGATGCAAAGTATATATATACAATTCACTTAATTCGGATTCCGCCAACGTTTTGGTAGAAAATGCAAAAATTTTTAGAATTGACAACATTAGCTAATTTTACTGAAGGAACAAAAATTGAAAATTCAGGAACATCAGGTATGGCATCATCAAAATTAGCAGCTCCAGTTAAGAGCGCATCGACAGCAGCAGAATCAATAGCATTTACATCAACAAAATTAGCAATATAAATATCAGGTACAACAATAGAAATTTCAGGTTTATTTTCGTCTATAACATCAATCCCAATCGAATGGGTGACGGCATCACAGGCAGGAGCAATAACAGCAACATCACTTATATCATCTTCATCTTCAGCACTAAGCTATAATTCGTGTTTTGGTTTGAAGTCAAAGACGCTAATTTTAACTCCACCTGGCCAAAAATCAGAACTAAATATAAACAAAATCCAGCGGGCAGCAAACTTTGAAATTTAAATATTTTAGCTTCGGCTCGGAGTTTCTCCTTTGTTTTGTCACTATCATGGGAAAGATAATGAACTTAACTTTGTATTTGCAGCAGCTGTGTGAAGTCAGAACCCCGACCTCAAAATTTTTGATCCAAATGTATCGGATTCGTTTGTCCATCGTTTGTCCACGTTTGTCCAGGCAAAATTTTCGTTTGTCCACCCCCAGGAAAAAAGTTATTAAGCTTTTCTTTTTTATAGCAACACCCCCAAAAACAAAAAAGTCGTCTACCGTCCGCAATTGATAACTTAAGAGGATGGGACCAAGTCCATTCGTTTGTCCAGCGGCCATTTATGATTGTCCACCAAAAATTTTCGTTTTTCGACCCTTATTACAAAAGTTATTCAACAATCCTTTTTTATAGCAATACCCCCACAAATTAAAAAGTCCTCTACCGCCCGCAATTGATAACTTAAGATGATGGGACCAAGTCCATTCGTTTGTCCAGCGGCCATTTATGATTGTCCACCAAAAATTTTCGTTTTTCGACCCTTATTTTAAAAGTTATTCAACATTTCTTTTTTATAGCAACCATCAAAACCTTAAAGTCGTCTACTGATCGCAATTTTTAACTTAGAAGGACGAAACTAAGTGGGTTCGTTTGTCCACCGGCTATTTATGATTTTTCACCAAAAATTTTTGTTTGTCCACCCTTGGTTCAAAAATTATTCAACTTTTCTATTTTATAGCACCCAACCCAAAAAATGAAAATTTCACTTAGCGAAATAAAATTTATTGCAATCGTTTGTCCATCGTTTGTCCATCGTTTGTCCACCTCAGATCAAAAATTAAAAACATTTTATCACCCCTATTTCGAAAGTTATTCAACTTTTCTTTTTTATAGCAACACCCCCAAAACAACATATAGGGGTGATAAAATTTTTTTAATTTTTGTTCTGAGGTGGACAAACGGTGGACAAACGATTGCAAAAGATTTTATTCCGCTAAGTGAAATTTTCATTTTTTGTGTTAGGTGCTATAAAATAAGAAAGTTGAATAATTTTTCTCCTAGGGGTGGACAAACGAAAATTTTTAGTGGAAAATCATCATCGGCCGGTGGACAAACGAATGCAATTGGTCCCACCCCTCTAAGTTAAAAATTGTGGGTGTTGTGCAACTTTTTAGTTTTGGGGGTGTTGCTATAAAAAAGAAAAGTTGAATAACTTTCGAAATAGGCGTGATAAAATTTTTTTAATTTTTGATCTGAGGTGGACAAACGATGGACAAACGATTGCAAAAGATTTTATTCCGCTAAGTGAAATTTTCATTTTTTGGGTTGGGTGCTATAAAATAAGAAAGTTGAATAATTTTTTTCCTAGGGGTGGACAAACGAAAATTTTTATTGGAAAATCATCTTCGGCCGGTGGACAAACGATCGCACTTTGAACCACCTCTCTAAGTTAAAAATTGTGGGTGTTATGCAACTTTTTAATTTTGGGGGTGTTGCTATAAAAAAGAAAAGTTGAATAACTTTTGAAATAGGGGTGATAAAATTTTTTTGATTTTTGTTCTGAGGTGGAGAAACAATGGACAAACGATTGCCATAGACTTTATTTCGCTAAGTGAAATTTTCATTTTTTGGGTTGGGTGCTATAAAATAAGAAAGTTGAATAATTTTTTTCCTAGGGGTGGACAAACGAAAATTTTTATTGGAAAATCATCATCGGCCGGTGGACAAACGATCGCACTTTGAACCACCTCTCTAAGTTGAAAATTGTGGGTGTTATGCAACTTTTTAATTTTGGGGGTGTTGCTATAAAAAAGAAAAGTTGAATAACTTTTGAAATAGGGGTGGTAAAATTTTTTTAATTTTTGATCTGAGGTGGACAAACGATGGACAAACGATTGCAATAAATTTTATTTCGCTAAATAAAATTTTCTTTTTTTGGTTTGGGTACTATAAAATAGAAAAGTTGAATAATTTTTCTCCTAGGGGTGGACAAACAAAAATTTTTGGTGGAAAATCATAAATAGCCGGTGGACAAACGAACCCACTTGGTTTCGTCCTTCTAAGTTAAGAATTGCGATCAGTAGACGACTTTAAGGTTTTGATAGTTGCTATAAAAAAGAAATGTTGAATAACTTTTGAAATAAGGGTCGAAAAACGAAAATTTTTGGTGGACAATCATAAATGGCCGCTGGACAAACGAATGGACTTGGTCCCATCCTCTTAAGTTATCAATTGCGGGCGGTAGAGGACTTTTTAATTTGTGGGGGTATTGCTATAAAAAAGGAATGTTGAATAACTTTTGAAATAAGGGTCGAAAAACGAAAAATTTTGGTGGACAATCATAAATGGCCGCTGGACAAACGAATGGACTTGGTCCCATCCTCTTAAGTTATCAATTGCGGACGGTAGACGACTTTTTTGTTTTTGGGGGTGTTGCTATAAAAAAGAAAAGCTTAATAACTTTTTTCCTGGGGGTGGACAAACGAAAATTTTGCCTGGACAAACGTGGACAAACGATGGACAAACGAATCCGATACATTTGGATCAAAAATTTTGAGGTCGGGGTTCTGACTTCACACAGCTAAAATCCAGCGGGCCTCAAACTTTGAAATTTAAATATTTTAGCTTCGGCTCGGAGTCTCTCCTTTGTTTGGCACTATCATGGGAAAGATAATGAACTTAATTTTGTGTTTGCAGCGACGCTCGTAAGCAGATATTGAATCTGGTGTTGTACTACAGTGGAAGCTCGATAGATGAAACCATTTTAATGGATTACACACTTTAAGTCCCATATCATTTGAGTTTTTATTAAACTTTACTGAAGGAAAATCGACATGCATTTTATTTACTAATTGAGAAGGGATAGGAACATTGTTTGTATTATTTTCATCTCCACCAGAATCAGCAACATTTGTAATTCATATCGTTAACACAAACTACGATTTAATTCCCGAAATTTACGCAAGATTTTAATTTGACGCTATTTGTGTAGTGTTAAGTATTGTAAACCCTTACAAAAAAAAAAAAAAACAATTTAACAGCTGACATATTTTAAAAATAATTAAAGTTTGGTGGCCACAGTTGGGTGCTATAAAATGAAAAAATTTTATAATTTTTTAACTAAGTATGGATAAAAGAAATTTTTTGGTGGACAAAAGAACCCAATTGGTCCCACCTCCTAAGTTACAACTTTTGGTATTGGGGGGTGTTGCTATAAAATAGAAAAGTTGAATACCTTTCGAACTAATAGTGGGATTTTTTTTTTAATTTTTGGACTAATAATTTCAATAATTTTTGAACTAAGGGTTGCAAATTCTATGTTTTTCGTGGACAATTATTATCAACCGGTGGACTTGATCCCATTATTCTATGTTTTTATTGTTAGGTGTTGCTATAAAGAAGAAATATTGAGTAATTATTTACAAACTAAATTTTTCGATCCATAATCATCAAAAATAACCGGTGGACAAACGAAATCACTTGGTCCCATCACCCTAAGATATAAACTGCGGGAGGTAGACGAATTTCTTCTTTTTTTTTTTTTTTGGGGGGGGAGGGGTGTTATAAAAAGAAAAGCTTAATATTTTTTTTTCCTGAGAGTGGAAAAAAGATTTTTTTTTCTTGCCTGAACAATTGTAGACAAACGATGAACAAACAAATGTGATATACTTCCACCCAAAATTTTGAAGTCGAGTTTCTAACTTCATACAGCTTGCTAAAAGCTTTTAGAAAACAATCCAAAAGAAATAAAATTACTTCAAAAATGGGTATTTTATCGTTAAACATTTTCAGACCGACGACACGGAAAGTATAAAGTAAACTATTTTGTAGGACTTCTATAATAATTAGAAGCCAGTTCAAGACTCCACAAATTTTGCTACGTACAAATTTGAGCTTTGAACTTTTTATCAGTTTTTTTTTTTTTACAAAAATGTTATTTGTTTTTCTTAGATTATGGCCATATATGTAATCCTAGACATATGAACTATATGATTTTATTTGATACAAAAAAAAAAGTGTTAGTGGCAGGACTCACGGTTAAGATGTTTAAACATATCAAATTAAATATTCAAGTCCTAGTTTTACATCACAGAACGCGGCGAGTTCAAACTACCAACCAAATATCAACTTAAACTCAACTCAACCTTTCGATTGAGCTTGAGCTACGAAGGAACGTGACCAATATTAAACTTATCCAATATACATCAACGTATCGTAACGTGTAACATCACAACGTAATCTGCTACAGAAATTTCCACGTTTTTAGTTTACCCTACCGCAGCGCCGGCATAGATGTTTACACATCAAAAAACATCGATTTTCTTCAGCAATGAGAAATTGGGCCTTAAATGTTGTTTTTGCCTTTAACATGCTGTTAAAATGAGTGAAAAGATGCATAACAAGCACCTTCAATTATTCTTCATTTAAAACCTAATATAGCACCTTGAAGATAAAAACTTAAAAATTTCCAAGCTGCAAAGTGCATGATTGCTTTCTGTCGACTTTTGGAAACTTTCCAACTTATCCACCTGCATTTCATTAATTTTTTTTTAAATTGTCTACAAATCTTTATTCTAAAAAAAAAAAAAAAAAAAAAAAAATTCCAAGCACGAATGACGCGCGTTAAGACTTATGCTATATAATGGTGAAACATAATAACTAACCATTTCTCTATCTCTTTGTGTTTATATCTGAGCAACGACAAAGCCTTACCGCTTTTATATGATTATTCATATTATATTGAATACACTTCTTATGATGGGCTTTGTGTCGTGTCTTCGTTATAGCCTTTCGTATATAATATGAAAGATATCATGAATAAGCAATTAAGCAGCAGAACTCTGGACTGATTATAAGCATACCTAAGCATATAATCACAGAACTAACGTGCCCCAAACGCATAGTATGGTCAGATACTCGTTTATACACTCAAACTCATATACATATGAGGTGGATGAAAGTTTAATGAAACTTTTTGGTTATAATCATGTGTCCACATGGGATGTAAGCTTCATCAAAAATTTACTCTTTATATATAGCATCGTAGACGACATCTACAGGGTGGGCCAAATACAAGTTTCTTTTTAAAAATGCAATAAAATGAACAAAATTAAATTTGTTTTATGTATTATGGCTTTATTAGTAAGAGCAAACATTCCCATTAAATATGGAACATAACGTCTTTCAAGCGGCTGCCTCCTCGACTGACTTCGCAGTAGCGCATTCTGTCAGTTCAACTTTCCAAGACCTTATTGATGGTTTCGGACTGTAGCTCAAGGAATGCTTGGTTGATATTGGCCTTAAGTGCTTGATTCGTTTCCAGATTGTTGGAATAACATCAGTCCTTAACTGTTCTTCACAAAAAAAAATGTCGAAAGGAGTCAAATCGCAGCTTCGAGGCGGCCAAACTTGCGTACAGTAGGCGAGGTGGGTGCTTCATTTCGGACAAAACTTTTTTTTAAAAAAACGCACTGTTTGGGCTACACAACACTCACTTTGAAAATAAGTTTTCAATATTTTCCAACGTTATTCAAGCATCAAGCGAGGTATGATACTGACTTTCTGTCAAGATTTCGAGCGGGAAACAGCTGTCAGTGTCAAAATAACCTATGACTTAAAAAGAAACCACTAGATGGCCCACCCGTTATCTGAATTTGGAATAAAAGATTAACACAAAAATAAATAAAAACAAAACAAAAAAAAAAAGATTTCCCAACCGTGTCATTTAACTCCCATTGTTTTTCTATATGTCCATCTGGTTTTCTATGTCAAATGAAAATCTATACTACATTTTGAATTGTCATGGAACCGAATGGAATTGCAACCACATCAGCAGAAGGAGAAGGAGGCAACTGGATAAGTAACAACAAACAAAAACAACGATCATCATAACTATAATCATCAAATTACATGATTGTGCCCCTCAACTGAATCATTTATAACAAAATACAAAATACAACCATGCCCCATCCCCTTTCCCAAAAATAATTTCAGCAACGAGAACAATAAAAAAAAAAAAAACACCTTCTATCTGACAGACATGCTATATCATTGTGCGGTCGGTGTCGTGCTAACCGCTCTTCTTTAAAAAGCATTTGTATAATATATGCCTTATAGACTGGAGTGGATTTATGACTTTGTCGCCCTTAGAGCAAAAAGTTTTCAATTGGTAACACTCTTTACTTTAGAGGACTGTTTTTTTTTTACTTAGTACGTATTTTTCAATTTTGATTAAATTACAAGCTTTCAAAGAAGAAAACATATTTTTAAAAAAATTCACCCCTTTGAATAAGACTTTGTTTTTGGAAAAAATTCTACAATTTTTTTAGGTGTAGCGCTTTGTTTTGAATTTATTAGGTGAAAGAGTCAAAATTCATAGTTCTATTATAAATATCAAAAGATGTTCGAAAAAATATACAATCTTAAATTAAATCATATAAAGATTGTTGGTTCTTTTATATGTTTGTTGATCAAATTTTTAAATTGCAACAATTTTTAATATATGGAGTTGTAAATATGAAAAATATAAAATTATCAAAATAAGCCCATAAATAAAAAATTATTGAGATTTTTGATTCTCTTTTACGTAAAAGTAATAAATTTTAATGAAAAGGTGTACGCTAACAATTGAATTGTAGCCCTGGTTCAAATTTACAGGATACTTTTTTTGTAAAAGCTTTAGACCGTCAAAAAAATCTACACTTAAATTCATTTTGTTGTCTAATTTTGTGTGTACTATTTATATTTCGAATGATTTGAAAGAGAATTTTAAGTAAAATAAAATTTTTGCTCCAAATTTCTAAAATAAAAATACAAAAAAAAAAACATCTATTTTACATAACTTATCAGATTTTGTAAGGAGAACAACAGCCTTCTGACTTTATTTTATAAACAATTTACAAAAATCCCTCGTGGAATATCTATACTTTTGAAAATATTTGTACCGTTTTGTAAATTTTTGAACTATAAAGCTGTTTAAACTTTTTTAATAGTCGCGATGAGATAGGAAATCTGCATCGGTTACCACTTTAACTAAACGAGAATTGGTGTCGGTGCATCTGTACGTTCAATGTTTACCTAAACAAATGAATCGATTTGCTTCAAATTTAGTACAAAACAATTTTATAAGATTCTTCAGAAGGAGAAATTCGAATTTTTGTTTTAGTTTATCTATAACGAGTATAGCACTCACACAAACATTTTGGATCTTAATATTTCTCAAAGTTTAAACAATTTTTTAAAATATAAATTTAAATTCTGGTAAAAAAAATATTCTTTTAGGTACAAAGATTTCAGATTTTGCACATGCACTGTCTCGAGATACTGTCGAAGAGATACAAGACACCAAATTTTTCAAGTATTTTCTATTTTTTTGTTTTAGGTAAAAAAATTTACCCGATTTGCCATTCCAGCATAGAAATGAAAAAAGCATTTATGTATTTATGTACGTACATTGAATGTCAAATTTAAATGTTGAGCAACTTTTCTGAACATAGGTACCAACATCATAACTTTCCTAAAAAGGGTCAAATACATGTGGTTTAAAAAATTATTGTTTTGTATTAAATTTTTGTTTTTATTAAATACGCAATTTAATAAGGTTTTTTATATATAGTTTTATGTGACTGTGCAATGATATAATACAAAAAATGTAGTCCGATATTCTAGAAAAATTTTAAGACCTTAATGAACGGATTATTAGAACCGAAGTTTTAAGCAAGCCAAACCAAACACAATTGGTCTTATTTATAAACGTTGTCTAACTTTAGACAACTGTCCAACTTTGGAAAATGTGTTCAAAAACCTTATTTATTCTTGTCTTATAGCTGCCTTACCCAGACACAAGAGTAGATTGTCTTAACCGTGAATAATGTGATATTTATTTTTATTAAATAAAGCATATTTCCACCAATTTGAAAATAGTTAGACATTGTCGAAGTAGGCAAAAATTTACAGATTTCACTCATAGAGTAACTATGGGGACATTGAAAATGACTTGAATTACGTCGATAAAACAAAAACATGTCTAATCTTTGTGATTTTTATTTTGTATACTACCTATTGTTATGTACATTATAACTTCACAAACTGTCTTAGAAACCATTCTGAAGTACCAATTTGTATATTTAATGTCACTTCCCAGTTGGTGTTAAATTAATGTTGTTAATTTTTTTAATAAGATGAATCTTAGTCTTAATTGAAGCTTAACTCGCAATTACACAATCATACTCATTTTCATCCGCACCGGTACAGCACTTATACACGAAATTAAAGTTACATACCATCTATCTTAACGTATATCTAGGTATTTGACATTTTTGAATAGCTAAGCATTGCAGAAAGGTAACTGAATTATTACAGATCGATTAAAGCATACATCATATACCGTAAGTTCTCGACTCAGTTGGTTTTTGTTGAATCAACCCGTGAGTTTTGTTATTTTATCAATTTGACGGTTGATGGGAAAATCAAAAGATTTTAAATTTGTTTTAAATTGAATTACAAGTATTTCAAATCATTGAACTATGTTTATTGTATAAAGCCAAGACATTTGATTTACTGTCCAGGTAAACCTTTTTTAAATCGAGACAAAATTTACAAAGAATTTGATGCGAAGCCCAACTGCGCAACCTCACTGCTAATTGTTTTTATTCTATATTTTATTTTAAAATATTTTGAACTCATCTTTTAATCAATTTAACAATATCGAGTCGCGTAATTTTTTTTAGACAAAAATAATGTTTTTTTTTTGACACTTGGAGACTGAGTTTATGAAATGTGTGGCCGAGCGGGGAGAATCAATTTAGTTGACAACCAAATTGAATAGTTTATGGACTACTTTAAGATGAAGCCTAAAATTTTATTTGCATTTGAGGACCTTAAACTTGAAGATCTGACCATTAGGGCTTAAGTTATAAGTTTATTAAAGAGGTTCAAGTAGGTAGCTATGCATATTCTAGGTTAAACAATCAAACTGATTCAGAAGTAAGTCAAGTTTTGTCAAAAGCATTTTCGAGTCTGACATTTTACCTTCATTTTCAGACCGTAACCTCAAACATCCGATGATTAGAACAGAATAGGTATGTATATCAGCTTACAAAATCGACCCTTTTCGATTATAATATTTAATTGTTTTTAGTTAAGTTATTCTACCTCTTGCCTGATCAACCTAAACATACCTTAACCTTGAGCATCTGGCCCTTAGAACTTAAGTTAGGTATACGTTTATTAAGTAGGTTCCTACTATGCATATTCTAGGTTCAACCATCGAGTTGATATAGATGCAAGTTAAGTTTTGTCACATAAATTGTATAGCCTAACATTTTACCTTAATTTTAAGACCTTAACCTCAAACATCCGATTATTAAAACAGAAGTTATAATCCAAACAAACCAACCAAATCCAACTTTTACGATTTTATTATTTGTAAAATACCTACTACAAATGTTCATGCACAATGCACATACCTACCTTCATGCATACATACCTACATAATGTATATCAATTTTATGCCCAATGCAAAGCCAATTTTGTTTGCCACGTGGTGTTTTTTTATTGCACACACTCCACCGTCTTCTCCCTTCTGTCAATAATATTCTTAGTAGGTACGTACATACATACATACATATTTTGTTTATTTTTTTTTTTTTTTTTGCCGTGATGAAATTAGTTCTAAAAAGACAATTTTTCAAGTTTCTGGTATGAAATTTGTTACGCCTCTGCAAAAATTTTTATGCAGATTTGTAGCTTGTCATTTAAACTTTAATTATCTAGCTTAATATTGAACATCCAATAACTATAACCAAAGTTATAGGCTTCTAAGTGGCTCAAATCGAGCATTTTTTTAATTTTATCATTCCTCCACTGAATCCGTCCGTTGTCGATGATCAACATGTAGGTACGCTGCCGCTGGCTGAAATTCATCACTTGTGTTTTTTTCTTTATTTTATTCATTTTGGTAGTTTCTTTGGTAACACCAACCAAAAATTCAATCGTTCTCCCCCTATACGCTAGAGTTCATTCTCTATCTTTGTTCATTTTGGTAACACCATACTTTTATCAAAACGACCCTATAAACATTTTCAATGTTAAAATCTAATAAATACGACTGAATGTATCTTTACAATAATTATTATACCGACTACAAATTTAGGTGCATATATGAACATTTAGCATTTTTTTTCCGACGCGAAGCAAATTCGTCACGATTGTGGTTTTTTATTGCACAAACTCCGCCGCCGCCGTCGGGAATAGAATACTATATTCCTCTCGCCAATTGGTGGTTGAAAGTATTTTAATACTTTTCCTGTTTTTATCAACTTCCTCATTGAATTAAATAATTTGTCCGATATTTATTTTCATTTTCATGTTTTTAGTATAAAGTTTTGAATGATTTTGAAAATTTTTGTTTGCTCTAACACGCCAGTCATTTTTCCTTTAATTAATTATATACCTTAATATTGAAAATCGGATAATTGTATCGAAAGATATAAGCATTTAAGTAAACACAAATCGGGTATTTTTCAGATTTCGCAAAAATCATCATCAAAAACATACCCATTTTTTTTCTACGAACATTTCTCCTTTTTTTCTGTCCGTTTTATCATCTTCTTCGTATTTTGTTTCCTCAGACTAGTAAAAACAAAGCATGAACGAAATAATTTTGTTTATTTTGTTTATTTTGTTTATTCCCCTCACGTTTCACCCCCTTTGTCTACTAGGCGTTTCATATTTTTGAAATTCTGTTGATTTTTTTTACATTGTATGCCTCCGTTTAAACATTTCTAATGTTAAAAATATGGTCTTAGAAAACTTAGCTGTTTTCTATTTTTTTAAGCAATAAAAACAGAAAATTGGCACAAAGATAATAAATCTTTAAAAATACAAGCTAAATATTTTTTGCCTTAATAATTTACCAATTTTGACTGTAACATGCGTTTCTCGATAAATTTATTTTTTTTCCAAGACCACAATCGTAGAATTTACCAATCATTATGGTTAGATGCAATTTTTTGCAAAGAAATTAGGGCGTGTCAGTGAGCGGAAATTGTTTATAATCATTCCCTATATTCTTAATCATACCTGGAAGTGTCATCTAAATCGAGTTGATGGTTCAGATTTTATCGAATTAAGGCTTTCTTTTTTTAAAAAAGCTCAATATGTTTCAATATACACTGTGCTGTTAATAAATGGTCCTTTGAAAATAGACTTTCTCTCCGCACAAAATTCGCATAGAGCTATAAATTGGTAGAGCCCTTTGATTAATCATTAAAAATGAATTGAAAAAGTCCTCATAAATACGAAATCGGGTTAAATGTCGAAAATACATATTTATTTGCAACTTTTAAACACTGGATGATATGATTGTAGGTTAAGTGATTTCCTTTAAAAAGATTATAATATCTTTGGTTTAAAACGAGCAATCGTTTAAAAGAAATTACGATTTTAAAAAATGTCAAATGTAGAAAATATACTTTTTTTTTAGATTTTTGTCTACTTAGACACTGTGTAGTCATTTTTAAATTGGTGAAAATATGTTTTATTTAATAAAAATAAATATATCACATTATTCACAGTTAAGACAATCTACTCTTGTATCTAAGTTAGACAGCTGTAAGACAACAAAAATAAGGTTTTTGAGCACATTTTCCAAAATTGGACAGTTGTATAAAGTTAGACAAAGTTTATAAATAAGACCCACTGTCTTTAACAGGTAATGCTTTTTTTTTTTTTTTTGAGAAAACAATCATTTTTTGGCACAAAATCGAGCGACAATTGTTTAAACAAAAAAAACACTCAGGAAAAAAATAAAGGAAATCAAAGCTATTGTGGATTCATTGATGCAATGCAATTTTAATGTTTTCGGAATAAAAAAAAACATCGCGAAATATTTTTTCTTTTTCTTTTATGAAAAATTTACGACAGTTATTTACATATTCCTCTTTCTGTTCATATTATTTTCGTGTGGGGTGTTGGCAATACTAATTTGATTTTCAAAGTAGCATTACCAGGAGTTATTTAAAAAAAAAAGTAAAGCGCTTAATTTTTCTCCTATCACGAAAAATTCACAATCTTAAAAATTTAAAAGCTTAATCAACAATTTGATTTATAGGCTCAATCAAAATATTTGTAGGTATATGAATTATATATCTGTGCAATAGCGACAGCTCACAATCATTTTTTTCAGTATAAAGTAGAGTTACCAGACATAGTGATTTAAGTTGTATGGAGAGTTGGTCTCAAATTTATAAGATCTGAGAACAATTGAACGGAGTTGACTGATTTCTTCCGGACAATGGCAATAAGGGATAATTATAAATTATTATAAAATTGCATTTTCACCGACTCACAAATAAATTTTAATAAAGAAAAATCATTAAAGCGTCAGAGTTGATAAAAATGAAAGTTGTTATTTTAGAAAAATTACAAACAACTAGTTGCTCTGCCAGGGTTGCCATGAAATTTGAAAAATGAAAATAAAATATATAGGGGATGTTTTATGAAGGAAGGAAGGATTAAAAATGGTTAAATTGTAAAAAAATTCATACACAAATAATTAAAATATAGATATAATAATTTTGTGGAAGGCTCTTGTATTTATTTTGAAAAAAAAAAAAAAAAAAAAAAAAAAAAACTATAATTTTATTTTCGA
Organism: Epistrophe eligans; assembly: GCA_951394125.1. Classification (NCBI taxonomy): domain Eukaryota; kingdom Metazoa; phylum Arthropoda; class Insecta; order Diptera; family Syrphidae; genus Epistrophe; species Epistrophe eligans. Next base: position 31,438,094 of record OX596029.1, read on the forward strand.
CCAACTATTCAATTTTTTAATCATAAATATGGGAATGATCTCAATGTTGAGAAATTTTCGAACACAAATCTCTTAGGCCGGTATTCACCGAGCACTTATAACTTGATGGATATTAATGAGCGTTCATAAAAGTTATGAGTGGCCCCGACAACTCATAAATTATGAGCGCTCTCTTCGAAAAATATTCCAACATTTTCGAAACTACTTCCACAACAGCTGTCAATCTGTCACTGTCATTAGTTTTTTTTTTGCTTTTTTCAATTGCGATTTTTCATTCGGGCAGCTACTATTTTATTTAATAGCCCGTATGATTCTTCGGATTGAAGCAAAAATTTAGTGAATTTTATGAGGACTATGAACAATTAAAAATATTAATGTTATATTTTCTATTTAATTATAAAACACCGATCAGTATCTTTCGATTTGCTTTTGACAAACAGCTGTCAATCGTTTTCGAAAAAAAACGTTTGATTTTAAAGTTTTGGAATGCCTGGTTGACAGATAGTGGCTCTCTTTTTCGAAATTCGAAAAATATTTAGGAGTGTTCGGTGAATACCCTAAAGTTATGAATGAGCCTTATAAAGTTATGAGGCTAATATGAACGCTAGGTGAATACAGGCCTTAATCTCTATAATCTTTAATGTAAAGCTTATTGTTTTATTTATTATTTTTCCATTAAATTTTTTAAATATAAATTATTTTCGTTAAGTTTTGGTCTCAAAAATCTATAACCTTTCGCTCTACACAACGCCCTTTTGTTAATTTTTGTGATAAATTCACCCATGTTCAAAGATACTATATCTTTAGCAAATACCTAGTTATATACATATTTATTTATCCTTAGCTATACACATAGAGGCTAGAGAGATATTTTCTCATCCAACACGTCGATTTAGTTAACGTCATCGTCGTCAGTTGGCCAACCACTAGCAACACAGAAACCAATGCTATATACATACATAGAAGCTCCCCAGTTAATGCTATTAAATGGAACTGCATGGAATCTATCCCAAGAGTAAAATTGCTATATCGACCCGTGTCATTTCATTTTAATGGGTTGGGAGGGTGACGCTTCAAATTTAACCAGGACGTTGTACATGGTGTCCAAGCGGGTCTTGGCATGGCAGGGGGGGGTGAAGTGGGGGTCCAATGGTGTTGGTAACATTTTCTGCTTCCTTTTCTAGATTCTTATTTTTTTTTTGCCTTCTGTGGCATAAATATTTGATTAGAAGAGAAGTATAATTTCATAAATACAAACTGGGTCAACCTAGCACATCAAGAGTTGCTTCTGCAGCAAAGTGGTATACTATAGGGATGAGATGATGATGATGATGATGCAACACACATACACACAGGCCAACTGGGATTTACTGTAAAGAGCCTTTCAACAGGTTTCTAAGTTTTTTTTTTTTTTATTTTGCTTCAACCATCAACACACACAGGACGCATGAGGGACTAGAGATAAATTTGCATATCTTGAAAGGAGGAGAAAGAAGAATCATAACAAGCAGACCATATTGTCCGTCAGAATTAAACTCTTATAGCATACCCTATTTGTGGGGGGGGGGTAAGAATATAAATATTCAGAAATGTTGTCATTTTTATTCAAACAATTTTATAAAGTCTAAATTAGATTAAAAAGCATATATTTCAAAAAGAGACTTTTTCTAAAAGTTAACGAGGGTCAACCTAAGTGATGGCTTATTTTCTAGGCGTTTTCTTATGGGTACTTTTTCTTAGAGGATCAACAAATTTTACATATTTTTTTTTTCGATTTTCTTATAACTATTTAATTTATTTTTATTTTTTTTGCAACAAATTTAACTCACCTTATTGGAAACGGTATAAAATAAAATAGAAATTCCCTAAATGGGCTTTACGAGGAGGGTGCATTCATAAACTTGTAGCAGAAACTCACCTACATTTTATGGAAAACTGTTCAACATCCGTTGTAAATTTGTCAATTACCCTAGATACATATGTACATACATATGTATGTATATGTATAAATACAAAGACCCATAACAAGCTTGAAATACTTCTCATAACCGACGACGACGACGACACGATGTTACACGTATATTCTCAAGAACATTTAAGCAATATGGTGCTATAGCAAGCATGCTGGCGGTGGTGCTTTCTTGTAGCGACCACAATTTTAACCAAATGGGGGAGTTGATGCGATGATGTCTTGAAATGAAAACACCATTTGAGCTTAGTTATATGCTTGGCAATTAGCACTTCTGCATGGTAAACTAAATTGAATGTAGGTAGGTTAATGTATTTTATTGGCATTCTTGTCGAATTAGATTAACTTGGAGGAATTCAAATCGCAGCCTGTATATGTTGTCGAATTGCGTTATTAATTAATAAAGATAAATTTTGTACCAACATCGTTATTATCTTACTTTAATAAAGTCTAGGTTTTGGGGGATTTTTTCAAGCCTGTATACCTACACTAAAACAATCTTTTATTTTCATTTTGATACTTTAGATTTTCAGAAAATCCAATCCTACATAAAATTTCAACAGAACTAGGAAAGTTTTTTGAAGCTAGGTAATTTGGTTCAAAGGAAGATCCTACCCGTAGAATTATATTTTTTTTTCGCAGAACATGCCTCTAAATCACTTGACGAAAAAAGTTTAAGGATGAAATTTATAACTCCTTATATCTAATTAAAAAAAAAAAGGAAAAATAGAAGGCTCCATAAATATAGATAGGTAAGTAGTTTTGTTACCTAATTCTGTGGAAATATTTTTGGCGTTTTGAATGTCAATGAGAATGCCCATTAAATTCGATAGACTTATCTTGTTTTATGAACGAAAATTCTTTGTAAACAAGTTAAATGAAATTTTATCTGTGGACAACAACTCAGTTAGAAAATGTGGAAGGCTATATATGAAAATACACATTTTGTGGGCATACATATTTTATATATAGAAATTATTCGTACGGCAATATAAGATAAACCAATAAACGACTTTGTTTTGTTCGCGATTTTTTGCCTTCGTCAATAAAACTGTTTAATAAATTCTCTCTATTATATTAAATAGTTTTATTGACGAAGGTTTGACATTTAGGTACCATCAAATTTATGTCAAATTATTGTAATTGTTTCAATTTATATAAGCACAAGTTGTAATTTTTAATTATAGAATAAAAGAAAATAAAAAGCTTGTTTAAAAAAGTAAGCAGTTCAATTTGCAAAATAAACAGGTATTTGTAGTAGCCGGTCCGCCAAGACACGTCCGTCTTCCTCGACGGTTGTTCTGAGACTGACTAGAATATTGAAATGAAATTCTTTAAGGTCCATAAATATATGTAGGCCAGCCAAATCTTTATGAACAGGTCACTACATCAATGTGAACATGTCAGTACAGGTTAAAACAGTATTGAATAGACCGAAAAATTGCAAGAGAAAAAAAATTAACAATTGCGTATAAATGTTTTTATTATTTAAATCTTAAAACTTAAAAAAAAAGTGTCATAAGAATTTAAAAGAATGGTCACACTAATGGTCAAATTTAATTATTGTCACTTAAGAAAAGAAGAAATTCAAGAATAGCTTTTTTTAAGCAAACAAATAAATTAAAAAAAAAATGTTTCTTGGATCACCTATATTCTTAAGTAACCATTTTGTGAAATTATACCTACTTAGCCGAATTTGACAAATTTTTGTAGAAAATTTTTTGTAGAAAATCTTTTGTAGAAAATTAAATTTTTTGTAGAAAATTAAATTTTTTGTAGAAAATTAAATTTTTTGTAGAAAATTAAATTTTTTGTAGAAAATTAAATTTTTTGTAGAAAATTAAATTTTTTGTAGAAAATTAAATTTTTTGTAGAAAATTAAATTTTTTGTAGAAAATTAAATTTTTTGTAGAAAATTAAATTTTTTGTAGAAAATTAATTTTTTTGTAGAAAATTAAATTTTTTGTAGAAAATTAAATTTTTTGTAGAAAATTAAATTTTTTGTAGAAAATTAATTTTTTTGTAGAAAATTAAATTTTTTGTAGAAAATTCCATTTTTTGTAGAAAATTCCATTTTTTGTAGAAAATTCCATTTTTTGTAGAAAATTCCATTTTTTATAGAAAATTACATTTTTTGTAGAAAATTACATTTTTGTAGAAAAATAAATTTTTTGTAGAAAATTTAATTTTCTGTAGTAAATTAAATTTTTTGTAGAAAATTACATTTTTTGTAGAAAATTACATTTTTGTAGAAAATTACATTTTTGTAGAAAATTACGTTTTTGTAGAAAATTACATTTTTGTAAAAAATTACATTTTTGTAGAAAATTACATTTCTTATACAAAATAATGGTTTCAAAAAAAAAATCTTTAGCCGAAAATTTTAAACAAAATAAATTCAAAAAATTTAAGCAATAAATTGATTTTCTTAATATTTATTTTCTATAGAAAATTTAATTACATATCTACAAAAGTTAAAGTAAAATTTTACTAAAATTAAATTTAATGCAAAATTTTTTAATAAAAATTATTACTTTTTAATAAAAAATATTTTGTACTAAAAACAATTTTTACTAGTACTTAAAATAATATCTTACTTTAAATGAGTTTGTACTAAAAATTATTTTGTACTAAAAATCACTTTTTACTAAAACTCACTTTGTATTAAAAACTATTTTGTAATAATAATCAAATTATTTTGTACCATTATTTTTTACTAAAAAGTATTTTGTAGTAAAAAATATTTTGTACTAAAATGTATGTATTAAAAATTATTTCGTACTTAAATGATTTTGTGGTGAAAATTATTTAGCACTAAAAATCAATTTGTACAAAGAACTGTTTTCTACAAAAACTTATTATGTACTAAAAATGATTTTGTCTTTAAAAATGATTTCTTAACCAGAGGAAATTGCACTTCCAAATTGAATGCTATAACTTTGTTGTTTCAATTTTATTTAAGAGGAATGGCAGATTATTTTTACATAACAAGTACCGCAATTGAAGAATCATATAAACGTGATGGTCATTTCAATTTTAATGGATATTACGTTATTTAAACACAATTTCCCTACAGAATTTACACTAATAAAACAATATTGTCTATCCCTCGTCTCATGTCTGAAAACTTCATCAAATTTTTTGTTTAATATTTTTGGTTAGGATTTAATACAGCATCTCTATAAACTTTAATAACTATGCGTCACCGAAAATCAGAATACTTCCTCGAAATGCTAAAATCCTAATAAAATAAATATAGAATTCTTCGGACTAAAGTGAAACAATAAAAACAAGAAAGTAATAGACCCATAGAACTTGGAATTTTTTATCTTCTTCATCGTTATGATTGTTATGAAATACATAACGAATGTTTATGACTTTCTGCGGTGGGTTTTTTGTAATATTAAAATAAACTAAGTCATAAACTATACTTTATAAAAAAAAATCATGCTCTTAATCTCTGAAACCATAATCGTTCATGCATTTTTATTACGAAATTCGTAAAATAGGCTATTGAACCCAAGTTCTTTATAAAAAAAAAAAAAAAAAAATAATGTTGTGCGGTGGCAACTAAAGTCTCTACGTATTTAAAATGTTTACAACTGTTACACAGAAAAACAATCCAACTTAATTGAAACCTATAATTATAAATCCATTAGCATGATTCCTCACATGAAGCACAATATTTTCTTTCACCCCCCTCCCTTCATTATATTACTGCAACTTTACTTTTTGTTTTTTTTTTTTAATTTTTTAGGTCATACACAGAAGTTTATTTAAGGAAATTATATAAATTAAGCAATTGAAAGCAATCGAAAACACTAATTTACTTCCGCCATTTGAAAATACAAAATTACAAAAGAAAAAGGGAAGACAATATGTAAGACTATGAGTATATCCACCATCATTATCACTGAATTATCTTTTTTTTATTATTTAAAAAGAGGGCCACAACAGCCCACATCTACTAAAGCTTCCCAAGAAAATATAAAAAAAATAACAAAACACACATTTTAGCTTAGGACTTTTTAAAAGTGGATTTTTATACACTTCCTTTGAAGTTTTATTATGATGGGGTACATCGAACTTCATCCATTATACATCTTTTATTAAAAGCATGAAAACACTATACACTTTTCCAGCATGCGGACAGACAGACAGACTTCACAAATTCGATAAGTGCTTGAATTTGATGGAGTATGTGAGAAAACACACTCAAGGCGATGACAAAATGTAATTTGTTCAGGGCCGGATTTACTATGGCGTATTCAGGCCCAGGAAAAATTAAGGGCCGTCAGAAAATTATAATAAAAGAAACAGTTTTCCCATCTTTTTAAATTAAGTGCTTAAATTGATCTACATTTCAGAACTGCAATATCTCATCATATTCGTAAGTAGAAATGCTTGCAAAAAATGAAAAAATTGGAAGGGAAGTCAGTTCTAATATTTTAACAGGTGAGCCTTAATATTAAAGTCATTAAACAAATTATTTAAATGAAAGACTTGTATCTTTTTCTTGAGAAAATGAAACAATAAAAGAATATAAACTTCTTTCTCGACGACTAATCGTCTTAAAATCCTTTTCTGAAACTGTTTTGTCAAGCAAATAAAACTTCGCCAGTGGACATTTGAATAATAATATTAAAAAACAAAATAATAAAAAAAGAAGCAATAAAATACAAAACTAAAGTTATTTAAAGTGGATGACAATACATCAAAGAGCAATTTTCAGTAGGACAATATTGTGAAGGAATCTGATAAATGACTCAGTTGACAGCAATTCGTTTTGCAGCAATATATTCTATTTGTCGGATTTCCAGGGACAACAACGACGACGACGACGACGGCGGTCGATGAGGACGACGACGACGATGGCATCAACAATTTACGCTATAAACAGGGTAAAAAAGATGTGTGTGTGTGTCCTCAGACAAATAGGACATAAATATATTTTGATGAGCACATTTCGAAATCGCATTGCATTGTTCTTTTTTATTCAAAGTGACATCAAACAATGGTATATCCTACTTTAGATCTGTGTGTGTATGTTTGTGAAGCTGTAGATAGGTATCTATGTGAGTTATTGAGGTCAAGATTTTTATTTTTTTTTTTTCACACTGTGTCGGAACGGAAATTTATAACAACGCGACTTTATCCCTGGACTATTTTATTTGTTTTTTAAAAGGTGTGATTTTTTTAACAAAATTCAAAACATAAAATATGTACTGATTTGTTTGTTAAATCTTAAAAAGTATATTAAAACTAGTTTCAGTTTTTAAAGTTTAGAGTTATGGTTTCCAGAATTATGCATTGTTGGAATAATTGAAGTAATTTATTTAGGTGTTTTTCTAGGTTAATGTTCATATACAAAATGAAACATGAAAGATGGTTTTCAAAAACGTGCGTTGAAATATTTTATTTTGAAAAAATATGTGATTTGAAAAATACATTATATGATTTTCAAAAAAATGCGATTTTGAAAAAAATGCGATTTTGAAAAAAATGCGATTTTGAAAAAAATGCGATTTTGAAAAAAATGCGATTTTCAAAAAAATGCGATTTTGAAAAAAATGCGATTTTGAAAAAAATGCGATTTTGAAAAAAATGCGATTTTGAAAAAAATGCGATTTTGAAAAAAATGCGATTTTGAAAAAAATGCGATTTTGAAAAAAATGCGATTTTGAAAAAAATGCGATTTTGAAAAAAATGCGATTTTGAAAAAAATGCGATTTTGAAAAAAATGTGATTTTGAAAAAAATGCGATTTTGAAAAAATGCGATTTTGAAAAAAATGCGATTTTGAAAAAAATGTGATTTTGAAAAAAAATGCGATTTTGAAAAAAATGCGATTTTGAAAAAAATGCGATTTTGAAAAAAATACATACCTACAATCTATGTACATATATGTATATTATTTGAATTTGGATTTTGAAAAAATGTGATTTTGAAAAAATATGTGATTTTGAAAAAATATGTGATTTTGAAAAAATATGTGATTTTGAAAAAATATGTGATTTTGAAAAAATATGTGATTTTGAAAAAATATGTGATTTTGAAAAAATATGTGATTTTGAAAAAATATGTGATTTTGAAAAAATATGTGATTTTGAAAAAATATGTGATTTTGAAAAAATATGTGATTTTGAAAAAATATGTGATTTTGAAAAAATATGTGATTTTGAAAAAATATGTGATTTTGAAAAAATATGTGATTTTGAAAAAATATGTGATTTTGAAAAAATATGTGATTTTGAAAAAATATGTGATTTTGAAAAAATATGTGATTTTGAAAAAATATGTGATTTTGAAAAAATATGTGATTTTGAAAAAATATGTGATTTTGAAAAAATATGTGATTTTGAAAAAATATGTGATTTTGAAAAAATATGTGATTTTGAAAAAATATGTGATTTTGAAAAAATATGTGATTTTGAAAAAAAATATGTGATTTTGAAAAAATATGTGATTTTGAAAAAATATGTGATTTTGAAAAAATATGTGATTTTGAAAAAATATGTGATTTTGAAAAAATATGTGATTTTGAAAAAATATGTGATTTTGAAAAAATATGTGATTTTGAAAAAATATGCGATTTTGAAAAAAATGTGAATTTGAAAAATATGTGATTTTGAAAAATATGTGATTTTGAAAAATATGTGATTTTGAAAAATATGTGGTTATTTTGAAATAAAAATTTATTTTGAAAAAAAAGTTATTTTGAAAAAATGTGCGATTTTCGAAAAAAAAAAAAAATGTGATTAGACCTTAAAAAAAATATGAGATTTGATTTTGAAAAAGGCATCGTAGAATCCACTTATCAAAAATTCTGAAACTTTGGATGAAGGTGGAATTCCGTTCTAATGACTAGTTTATACCTTAAAAATAAGAGATAGTCAATAGTCATACATACATATATAGTACAAAGTTTTATCACAATTTTAATGATTCCATTCTCTGATTTTTGTATTGACTCTTTATGAAAAGAAAATGGGGGCGCTTAATTCCTTCGGTCAAACTTTTATTTATAGCAAAGTTTTCTAATCTAAATAAGCCTCATACAGACAAAAATTAATTTTTTGATTAAAGTTTTTAATTTGAGTTTTCAGTATTAAACACTATAAAAGTGCGTACTTGGTTCATAGAGTGTCACACAAGTAACAAAAATATGTATTATAACTTTTATTACCACAAAAACTAATAATTTGGAATTTGAATTTTAGAATTAAGTATTCTAAACCCAAATTTAAAGTTTTAAAATTGTGTCACACGCGTAACAGAGTTTTATTTAAAACCGTAAAGACATATGTAGGTAATTCTTTCTTTCAACTTATTTTGAGTTTGACACTTAAATTTACGGACACCTTTTACACATTTTTTTCTAATAAATTTAAAGGTTAGGGAGAATTATATAGTTTTATTTCTATCAATCTATCAAATTATTAGTTCCAGTGTCACACCCGTAACAATGGAACAGTAACAAAATCTCTCAAATTTCAAATTTAATTTAAGTTAATAGAATCTTAATTACATTTTGACAGAACTATTTTTAAAAACATATAAACGACAAAAATGAAATGCTCTCACATACCCTTCAGTCACTACCCCATTAATCAATGATAAAATTTAAATATAAGTATATCAATTTTTTCGCGACAGAGAATTTTTTTTTAATAAATAAACATCACGTCGGGTTAAGCCTACACCCTATTCGTCTTATCTCCATCCATATATACATATTATTATAAGCTTATTTATATGAAAGGCCAATCTAATAAAAGACTTAATCTAAAAATTGGTTTTCACCCTGTTATAGCGATTTGAAGAAAATTAGTTTTCACCCCATCATCATCGTCACCATATCAAGTCAACGCCTATACACAAACACACATACAGGAAATGATACTTATAAGCTAGCACCTTTCAGAGCGAAAGCGACGGAAAAATGGCGGTGTTAATGCTTCCGCTGCAACATAAACCTCCCCGGAATATTAGAAAAAAAAAAGATTTTTTTTTATTTGCCAACGACTAATGGATAAAAATGATAAAATCGTTTTAAATTAGATGAAGAAAAAAAAAGCAACAAACAACATAGGCACCTATAATTTCTAAATGATATAAAACGACCCGAGATCAGATATATGTCAAAACATTAAACTCGACGAATGTACATATATTCAAAGGTTTAAGTCTCGTTCACCGATGATGATGATGAATGTCACCCTTCATAATAAATATAAAAAATAAAACAACCCTCCTCTTTGCTTCGGATGCGAAAAAGTACTCGGCTTAAATTGTCAACGTCAAAAATCATGAATATATCCATTCAGGCACTGAAAATGAAACTCAAAACGAAAGCAATCTCAAAGAAGACAAGAACACAAGGATTTGGGGCTATAGCTACACATATAAATACATATTATCAAGGGGATGGATGGTGTGCTTCAAAAAAGTATACCTACTGCAGAATTAAAACGTATGTTATGTTCAACAACGTTTATGCAAGGATTCTAAATTTATTTTATGCAAGCCAAACTGGGTGGGGTGGAGGATGGTGGATCTAATAACGCGTCATCGCCTGAAGCATTTTGACATCCTCCATTCGTCATAATCCAACGATTTCCTATCCCCATCTACATCCACATCCTCATTATACACCTTCACTTAACCAAAATACAAATATTTGTACAAAGAAGCGCCCATAAAATTAGCGAGGCAATATGAAGAAGCAATGTAATCCTCTTTAAGAAAAATATAATATTCCTCACAGTAATTTAAAGGGCTCAGATAGAGGATTTGGGCAAAGTTACGAACTCCATATGGTTGCCAACTTGGTGGTGTTTGGAAATCATGAATTTAAACCGACCGATCAAATTAAAATAAAATAAGCCATTATCAGGCTTAAACTTAAAAAAATACCATCAATGTGAGCCACTTCCTTTTCTTGATATTTTGAGGTGATATATGGGATTCGGGATGTTAGTACTCTATATGTGGGATATTTGAGAAAAAAAAGTATGCGAAGCGAAACACACAAATTGGTAAAAAAAGGTCAATCGGATTCAGCAAAAGCGATTTGTTGTTTTAAAGTTTTTTTTTTTTTTTTTTTTTGTTCAAGGTCACGCATTAAAGGATGTAAGCAACTAATTTGCGGGATATTCAAAAAAATAGAATGCCATCTGAAAGGTTAGTAATTGGTCGCAAAAGGCCAATCAGTTTAAGTATGATTCTTTCAAGCCTACCAATTAGAGGATATAAGCCCCTCATTTGTGGGATGTTCGAAAAATTAGAATTTAAAAGTTCACTAGTTGACCAGTAGTTCATCAACAATTTTCAATCAATTTAAAAAAAAAAAATCAAAATCTAAGATTGTTAGGCACATCATTTTTGGGATATTCGCAAAAAAGTATTCCATCTAAGAAGTCACTAATTGGTCATAAAACATTATTTTTTTCAGTTATATGTCAGCCAAAGCGATTTGTTAAGTTTTAAAGTTTGTTTCTTCAAGGTTACGCATTAAAGGATGTAAGCAACTTATTTGTGGGATATTTAAAAAATTATAATGCCATCTGAAAAGATAGTAATTGGTCGCAAAAGGCCAATTAGTTTCAGTAGTGGCCACCAATTTTTAATGAACTTTAAAAAAAAAAAAAACAACTCAAAATCGAAAATTGTTAGGCACATCATTTGTGGGATATTCAAAAAAATGTGCCATTTAAGAGGTCACTAACTGGTCATAAAACGTTAATTGTTTAAGTAATTTGTGAGCCAAAGGCGATTTGTTATAATTTTTCAAGGCTACCCATTAGAGGATATAAGCACCTCATTTGTGGGATATTCGAAAAATTAGAATTTGAAAGTTCACTAGTTGATCAGAAAAAAAAAATCATTGATATAGTTTCAGTAGTTGGTCAAAATTTGTAGTCAACTTAAAAATAAAAAAAATCGTAGATTGTTAGGCACATAATTTTTGGGATATTCGCAAAAATGTATGCCAAGAGGTCAATAATTAGTCATAAACGGTTATTTGTTTCAGCAATTGGTCAGCCAAAGGCGATTTTTTATTAATTTTACAAGATCACGCATTAGAGGATATAAGCACTTTATTTGTGGGATATTAGAAAATTAGAAGAAAAATTAGTTGATCAACAAAAAAAAATATTTGCATAGTTTCAGTAGGTTTTCAATAAACTTTCGAAACAAAAATTCAAGATCGTAGACTGTTAGTACCCATTTGTGGGATATTCGAAAAAGTGAAATATTCACCCTTATTCCGTAAGGAGTTTTACGAAAACAACACGGCTCCAGAAGCATTAACTGGCATTTAAGTAAAACTTAAATTTAATCATTCTCTTCTTTTTAACCCTTCTAACTATTAAAACGACAGTCGTTTTACTAAAACTCCCATTACCACTACGGCTCTATTGAGCTACCGCGATAAGTAAAAGAAAGTAATTAATTTTTAGTTTCAAAATGAGAACTTTGAATAAGTCTTGACTAATCTCTACAATTATTTTACTCATAATAAATATTACATTTTAAATAGGTATACCTGGCAATTATGACCATAAAATTTCCTGCAATACTACTTTATAAATTACTATGCTCTTCACACAGGATTATTAAAGCCTTCATTCGTAGTGTGGTGACCCAAAATGACGAGTATCTGTCTTCTGTACTTCCCCATCATAGCTTAAAACAAAAATATATTCAACCAGCTCGATTCTATAAATAAATCATTTGTCCCATATTTTATTCTTGCGGTAAAGAAACACACCATCAGAACCCGGTTTCATAATGCCCAAGGTGATAAAGGGGCGGACGGTCGGCCAGCTGGGGATGGAAAATATGGGTTTTTGTTGATTATATTGACTTAAAATATAAGAATCGGTCCGAGCAATAGAGAAAGTTGACGTGTAAAGCAAAACGCGCGTTTCAGCATCATCATCAACATCATATGCCCCAATTATTTCCAACCCTATTTTTATATTTATTTATTTTGTTTTTTTTTTTTTTTTTTTTTATTTTATTTTATACTATTTTTAATTGTGTATCTATGGCCTAGGGGGATTTTTTTTTATGGTAGTGTGTGTGTGTGTATTTGTTTTAAAAGGGGATGGACTGATTTTATTTTTGCACCTTTTCATATACCTGCAGACGAAGGTGGATGATAAAAATTAATTCATCATTACGATTGAGGTCGTTTAACTTTACTGGAGGCGCCCGACGTCTATGTAATTTCATTAATGTAATTAGCTTATTCATGCGGGTGATAAAGGTACATGACTTGTATTGTATATCAATATACCATATCTATAGGACATTTTTGGGAATTTGGCTAGATGGAAAAAGGTGCGTCAAGAGAGTTGAGGGGAGATTCTTGGACAAATAAATATACTTTTTTTTCGAAAAACCAATCCTTCATATTTGATATAACAGTAATTAATATTAACATGTAATAAAACAAAAATTACGAATTAAATAAAAATGATTCACGAGAATTTTTTTGTATGCATGGTCGTGCACGATAATTAAAAAAAAAAAAAAATTACGACATTTATTTACTCATTAGTTATTATGTTTTGGGTTCAAATTACCTCTTTTGAGAAAGGGTAGCTTGACTTTCAAGTTAGCATTGCCAGGATTTATTTTTAAAAATATATTTTTTTTTGCAAAAATCTTAATAGGCAAACTTATTGAAACTGCTTTAAAAAATTCCGAGACGAAGCTGTTTTTGAAAAAATAAATAATATAATCGTTCTTTGAGAGCTACCTAATTTCTCTTCTTGGAAAATGCCTTTTAACAATTTTGAACCAAATCCGTCAATCAATTGACGCACTTCCGCCAAATTTTCCCTTAATTATTAAATAAAAATCGTATATGAGAGAGAAGGTCTATTCCCTTTGTTTAAGCTAAAAGTGGAATCTTCTTATTTCTCTCAAACTAATTGCATGTTTATACAGGGTCACATAAGCTAGGGGGTATATTTTCCCTGTTTAGGCAGGAGGAGTAACTTTCTAAGAAATATACTTGAATTAGAAAGAAAAAAATAATTAAAAATCAATAGCCACTTAAAATGACATGTTATACTTTTTTTAAGCTTTTTTTTTAATTCTCTTTCAAAATCAAATTGTTTTAGTGAAAAAATTAATTTTCATACTCAAAGTTTTAGAAGAAAGAAAAAAAATAAAAAAATTAAAAAAATATATAAAAAATAAATAAAAAATAAAACAAACATATAAAAAATAAAATAAAAAAAAATAAAAAAATATAATACAAAATAAAATAAAAAAAAAATAAAAATATGTAATACAAAATAAAAAAAAAAAAAAAAATAAAAAAAAAATAAATAAAAAAAAATAAAAATAAAAAAAAATAAAAATTTAAAAATAAATATAAAAAAAGAAGAAAAAAGGATTTAAAAAAAAAGAATTGAAAAAAAAATTAAAAAAAAAATAAAAAAAATAAAATAAAAAAAAATTAAAAAATATAATACAAAATAAAAAAAAAAATTAAAATAAAAAAAAATAAAAAAATATAATACAAAATTAAAAAAAAAAAAATTAAAATAAAAAAAAAGGAAAAAAGAATTAAAAAAAGAACAAAAAAATAAATTAAAAAAAAAATTAAATTGAAAAAAAATTAAATTAAATTAAAAAAAAATAAATTAAAAAAAAAAAAAATAAATTAAAAAAAATTAAATTAAAAAAAATTAATTTAATAAAAAATTAAATTAAAAAAAAAATTATTAAAAAAAAAATAAATTAAAAAAAAATAAATTAAAAAAAATAAAAATAAAAAAAAATAAAAACAAAAATAAAAATAAAAAAAAAAATATAAAAAAAGAAGAAAAAAAGGATTTAAAAAAAAGAATAGAAAAAAAAATTTAAAAAAAAATTAAAAAAAAAATAAAAAAAAAAGTTAAAACAACATAATAAAATATTTTTCTTTTAAATTAAAAAAAAAATCAAGTGATTATTCTTTAAAAAGTGCATTTTTAAAGATTTCTTTCTTATATCTCGTAGTTTTTTTTCAGTAACTCCCAGGCTTTTATTTATTTATTATTAACTAAAAACGCAATAACAAATAAAAAAAAACAACGGCAACAATTGCAATAGTCTGCTTTAGATTTTCAAATGAGAACCCTAATCCTATGAAAAAAAAATCGTATTTTTTTTTTTTTCAAAACTGAAAAATATAACAGAACTTGGTTTAAGTTAGGTTAGGTTTGGAAATATCTTAATATAGATCTCGGAAGCAAACGTGCAAAATTTTCAAGTTCCTACCTCTACTGGTTGATTTGAAACCAAATTTTAGCACATTCTATCCCACTGTGAGGCGAAATTAATGCGTCTACCAGGATTTTTTTTTTTAATTTAAGTGCTTGAATTTGTTTATTTTTTTTTTATAAAAACCACAAAAGTTCATTTTGTTCTATATAAAAAAAAAATTGTTAGCAAAAAAAGTGCAGAACATCATTGCACAAAGTGGCCGTTTGAGAATTTCAAACAATTCTATCTGTTTAAAAAAAAAAAACTTAATTGGTTCTTTTTTCCCTTATCTCTTATCGTTATCTGTTTCTTTCACTTTTGAAAAAAAAAATAACCAAAGCTGGAGAACCATTTTAGTAATTTATTATTTTCTGATAGGCTCTAAAATAATCCGTCTTTATATAACGAGCTTAGTCAGGGAGCTTCATGCACAGCAACGACGACGATCTCTCAACAGACATTTCTTCGGGTGTTGTCTGGCAAGCAAAGAAAAGCCAATTAGGATATTTTTATTCTTTTCTCTTAATATTTTCTTGCCTGAAGTCCTTCTTTTCAATTTTTTTATATATGTATTTTTTTTTTTCAGATAAAGACTGTAATCACTATACAGGTTGTTATAGTAAATAATTTCCATTGAATTTCAATTATTTTTAAAACATGCATGAGATATTAAAACAAAACAAAAAAAACGAAAAATAACTTATCGTCCTAGAAAATCTTTAAAATTAAAGTTAAATATGTAATTTAAATTTCAATTCTTACCGATTTGGGTATGCAAGGAAAAGCCTGAAAGAAAAAGAAATAAATTTTAATCGATTTAAACTTAAACTGTGGAATGCCATTATTTCGTGGAAAATAAAATAAATGTAAAAAGTTTGTTCTTAAAGTTAAGTTTTTTTTTTTTTTTTCTGTAAATAACTCAACCACCCTTAAGAAAAATCAATGATTCTAAAATAAAGATTTTCAAACGAAAGAAAAAAAATAAAACCTTCGAAATAAGAAATCAAAAAAGGACTGCATGCCTGGCAAAGACTCCGCTAAAATTATTACCCCCGTGATTTTAAGGAATTTTTTGTTTTTGTTTTTATATTTCCACTCTTAGTTATATCGATGTTGGTTTTATTTATGAACATATTGAAGTTTAGCAGACTTCAGACAGAGACCAAACCAAAGCATAAAGGAGGAAATAAAAGGAAAAACATAAATTTATCAGACAGGAAAAACTTTTTCTTGTTTTTTTGTTTGGTCTTTTCTTTTCTTTTTATTTATTTTTTTCTTTCATTCTATCAGAAGAGATGAAAGTGAATGACAAAGAAATGGGCACTTCGTAACTTCAAATGATATTGAAAATTTCAATAGAAAATCGATACACACGAAGACAGGATATATTATACACTCTGCGTCACTTGATTAAGGTTGTTTGAAAACAAAGAGGAAAAGAAAATATTAAATAAAACAAAATTAAATTTGAATTTGTTTGAGGAAAAATATTTCATAAAATCCAACTTCCAACTTTATTACACTAGATTATTAACTTTGTTGAAATTAAAAAAAAAATTGTTCAATAAACTTTAAAATTTTTATTAATTATATCAAAAGTTTTACAAAGTTTAAAAAAAAGTAGACAGGACTTCCAAAATTGTATTTTATTTTAATTTTGAATTTGTTTTAAGAAGGACCTACAGATTTATGTACTTTAAAGTTTTTGTTAAAAAAAAGACTCAATCAAATGGCGTGTAGTGTTTATACGGAAAGAAAAAAATACCCATACAAATATATCAAACGGAAGGAAAAGGCACACAAAAATGGAGATATTTAAACAGAAAGGTCTGTGATGGCATCTTGACAAGCTTTATTATGGCATCCTGAATACAGAATGCTATACCTACCTACAACAACAAATAAAAAAGAAAATAAATGTCTGTGTTAGAAAAGTTTTGCTGCTCTTTTTATTTCTCCTTTTCTTTTCTTTATTTTTTATATTTTGATTGAAATGCATAAATGACAAGTAATGAATAAATTTAAATACACTCAGTAGTATTATATAGTAATCAAGAAAGATTCGTGTTTAAAATGTTTTCAATAAAAATTTAAATGGAAAATTGTGTAATCTGTTGGTGATGTTTTCCTTTTTTTTTCTGATTTTATGAATTTATGCAGGAATTAGGATAAGAAAACAACGAAGTGTAAAATATTCTACTCAATTCAATTTAACAGATTATTATGTAGATATTATCATTCAGGAACAATTTCTGAATTTATGAAAAAGAAAAAAAAAATATTACTATTCTTTAAAAAAAATGAGAAAATGAGTCAAACATTAAAAAAAAAAAGTGAAAAGGAAAGGAAGTTTAACATAATTTATTCAGTTATTCTAAAAATAATGACTTGTAATTGAGGGCATTTGAAGAAAAGTGGCCTTACTGATTTTGTAAACTTTTTTTTAAGCGTAAGTTCATTTCCTTTTCTAAGGACAGAAATAACTGTTCGGGTTTGGAATATATTTTTTATGCAAATTATTTTTCAAACGTTTACAAAAAAGTATGCTTATAACTTAAATTATTTTAAACCTTCTTTTAAAGAAGTACTCGATCGACAAATATCTATCGGGTATTGAAAATATAAAAAAAGAAGATTTTTGATAAATTATTTTTTAAATAATAAACCATTCTCATATAATTTATCATCGTTGCTCCAATTTTCTTAAATCCTCTTGTACATAAATACGCGTTACTTATAAAATAAAAAAGAATAACTTCGGTAGAACGAGATCCTAGTGACTTACTTAACTAAATATGAAAATCTAAATTCAGTATAAACTGCCTGTGTCAACTTATTGCTCTATTTCGAATTACAGCAAATTCTTAGTTCAAATGTTTTTTTTTTTCGAATTCTAAATCAATTAAATTCTTTTCCATAAAGGGTTTTTGTGTGATAACACACTTGCAGTATTAGTATTGAAGTTTTGAATGAAACATTTTCATTGAAGGTAAATGAAAATCCTCAAACTGGAGTTAGTTAAGTTAAGGATAATGTTAAGTACTCGTATTACCAAGAACGATATTGATTAAAGAAATTTAAATTTTTATAATTGCACAGTACCTACCATGAATGTGAGACCACAGGTCCAGAGTGGTTAAACCTGAGCTTGAGACACACATTATTTTTGTTTCTAAAAAAATTAATTAAAATGCAACAAAAAACCCTAATCTTTATTTCTTAAAACTTTAGAATTTATAAATTTTATCTTATCTTCAAAATTGTGGACTGCAAATAATTTGTTTTTATTTACTTAGTCTATAGTATTGCAGAAACGCTTTAAGAATCTGAAAGTTATTTATTTTTGCTAAATAACCAAAATACTTGGGGGTACTTTGGCGTATACGTATTTTTTTCATTTATTGAATTCAATGTTGACTTGTCGTATATGTAGATTAATTATTAAGTTCAGAATACAAATTTTAGGGCGTAAAAAATCGAAAAATTGCAGTGACAATGGGCAATAGGCGGAAAAAAATTCAAGCGATAAATTTTTAAACGTATTTTTTTTTTAGAGAAAAATATGTTCATCATCAGATATGGGTTGCATAAAAACTTGTTCAAGGTGTCAAAAATATCGCTTTTCCATTACTTGCTTAAAAAAAATTTACGGCAGATACCTTCTGTTTTTTTTTTGTCCTAAAAAAAATGAAAAAACGTGTTGGGGAGTCTCCAATAAACGCTAGGCACCAAGTTTAAAGAAAATCGACCCACTCGTTTGGGCTGCAGCTGAAAGGACAGGCAAGTAGACAGACAGAATTTCAAGGCCCACTTTTGTCGAATTCGCTATGTCAACTTTGATCAAGATTTCGGGTTTTTTTTCACGAATCCATAAGTTGTCATATATGTAAGTTAAAAAAAAAAAAACCTTTTACTTGCAATTTAAAAAAAAAAATCAAGTTCGCAAAAGTTAAATTTCGAAAAACCCTGTCAAATTCAACTCCCATTTCTGCAGGCAAATATTGACCGTTTAAAATTTTCTTAACTGTTGAAGTATACTTTCAGCAATGAAATCAAATTTTATCAAAAATTTAAATTTATAGTACGATTTTTTTGCAATTATTTTAGCAGTGATTATTCAGCATGTTTACTTTATGTCCCCGAGTTCTTAGAGTTAACATGCTGAACGTAAGCTGATGTTTTTGTCGTTTTTATATATACATTTTTTGTTTTTCTTCAAAAACCAAATAAAATAAATTAAAGGGTCATTCATTTCGTGGTTTCAAGTTGGTAGTTCTGGCATTGACACCTGTCGAACTCAGCTGTCATTTGAAGTTCATAATATTAGTTAAATGTCTGCCATTTGCGATAATGGATCGCTTAATAAACGAAATACACGTTAAAATTATTAAAAATTACTACAAAAGTACTGATACAAACGTAGCCATTTTTTGTGCATTACGCGGTGATTATGGTCGTCATAATCGACCGACTACACAAGCAGTCGGTAAAATTGTGAAGAAATTTGAAGAGAGTGGAAGCGTAACTGATGTCGTAAGGCCTGTGCATCATCGTAATGCACGCTCAGTCGAAAATATTGCTGCTGCAAGTGCAGATGTTCCTGATGATCCGAATCTATCGATTTCCCATTATACCTCAATATATTCGTCAAAAGACTAAATTTCGTTACCCATATCAACTAAAAATTATATTTCAATGTCTCCTTGAAAAATCAGTTCATTTCCAACCCCCTTAATTAAATTAAGTACATTTTTTTTCTCTTAGCCCAAAGAATTAGAGGATTTATCATCTTAATAAGCAATCGATAAATCTTCCAAGATTATTTCTTTAATTTCAGTCAAAAAAATACGTGTCCCGTCCCGACTTGAATACATTAGAGGCAGTATCATCTCGATCTGGTCCTAGTTTCCCGAGACACTTTTCTATTCTTATTTGTTGAGATTTACCAAAGACCAATTAGTTAACGTTTGAGCCTAAATTACGTGTTACAAAAAAAAACATCGATTCGTCTTATTAAGGCACCTGAACTTGCATATGTATCTCTGCTAGCTATAATTTTATTATTCATACAAAAGCGACAAATATTTTTCTCAATTTAATGATTAATGGTAAAATACACGTTTCCATTAAGATTATTTCAAAAAATACTTAAAACTCTTTCATTATTTAAAATCCCTTAATTTCCCAAATATAGAGTTCGGTCCTTGAATCCCAAAACCAAATTCAATAGCAGAACAGGTATTGCATTAAGAATTAATTAATTGGCTAACATCACAAATTCATTCTTCGATAGTTGCTTATTTTTTTTTTTTATTTTAAATTATTATTTTTTTATTTAAATATATAAAAATTCCACGCGCAATTCACCCTCTTTATTTTGTATTCCCCCATTTTTACTCTATTAGCACTTTGTCTCAAGTGTCCCAGCATAATTAACACCTAACTCAAATAAACACTTCATCCAAAAACACGTGTGTAATTAACAAAATATTAAAAAAAAAAAATGAAACTTCTCAAATTGTGTGTGAAATGATATAGGGGATAGAAGAGAGTTTTAATTTTTGTGAAAAAGACAAAAAATAATAAAAGTTAAACAACTTCTCTGTAGACTCACTTAATCAAAAAGTTTAGAACCCGCATATTCGAGAGTGACATCAAGAGTTTCTCTTATGCTTCGTCACTCAATTATTTTTTCGGAAGCAAAACAAAAATCAAAAAAAAAAAAATTCCAATCCAATTTGTTCAGTTAGAAAATATTTTATTCTTTTTTTTTTTTTATTATTTGTTTGAAGAATTTTCTGAAAATAAAACAATGGGCTTCTGCTTTAATATCCTTTAGTTTTTTTTCCTTTTTGGTTAAGCTTCAGAGCTTTGACAAAGGTTGACATTGGAGAGTGATTTGGTGACTGTTTCGTTTCGAATTGTGTCAACTGTTCTCGATGTATGAATGTATGTAGCTATACACATATTTGGCAACGAATTTTTTTTTTTACTTAGTCTCATGTGAATTCTAGGTGTGTTTTATTTGATGGATCAACAACAAAACAGCCCATCCCGCAGTGGATGTTAAACAATGTTTTCCTCAAAATAACTTCCACCAAATCATTTCACATAAATGAAGGTTCAGAAAGTGAAAGTCATTTTGGTCAATTTTGCAAAGAAAAATAAAAGTGTTTTGTATTTTTCTTTTTTCATTTAAGTAATCCAAGGTAAGTGGATATAAGTTTACGTGTCCGGACGAGGGGTGAAATTGAAGAAAAACTATACAAAAGAAAATTCCTGTCATTCAAGGGGGTGGCAATGCCAAAACAAGATGAACAAAAAGAATATTTTATTTTGTGTTGTTAAACAAAAAAAAAAAAGAGGGTGCAAACGAATTGCAATTAAGAAACAAAAGGATGAGGGTTTTCTTTAAGATGTCTGATAATAAGAATGCGAGCTGACTTAATGTAAACATACGAAGGCATATGAACATAATTATACATATACCTATCCAACTTCTTGAACAAATAGCTCCATTTGTTGCAAAAGTTTTGGTTGCAGACAATGATTTTAACGACCTTGTGGGGATTGTGAAGACATCAGTTTTCTTTGTTATCCTAAAAGAATGAGTATTGTTGTCTTGTATTTTTTTTTTGCTGCAGGCTTAATTCCCAATTACGTTTAAACAAGAAACAATTATTTCGAAAAAAAAAGAAACGATCACAAGTAAGTCAAGAGAGTTATTTAATGTTAAGTACAAAGCGTCTTTATTGAAAATTTCGGACATAAGACAGTAAAGAATTGTTCAACTTCTTTCATTTCATCTTATTTCTTTGACAAAGTCAACGAGGTATCATTTAACTTAGACAAAAAATATATATGAAGGTTTTTTTTTAATAATACAAATTCTATATACTACTGAAATACATCAGCCAAGACTTAGCACTATTTAATTGGACTTGTTGAATTATTGATTCAAAATAGCTTTTCAGGTTCGTGCATGGGCTGTAGTCATATATATTTTTTTGATTCAACGAACGAAACGCCTAAATTTTTGTGGACTAAAGGCCGTTAAAAGCTATTTTGAATTAAACAAATATATCTGACTACAGCCCATGCACGAACCTGATTTTTTTTTTGTCAAAGCTATAATGCGTCTAAATATTGGAGAAGTATTTAAATAGTTTATTAACATTTTTGTCAAGCCTTGAAACACAGATTAATTAAAATCAATTTGCAAAATCCAGGTAAAAGTTTTAATCAATATCGTTAGAGCCTTTTTCGAGAAAAGTTGAAAACAAAAATCAATGGATTGAAAAATTTAGCCTCTAGGGAATCACATAAAAGTATTCTGTACTAAATTTGAAGATAAACGGTCTATCCGTTAGGTTATAGTTTGATGTACAAACGCTCAGTGGTGCACTTTATATGGAAAATCGTTGAAAACGTCTTATAAACTTAAGCGATTTTGATAAAATTGAGTAAGAACAACACACTTTTGCCCTCTGACACATCAACTTTAAAAAAAACTAACATTGTTGTCGAAATTGATACAAAATTGGTTGCTTATTCAATAAATTTTATAAATATTGTTTTTTTTAAATTAAATTAAGACATACAAAGTTTTTTTTATTTTATTTTATTTTATTTTATTTTATTTTATTTAAAAACAATTAAATTTTTTATTTTAATAAATAATTAATTATAGTAAATTCCTCTCAAGAAAAAAAAAATTTACAGATTTCACTCATAGAGTAACTATGGGGACATTGAAAATGACTTGTTTTACGTCAATAAAACAAAATCATGCCAAATCTTAGAGATTTTTATTTTGTATACTATTGTTGCATTATAACTTCACAAACTGTCTTAGAAACCTTTCTATACAGTCTGAAGTACCAATTTGTATATTTAATGTCACTTCCCAGTTGGCGGTTAAATTAATTTGTAAATTTTTTTAATAAGGTGAATCTTAGTCTTAATTGTAGCTTAACTCGCAATTACACAATCATACTCATTTTCATCCGCACCGTCACAGCACTTATACACGAATTTAAAAATACATATACCATCTATCTTAAAGTATATCTAGGTATTTGACATTTTTCCCTAGCTAAGCTTTGCAGAAAGGTAACTGAATTATTACAGATCGATTAAAGCATACATCATATACGGTTCAACTTAGTTCTCGACTCAGTTGATTGTTTTTGAATCAACCCGTGTGTTTGATTCAATGTCAAGGCAAACCTTTTTTAAATCGAGACAAAATTTACAAAGAATTTGATGCGAAGCCTAACCCCACTGCTAATTGTTTTTATTCTATAATATTTTATTTAAAAATATTTTGAACTCATCTTTTAATCAATTTAACAATATCGAGTCGCGTAATTTTTTTTAGACAAAAATAATGTTTTTGAGACTTGGAGCTGTATTCTTTTAACTGAGTTTATGAAATGTGTGGCCGAGCAGCGAGCATCAATTTAGTTGACAACCAAATTGAATAATTTATGGTCTACTTTAAGATGAAGCCTAAAATTTTATTTGCATTTGAGGACCTTAACCATGAAGATCTGACCATAAGGTTCGAGTAGGTACCTATGCACATTCTAGGTTAAACAATCAAACTGATTCCGAAGTAAATCAAGTTTTGTCAAAAGCATTTTCTAGTCTGTCATTTTACATTCATTTTCAGACCGTAACCTCTCTTGTAACTCTTTTCAGTTATAATATTTCAATTGTTTAGCTAAGTTAATTCTAACTCTTGCCTGATTTACCTAAACATACCTTAACCTTGAGCATCTAGCCCTTAGAACTTGAGTTATAATTTTATATAAGAGGTTCAAGTAGGTACCTATGCATATTCTAGGTTAAACAACCAAATTGATTTAGAAGTTAGTTAAGTTTTTACCCAAACTATGCATATTCTAGGTTCAACAATCGATTGATTTAAAAGACTGACATTTTACCCTAATTTTAAGACCTTAACCTCAAACATATGATTATTAGAACAGAAGTTATAATCCAAACAAACCAACCAAATCCAACCTTTACGATTTTATTACATACCTACATGCATACATACATACCTACATGCATACATACATACATACATAAACATAATGTACATAATATCATATCATGTGCCCGATGCAAAGCCAATTTTGTTTGCCACTTTTTTTTTTTTATTGCACACACTCCACCGTCTTCTCCCTTCTATCAATATGTTCTTTGTAGGTACGTACCTACATACATACATACATATTTTGTTTGTTTTTTTTTCTTTTGCCGTAATGAAATATAGTTCTAAAAAGACAATTTTTCAAGTTTCTAGTATGAAATTTTTTATGATTTTGCAAAAATTTGTATGCAGATTTGTAGCCTGTCATTTAAACTTTAATTATCTAGCTTAATATTGAACATCCAATAATTAGAACCAAAGTTATAGGCTTCTAAGTGGGCTCAAATCGAGCATTTTATACAATCCTCCACTGAATCTCGTCGGTTGGCGATGATCAACATGTACGTACGCGGGCTGAAATTCATCACTTGTGTTTTTTTCTTCATTTTATTCATTTTGTTAGGTTCTTTGGTAACACCAACCAAAAATTCAATCTTTCTCCCCCTATACGCTAGAGTTCATTACCTATCTTTGTTCATTTTGGTAACACCATACTTTTATCAAAACGACCCTATAAACATTTTCAATGTTAATATAGTAAAATAACTTATACATAATTAAATATTAAATTTAAAAAATTATAAATATTACCCCTTTTAAAATATGTAATTTAAATTTAATTTAATTAATAATATTAAATTTAAAATTTAAATTTATAATTTAAGAATTAAAATTTTTGATATTAATAAATTAATTTAATATTGAAGATTTTTTATAGTAAAATAAATTTATATTTTTTTTTAAGAATTCAATACATTACGGTCATGTGAAAGAGAATTAATCAATCTTTAAAAGATATTTAATGAAATTTTGTAAATTAAAAAAAAATTAAATTAAATTTTTGCACCATCACATTTAATTATTAGCGCTTTAAAAATCATCTCTGTCACTTTTAGTGTCATCGTCAATCAGACTTAAAAAGAATATTTGATACCTGAAAGGTCACTTGGCGATTTAAATAAGTCAAGAGCCTTTTTATTAGTTATACAATGTAATTTGTTCATCTTTTGCTTGCTCATTTTTATTGAAAAAAAAGAAAATTGAACGAATGCATCGTATTATTCTGACGGCATAAGAATGTTGGATTAAATGCATTAAACTGGGGGATTACATATACAGAAAATAAAAAAAAAAATAACAACCGACAATAGCACACTTAAATAAATGATTTCCAAATAACATGTCTGAAACAATTTTGTATTGGTGAGAAAAAAAAAAAACAATAAACATGTCGTCAATTCTAACGATAATATTATCTAAGGTTACAAGACAAGTAGGTTCAATATTAAATGCAATAACCTCTGCCTAATTGCTATGACACATAATAAAAGATCTTTTTCAAGGCACACTGCACAATTCAAGTATGAAGTCCAATCATGTTCTTCACAAATTAACTTTTTTTTTTTAATAAAACAATAAAATTAATAATTGAATGTTTTTTAAGGGTATAGGGCAAGGGTGGAATGTTTGTCACAAGAAATTAAAAAAACAAACATATTAATTTTATGTTAGCATTTTTTCGTAGTAAATAAAATAAGTAAAAAGTAATAAATTTTATTTTTGTTTAATTTTTACTTAATTTATATATTTTATTTTATTTTTTAAATGTATATAATTTATTTATTTATATAATAAATTTAATTTATTTAATTACAAAAAATGATTTAATTTATTTAATTCATTAAATTTATTGAATGTATTTAATTATGTAATTTAATTTATTTTACTCATTTTACTCATTTTATTTATTTAACTTAATAAAATTACTTTATTTATTTTGTTAATTTTATTTATTTTACTTATTTTATTTATTTTATTTATTTTACTTATTTTATTTATTTATTTTATAAATAAAATAAATAAAATATCATTTATTTTATTTAAAATTTTATAGATTAATGTACAGTAGAATCTCGGAAAGATGAACGGTTCTATAAGATGAACAGTTCGGAAAGATGAACGAAATATTTTCACTCTTCAGTGCTCAAAAAGATGAACGAGTTGAAATTTTACACTCCAAAAGATGAACGATTTATTCCCAACTCAATTTTTTACTTTTTCCTTGCCTTTAGTTCCTCGTATTATATTTATGTAACGTTATTTAGTTTTGTGAATGGTACTTTTAGGCTTGTTTTAACTTGTTATGTAAATTATATTAAATGTTTTTATTTATAACTATATCTTCTTTCTCAACGAAATGTTGATGCTCGAAAAGATGAACAATTCGAAAAGATGAACAATTCGAAAAGATGAACAATTCGAAAAGATGAACGTGCCCTGTTTTATATCTGTTCATCTTTTCGAGATTCTACTGTATTAGTATTGTATTTTATTGTTCCCCTAAGGGTTACAAGTCTTCCACCACACTCTCTTCCCATCCCTCTCTCTTTACTCCTTCTCACAACCTCCAGTGCCTTTATCCACTCTTCCCCCCTCCCTCCTTCGTCTATTATATCCCTCATTTTTCCCCTATTGATTTTCCTTCATCTCCTCCTGACCTGCATCTTTCTATTACATGTTCCTACGTCTCTTGCTCACCTTCACGCATTCTCTCTTCTTCTTGTTTCCAGTACCATCTTTCTCTAACCTCATTCCCTAGCCTGACTCTCGCTATTCTCTTTATTAATGTATTACTTGTGATTTTAAGAGGATAGAAAGCATTGAAAATATTCGAAGTAAATCATCATACAGAAGATAAGTAATTTCAAAAGAGTTTTTTTTTTTAATAAATATACTTTTGGTTTGTAACCTTAAATATAAAGATAAAAATAATCAGCCCTATGTCATGAATTCCATCGTAATCGGAAACTTTTCCGAATTCTGAAAATATCTATAACCAAATCCGTTCGTAATGCTAATGACAATTTGTATGAGATGAGATCTGTGATAGTTTTTTATCGGGATTCGTAACAAGTTTCCGATTACCTACCATGCAATTCGTGATAAGGCTGATTGATATAGATTTTTTTATAGTGCCATTAAATTATTATTGATATCAGTGAAATGATTAAATGATTGTATTTTTTTTAACAAGAAGTGTTAAAAACACTTGATTGTTTACCCTAGAAAAAAAAATAAAATAAAAACAACGCCACCGACGAACGTATGCGAAGTGAAGAATAAATATTTATAACCTACAATCAGTGACATCCGGTAAAGTAGTAAAAAACCTTACAGTTTGACGAATACTATAATCATTTGTCACATCGATAATTTCGCACGCAAACATGCAGTAAAACAATATAACTGAGGTCAATTAAAATAAACGAAAAAAAAAGTAATTGCATATTAGTCCAGCAGAAAAAATAATTATATTCAGTTTTGAATTTTGTTGTTGTTTTTTTTTTTTAATAGTTTAATATCTTTTGATAAAGATTATTATGGAGGACACAAATAATGTCAGTGAAGTGTCTGATCCTACGAAATAGCCTGAAGGATTGTTAAGTCCGGTTTAATATTAAATAAAAAAAAGCTCTAAACGTTGTCTAACTTTAAACAACTGTCCAACTTTGGTAAATGTGTTCAAAAACCTTGTTTATTGTTGTCTTATAGCTGCCTAACTTAGACACCAGAATAAATCGTCTTAACCGTGAATAATGTGATATTTATTCTTATTAAATAAAGCATATTTCCACCAATTTGAAAATAGTTAGACAGTGTCTAAGTAAACAAAAATATAATAAATACGACCGGAAGTTTTTATTTTTTAATCTCACCCAAGGAGCACACCCATAACATGTATAACAAAATGCAGACATTAAGAAAATATGATAGGTTTAAAAAATGATGTTCCGATGTCACGAACATTACTTCTAAATTTCTGAATATCAGAAATGAAAATCAATGAAAGAGCTAGGTAAAAGATTCTACATTCGTGTAGTGCGGTTAAAGAACTTAAGTACATGAGAGTAGGACCGAAATTCAGCTGAATGGTGAACTAATGGACATCTTTAGAAGTTCGAGTATTACGATTAAACCAAAATTAATGACAGCTAACTTTTAACATTGGGGAACAAAAAATAGCTTAAGACGTTTATCTCACCCAATTTTCATCTGAGCCAGGTCGAATTTAAGATAGTTTTTGTGTAACATTCAATTTTTCCAAATTTTTATTCTCAAGTTCTGCAGTATTTCGACAGTTAACTTTTTAAATAGAAAAAAGATGTCAAAAATGTAAAAATTAAGAAAATATTCTCAGCTACAAAACTAAGAAAAAAAAAATACTCTGCAACAAATAGGTGCCGAGAAAATTACATTTAAGCGTTTTTTAAAATGACGGACAAAGAAGAAATGTATTTACTAGAATTTTTTTTAATCAAGCGCCTCTCCAAGCAGTTCTCTTTAGATATTTATAATTATTTTGGTTAATTTTATTGAGCTATAAAATTTTAAAATAATTGCGATCGAGAAGACAAGGTGATTTTTCGCTCCTCATAGAACTTTTTGGAGAACACCTTCCGGAGGAGGTGTTGAAAATGATGATAACAATAAATCTTAGAACATTGAAAGTTTTTTTTTTTTTTTTTGTAAAATAAATTGACATACCGCAGTTAAATCCGAATATTAGTCCAAGAAATTTAAGGTTTGAAATAGAAAAAATTAGAAGCAAGCTGAAATTTTGCACAAAAGTGGGCGTGGCAGTGTTCGGATTTTACTAAAATTATTTTTTTAATTTTTTTCTTGTTAATATAAACAAATGTTGAAAATTTCATCCAAATCATTGAAGCCGTTTCAGAGAAACAAGGATATAAGGAAAATGGAGTTAAAAGTGGGCATGACCGCCTAACTTTTTTTCAGCAAGATTCTCGAATAAGAAAACTGAGATTAAAGTTCTTTGATATCATCACAAACACCCTGAAAAATTTCGGCCTGCCTCTAATTTTTTCTATTTACTCCATACAAAAATCTCTAGAGTTCCTGGATTATATATGAAAGAGAGTCGGAGATTAAATGGAACCCTGGGGCACACCAGCACTGCTTTTTGTAAATCTTAGACTTAGAACCGATTTATACTTATGCTATTGAGTGGACCAAAATGTAATTTCTAACTCATCAAATAAGAGATTCATCTAAATCTCATAAAAGTACACAATTTTGATAAGAGAGCTTGATGCCGATCTTTACCAAAGTCCTTTGAAATATCAATTTGTTAAAATATTGATATTAAAATTCGTTCCGCGAAAACAACCTATATAAGCTTTCTTTTTCTGATTACATTGTGGAGACTCTCATCATTTCTCAATACCTATAATACTATTTATTTTAAACTTTAAAATATTCATAACACTGTACTTTGCAATTTTCTACTTTTTATTTTAAAATCAAAACAATCAAATCATCTATTAATTTTCTATAAGAAAATTTCAATAATTATTTTTCATTCAATTTTCCAATTAAAAACTGTTTAGTTCTTTTTAATGAATATTAATAAAGTATTATATAATTTGTATTCTGTTGGTTATTTTTACATTGGCTATCGATATAACAGCTTTCAGTCAGCCCTTTTTAAGTTGGATTTTTAGCTGCTGACTCCAGATTTTAAAAGCACAAAATCTACAACATCACAGTTAAAAGTCGGTTCATTGATAAAATGAGAGAAAATGAGCGACCCTAAGATTGAACCCTGATGGACTTCTCTAGTGGTCGAAAGGAAACTTAAAATACTTTTGTAAATTTATTTCACTAATTGTTTTCGTTCCCCTTAGTACCGTAGTGATTGGTTCGTTAAGTTGTCACTCCAGAGATCTAGGTTTGAATCCACAATTTCTTTTACCTACATTTTTTTCTCACGAGGTTACCCGAGAAAGGAAAGTATCACTTGCCAGGCCGTTTGGATTCGGCAGAAAATTGATGTCCTTTTCATTCCAGCAGATTTTGGAGATTTTTACACATAAACATATTCTTACGCTTTGAAAATTAAATAAAATAATAAATAATTTTAATTTTTGATGCAAAATTTGCGTAAAAAATAATTTATAATAAAAAAAACTTGAAACTGTACAAAAAAAAAAATTTTAATTGCGACTTGATAAATTTGGGAAGTCCATTTTTTTCCTTTTTCTTTCATGTTTTTTTTAACTATGGACAAAGCTCTTAACAAAAATTCGCTGGATTAATTAGTGCGAGAATTTCTTAAAATCAAGTAAAATAATTGAAGCGTTAAACATTTTGCATATATATTTGTATTGGCTGGAAGCAATTAACCGAGGATTAAGTATTAAGTACCTTCTACGATTTTTTTTTAAGAATCTCAATTAAAATGCCATTAAGCGAGTTAGTATACGTATATTGTTGGTGAATAATAAAACCAAAAATGGCTCCCCTTATGGAGCTTATTTATACGAAGTATGCGGTGTATCATACAAATAACTTTAAGTATACTCTTAAAAAATAATAGATACAAAAGACCACCCCTTTTTTTGCTGTCGCCCCCAAAAGGAAAGTGAAATGAAAAAGGAACAAACCCTCGTCGTCGTTGTGTATAGGGTATGTGTCGTGTACAAACAATATTTCCGGCAGTAAATTCGCAAGTAAAAGTTATGCTATCACAGCCCCTAGACTACAAATTCGACAACGACAATGACTGCCAAAATATAAAAATTTGCTGAATATGTATATGGAAGCGGGTTATGGAAAATCTCGGAGTGTGTATCTCTATGTCTGGAATAAGTATGTGCAAAAGATATATATATCTTCGATCCCCATTTTTAGAAATAAGGTTTTTTTTTTTTTTTTTTTTTTTTTTTTGAAACAAAAACCAAAAGCCATTCAGTGCAGTCGTCGAAAAATGGGGTCGTCGAACATGCCACAGGAAGGCAAGTATACAGTTACAACAGATGTAACTACCTCCGTCCTCGTCGTAGTCGTGGTCGTACATCGTAGTCGCCCATATCCTGTAACCCGTATATACGTCTTGAATGCTGAAATACTCCCCCCTGCATTGTATATAGATAGAGAGAAGGATTCAGGCAATAATCGATAGCACGTGACTTTAAGGTGGTTGCTACATATACTTCCGAATGCTTGTCCTGTATCTGTTTGGGTTCTGTGAAACAAAGAGTCAAAACCATACGAAGAAATGTGAAGATGAGTTTCATTGATGAGAAGTGGCATATGGGATGTTAAGAGTTGCGTTTGAGTTATGTTGTTGTTATTGTTGTTTTTATTCAAGATAGTATAGATACGTAGATGCTTCTTAATATTTTTTTTTTTTTCTATTTAAGACATAAATTATAGCTCTATAGGCGAATTTTGTATTTTGATTTGATTCAACACTTGTGTTTAAGCTTCGAGCGATGATGACCTGAAGAAGATTTATTGTATCTAGGTTTTTGTGAATTTATATTGTATCTTAAAATATTATTTATGTTTTTGAAAATCAAAACAAATTTGGAAGTGGGACTTTTGTGTTTGATGGAGTTGGATTTTGTTGTCGTAATATACACAAGGGGATATTTAATATTTATGGAATATAGCTTAGCTACTTTTTATAATGATTTATTTTGAAGAGAAAATCATATAGGGAATAACTTGATGCACTTGGATTATGATGCCTTCCCACATTATAAATACAATAAAAATGGAAAACCGTGAATTAACTAAAACACTTTCCCTCAAAAAATTGTTAGATTTGCACATTTAACTAAAGTTTACTCTTGAATCATTAAAATTTTTCAGAATAAGTGGTTAGTTAAGTTTAACACCTTTTGATAATTTTGTATGTATACCAGCGCCATCTATCGATTTTATCTAAAACTAAAATGATTATGTCAATTAATTGATAATTGGCATTTTGACAATTGACTACCGTAGTTGGGATGTAACTCTTTCAGTTTGGGTTAAGTAAACTACCTTTTGATTATTCTTTTTTATAAGTAACCACGCCATCTTTCGATTTAATTTCAAACTAAAATTAATAAATCATTCCTATGTTTAAGAAAAACATTGGCAAGAGTGATGCAAGACATGCAAAGTAATTTTAAATCTAAAAATTTTACTGTTACCATTTTTTCTAAAAAACGTTCTACCTCAAAGTTTTTAAAGAAAATTTAAGTTGAAATTTTTTAGTACTTTTCTTGTTTATGCGACATAATGTAATTCAAGGAAAACAACGTTCACCGTATTTTTTTTATTTTTTTCGGAAATATGTATTACAGAAATTCGAGAAATTAAATATGGATTATTTTTAAGCAGTGAATTAAATACGAAATCTAATTAAGACAAAATTGAAGTTAATTCATGTTTTTTGTTTGTTTTGTTAATAAGTTAATTCATGTTAATTAGTTAATTAATGTTAATTAACGTTAATTAGTTCATTCATATTAATTAGTTAATTCATATTAATTAGTTAATTCATATTAATTAGTTAATTCATATTTATTAATTAATTCATGTTAATTAGTTAATTAATCTTAATTAGCTTACTTACACAAACAGTGTAATTAAATTAAAAAGAACTTAGATATTTTTAATAAACAAGTAATTACTCTGGTAGTTCAAAAACTATCGAGACTTCAATTCTATGTTTTATTTTTGATTTCTCAAATTTATTTATTTGCAGATGTTTCAACATTTCTTCAGCCGCAAAAGATTATTAAGTAACTGACGAATTTTTATTTGTACAGGGAGTACAAGATTGAAAATGTGTCAAGTAATTAATATTTTAATTTTTCTATTTACGAGACAAAGTGATTAAAATTGTATGTAGATTGATCTTAAATTTACAGTTGAATTGGGGAAAATCATTTAATCAGGTTATCTATAAAATTATCCTATCTTTGAGTACATTAATGGGAAAAAGATTTGAAGTTTTTAAAGTAGTTAACCAATTTATAAAGTTTATTAATAAACAGTTCAGTTAAAAATTCAAAAAAAAATTCATCAATTTTCAAAAATAATTTTAAATTTTGTTAGCGCTTTAAATTATAAAAACCATAGAAGACGTTTTAGAAAAAAAAAAAAAATTTTTCAAAACTGTTTTTTACAGCTGTATAAAAGGTACCTATATATTTTTGGTATCAGAAAAGTTTATTCGCCATATCTAGAGAACCATAAGTTCCACAAACAAAATTTTACCTTACTTTTGTAGGAAGTTCAATTTTACTGAGAAATCAGAAATAAAAAAGTTACGACAAAAATAGACCAAAGTTAAAAAAAAAATAGCTTTTAACTTTTTTGATTGATAAAATTTGAAAAACTGAGGTAAAATTTTGTTTATATATATGGAGAATAAACTTTAACCCCTCCCCCCCCAAAATGGCAGGGATTACAGCCTCGAAAATCATTTCGTAAAAGCACACTGACACGTTGAAAGAAGAAAAACCTTTTCCTATACTAAATGCGAGGTTCCGGAAAAATTTTGTAACATTTCAATGGACTATACATTTAAAAGCCCATTTTATAAAATTAAACTTAAATATTTAATTTGACAGTTGGGCCTGAGGAAAAAATAGAACATAAACCCTAAAGTTAAATATCAATATTTAAGTTTCGTTACAGCAAATGGGTCTAAGTATTTTTTTTTTTGAAAATTGAACTAGAATACCACCCTGAATAAGAATAAGATTTTTTTATCCTTGTTTCAAACCAACTTTCAGACTCTAGCCTTTTGTCGCATCTTATGCGAAACACACTTTACATCGAAGTAAAAGAGATTACGAAGATTGAGAAATATGCAGTTAAATTGTATGCACGCATAGATTAATTCAAGAAATCCTAATTAGGCTACAGGATTTGATTAACCTCATTATAAATTATTTAAACATAATGCAAATATTAAATTTGTCTCATGTTCTTTATACAACCACATATTATAACAATATTTTAAGATACGCACGCGTGAATTTTAAACAAATTATTCAAGCGAAGAAAAACATCATTAGTCCCAGTGTTAATCACAACATTAGCATATTATCAAAGAAACCGCATACGTATACGATTTCAATCGAAACTGTAACACAAAACAAATGTGAAAAGAATAACTCAACAAACTATAGGATATAAAAAATAACACGATTAAAAAAGTTTTATATTTCCAAGTAATCTGATATTATATTTATTTATTTATTTTTTTTTTGTAAGGTAAATTAACAATTTAACATCACGACTTTGTCATAACTCATTTAGCAAATTCGCTATTTCTTTAAATGAGTTTTTAAAGCAAGGTGTGGAAAGGTAAATTGTTATTTAAAAAAAAAATTAAAAATTGTCGAAGTGTTTTCAAAAAGGAAATATGTGTTTCTATAGGGTAAAATGGAAATGTTTTTTTTTTCGTTGCGAACAAAGAGGGACACAACCTAAAATTGAAATTTAAAAGTACATAATGCCTTTAATTTTTATTAATTTAAATTTTTCTGCCATTAGTGTTTAAAAATTACGCCGCACCGTGGGTGGGTCGAAAAAAGTTCTATCTGTATTTCTGCCCAATTTTGGAACACTTTATTTGGCAATTAACAATCGTTGGTCTGTATTAAGCCTATTCATAGTAAAGTGGAAAAATACACTAAGACAAAAATCACCTATCAGCTGTTTAATTAACTGTTATTTACGGCCGTATTATTGACTTTGGATTAATATTGAATTTAATTGAATTTTAAATCCAAATATTAAATCCGATTTCATTAAATCTAAAGATTTTAATCCTTATGCATATTATTCACTGCTTTAATCCAAATTGTCAATTTTGGAAAATGTCAAATTTAAAAAAAAAAATTAATAATAACAAATATCTAAAATGAAAAATAAATAAGTTACACAACGAGTGAATAATATGAAAATGAATTAAAATTAACTTAAATCTGGATTAAAATTTTAATCTGAAATAATCTTTTAAGATTAATTTTTTTTTTTTTAAATACAATGACCCGAAATTTTAAACTTTTACAGTCGTATTTATTAAATTTTTGTCTACTTAGACACTGTCTAACTATTTTCAAATTGGTGGAAATATGATTTATCTAATAAAAATAAATATCACATTATTCACGATTAAGACAATCTTACTGTTAGGCAGCTATAAGACAACAATAAACAAGGTGAACACATTTTCTGAAGGTGGACAGTTGTCTAAAGTTAGACAACGTTTATAAATAAGACCAAAAAAGGAACTTAAAATGAATTCCAAAATTGGAGTTGATTTTTGAAACTGGAGTCAATTTTTTTTGTATCAAAAATTGAAACTTATTTTAACTTTAAAAACAGCAAAATGTTTTTTTATGTTTTTTTAAAGTATATTTTTAGATTATAATTGTGGAAAAATGGTATTTTTCCCATACCTAAAAGATATAAAACCGAGCGCGACAGCTCGTGTTGAACCAGGGCCTATTGACTTCAAGGTCTCAATTATTCCTGTGTGAGCGTTATTGGCAGGAATACATACAATTTTATTCAAAATCCGAACGGCTAATTCTAACCTTAGCCGTTCGAATTTTTCAAATTCTCGCAAGACAGTTAACTGCAAAAAAATATTTACATGTTTTTTTTACTTGCGATATATACATACATATCTACAATGTACACATATGTAGGTACTATATGGCAAGTTATAAATTTTTAAAAATGGATTCGTAAAATCGAACTTGAGATTTTGATCAAAATTGACATTACGATGATACCGAAGTCGAAAAAAGTCTGTCTGCCTATCTGTAGCTGTAGCCTTTACGGATGAATCGATTTTCTTTAAACTTGATACTCCTAAATTTATTTTAATTTTTTTCTTTTTAAGACCAAAAATAACGATATCTGCGGCATAATTTTTTTTTAGCAAAAAATTAACATTTTAGTTTTCTCAAAAACAACTTTAAAAATATAAATCCAGTAATTTTTTTACAAAAAGGCTACCATTAAAAAAAATTCCGAAAATGGTTATAAATGGTACCTCACGAAGAACCATATTTTCGATTTTCTCAAAAATGGTTCAATTGAATTTGATCAATTTTTTTATAGAGAATTTTTCAAAAAATTTAAAAAGTATTTTGTTGATTTTTAAAAAGTTTCAAAATCTTTTTTTGAGAACTTAATAATTCGAACACGATTTGGTCGATTTTTATAAAACTTGGCATCTAGCATTTTTTTGACATTATCTAGCAAATTTTAAATACAAATTATTCTTATAGCCAAATATAACAGTACCTCCCATACAAATGTTATAAAACCGGTATGGAAAATCTCATTTTTCACAAAAACGACTACTACGATTTTTAAAATTTCTATGATTGAAAAAAAATTATCCATCGATTAAAAATGGTATCTCTCATAGAACCATTTTTTTTTGTTTTCCACTATCTCATATGTTGAACCGATTTTAATCAAATTTTTTGCACAAGAACTTCTACTAAATTTGTATAATTTTACATATAAAATAATAAATTTTGGATTTAAAAAACAAAAATCAAAATTATTTTTTGAAAATTTGATATTTCGAAAATGGCTAGATAATTTTTTTTCAAAATTAATTTTTAAACTTTAACAAAAAACTGGCATACCAAGTTGTTTTTTTTAACAAGTTTTCATTCTTAAGTGTAAGTACCATGTCTACTTAAAAAAAACAGTGTGATCGCTCATAAGAGCAATTTCGTACAACCCAGTCGTACAATTTTTTTTTGTGGCATAGGCTTGGAATCGAACCCTTATACCTTCGACTTAACAGTCCTACGTTCCAAATTTTGAATTTTAAGAGCCTAGGATTTCTATTAATACGGTTACGATTTAAAAAAAAAAAAAAAAAATTAGTAAACGAATCCTTTCTTTCGCAACCTACTCTTCTATAAGTCATTTTCGGCCTGTTGGTCAAAAACTGAAAATATTCACTACCTTAACTTTCAAGTAATGCTCATTCCGCCACATAGTAGCTATATGCAGACATTAATTCCCAAATGCTACTTTTCCAATTAAAAGCAATTTCCATATTCGTGCTTTTGCCCCGGCAAAGGAAATGTAATCTAAAGCAATGTCTGCATTTCTGACACAGTCGTACGTTTTCGTACAACAACAATATAATTACGACAAAGTCGAATATGGTCGAAGAGGACTAACTATTTATATGTAGGTACGAGTATAAGCTGGCAAAACTATTTCGCAAAATTTTCTCACACACAAGTGCTCAACTAACGCTTGGATTTTGCGTCCCCCAACCCATTCATTACTTTCGCAGGAAGGCGATTTGCTTTCTGTACGACTACGACGATGATGACGACAACGACTCCATCATATGGAGTAGTGGAGGCAGCCCAGAGGAATGGTAGTTAAATTTTACCATGTAGTGTGTACATCATGTAGGATACGAGCCGACAACACGACGACGACGGCACGGCGGCGGCGGCGCCGTAGTTCTTTTAGAGTTAAGGGTTGTCGGTTTGGCTTAATGAATCTCCTCCTCGTTTTAGATTTTTTTTTTTTTTGTGATACACTGCAGAGAAAGACATCCATTGGAATGGGACCTATAGAAGAACCAAAGTGATGATGGAGAATATTGTCACACTGCCCCCGGCTGAAGAGAACGAAGCAAATGGATTTACGTGCCTTGGGATCACACACGCGGCGAAACCCGCCACGATAACCGACAAGCGACGGCGACAGGACTCAAGTTTTATGAGCTTGTCCTGTAATTAGATTTCTAGGTTAATCTTGATATCGGAATGACAATAACTCCACGAAGAACAAACGACAGGCCATTCATTGTCGGTTTAGGTTTATGAGGAAATTCCAATCTAAACAAAGACTTGCGCTGGCTGACCAGACGACCCGAATCATCATCAATGGTGCTCTAATCATAATGACCATCGCGCCGCGCAATATTGCGGACACTTTGTCTCGCACATTATATCGTTTGTGGTTTGCTGCGATAATGGTTGGTCTTTTATTATTTTCTTCTTACATTTTTTTTGTGGTTCCTTGACTTTCTGAATTCCAATCATGGCACACTTTGTGGATGGCAAATGGATTCCCAAAACTCAAGCCATTTGTTTAACGTTTTGTTGTTCGGTGTTGTGGTGTTGTTAATGGCGTATTGACGAGGAGACATTTGCATATTATTATAAATCTGACAGAAGACACAGAGAAAAACGAAGAATCATTTGGTAGTTTTTTTTTTTTTTTTTTTGTGATTTTGGGATTTTGGTTTCCTTGTCAATAAATCAAAAAAAAAATCGAATGTTGTCTTGTCGCATTCTTGTAAGCGGAAGTACGAAACATATGTTCGGGTTGGGGGCGGCCATATTTGAACACGTATCCGTTTGTGGTTTGAATTGAAAGTGAGCATATAACGTGCGATGATGATAATTCGATAGATGGTGGGTTTTGTGTTTGGAATTTCAAAATTTTAGTAGGCACATAAGACATCATCAGGTGGAAGAACTATTGGTGGAAAAATACTTAAGTATGCACAGAATGTTTTTATTTTATTTATTTT
The DNA here is from genome assembly GCA_951394125.1 of Epistrophe eligans. Classification (NCBI taxonomy): domain Eukaryota; kingdom Metazoa; phylum Arthropoda; class Insecta; order Diptera; family Syrphidae; genus Epistrophe; species Epistrophe eligans. The sequence continues at coordinate 31,476,898 of OX596029.1, forward strand.
GTTTTTTTTTGTATATTTCTTTGAATTTAAGCTATTAACTTGTAATAATTCAAAATACATCAAATTTTATTGTATTTTTATCAGATTTATATAATATTTACATTCGTTTAATAATAAATCAACCAAGATTAACCGTTACAAACATCGACGTTGCATCCAAGTGAAAAAAAATCCGATTATTAAAATAATAAATTTCCTCAAATAGAAAAAAGGAAAAAATAAAAATAAAAAATCATAACCTAACCCAACGAAATGAAGTTTTTTAAAATTAAGAAAAGTCAAGTTTAATTGTTTGTTTTAGCTTTAAGAACTTTTTCATATTTTGTTGCTATTTCTTGTTTCATTTCACATTGAAATTTCATCTACAGGCTATAAGGACGAGACTAGGGAAATGCAAATTAATAACCTTTATAACAGTTTATGGTAAAAAAGTATATATGTGCATGAACGAGTTTCGTGTGATTTAAAAAAAAAAAAAAAACTCTTGGTTCTCGAGGTATGCCAATCGACGAAGTGGCCTAGCTCTGTAGAGCTGCATAAACAGTATAGGTATTTTATAAACAAAAATCTTATAAATTATAAATTTGGATGTTTTTCGTCACTTCCTTTTGATAACAAAGGTTTAACTTACATAGTTTTTGAAAGGAGCAGATAAAACTCGTTCTAAAGGTAAAGTTTGTTACGTCTTCCTTTTTCCGAAATCACATCGAGTTTTTAAGATTTTAATTTTGATTTTTTATGTAACAACGTGAGGTAATTTTTATAAACAAAATTTCTAATGATTCAAAATTCTTTCTCAAAATTTTGTTTAAATTTTCGGATATATTTATTTCCTCTCTGAAAAATCTTTTATTGACATTTATGTGTTTGTTATATCATGCGTTACACCATATTATTTTGTGCTGTTCTTTTGTTTGATTAAATGAAGTCGTCATCGGAAGGGGAATTTTGTTTCTATTTATTATTTTGTTTTAAATCAGCCTTTTTTCTGTTTTCCTCCAAAACAAGTTTAAAAAAATTAAAACAAATATGTAATTATAAATTTCTCGCACAGACTCAGAAGCATGCGAGATGTGGTTGTGGATTCGAGCAACTCGCATATTTTGCACGAAATTTATAAATGTGAAAACTTTTCATTGCACTCACACGCTCTTTTGAGAAAATTGAAAGTAAGCATTACCACTTAAAAATTTTAAGATTGCAACAATTGAATTAAATGTCGTGAATATGTCGTAAATTTGTCGTGAAAGAGCAAAAAATGTTAAAATAATCCCTGAAAATTCTAACTTGACGGTATAGTTATTTTCAAAAAACAAGCGCGACAATATTGAAAAAAATAATTCAAAGAAGTTTTAAAAAAAATATTTTTTTTAGTTCTTAATTTTTTTTACTTTTTACTTTTTTTATTTTTTTTTAATTTTTTTCTTATTTTTTTTTTTATTTTTAATTTTTTTAAATTTTTTTTACTTTTTTAATTTTGTAATCTTTCTTAAAATTAAATAAAAAACATTTTTGTTTTTAATTTTTCTTATTTCTTTTGTGTGTAGTTTTTTTTAATTTTTAAATTTTTTTTATTTTTTTTTATTTTTTGTATTTCTTTGTATTTTTTGTTTTTTTTTATTTTCTATTTTATTTTTTTAATTTTCTATTTTATTTTTTTAATTTTCTATTTTATTTTTTTAATTTTCTATTTTATTTTTTTTAATTTTCTATTTTATTTTTTTAATTTTCTATTTTATTTTTTTAATTTTCTATTTTTTTTTTAATTTTCTATTTTATTTTTTTAATTTAAAAAAAAAATCATCTACACATTTTTGAAATGTCAAATTTTTAAAACTTAATTTTTTTAATTTTTTTTTAAATCCAAAATTAGCTTTTCTTAAAAGTTTTGATATGTAATATTATAAATATTTCTTAGAAGCTCATGTATAAAAAATTTAATAAAAATCATTCAAAAAGATAATGAGATACAGATAGTCGAATGGTTCTATAAGATACCTTTAAAATTGGATGAACAATTTTGTTCTAATAATATGGTAGATCGTACTGATATTAGGTCACAAATGAATTTTATTTTATCAAAATCGTATGAATTGTTTTCGAGAAAAATAAGATATCCCTTAACTTAACGATTTTTAAAGACTTGTATGGTAGATACCGTTATTTTTGGTGTGTTGTTTACTAAGTTCTCAGTAAAAATTTGAAACTTTTTGTAAAATCAAAAAAAAAATTGTTTTTGAAAACTTTGTTGTACCATACTTTTAACATTTTCTCTCCTTTAAAAAAAATTGATCAAAATCAATTGAACAGTTTTTGAGAAAAACGAAAATAAAAATAAAATGACATTTATTACCATTTTTCGGAATTTTATTTTTACCTAAAGGTAGCCTATACGATAAAAAAAAGTACTGAATTAAAAAAAAAAAGTCGCGGCGAGGTTTATATTTTTGAAAAAAAAAAAAAAAAAATTGTACGGCGGGTACTGTTATTTTTGGCACTACAAAAAATTAAAAAAAAAAAAATGTGTTAGATAATGACCACAAACGATAGGTGTCAAGTTTCAGGAAAATCGTTTAAGTTTCAGCCGAAAGGACAGACAAACGAACAGAATTGCAAGACCTATTTTTTTCCGAGTTCGCTTTCATCGTAATGTCAAGTTTGATTGAAATCTCGAGTTAATTTTTTTTTACGAATCCATAAATTGCCAGTATCAACAAAGCGCCAGGAAAACTAAATTTATTTATATATATTCTGAAAAATTTGCATTTTGGCTGTTATACGATGATAAAATGACAGTTCAATAGGTTAATAAGTAGTTACAAAATATTCGTAAAAAAATGGCCATATGGTTCGCTTTATAGAAGGCTTCCAGGCTTCCACTTGAGTTGTAAAGTTCTACTGTTCGGATCATAAAGCAAAAGTTTAAGACTAACTAGGTTTGTTTTTAAAATTCTTGTAGGGGGGAGAAAGTTAGTGAAAAACAATGTAACAATTCTAACAGAAGTATAGCATAGCCCCAATTGAATACAGTAGGTGTACTTTTATGGAAATTCGGAGAGAAAAAAAACCAACGATCTTTACCTTAAAATAATAAGGCCCAGATTTTCAATGCAAGATGGTCCGGTTATATTAAATTTTACTCCCGAAACAAGTCAATTTAAATCACGATTTCCACTCAAATATTTTCTAACTTTTAACTCTTTTACCAACTGAAGTGATATTTTTTCACATAAATCAAACTTAAAGGACAACAACGTTACAAATAAGAAAACACAATTTTCCAGGAGTTGCTAAACAATGAATTCAAGGCTGGCTTCTGAGATGAGAATTTTAACAAGATTATTTTTCAAGTCTCGTTTTGGTAACCTTAAACTTAAAAATACCCCAATTAGTCTGGAAATGGCAACCGCATATAATCTAATTAGACCTTTAACTTTATTTTAGTAAATTATGTGCATTCAACTATATACGGTTTATAGATGGGTGTCCTAATCTCGCATTGTTTTTTCTAACCTCTCCCTACATTTTGAAAAAATGAAAGCACACATTTGTATCATATTTCTAGCCCTTGAAAAAATATAGCTACCCTATCTACATATTTTAATTTTTTTTTTCTTACCACCTTCTGATGAATAACTTTGTAATTGCTTGCTTCCCTACCTTAAGGATTAATATATATATATATTTAAGACTGCGTGTTGGTGGGTAACACTATACCTCAATATAATAAAAAAAAAAGCCCTTTAAAGAAGTCACCCTTATAGCCAAAGTATTTTCCACTCTGATTTTTGTGTTGCCATTTTTTTTTTTTTTTTTAAAGACTGTCGCCAAACAACACGGTTATTTATGCCTCCTCGTCAAACCCCTCTAAACGAAAATGCTCCTCTCGCACATATGAACACGTGCAGTCACACATCAAGACTCTTTTAAGATAGGTACCGTACCGTATACAAGCTATTAACCTGTCGTAAAGATGTATATTATACACGTCCGGTCCTCCGCCGTGTATTGACATCTAAAACAGCAAAAAGAGAGAGAGAGAGTTAGTTCCTTAGAGTTCCTTTCATGGTTTCATGGGGTGGTGTGGAATGGAATAACCTTAAATAGGGCCTTAACCATCTACCAGCCAAATACATATATATGTGCCGTGTTAAGTGTGTTAGACCGGTCGTCGTCGCTATGCATGCTTTGGTGTCATTAAAAATGTATCTTTGCACATTTTTTTTTTTTTTTGGCCAAACAGTGCGACTACGACTATACGACGAGGATGTCGATAAGGAAGTGACATTCCGCACAAGTCGAATTGTCGTGTCCAGACGGTCGATGGTGATGGTGCGGTTGTGGCCATTTGGTAGTGCTGGCTGCTTGCTTGGCCATTGCATGACTGGCTGGATGTGTCGAAAAGTGTAAAAACTTGTATATAGGTGATTTAATATTTGATTGATCGAGGGTGACATAATATTATATGCGTTTTTTTTTTATAAAGGAAACAGAAAGAAAGAAAAATAAAAAAAAAAAAAAACATAAAACAAATTTGTATTGCAAGGGAGAACACTCTGTTGTTGTTGTTCCGTTATTTATTCCTGACGTCTGTCAGTGTGTTGGGTTGGTAAATTAACATATTAAATGGTTTGGACAGTTGCCATGGTGTTTACCTTTTTTTTATATTTTTTTTATTATCATCATAGTCATATATCAGACAAATAAATCAATTAGGTACCGGGCGGGAGAAAAAGGAAGTAGAGCAGCACCCACACTGTGTTGTGATGGTGTGGCGGGCGCATCAGCCATCAGAGGGGGGGTTTGGTTTGGTGATGGCAATGATTTATGAATCGTTTATTTTATTATGTGGACTACTTATTGTAAATGTGGATAAAATAAATTACCATTTAGCATCGCATAATAATAAACTAAGAGTGTTGATTTTTATAGAACTTTAAAGCTCTGAGGAGAAATTTAATTTATTATGTTTGGTTAGATTTATCACGTATAAAAAACCATTTACTATATTATTATATAGGCTGAATTTAGGCAGTATAATCTTTATGGGATAATTTGATGAAAATATTACTAAAATAAAAATACACCCACTCAATTTTAAGGGTCATTCATATTGTGTTTTGCAAAAGGAGACAGATATAACGCTCTTGTAGCACTCAAGTCGTAAATCTTTAAGCTAAAAAAAATTAAAATAATCTAACTTATTTGCAGATACAGGATTTGATAAAGTTCCGTCAATCTGCGAACATCATAATAAAAAATTCAAATTTTCTAATGATGCAGAATTTATGTTTCAATGAAATGCTTATTTAGAGGCACGATCTTGATTGGGAACTTATAGGGATGTCAAAAGCTAGGAACACCACACTTTCAGTCATACGATTTATGAAGGATTTAAGTGCTTTTTAGAAGCCCGTTATTTGACAGAGCTACAAAGTAAATACTCAAAATTTTTAACCTGAAATTTCCAATTCAAGAGTCTTCTACTCTTAGATTCAAGACTAACATGGATAAGAGTAATTATTATTTATTTATTTTGTATTTTTTATTTTTTATTTTTTATTTTGTATTTTTTATTTTTTATTTTTTATTTTTTATTTTTTATTTTTTATTTTTGTTTGCGAAAACTATCGTCTAACGTTTTTAGTATCCTACCTTTTATCTGGGTGTTCACAAATTTTGTTTATCGGTCACAGAAACAGAAGTGTGGTTAGGTAATCATTGAAGAGCGACGCACCGATGAGGGGGTAAAGTAGGAATTAGAAAAGAGCTAGCAATGGATTTATCTATTAACATTACTCCAGCAAGGACCACATTTTTGCAACAGTAAGATAAATGGCCGTCAAATAAAAAAAAAGAAATACCACTCGTACACTTCGGTCCATTCAATGAGGTATTAATTTATTTCATAATCTTTAAAAACAAATACCTAATCGACCGAACCGGAGTGTCGATTTAATAATTGGTGGACATACAAATTTCTGCTCCAAAATTTCATTTTTCCTGAAATAAAGGTAAGTAAATTTGCTGCTAGCTGGCTGTCTATAATGAACGTTTTCATGTGTATGTTTTTTCTCAAAATTAATTTCTTTTACGAAGTCAAGTCAAGTTTACCGGCCACAGAAGCACAAAAACTTCAGTCGTACATTACGTTACGGACAACGAGGTTTTAAATCATTTCATAAAACTATTACACATATAAAAAACAAAACAAAAAAAAACAAGACCTCATCGAGCGAACCAGAGTGTCGATTTTATATTTGGTAGCCATAAGTATTTCAGTGACAAAAATTCCATTCTTAACAAAATAAAATTAAGAAAATCTAGATTTCCGTTTGTACCGCGCTTTTACGTTTTTCTCAAAATCATTTGCTCTTACGAGAAAAAGTATTAGATTATTTTTTGTGTAAAATTTTATAAGCTACAATTTGTATCTTAATATATTTTTTCAAAAGAACTGATAGTTTTCGTTATATTTCGGAAAAAAAAATTATTTTACCGCTTTCATTTTTTTTTTTATTTTTTTTTGTCTTTTTTTCTGGAGTATAATTCCATGTTCTAAGAACTTCTTATTTTAGCTTGAAGTGCCGACGACACGGAAGATTTAAGAATTTAACTAATGCGATATATTTTCACTCGTTTTAAAATTCAAAAATGCAATTTTGGGATATTTTGTCATATTTAGGTGATTTTTTTTTGACAAAAAGGGCGCGAAAAATTATTTTTTGACACAACTTATTTAAGGACGTCGAGCGACAAATTGTTTAAATAAATTACACATAAAAAAATCTTGCAGAAAAAACATATAGCCAATCATAGCTGTAAATGCCGGATTCATAGATGCAATTTCAAAATTTTTTTGCAGCAAAAAAAAATTCCTTAAATTTTTTTTCTTTCACGACAAATTCACGACAACTAACGACATACTCAATTTTATTTTTTTTTCTCATTTTTTTTCTTTCACAACAAAATTTCCGACAAATTCACGACAATTAATCCAATTACTAGAATCTTAAAATTTTGATGTGGTAATGCTAATTTGACGGTCAAATTCCTTAACGCAACTTTGCAAAGCAAAACACATGCAAAGCAAATGCAAAAAGCAAAACATTTTTTACGAAAATCTACTACATTTTGGGACAATATGCACTTAAAAAATGTCTGATTAGAATAATTTGCGCAAGTTTTGCGTTTAGAAATTCGGCCTTTTTTTTAATCTTATCAACATGTACTAATTTCTATTTAATTCATGTTTAATTTGAGTATATTAATAGGTATGTTAAATTTTTAAAACGAAAATTTTATTTGGCGCGCCGCAGAGCGTCGTCAACATTTGCCATCAATTTAAACATTAAGTAAGAAGTCCTGACCTTTTTTGGCTTCCTACACAAATATGTATTATAGCCCCTCAACTCTATAATAATTTCTGTAATTTTTCGAAACAAAAAAAAAAATAAGAACAGAAACAAAAAAAACACTCAAGAATATTAAATTTTTGTCACATTTCTTGTGCTACATAATGTTTATCATTTATCCTGAACATAAAATATATACAAAAAAAAAGGGGGGCCCTTTTGGACCAAGAAAAAAAATTATTTTCGTCTCGTTTCGAGAACTCAGACGACCATAAACAAGTCCATAAGTAACAGAAGCAAAATAATAAGAAACTTTAAAATTTTTTCCAAAACGGGAACTCAAGACTTTACGCCTTCTGATTTTGTTCTTATGCCAAAGTTTATTTGCCACAGTGAATCTTGTCGGCTGACAAATGAATTCTTATTCTTGAATTTATTATTTTTTTTTTTTCGTAAAAGAAAAAATATAAACAACGAGGGCAACAGAAAAGAAAATATCCAAAAAAAAATTATGTATACAAAATCTCTCAACCACTTAAAATTAGTCATTTTAGTTTGAAGTTATTCAACCCCTCCTCATCATTGCATCCGTCCTCCTGCTTGTTGTTGTATTGTGCACCACCTCAATTCTCCTTATAAGTAGTCACGTTTTTGTGACCAACATGCGCCCGGCCTTAAATGCGTTTCCTTTTATCAGGAGTCACATGTACAACTCGAGCAGTAGGTATCTTAAAAAAAAAATCTCTTTTCACAGTCACAGTGGAAAAGAGGTTCACGTCTTTGGCACAAAATATCTGTGCGTAAATAATATGCCTTGAACCCTCGAAACAAAATGCCGGGTTGGGGACAAACAAGGAACCACAAACGTGACCGTAATAACAAAGCGGAAGAACAGAGAACAACGGCCATTGTTCGTTTTGACTTGATGGTGGGTTGTCATCCAGTAGTTAGGTATAGCAAAGCAATGCGTGCATAATATTATATTTTCGAGGAAATTAAGGCCCACCGAGCCGCACCACAAAGATGCAAAAATATAGTGAAATCGAAATGGGGAACGTCTATTTTTTTTTTTCATATACAGTGAAAGTTCTACTTGCCGACAGCTCCAATAAGCGGACAATTTCCTTAAACTGACACATTTTGGGGAACAAGTTTCTTTTTCGAATTTTCCATACAAATTACTTTCCTATAAACAGACACTCTCATAAACAGACGCGGACAATTTTTGTTGGTGATTTTAGATAGAAAACCTTCCATACGTGGACATAATTTTATTTATGGATTATTTTTTGTCAACAAATGAAGCAGACAAAAAAACAGAAGGTCCGTTCTCAGTATAGTTTCTGTTATATTTTAAATACGTAAGCAAATCCATGGAAAATCTCCGATAACCGGACTCGAAACTCTAATAATCGGACAAAGCGATGTTATGTTGAAAGCTTATTAGGAGATTTCCCACTTTTCTCTCTGCGTTCCGTTATATTTTGAGCGATGTCATTTTTTAATAATAAAAATTTAAAATGAATTTAAAAAAAAAAAAGTTTTCTATTTCTTTCCCTTAACCGAACAGTTCTCATAACCGGACAAAAATTTGGGAACCATGATTGTCCGTTTATTAGAGTTTTAACTGTATATATACATTCATGTGAGCATAAAAGACTCTGGGGGGAAAAAACGAAAACTATATATCTGCGACTCAGTCACGTGTACAAATATAATTCTAGAAAATTATGGAAATATTAATTTTAGTATAAAAGTTTTTCCAAGACTAATTTAATCAGCAAACCTCAAAAGCCAAGTATACGTGCCTCGAACTTCACGAATATATTATCTCGTTCTAACGACGATGACATACATAAAATAAACATAAATAAAATCATATAAAAACTAAACCGATATTGATAAAATCTCCAATAACTATCCTAATTTTCCCAAACCACCAACAAAATAACAAAGAGAAATTAAATTTCACTTGAAGAGGACCAGGGAACTACACTTTATCGGTGGACTTTATTGCAAAATTATTTAGAACTCATTCCATAATAAATTGGTTTAGATATATGAAGTGAACGACACACGATGAAAGGACTTAAGATGGAAGTCATTTATCTATCTCTTTATTATCGATGACAAAACAAATGCAAGAAAAAGTTAAATAAATTGGAAAAATGATTGAGACGCAGACAAATCTAAGAGCACGAAGATAATAACGAAGAGACGACAAAGAAACTAATATACAAACTGCTTTACTCAGTACTTAAGTGGGCGCCTGGGAAATCTCTGCAACTAATCTTTGTTTTTTTTCTCGCTTGTAACTTGAAACAAGAATATGCGACAAAAAAAAAAACATTGTTATCCAAATGAAGTAAAACAAAAAATCCAGCTAATCGATTGGGGACGATTGGGAATATGTAAGTATGCGGTGACGATGCAGCAGCTTTTTGTCGCCTTGATGATGATGTGGTCCTTGAACTTTGTGCATCGAATGACATGCGATGACAGAGCGATTGTGTGTATAATGGCCTGTCGGGGAATAGATGATTTCTTTCCATATACATATTTGCGCCACTCATTTCAAGTCCTTAAAAATCAAAAACATCGATATATACACATATTCTGCAATAATAATAAATATTCTGCGATTTTGTATAAAAAATTTATAGTTGAACTTCTATTTCCGTGACATCATTATTTGGATTGCTTTTTTTTCTTCTACAATTGGCCTTCGTCAAATAAAAGGTCAAGGGTGTTGTATATGTAGTAAAAAAAAAATAGAAAAAGATAAAACTAAATATTACGCAATCGAAATGGGTGTTGATTAACGGGAGGATGAACAGCACATAATAAATAGTTAAGGAGTTCTTTTTTTTTTGTGTAGGTATACCTAACTGGTGTTTGAACAAGTTGAGTATTTTTTTTTTAAGTGGTTTATATACACGCAATGACATATTTGCGAAAGGTTAATAAAGCTCTTATGAAACATGATACAAGAGGCTACAAATTTTCAGTTTCTTCTTCATTTTTATTTTGTTAGAACAATAAAACGTAAAAAAAAATAGCTTTTAAAATTGTATACGTCATTTTTGACTGTTCGATGACATTTATGTTCAGTATTGCTTGACATGGGGAATTCTCGGATTTGATATTTGAGCAGCCAATGATAAATTTTTCGGTCAATTTATTTTGTGAACAGGCGAATTTGCCCTTTTTGGATTAACAAACAGTATATTTTTGGGTGATTCCCTGCTAACTGTGATGTGTCCAGTGATTTATTTGTAACTTTGTGTAAAATTTTCTCATGAATTTCTGGTTTAAATTAGGGAAATGAGTTTGTTCCCTTTCCCTTAATTTAAAAAAAGTATATATACTCAAAATGTCAGTACCGTGCCATGTCCCATCCTTGTTTTTCTAATTAAATTTACATATTTAATATTAAAATACTTTATTGAATAAAAATGTCGTCGTTAGAGATAGTTTCTTGATTAAATTTTGACAATATCAAGTCAAAATAGTTGCTCTTGAATTAAATAATCATAACTGAAAGTTGTCCCCACATTTTATTTTATTATTGAATTCAAAATATTTCCCGCTCAACCGCCATTTTTACTTGCGATATATATGTCATAGGTACTTTGTACATGCATTTTGCATATATATGATAGTTATGGATTCATAAAAAATCGAACTCGAGATTTTGATCAAAGTTGACATTGCGATGATAGCGAAGTCGAAAAAAGTGGATTTCGCAATTCTGTCTGTCTGTCCTTTCAGCAGTAGCATAAATGGGTAGATCGATTTTCTTTAAACTTGGTACCTAACGTTTTTTGGGCATTCCCCCTACACGTTTTTTTCATTTTTTTTATACAAAAATAACGGTACCTGCCGTACAATTTTTTTTAGCAAAAAATGAAAATTTTATTTTTCTCAAAAACGTGCCCACAACTTAAAAAAAAAATCCAGTAATTTTTTTAAAAAAAGGTGACCATTTAAAAAAATGGTTTTAAATGGTACCTTCCATAATTGATTTTCGATTTTCTCAAAAATGGTTCAACTGAATTTGATCAAAGTTTAAAAAGTATTGCATACCAAAATTTTCAATTTTTTGGATTTCTAAAAAAAAGTTTCAACATTTTTTTTTAGAACTAAATAATTCGAAAACGACTTGGTGGATTTTGTTTAAACTTGGCATGCAGCAGTTTTTTGACATTAGTTATCTAGCAAATTTTAAATACAAATTATTCTAATAGCCAAAAATAACGGTACCTCCCATACAAATTTTACAAAACTGGTATGGAAAATCTTATTTTTCTCAAAAACGACTCCAAGGAATTTGATTAAAATTTTTATGTGAGCTAATATCAGTATGATCTACTATATTATTGGAAAAAAATCATCTATCGATTGAAAATGGTATCTCTCATAGAACTATTTTTTTTGGTTTTCGACTAAGTATCTCGTTATCTGTTAAACCGATTGTAATCAAATTTTTTACGCTAGAGCTTCTAATAAATTTGAATAACATTGCATATAAAAATTTTCAAAAAAAAAAACAAATTTTGGATTTAAAAAAAAAAAATCAAAATTATTTTTTGAAAATTCGATATTTCGAAAATGGGTACATACTATATAATTTTTTTTTAAAACAAATCCGTGAAATAAATGTTGAATAATAATCCAACATAAGAATAAAGACTGCAACCTCGAAAAAAAGATTTAAAAAATTAAAAAAAAAAATACAATTTTAAAAAAAAATGTCCTTCAAAGTTTAAAACGTCAAAATATAAGAGATTTGGTAGCTTAACAAAAATATTTTCAAAAAGAGTTAGATCGTTTTAAAATTCAAAAACAAAAAAAAACAGTACCAGTACCATTTTGTTACTTTTGTAGTAAAATGCTCTTACGGGTTTTTTATGTCTATTAAAAGACAAAAAAAAATTCAAAAATAAAAAATTATTTTCAATGAGTTTTAATTGTAGAATTTTAACATTGAAAATGTTTACAGGGTCGTTTTGATAAAAGTATGGTGTTACCAAAATGAACAAAGATATAGAATGAACTCTAGCGTATAGGGGGAGAACGATTGAATTTTTGGTTGGTGTTACCAAAGAAACTACCAAAATGAATAAAATGAAGAAAAAAACACAAGTGATGAATTTCAGCCAGCGTACATAAATTTTGATCATCGCCAACGGACGAGATTCAGTGGAGGAATTATTAAATTCGAAAAAAGCTCGATTTGAGCCCACTTAGAAGCCTATAACTTTGGTTATAATTATTGGATGTTCAATATTAAGCTAGATAATTAAAGTTTAAATGACAGGCTACAAATCTGCATAAAAATTTTTGCAAAATCGTAAAAAATTTCATACTAGAAACTTGAAAAACTGTCCTTTTAGAACTATATTTCATCACGGCAAAAGAAAAAAAAAACAAACAAAATATGTATTTTTGTATGTAGGTACGTACCTACAAACAACATATTGATAGAACGGAGAAGACGGTGGAGTGTATGCAATAAAAAAAAACACGTGGCAAACAAAATTGGCTTTGCATCGGGCACAAAAATGATATATGTACATATATTATCTTTATGTAGGTATGTATGTATGCATGTAGGTATGTACGTACATATATATGCATGTAGGTATATGCATGAACATTAATTGTAGTAGGTATTTTACAAATAATAAAATCGTAAAGGTTGGATTTGGTTGGTTTGTTTGGATTATAACTTCTGTTCTAATATTCGGATGTTTGAGGTTAAGGTCTTAAAATTAAGGTAAAATGTCAGTCTTTTAAATCAATCAATTGTTGAACCTAAAATATGCATAGTTTGGGTAAAAAATTAACTAAGTTCTAAATCAATTTGGTTGTTTAACCTAGAATATGCATAGGTACCTGCTTGAGCCTCTTATATAAAATTATAACTTAAGTTCTAAGGACCAGATCATGAAGATTAAGGTCTTGGTTAGCTTCTAACTTTTATTCTAATAATCGGATGTTCGAGGTTAAAGTCTCAAAATTAAGGTAAAATATGACAAAAGTTGATTTTTTTCCAAATCAACCTAAAGAACCTAGAATATGCTAGACAACGTTTGGGTAAAAACTTTACTAACTTCTAAATCAATTTGATTGTTTAACCTAAAATATGCATAGGTACCTGCTTGAGCCTCTTATATAAAATTATAACTTAAGTTCTAAGGACCAGATGATCAAGGTTAAGGTCTTGGTTAGCTTCTAACTTCTACTCTAATAATCGGATGTTTGGGATTAAAGTCTTAAAATAAGGTAAAATGTTAAAAAAGTTGATTTTTTTCTAAATCAACCTAAAGAACGTAGAATTTACTAGACAACGTTTGGGTAAATTACGCGAATCGATATTGTTAAATTGATTAAAAGATGAGTTCAAAATATTTTAAAATAAAATATTATAGAATAAAAACAATTACCAGTGAGGTGGGGCTTCGCATCAAATTCTTTGTAAATTTTGTCTCGATTTAAAAAAGGTTTACTTGGACAGTAAATCAAATGTCTTGATGGCTTTATACAATATACATAGTTCAATGATTTGAAATACTTGTAAATCAATTTGAAAAAAATTAAAAATCTTTTGATTTTCTCTTCAACCGTCAAATTGATAAAATAACAAGCCAACTCGCGGGTTGATTCAACAACAACCAACTGAGTCGAGAACTAAGTTAAACCGTATATGATGTATACTTAAATCGATCTGTAATTCAGTTACTTTTCTGCAAAGCTAAGCTAAGCAAAAATGTCAAACACCTAGAAATACGTTAAGATAGATGGTATGTAACTTTAATTTCGTGTATAAGTGCTGTACCGGTGCGGATGAAAATGAGTATGATTGTGTAATTGCAAATTAAGCTACAATTAAGACTAAGATCTTATTAAAAAAATTATACAAGATTAATTTAACCGCCAACTGGGAAATGACACTAAATATACAAATTGGTACTTCAGACTGTAGAATGGTTTCTAAGACAGTTTGTGAAGTTATAATGCAACAATAGTATACAAAATACAAATCACAAAGATTAGACATGTTTTTGTTTTATTGACGTAATACAAGTCATTTTCAATGTCCCCATAGTTACTCTATGAGTGAAATCTGTAAATTTTTATTCACAGTTGGCAGAGAAACATCCATTTAACGATTTATTGTTTAAATAACAGGGAAATTCGAAATTTAAAATACTGCATTCGAGAATTCCATAGGTATGCTTACACAGTCAGACTGAATCTCGAAATCCCGAAAAATCCAAAATCCCGAAAACCCGACATCTCAACATCTCAACATCCCAAAATCTCATAAATAAAATTAAAAATCAAAAAAACAAATAATTCCAACTTCTAAACTTCAGAAAACCCAAAATCCGAAAACCCCAACATCCCAAAAGTCCAACATCCCGTAATTAAAATTGGAAAAAAAAATCCAGACGCCAGAAAACCCAATAATTCAGAAAACCCATAATTCACTTAAACCTAACATTCCAAAAGTCCAAAATCCCTTACTTAAAATTTAAAAAAAAAAGTCTTCAAAAATTGTCTTCTCGGTGCAACTTTTATTAAATAAAAACAAAAGAAAATATAATTGTTAAAAGCAGTGATAATAAATTATTAAACATTTTTGGCCTACAGTTAAAGTACGGTGTTCTAATTCTTTCTCTTAATGAAATTACAACACTACTGAATGCATAATAACAATAATTGTAGATCATATCAAAAAACAAGTATAGCGTTAACCAGAATGCACAATTATTTAGAGACAATTATTTTAATCTTGTTTACTCTCGTTAGCATTTAAAATTGTTTTCTCGGTAATTGGTATTCGGGATAACAGATTTTAAGAATTCGGAAATTTTGGGTTTTCTAAATTTAAGTACCTACCTATGTACATACTTTAAATTTTCTCTGAATTTTGGGATTTTGGACTTTCTGGATTTTGTGTTTTCTGAAATTTGTTTTCAGATAATATTATTTAAAATTAAAAAAAAAAACAATACTTTCCCAAATTTTCCAAGTTTAACGAAAATCGACCGAGAAAGTTTTTACAAGTAGAACAGCTCCATGAAATAACTCCTCAATTATATAACCCTCCCTCCCCAAAACAACAAAAAAAATTAAATAAAATTCTAAAATTTGTATAGAGTTGGAGATTTATTGCATGGGTTTTTCGGGAATTATAAAATTCTTAAAATCGGGGTTATTTTATAATGAAGTATTTCTACAAATTCAAGTGTGAAATCCCAAAATTTGGAGACTTAATTATTAATGTCTCTATTTTTCAATGATTTTTGACTTCCTTGCGTAGCACGCTTCATGGATTCAAAGAACTCCCTCTTTGAGTCCTCTATTCCACTCATGCAATTCTGTTGCTCCGCTTACAGAATGTTCATACCCCAGTTTCAAGTTTGGAGACTTATTTTAAAGAGAGAAATTGAAAATTGTAGCAGATTATTTGTAGAAGTTTCCTTTTCCAACAGAATTAATTGCTGGACTATTAATTTGGTGCGGCAAATTGAAGTTTGATTTTTATTCGTCTTCGTATTTGTTTTTGTTTTTATTTTTTTTCTTTAATTACATGGATGACAGCATGTAACTTGATACAATTGAATTCAGTCGATACAATCGAGCATAGGCAGTTCTTAATTTGGATCAATCGAATCGAAAACAATGGACTAAGTTAAATTAAGAACTGCTCGATCGAATGAACTCGATTGTCTAAAGTTACTAGACACCCAGCATTTTGTGATATTTTTCGTTTTCTTTTTTTTTTTGAAAGTTGTGACACTTTCAATGGGTATTTCGCTCGTGGTTTCAATCATAAGCATTTCGCTGTCGTGTTGGAGGCCACAACAGGAAGGTATACTGAGATTAAGAAACAAAAAGAAATTTTTGTTTGTGTAGAATTTTATAAGCAACAATTTTGGCCTTAATTTTTCCCATGGAATAATTTTGAGCAGTTTTTTAGATTTTTACATACATTTAAATTTTTGATTTCATCAGGCAAAAGCAATCTTACACATTTAGTGTGCTTTTTTGTATGAACTTAAGAAGTCGGAATAAATTTCATCAAAATGTAGGATTGATTTTCAATCTTCGGCCTTGTTTTGTCTAATTTTCCTGTATACTCCACTGTAATTTGATATAATCAGTAGACATAAGGCGTGTTCAGGTAAATGAGATCTCGGAGATCTCAGCAATCACATTTACATGAACAGGATTCCTCAGCAAAATTTCTCAGTTTTGCTGTCAAAACTCTGAGGAAAAAAAATCTTGGATTCACTTTTCACCTTTTTTGAGTGAGAAAAATCTCTGAGATCTCATTTTTCTGAACCCGTCAATCCTCTCAGGAAAGTAACAGAGTTCATTTAATTTCAATTATGAACTGTCGTTATTTTTAAATTAAAGTCATGAATGTTCACACAAAGAAGATGTTAATGTCGTTCTTATATTGAGAAGGTTAATGAAGTTCTTAGAAATAACTTCTCTATAATAATATACCAAATTCTTTACATCTTCCCATACCACTTTACATGATGTTCCATGATTGATCTACTTGACAAAGGCCACCAACATCAATCAACCCTCCTCGCCTCTCTAATCTCGCATGTTTAATTTTTTTAAGCTTTTACAAAATATAATAACAAAATATTCCAACGCATAATCCACACACTGCACCCCATATTTTGTTGTGATGTGTGGTACCAATCACAAGCCCACTTAAAACCCAGATATATATATTTATATATCTCTAAATCGCCATATTATACGACGACCATGAATAAAACTCTCAAAACAAATGCACTATCCAATCTAGCCGCTATATATACTGCCGACGCCGTTTATAAATATTTGTGTGTGTGTGTGTATTTGTGTATGGATGGAATAATAATATATGCCACTGACATTAATTCCTATCATTCTGTGCACAATATTTCATAATTAAAATAATTTATTATACCGTTTAGTTTGCTGAAGTCCCTGGTCCCTGCTTGTACCCTCCTAACCTCATACTCAATCCCAATATTATCTCATCATCATCATCGTCTCCATCTCCATCTAAATACATCGTCATCTCTCACGCTTTGCGCATCTTCAACAAAGTTGAGATATTTTGTTTCTTTTTTTTTTTAAGTTTAAGATAAAAATTTAAAAAAAAAAAAATAAACAAACATTAAATAACCAACGGATGCCGTCTTAAAATTGAACACGTTGTTTACAGTTCAATCAACTTGTTTTGCTAAACTATACACTGGTGCAAAAAAAAAAATTAAAATAATTTAATTTTGTTGATTTAATTTAATTTTGTTGTGAAGCAACTAAAAAATACACATAAATTAGTATCAATAAAAAAAATTGGCAAATGATTTTTTGTGGGGAGTTTTTAGACAACATATGTCACGTGTATAAATGTTGTCATGCGAAACAATTCGTTCCACGTGTAGATTAGATTGCCAATATTTGCAATGTTTTGGTTTTTAGCCTGCAATCTCTTCTTTTTTTTTGATTTAACATTATCCCATTAGGTTCGTTCGGGTACTTTCTGTGCTAAAAATGACAATCTGTCAAATTTGGAGGAGTGGGGATGAAATTCTCTCATAAGGTTTGATTGGATACTTTTCGAACTAAAAATTGCAATCTGTCAATTTTTTGAAGAGAGTGACACTCTCAAAGAGAAGTGAAATTTTTCGAAAATACACGAACGCCTTGAAACAAAAATACTTGTCTTTTTTAAACGTCAAAACCAAAAGTAAACAAATGCAAAAAAAAGTAAACAAAGCGATAACATTGGAATTTTCAAAGTTTGTTCTGATAATGAGGCAAAAATTAAAAAAAAAAATGATTTGGTAAAATCCGCCTACTGCCCCGCCCACTTTTCTTAGAAAATGGGTTCTTGATTATCAGGGAGTGTTCTGATGAACAAGAAAAAAATTCAAAAAATGTTTTCAGGAAAATCCGCCTACTGTCACGCCCACTTTTATTGTTTCTTGGTTTTCCGAAATGGCTCTTACGATTTGGAAGAAATTTAAAGCGAGTTTAATGATGAAAGAGAACAAATTTTAGAAAATAGTTTTTGGAATATCCGCCCACTGCCACGCCCACTTGATTTTACGGAACGGTACTTACATTTTTGATGAAATAAGCGGGGAGTGTTCTTATGATGCAGAAAAAAAATCGGAAAATATATTAAGGAAAATCCGCCCACTTCCACGCCCACTTTTATTGTTTCTTGGGTTTATGAAATGGTTCTAACGATTTGGATAAAATTGACAGCGAGTGTAATTATAATAAAGAAAAAATAGTCTTGAGAAAATCCGCCCACTTTTATTGTTCATTGATTTTCAGGAACGGCTATAACGATTTGAACGACATTCTTAGGGAGAACTTATCACCCAATGGAAAATGCGGTTAAAAGCGCCCATATGGTAATGAAATCAGCAATGGCACAGTGTGAACTTGACCGATGTTATCTTCAACAAATTATCCAAAAAAAATTTGGGTTCAAATAAATACATATTTAAGAAAAATTGTAAAATTATTAAGTTCATTTTAAAGAAATATCAAAACAACTTAAATCGGATGATTGTTTATGTTTAAAAGAAGAAAATAGGAATGGTCCTAGGACACTGCCTTGTGGAATACCAGCTTAAATTTGTTTCAGGTTCAAGTATTAATGATGATGAACTAGGAAATGTCAACCAGAAAGTTTGTGTTTTAATATATTTTAGTTTTTTTTTTTTATATTAAAAATACTCTCGGTCTAAAGTCTAAGTATTTTGTATTAAAAAACTCTTTTGTCAAAGCTTGACAAAGGCTTAAGAAAATCCAATTAATTAGACTTTTTTTGCCAATAATTTAAAATTTCTTGGGGAGGACTTAACATACAGCGCTAAATTTTATCTTCCATACGAAATTCTTTCCACAATTTAGGCAAGCATTTTACCCGAGTGCTCCAGCTTAAAATTATTAGGTATACGCAGATCACGTCGTGTAATCCAACATTTTAAATATGTTGTGTAGAATTTTATGAACTAAAATTTTCCTTCACAATATTTTTTTCTAAATCTGATAGTTTTCGAGATATGAATGGAATGTTTGTCACTACATCAAAATTAAGCTTTCTCGTATATTTTTGAAGTAAAGTTTTGGTCATTCGTATCTAATTTTTCAGGGTTGATTTTTTTGCCAGAATTTTATGATTAGAAATTTTTAACATTTACATTACTTCCAAAAAAAAAATGAAAGCTTATTTTCTTTTAATTTCTTCAAAAAAACATGAAAGTTTTCGAGAGATTTTCAAAAAAAAAAAAAGAATTTTTCCTCATTGTGTTCATAAAATCAAAAGCATTGTTTAAAATTTAAGGTACCTACATTTTTAGGATTTTTTGTTCAAAGTCAAAGTTTTATCTAAAGGTATAATGTACATAACAGAACACGTCAATTTTTAAGCCAAGGTGGTGGGTTTAATTTCCCCCTGAGTATAGAATGAAATATGAACAATCTAAGCGACAACATCATCACATACAACTTCAAGTTGAATTGCACACACCACATCAAAAATAGTATACAAAAAAAAAAAAAAAAATAGAATCTGTATATTTTTTTTTGATGATGGTGCTACTCGGATGAATTTGTACCTAGCTATCTTATGCATAAACCTCAACTGACTTCAGCTCATAGAACCGGTCCAATCGAAATTGATGATTTTCAAGTACATCTGTATACAGCTGCTGCTGCTGCACGACACACAAAATATACAGCCTCCTGATGTTGAGTTGATGCTATACTGCTGCTATCTGCACTAGATCTCTTGAACTGGAAACCTATCTAGATACACGACTTTGAGAGTTGAGGCTAGGCCAGGCCAACTAACAGCTATATTGTAATCTAGAGAAGGAGAAACCATAACCAGCATCAGTAGCATGCGTAGCGTACAGAATAGATGCATCGATATTTTCTATTCGTATCTATTTATGTGATGGATATTTGCATCATTTTTGTTTTTCTTTTGCAAAAACAACAACAGAAAGATATAGATATATCATCAGCTGATGTAGCAGTGAGGCTTATACGCCAAGTATAACATATGTATTTAAGTTTATTAAATCTGACGGATACGTCGATGGATTCTCTACTTGTATAAATTATTTTAGGAAGAGAACGTTTGAACTTGAAAGCAAATTAAAATCAACCAGCACGCAGCAAATCTAGAATGGAATTCTCAATAATTTATACATTTACTTTTGTGTTGGTTTTAATTTAAATTATATATCTTTTTCATTTCGTGTGTGGTAAAAAAAAAAAAGATCTATGAACGAGTGATATTTTATTTACACAAGTTTTGATATACTAGATACTATATTAACTTTTTGAGGAGTGTGTAAACACTAAGCAGTATGTGACATTATTGGGGTAAACATTTGCCTTCGGTTTTTTTTAATTTTTTTTTTTAAGACGTAATTTATTATTTTGTTTTAGATTTGGAGTTAAGGTCATTGCTATATCAACAAAAAAAAACAATACTTTCATTATTGTTTTTAGTTAAGAATAAAAAAATAGAGGTAGGAGATTCAAAATAAAATAAAAAATTTTATTTAATTAGTAACAAAATTAATACAATTATATCTCACTATATTTAGATAGGGTAGGTCAGTATGTATTATCTAAGAGTCAGAAGATTTGTGCAACGTGCAATAATAATGGCGCAAAACTTTAAACGATATAGTACGATGGTAAGGCCTTTGTATCATACTAAAAATGTTTTAACATCGTACTAAATAGTTTAAAATTTTCTAAAATTATATCATTTAGGATATTTTTTTACCATTTTTTACCAAATTCACTGTACTAAATTTATAACAATTTTGTACCAAATTTGTAACAATTTTGTACCAAATTTGTAACAACTTTGTACCAAATTTATAACAATTTTGTAGCAAATTTGTAACAATTTTGTACCAAATTTGTAACAATTTTGTACCAAATTTGTAACAACTTTGTACCAAATTTATAACAATTTTGCACCAAATTTATAATATTTTGTACCAAATTTTTAATTTACCAAATGTACAGTATTTATAATATTTTTTTAACAAATTTATAACATTTATATCATTTTGTACAAAATTTATAATATTTTGCAGCAAATTTATAACATTTTGTAAAAAAACTATTACATTTTGTATGAAATTGATAACATTTTGTACCAAATTTATAGCAGTTTGTTCCAAATTTATAATATTTTGTACCAAATTTTTAATTTACCAAATGTACAGTATTTATAATATTTTTTTAACAAATTTATAACATTTATATCATTTTGTACAAAATTTATAATATTTTGTACCATTTTTTACCAAGTTTAAAATATTTTGTTTGAAATGTATAACAATTTGAAGCAAATTTAAAATAATTTGTACCAAATTTACAATATTTTGAACCAAATTCATAAGATTTTGTACCAAATTTTAAATATATTTTACCAAATGTATAACGTTTTGTACCAAATTTATAACAACTATGTCAAATTTTATGATGATCAACAATCAACAAAAAATGGTAAAAATTTGACATTTTTCTATTTATTTTGAGAAAATTGACATAAAAACTAAAAAATGCCTAAAAATTAGTTTTTAAAAGATTTCGAATTTCACATTCTACATTCTACGGTTTGCACGTCTCTGCCCCAGCATTGTCCCGGCGGCGGCGGCGGCGGTGGCGCACAATGGGGCAGAATCACGAAAAGTTGGCATTAAATCAACCAAAAGGCCTAGGAACCTGAAATTTGGCGGCAGCGGTAATAGAGCAAAAAAAAATATCAACCCAAAAAATTTTAAATTTACAAATGTTTGGGTTTTGACTTTGGCTTTGACGTGAGCAATTGAGCTTTTCAAGAATTTCAACGGCTTTAGTTTTCGTGCGATTTGACATTTATTTTTTTTTTAGATTTTTGTCAATCTGTCATCGTGTCACACCAAGTACCTACCTAATTGATATTTTATATAAAAAAAAAATTTTTGGGTAAAATTTGCAAACATGTGCGATATTTATTTTCGGTCGTAAAAGTTGCGAATATGAGATTCTTTTATTTCTACAGCACATGGCAGAACAAACTGACCACAAAACAGTACATTTTTGTTTTAAATAAAAATTAGCATTGCTAACTGAGGAGCTTTGAAGAATTAATTTTCGAGTGAAAAAAACGCAAATATGGAAATTGTTTTGTTTTCTCTTCGACACTTGGTAGCAGCATAAAATGAGCAAACAAAAAAAACATAATTTTAATTTTCAAACCAAACGTACGTACCTAAGGCTTTTTGCCTTATCACAAACTCTTTGATTGCATCACTCACCTTTAAGCGTGCTTCAACGAACAAATTTCAGCAAGGCTTATGGAAATATTAACGAAGCTATACACAATTAGGCTTGTATTACATTTCGAATTCCACTTTTTATAGGTTTACCTAAATATAGCTATGTGCAAAAATTTATATTTTCAAAAATTTACAACTTCGATGCACAAACTTAATACAAGCCCTTTAAAAGTAATAATTTCAATAAATTACCGAAGGAAATTTGTAAGTTGAGTTTACGCAAATACTATAGAATGTCTTGGTTAAATAATTCACATAAAAGTGAATTGCATATACTAGGTAACTATGTAAAGGGTTTTTCAACAGGGACGCCACAAAAGTAGAGCAACAGGGACAGCAAACGACGCCATATTTCTTGCCGCTCTTTTGACATTTCTCTTCAGTAAGGTTTGCCATTTCATGATGGAAAGATATACGAGCCAACAACGAGTCGAAATTATTAAAATTTACTACCGAAATTCGGAGTCAGTGGCCGCAACTTTAAGAGCGGATTTTCATCGAAAAATCTTCTTCAGCGATTAGGCTCATTTCTGGCTGAATGGCTTCGTCAATAAACAAAATATGCAGTATTGGTCAGGCAGAAATCCACACGTACTCCATGAGTCATCATTGCATCCCGAAAATATTACGGTTTGGTGTGGTTTATTTGCCGGCGCACAGTGGAACGAAAAGCTGAAAAAGTGGACATCGTGCTACAACTTTTGAATTAGTGGATGGATTTTGATGATTTTTTCGCCACTTTGTTTGTTATAAGTCAAAGATTAATAAAATATAAATAAACATTTCATAACATAAATGGTAATATTTTTAACATATGCTTTAAAAGTATATACAATTTCTCAGCATTTAAAACAATATATTGGTATGTCATAGTTAAGTAGGTATTTATAAATTTACGAATAAACAACTAAATTTATAAAGAAAAAACATCATTCTGTTCCGAAAGACAAATTAAAATGTTTCTAATCCAATAGCTATTTTTTAAAGTAATGGTATGTACTATAGTCACTATAGCCAAACTTTGAACGTATAAAGTAAATTCATGTATCATAATTTCCGAGAAATGCGTAAAACAGCTAAGTGACAAATTTAACTGGAGATAAAAAAAAACAAAAAACCAACAAATGTTGCATTAGGCTCCGTATGTTGTATTATATTTTAAGTTTATTCACAAGAATTCTTTGAAAAAAAGTGGAAAATAATATGAAAAAAAAATGCTTAGTTAATTACAAAAAATTATTATAAAATATTATTTACCGTTTTAAAAATTAAAGAGACCAAATGATCAGATTTGTAATCTTGCTTTTGTTTTATTTTTTAATAAAAAAAAGGTAAATAAGGGTCTATATGGGCATAGGTTTGGAAATTTTGTTTTTATTTTTAACAGACAAAGTAAAAAAAAAAATTAATATAATTAATTAATTTTTAGCTTAACCTAGGTATCCAAAAGAGGTACACATTTTGTGCTTATGTTAAATAAATCATTTGCATTTTCATATTCATTGATAATAGTAACTTAATCATATATGTTTTCCATAGCCTGGATCCTTTTTTCGACTCTCATACTACACGGATTTTGACAAATGAGGTGTACAACAAAGCGGAATTACCTGCTGATTTGTTTCTTAGATATAGCTCCAATAAAAATGAACTCTAAAATGAATAGGTACCTCCATTTTCCAATTGGTAATATTTTGGCATGTGACATGAAATCGGATAAATTTATTAGGTCCGTTCCAATAATTTTTTTAACATTAAATTATATTATTTTTATGTAATTGCGATAATTTTCGCCCAGTTAGGCTAGTAAAATAATAATTACATATTTGAATTTCGTTAAAAATGGTATAAAAACCACATTTTTCAAACTAGTCATTTTGTGTTGCTCTTAACTGCAAAAATAAAAAAACTTTTCTTTAACATTTTAATATATTTTTGTAAATTATTTTTGGAATCAGGAAACAATATTTGATAAAACGCATTATTTATTAAAATACTTAGTTAAAAAGTTGAGAAAAATCAGTTTTTTAATTATTTTGTTTCTAACACTGAAAGTTCAATATTTACAAACTGTTTATTAATTAACTGTTTTTTTTTATTTATTTTAAAAAGTAGTTTTATATACCTATAAAAATAAAAATATTATCCTTTTTGCTGTACATTAAATTAGTACAGACAAAAAAAAAAGGAATATAAATTTGCAGACAAAGAATAATAAATAGACGTTTTTTCAAAACTCATAGGTAAGCGGGGTCGGATCCGGTCGGATCCAACTTTTACTAAATACTACTTAGAAAAATCATACAATTCCGTTAAAGAGAATCAAAAAGCAGGCATATGCAAGCATTTTTTTAAAAGCTTAACGAAAGTTCAAATTATTCTTTTTTTAAGAACAGCTTAACAAATTGGTTTTCTTGAATATAAATATTTTTTATTCAACTGGTTTTTAAATAATAATTAGTTAAATCAATCATTTTCAAGCCAACAAAATTTGTTTCAAAGAGATATCTTGAAAATTGAGTGAAAAAAACGAAAAACAAATATGAGCTTGATATACCATTTTATTCGCTTAAGAAAAAATGTCTTAATTTAAGGCGTCATAACTTGGGAACAGTTGTTTTTACAAAAAAAAAAATTCTGGTTTATGAAAGAAGGAACAATTTTCAAAACATTGCAATAAAAAATTATGTTCATATCTAAAAAAAAAAAAATCGCCTCATGACCGGAATTTTGTACTGATCGTTCCACTGTGCGGCGGCGTCATTGGGCCGTACTTCTACCGTGATGATCAAGACCGGCACGTTACTGTGAATGGGGATCGCTACCGTTCAATGATAACCGAATATTTTTGGCCCCAATTGGATGATATGGACTTGGAGGACATGTGGTTCCAACAAGACGGCGCCACACAGCGAATGTCACAATCAATTTATTGGAACCCAAGTTTGGAGAACGTGTTATCTCACGAAATGGTCCAGTCGCTTGGCCGCCTCGGTCGTGCGATTTGACGCCGTTAGACTATTTCCTGCGGGGCTACGTCAAGTCTATGGTCTATGCCAACAAGCCAGCGACGATTGATGAACTTCGAATATCGAACGTGAAATTGCAGCAGTATCGGCCGATTTATGCTTGAAAACCGTCGAAAATTGGGTTCAGCGTCTGGACTTCTGCAAGCGTGCCCGTGGTGGCCATGCAAAAGAAATCGAGTTCCATACATAATGGCATCGAACGTACCTACTTTCACAGGAATAAAGAATTTCATTGATATCCAAAACCGTTTTTGTTTTATTTAACAAAAACTTTTGTAGCGCTCTTATTGAAAAACCCGATATATAAGAAAGAAAACGAAAATCTTTTATTGAATCTTAAAAAAAAAAAAAAAAATTGTTAGCTTGGTCAATATTCCGTAAACTTCCAGAGATAATGTATTTTTATATATTTGTTGATTTAATTAAATTGTTTGACCTATTTTACTATCTATTCAATTAATTTAGATAAAACCTTTTAAAAAAGTTTTTATAGTTGCAAATATGTATTTCTTTATTTAATTATTTAGTTGCAAATTTTGTTCTGAGATATATTTTCCAGCAAATGATCAAAACTTTTACCAGAGTTTGAAAATATTCAGCTTTTTTTCTGTCTTTTTTTTTTTGTTATTATTTTCAATAAAAGTAACCCAAATCAGAGAGTAAATGTGTAAAATCCTAAGGCACTCTGAACTATGTCCTTTCAATTATTCACTATGATAAATGGCAAATGTCAAGTCTTTCAATCCCAGAATTAAATAAAAGTTTAACAAATAATTGATTTATTCCAAGTTGAAGGAAATCCCTAGATCTATGCTGAAACAAATAGACACGAGCACACACATATGAGTGCAAAATTCAATTATTCCCAGGATAAGTGTCAGAAGGCTTTTGTACACTCACTCACACACACACACATATATTTATGTATGTAAGAACAGTACACACAAAAGGAAGACTGCACTCCTAAAAGTATTATTTTTTTTTGTTATCTGAATTTCAATCTTGTTCTTGTTTAATTTGAAATAGCTCTAAAGTCCGACACGGGTTTGTGTGAGAGCGTGTGTAAATTTGAAATTGCACCAACTAGACAAAGTTTAAATATAAAATCAAATATTTGCCTTAATTTAAACTGTGCAACAACCTTCATACTTGCACCTACAACCTGGTTAAATAGACACAAACAAAACTCACATTTGAGGGGCTGCAAATGAATGAAGGAGGAAGGTACTAAAAATTTAACAAAAACGCTTCTGAGAGTGAAATAAAACAAAAATTCTCTTCATGATGAAAAGAAAAAAAAGTTTAAAACTGTAAAATAAATGTAAAAACAGTGCTGTGCAGATAAAATTGGGTTAAATTAATTAAAATTATTTGCTTGGATGATTTTAGTAAAATAAAAAAATATCGGTTTTGTAGATTGGACGGTTATAATGAGGGCTATAGGTAGGGTTCCCAATCGTACTATAATATATAGTATTTTACTATATTTCGGGTCTGTGTACTATATACTATTAAAGAAATATATAGTACGCAAAAGTACTATATTTAAGTTGAATTAATCAATCATAGGAACAAACAGCAAACACACTTTGATTGCACTTTGAGATTCTATTTTGCACATGTATCCGAATGCGCCTGAGTCTTGCTGTCAAACGTTTAAATTCAAATTAAAAACATCTTTCAAATTTTCCTTTTCCCACATTCTGTTCATTCACAGAAAGAATATTTTCAATTATAAAAATGGTGAGAAGAAGTAAACAGAGCGAGTATCTCAATAATAAAAATTGAACTTTTGATCTATGTATGTAAATTTGAAAATTGATTGTGATAAAATACGCGGTGATTCTTTGCATTGATTTTTCGAGTATTTTCTTGTTGTTTGCCATTTGAAGGTGAAACCTGGATAGGTACATCCTTGAGCTTCCTTGCAAACTTTTGAAGATGTTCAGTTCAATATTTCTACAAGGCAAGAGATAAAGCGAATATAGAAGAGCTGTACATCTGTCCTTGTAACAGGGAAGTGGATACAAGTTTTACAGTTTTTTTTTTTTTTAATTTAATGGTAGATAAAATTTGTCGTTTTTGTTTTTTTTTTTTCATCCAGCGAACTTTTTGAACGATTTATCATTCATATAAAATTTGTCCTATGTGGTACTTTTTTTTCTGTACATTTTGGGAATATGTGTCGGTTTTTGGATATTATTATATTAACAATTAACGTAGTCAATAAACACGCCAAATAATTTATATCCAATAATTCTATCCAAAAATTCCCGTACATTGCGATTTTTACTTGGTCTATAGGGCAAGTTTGATTTAGTTCAGTGTAGAAACAAATTTCGAGGTTTGAGTCAAACTTTACAAACATCACATGTAATACCAATCGTGGTAGGTTGGTGCTTCAGCACATTCACTGTACATCGAGCTAAAACCTAAATAAGTGGATCTATTTGTCTTAAATCTGGTAGTGTTAATTTGTCGTAAATTTGTCGTAAATTTGTCGTAAATTTGTCGTTAATTTATCGTAAATTTGACGCAAATTTGTCTTAAATTCGTCGAAAATTCGTAAATTTGTCGTAAATTTATTGTAAATTTATTGTAAATTTATTGTAAATTTATTGTAAATTTATTGTAAATTTATTGTAAATTTATCGTAAATTTGTCGGAAATTTGTCGTAAATTTGTCGTAAATATGTCGTAAATATGTCGTAAAATTGTCGTAAATTTTTCGTAAATTCGTCGCAAATTTGTCGTTAATTTGTCGTTAATTTACCGTAAATTTATCGTGAAAGAAAAAAAATTTAGGAATTTTTGTTTTGCTTTCAAAAAATCTTTAAAATTGCATCTATGAATATGGCACTTCTATACACCTTTGATTGGCTATATGTGTTTCCTACAAGATTTTTTTAATCTGGAATTTGTTTAAACAATTGTCGCTCGACGTCCTTTATGAAGTTGTTTAAAAAAATATTTTTGTTATGTTTGCCATAATTTTTTTTTTAATTATGAAGTCAATCATGCAGCGCAGATGCAAGAGCACGTTAACTTCTCTTTGAAGCACTTTTTTCAATAGGGAAGAGGGAGACACTTCGAACGTTCCTTTTAATATTGCTAATATGTAAAACCTTAGCAAATAAATATTTTAAAGCTTAAACCAAATTTTAAACATGAATTGCGGTTCTCTAATTCGTCATCTGACAGAAGGCAGTAATTAATGAAATTTTTACATTTTTATACATTTAATTTTTTTTTTGTAACAGTGTTAACAATATTTGATGATAAAGTTTTCTGTTTATGAAAATTATTTATTAAATTCAGTTCCATTGTGAATCACATTTATGTAAAGGTAAGATTCTTGATGAATAAAATTAGACATGATGTTTAAGAAATGCTGAATTTTGTTTCGCTTAATATTTTAAAACTTAAAGAGTACATGATCTTTGAACAGTTTTTTTTTTTTTTTAATCTGGGAAAATTTTCGAAAAATGGGTTTAAATTAAATTAAACTTCAAATTTATTTCTAAAAATGTGACTAACAAGCCCAATAAATCAAATCCAGTTTGGAGATTCTTAACTAAAAAATTTTGCAAATGTGTCCCCCCCTCTCCGCTACAATTTTTATGAATTTTGGTAATTTATTTTTTGTTTACATTAAACAAATTTTTGATCTAAGAACTCTTCAAGATTCGTTTTTTGAGATTTTTCCAGTTATAGATTAAACGATGGAAACATGTACAGAACTTGTTTCGCTTTTTCAGTAAAAATTTTATCTTATGGCCTTTCCTATTGAATTTTTTACATTCATTCTGAAATTTTTCATTAACTTTAGAAAATTGAAAAACAAAATTTATTTTAATTTAATTTTAAGGATAAGTGAGAGGATAAGAAATATTCGAAACATTTTTTATATATAATCACATGGTACAAGTTTTGCATGAAGCGTTTTTGGACATTTGTACAGGGCTACCAAAGGCGGAAATTTACTTTTTATCAAAAGCAAAGCTAATGTTACGAAAATATTTTGACAGGACTGTACAGAAAAAAATATAAAGATATCATTACATATAGTAGGTATACACTCAACCAACACTTCTGAGTTCTGCCCAGTTGGAAACACAATCAGCATTTCATTTCGAGAGAAATTCACTGCGAAAGCACAGCAATTGTAGAGGTCCTGTCTTGTCTGTTGATATTGTTGATGATGTTGCTGCTGCTGTTGATGGCTGATTTGATGTATCAAAAGGAGTCATATTTAACAATAGTCCTATGGAGTTTTTATCTTATTTACCTTTTGGTACTTCATGCTTACGCCTGAATTTATTTAAGTATATGATGGATGCTGTCCTTAGACAAAAAAAAAAAGAAGCTTTACAAATAATAATACAAATAGACAACAGACCATGAAATTAAACTATATATATATATATATATGTATAATATAAATTAACAATGGTTTGTTGGGAAGATACGGGAAGTAAATATATTGTGTGAATAAAAATAAAAGCTACAAAATAAAACAAAAGAAAAGAAGAAAGACAAAAATCAGCTTTACTGTCATTAATTGGTCTAATGATGTGCTGCACTGTTGTATACACAACACATAAATATATAGCAGAGTTGGATTGACAGGTTTCAAGTTAAAAAAAAAATCGACGACTGGGTCGCAAGAACTTGCTCTTATGAGCGATCACACTGTGGTTTCAAATACTTAATAATTTCAAAAACTTTTCATCTGATTAAAGAAATTTATTAGTTATTGGAGCCTATATTTTATACCACCTCCAAAAATATAGCCTAGTTTTAGGATGTATTATGTGAATACATAAATATGAACAATATAGCACCTTGCTATATGCATGTAATTTACAGTTTAGACTGAAAAAAATTTTAAAAATTCAATAAAATTAGAAATAAATTGGTTAAAAAAATATAAAAATATCTGAAATTGATTTGACACCAACGCAATGTACACCAGGTGATTTCTTATACAAATCTCAATTTTTGAGAACAAATTTTTTAAAATCGTTGGAACGTTGGAAAATTAATTTTTTATAAATAAAATTTTGAATATATTTTGAAGAAAAAAAATTGGTACCTACACCAATTTTTTATGCGGAGTAAAAAAATTTATTTTGAAAAAAAAAATCATCCACCCATTTTCGAGGTATCGAATTTTCAAAAAATTATTTTGAAAATTTTTTTAAAAATCCAAAATTTGATTTTTTGAAAATTTTGATATAAAATTTTATTATTTATTATTAGTTGCTTTTGTGTAAAAAATTTCATTAAAATTGGTTCAACAGATAATGAGATAGTCGAAAACCCAAAAAATTTTTCATTGAGAGGAACCATTTTTAAACAAAAGATACATTTTTTTTCCAATAATATGGTAGATCGTTTTGATATAAGTTCACACAAAAATTTTAATCAATGTATTTAAAATCGCTAGATAATGTCAAAAATATGCTGGGTGCTAAGTTTAATAAAAATCGACCAAGTCAATTTCGAATTATTAAGTTCTTGAACAAAAATTTTGAAACTTCTTTTAAAAATTCAAAAAAAAAATTTGTTTTAAATTATCGTAAACAATATTTTAAAAATTATTGTAAACATTATTGTAAACATTTTTGAGAAAATAGAAAATAAAAAAATGGTTCTATGGGAAATACGATTTTAAACCATTTTTTCCAAAAATTTTGTTGTAGCATTTTTGTAAATAAAATTACTGATTTTTTTCTTTAAGTTGTGGGCACGTTTTTGAGAAAAATAAGATTTTAATTTTTTGCTAAAAAATATGTACCCCAGGTACCGTTATTTTTGTTCTTAAAAAAATGAAAAAGACGCTAGGTACCAAGTTTAAAGAAAATCGACCCACCCATTTAGGCTCCAGCCGAACAGACAAACAGACAGAATTGCGAGACCCACATTTTTCGACTCATCGTAACGTCAACTTTAATCAAAATCTCGAGTTCGATTTTTTTTTTTACGAATGCATAACTTGCATTTAGTACCTATGTACATATCGCACGTAAAAAGTGAAGTAAGTTCTGACAGTCAAGTTAAACAAGGACATTTTTTGTTTTTTTTTAAACAGAGGTCTGGAGCCATGAATGAGTAAATATTTATAGAACCAACTACAAATCCTTTTTTTTTCATTTTTTCATTTTGTTTGAAGTAATTTACTGAATCGAAAAAAAAAATCAAACATTTAATTGAAAGAGATACAATCTGTTGATGGTGTTCAAAATAAAGTAACATTTTTGCTAACTACTCGAGTTCGATATACATACAGAGGGATTCGCACAAGATTTGACAGACAGAAGGCAAAAGGTACATATGTATGTACAGAGTGGCGCAAGATTAATCATCGGGTGTTAAATTTTTTAATTTTGCAAATCGCAACAAATGTCAAAATAGAAACAATTATTCCGCGTTTTTTAGGAGTATAACGATTCATGTCTTTTTAACGAATATTTTGTGTTTATTTACTTCACAGTTTTCAAAGTATAATTGACATTTGCCGCCATTTGTAACCGGTGACAATTTTTGCATCCGGTGATTAATTTTGCGCTACCCTGTACATTGATCAAAGAAAGACAAGAATGAGGTATCTATGTCCCCCTATTAGGGGTGGAAACGCACTTGCACTTGCATAGGAAATATTTTTTTTTTAAGTGAATGACCGCAAATGATACCTATCCTAGAAATCACGACTATTAAAAGACGATAAAGTTGTTTCAATATTCTGGCGATGCAATTGTCGCAAGTTTAAATTAATCAAATGCAACTACACGTTAATGCTTACATAAAAACTAAAAAATCGTAGTCCTAATAAGAAATTAAAATGCATTGGTCCCATTTATAAACGCTGTCTAACTTTAGACAACTGTCAACTTTGGAAAATATGTTCAAAAACCTTGTTTATTGTTGTCTTTTAGCTGCATAACTTAGACACCGTGAATAATGTGATATTTATTTTTATTAAATAAAGCATATTTCCACTAATTTGAAAATAGTTAGACACTGTCTAAGTAGTCAAAAATCTTTTAAAAACGACTGCATATGTTTTCAATCGCACGATTTTATAATATCAAGAAATGCGAGACAAATGGTTTTAAATGTGAATGCACACGATTAATAATTGAACCACAAAAAACCATAAATGCGTGCAAGGTAATAATTTGTGCCCATCCCGATAAAAACATAAATTTTTTATATTTTTTGTATGCATTTTTCTTGTTAATGCTTAGCGTATCATTAATATTTTTTTTTTATTTTTTGTTTGTTTATTTATTTTTTTGTTTGAATGATTTGTTTGCCTAAATTGTATGTTTATTTTTTTTCAAACAAAATTAATACAACGTTTTAAATATCACATTTTGTATTCATTCCTAGAATTGTCATTATTATTTTAAGAATGATTATTTGAACAGTTTTTTGGTTTTACCAGTGACGTTAAATTTTATCTGAAATAATAACACTCTCGCATTTAAGAGATATCGTCACTTTAAAGTTAAATACATAATAATACCTTGTTGATGTTGTTAACATAATTTTGATATCGTTTGGCAAATTAAAAAAAAAAAATCTTTGAACCACCTGCCACCTGCCAAAAGTAAATTATTTATTTTTTTTACAAAATAATTGCGTTTTAAAAAAAAAGTATGTTTTGTTTGAGAATTATAGTTTATAGAAGTCTTCAATTCCTTTTTAATTAGCTCTTTTGAAATTATTGTTGTTGGTTTTAGCATTTTTTTTAAGTAATATCCAAGGTGAAATTAAAGAACATCAATAGATTTTATATTCATACCAAGGATTATAAATTTTCTGGATCACACAAGTCGAACTTAATTTAAAAAGATTTCGGGCATTTCGTTAAAATAATATGAAAAAAAAGTATTGGACTAAGACAGCTTCCTTGAGGTACACCTGATTATACTATAACGGGATGTAATTGCATTTGGTCAATAGATTTAAATTTGATACGATCTTTAAAGTAAGATTTAAACCATTTGAAAATAATTGAATGCAAAACAAGTTGATTTCTGTTTTTAATCAAAATTACGTAACTTTCTTCCTTTCGACGTACCTACATCTTTGGCACTCCTATCTACTACTTCAAAATTATTGGCTGCTCGGAATATTGTTTACCGATTTGTTTTTATAACTTTAACGCCCATATTATTCACTCATTTCATCCAGATCATCCAGAGATTATATAAAATCAAAAAAAAAAAAATACCAAATAAAAATTAAAAAATTAGAAATGACGCAAAATATTACTACATAGTTAGGTACCCCAAATATATAAAAAAAAAAATATTTTTTGCAGCATTTTTGTATTTGCTATTGATCTAAATCCTTAGGCCTTATTTCAATAACACTATTTTAGTTTCATATAATATATATAATATTCAATCTATAAACAACAATAAATTTTATTCATTGATCCTTGCTTACCTGTTAAGTAATATGTAAATATCCAACAAGAGATTTCACCAACATAATCAATCAGTGCTTATCCACTCCTTGTTTTTCTTCATAGCCATTAATATTCCTGAAAGAAAACAATGAAGAACATTACACACAAAACAAAAATACACGATATAAATAAATCTATTATTTTAGGTATGTATATAAAAATATATTGATAAAAAACATTTGTAAATAGTTGAACCGTAAACTGTAGTTAAATTATTACAATGTCATCCGACATTGTCGAAAACAAATAATATTAATTATTTCATTTAAGATACAAAGGCAGACTGGTATCTATATAATAAAGAGTACCAAGAGATAAGACTTAAACCATTTATCATTTGTTAGACTCATTTAAATATCTGGAACATTTAATTGGGATGTTTCATGATTGGGCTTAGACTTTTCCTCCTCTATGTTTATATATATATATGTGTTTTGTA
Organism: Epistrophe eligans; assembly: GCA_951394125.1. Lineage (NCBI taxonomy): Eukaryota > Metazoa > Arthropoda > Insecta > Diptera > Syrphidae > Epistrophe > Epistrophe eligans. Next base: position 31,511,601 of record OX596029.1, read on the forward strand.
TTTATAATAATATTGTCAACGAAAATAATCACAATGTTTTTTTATCGAACAATTTCATCAAGAAACAATAAATTAGTGATGAATGCGGATGACATCAATTTAATGAAATCCCAATTGATTGTGTGCGGCATAGATATAGAAAAAGCAATTGTTTTTGTAGCTTAACAAATATTTGTAGGCAGAGGGAAATAAATGCCTTTCAAATGTATAGATAGGCTTATAGTTGATTGAATAGGAAGAAGATTGTAAATTTTACTAATTCTCAAAATAATTGATTTTGTTAAGTTCAAATCATTTGAGGGTAAATTTAAGTCAATTCTCAGAATGGGTTCAATTTAATTTCGAACGATGCAGTCAGATGAAAAGAACCCAGATCTCAATCGATTCAATTAACCTTCATATATGTAGTTACATAAGTATTTTCTTTTTTTTTTTTGGTCTACCGAAATTCTTTTATAGAATTCTTCATATCATGTCACTTTCAACTGCATGTTCTTTTATTTATATTTTACAATTTTTTTAAAATTCAATTATAGTTTTCTCAAAAACAAGAAGAAATTTTAGCATCCGGTTCTGTTTTTCACTTAAAACTAATGAGTACTTAATTAATACCTTAAGATTAAAAAAAAAATTGTTTAAATTTTTTATTTTTTTTTATTTTTATAATTTTTTTTTATCACATATGTATTTTGTTTTTTATATTTTTCTTATTTTGTTTTTTATTTATTTTTATCTTTTTTATTTTTTTTTATTTTTTTATTTTTTTTGTTTTTTTATTTTTATTTTATTTTATTTTATTTTATTTTATTTTATTTTATTTTATTTTATTTTATTTTATTTTATTTTATTTTATTTTATTTTATTTTATTTTATTTTATTTTATTTTATTTTATTTTATTTTATTTTATTTTATTTTATTTTATTTTATTTTATTTTATTTTATTTTATTTTTTTTTTAATTTTGTTGTGTTTTTTATTGTTTTCATGTTTTTTATGTTTTTTTTTTTACACTCTATATATTTTTTTATTTTTTTATGTTTTTTATTTTAAAAAACTGTTCACTAAAACAACTTTATTAAAACATACAAAAAAGACATTCATATACATATCTTTACAAAAATGTATGACATGGCATTGTATGTGTTATCGTTGTTTTTTATTTTTTTCAGTTTTAATTGAATTTTTTAAAAACTTGCCCCTCCTCGCTAAACGGGTGCGAATAGATCCCCACGCGCAATAAGACTTTTTTCTTGTCATCTTACACACTTTAGCGTTTTGTCACAGTGTATGCAAATCACCCTGTATCGAAATATTGAATATTACAAATTATAGTTTGTTACCTATCTGTCATGCCATAAACTGTCAAATTCTATTGGAGGATGATCACAATGTTGACGGATTATAAAAAAACCTCTAAAAAAAATCAAAAACTTATGAAATTTTATTTTGTACTCCTGAAAAATTTTTGGGACTTTCAGGTGAAATTCGAAATGAAATATCCGATATACCACAAAATATAGCTTGTTATAATATATCTGTCAAGCTATAAAATGTCAAATTCCATTGATAGATGGCTACGATGCCGATGGATAAAAAAATCTCTACAAAATCAGATATTTTTGAAATTGAGATGAAGGTCAACGCAGGTTACGTTGACACGATAAAAAATTATGCTGTGCTATGTAAATAGATTACAGACAGCAAATTATGCTGAAGGGTATTCTAAGAACGACATTTTATTTAAAACTATCACTATATATTTTCAATTAATTTTAAAACAATATTTAAAAATGTCAAAATAGAGTCAAAATCTGTATTAGACCAATTTTAGACGTTCCTAGTACCGCTTTGTAAACAACTTTTCGTTGAGAACGAGTATCAGAGCTAGTACCGGGTCTAACTAGACTGGGTACTGTGAAGAAATTGAAATTAAAAAAGTTTTCACATGTAAGTTAAAATCACAGTGAACCATGTTCATTAATTTTGATTTTCATGTAAATGTAACATGTCTATTTGTTTAATATGAAAAGAGGTCAGGTTAACTATACAGGTGACCATTGTTAAAATTACAACATACCATGTTAATTAATCCTTGTTCTATTGATTTATGTTAATTAAACATACAAATGCTGTCAGTTTAATAGTAGATTATTGTAATTTTATACATACTTTCAGGTTGATTGTTGTTAGATAGGGTATAGGTATTATGAAAATTTTTTAATTAACTTATGCTGTTTGAATACGACGTTAAAATTTTGTATCTTGTTAAATCTTTTACTATGATCAACCGTATTGAAGAAATAATAACCAGATAATTGGTTAATTTCTGTTTGATTTTACATGATATTTCTTCTGAGTGTATACAGTACGAGAGACCCGGTCGTTTAATTTAATGAGCGACCCAGTCGTTTAATTTTTTTTTTTTTGTAATCTACATACATACAAGTGTACCTACATACATATGTCATATGTACATGATTTATATTTTTAAATTAAAATATCCAGAAATTCGTTTAAGAGGAATTAAACAAATTATTCTCTAAAATGTGAAAAAAACAATTTCGTCAGTTTATTACATGAAGCTAATTGTGTATGTGAAAAACGATTTAAAAAAAAATTCTACCACACAGTTTTAAAAGCTTCAATTAATCGAAAAAAAATAATGTTAAAATTTAAGCTCTTCCCATACCTACTAACATTATCACAATCTTCGATTTATGTACTATATTATTTTTATGCGAAAAACATGTGGTCACACTAGAAAAAATCCAAAAATCACGAAGGGAACTTCTTTTTTTGTAGAAAATTGAACGATATATTAAAAAAGATTTTCATTTCGTTTATCGTTAACCAATTGCTATTTTAGAATACATTTAGGTACATACCACTGAAATTTCCCCAATATTAAAATTCTATTTATTTATTTATCTTAAAAAAAAAAGAACTGACTAAATAATTAGTTTATCAAAAAAAACCGCATAATTTGTTCACCAAAAAAAAAAAAAACTTTGCCATTAAATATCAAAGTGTCACATTTTAAATCTTAAATTAACCCCCTATTATATGTATATTTTGTTTCGCTGACACTCTTGTTTATTTCTTGTCAACTTAATTACGTGTTCTGAATAAAAGAGATTTCTTCACATAAAATATGTAGGTACACTTTCAGAAATTCAAGGATCTTTGGATCGATGTGACAATGGTGATGATGTTGATGATGATGATGATGATGTGAAGAAGGTCAATGATGATAAATAAATCTCAAATGTCATTCCCCTTTTTTTTCTTCGTACCATATTGGTATTTCTAAGGGTAAGTTATGGAATTATAAAAAAAAAATATCTTCTGATTTAGGTATTGAAGAAATTAGATGACTCTTTGGTTGAATTTTTTTTTTACATAGTTTTAAGAAAGTTTGACTATCTTTTTTTATAATTTTAAGCAATTTTAAACCAGACTATGTGAAGCATCAGTCAATAATTCTGGTGTCTAACACTGACATATAATATTAGGTCTGTTCGGTTTACTTCCCGAAATTGCCAATTTTAGTCTAATTTTTTTTTATATGAAATTTGACAGAACTTTGAACAACATTTGGTAGAAATATACTTCTTCTAACAAATTCAAACTGTTCGTAATTAGTATAAATTTGCAAGATAAAGGGTGTTTTTTTTAGAGGTATAAAACTTTGAAATGGAATAAAACAAAGATGATTTTTTTTTCAAATTGACATGAAATTTACTTTATTCGAAAGATAATCTTCTGGCATTATAATTAGTGGCGAATGTTGTCCTCCAAGTGGTCAATCGTTTCGGGCTTATCGGCGTAGAATAGCGAGTTTACATATCCCCACAGAAAATAGTCAAGCGGCGTTAAATCGCACGATCTTGGAGACCAATTCACGGGTCCGTTACGTGAAACTATGCGGTTACCAAACGTTTCCTTCAATAAATCAAGTGTGGCACGAGCTGTGTGACATGTTGCGCCGTCTTGTTGAAACCACAGCTCCTGCACATCATGGTTGTTCAATTGATGAACGGAAACATCAGTAATCATGGCTCTATAGCGGTCACCATTGACTGTAAAGTTCTGGTCAGCATCGTTTTTAAAGAAGTACGGACCAATTATTCCACCAACCCATAAAGCACACCAAACATACAGTTTTTGTGGATGTAACGGTGTCTCAACATACACTTGCGGATTATCATCACTCCAAACACGGCAGTTTTGTTTTTTGACGTATCCTTTTAACCAAAAGTGAGCTTAATCGCCAAACAAAATTCGCTTATGAAAATTGGGATCAACGGCAATCTTTTTTTGGGCCCATTCACCGAGTCTACGCCGTGCTAGGTGATCCTGTGGCTTCAATTCTTAAAATGCCAAACCAAACTAAAAATAAATCACTTGACAGCTAACAAAATGGCCGCCAGTTAAAATAGTGTTGCCAACTTAAAGTTCTATACCTCTAAAAAGAACACCCTTTACAATAACTGTCAAAATTTCATCATGACACTTCGTCCATTTAAACCATTTAGTGACAGTGGTTTTAGTTATTTTATTTTTGTTATTTTCAAAGTAATGGAAAATCCGAATTTCATGTGCTACTAAAATAGTAAAGACTGACATCTTTAAGGAGCTGGTAAACATCGTTTCTTTTTTTTTTCTAAAACGGGGAAATACAAGCTCCTGAGCTCTATAGAAGATCAAGTAGAAACATACAACGCAATCGTAGATTTAATTTTAAAGTACTATTTCAATCAGCTATATGGGGCTGCATAGCATAGAACTGTCACCGTCCATGAACTTTTTTCCGCAGCTATATAATATTGATTAGCAGATAAAGTGAAACTAAAGAAGCATTGTATTTCCAGAATCATTGTCGGTCGTTCCAGACTGCGTATTCAATTACATACTACGAGTACAAATATACAAACACTCAAAAGGTTATCGATAGAGCACACCATTGTGATGCACTGCACTGATAAATGCACTAATTTAAATGGGATTTGTGGGGAGTGAATTAGCACATTTCAATCCAAGAAATGCACCAAATAATGATAATAACGATATGGAAAGGAGGAGAAAAATAGAAACGATGTAGAGAAAGGAGAGATGAAGAGGAAATGGTCCTCTACTTTTACTCTCAACAACACTGGATTGATTTCGAAAAACCAAATGAAATGAAACCACATCAACATCACTATCGCCCCTTAAATGGGTGTAGGTGAAATCGATATAGTGTGCAAATGGAATTCGACGCATTGGCGACATAGCCAGGCCAGCAGAGGCGGTGGCGGCGACAGCGGCGTTGTCGACTATAGCGGTGGTGGCGGCAGCAGCATCAACGTCGGTTGTCGGTCCGATCGATGGACGGGAGGGCAATTGGTTGTAATTTTAATTGACATCGTTTGTACGGTCTTTATGAGCTATAAATTTTCATGCCACACCAACAAAACGGCACTATATATATACACATTCACATCCAAAATGGCGTAGGCGGTGACGGTGAGCCATGTCAATGATGACGACGGTGAAATCGAAAACGACAAATGGAATATGAAACTGTTGCCCATTGTCGTTGTTGTCATTGCTGGTTATTGTTGTTTTTGTTCTTTATTCCGATAAGCTTGAGTGAATAAGTTAGTGTGAGTTTGAGTGATATACTATGCTCGAGTAGATATACAAATACTCAACAGTGCGAAAATTGATCTTTTGTTTATCATTTTATCGTATTATTTTATTGCCTCTATTTTTTTGATGCTATAATAAATTTTGTTCAAATATTGAATATAATGGATTAAAGTGTCAATCATTGGTATTATTATACATATGTATGTATGTATGTATGTATGCTCCGTTGTTGTCGGGGATAGGTATTGTTTTTTAGTAAACTTGTCTTAAATATGGATAACGAAAATAATTAAATTTGAAGATTAATAAATTAAATTAATTGATTGTTAAATTAACTTTTATCTGCCATTTATTCAATTATCTGATTTCTAATGGCATAGAATTAATTTAATTATAATTTATTCTCAATAAAACTCGATTTGTTTATATATGCACTTAAAATCAGTTTTTGTGGATTTGATACATATGCAAATAAAATAGCAGATTAAACAATTGCAACAAAACAGATTTGAAATTATAATATTTTATATTTAAATATTTTAATTAAAACAAAAACACTTATTTGTATGTTTTAATTATTTCATAAATGTTAAATAAATTAATTAAAGGTATGCAACCGCTTCTGGTGAACCAGATCCGAATAATGCCTTATAAGGTCTTTTAAGATAGATACATAGATAGATAATGCCTTATAGTCTTAATTATTTTTTGTGTGTGCATGTTAGTAGTCGGCATGAATCTGGGGATCTACAATTTTCTGCTAATTCCGAACAGTTCAGATGAGAGGGACGTTTTCGTGACAAGAGATAATCTGGAAGTATATTTTACTCCCACGCAAGATGCAGTTACCCCGAATTTGATTCGAACTCAGATCTGTCCACGCTTTATCTGAGGTTCAACCAAAGTTGTAGTATGTGATTGTCTATTACCACATACTTGAATCCTGAAACGTGGTTGAACCTTATTAAATCCTTCGCAATTGGTGTGTTAAATCTTAGTGCGAGGCAAAACCACATTTGTACAACTGGAATTTAATCTATTAGCCATAGAAAAGTGTTGACACTATTGTTAGGAGATAAGACCAAATTCTAAAGCGAATTTACTAAAAGAAGTATGATTTACTGCTGTCAATTTTTCATAGAATTGGTGTGTAGAAAAAAATCGTCGAATTTTTTTTTGTATCCCAAAAAAAAACTTAATTTTGCATTTTTCATTGCACTTTTTTTTTTAAACAATTGTTGCTCGAAATCTCTAAATAAAATGTGTCAGCATAAAAATTGTTCACTCCTTTTTATCTCAAAAAAAAATAAAATAGCATATTTCAATGAATCATTGGAAAACCGTACAATTTTTTTTTAAATTTTTTTCATTTTCATTTCACGACAATTATCCAATTATTTAGAATTTTGAAGTCATATAATGCCATAAAATTATCATAAAATCATAAAATTATCCTCGAAGAACAACTTAATTTTAGGGGGGCTTACTACCCTTTAGCAACGAATATTATGTGAGTTTGCATCTTACCGGGTAAATACGCTATTTCGAATTTAATTATCTCATAATTGGGTAATAAACCCAATTACTATAAATTATTAATTAATTTAAATCCGGTTGGTTTATATTTTTTTTGAACAAATACTCCAGACAGCCGAACAAATGGTATAAAAGTTCAATTTTTTCTTTCAAACATTTTATCTTTGACCAATAGAATTGAAATAAGTTTAAAGGAGGTCAAATGGGGGAAACTGTTGGGGATCAAAACATAAAAACAAACTAGTTTCTGGAAACAGGAAAATTAGAAAAAAACAAACAAGGCAAAATTTGGAGAAAAAAAAATTCTGACAAAACTGAGTTTTGAGGATCCGCAAAATAAGGCCCCAGGAAATAAGGGCCCGAAGAAAAAATGAAATAAGGTTCCAAACCTATGCACGTAAAACTATAAAAACGAAAATTCTCAAATTTTGGGGTATTATTTAAATTTTTAGAGCCTTATTTCATATTGCTGGCTTATTTTGTAATGAAATAAAGCCCCAATGAAATTATGACCCCAATATTAATTTTGGAGTTTAACTTATTTTATGTTGAAAAAAAAACATTTTGAGGCCTTATTTCATTTTTCTAAAGCATCTTTGTCTTTCTCAAAAAGTATTATGAAAATCCGCTAATCGAGGGCTCAGAGCTCTTTACATTAAAACATGATTGCTCAATTCGAAATAAGCGGTTTTTCGTTTATTTCAATGTAAGGGATCGTTTGAAAACCGCCAACAAGTAACAGAATAGGTAGAAAAAATTGATGGTTTTCAACAAGAAATTTTAAGTATTCAGCACAATTTTTTAAGGCAACAGAATAGCTGACAAAAATCGCACAAACAAATTTGTTCTTAATGCGGAAACCATTACTGAAGGGCATGAAAACTGCTAGTGTTCTTGCAAGTATTTTTATGACGATGGTGTGGGGTATCATTTCATATTCAAAAACAAACTTTAGTATGAAAAAAAAAATTAAATTTAAATTTTTTGAATAAAAATAAAAATTGTAAAAACAAATTGGAGTCTTATTTCATTAATTTTTGGGCTTTTTTTTCATTTCATTAGGGTCTTATTGCATGGGTCATAATTTCATTATGAAAATTGGCCCAATTTTATATATTTCAACTTTTCGGGTCTTATTTCCTGGGACTTAATTTCGCGGACCCGAATTTTGGCGGAACTCGGGCTACAAGGAAAAGTGTCAAATCTTTTATGTGTAGAATTTCATAAGCTACAATTTCTACATTAACTTACTTATTTTAACTAATCTTAACCAAAAACTGTTTGTTTTCGAGCAATTTACAAAAAAAAAAAAATTATTTTTACCCTTTCAGCATACAAATTCAACTGGTATAAATTTACGGTAGGTACTTTTTATTAAATTTATAAACACATACAAAAGAAGCTCTCCACGCAAAATTCAGCTTTGTCAGAATTTTGTACTAAGAGACAATTTAATTTTTCTGGTATTAAAACAAACCTGTGACATGAAATTCTCAATTTTTTTTTCCTACACATTTTCGAATTGAACTAAAACGCAAACATAAAACTATTTAAAATTATGGAAAGCTGTAGAGGTAGGGGGGAGAAAAAATAAAATATAAAGCGCAGACTATTATTTGCTTTTTATTCCTTAGTTTGACTGTACCTACTAAAATTTGAATTAAAATTGGGAACATTTTTCAATATCGGATAAAGACAAAATCCGGCTCAATCACTTTTTTTATTTTATATTTTCGTGTGAGACTATAAGTGGGTTCTACTGTAAGTACATTTATTTGGAAATTTCACATCGAGATTTTTTTAAACACTTTTCGATATTTTTGATGAATGTTAAACAATTTATTTTGGCTGAAACTTGCCTCTCGAAAGAAAAATACTTCTCTAGCCTTCTATCGTATTCCATCCACCCTCTCGATGTACAGAATTTACCACTAACAAGAATAAGGTCCTTAAAGATTGATTTACTGACTGATTGAAAGTACACATTTTGGTTCTTATTTCACAGAAAACCAAGATGCATACAAATTGAAAACGGAATAAGAAACTGTTTCCTGTTCCGAAATGCGTTGTTTTTATATTAAATTGCACTGAAGAGAAAAAAAAAAAAAAAAAACAACTCTTGTAATTCAATCGTTCCTTATTTTCTCTTCTTCTTACTTCATCTTCGTTTTTTTTTATCCTGGAATCTTCCAACATATATTTATAGATCTACCTTCCCTAAGTTAAATATAAAATTTAAAAAAAAATGTCACAAACAATTGAGATGAATTGATTGAACACGAAACTCTTGAAATTCTAGAAAAATAGGTCGCCAGTTGAGTGTACTTTGATGTTAAATCGAATTCATGTGCATTTCCTGATGGCTATACACATATCCGCTGCACCATCATCCTACCTAGGTACATATTCCCCATTCTGATAGAAAAGTGTGTGCAGTAGGAATAGAGTATATTGCACTGGCAATTAGGAAAGTCAACGAATTCCAAAGAGATTTTTGTTTACAGAGATGTGGATTTTTGTGCTACCACGAATACCACCGGGGGTTGAAAAAAAAAAGAACACCAACAACAACAACTGCCTTTTCCAATCCAACAAATTTTATTTTATTGATTTCCCTTCGCGGAGCAATAAGGATTTTCTGGAGCACATAAATACTTTTCGAGTTCAAAACAACACCAACGCAATGCACATATTCACAAACTATTCACTACATTACTAAACTATACAAAACAAAATTAAAAAAAAAAAACCCGAGTCAACGTGTGATGCAAGTTGCACTGCCCCCCGCAGGAGGTATTTTTTTTTTTTGTTGGTTCTGATTTTGTAGTGTGAATGTGAGAATGCTGGCACTTTTTCTAACAATTGCACGAGGAATTGACAAAAGTTTTTGTGTTCTACTTTTTTTTAATTTTTTTTTCAGAGACTTCTTTCATTATTCTCCACGTAAAGTTTTTAAAGCGTGACATGGAGCAAGAAAAGTTTGCGTGCAAGGCCCAAACACAAACATTTGTACCTATATGTACCTACCTACATAATATGCTCATTCGGAATGTCCTGTTCTACGTTTTGTAATATATTTTTTTTTGTAAGTATTCAAAAGTTGCTGGGTATTGAATTGCAAATTAAAAACTTTAAAATTTTGCACTTGACTGTGTCGGTTTCGGGGACAAAAGAACTGTTGGAAAAGTAACATAACAAAGGGAAGCATCCAGGGTCGGTGTGAGGACATCCTCGTAAATTAGGCTGATCAGGTCAGGTAGGGCGCTTATACTATGAGAAGTTTATTTTTCCAGACAAAGTGCAAAGTTGGCTTATTTAAATATAGCTAAGAAAGATCAATCTCTTTTATAGGCACTTATTGCAAAGAGTCATTTAACGTTCGATACGATAAAAGTCGATCGCATTAACAAATCGGACACGTTGAAGTTTGTATCCAATGCTAGGTTATTTTACCCATTATTGAGAGGTTGTTATGCTAACTTCACTATTTAGTTAGCATTAAAATGGGTTAAAAAAAAATTATTTTATTTTACAGCAAAATAAAGTTAAATTCACGACAAATAATCCAATTATTATAATTTTGAAAAACCGCAGATAAAAAGTTATTCAACAACTAAAGTTCTAGTAAATTTGACAATATCGACAAAATTTTTTTATCGATTAACCAACGAGTCACTCGCAATAAGGGCCATAGTCAGAAAGATTAAGAAAGCAGTGGTAGTAAAATCTACACAATGCCACGCCCACTTTTTCTATATTTAAATTTTATCCCTATTAAGTGGTTTTAGAAAGCTGAACGATTTTAATTAGATACTTAAATACTTAAATATAAAGTAAGACATGTGTTTTGTTTTTGTAAATCCGCCTTTTACCACGCCCACTTTTCAAAAAAAATCTAGATTTTCTTCCTTTTTAATATCTCTAAGAAACTTGAAATTTTTTAGGAAGGTAATTATAAGATCTCTTAAACCAAAGCATGAATTTTCTTATTTTTTTCTTAGAGTCCGCCTGCTGCCACACCCACTTTTCTATATTTGAGTTTTCTTATTATTTCACGTAGTGTGAAAAACGACACATTGTGAAAATACAAACCGGTAATATTGTCAATTTTTTTTTATTGTGCGAGCATTAATTTTAAAAAATCATAAAACATGATACTAGCGTAAGGAAAATGACAAACCATTAATGAATTTTGGTTTTTAAGTTCTTGACATTCAGAACTGGGAGGTAAAAACAATTTCAGATAAAGTATTCTACATTCCTGTTGTGCGGCTAAAGAAAGATTCTCTGTAGGTACTTAAAGTTTGAAATTTTGTCCCAAGGGTTAACTGATATAAATTCTTAAAATTGCGAGTATTATAATTGAAATTCTTGTAAGGAAAGAAACTTTATTTTTTTCGCAAAACGTTCTATGGTCATAAAAATATTAAAATTTATTGTCCGTCATGTTAGCATTACCACTTCAAAATTTTAAGATTCTAATAATTGGATTAATTATCGTGAATTGACTTTTTTTTTCTTCCTCATTTTAGACTGCCATACGCAGTCACATAATTTTATTTTGTTATTATTTTTTATCAACAAATGAAGCAGAAAAAAACAGAAGGTCCGTTTTCAGTATAGTTTCTGTTATATTTTAAATACGTAAGCAAATCCATAAAAAATCTGATAACCAGACGCGAAGCTCTAATAACTGGACAGAGCGATGTTATTTTGAAAGCTTATTTGGGGATTTCCCCAGTAATTAAGTTGGTGTAAGTTTCCTTTTCTCATCCGCGTTCCGTTATATTTTTTGCGAAGTCATTTTTTATTAATAAAAATTTTATATGAAGTAAAGAAAAAGTTTTTCCCTTAACCGGACAGTTCTCATAAGACAAACATTGGGGGACCATGAGTGTTTGCTTATTAGAGCTTTCACTGTAATTATATTCCTGCACTTGAACTGTAAATTACACATAAATGTACCTACATACATATCTAAAAAAAAAAAAAAAAAAAAAAAAAAACAGAGAATAAGTATTTAAATGATACGATTGTGACATCAACTTTAGACATGAAAATCCGCTTTAAGTATAATTCACTAAAATTTCATTTGTTTATACATAAGATCACAATTTTTTTCTTACTTAACAAATTAATCAGTTTATTAATAAAACATAAATATTTTTGTAACGATTGTGAAACTTATGTAAAGGGTTTTCCAATAGGGACTTGACAACTTTGAATTTAATTTGTGAACGCACCCTTTCACTAATCATCGAACTGTCATTGTCAATTTATTCAGTAAACTCAACATTTTCATCATGGTAAACTACACGACAGAGCAAAGTCAGCAAATTATAAAATTTTTTTACCGAAATTCGGAGTCGGTGACCGCAACTTTAAGAACGTTAACTCCAATTTTCGGTCGTAAATGACGAAGCTCATTTTTGGCTCAATGGGTTCGTCAAAAAGCAAAATATGCGTTATTGGTCGGGTGAAAATCCACATTTGCTTCATGAATCACCACTTCATCCACAAAAAATAACTGTTTGGTTCGATGTGTATGCTGGCGGCGGCGTTATAGGGCCATATTATTTCATCGACGATAACGATCGTCGCACATTATTGTGAATGGCCAGCGTTATCGCGCCATGATTACGGATTATATTTGGCCCGAATTGGAAGATATAGACTTGGACGACATGTGGTTTCAACAAGGTGGTGCCACAAGCCACACAGTACACCTTACAATCGATTTATTGAAGATTTGTCAAGTCCTTATAGATCACAATCTTTTTTATATATATATATTTTTGTGACGATGTATGTATGTAAATACATACCTCTTTATGAATCAAGTGCACTATAAACAGAAATTGATTTTACAACTAAATTGACAATAATTGAAAATAGCTGGATAGATGCGAATTCGATTTGCTATAAACGTATCCTCTTTTGACAGAAAGATCTGTTTTGCAAACCAAATTTTTAAAGAAGGTATAAAACGATAAATTACAAGAATTAAATAATATTTTCCTAAGGCGCCAAACTTTCTTCGGGCCGCACTGATAAACAGGACTCAAAAAGAATAACAACAACAAAGGAACAAAGATCTCGCACCAGGAAGACAAAAACACGAACAAAAAAAAAAAAATCGTTTCATGCTAAACGCGAGAATATGTTCCGCTCTTATTTGCTTCTGTTCGCTTCGAAGTGTCTCAAAAGTGCTTGTTTTGTTGTTGTTGTTGTTTTTATTATTATTTTGCTTGTGAAAAATATTCAGTCCCAGTGCTCAATATTCATTCTGTTTTTTAACATATAGATGATGTACTATATACTCATACGTACATATATCTCCATACATGGTTCGTTCGAGAAAAAGCCTTTGTCCTTTGGTAACACAAAAAAAGGATATACATATATTTATGATGATATATTACATATACTTGGAGTAATCCACATGGTACTCAGGGAATACGTGCATAACAATGTGATATCAAAGTACATTCATATATATAAGATACTTATGCATGTGTATATGTTTATCTATTCTGATGTGTCGGCTTCAAACAGGAAAGCAAGCACCATATTCTCCTTAGTCCTTGTGATGAAAGAGAGCCAAACTTTTTCCAAAGTAAAAGTTATAATTTTAAAATAAGACTCAAACTAAAAGGGCTGTAAAGGGTGAGTTTTTACGTTTAGTTCCTGTTTTTTTTTTTTTTAAGGAATAATATTTAGCGAACATAGACAAAGGATAATTTTTTTTTTTTGTAAATTATCTCAAACAGAAAGAGAACTTCGAAACATCATACTTCGTTAAGAAGGTTGGGATTCATTTTAGGATCTTCAAGAACCTTTAGATAACCGTGCCTATCCTTATATCTTTTTCTCAAATGCAACACCCAATCCCATGATATTTTTTTTTTTTTGAAAAATACTTCAACAGCTTAAGATTTTTTTTTTTTTTGGAAGTTTATCCAATTATTAGAATTCTTAAGATCAATTTTAATTTAGTTTTTCAATTGAAAAACTTTCGACTTTCTTTTATTTCAATAATGTTCGCGATATTCAATATTTTACCACACAAATCAACCATCGAAACGCTGCTGGTTGGTAAACAAAAAAAAAAAAAAAGATTCTTAATTAAAAGTTCTTTCTGCCAAAAAGTATACGGGGATTTCATTACCAAAGCCAAACGTTGAATTTTTTACTCTTTCAAAATTTATTTCTTTTCCATAATCTTTTAGTTTTTTGCTTGTTTTTGTTTTTTTATGAGCAATACAAACTTAGTTTTAATAACAACTTAAAAATGGGAAAACTTTTTAATTCAATAAATTGAACGAAACAATAAATTAAAACAAACAAAAAAATTATTGCAAGTATTTCAGGGTGGGCAATGGGCAAAAAAAATTAATTTGCAAAAAAATAGTGTAAGGTTTCCTTGGATTGCTCTTGTTCTCGTATGTGCTGCACACTAATGACCTTAATTGCTGTAAACCAATTAATTTGTTCTGGTTTCATTGCATAGACATACTTGAAGAATTTTTACCCAAACAAAGGATTAGATTACCTGTAAAAAGTTAAGAAGGGGATCAGGTCAGTAACGATAATTTTCACTCGTCATTTGAGTACCCTCAATAATTTAATTTTATCATTTAATGAACTCAAATAAATAAATCTGACATTTATGACTGTTGTTTGGATTAAAGAAAAGGGTTAAAAAATATTAAAATAAATTGGTGTCGTAGGAAACCAGAGCCTTAAAAATATAAATACATTTGGTGGCATAGGGAAACAGGTGTTTTTAGATACTCTTGAAAGATTTATTCATTCATTGCAAAAGGCAGTACAAATCCTTAAAAATTATAATATTTATTTAGTTTAGTTTAGTTTATTTAGTTTAGTTTATTGTATCAATTAGAGAATTAAACTCTTACAGACTTATATGTTTAAATATGAACAAAGGTACTTTGTAGGTGGGTATATACAATAAATACATTTACATTCTTTAATTAATACTATATAACAATTAAAAAAAAAAAAAAAAAAAAAAAAAAAATACATAAAATAAATAAATTAATAAAACAAAACAACAATTTCTTAATTAAAATAATTTAAATTTGGTTAAGAACAATAGATTTAAAAGTATCTCTTGTACAATTCAAATTGAAATCAATTCTAGAGCATACTTTGTTAGCTTCTCTGATGCAACGTGAGATAGGCTCATTGCGCCCATAATTTCTTTGATGAAAGTGTTCATAAATAACAAATCGTTCCCGTGTAACTCTTGAAGGTGCATTGCCTTCATAAAACAAATCAATTAGTGGGGGGCATTGTATATGTCTACTTAAAATATCTCTGACAAACATTACTGAAAAGTATTTTCGGCGAGTTTCCAGTGATTTCATTCCAAATAGTAAGCATCTGGTTTCATAAGAAGGTTTAGGAATTCCCCATCTTAATTTAAAAAAAGCATACCTTGTAAAATTTTTTTGAACATTTTCGATTCTTTTTACTGAATTTGAATAGTATTTGCATACTGTACTCGCGCAATCGATTGATTTTATTTCGTATTGATATTATTTAAAACTTCATAAATATGAGAATATTGACGAAATAAGGCCGTCTATGCTTCAAGAAGAGGTGTGAAAAATTGAACCGACAGGATAGTCACGTTGCCCGTAATTTTTTCATAAGCAGTCGTTTTATTGAAAATTGAATGCTGATATTTTTATTCGATTATCGATCAAACAAAAAAAATTTTAAATTTTCTCTTTTATCGACAATAGATTGGCATTTAGTTTTTTTTTTTTTTTTTTTTTTTTTTTTTTTTTTATAAAATTATGCTACAACTTTCCTAAAAAAAAAAAACGTTAAAATGAATGAGCATTTTACTTATTCTGAAAGATGTGAAATAATAAGAGTTTATTGGGATAGCCAACATAACATAATTTTATTTTGATTAAATTTAAATCTACTCTGTATCTTTATTTCAATTTATTACATTTAAATCTACTACATTTGAATTTATTAAATTTTAATTCATTTAAATACATATATCGTCGCTATTCAAGAAAACTGGCGTAACTCAAAAAACTCGATTTTTTAGTTAATGATGCCAATCGACTACAAACAAAATTCTATTATTTCTGTAAAGTCGGCATAGCTCTAACCCTTCAGAATCCCGAGAAACGGATTATTAAAAAAATTGATTTTGTGTGAAATTGGCTTAGTAAAAAAACTTTATGCCAGTTTTCTTTAATAGCGACGATATGAATATTTTATTGAATATGTATGTTTTATTTATATTTATTTATTATTATTAATTATTCATTATTTATTAATTTATTAAATATAAATTTATTTTATTTAAATTTATTAAATTCAAATTTATTTTTTTATATATTCATTTTATTTTATTTAGATTTATTTTATTTAAATTTATGTTATTTAAATTTATTTTACTTAAATCCATTTTACTTAAATTTATTTTAGTTAAATTTATTTTACTTAAAATTATTTAATTTCAGTTTATTTAATTCAAATTTATTTAATTTAAATATTTAATTTAAATTTTGTATTTATTAATTTTATTTAAATTTATTGTACCTGTTTAAATTTATGTTATTTAAAATTTATTTCAATTTATTTAACTTTAATTTATTTAATTTCAATTGATATAATTTAAATTTATTTTATTTAACTTTATTTTATTTAAACTTAATTTATTTAAATTTATTTTATAAATAATCGTTTCCTTTAAATTTTATTTTATTTAAATACATTTTATTAAAATGTACTCTATTTAAATTTATTTGATTTTAATTTATTTTATTTAAATTTATTTTATTTTAATTTATTTTAATTAGGTGCTTTAATTGGTAGTTTTATTTTATTTAAATTTATTCTATTTACATTTACTACCTATATTTAAATTTTTTTGATTTTTTTAATAAATTTTAACTGAACTTATTTATATATATGTACTACTATACTTTATACTATTTTTTATAATTATTTATTATTATATTATTTTGTTTTATTTAAATTGGGTTTATTTAAACTGATTTTATTTAAATTTATTTTAAGTTTTTTTATTTAAAATTATTTTATTTTTATATTATTTAATTTTATTTCATTCTTTAAATCTTATTCCATTTAAATTTTATATTTAAAAAATGTTGTATGTTATAGTAACAGGTTGTCTTAATTAATTAATTTCTATAAAATGACTCTTAAATTAAACCACATCATGACCTGGATGTTGTGGTGTTGCTCTTGAGTTATTAAACTTTCCTTTTCCAAATTAATTTGTTTATATTTTCCTTTTGTTAAGAGGTCAAAAGCTCTAAAAGATCTGCTTTGCTAGATTCATCAGACAAAAGGAAGGTACATACAATATTTGTGCAAAAAAAAAAAAAAAAAGAATAAACAAAAAACAAAAAAAATAATTGCAGCAAAAGCATCCGAAAAACAATATTAAGTAGAGGTGTGTAGGAGAGGATACTGAATTTATTCAGAGCTCGACCTACTTTATTTTTGCATTCTAATCATCTGGAAGACCAAAAAAAAAAAAAAAATGTGCGAAACAAAAATAAAAACACCTACACAAATTCATGAAAAATGAAGAGATACTTATTTTGGTTTTGGATTCAAAATTCGGATGCGAAAAGTTCTTTTCTTTAAAAAAAAAAAAAAAAACTAGGCCATGGTTCTTCTGGCACATAAAACACGAAACTTACAAAACAAAACCCAGTGAATACCTACAATGCAAAATAAAACGCGACTGCATTGCATTTGCAAATGGTTCTACATTTTGAAGTGTTTTTATTTTTTTTTTTTTTTATAACAGTGAACAAAATGTAGGTACACATAGTAGACTATGTTCAGAGCTCTCTCTTGAGATGGAAAGTGACTTAATACAGCGCACCCTTCGTGTATAGTTGGATTACTTCATGTAACCTTTGAAAGTGACACCGAAACAGAATTAGAAGTACAAGTGAAGGGAATCTTCTATGTAAATGCATCTACCTTGTGACAAGTGACACAATTTCTGCAAGATTAGTTCAAGTTCTGGGAAATTTTTTTAATGTACATTTTTATTCACGTTCGGTAAGTAAGGGTGGCTTAAAGAAGAATCATTATGCTCTGGATGCGTTTTGATACAACATCCTGCGCAATTAATTTATATAGTAGTGCCACAACATTACCATTTATACTACATTATGTAAAATTGGAAAGTTTTTTTGTTTTTGTTGATTTTAAAATTCAAAATTAAAAAATCATTTTTTATTTTTTTGAAAAATGAGAATTATTTCAGTTAGCATTTTTTGGCATTTTCAATTTTAACTGAAACTAAATACAAAAGTTAAAAAAAAAATTTAATTTTAACCCGCACAGTGAACTACAGTACAAAATAAGAGTAAATTAGATGCATGATAAAGGATAATAGAAAAAATATAATTTTTAATTAAAATTTAAATTTTTTGCATTAAAATTTAAATTGTTTGCATTAAAATTTAAAATTTTTGCATTAAAATCTAAAATGTTTGAATTAAAATTTAAATTTTTGGCATTAAAATTTAAATTGTTTGCATTAACATTTAAATTGTTTGAATTAAAATTTAAATTTTTTGCATTAAAAATTGCATTAAAATTTGATTTATACTCAGATTTAAGATAAATATTAGTTATGAAATTTTTATTTTATGTCACCTACCATAAAAATGAACAGTACAATTTTGTTCGTTTTGCACATAATATTATATAATAAAAGTATTTATATACATGTATTAATCTTACAGTTTAAACTGGAAATTCATAAAAACCAACATTATTAGAAATAAAATAATAAAAACTTCCGTCTGATTTCTTTAATGAATCTTTTATAGTGAGAAAAAAAAATAAAAATTGTTGAAAATAAAATAATTTTTTAGAGGATGCTTTAATTTTAAGAGACAAAAACTTGGTTCACCCATTTTTAAGTGTTAATTAATTTTCAGTAAAAAATTCAATTTAATTTTTTTTATAAATCCAAAACGATTATTTTTTTTTATTTTTTCGGGCAATAGTTTTCAGCATTTGTAGAATGGTCTGTATAAAAAATTAATTTTAATCAGTTTAAAATGAAATGAAAGAGGAGAAAACGAAAAACGGTTCTATGAGATGTATTCTTAAAAATAACTTAAAAGAGAAAGTTTATTGATATTAAAAGGTAAATGTATCATAATAATTTCAGCACATAGAAAAATGTGTATGAAAAGTATTCGAGAAGTTTTCTAGAAAAATTAAATTTTTCTTTCTAAATTTTCAACAGTTGTATGGTAAGCACAAAGCAGGTACCTACCATTATTTTTTATTTTAAGATCAATTTTTTTTTAATATACTAAATTATGTTCAGAAACCGCTAAGCCACCAAAACTTAAAAAAAAAACATGTTGAAGGTTTGAAAAACATGTTGAAGGTTTGAAAAACATGTTGAAGGTTTGAAAAACATGTTGAGGGTTTGAAAAACATGTTGAAAGTTTGAAAAACATTTTGTTTTAGAAATAATGAGTTTTCAAGACATTGAGTATTCAAAATATTAAGTTCTCGAAATGTTCGAGTTTAATAAAAAATTCTGAAAACTCGTATTTTATATTTTTTTATTTAAAAAAAATCAGAACCACCTCTTGAAATTTTCAGCGTAAGCATGTTGTTCGGAACGTTTTACAGAAAAAAACAGAATTCAAAAACTCGTATTATATATCGCCATAAAAAATTTGGCAGGTTTTTGTTGTTTTCGAAAAAAAACATTCAATAACGACTTACGAGGTTTCTGACTTTATGGAATTTAAATATAGGGGTGTCTAAAATCGCCTAAGTTTGTTCCTCCCAAGACGGTATAATTCCGGAACTTGGCTGGGCCCCTTTCGATTTTTTTTTACTAAAGTTATTATAACACAGACGATCAATATTCTCGACTATTTCCCTCGTCGACCTGTTTAGAAAATTATATTAAGGTATGCCAGTATCTGAAAAAAACAGGTTCTTCCCCGTTTCTTTTGAAAAAAAAAAACAAAAATAAAATTAATAGCGCAAAATTTTAAACGATTTAGTACGATGTTAACGCATTTTTACTTATGATAAAATGGCTTTAACATCTCACTAAATCGTTTAAAATTTTGTGCTAATGTCATTTATTTTTTCATCGGCCCAAAGTTAGTCTTTTGGACTATTTTTGTATTTTTGTTTTTAGGTACCCCAAACATTTGTAAACTAGTGTAATCAACTGGCTATTTTTAAATCAGTGGGCACGCTTTGTAGGAAAAAAAGTTTGTCTAAAAATTTGTATGGCTTAATAGGTACCTACCGTTATTATTGGTCTTAGAGAAAAATGATTTTCAATGTTTTTACCAATTTTAAGTCGAATTCACACACCTCCTTTTTATAAAAATCATTTTTTTTAAGTTATTAAAATAATAATTTTTTTATGAAAAAGCACTCTCGATTTTCAAATTCAAAAAATGATTTAGTAAAACCCGCCCACTGCCTTGCCCACCTTCATTGATGCGTATATTCTCGGGAACGGCTCTAACGATTTGGATGCAATTTATAAAGTTTATTCAAAACGACGAGTACAATTTTTTTGAAACTAAATCCGCCCATTAATACGCCCACTTTTCTTAGAAATTGGGTTCTCGATAATAGCTCTAACGATTTGGATGAAATTGGGAGGGAGTGTTCCGATGAACAAGAAAAAAATTTAAAAAAAAATTTTAAGGAAATCCACCTTTCTTCCACGCCCACTTTTATTGTTTCTTGGTTTTTCGAAATGGCTTTTACGATTCGGATGAAATTGACAGCGAGTGTAATGATGACAGAGAAAAAATTTCAGAAAATAGTCTTGGGAAAATCCGCTCATTGTCCATTTTTATTGTTTCTTGGTTTTCGGAAACGGTTTGACGATTTGGGTTAAATTTTCAGGGTTTATTCTGATGAACGAGAAAAAATTTTAGAAAATGATTTTATTGAAACAGATCGCCGCTGCCCTAATTTTTCTTATTTCTTGGTTTCTCCCAAATTACTCCTACAGTATGGATAACATTTTGAGCGTATATTTTAGTCGGGTGGTACATCCACACATGTTGAGATATGTTTACTTACATGCATATATGTAGATATATATCTCTACATATGTATGTTAAGATACATGTGGAGATACCTTGACATATTGTGAGATACCTTGAAATTTGTGGAGATGCATGTGAAGATACCTCCACATCATGTGGGGAAACATGGAGATACTTTCGTATATGTATGTACACATGTACATATGTATTATGCAGGCCGAGTGGCAGCACTGACGCCAGCCATGCTCTCTACAATTCTCCTTTCTCCTTATCTTACAATAAGACAAGAAGATAATTATCACTATTATCAGTAGAAGCGAAGTTTGAATCAAGCCGTCAAGCCGCGCAGTTGAGTTTACATAATTACTGAATTTTTAAATAATTTAAATAATTTTATTTTTATTAATTTCAAATAAAATAATATTCGTTATTTTTTCTCAAAATTAATTTGGTTCCTACACACATACAGTGAAGTCGTCAGGCAGGCGCCTATATCAATAGTTCAACGGATGGAAAATGGAACACCAATGAGATCTGGATTTACCATGACAGTAAACAAGACATAAAGCCAATTTTTTTAGTTTGTTACAATAACTTTAATAAAATAGAAGAGTAGCCGATCGAAACTCGTTCGCCCAAATATTTTGTCTATTAACGCAGCACAAACACAATTTCTCTTTTTTTCCGTTACCAAATTTCACAATGTAATTTTAGAAATAGTTCCCTATATGTAAAAAAAAAAGGAATGCATATATCTATTCAAACATTACTTCTGTTAACTTCAGCAAAGCAATGTTAGAACTTCACATTCAAAACTTTTATATCCTTTCTTAATTGTATTATAAATTAAAAAAATATAAACAAGAAGGATAATTTTAAGAGCTATAGAACATTCTAGGTACGAATTATATGTACTCGTGATTTGTATACCTCTTGGTGTTATTCACAATTAAAACAAAAAGGTCTGTTCTTCCATTTTCTCACTCATACATAATTTATGCATACAAAGTTTCTGAAGGACAACGTTACTTGTAAAAGATAAAATATTTTCAACCTTCATTTATTTAAAACGCAAACGATTTTCTACATAATGTCATCAACAACGCGACGCTTCGCCCATCTGCCATCCTTTCAAAAAAAAAAAAAAAGAAAGAAAAAAAACCGTACAAATTTCCTTCGAGATTTCGCTCATATTCTTGGTGCTGGCTGTTTAAATTGTTCCTTCGTCGTCATCGTCGTTGTCGCGAAACTATTTTTCCAAACTTGTATATAATATTACAAGGACTTTTTCAGTATATTTATGTGTCATATATCATGGGTCGACATTTTAATACAACTTACACTACACAGACAAAATTAATAAGATTTCCCATTGCCACCGCATATTAATTTGAAAACAGAAAACTTGTTTATCATTCCAATGAAACTTTGAACAAGTAGATGCAAATTACGTCATTGAGTGTGTACTGTACTGGTATGGAAGTGTTGGAAGGAAATACGCCCTTAATATCATCCACATCACGCTCACCAAAACTCTCATCAAATAAACTATGTTAAAAGGGGCGTTATAGTAGGTATAATAAACTCGAGTTATAAAAATAATAATAATAAAAAAAAATTATAAATCAATACAAGAAAACATGAAGGCCATCATCACATCATGGCACTTGTCATTTTTAAGCCAAGTGTTTTCCTATTTTATTTTATTTTATTTTATTTTTTTTTTTTAAGAAGTCAACTTCCCCTAAATTAGCATTTGAATAAAAACGCAGGCCTCTGATGAGAAGATACACTTTGCATGCTCCTAAAAATAGAAATAAAAACCACTGATGGGGCGACAAATAAGAATAGCAAAGAAGTCGACCGTGCGTTGTCGGTCGTCGTTGGTCGGCAAAATTAGGATTCAATTCAAACCTGAATGCAGGGATAGCCTTTAGAAAAATGTCCATCAAGGAAAATAGCTTGTTCATGTGCCATTGGGATTTCTTTTGTTTTTTTTCTTACTTTGGCACCAATATTGAAGAGAAGAACAAGCCTGTGGCTATGACATATGGTGTTGCACGCGATTTTCGTATCAGAAAGCGTTTATCATGAGACAGAAGAGGTAACATACAATAAGCCGACTTCTGCTTTGGTTCTGCTGCTCCTACCGCAACATTTTGCTTCTGGGCATTTTGTCGGCGGTTTTTTTTTGTAGCCGACTTTGAGTTGACATGTGCAAAAAAAAAAAATGAAAAACTCAGCCACAAGAGGTTTAAGTTTAATTATTTTCATTTTGGTACTTTTGTTCACATTGGATTTTTTTTTACCTTCCGAGTCTTATTAAGACTAAAGAGTGCCAGCTTCGAATGAAAGGGAATGCTATTTGTTTTTTTTTTATTATTATTATTATTTTATGGCAAAATTCTGACCAGTGTCAGTCTGAGATGTTGATGTACATACATAGACTTTGAGTATTTTTCGTTTTTAAGTGTGAAAGTCCTTGACAAATTATTAAGAGTTTGGTGCAGGAACCTTGAAGCGTATTTTGACAGATGAATAATTTTTAATAGAATACTCAAAAGAAAGGCATAATTATGCATACAATATATAGTAACGCTGAAAAGTATCTACTTATATATGTATAACTGATTTTACAAGCAGTGAGAATATAATCTAAAAATCATTATTAGAAGGAAAGAATGAGTGTTAAAGACTGAAATTTGAAATGGATATTGGTAACGGGAATCTTTATAATCTGAGAGTTTCTTATGAATGCAATTACTACAGGAACAGTTACCGGGGGGAAAAAGTCAACAAACGAAATTCTTATGAACATTTTCCATAAGTTTGTATTGACGTCAAATAAGCATTACCACTTCAAAATTTTAAGGATTCAATAATTGGATTAATTGTCGTGAATGTGTCGTAAATTTTGTCGTAAAAGAAAAAATGTTCACACTTTGCTTTTAAAAATAAACCCTGGTAATGCTAACATGGGATTACAGGAAAATTTAAATAAAATGTACGACTGGGTCACACGAACTTGCTCTTATGTGCGATTTCACTGTGGTTTTAATGTCTTAATAATTTTAAAAACTTTTCATCTGATAAAAGAAATTTACCAATTATTGGAGCCTTTACTGTATACCACCTGTCAAAAATGTAGTCTCGTTTAATTAAGTATTATGTGAGTACATAAATATGAACAATATAGCACCGTTCTGGCACTTCGCACATACATATTCATGGAATTTACAGTTTAGACTGAAAAATTATTTAACAAAATCAATAAAATTATAAATAAATTGATTAAAAAAATATCTGAAATTAATTTGACACCAACGCAATGTCCACCAAGTGATTTCTTACACAAATCTCAATTTATGAGAAAAATTTTTAAAAATCGTTGAAGCGGTTTTAATTTTAACTAATTTAATTTTTTTATTTGATATTTTATATGTATGTGTACATATGTATAAAAAATTTTGAAGATATTTTTAAGAAAAAAAAAAATTGGTACGCCAATTTTTATCACTTATTTATGCGAAGTTTAAAAATAAATTTTGAAAAAAAATCATCCACCCATTTTCGAATTATCGAATTTACAAAAAAATATTGTGAAATTATTTTTAAATATCCAAAATGCGATTTTTGGAAAATTTCGATATGCAATATTATTTAAACTTATTAGTAGCTTTTGTGTAAATATTTTCATTAAAATTGGTTCAACAGATAATGAGATAGTCGAAAACCCAAAAAATTGTTCTATGAGAGCAACAATTTTTAGACGATAGATTATTTTTTTGGTAGATATTTCTGATATTAGTTTATACAAAAATTTTAATCAAAATCGTAGGAGCCGTTTTTGAGAAAAAATAATCTTTTCAATACCGGTTTTTAAACATTTGTATGGGAGCTACCGTTATTCTTGGTTAAAAGAAAAAAAATGTATTTAAAATCTGCTAGATAATGGCAATAAACTGCTGGGTGCTAAGTTTAATAAAAATAATAAAAAATCCACGTTTTCGAATTATTTAGTTCTCAAAAAAAATTGAAACTTTTTTAAAAATAAAAAAAAAGAAATTTTTTGAAAATTTTGATATACAAATTTTTTAAAATAATTATTGTAAACATTCTCTATACAAAAATTGATAAAAATCAGTTGAACCGTTTTTGAGAAAATCAGAAATAAAAAAATGGTTCTATGGGGGCAACCATTTAAAACCATTTTTCCGAAAAAAAAATTATAAAATGGTAATATTCTTGTAAAAAAAACTTGAAATCAAGTTAGCAGAACATTTAATTATGACTTGACTTACATTGTACTCAACCCGTAAAAATCCTTCTTTAAAATCTACGAGTTTTGCACAAAAGTGGAATATTTGAGAAAAATTAGGTAACAAACTTTTCTCAGAGAAGAAAGAGAAATGTAAAAAGATTCAAATTGGATTTTAAGTGAAAGATTAGTTCTCTGAGCCTTAAATATACATTTTTAGGAATATTTCAATGGGAGCAATTTTGAGTTCGGATTCAAATTCAGGGTATCAAAAACCATCAGAAAATTATAGTTAGGTTTTAATGATAAAAAAAGTGTGAGTGCCGGGACTCACGGTTAAGATGTGTAAACATCAAATTAAATAATTATTAAAGTGCTGGTTTTACATCACAGAACGCGACGAGTTCGAACTGTCAACCAAAATTTCAACAGAAATTCAACTCGACCTTTCGATTTACTTTGAGCTATAAAGGAATGTACCCAAGGAACGTATCCAATATACATCAACGTATCGTAACGTGTAACAGCACAACGTAATGTGCTACAGAAATTTCAACGTTTTTAGTTTACCCTACCGCCGGCATATATAGATGTTTACAAATCAAAAATCTATTGACCACTTCCATTTATCGAGCCTCCATTTTCCGTCTTGGATTTTGAAAATGGTCGTATCTCGATTTTGTAGAATTTTCCAGCACATTGACGGCTAGGTAAAATTTAAAAAATCTATTAATTGCAAAAATTCTACCTGGCCCTCCATTTAGAAACAAAAATTTTCCATCTACCGTATTTTTTATACTTTTTTATTTTTTTACAAATCAGACAGCAAAAGTAAATTTAAAATATTAAGAACATTCGACTCCATTTATATTAAATCACTGAGAATTTCACATACATATCTACCATTTGGCATCAAAAGTTCTAATTTACATAAACCACACATAAGAGCAACAGTATGGCGCGACGACGACTACGTCCAGCAGTGGCGGCAGAGGCAACGATGGTCACTGTCCTTTAGAAGTATAACATTCATATATGTACATATATCCATTCTATATATTAATTCAACAATTCACAAATCCCAAAACTCATTTAAATTGCAATGACCTTTGTGGCATATGAAGAATAAACCATTGAACCCCAAAAGCTGGGTATTAAAGTTTTGTAGCGCATAATGGGAATCCACCAACCGAAACCATCTTCAATTTTATAAAATATTGTCTCTTTTGCAACACAAGAATTTCCTTTGTGGAACCACAAGTCCACAAGTATATACATATGTACATATATATACGTTTGTTGGTTTGCCGCTCTTAACCGTAAACTTTTGTATGACTGCGATTGAATGTCCTTTCTGCGCATTGGTGGGTGGGCGGTGTCGTTTGGATATCTATACCATCATCAAGGATGCTGATGTGGTTTGTGGATATAGAGTGGGTAGATATGGTATAGTGATATGAACAAAGAACCTATTGGCAATCTCTCTTTTTCTCTTTATCTCTTTTTCTAGTTTCGGTCACTGTCACTTTCTCATTAAGCGGTGGAAGGACATACATACAATTCGTGTCGTTTGATTGAGATAATGTTTTTATAAACCAACAATCGTATTTATTAGATTTTTTTCTACTTAGACATTGTTTAACTATTTTCGAATTAGTAGAAATATGCTTTATTTAATAAAAATAAATATCACGTTATTTACGGTTAAGACAATCTACTCTTGTGTCTAAATTAGACAGCTATAAGACAACAATTAACAAGGTTTTTGAACACATATTCCAAAGTTGGAGAGTTGTCTTAAGTTAGACAACGTTTATAAATAAGACCACTAATCTTTAGAATTTATTATTTAAAAAAAACAGCTTGGGGTTCCTCAGACCCAAAAATGATTATTAATTTAACAAAATACAAATTCAAATACACATACCTACACATTGTTTAAATAAAATAATATTTGTTTTTAAATATTTTTTCTGAATTTTTATGGGCTTATTGTATCTACAAACGTGGTTCATCCTAGGATTAAATTATTACACAGTATTTCAACGGATTAACTGAGACTTATTCATGGTTCAAGAAAGTTTTTGGCTATGAATAAATTTTAAACATTAGATTCAGGTTAATCCTCATTTAGTCCGCTAAATTTGGTGGGTTAAAAAATTGATCCAAAGCTTAACCGCCTATACAATGTTTTCCTTCGTTAAGGTTTATTTAAAAAAACGATCAATTATTTTGTTTAAAATAGAAAAATAAAATTCTATATTGATTTTAAACTGAAGTTTTTAGTGAGAAGACCTGTACAAGTGACGCGGAGTGTATTTGCCACTCGGGGTCGTTGGCTATTTTCTTTATCTAGGCGATTTCTTGCTTATTCGAAATTTTGCTTGTAGAATTATAATTCGTATCTTTGTATATTTAGATTCTTGAATTCTTGTTGCCACATGCACTTTAAGATTTATACGTAGAAGTTTTGTACCTATTGTTTCTATGAGACAATCCTTACCACTGTACTTTGTTATTTGAAAATTGTTTTGATGATAGATAAATTAAGACATTAAATTTGTTAGTAACGGCAATTAATGCAAGTAAAGTTTCGGGCTGGGAAGGGGGTTTATTCCCCAACATTAAGCCGGGAGGGGCAATTTTCTAAAAAAAAAAAAATTGACTTAGGACAGGAAAAAAATATTAAGTCAACGGTAACACTTACAATTTCATGACATACCCTTTTGGATAGCCAAAAATCTTCCCTTTTATTTTATTTTTAAATAAAGTTGTTTAAGTGAACAGTTTTTGAAAATTTGAAAAATTTTTCATTTTCAAAATTAAAATTTTGAAAAAAAAATCAAAACAAAACTTTTTTTAAAAATTTTAAATAATTTTCAGTACTATTTTTGTTTTCAGTATTCAATGCTCTTATTAATTTTATGTCAAAAACAGATAACCGGATCCTTAAAATGCCTCCTAGTTTTTGAGAAAATTGACAATAACAAAAATAAGTTTTTTTTACGTTAATTCGTTGTTTAAATTGCTTTAAAGATCCTATTTCACTAAAAAAAAAATATTAAATTTTAATTTTCTCTAAAAATTAATAAGAGTATTGAATTTTGAAGATAAAAATAATAGATACTGAAATACGTAAGATTTTGAAAAAAAAAAATTACTTAGTTTATTATTTAAAAAAATTATTTTTACTTACTTTATTTAAAAATAAAATAAAAGAAGAGATTTCTGGCTTTACCAAAAGGTATAGTTTTGTATATTACAAGTGTTACCGTTGTTTTTTAATATTTAATATTTAATTTTTTTTTAATTTTGTATTTTGTATTTAATTTTTTTTTTTTCAGTTAGTAAATTTAATAGAAAATTTCCCTTCCCGGCTAAACTGGGAGAACAGTCACCTCCCCCTCCCATACACGCTCTAGCTTTTTTCACACCTTATGCATATATGTATGTAACGGGTGATTTTTAAGCTGGTTTGGTTTTGGCAACACTGGTTTTGACAGCTGACGTGTGTTTAGTACCTTGTGTCACTGTCAAACAGCTTCAGTTTGGTTTGCAATTTAACCATGGATCGTCTTACAAATGAACAACGCTTGCAAATTATTGAATTTTACTATCAAAATTCGTGCTCGGTTCGAAATGTTGTTTATCGAAAAATTGTGTTCAGCGATGAGGCTCATTTTTGGTTGAATGGGTACGTAAATAAGCAAAATTGCCGCATTTGGAGTGAAGATCAGCCAGAAGCATTGCAACAGCTACCAATGCATCCCGAAAAAGCCACTGTTTGGTGCGGTTTATGGGCCGGCGGCATTATTGGGCCATATTTCTTCAAAGATGATGCGAATCGCAGCGTTACTGTCAATGGTGAACGCTACCGAGCGATGATAACAAACTTTTTTTTGCCCGAAATGGAAGTTCTTGACTTGCATGATATGTGGTTTCAACAAGACGGTGCCACATGCCACACAGCACGCGAAACAATGGCGCAATTGCGAGGCGAGTTTGGTGAACAGTTAATTTCACGTTTCGGGCCGGTCAATTGGCCGCCTAGATCGTGCGATTTGACACCATTAGATTATTTTTTGTGGGGGTATGTCAAGGCTAATGTCTATAGGGACAAGCCCGCTTCGATTGACGCAGTGGAAGCCAACATCCATGCATTCATTCGTGAGATACCGGCCGATATGTGTGAAAGAGTATGCCAAAATTGGACTCAGCGGATGGGCTACCTGAGACGCAGCCGCGGTCAACATTTGCATGAAATTATCTTTAAACATTAAATTGCAAGGTTCAAACTATCGATTCAAATAAATATTTCATTCATTTTTTCGAATTTTTTGTGTTTTTTTTTTTAAAAAGTTCTAAACCTCTTAAAAAATCACCCGTTACATATATTTTATGAAGTTTTTGTTTTCGATAGCAAAACTTGCCCAACATGTTTTATATTAGTAAGGGCCTTAACGAGTATTTGACAAATTTTCCTCGTCTCGATTTTCACTTTAAAACTTGGCTAGAGCCTTGACTTTACTTGATAAGAACTTACCATTTTGCAGGCGGTAACTCAAGCATTGCTTAATTATTTAATTATATACTTCTTTCAGTTTGCATTCAAATTTATAATAATTTTGTTTCTGCTAAAAATCGTTACGTTTTTTGTCTCTCCCTGTTTTATCGCATATTTTTAAACAGTGTTCCTCTGCCACCTCCCATAATTTCACTGTTCAACCCGCCTTTATATAAATACTAACTAACCACTTTACTCTTAAGTCTAATTTTGGACGAGAATTCTCTTTTGCCGCACTACACGAATGTGGAATGTTTTTCCTAGCTTTGATATACTATTATTTTTTTATTTTACTTTTAAGTCATTGTTTTTATTTTTCTTATTATTTAACAAAATAATTGTATTTTATTTTTTTCTAAGAAAAATTATTTTTGAAAACACAAATAATTTCAAAATAGATATTATGGCAGAAGCAAACAAACAGCGAAAATTAAAAAGTTTCCTCATTCAAATTTTGAATTTAATTACCTAGCTTATTGTTATAAAAAAAATACTCTGATTTATTTATACATACATATGTGCACATACATACGTTACATATGTTTGAATGTATTTCACCTATTATTTCAATATTCAGGGAATTTATGTATATAATTTCATATTTATTTTCTACAAAAACTTTTTAATCCCACTGTTCATGTTGGAATATAATATATATACAATACGTATGTATATGTACGTATGTACATATGTAGGATCTGTAGACACATTAGTGCACACTTGGATGAACAATTTAATTTCACATAGGGTTAGCATTTTAAAAACAATAACAAAAATAAAAATAAAAAAAAGATAAGGAAACAAACTAAATACAGAAGCAAAATTCTGGTTGAACTAAACAAAAAGCAAACAACGCATCATAGAACTTTAAAGACTGTTTAAAGAGCTTTTCCTGACTGGTTGTTTCCCAATTGGTCTATATGGTTTTTATGGTCTTTGGTTTTGTTTGCGTCTGCATAATCCTGCTGTTGCATCAAGAAGAAAAAAAAAGAAGATAATATTCAACGAGGCACAGTGGAATAAAGCAAGCTATAATAAAACAGTTGGATTAATTTTAACAAACAAAAAATTATTAAATAATTAAAAGATTTGACATTATAATAATAGAACAAATCGAAATGATTACTGGAAGTTTTAGCTAGAAATTGGGCTTAGGTATCAGTGAGCTTGATCTTAAACTAAAATTTATCCTAAGCTCGTTTTAAAATTTCAACTTTAAATCAAAACTATGTAAAAATAAAAGATATTTTCAAGAAAGGGGCGTGTAAGTAGGCGTTCTAGTAGATCTAATATTTTGTTTTCATTTCAAAATCAGCCAAAGGGCTTTTTTTTTTTTTTTTTCTATTTTATTCTAAATATATAGTTATTCTGTCCCACTGTGGGACTTTAAAAACATATGAAGGCACGCCTCATAGCACATAAGAGCCATCGACAGAGTTTTAGATTTACCATAAAAATCACTTGACACAAAAATGATTATGCAAATTAATTCTACGGATCATTTTGCCTGTCCTGTATGCCTGGTGTCTTCTTCGACATATCACATTGGATTTGTTGTTATTGTCTTTGTTATTGTTGGCATCCACCAGTGTCTTATTAATTTTTTCCTATACCTACCTCTGATTTTTTTTTTATTTTTAAAGAATTATTCATTTTTTTGTTTTTCTTATGCTTGAGATTAATGCCGGTTAGGATTTGAAGCCTCCCTGCTGTGTCTGGGGACGAGGATATCAATCGATAAGCGATATTGAGGTGTGTTTCCGTTTTTATCGGTTGGTTCCATTTCTATCCAATTTGAATAACCCTAAGTCCATACGAACACCAAAGGCTGATTGGAATAAAGTGAAATAAATTACATATTGCTTCTAGTTATTCCTTTTTACTTTAGTATTTTTTTTGTTTTTGTTTTTGTTCATCTTTTCTGGACTTCTGGTGATGGCAAAGTTTTCGGACCGAAATGGAACTGGTTGAGATATGTTTTTTTTTTTTTTTTTCTTTGTAGATAGCTACATACCTAGAAGGAAGAAGATTTCACTAATGTCATAATGAGGAATGAGATTGGAAGGATGAACATATTGGATTGTGTTTGGATTGCCTAGAAAAGAATGATGTAGCTACGTGATTTTTATTATAAAAACTTCAATAGGAAAAAAAAAAAGAAATTAAGTAAAAACAAAATCGATATGCCGCGCCGCCGCCAAGGAGAAGAGTGTTGTTGGCGACGCGTGAAATAAAGCTGAAATGGATGTATATGAATGTTCCATTGGAGAGGAAAAGTGGGGGGCTGGGGAAGTGAGAGTGGCTGATGTGGATGAATGGTTGAAAAGGATCTCAAAGGAAAGTTTATTTTTATATACATATATAAATACGTAGATGTTGAGAATGTTAAAAATTGCCCACAAGTAGGCCAAGTATCTTATCATTCAACAGATATACATATGTACGTATATATGTATGTACACCGAAATAACCATAACGATTGCGGTCAAAAGTTTAAGGTTTCACATTTGCATACAAAAAAAAAAAAAAACAACTTCTGCTTTTGATGTCTGTTCAAGTACCTACTTTTATTAAATAATTCTATGAAATTGGAAGTTAAAAATAAAAAAAAAAAGTTGTAAAAGTACACGATAAGTTTTAAGATGATGATATGGATTGCCTTTATTCGTGGTTTACAGAAAATTATGAAATTTCAAGGTTTTTATATTTGGGTAAAATCATTACAACAAAAATAAAAACATGTTCTTCAAGTTACCACTTCAAAATTTTAGATTCTAATAATTGTATTAATTGTCGTGAATTTGTCGTAAATTTGTCGTTAAAGCAAAAATTATCGCGCTTGTTTTGTTGTTTTTTTAATAAAAACGGGTAATACTTACTTGACGGTCAAGTTAGCATTACCAAGCCTAAAAAGAAAACGGAGTATATCATAAAATGTCGTAAAGTTGTCGTAAATTAGTAAATTTATCGTAAATTTGTCTTAATTTTGTCGTAAATTTATCGTAAATTTGTAGTAAATTTGTAGTAAATTTGTAGTAAATGTGTAGTAAATTTGAAGTAAATTTGTAGTAAATTTGTACTAAATGTATAGTAAATTTGTAGTAAATTTGTAGTAAATTTGAAGTAAATTTGAAGTAAATTTGTAGTAAATTTGTACTAAATGTATAGTAAATTTGTAGTAAATTTGTATTAAATGTATAGTAAATTTGTAGTAAATTTGTAGTAATAAAATGTTGGGGTATTTTTTTCATATTTAGCTGATTTTTTTGACAAAAAAAAAGAACGCAAAAAATTATTTTTGACAAAATTTCTTTAAGGACGTTGAGCAAATGTTGTTTAAAACATAAAAAAAAAATTGCAGGAAACAATATAGCCAATTAAAGCTTTGGTAATTTTGGATTCGTTGATGCAATTTTAAAAATTTCTTGGAATCAATAAAAACATTCCTCCATTTTTTTTTTTCAGGACAAATTTACGGAATTCATTAACATTCATCTTTTATTTTATTTATTATTATTTTATTTTTTTATTAGGTATTTAAAAAAAAAACAAGCGCGACAAATTTTTGTACGCAAATTCACGACATTAAGTGTCGAATTATTAAAATCTTAAAATTTTGAAGTGGTAATGCTTACTTGACGAACATGATAAAATTAATTGTTTTACATTTGCCTCGTCCTGAAATATATCTTAATTAGATACACACATCCTAGGATTTGATGCCCGTCAAGTAAGCAATTGTCTTGAATTTGTCGTAAATTTTTCTTAAAAGAAAACAATATATATTCTTTCCTCTCACGTATTCGATAATTTTTCTTCTTTAAAAATTCATTTATCCAAAAATGGGGCTCATCAGCAAAGAAGTTGTGGCAAAGATAAAAATTACGTAATGCACAGATCTTTTTTTCAATGGAACATTGATTTTTAAAATAAAACTTGATGAATCTTACACGTTGTTCATAAACTACATACACCATAAACTACACAACAATTCATAACAAATTTGACAGATACTAAAATTGGGCAACATGGTCGCTAACCTAACCTTCCCCACAAAATTAATAGACCCTTTACATACATATTTCTATCTACCACCTTAAAAAGCAATAATACTATACGATTTTTTAAGAACAGCTGCCAAATTACGCGTATAAACTCTAAAAACCTTGATATGACAAATTTGAATTTAAACAACAAGTTAATCTTTTCTTAGAAAATGCCTACTTATTTATTTAAGGATTTTTAAAGATGCGGTCATGCTCAATTCATCATAAGTAAGAAACTCATGCCTCTTAATGATAACTTACAAAATGAAATCACTGTCGATAAAATAAACCCTACTAAAAAAAAAAAGAAATACTTAAGTTTAATCAAAAAGTCGTCGATGTCGTTCGTCGCCATCGTCATTGCTGCCGCCATTCTGTTATTAAAATTTAATGACCCATTGCGCAATGTTCCATAAATTACGTTTTAATAAATAATCATTTTAGCATTTTACAACAAAAGTCGTGCCATGTTTTGTTGTTTTGTTAATTAAAGCAAATTTGCAAAAAAAATAAAAACTTTGCTCTATTTTTCATCGACAAAGCGAAAAATACGATATTTACCCAAGAGGAGTATTCAGTAAACTAATGCAATCCATTTGAGTATTTTTTGACATTTCTCGGAATTGGCTATCTTTGATTTATGAAAATCAAACTAGTTATATGATCATGTCCCGAAGGGGAATAAAAAAAAAAAAAAAAAAGCAACAACAAAAAAAATTAAGCTCACAATATCCAAATTCGATAAATCAGTTCAGCGTTCAGACCCGAACGCGTGTGCAAAGGTAGATAGTAGAGATTTTTCGCTCCACATCCACATATCCATTCATCATTACATCCGTGGAGTGCAACGGCAGCCGAAGCACACTCTCCAGGGTTCATTGTATTGTGTGGGACGACAACGGCCATAGACATGGAAACATGGAAGCATGGAAACCCAAACTCAAACCCCAAAGAGCTCTGCCAGCCGACTTTTTCTCTTATTTTTTTTGTAATGTGGGCGAAATGAAATGGCGGCTACACTCATAGAAAACGGATATTTGCTGCCGTTGTTCTTGTTTAAATTTTAAATTTGAACTTTTCCGGATAAACTCAGTTACCATGTGTGTTTTCAACCATCATCAATTAAAAGAAAAAAAACAAAAACAAAAACCAAAAGAAGAACGAAAGGCTTGGGCTAGGGCAATTCTTTCGAATTCACAATTCAGTTGCAATGTGGGCCAAAATAAAAACAAGAACTAAAGCAAAACACCAAACAAGACTTGTCCCTCTCTTCATCTACCCTCAATCAAAAATTCATAACAAAAAAAAAAAAAAAAAAAAAACTACTCGACTTCATTTTGAAAAGGGGATGAACTTTTGTTTACTTCCTTCCGTCTCTTAAACCGCTGTAAACACAACAAAGGATATTACCAAAAGAGAGTAAAGCCCTGCGTGTGAGGGTGGAAGGACTTTTTTTTACTATGTATAGTGTGATATATGCAATTTCAACAGCATTGTTTTTTTTTATTTTATTAATAAAGACCAAAAGGGGTTTCATTTGTGAGTTAAGGGTTGAAATTGAGAAACCCCAAGTTTCCGTTTGTAGCTTAGCTTGTTCGTGCCAAAAGGGAGTAGTAACTTTGTTAACTTAAGTTTAATTGCTATAGAAGAGGAACATGGAAAATCCAAATTAGAGGAATTACTTGAGTTTTCCAAACCATAATTTATGCATGACATTGACTCACGCATAACTAATTACAACGTGAATCACGGATCATGAATATTATAAAGCTCAGCTGAGTCTGGGGGCTTATTGTGTATCTTATAAGGGTCGAATATTTAAGGACGTGTGGCATGTTTCGAGTTGGTTGAGTGTTGTGATTGAATTTAAGGAATAATAATGAAATATAAAGTTAGGTCAACAGTTTGGAACGGTTTGTAATGTGTTTGCGAACTGTCAAGTGTTAACAGGAAACGCCACTGCTTGTCATTTCCGGTTTGATTTGTATGTCCGACATTGGAAGACACTTCGTAGGGCGGTGGGCTGTCAGCCTGGATGAGAAGACAGAATCCGCATGAAACTTCTTAATCTATTTTCATGAATATAAATAGAAATGTCCGAAGTCAAACTGACAGTACGGCAGATATATGGCAGATGTGATATTTAACTTTTACGTTTAACTGAGTGGAAAGTTTAAATGCAAGAGCTTGAACACGTGCAAATAACTTTTTCAATATTCATTTACTTTTATTTCTTCGGTTTATAGATCGGTGCCAGGATGTTATTTTGGAATTCTGACCACTCTGGGTGAATGTGAATTCTATTGGAGGCTGAGCGATCAGAGCAAAACTCTGAGGAGATTATGATCAGAGCCCTCAGATTTAATTATAAACACACTTGAGCACTGAACTTTCATTTCATTTCATACTTAAATAATAAATTTTTGTTTACCTGAAGTAGACGGACGACCGGTTTGAGAATCCATTTTTAATTTCTGGCGTTCGTTTTTTGTCATGTCATGTCTGTCAAATCACCTAGAAAATAAGTGGAATTGACTTCGCTAAGCGTTTTGCTCCATTTGCTCGGTCATTTTATTTTGAACATACAGAGCATGCTCCAAGCTTGCTCCGATGGACAAATTCGGGACAAATTTTTTCATAAAATTTCAATTTCAATTGATAATACTGAATATGGTAATAGGGTTATAAAGGGTGTCCAGCTGAATATTTTCAACTTTAAAATTCAATATAAAAAAAACTACATCGTTTTTATTTATTTTTATTTCAATAAAATGCAGAGTAACAATGCGGATTTTATTTTTTTTAAACGATATCATCCAAATGATGGCCGTTTTTTTTCAATGCACTCTTGCAGTCGGACCCTTACATACATTTGCGACTACGCGACGGCAAAGCGCTGAAGTAATGCGTTGAATTTCATGGCGAATATTTTACTGCAGGGCCTGAATTGTCCGGGGATTTTTATTGTAGACCTTTGATTTAAGGTATCTCCATAAAAAAAAAATCGCAACGTGTGAAGTCTGGCGACCGAGGAGGTCATGGAATGTCTCCGTACTTGCTGATCAGTTTATTCGGAAAAACTGTCCTTAACCTTTCCATCGACACTCTAGCTGTGTGCGGAGTTGCACCGTCCTGTTGGAATTGTATTCAATTGTTGAACCCTGAGTACAGCTGCAATTACGGTAACAGAAACTCATCAATCATACGGCAATACACCGGAACAGTGACTGTCTCACCTTGGTTTAAAAAAAAATAGGGCCAATTACCCCGCTCGCTGAAATGGCACACCAAACTGTCGTTTTTAAACAATGTAAACGTTTTTGATGGCGTTATCTAGGGTTGTTGGGGAACCAGTATCGCATATTTTGTTTGCTAACATATCCATCAATATGGAAATGTCCTTCGTCACTGAATAAAATGTTTCCAAGCGTAAGTGCTGTCCGAAAACGTTCCAGCATTGTTCTTGCGAATGATTCTCGCAAAGGAAAGTCACTTTCGTTGAGATACTGAACAATTTGCATTTTGTACGGGTGGAGTTTTAATTTCTTTTTCAAAATAACATGCACTATTGATTTTTTTTATTCCTGTGGAGGCCGCAATCTTCCTTATCGATTTACGTGGATTTCGAATAATTTCATTTCGAACTTGAGACACATGTTCTGGCGTTGTTGCTGACGTTGATGGTCCAGGAATAGGTCTATTGACCATTGTGCCTTCTTGCCTAAATCTTTGTACCCACGACCAGATAAGTTGCGTGCTCGGCCCATCACTTAGTCGTCGTATATTAAAATGAGTACAAAAAGCGCGACGCGCACGTACCAATGATGCACCACACTTCAAATATTGCTCCACCGCAAACGCGTGGTGCACTCCCGATCAGTGATTCATGGCAACTAACAATTCCGCAAATCCTGCGCTTTGAATGATACCCCTCCTGCTTACCTCAACCCGCTAGTATTTCGATAATCGCATACCCTGGATACCCTTTATTTCTGAACAGACATTACCGCCTTAGCTTAGTATGTGGTCCAAGATGAGTGAATTCTTCTGCATTAAACCAAACCATGCTTGCTTCTCGATGAATCTTGCGGTGTCAAGATTTTCAAACCCATTTTTCAGAGGTATAAATTATTCCAAGAGTTTTGGAAAAAAATTATTTCATCAAATTTAGCAACCGGTAATTTTTAAAATTTTACATTGGAATATCTCGAAAACCTGTTATTATAATCAAATATGTACCAACATTAATTCTTTCAAAGCCCTTGTGAAAAGAAGAACAAACTTCAGATTGAAGAAGTACTTCCAGTAAATGTATGCTTTTGCTTTTACCAAATTTTGTTCTTGTATGTGTATGTATGTACTTCAGTTAACAGGGTAGTTTTATTAAATAATTGGGAATTCAGTCACACGACTCTTTAATTCTAACAAACCTGCCCATTATAAATGTGTGTAGATATTAACGTTTCCTATACTGTTTATCGTCATTCTTGAATTTGTTTGAAAATAATTGAATTTTTTTTTTTCATTGTATATTGTCCATTAAACATTTCCAAATCTATTTAGTTTTCAATTCCACATAAAGAACATTTTCTAAATTATTTTCTAAACATTTGAAAACTTGCCAGATAAACATTTACGAGTCTTTCCATGGGAAAATCCATTTTAATCTTGGGTAAATTCAAACAATCACAAAAGTTTTTGCATCACGTTCACGTTTTCATTTCCCTAAAATCACTAGCAATTCCAATTTTCTATGAAATTTTCATTTCTATTCTGCTGTTTAATCAATTCTATAAATCCTGCAACAGAATGCAATAACGTTTATGGTTTAAAGCAAAATAATCACAATTCCGGGAAAGCTAATCTTATCTTGCTCCAAATACCAGATTCTCTCTTACCCCACAACTATAATGCAATTCCAAAACCAATTTCGTGGCTGGTTTTCGATAATAATTCACTCCAAAAAAAAAACAAATTCCCCAACTTCTATCTCGAACTCGGATCCATATCAATGATTTCTGAAGCATGAACCATGATATTCAATAGTCATTCTAAACACTCGTAGTCGGGTTGGTGCTATTATATGATAGACAGAATCTTATCATTTGAACTGGACAAGATTAGAAAGCATTTCATCGTTTTTGTTGCTTCAATTATTGGTGGATGCTAATCTTTATCAAAGAATGCAGTTCTTTCATAATATTCCACCAAATCAACCTTCTGTCAAGATTGTCGTTGGTTTATGGTTCCATAAATCATAATTAGTGTCCACACAGTATTTGTCTACCGAGGACATTAACACTAGAAAAGTGTTTTTTGATAATCGCCTCTGTTCCAAAAGATAACTTAGATTAGTTTAAGAAGAGTGTGTTGCACGCAACAAAGAGGAAGACATAAAACCTAAGCTGAGCAACTATAAATGAGTATAAAAATAAATTAACAACAAAACAAACAAAACTGTGAATGAAAAAAGGTCATCCGACTCTATTTTCTTCTAACAAAAAAAATAATAAAGGACAGCACGGATCCAGTGTGAGTCGCACCTACATGCTTTTACTCATTATCGTTAATTTTAATTAAACACCAGAGTCTTAAATATCTCCACCCGATTAGTTTTATTTCGTTTATTATTAACACTTATGTAGTTGGTAGACTTGTTCTTGATAATCTTTTTCAATTTGTTTGAACTACAACATATTATGTATATACCGAGCAGGGCGACATTAAGACCTTAATTTTGTTACATGTTGACCTTTCAGTCATGTTTTACTTGAATCTCGAATTAAAATTCTATTATGAATCCAAAAGTTACCCTAATAGGTGTTCTTTCCCATATCTCATTTAAGATAAAAAAAAAAAAATAAACCTAAACGCACTTCAAAAATAGAACATTGTTCGAGCGTTCCCGTAGTTTAGTTGTTGTTGTTTTTGTTGTTTTAGTTCTAGTTGCAGTGCGGTAATATGGTGTTTGGTTCATTGTGCCAATCGAAGGCACTTGGTGTTTTTTTTTCCTTCTGGTTCTGGTGGAGTGAGTGAGGATAACAAAGCGCCACTGGGATGAAAATATCTCTCAGCTCAGAGTCTCAGAGGCCACAAAAGGATTCAGAAGCTATTTATCTCATCACACACATACCTACCTACATACTTGCAGTACATACAAACTCTAACAACCAAACACAATTCCAATTGGAAACAAAAGCAGCTGAGCTGAGTGTTTTGTCGTTGTTTTCGGGATAAGATGACGTCTTCTTGGGATTTTTTTTTTTTTTTTTTTTTTTTTTATTATTATATTTTTGTGTTCTTCTTTTTTTACTGCAGCATCGACACATAGTACTGAATCCTGGTGGCTTCTTGTCATATCTTTTCTTTTCAACCATAAAAATGTTATGGAAAATTCTGCTGGTTGCCTTTGCGTGTGCTTTATCCTCTTGTGTCGAATCACTACCACCATAACAATTGACATAGACGGCAGAACATAACAAAGGGGAATGAGAAGGAAAAGAAAACAGGAATTATGAGGATTAGATGTGGAGTACTGCCAGGTTGTATTTTCTAGAATCAATTTTTCACTTTGGGAGTAAAGTCATATGGAGCTTCTTTTAGTCTCAAAAATATATGCATGTATGTACTATGTATGTACCAGTACCACCTACATACCTATATGGTATGCATCTACTTTAAAGGTTAAATCATTCAATGGTATCCAAACAGACTTAAAGTGCTTACGTTTCACTAATCTTCATTTTGAAGAGTTTTCTTCATTTATTGTAAACCTACCCTTTTGAAAAAATGGCGCTTTGGCTATAAAAAAAATATAATTTTAGTTATTTTGAAAATGAAGGCTTCGTAAAACCGCAGGAAGGAGTAAAAAATAAAACCTGCTCAAAAAGGGATAGAGAACAGTGTTCATTTCGATAGCATGAGTTCATTTGAGTTCAATGAGATTCATTTGAGTTCAATGAGATTCAATAAAACTCGATCAGTAACAAAGCTTTTTTCTTTGTAGTTTTAATTATTATAATAATCGCAAGAAAAAAGAGATTTTGGTTAGTTCAAACTTTAAGGGAAAAAGCTTCAAAGCTTAAAAGGTCCGTCGAATTGTAAACATTTAAGACTTTTTTATAGAAAGAATATTTTTTGTTTGGCGGTATTATGTTTTATAATTTCAAACCAATGAAATATTCGTAATTCAATAAAAAGATATTGTTTTTGTTCTGTTCGTTCATGTAGGTATACATATATAGAGTCATTAATCAGATATGACATAAAATGTTCTGGCCACTTGAAAAATATACCTTGTCGAAGGAAGTCTAGTGTTTTTTGTTTAGATTGCACATCAAAAGAAAGCGAAAGAAAATAATTGACTAGATACATTTAGAAGTACATACATATATGTAACGGGTGATTTTTTAAGAGGTTTAGAACTTTAAAAAAAAAAAAACACAAAAAATTCGAAAAAATGAATGAAATATTTATTTGAATCGATAGTTTGAACCTTGCAATTTAATGTTTAAAGATAATTTCATGCAAATGTTGACCGCGGCTGCGTCTCAGGTAGCCCATCCGCTGAGTCCAATTTTGGCATACTCTTTCACACATATCGGCCGGTATCTCACGAATGAATGCATGGATGTTGGCTTCCAGTGCGTCAATCGAAGCGGGCTTGTCCCTATAGACATTAGCCTTGACATACCCCCACAAAAAATAATCTAATGGTGTCAAATCGCACGATCTAGGCGGCCAATTGACCGGCCCGAAACGTGAAATTAACTGTTCACCAAACTCGCCTCGCAATTGCGCCATTGTTTCGCGTGCTGTGTGGCATGTGGCACCGTCTTGTTGAAACCACATATCATGCAAATCAAGAACTTCCATTTCGGGCAAAAAAAAGTTTGTTATCATCGCTCGGTAGCGTTCACCATTGACAGTAACGCTGCGATTCGCATCATCTTTGAAGAAATATGGCCCAATAATGCCGCCGGCCCACAGTGGCTTTTTCGGGATGCATTGGTAGCTGTTGCAATGCTTCTGGCTGATCTTCACTCCAAATGCGGCAATTTTGCTTATTTACGTACCCATTCAACCAAAAATGAGCCTCATCGCTGAACACAATTTTTCGATAAACAACATTTCGAACCGAGCACGAATTTTGACAGTAAAATTCAATAATTTGCAAGCGTTGTTCATTTGTAAGACGATTCATGGTTAAATTGCAAACCAAACTGAAGCTGTTTGACAGTGACACAAGGTACTAAACACACGTCAGCTGTCAAAACCAGTGTTGCCAAAACCAAACCAGCTTAAAAATCACCCGTTATAATACCTACCTACCTATTTAGTAACAGACATGTAAACTGTATGAAGAACAATGTTATTACTTTTATTTAAGAACGGCCTGATAGCTCTTGCATGTTGTTTTCGTTCTTAAAAAAAAGCATGTTCACAGTAAGGTAATGGTAGCAGCAAAGTAAAAAAAAGAATAGCCGACAAAGATATGAAAATAACAAACAATGGTCTTGAACAGACAAATAAACAGCATCTATCCTTCCCTTAAATACTTGATCATTTACCCTTGGTATTTTTGTTTTGTTTTTGTCAACTGAAAACAAAACTAAATTTGAAGGTTTTTTTAATAATACTAATTCTATAATATATACTACTGAAATACATCAGCCAAGTAGATTAACTAGCACTATTTTAATTGGACTTGTTGAATTATTGATTCAAAATAGGTTTTAACGGCCTTTAGTCCACAAAAATTTGTTGCGTTCGTCCCGGCGATCTCACTTGGTCATCAGTTGACTAGTAGGACCTTGTTAATACGCAATTTTTGTTAAGTTCAGTTCATCTTACTTATGTACATATATTATGAAGATCTCATAACGAATATCTAGTGTGAACTAAATTTTGTGAACGTGACTCATGAGAAATACATATATCCCTCTCGTCAAAACCTTCACTTTAGTGAAGCTGACCTATTTTTGAAAGTAAATACATATGTACATACTTGCTCAGATTATATTTCAGAGTCTTCACCAATTTTTTCCTTACCATTACCTACCCATTTGACAGAAAAACTGAGAAATTTTGCTCATTGTTCAGTAACTTAATTGGCGCGTTCAGAAAAATGAGATGTCTGAGAATTTTCTCACTCAAAAGTTGAGCAAGCGAATCGAAGATTTTTTTTTTCTCAGAGTTTTGACAGCAAAACTGAGAAATGAAGCTCACTTTTTGTTAAATGGATACGTCAATAAACAAAACTGCCGTATTTGGAATGATAATAATCCTCAAGTGTATGTTGAGACACCGTTACATCCACAAAAAAAAACTAACTGTTTGGTGTGCTTTATGGGTTGGTGGAATAATTGGTCCGTACTTCTTTAAAAACGATGGTAGCCAGAACGTTACAGTCAATGGTGACCGCTATAGAGCCATGATTACTGACTTTTTCATTCATCAATTGAACAACCATGCATGATGTGCAGGAGCTGAGGTTTCAAAAAGACGGCGCAACATATCACACAGCTTGTACCACAATTGATTTATTGAAGGAAACGTTTGGTAACCACATAGTTTTACGTTACGGACCCGTGAATTGGTCTCCAAGATTGTGCGATTTAACGCCGCTTGACTATTTTCTGTGGGGATATGTGAAGTCACTAGTCTACGCCGATAAGCCTGAAACGATTGACCACTTGGAGGACAACATTCGCCACGTTATTGTCGATATACGGCCACAAATGTTGGAAAAAGTCATCGAAAATTCGACCTCCAGATTAGACTACGTCCGAGCCAGCCGTGGCGGTCATATGCCAGAAATCATATTTGAATTATAATGCCAGAAGATTATCTTTCGAATAAAGTAAATTTCATGTCAATTTAAAAAAATCATCTTTGTTTTATTCCATTTCAAAGTTCTAAACCTCTAAAAAAAAACACCCTTTATAACCCAAGTTTTCTACCTCGAGCGCCGAACGCAACATTGTCAAATATCCGGTTATTTGCGATTGCAAAGCTGATACAGTTTCCAAACTACCTACTGATTTTCAAAATTGATTAATAATAACCAACTTTATAACATCAAGTGGTACAATAAACAGTATAAAAAGAAATAAAGGATGTGTCGCACAAGCTTCAACGTGTAGGTTGGGTTGAAAGAAGAAAAAAATCGTATGACAGGGTGTGCCTATACCTCCCCGTTATGGTAGACGGGTCAGTTTTCTAAAAAAAAAATACTTTTAAATAAAAAAGAACTATCAAAAAACAACGACTTAATTGACTTACTAATAAGGGCTAGTGCAATAAAAGGGATTTTCACGAAAAATATCGATTAAATTTACCAAAATGAAAATCTCGAAAAAAAAATGTTGATTTGAGTATGATGAAGAATTTGAAAAAAAACAATTACATACTACACTTATTGCGACAAAATAGAGATGTGTTAACTTTTATTAATCACACGCGTTTTTAACATCAGATTACTAACATATAAAATAAATAAAAAGTCTTATAGCGAGTTTCATTCAAATTTAAAAAAATTGCTCTCAAAATCGAGAATTGCTCTTTTTAATGAAACTTTTTTCAGAAGTTTACA
Organism: Epistrophe eligans; assembly: GCA_951394125.1. NCBI lineage: Eukaryota > Metazoa > Arthropoda > Insecta > Diptera > Syrphidae > Epistrophe > Epistrophe eligans. The sequence goes on from OX596029.1 coordinate 31,556,323, forward strand.
GTCGTATTTATAAACCCATTCCAAAGTATGTCTAACTTTGGACAGCTGTCCAAGTCCAAAACCTTATTTATAATCATGTTCTAACGAGTGTCTTACTTAGACACTGAAATTGGTTGTCCAAACCTATTCTAAAGTGGGTACGTTCAATGAACAAAAATTTGAAAAATAATCTTCAAATGAACGAAATGTTCATTGAACGTATCCAAATGCTCACGAAATTGACAGATTACAGAGATGTGAGTGAGTATATGAGAACATTTGTAGGCCACTGTTGGAATACGTTTATAAATAAGGAGGTGTCCAACTATTTAGACAATGGCTAGCTGGACAACTGTCCAAGAGTGTTCAAAGAAAATCTAATAAATACGACTGTTAGTTTTTAATTTAGTACTAGGCGACACAAGTTCACAATAAACAACAAAATATTTTTAAATTGACAGAAACAGCTGTGTGTTCAGATCGAATCTCTCACCCCATGAAAGAGCACTTCTTTCGTGTTTAGAATTGACATAGAATTGCTCTTTTTCTTGCAATAAAACTCTTAAAATAAGAAAGAAAAAAAAACATCTTTTGACAGAAAGAGCAAATTTTTTCGTGAATGAAACTCGCTTTTAGAATACAAACTCGTAGCATTTAGAAATTTTAGTAAAAAAATTTAGGTATTATACGAAAACGTAAACAACTAGAGTAGAGAAGTACGTTTTATTGTGACTATTCAATTAATTTCATAAGCAGCAACAGAACGTATTTTTGCTTTTCAAATTCTTAGAGGAGTGAGTTGCGTCTGTTATTTTCAATGTTGAAGGATGTGCATGTTGTGTTCAAGAAGGTAATGTTTATACCTAAAGAAAAGCGTTATAAGCTTCACTTTTGCAGTGTGTTGAATTGCGGATTATCTTTTTTTTTTAATAATAATTTGGTTTTTTAACTGGCTGCATATAAAACGACCTGCTCGTAGTATTTAGTCAATCATTTGGAACAAACCCTGATGATCACAGGATCCGCCAAAACATACAACGATTTTTCAATAGTTCTTAATCATCTCACTAGGAACGACGAAAACAGGCACATCAACCTTTTTTAATATAACAGTTAACAGTGGTCATGTTTCAGAAAACAAGGAAAAGCCAAGAAGCTACAGATTTTGTCCATGATGCGTCCGAGTTGTCATACTACCTTTTGATGTTCGTGGTTAATGGAGAGGATTAGTTTTAATTTCTGAACCTGTGGCTACGTTCTTTAACGCTCTCATAGATAAAATTGGTCGAGAAACGATGAAAAATGGAAAAAAAACTCATGCGATTCGTTTCAATTTTCATCGTTTCTCGACTGATTTAATCGATGCGAGAGTTACAGAACGTAGGCACTGGACTACGCAACTCATACCTTATGATGGATTTGATTTCTAATAATTTCTCATAATTCTATCTTTTTTTTTAGTGAAAGAATTTAAATAATGGTCATTCTCCGTTTCTCAAAAATCCTTACAATATTTTGCTTTTAAAACTTAATTAAAAAAGCAGCACAATTAAGGATTGCAAACACTTCTGAGCTGGCAACGCTGCTGTTGCTGCTATGAACAATAAAAAAAAGGAATAACGAACGTTATGGATGGCAATGGCGATGGGACATGGAAAATCATTTTGTGGACAAAACGGGGAGACACTGAGAGAAACGACCAGGGAGGTTGATATACCTACGTACCGACAGTGCCATTTCAAAATAGACGAAAAGAGTAGGCAGAGGTAGTCATAGTGGTAGTCGGCTCGGCTCGCCTCTCAACTCAACAGAGGCAGAGGCTCGAATGGAAGAAGAAGATTTCACATTTGGGTATTTCCTGTTGTTAGTGACAAAGGGGGTGGCGTAAAAGCAATAGCAATTCCACCTTCTACCACTACTAAGAATAACCTTTATCTATATGAGCACAACACAACACAATACAGGCAGACAGACAACTAAAACACACAATATCTACCTTTTTTCCTTTTTCAATGTTTTTTGCTGCCAAATGTATCCTTTTTGTTAGTTTCTCCTATTTGATCTGTTTTACAGATTCTCTTGTTATTATTGTTGCTAGTTTCCATGGAAAAATCATCAAAACGAAATCATAACTCCGTGAATTCTTCGCGATCCCGATTCCGAATCACTTAATCCCATAGACCGAGGAAGGAAAATATACTTATAATTTCAGTGGCAGATAAGACACCAGCGTTGCACTTCGCGTAAATTAAGAATACAAAAAGATAATTTATGGGAAAAAAGGGACAAAACGGTCCGCGGACCCACCGCAAAGATTTGTATATCAACACAAGGGGGCGACGACGACGTCGATGTGAAGAAGGAAAAAAAAACACCGACAGACGACGAAGAGCTTTCGGGCGGCGGCGGCGACGACGGCAGCTGAGCGAAGAAAAAGAACTAAATAAAAAATGGAAAAGAAAAACCCCGAGCGGAGCGCAGGAGGGAGGCCGATTGGGAAGCAGTAGCAGCACCGTTAACACTTTTTCTTCTTGTATACAATTTTTTTCCAATGGGTGGATATTTTCTTGTAGTGTAGTCGCAGTCGAAGTCGACTATGGAGAAGGATCTCACATAGAAACAATAAATGAAAATTACTTTCTGAATTAACTCGCACTCTATTTACTCAAATTATCAAATTACAATAAATTTTCTTTCTTTCTTTTTTGAAAATTATAAATTTCCTTCTTTTCTCTTGCTGCTTTGCACCACAGAAGATTTTCTTTTTAGCACGCACACGGCAAACAAGAAACAACCGAACAGCTACAGCACCCAACGAACGAAAGCAGTGAGAGAGCTCGAGCTGCTAGACGAGATGTCAAAAACTAAGCGAGGCGAAGACCGCACCGAAAAAAACTCACAAAAAACTTCGGCTCACGGCCATTTTGTGTTTTGATTTTTGTCAAACAAGAAAAAATTCAGCGAAAAAGACAGACAAGAGACAGAGAGGCAGACGATTTTTCGCTCTTTGCTTTACCGTTTCTTCTTTGATTTTGTTTGTTTTTTTTTTGTGTGATGATATGCTGAAGATGTTTGGCTCGCTCGAATGTTTTTAAATGTTGGCCATTTGTTTTGGTGTGAAAGAGAAAGATATTATGATGTTGATTAAGAATTCGCCGGAGATAAATGAAAGTGAAGTTGCATGTGGTTTGCGGCACTGCCAAGCAAGATGTATTTCGTTATTAATGGTAGGATTACATTTCACAACTCTTTTTTTTTATTGGAATTCTTATTCATTCCAGTCAACATGCTTTGCAAGATTATCACAAGTTCCAAATTATATGGGAATTAAATGCAGTCTGACTCGTCTTATAAATAGTTACCATTAATGACGTGATGATCAGAAATTACACATTTTGTACTGAAAATTTTCCTAAATACGCTATTTGAAGTTATTTATATTTTAACGCGGCTGGCCATATTCCTACCGCAGCAGTACGAATATTTTATTTCAAATAAATTTTGCTCAATTTTTTACATTTTTGTGTCTAGGACCCATCTTCTGTAACTCAGGCGATTATTTGAATCCAAACGTTTGAGTTATCAGTCAAGTTCTACCGCCATATCCATTTGTAATTAGTTTATAAATTACTTAAAAGCTTGATGACACCCAAGTGGATCAGTTCACTCAAAGTGGAAACCATCGAGTCGTATATTATGTAGAGAATCGACTTCAAGGCTTTTTCTCTTTCACCCTAGAAACTGCACTGAGAGGATTTCCCACAGCGGGCTGAGCATGTGGTAGCTGCTTAATGCATTTTAAATGAAACCGCACCAACATCATTTTTCTCTAACTGTGCACATATATTGCGGATGCTTGAAGCAAAGGATTAGAGTCGGTTCTGTAGATAATATAGGTACTCTATGGTGGGAACACATTGTAAATACCAAAATTTACACAAAATTGAAATAAAATAAGCTGTCAAACGAAATAAGCAAATTACATTTGCTAATTTTGTTTGACAGCTCATTTCGAATTGAGGCACTTTTTTTTAAATTTTCTTCGGTTTTTTTACATGCCACTGGACATATGAACGATGTCCAACATCTAACCCACAATTCAATCAACAATCTATGGTCTTATTTATAAACGTAGTCTAACTTTAGACCACTGTCCAACTTTGGAAAATGTGTTCAAAAACCTTGTTTATTCTTGTCTTATAGCTGCCTAACTTAGACACTCTTGTGATTGTCTTAACCGTGAATAATGTGATATTTATTTTTATAAAATAAAGCATATTTCCACCAATTTGAAAATAGTTAGACAGTGTCTAAGTAGGCAAAAATCTAATAAATACAACTGATGTGAGAGTGTATGTTCAAAATGTATTTCATGTTTGTGTAATACATGTATTTTCGTAAGAAAATCTGTGCCTACGTGCTTTATAACTCTCGCATCGATAAAATTGGTCGAGAAACGATGAAATATGGAACAAAACTCACGATTTGTTTCAATTCTCATCGTTTCTCGACTGGTTTTATCGATGCGAGAGTTATAGAACGTAGGTTCTGCATAAAATTAAATACAACCAATATATTACGTTCTCATTAGGGCAAAAATGTGGTAATTTCTTTGAAAAATTCCAAATTCAATTTCAAATCATCACTGTTATAAAAAAAAAAAGGTTCTTAATTCGATTCAAAATCACATTTCCTGTACGAATGAGGTTATTTCCTACCAATCCACAATACTTTTGACCACGCACGTGGTTTAGGCGTCATTTGAATATGCAAACTGGCCGCTTTCAATTTAAACCAAAAACGTATCCAATAACCAAACCTATACCAATTGGAACTACAACCTACTTCATACATCTCGAATACTCACCACTGTCCTGTCATTGGCTGCCACTGCCATTTTTCAATTTTATTTTCGATTTTCTGTGGTAGACGCGCTTTTTTTCATTCTTCAAATGTTTCAGCGTGTCTCTACAATTTGTCTAAAATCTTAAACCAAATAGCAATATAATAATAAACAATAAACCTGCACTACTAATTGTGTATCCATTTAACCAATTGAATTATTAAATAGAACCATTTTATTGTGCCAAAAGTAATTTAAAAGAAAACAAAACAAAATGCAAGCCCACAGCAAAAAGAGAGTTTGCTATTACTACGATAGTAAGTTTGTTTTTTTCAATTTATTTACAATAAATGTTATGTTTCTTTTGTAGAAACAAGTGTAATGTGAACATTAATTCATTTTTCATTGATATTAAATCACAAATTGCTTCAAACACTAACGATGTACTTCAAATAAATTCAATTATCCAAATTCAATGATTTAAGTCGACTGTCCACACCCTGGGTACACTTTATCTACTGCCGTCAAAATTGACGCGAACAATTATTCCCGCATTTTGTCTCTTTCTACGGTAGCATTTTGGCTTTATATGGAAGTTTTGTGTGCACATAGAAGGACAGTCGACTTAAAATTTGAAAAAGGGAAAAATTCTTTTGTTTGGAATTTTAATTTTTTACTTTTACTTACAGGCGATATTGGCAATTATTACTATGGACAGGGACATCCCATGAAGCCACACCGTATACGTATGACACATAATCTTCTTTTAAATTATGGTCTCTACCGAAAGATGGAAATTTACGTAAGGAAACAATTTATTTTCAAAAGCATACCTACCTAACTTTTATTAGAATTATAAAAACGTTTGAATGAACATAACCTCAAACTATTGACAGATACAGATAATTTTAAGTCTTCTTTAATTATTAGGAAATCTGAATGAAATATCTTAGACTTTTACAAAATATCGTGTTTTCATGTTTAATCAAACGCAGCTTTATTTATAAGCGCATCCTCAGCGCTTAGCGGCACTAAATTTTCTTTTGTAAGCCCAGTTATATTTATCATTAAGCATTAGATTGTTAATGTTGAGGAACTTAAGCGAAATCAGTGATTTTGATGCGGATAATTGCCTAAAAAATTCATTTTGGCCGAACCTTCCACATGAAATGAATACCTTTATTTCAGTGAAGTGATGAAGTACCTACATACCTATGTACCTTATCATAGATTATTGAAATCTTGAAAGGTTGTGCCAAAATAAAATATTTTTTATTAGCATCAAAATAATGATTTTGCTATTAAGTGTCTCGAAATAAGAAAAAAAAAAGTATTTGATGAGTGGCAATAAAAGCAATAACTGGCACCTAAAGCTTCGGTTCGAGATCTATTGGTCTTTTGCTATTAGATTTTGATTTTAGTCTACATTTGTTTAAACTTAAATGTTTGATTAATTATGTCGCATATACAAGAAAAATCGTACTTACTTAAATTCTGCAGTCCGGTGTAGGCCTAAGCATCATACAACAAGCTTTTCCATCCAGCTCGGCCCCTTGCTTCTGTTTTTTATGATAGCTTGGTAGAGTCCCTTTCCAGCCAGTATGCCCGCTCGTCCTCAGGAGCATTGGCATCCACTCCACTGGTTAAATTTTACCTCTGTACAGCTAGTAATATTCGTTTTTGTATCTTTTCTATTCCCAAAAATCACTCGCTAATTTATCTCATTTTAAAGTGGTCTCATTGACAAAATCCATTAATCTGCAGTACTTAACTATCAAAGTTATTGTGGTAAGGTTTTCTTTAAGACGTATGTATATGTTGGCTGGGGGTCCTTTCTTGAATGCCCTTAGACTCTTTTATTGTCAAGCCATCTTTGCTTCCGTCTTAGTACCTTCAAAAGTTCCACTGACATCTTCCTTTGGAAAATGTTTGCTTTATAGTGCTGGCTCGAGATTTTAACAAAAACGATAAAAAAGAAGTCCGAAGTAACAAATATATCAATAAGGCCATAATGGAGCTGCGTGAGTCCTCCATCGTCATCCTGCACAAACAAAAGATATTTCAGTTTGATAAATTTAAATTTGTGTACAGTTGGTTAATTTTATATGACTACAGCTTTTTTAAATTTAGTCAGTTTCGTCGAAAAATACTCATTTCCTTTATATAACGTGCGTTGCATTAATTTTACAGAGACCTCACAAAGCCACAGCTGATGAGATGACTAAATTTCATTCGGATGAATATGTACGTTTTCTGCGATCAATTCGTCCCGACAACATGACCGAGTATAACAAACAGATGCAAAGGTTCAATGTCGGCGAAGATTGTCCAGTATTCGATGGACTGTATGAGTTCTGTCAGCTTTCAGCTGGTGGCTCTGTAGCAGCTGCGGTTAAGCTAAACAAACAAGCTTCAGAAATCTGCATTAACTGGGGTGGTGGTTTGCATCATGCCAAGAAGTCTGAAGCCTCTGGATTTTGTTATGTAAACGACATCGTCTTGGGTATTCTTGAATTGTTGAAGTATCACCAGCGTGTGTTGTACATTGATATCGATGTCCATCATGGTGATGGCGTCGAGGAGGCGTTTTATACCACCGATCGTGTTATGACAGTGAGTTTTCACAAATACGGTGAGTATTTCCCTGGCACAGGCGATCTGCGGGACATTGGCGCCGGTAAGGGCAAATACTATGCCGTGAACATTCCTTTGCGCGATGGTATGGATGACGAAGCGTATGACTCGATATTCGTTCCAATCATTTCAAAAGTAATGGAGACCTTCCAGCCAGCTGCCGTGGTGTTGCAATGTGGAGCTGATTCTCTAACAGGAGATCGTTTAGGATGTTTCAATCTCACTGTCAAGGGACACGGAAAGTGCGTGGAATTCGTGAAGAAATACAACCTGCCGTTCTTGATGGTTGGAGGTGGTGGCTATACGATTCGTAACGTTTCTCGCTGCTGGACGTATGAGACTTCAGTGGCACTTGGAGTAGAAATCGCCAATGAACTGCCGTATAACGACTACTTTGAATATTTCGGTCCTGATTTTAAGTTGCACATAAGTCCAAGCAACATGACAAATCAGAATACAAATGAATACCTCGAAAAGATAAAAAATAGGTAGGTGTATTCCTATGCAATGAATATCCCAAAAATTTATTGAATATCTGTTTTCTGTTAGGTTATTTGAAAATTTAAGAATGCTGCCGCATGCGCCTGGTGTCCAAATCCAAGCGATACCCGAAGACGCCATCAACGACGAGTCAGAAGATGAAGACAAAGTCGATAAAGACGAAAGACTGCCGCAAAGTGACAAAGACAAACGCATTGTTCCTGATAATGAGTTCTCAGATTCAGAGGACGAAGGAGAAGGTGGCCGACGTGATCAACGTTCGTTCAAGGGACAAAGAAAACGACCGCGATTGGATAAGGAACAGAAAACTGAAAATACAGAATCTAAAGACGACAAAGAGAGTAAAAGTGAGTATGATTTTTAGAATTTTCTATTTTTGAGATTACTATAATTTTTTTTCTAAATTCCAGTGGACACAGCCGAAAGTGAGGAACCAATTAAAGCTGATGAAACAAAAAAGGATTCTAATATATAAGTAGACAACTACTATTAAGTAATTTTTGTTTCGCGTAGGAAGTCTAATTTATGTATAAAATAAGTATTTTATTTGTGAAACAACATCCCTGCTTAGCACTTACAGGGAAATCATCATTGAAAATTTCTTTGTGTACTTTTAGAAAATAAAAAAAAAATCAAATGGTTTTAACAAAACTATTGGAGAGAAAAAATCATTTTGTGTCGTTTTTGTTTCTGTTATTTTGATCTACGGATTATAGTTTTAACTGAGCAAGTACTAGATGGTTAGGTTTTGATTTTACTGAGATTTAACTGCTTTTAAATATGACAAATGGTTTACAATCATTCAATTCGACTGGCGTTATTTGTAACGGTTTTGTATCGCACCACAATATACGTAAAAAATCGAATATTTACATTACGTACCTTATCCCTTATCCTAGCCTATATATATTTATTAATGTAAATGTGAATGTTTGGTTGCCTGTCTGTCTGTTTGTTCCTCTTAGTCTATGAAAATACTAAATTGATTCAAATGAAAATTGGTAGAGCGATAGATTGGAAGTAGACGACATACATATGTAGCTATTTTTTTTTTGGAAAATTAGACAAATATGAAATAAAAAAAGATGTTAGTTTGGCTGTATTTTTGTTTGTTCAAATAAATCTTACAAAGTACATAAATGATTGTTATGAGAATTACTGTTGGAGCAAGAGCATCGAAAAAGACAATGTAAATAAGATAAACAAATGCTATTTTTGCGATAATCTCAGGTGTATAGGTACTTTTTCCTATTTTATATGAAATATGGTTGGAAATTGGCCTATTGAAGGAAAAAATAATTTAAAAAAAGTGACAGTTACTTTGGCTGTATGTTGGTTTTTAAATCAATTTCTCAAAATATTTACAAGTAATTCTAATGAGGACTTGGAATGTGACAATGGACATAAGCTAAAAAAACACAGTTTTTTGTCTGTGTGTATGTTTCGGATGGAAAGATTTACCTGCTTTTTTTTTGCAATACACTCGGGCGTATACGTACTTTTTCTTATTTTATATGAAAAATATGGTGGATCGGTATGCAATAAATAGGTTGGAACTGGGCCTATTTTTATAATTGACACGATTGTTTCAAAAAATAAAAAAAGGAAGGCTCAAAGGCGTTCACCTAGAAAATAATATTTTTCACATGGATAACTGTATTTAGCCTGCTCAAATGTGTCCAGGGGGGTCATTCCGTAATTTTCTAAACGTTAATCTTCGACGAGATCGTCCATAATTTGCTTCACGTAACTCGACCACTATCGTCTCGTTTATCGTTCGCAGTTTGAGAGCGTTTGGTGCATTTTAAAATTTAAATTGGCTGTTATAATTGTCATTAAAATGCAATTTTAGTGTTTGTTGTTTTGTGTTAGGTGCCGATTGAAACTATAGGGAAATTATTTTGAGATGCAAGTTGTTTTTTTATATTTTTTACAAATTAATATATGTAAATGTAAATACTTAATAAGGCAGTCATAAAATCTCAAATTGCGATTTAAACTTCGTTTATGAATGAACATCCTGATTTGGCCAGGGTAGGGGATATGAGCGGAACTCCGTCCAAGGCGAAAATGAAATCAACAAACTGTGGGCTGATAACCATACTTATATGAGTTGGAAGAGATTTGATTTACCTCAATTGTCGTCGCATACGCATAAGTTATATTTTTTTTAATTTTCATTTTCTACAATAAGAAAATTGATACGCCGAAACATTTTAAATTTAATTTGTAAATGCAACAATAACAACACATGATGTCAAATTACGATGGCAACTCCATCATTCAACTACAGTCACCTACAAAATACAAAATTAAAGCAAGACGATACCAATTTAGCTATCGTCGAAACTCAGTCGTTTTGACGATAGCGTTTCGACGATTATTGACTTACGTGAAGCCAATAAAGGCAACACTATCGCTCAAACGATATCGTCTGACGATGATCGAGTTACAGAATGACCCCCCTCAGGTAAATGATAGTAAAACAAAAAAAGTGGTTTACCGAACAGTTTCAACATAAATTAGCTATTAAATTGGAATAAGTTAGCAACTTTGTTATTATATATTATTCTATTCCTTGTGTACAAAAATTATAATAAAAACTAATTACAAAAATGTTTTTCTTACAAATATTTATGTCGAAATTTATAAAATATGAGAGGCAAGGCGAGTATAATATTATAATGTATGCATAGAAATAAAATAAAATCGAATAAAATTTTGTTTAAAGGGGTCAAATCGCTGAAGGACACAGCAGTTACGTATTTTATATTTCCCAAAACGATTTTTTGAAAGAAAAGTACAGACCTACTGCTATCCGATCCAATCGAATTTTTCGATTCACATGAATTGTTCAAAAATTATTCTTTAAACTCTTCAATCTTTCGATTAATTAATTATTTTTGAAGTTCTTGAGAGTTCTTATATTCTTTTTGGAATAGTCATTTTCCTCCGATGGAGGAATACGAAAAATTTAGCAGAGTAGAGCTGGTAGTTTCCGCAATTTTTTGAGAAATTAAAAAACATACATACATAGATTCAGTTTTTACAATTCGACAAAAATTCAATAAATGCATTGATTGAAAATTAAAAACTTAAACTAATTAAGTTTAAGTAAAATTTTGAAAAAATAACAATTTTTTTCTCAAAATTTTGAGTTTGAAAACATTTTGTTGATTTTGTATGATTTTTTCAGTTAAAGTCTTCAAATTAGCTGCATTTTTAGTTTTAGTTTCTTGTCGCATCTCATGCAAATCAGTTTCGATCAAATCGTGTAGTAGAATAGGGTTCAAAGTTTCCCAAATACATAAGCGGATTTGACAAAAGCCATAGCTTCCCGCAAGTCTGAACTTAAGCTTTTTTAAAGGCTATCTTTAACTTAAAAAAAAAATTATGTTAGAAAAAAAAATCGATTTTTTTCATTACAAAAAATTATGTGATTGTATATAAAAGAAAGTTCGTGCAACCAAGTCGTGAATTTTTTCTCTACTCGCTGTAAAAGGCATGTATTGGTTTCGTGTAAAAAAAAAATCAATATTTAATAAAAAGTTATAGTATTACGATGATAAAGAAGTTAAAAAAAAACAGTCATGCTGTCCGTGGTACTGTTTGTGCGTCTATACGTCCAAGTGTCCAGTTGTACTATAATTTTCGCTATAATTTTTTCAAATGTTATAGAAAAGTTCTCCCGTGATAAATCGAAAATAAAAATTGATATAATATTGCATTTCCAGTTTTTGTCATGAAATTCGGTTTTTTTAATATGTAGTTCAAACAATATTGCATTTTAATTTTACAAATATTTTTCTTTTTAAATGAATATGTACCTACAGTGGGTTGCCAAATTAATAGGGACAATCATGGATTTTAAGAAAATTGTATGTTTCCTTATCAAATTAATGCTTAATAATTAATGTATATTGATAAATAGGTATTTTTTTTATTAAGATTAGTTATTATTACATCAAAATAAGTTGTTAAATAGTATTTCTTAAATTAGAGTGTGTAAATTGAGAGTTTGACTAAGTATCTGAATGACCAAAACACAACCAGTTTTATCCTCGCCAGGCAATTCCCCTGACATGAACCCCATTGAAAACCTATGGGGGATCACTAAAAGGGAAACTCTGGCACCACTGCCCTGCAATTAAAGAATGCTTAAATGCTAAAAAGTGAATTGATAGCATGCCGAGTATATTCAAGTAGAAAACGTTACAAAATATTGATTTTTTTTTTAAATTTATTTTGATTAAGAGCTAATTTTAAATATTATTTATTTAAAAAATACTATTTAACAACATATTTTGATGTAGGTAATAATAACTAATATTAATAAAAAAATACCTATTTATCAATATTCACATAAGATTTTTATTAATTTGATACGGAAACATAGAATTTTCTTAAAATCCATGACTGTCTTTATTAAATTGGCAACTCACTGTATTTACAAACAAAAAGCAATAAGCGGTTTAAAAAAATGGAATATTAGTTTTAAGTGTTTAAAAAAACAGAGTCAAAGATCTGATTTCCAAAATAATTAATTGACCGGGAAATCTCCTAAAATTCTTAAGTTCCAAGTTAGAAGACACAGACAGACATAATTACGAGGCCCATTTTTTTTTCTTGTTCTCTATCATCATATAATATCATGTTTAATTAAAATCGCGAGTTCATCCAATGCAAAAATCAATTTTTTAGTTGCTAGATTAACAGGGATTTATAAAAGAAATAGTGGCAACCTTATCCAAAAAAACAATACCGTGTTATATCGAACACTAAAGATTTTAGCTGGAAACTACTTTATAAAATGCAGTCAAAATTTTCCAACGAAGGAAAACCTTAAAGCGTTTTGAATTAAGATAGCTAGCTTGTCTTGCTCCTTTTTCTTTTCAATCTACTTCCGTTTCCCGTTTGCCTTTTACTTATTTAGTGCCATCTCGTCTGGCTGACTGACTAGCTTATTGCCATTTGGTGTGGTGTCTGCCTGCATTACACTATGCGGAGTTCTGATGATGATGAACAATCAATTTCCAAGCCAACTCCGAAGGGATGATGTTAATTGGAAAATTTACTAAAAGATATTGGCTGAGGAGAGGAAAGGCAATGAGAGGAGGTCGAGATGGTTTTAATAAATATGTATATGTTAGTATCTTTTGTAAACATCCTCTACCGTTATCTTCAACGTTGCATTGTTGTAGAATATTTAAAATTCTCGTCTCCTTGTGCAATGCAGTTTTGGACGATGACGATGACGACGACGACGGCGACGATGCTAATTAAAAATTGTTTTATTACTATTTTGATGTAATCATTAATTTATAAGAAGATAGTTGTTGGGAAGGAATCTACGCGGTAGGAGAAATCGAGGTCCTGGAATAGGAAGGTATAACTCTGTATAATATAGGACTGAAAGGAAACGACTGCTAAAGAGTAAAGATATTTATGAATTAACACTGAGTGGTGGGGTTTTATTTGGGGTGGAAACTTACTTAGCTGCTGTAGCATAAAGGAAACCATAGTTCCAAGTTGCAAGGACACCTCCTAGGTAAACTTCATATGAGACAATCTCCGTGACAATGAGGGAAAAAGCTTATATACTCTAGTTTAAAGTAATGGTGCTTTGAAGACCATGCAGATACGTTTAATAGCGTAAAAAGCAGGTTTACGGAACGTTGGATACAGGAATCTGTAAAATACTCAACTTCTCTATCCATATTTGTTCCCACGTATACTTAGGTTTGTACATACATACATACACACAATACATACATAGAAGAATGCATCACTGGAACAAAGGTACAAAGGTGGAAAAGATGCAGTGAGCGTAGTGAATGAGCGAATAAAGATTTTTATCGTTTACAGTTTAACGTTGGGTCTCTGAGTTTAACAACTTTCCTAAAAGCTACATAATAAACGCTTTCGTATTTTCAAGATCTAATTATGTTGCTTTCTATATATACATACATAGCTGAGTGAGTTTTATGATATTCTAAAAAAAGAGGGGTTTTGAGAAGTCTTCTGCTTACTGCACAAGGAAAGAATAGAATTTTTAAACTGAGAGTTATTACCAGGAACTAATATTTCTGATGAGTACCTACTTAAATTAAAAATGGGAAGGTATATTCGTAAAAGCTATAGTTTTCTTGAAATTTATTGTGTTTTTGAAAATATATATTTTTAAACATCGTTAAGTCTTTAGGAAAATATAATTTTAAGTCTAGGTTATTGCTGTTTATTTTAAATTAGAATTGTTTATTAAATGGTTTCAGTGCTAGCGAGCTATACGGTTAGATTGGCAGTAAAACCTGAAAATATTTTTGATTTAAGTATGTTTTTAATTACATACTTAAATGGACAGAACTACTGCTTTAGGGTTATCTACGTTCGTAAACAAGCAGCGGTTTTATTTTTTTTATTTCTCTACCAGAGTGAAATCGATTCAATTGACTACCTAAATAATTAATAGAATAGGGTTTTCGTACACATATGTAGTTCTTAAATATAAAAACAAATTGATTTTGATGTGTGAAGGTGTATTGAATTATGCTGGATTTATGAGCTTCATAGCATAATTTCCTTGTCAGGAAGAGCTTTAAAAGAAGGTGGCTTTATTAAATGAAGATATATCTAGAAAAATGATGTAGGTACCTACATACACATGTAAGTATGTTAGCTAAATACATTCTCAGCAGTTCAAATTTTATTGAATTTAAATAAATACATACCTACTATTATATAAAGACGAAGCAATATTATTATGTCCAGCGTAAACTCAGAAAGTATTAAACTGATTTACTTGAAACAAATTTTATAATATTCTTTATATTTATAAGATTGTTTAAAACTATTTTTTGTTTTTCTAATTTGTTTATTTGATCGGAATATTATTTTTTTTTTTAATTTTTTGTCACCTTTTTCCTTGGGGTTGACACACATTTTCACTTATATGTACGTCAAAATCTTTTGAATACTTTACAAAAACGGACATTGTTTCAATATTTAAACGAAAATTTGAAGTCCTAAATCTTTTCTTACTTATACCTACAAGGTGTGAAATATGTATGTACTTAAACAAATTTTAAAATTACAACTTTTTATATTTTTTTTTTTAATCTAGAAATTGGTTTTATGCGCAATCAAGGGGTCGCTTCTTTGTTCCAATTCATTATCATTCTGGTGTTTTTGCATTATCTCTTCCTCCTTTTTCTATTTGCTTTTTTTTCTGTCCACTCAATTCATCTCTGTGTCATTGAACTGTTAACTGTCATAACTGATGTGCGATATAACGGGTGGTTAAATTTTAAGGGCCGATGTTGAATGTGAACCACACCTAAACGTCAAGTTTTTTCTGCATTTCATTTGACATTTCTCAATTTTAACTCAATTTGAACCAGTTAAAGCCTCTTGACCATTTCAAGCGTCGTCAATGGTCAGAATGGTGGCAAGAAATGGCAACAGTGGATGTGACCAATTTTCGAAGAAAATCATCTTCAGTAATGAGGCACATTTTCACCTCAGTGGATTCGTCATATAAGCAGAACTGCCGCATTTGGGCGAATGATAATCCAAGAGTGATTGTCGAAAAACCAATGCACCCACAAAGAGTGACTGTTTGGTGCGGTTTATGGGCCGTATTTTTTCCAAAATGAGGCCGGTCAGGCAGTTACTATGAATGGTGTTCGCTATTGTGAGATGATAACGAACTTTTTATGGCCCGAATTGGAAGATATGGATGTGGACGATATGTGGTTTCAACAGGACGGTGCCACACAGCTAATGAAACAATGGCTCTTTTGGGCGACAAATTCAATGGCCGTGTTATCTCACGTGGTGGCGATGTCTAAGGCCGCAGTCAGGGGGGGGGGGGGGGGGATCACAGGGGTTTGATCCAGGAAATTATTAAACAGAATTATCCGCAAAATAACTGGAAAAATTTAACTGCCATGTGCGAAACCCTCTGGGTAGAAAACCATTATGGGTTGATGAGATTTAAGGACATTTTTAAAGCGATAATCAATGCTTTGGAAGAGTTGTGTAGTGATAAGGACTCTGAAACTTCATCGAAGACAAGCTAAATGTTGCAGACGAGAAACTGAAAATTCCACGAATAGTATCAAGGCAGAAGCATAGGCAAAACGTTAGCACAACAGATCCTGAAACCTATTTTAGGATAATTATAATGATTCCTCTTTTAGATGATTTCTTAAGTCAGCTTAAAATGCGATTTGAGAACCCTAAGTCCATACTTTCCTCTTTGTGGATTCTAATTCCATCAATTCAGGGCAAAAATGAACAAAATTTTAATGAAGAAAATTTCAAATTTTATAAAAAGTTTTTGGATTGGGACACTTTAAATGCTGAATAAATGCTATGGAAGACAAAATGTCATAAATAACTAGTTACACAGCGGTCAAAGAGTGCAATAGCAGCTCTTGGAGAGTGCAACAAGGATCTGTTTCCTAACATCCACAAGCTTCTAAAAATTCTGGCGACTTACCGGTTTCAACGTGCACACCGGAAGGAACATTTTCGACAATGAAACGTCTGAAAACTTATTTAAGAAATTCTACCGGTGAAGAAAGACTAACAGGATTGGCGTTAATGTCAGTTCATCGACAAATTGAGATTGACACTGAGGAAGTTATCGATGTATTTGCAGAAGGCCAGAAGACTGAATATAGTTTTCTAAAAATATGTAATACTTTTGTAATGATACTATTTAATTATGTAGGTACCTACCTAATAAATAATAACTGTACGATTATATTTTGTATAAATAATACCTTTTCGTAAATTTTTCTGCTTAGGTAGGTACCTATTTAACGGAACTGCATGATATATACATACTATGCACATATTATGTATATGCATAAACCTGCATGCCCAAATGTTAAAAAAAAATTGTGTGGGCTTTTTTTGATTACTAATTGGTGAATTTTTCTTTCCGAAAAATTAAATCCCCCCCCGAAAAAATTGTCTGGCTACGGCCTTGGCGATGTCAATTGGACGCCAAGATCATGTGATTTGACACCGTTGGACTTCTTTCTTTGGGGTTATTTGAAAGAAAAGGTGTAGGTCGATAAGCCAGCAACAATTCAAGAGCTAAAGGATGAGATAGATAATTCGGCACATTAACGGCAAAGAACCACAATTATGCCTCAGCGTGATCGAAAATTTGGACCATCGGATGGAGGTGTGCCGCCAAGGTCGCGGCGGCCATTTGGCCGATATTTTGTTCCATACATAATTGAACCATACCAATATTATCATAATAAAGAGAAATGACAATTATTTCCTAAATAATTTGTATTTTATTCAAAATCAACATCGACCCTTAAAATTTAACCACCCTTTATAATGTACATTGTACATACCTACATACATGTAAGAACTATAATTGGGGCAGGGCAATTAATAGATTCGTCATAAAATGTGAGACGGATAACATAAAAAAATGAATGCTGTTCTGTATGTGTTCGTCAATCGACTTGAGATAACAAACAAAAATTTGAGTGGAATCGAAGCAGTGCAAAAATGAGCCTAGTGAAGGGCTGAAGATAAAAATAACAAATATTGAAGTTGAGTCGTTTTTGGATTTACTCTTACTCCGACATCTTTTTCCTTTTTTGTTAAACTTCCTGATTCCACTCAGTTGTTGGCTTTTTTTTATGACAGCGTAGCGCAGTAGGTAGGTACGTATCGTATTTGTTTTTTTTTCTGCTGCCTATTGAAGAATTATTTGGGCAATTCATTTTATAAGGGCACTCAAGTTAAAAAAAAAATTGAACGGGAAATAGCAATCGAACATGGCATTACGATGATCAAGAAAAGAAAAAAGGGGATGTAAAGATTCTGTTCGTCTGTCGAACAACCTAACAAAAAATAAAATATGTACGAAGCAACGCGAGCACGGGTCTGCTAGTAAATTAATATGAATGCTCTTGATGGTCCAGAGAGTCTAGATGGTTTATACAGAGGTACAGAGATACAGACTTATTGGACTCAAATTAATTAAAACTAAAAAAGATCAACTGAAATATGCAAGAAAAATGTATCTGAATTCGTTTTTTGGGGGTTATTTTTTAAACAGATCCTTATGGGAGAGTAAATACAAAATCAATTATAGTTTCAAAATTTGTAAACATCTTCTTAATTTTAAAAATGTTTAGTAACTAAAAGCGAAACTATATTTGGTTAAGTTCTTGAAATTTAAGAATTTTGAAATACTTACGATTACTTATGTATCTGCATGCAAAAAAAAAAAAATAAAAATTTTTACATAATATAAATTTTATTTTATTTAATTTACTAAAAAGGATTAAAATATCTATAACAACAACAATAACTTTTCAAAAACTAAAAACACTTAACTAAAACAATACATTTACATACATATAATTTTTTAACTTTTAACAAGAGACTTCAGCCTCATAATTAGGACGGAAATTTTCCATTAGGCAATCTAATCTAAGGAAAGAACCGATTCTATGCTATTTCGATTCCTGGGCTCTAATCGTGGTCCACCTATGTAGCTTATTGGATTCGAAAATTGTCGATGGGATTCATCGATGTAAATTGGTGCTGCATTTATTTTAGGATTTGGCTTTGTGACAAATGGAGCTATTGCTATATTGGATATTTCAACAACAGTATTCTCATCCGTTGGCATTTCAATTTGAAATTGACTAATTGGACTCAAAGAGCCATCTAGTGTTGAGAGATCTTCTGTGGATGCTGAAAATAATGGTGCAGTAGTATTTCCTTCAGATAATGGCAGCATTGTGAAATGGCTATTTGGAGATTTCCGATCAATTGATGTATCCAGCATCAGTGAAGTATCATCCTGTGATAGCACAGTTTTATAGCGGTTATCAGGAAAATATGATTTTTGTTTTTAAAGTTATACTTTGCTCTTATGATTGCTAATCAAAATATAATGATTGAAAAGGACAAAACAAAACGGCATTAAAATGATGAACCCAATATTAAAAGAAAAAAATAAAAATAATAAAATGATGAGCAAAATAATTAATCGACCTGACAACAGCACAAATATAACAAGGAAGAAATAATTTTTATTTTTTTTTGTCAAATGATTAAATTATAAATTATACAAACCACACATTGGCTGGATTTAAGCAGTTGTAATAATTCAGCAGGTACAATTATAGGTTTAATCAATAAAACAAACATATTTTTTTTAATAAAGAATAAGTTTAATTATAGGGCGCACACAAAACATATTGATGACATTTTTTTTAATATCATTACTTACAAATCTATTATAATTAACAAATGATATTGTAATAACACAGGTTAACACTGTTATGAACATACATATTAGGTTCACAGGAAAACTTTTTCAATGTAATTTTTTGGACTTATTTTTCGTAATTTGTTCAGGCTTTAAGTGTTTCAAATTTTTTCCTCGCGCAAAACTCACACCCGCATTTTGTCCCTTACGTTTTTTTATCGATAGAATTTAATTCCTTTTGATCGAGTTGAAAAAGTGTGTATAGACAAAAAATATTAAATTTGAATTTTGATTCTCTGTAGTTAGTGCCCAAAAAGTGGTAAGTATTTTAAATCAAAAAAGTAATCCCTGTATGAAAAATAAAATGCAAATGTTCTTTTATTTCCTTTTAGAATTACATTAATTATATAATCTGTTCATGTGAAAACATTACACTTAGACACAACCGTAACATTATAACTTGTCACAAATGTAACAATTTAAATTTTAGATTTTTTTTTTTAGTTTTATTTTTCATTACTTAACTGGAATTAAATATCAATTTAAAGCTTAATTTTGGACAAAGAATGAGACACAGTTTCGATGCAATATTTTATACCATATGAACGTTTACAAATAAAAAGCAATATTTTAAACCATATGAACGTTTACAAATAAAAAGCTTTCTAAAATTAAACCATTGATTTATTTTATATGAAACCTTTAACTAAACAAGGAATTTTTTAAATAAAGTTTATACTTAAGTTTTTGTTTATTAATTAAGAATATTTAGCCCTATCGCGAAGGAAATTTCCCCCGAGTTTTTTCCCATTTTGGGAAATTTTATATCAGGAACCATCTTGAAAATTATAAGGAAAAATATTCCTTTCAGCAAAATAGCTATCGTGAATAGTTTTTCCAGGGAACTTTTTCCTCATATCAATGCAAACATTTCCCCTAGTAAGTTTTTGGGGAAAAATTATTTCATGGGAGATTCGCGATGGGAAACGTTCCTTCCCTGGGATTTTTCGTTTTTCCGGGGAAAAAAAAGTTCCCATTAAATTAACGATAGGGCTGATTATGTGAATATGTAATTTATAAGATCATGGTATCATGGTATCATCACAATTTTTTTATATTTAATATTCTGTTTCATTAAGTAGGAAGACAAAAAGAAGATGCATTTTATTATTTTTATATAGGGGAAAGGTTGGAACAGTGAGATCCTTTTTTTCAAACGGCTATATTTCCGAATGCTTTTGAGCTATCTTAATGTTTATTTGGCATTTTGGCATAAAAATTTAGTGAAAAAATAAAAAAATAACTTTACCATGAGTTAAATAGTTGAAAGGGGTTAAACTGTTTCACTGTTCGCCAGGGGTTCGAACAATGAGACAGCGAAGGGCGAACAGAGGGACAGTGCAAAAACTTTGATAAAAATTCGTCTTAAACAATTTTTGTTTATCAAAAAAAAAAAACACATGATATTTATTCTTTAAAATATTATTTATTAATTTAAAAGGAAAAAACCAACAAAAAACATATTCATGTAAGATAAAAAAAACGTTATTGGCTTCATCGGCATGTCTGTGAGTGTTTATGAGAGGCAAACAAATGGATTGTCTCACTGTTCGGACTGTCTCACTGTTCCAACCTTTCCTCTACATAATTGCTGATACACGCAATTTTATTTAAATAAAATCAAAATTAATAAAGCTTTTTTATTTGTTCCAACCATTTTTCAATAAGAATAACCTAGTGGTTTATCTTTTGCATTCGAATACATATAAAGCAGAAAATTAAAATTTGTCAATCACAAAAGAAATAAAACCCAAATTGACACCTTGAACTACAATAATTATATGGTCACCCATTTCCTTTAAAAGTTTTGAGGAATTATCTAATCAAAGTTAAAAGCCAAAGACTTAAATTTAAATAGTTTCCGATTACTGTCATATTAGGTGGACTAGTTAAATTTGTATTCAATGCACATGCAGTCCTTTGTTTTATTTCCTTGAACCTATCCATTTTCTTAATTCAGTAACCTAACCCATTTATATTCGAAGGTAGAATTTTTGAAATGAGGTAAAGGATTTATTATATGAGTCGTCTTTCGTCCTCATGGAAATTATTTTCAGTTGAATACTTTAAATAGGTTGGTTGCAATTTGAAACAAACAGAAAACGATTTTGTGTATGTATGTCGATTAAAGTTCCTCCATACAATTTCACAGAGTATTAACACAGACAAAAAAAAGTGGGATAGAATAACATTTTGCCTCCGAACAAATCGAGTTTCACCATAACCTGAAATTTTGGTATGGGAAAGACCGGGATGATTGTTTTAGAACCAATCTTAAGAATGTTTGTATATTAACACATGACTGTCGAGTGATGCGGGATGAAATTTCAAATTAGTATATGTGTTTTTATTATGTAGGATATGGTGGAAGAGAGTGACTACCTGATTATAATTTCAGTATTTAAAGGAAAATTGTATGTAGCAGGTAGTTTTCCCAGCGAGCTTTAGCATAACGACTACAGAGTAGAAGTTTTTAAAAGATTAACGAAATCTAAACTGAGTGTCAAGTAATTTTTTTTTTAAACGCTAATATATGCGGATTAAATATGAATTCTTAAATCCATATTAATAAACGCGAGTTAGCGAGGAGTAATGCTTAAGTCGTGCATAAAATACAAAATCCAATTGATAAATCAAGATTTCTTCCGAAGAAGGTGCGGTATACCGAAGAAATAAGCAACAGATGTGTCAATTTTGACTTAACCTGGTATTTTTAGATATATTCCTTTTTTTTACATAATGCCTAAAAATCTTGTCCCGCCAAAATATAATAATAGGAATTTTTTTAATACTAGGGCCGTAAATGTTACACCGATAAATTGCCGGCAAGAGTGTCTTAGCAGTGGATGCAAGTACATAAACATAAAAATATGAAAAGGTGAGTTTAAATAGACCATGCTGTTTTTTTTAGCCATTGCGGTGATGGTTGGGATTTTGGGAATCAAAAAAGCGATTTTACAATTTTTATGCAAGGTATAAAATAAAAGGCAGTTAAATTAGTGAGTTTTACCTTTTGACCGAAGTTATAAAAAAATATAAATTAATCACTGTCATTTTCTTTTAAGTCCAAAGTCATTAGTCTTGAAAATCCGATACCGATTAATAGAAATCAAGGCATAAGCTTTCAAGCGAATCCTTTTGGTTTTTTAGGAAATTTTTTTTGTTTTGCAAATTTCGAAAAGTCGAAAGTGAGTATTTAAAATTTTTAATAAACAAATAAAACCCTTATAGGTATACCCGTTACAAACAAATTGGAAAATGGCAATTCTGAATTCCCCACCACCACTTAGGGCTGATTAAACACCTTCCAGGCTTGTACATATATTCGATTAAACTCGCTAAAGCATTATTAGTAGGTATAACTCATATTTTAATTCTCCATACACTCGCACAGCAAATGTTCTTATACTATAATTAAAACGTGCTAGAAATTAAAATCGGTCTAATATAATATTTTAAGATATAATCAAAACCTTCAATACCTACCACATGGCTTATATAACTTATAACTTTAATAGCTTGAATTTTTCCCAAAACGTACCGCAATAAAACCAATATAAAATCAGTTTACGAAGAAGTTGTTAGGTAACATACCTAACCTATACTGATCTAGTGAAAGATTGCTCTTAATTTCTCAATATCTAAGCCTTATAATAATCCGAATGCTAAAAGCCAGAATTACAGATTTTTCACGTCTTGCTATAATTCCCACGTGTTTGTATATAAATATATGAAATAGATGTATGTGTATGAATGTAGGTAGATATCGGTAATTTTTATTTACATTCATAAATTCGATTTGGTTTTTACTATACCACTGTGCCGTGATGTGTCGGTGTAATTCTGGTATGTTTCCAATTAAGACTGAGCTCATTCAGAAAGTGTTTGTTAGCATTTGGTGGGCTCTATACATAAGCTTTTTTCAAAACAAAACGAATCAAATGAACATATACACAACCAAACCATATATAGACATACAATTTCTACCCAACATAAACTTCTAACGGCACATAAGTCCCCGGGATAACCACATTTCATACTAACGTGTAAATTTATCGTGATTGTACCTTAAGTTGTTTTTATTGCTCTTCTAACATTTAGGTACTCGTATAAGGTGGTATGGTAGTTATGTATATAAGAGTTAGATATTATACCGTGGTTCATATATATGGCAAACAAACAAAATCCTTTCAGCCAACCAAGTGGGTAGTATTACATTACGTTGTCGTATACGTAAGCTCCATGAAGAGGTTTTATTGTTCATTTATGTACAAAAAAAAAAAACAAATAAAACTTAGCACATACAGGGTGTTATCGAAGGATGTTTCTGAGAATCCTCACTGAATAGGATTGCGGGATAAGTATCACATATTAAAGGTTTAGAAGGCTTCAGTAGATTGCCTCACATTAAAAGTTGAAAGGATTAGAAATGGCAGTGAAGAGTACCGACAAAAAACAGCACACCGCATTATTAGAAGCAACAACAAACAATTATTGATATTTAATAAGTAAAGGTGTACTATGGACCCGATTTCTTTGATTTTTACAGAACTGAGCAAAAATGAATATGCTTAAGCAGGGCCGGGCCCAGCTGGACTTGCGCCCTATAGAAGATTTTTAGAAAGCGCCCCTTTTTTATATTTGCACACATACATACACTGATACACATGCATTAGTTTTCCCACATTACCCGAAGGTAGACTTTCAATGGTTTTTTTTTATTGAGGTACCCTCGGTATCTGCGGTACGGTAGGTGATTTTAGTTAGTGTGCAAAAAATAACTTAGCACAGTTGTGATGGATGTTATTTTGGGATTATTTAAACAAGTTTTGTGGTTAAAATGCAAATTGCAGTATATATTTGTTCTAATTACAGAATGTCTGCAAAGGGAAAAAAAACAAAGAGGCCTGACTTAGTCCGATATGTATGTAAACAGAGTTTATAAACGTCAGAGAAAAATGTCTGCCAAACAAATTTTGTTGAACTTGATAATTGGCACAAATATCTTGCAAAGAAAAAATAGGAAGAAAATTATAACGAAACAATTTCTAAGCTTAAAATAATATTGCCAAAAAAATTCAGCTGCACAATCTGCCCGATGCTGACGACAGTCTGACGTTTATGAACGGTTGGTACTGCAGTTGGGCTAGGTAAGTTCGATCGAAAATATGACTTTATGAACGCAGATAATGCAGATTTAAAAACTAGTAAGACCTTTTCTGTTATTATTATTGATATTAAATATTCAAGTATTTAAACATTTCATATTTCTTAAGAACTTATTCCAAATCAAAGGAAAAAATCTAATAGTCGTTCCTTAAATCAAAAACACCCTATATAATATAGAGTATCATATATGTACTTTACGTATGGGAACAAATTTCTGGTGATTTGCTTTAATGGAGTGTTTCCGGGGCATGTCATATAATATTAAATAATGAGAACTATACCTTGTGTCCTCCTTGAGCTCTCGGTTCCGGATGGTTGAAGGAACAACAAAAAAAAAAAATCCACCATCTTGAATGTCTGACGTTAATTCAAAAGTCTCCAATATAATATCCCAAACATCTAACCTATATAATTTTTATGCAGAGGACAAAAACATCCATTTGAATATTTTTGTTTTTTTTTTGTTTTATAAATATTTAAACTCATGTTACACTTGACAGGAAATGCAAAATTCAACAAAAACAAAATGAATAACATATACAAAAGAAAAAAAAAAGAAACCTATTTGTCCATAACGTCCATTAAAAAACGCACACACACACTCACATACACAGCCATTACCTCTATACCATCATTCTCACAACGGAAATAACGGAAAAACAAACGAAAAATTGTGTTCACTACTTAAAAGCCATTAACTTTTGTGTAAATATGAGTCCTTCAAGTGCCAATCTGTTGAGTGTTGTAACATTAAATGCTCTCGCTGCCTGTTGCCGCTTTGAGTGACGAACCGTATTATAGCTGTCGACAATGGCAGAGTGGTAAAGGGGGAGGGGGGGGGGGGGCAATGGTGGATCGGGCCTGTTGTACAATGTACATAGCTCAATGTTTAAAAATTGAAAGTTCTCCATCCCGAAGTTGTGCTACTTTTGCTCTCAATGTTTGTTTGCATTTGATTTTCCGCGCGCGCTTAAACTACTGTGTGTTTGTTGGTTTTGTTATGTTTTTTTGTTGTAATAGGTCGAGGAGGCCATGATGGCTTTTTATTGTATTTCAAAATGGGGGCAGGAAATGTCAAACTTGAACTTTAAATAGACATTCTATGCTTAGAACAGCATTCTTTTCAAATAATGTAAAGCGAAAAGAGAATACAACAAAAAAAAAATTAAAGAAAGAAAATGGTTGCCATCACCCACCCAAACCCTTGGCAATTAGAAAAGTGAATGATTTTACCATTCAGGCAGAATGCTGAATTGCTGAATAGGTCTGTTAATGGTTCTTGAATGATTCATGTTAATGCTTTGGCGAATCTGGGTTAACTTGTGTTTGTGTATGTATACGTACACATACATATATAGAAATTAAAAAGCGTTCAAGGTTCAAGGACATCATTAAATTTGATATGAATAATCTCGATATTTTTTTTTGGTTTGAAGTATCTTTTTTTATTTTAATTTTTAACATCAATATATACAATATACCTTACTTGTGATATCGAGCATTTATTGATTAGGAACACACAAAAATTTCCATAAATAAGGTTTTTAAGTATTGAAAGAAATAGTTGTCAAATGGGCATATCATGGGTGTATAATGTATATGTAAACAAGTGAATTGATATTTATAATTTGTGACTTTGTAAAAATTCAATGCCGGTTGTTTTTTGGATGCCATAAATGCGATATGGCAATTCAATGCCGATTGTTATTTACATAGATCCCATAAATTGGTTATGAGTTGTGAGGGCATTGATTAAGACATTTCTATTCTCATCTTATTATTATCTATTGCATGTGCCCAACAATTTTTTGAAGGAAATATATGGGGAAATATATAAAAACGTAGGTATATATGTATGCATTAAAAACATTTATTAATATACTAATTTTTTTGTTTTGTATCTGGAAAATTTTGCCGTTGATTTTAAACTAAATAATATATACTGGATGAGGATACTAGAGGTCTAAAAGTTTAATTTTTTTTTAAATCTAAAAATATCAAAATTTGTTAAAAATTTAATATTAATGAAAAGTTCTGAAAACTGCAACCTCTTACGATGCTTGGTTGCGGAATAATCACTATTTAAATACAATAGGTATCTTCTATACATATAAATTAAAGTTTGGTTTTGTGTACGTTCGCTAACCAGCCAAACCGGTTGACCGATTTTCTTAATTTTTTTTTTAAATTAAAGAGAAATAAGGGTAGAAGGTTTAGGACAAAAAAATTATAAAAAAATAAAGAAAATCTGTTAAAAAAGAAATGTAATTTCAATTGGTCATTGGAGTCTCAGGTTCTATTCCTGTCATCGGCAATATTTCTTTTTTTAATTTTTAATAATTTTCTCTTTTTTTCAACACATTCGCTGCAAAACAAATAGAAAAAAAACTATTTTTTAACGCCCTGCGAAGCGGGCGGGGGTTTTGCTAGTATAATATAAAATATAAAATCAATAAATTCACTTTGGATGAAAATAAAGCCCGTGGAATAAAATATTATTTAATTTTGAGTAATATGGGTAACTGTGGCGTATGTGGAACTTTTTTTTGTTGAAATAATTTTTCGGAAAGTCATTCAAAAAATGACAACTTATTCCATTCTGTCAAAGGTTAGGTAAGATCGAAGTGAATGGGTCAGTGAAAGCCACTTTATGTCGGTTTAAATCAACAGTCAAGTGGTGATGTTATTCCACTGAAGAAATGATTATTCTCCATGAACTGTTGCACTGTTTCCATAAGAGATGATGGGTGTAAATATTTTTAAAATGTCTCATATGTACTTTTAGGAGATCTGGCAAAAATGGTAACTTTAAAGTTTTTTTTAATGTTATTCAGTGATGATGTTACTTGAAAATGATACGAATTTAGTTAAAATTAAAATCGATTTTAATTGATACAAGTGTGGAAGCAATATAGCAAAATAATCTTCAACTCAATTTTGACAGCCACACGGCATTTTATAAGCTTTTATTTTGACAGGAATGGATAAGATCTACAACAATGACAAGAGATAAGCTTCAAAAAATGGAATAGATTGTTATCGTAAATCGTGCAAAAAGTTGTTTCTTTGAAGTTACCAAAAACTGTCAGCCTAGAATTGCGTCAACGCATGAAACACGTTGACGATTAAACGAATGATGGCAGTTGGTCAATGCTGTCCCAAAATGCATTGACGTGTTATCTGTGTGAACACAGTTTTTACTCCTTGGTTTCAACGATCTGACACATTAAAGTATGACATTTACACGATTTTACAAAATTCGAACACTTTGAGCGTTAACGCGAGTTGAGAAGAGCAAAATAATTTTTTCGCGTTGACGGTCACAGGATATTAAAATGTTAAGTGAATGTGAATTTATCGCGCCAAATGTCTATTTGTTGACTGCAACTTCTGCTACAGTTTACTACTTGTCAAAAATGTCTATGGGATTTGAAGGCAAATTGTGTGACGTCACACGAGGTTTCAAGTAAACAAATAGACACAATAAAAACTGTAAACTCTAAAAAAAGCTATATACTTTCAAATTCTTTTGAAGGGTGGATAAAATAATGATGAATTAAAAAAATCCCTAAAAAATCAGAAATTGTTTAGATTGTGATGAAATTTAGTGCAGGCTTCATTGGTGAAATAGAAAATATGAAAATATGGCATATGACAGTCCAACACATTAACCAATAAGGAAAAGGACCAATACCTAACCTAGATGTGAAACCACTTTCTGAGATAGTCATAAATAAATAAATAACGAATAGTGAAGGAATGCGAATGCGTTAATTAGGATTTATTTTATTTTAAAAATTAGGATCCCTCGCTTAATTGCCAATAAATTATTCGATTTTCACAATTAATTGAAACAAAAAGTGGATTTTTTAACACTTTGTCTTTTTAAAGCATTTCTTTGTTGTTGTTAACTTTCAAATTAAAATCGCTCATAGATGAGTATGAGATCAAAAAATCAGACGAAATGTCCGATGCATTAACCATTTAATATTAATTTTTCTTTCTTAAATCTGAATAAAAATCCTAAAGGAAATTCTATACGTTTGTCCTTACAAAAATTCCAAAGGATAAAGTTTTTTTTTTAATTTTCCACAAATACAACTGACAAGTTCCAGAAACAAAAAAACCTTGCCATTTTATCAGAGTTCTTATAAAAAAAATAAAAGACAATTCCAAGAGTTTCGCATGTCCTTGATTCGTAAAATGATACCGTTTCACCTGGAAATGAACAAAAAAAAAGGAAACAGAAAAACAACCCTCTAAGTTTTGTGTAAACATTTTTCGTTAATGCTTTTCAAGGGCTTTGGTAAAATGTTGACGAAATTTCTTTCACATGCACATAGTATTTGTTCATGTTTATTATGTACATATAAGTTTTTGGTAGTTTACTTTTGCATTATTATAACCATGATGACGACGACGATGAGGATCTGCAGTAAAAGTTGCATTTTTGTATTTTATTTTATTTTTATTTTGTACTCTGAAGTTAAAGTAGGCATCACTTCATAAACAATAAATGCATGCATTAACTTTTATAAAAGCTCCCATAACATAACGAGTGCTCTTCACCGTGCCAACAATGATGGGTGTTGTTGGGTGTCCTTGGGAGGAAAACCCAGGAGCATGGTTGGAATATATATACATACACATATGTATGTATGTGTATATTTATATTATACCCATCTTCAACTGCTTTTGCTGCTGGTGCATAAAACTATTTTTGTTGCATTCGACAATCGTGTGTGTGCACTAATGGAAGCTTGCACCTATGCATAGCAAGAGAATGGAATAGTTTTCGTTTGAAATTTAGAGGTTATGTTCTACAAAGGATATTGTCGGATTGTATATTTCTAGAACTAAGTTCTTTAGCGTATAGTAGTTTTTCATTTTTTTTCCTCCATCTTCTTTCTCTCTTTCGTTCGCTCAGTTGTTAACTTATAACATGAGCATTTAGAGAAATCAGAGGCTATATACCTACCTACTTATAGAGGTTAAGTTTTTGTTAAAATGTAGGCTATACTAGGAAGCTGTATATGTTTTTGCGTTGAAATGCCAAAGGAGCAGAAAGAGGACTGACTCAAAAGTCACCAGCCCAAGCGCTTACTAGTTCACTTATGAACACTACTTGACATGGATTTTAATTTGTTGCATTTAATTTAGTTTCCTCGTAGACTGTTAGGTGGTATACTGATGGGGTAAGGTGATGGCAAGGGGCATCACTGATGGAAGAATACGAATCGTTAAAAATGTCATTTCAAAATGGTGTGAATCTTTTAAAGTATGCATCTGCACGTTCTGAATTTAATTTAAAAATGTTTTGCCTTAAACGTTGGCTTAATTAAATTAATAAAGGAACATAAGTTTAAATATTTTGTACAAAAGTAATGAATGTCAATGTGTCACAGTAGTTTTTAGGCGAGATGCTTTATATGAGATGTTCATATGTATCTGAACCCCTTCATATAAAACATTTTATGCGAACTGAAAATTACCATCTTGTTATGCTTCATTTATTTCATAGGAAACATTTTTTTTAAATTTAAATTTAAATTTTTTTTTAAAGCAAAATACATTTATTTATATCACAAAAGTATATACATACACACACACATACACACACGTTTTGAGAAAAAAACTATGTGTTGAGAAATTTACAAAATGCTATGAGGTTCGCCTTACTAATGTCGGACTGCAATGCCCATTTGTTGTGGTTAGGGCATTTTGGGAACGTCTTTCATTTGGCACAGTTTCAGTTTCAGTTTCATTTGGTTTTTGATCATCTTCAGTGTCAACATCGTCAGCACTTTCGTCAATTTTAAATGGCAATTGATTGACATTATCTTGTGCAACAGGTGGTGGTCCCCAGGATACTTGTCGGCTCCTTGGACGAGTTGGCTGATTGTCAAATTTTACATGGACCTTTTGCTGGATAAAAAATTCAGGAGTTCAGCAATCAGTTTTTTTTTTTATTTTTTGTTGTATTAGCAGTGAAAGAGAGAGAGATAGAAAGAAAACATGCTTCAGGTGTTGCCGCATACGATATCTGACAAGTGCAACCTTTTGCTAGCTTCCGATTAGAAATTTTATGCTTTTGTAATAGTCATTATATTTTTAAAAAGACATGCTATACTTTGAATAATATACAAATATATATGTAGTTTTATTTTTCAATTACCTAAATCTATACCGTGTTTTGGTGAGAGTGTAAAGCCAGCACAGCAATTAAAAACAAATAAATTCTTGTTTTGTGTACAAACAATACCAAAAGTATTTTGCAATACTTTTTTGTTGTTATTGTTGTAAATATTTTGTTGAGCTGTTAATTTATTATTATTATTTCGTTGAAGTTTTAAATGTTTGTTTCTATTGGCAGCGAGATATGGTTTAGAAAGTGGTTTGAGTAAAATCGATCCAATACCACACCCAATTTTATCATATTTTAATTTTCTAACTAGGAACGTCCTTAGAATGTTAAAAATTTGTAAATAAGCTCTTTTGAACCTATATAATATGACATGCATTATTTGTCTTTTCCCACTACCATGCCCACTTTTATAATATTACAATTTGATAATGTCTTTGAAAGCCTGAATATTTAAAGAAAACAATCTCTTGAGCCAAACCCAGGACACAAGTATTTTTTTTTTAGAAATCCGACTCCTACCCTACCACGCACATTCTTTTTATATCTTAAATTTCATTTTATTTTACATAGAATGCTTAAATTTTGTAATTAAAATGTCTTTAGAAGGTTGAAAATTTTAAGAAAAATTTTTCTTGAACCAAAACCATTACATTTTTGTAGTTTTTTTTTTTGCAAATCCACCGTAGTAGTACGCCCATTTTTCTTATATCTGAGATTTCTGCTTACATTAATAGAAAGTTAAAGTGTAATTTTTTTTAAAGTCAGCCTTCTGCCACGCACATTTTTGTATCCCTGAGTTTTCTTCCTTAAAAAATAAAGTTTTCTTGAAAATTGACAAATTTTAAATATGTGGCGCTGCGGACAGGGTTCAGCTAGTCAATTAATATAATTATAAATCAAACCAATGATTTCTTAATTTTTCCCTGAAATCACCAAAGTTTGGAACTACAAAAAAACATCACTTATTACTTAAATTGTAATGCATATAATAATTGTAAAAATAAGATGTTGAGCTTTTGTTTTACATGTGAGCCCACCAACGAACAGTCATCGGCTAATCAATCTGATTTACTCAACTTAATAAATTTAAACAAATACATAGCTGCCGAAGATATCCATCTGAAAGTGTTACCTGGATATAGAGTAACGGCTATTCGTTTCTAAACAAATCAAAATGCATCGGATGAACATCCAGCAAATTGTTTGATAAAGAAAATAAAAACAAATAAGACAAAAAAAAACAGCCTAGGGGTTATTAAAATTTTAATTACAATTTTTTTCTAAACAAATAAGTTTCTACATGACACAACACCAAACTTCTAAACAAAATTGTTTTGAATTTCATAATCACAATACTAATTGAAAACAAAAAATTTCAGAGGTACAAAACACTTCCCTGAACAGCCGCTAGCACCAATTGAAATTAAATTATTTTCCCAAAAATAAATTATCAACTTTTAAAGCACCATATTAATTGAAAAATTCCTTCCAGCCAACCTTTTAACCTTTCCAAAAATTTGACTTCTATCATTATTTTATTTCCATTCCCTCCCTGATATACTTCATCATCCGATCATTTCACAATTATTCGTGAATAAATTCAATTTAAATAATTAGCATTCTAGCCAAATAAGATACACATTCAAAAACATTCCCTCCCATATTCCCACATATGTATATATATATATACGCTCCATTAGCCTTTTTTTTGCCGCAACAAATTAATAAACTTGCCCCAAGTAATTTTCTTCCCTTAGATGATATATGTTACCTAAAAAAGTTGGTGTTCGAAAAAAAAATATATACATACATATACATTTACCACATTCAGTGAAATAAGGTGAAAGGTATTCGCTTTAACCACAATACCATTACCACACTCGTATTCCCTCAATTTTGCCTCATTAGATCGTGTGGTTAGCACTGCTACATACAAGGTGAGGGAGTTTAAACAGTCAAATCTCTCTAAGCCCAAATAGATCATCCCTACTCCAGCAATTACAAAATTGTGAACCACTTTTGATAAAATAATTAAAAATTTAAATAATAAAGTTTATGTAAAATGTTAGGAAATGTGCACACAGTTTTTAGTTGAAGTAGATCAATTAAAACGTTGATACTGTATAGTATATTTTATAAACTCAACGTATGTACGCGTCAACATGTACGAAATTTAAAATATGTTTGATTTGCAACCGATATAGAAATTCAATAAGAAATAGAATAGAAATTAGTGTAAATAAACAACAGAAAAATCTTGATATGAACTCCCCGTAAATGAGGTATTTTACTGTATATTTAACTAAAGTTTCATTCATGTGTGAAAAAAAGGATTATTTTCATTTAAAAGTATATATATTTACGAGTTGTATATGTATATGTAATGTGCACAACATATCAAGTTTAAAGAACTGATTTCAACTCGAGATCTCATTAAGACGGCGAATTTCAAAAAGAAAATTTAAAACTTTTGATGAGAACGCTTACACAGGAACGAAAAGAGCTTTTGACTTTCTATTTGACGAGACGGGTGTGTGGAATTTATATACACAAAAAAGGAATTTATAATAAAAACGAGATTCTATTAATGTGATATTGCATGTCTGATGTTTAAGGGACACAATGACGGAAGATGTTTTCAAAGTTTTCCATTTAAAAAAAAAAGGGCAATAAAAGGGTGTATTGGTTTATTCTATATAGGTATATTGCCAAAGTCATTTATTGTTTATATATAGGTATAAAATTATTAAGAGTATAGAAAAAATGGCCCGCAATTTGATATGAAGTTGGAAAAGTATATATACACTCAAAAAAAAAAAAAAACTTTGTAAAATCGCCTTAAAGGCCTAACGTAAATTTTGTTGTACGTAATTTATGTAGCGACTTCAACTTTGTCCAGAACTTTTGCAATTTTTAAATGTCTTAGGTAAAATTAAGAAGGTTAAATTACTTTAAAAAATATTTGTTTAAATTACCTTAGAACTTAGGCAACTTAGGCCCTCGATTAAGGCTTATTTTATAATAATTTTAACGTTGGCAAGTTTCACGGCTTAATAAACATTGTAACCATTGCATTCTGACATGAACTATAGCAGTGAGAGAAGTATTCAGGTATTGCCACGTTTTATTAAATAAATTAAAATAAATGCCATTTTAAATTAATAAAAAATTTCATCCATTATCTCCTGATAATATAAATTGTTTCAGAATCATTTTTACTACAATTATTTTTATTTATGCATCCAAGGCCAAAGTTTTGTTTAAATTTACATTTTTTTTTCTTAAGACAAACAAGACAAACAAATAATGAAATACATTAAATTCATTCAATAGATACAAACAAACAAAAAATAACTTATTACATTCAATAGCAAATATTTATGTAGATTACGAAAAAAAAAACAAAATGATATAATACAACAAAACATAAATATAAATACAAAAATACTATAAGAGGTAGATAAAGGCAAACAATCATGCAGTCTATTTCAAAATAAGAATTTTTAAAACAAATAAAATATATAAAATAAACTACGGAATAATTCTTTGGAAGCTGAGTTTTAGTCTTAATTTTATATTATTTTTTATTCTATATATGTATAGGTATGTATATTCTATATTATATTTTTATACATATATATTCTATGTTCTTAAAATCCTCATGGATCTAAGACCGACCAAAAAAATTATATACACGCGGAGTCAAAGCTCACAGTTTTTGGGGAATATTTTTCCTTACAGTAACTATATTACAGAAAAATGTCGTATGTATCAATTTTATAAACAAAATTTCGTAGACAACAAAAATTGGAATCAATCCATTTTGTATAGCTCCATGTTTTAACATTTTCTTGTTAGTAATGTCAAAACATAATGGAACCGTTACCTTTCATCTTTGATGTACATCTACGTTCTAACTTTAAACCAAATGGTCAAGCTGGGAAAACAAAAAAAAACACAGGTGTTTTTAGGTAAATCAGAACTTTGAAAAAAAATTAAGCAAGTGAAATTTTAAAATATTTGTTTTTTTTTTTTTTTAATTTTTATTGCACAAGTTATGTATGTATTTTGGCAGTGCTTATTTCACGCTTAGGAATATTTTTCCCGCCCGTAATAGTTAAAATTTATTTGTTTTTTTTTTCATCTCTAACTTAGTCGAAAATAGGAAATCAAAACTGGAAGAGAGGGGGAAAGCCAACAATGCCCTTAAATCTTAAAAATTATTTTTTCGTAGTAAGAACAATTCCAAAGGTGGCTTATTGTGTTTTTATACCTAAAATTATCATCTTTCGAATTATGAATTTTTTTCAAAAAAAAAAAAAATAATAACGTTTGTGTTGTTGAGGGCAGCGTTCTTTTGGTCTCCCATTTTCAAAATCGATTTTTCGATAAAAGTGGGTTGATCTTTTTTTTACAAAAAAATAAAAATTGACACTTTTTGGGGTTAGCCTTAGCACAACTAAAATGCTTATATGTAGGTATGTAAGTTTTACCTTTCTTTAAAAATCTCTATTAAGAAATTGCACCCTATCAATTAAAAACCATAAATAAGAAGTCATGCGAGTTTATCTCAATTTTTGTTTTTTTTTTAAATAAATAATTCACCTGCGAGGAAGTAACAAATCCTCCGTTGAGAACAAACGGCCATTTTTGTAGGTCACCTTATAAAATTCCTACCATTTAAAACAAATGCACCAAGAAATCGTTAAGAGCTATAAGTCACTAGGCCTTGGTTCCCCAAGAGTTGTTGCAGCACCGAATTTAGTTTATTTAAAACACACAAAAAACAATTTGTGACAAAATTGGTTTTCTGCTGTTAACGTCTGGATTTTTGTATAAAAATTAGCAAAAAATAATAAAAAAACACAACCACTTTGCTTGAGAATTTGATAATACCTAGTTTTATTTTGTCAAATGACCTTGTGTTGAATTGAAGTGTAGACTCATTTCATCAATTATTTGACATTTTTTAACATTGCAGAATATTGTGGAATACGTTTTATTGTGAGTCCATATTGCAATATTCGGCTTCGGACTATAGGTTTATATGAGTACTTTCGTACATCTACAGAGATCTTCTAGACCGCCGAGATTATCGGTAAATTTCAATACAAAAAAATAGGGTCTTTGCTTTGGAAGTAGTATCGTTTCGAACTCTTTCTCATCTCGTGGCCAGTTTTAATTCCAAGAAGGATTCTTATTATCCATCAATTTCAGCACTCTTCCATAATAATTAACAAAATTGGAAAAATACGTAAGAGCACGTTTACCCCTGTATCATATATAATATGTTGATAATCAAAAATCTAGCCATATTGCACTATAAATTTAAATAAATTGATTTAACATTTATCTAACACTCAGCTTCTTGGGAATTTTTCCGAAGTTAAATGATGTGTGTTTTCTGAGCTTTCAAAAAATCAAACCAAATAGTTTCTTCATCCAATTACACCTCGTCTTGATCACTTTGTGGGACTCTTTACTAAAGCTTTAAGCTATTTTTTTCTTCTTTTAGTCAAGCTCTTACTTCCTTCTTCATAAACGCTCAACTTTATTTGTTAAGCATCGCAATTTAGTTGAAACTTTCCAATCATTTTTTATCAACGTTGTGTAAAAATTTTATATTATTTATAAATTACTATTTTGAAATAGAATGCTAGAAATGAGCGTGCAAATTTTCGATTTTGTTAATGTAAATAAAAACGACTTGTACAATTATGTAAAAATTAAAAATAAAATAAAAAAAAAAAACAAAAAATACATATGTACATAATATGTACAAAAATATGTTCATTTAAAAAGAACTAAAATTACTTTCGTTCAATGTTAGTTAATGGCAATCACAAAAAAAAACTTTAGTCAAAGCTAAGGACAAGAAGGTTAACTTCACTAATCGAGCATTTTGGTGGTAAGCTTTGGAAGTTGATGTTGCTTACCGGATTCTGCGATGTTTTCGCCGTTGTCGGCAGCGGCGTCGATTCATTTGTATCAGAATCTGAGTCACCAGCTATAGAATTCGCCAAACTACCATCTAAAAGTGGTTCTTCATTCGAATTCTCAGGCAGTGGATCCCATTTAAGTTCAACGTCCATTAGCTGGCTATCTATATTATATATATTTTAAAGAAATACAAAAATTCAAAGTTAATAAAATCAGAAATCTAGGGATTTTATAATTTGAAAGTTTTAAAAACGTACCCCTTACCCCTGGTATCAGTGGACCTTTAGGCTTATCATCTTTTTTCACTTCTTCGGGCTTTTTCTCATCACTTTGGGAATCTTTAATTGTTTCAGTTGGTGACTTGATCTCATTTGCTTCTGGACTTTTAGCTTCTTGTTCTACTTCTTCGTCAACTTCTACAATTTTATCTGGCTTGTTAATGATAGGAGTAGTTGCTTCTTGTTCGCGAGGGACTGTTCCGTTGGTATTTTCTGTTGTCTTTGGCTGGCCTCCAGTGGTTCCGTTTTTTAAAATTCCAACCAATGGAGCACCAGTTGAAGCCTTTCGTTCCGTCTGAGGAAGCTTCGAATAAAAAAAAAAAGAAGAAATTAATTAATTCCAAAATTATGACAAAAGTGAGTTATCAACACATACCGGTTTATAATTAAAAGTTTTCGTTTGATTGCCAGGGGATTGTTGCATTTTTGTAGCTTGTTCCTTTGACCAAATTATATCCTCGTCAGTTTCACGTTCAATACGTTTCTTATACTCAAGATGACTTCGATAAACTTCCAATAAGCAACAAATGACAATTATAATAAAAAGAGCTATCAAAGTTATAAAGACAACTTGAGTTTGTTCTTCTTTGGTTGAGACGTCTATGTGTTTAGCAATGTATGGTACTCGGACAGGTGGATCTTCTGCCCAATTTTGACCAGAGCCCTTTGAATTAAAAAAAAAAAAAAAAAACAGAATGAATTTAAGACTTAGGAATAACTATCTTTAATAAAGGCTTACCATTGTGAAGTTAAGAATTGGCTCTTGAGGTCTTGGTTCTGGAATGTGTTCAAACTGAGCAGCACATTGGGCACTGCGTACTCCTTGGAAATTAATTACAGTTATATTATCGGCTCCGGATTTTGTAAACAGCATATATTCCTCAAGGGGTTTCATAATGTAGTTGTTAACCTGGATGTAAATATCTGAAAAGAGTTTAGTTTAGTTTAGCTAGGCGAAGGGGGAATTAAAAAAAAAATGCACAAGAAAGTCGAATGTATTCGTTCTTATGTTCAAGTGGTTTGGAATTAAAAAAAAACTGTATATTAAAAAAGAAATTGTTTAAATGGCTTATAAAATAGTTTGAGCTAAAAAAAAGAACTCTTATTTTGGGACAAATATAAATTTATGGAAAAAAAATCAAAAATCATCAGTGTTTTTTTACGTCACACGTTCACACAATTGTTTTGATATTTAAAAAAACAGTCCACCAACTTAAATAAAAATTGAATTTAATTAAATTGAAATGTAAAAAAAAACACGTAAATCGTTGAACTGCACATAACTTGAACATAATAGCGCTAAAATAAGTGTGAATGAATCGGATAATTTGACATTATTTTAACTTTAGAAAGTCAACGCGTTTACCTTTTCCTTTGACCTTCTAATCGTAGCTTAAAATTATACATTTCTATGAGGTATGAGTACCACCATGCCACCAAGAAATAAAATTCAAATTATATAAGAAATAAGATTAATAAAAGTTTATAGACGACAAGAGTTTCGGTGTAAATTTGAATCTTATCTATGTACCTTTTGTCTATATCTACTATCTAATCGTTATATGAGGAGGCGATTATTTTGAAAGTTGTAAAAGTCTCTTTAAAAAAAAGTAAATGTATTAAATTTTAATGCAACTAATAACAATAAAATACCTGTTTGCAAATTGTTTTCAAAGTCCCTTTATTTTACAACTCTTTTTAAGACTTCTTTTAAGTAAAATGAATATCAAAGCTTTAACGCGTCTAACGTCATTATCGCAAGTCCCTCGGGACAAAATACCTTACGATTTACAAACCTCTTCTTGGTACTGTTACCTTTAAATTAAAGGAAAAAAATTACCTTCGTATTTATCGATTCTTCATTAAAGCTCATGCCAAAACATATTAAAAAGTCCTTTGCTCTTACAAAAAACAAAAAAATAAAATTAAAAAGTAATTTATTCACTCTCAAAGTCATTTCTATATAGCACTGGAGCTTTATCTTCTTGTTGAGTTTGAATTTTTAATTACCTCAGGCTACGCTCACTCATTAATATCGCCGTCGTACGCCGCCGCCTCCACCTCATTGTAATTTGCTCTCATCGTATTTTTATTTTTCGTCCGTAAATAAGAAAGTTTGACAACCGAATCTTTTTTTTTTTCCTTATTTATTATCAGGTCCATGTAATATAAGAAAAGTATTCTCGTATTTTTTTGTTTGATAATATTTTGTCATCGTTATTTTATGAGCTCGTGAATGTTATATGACTCCGTGACAAAAAAAAACTCAAATATCCAGCTCGAAGGACCAAAAAAAAAAAGATTGACTCAAAACAAGAAAAGTTATATAACACCGGATAAAATTAACCTTTGTTCTAAGACAATACACATTGAATTTAGGGTGAGATTAGGGTGATTTAGGCTAACAATATTGCTATACGCAATACAACAGGTGACCTTGGTTTTAACTAATGCACATATCGTGGCAGGACTGACTATCTTGGGAATTATCATAAATAACAAACCAACGACCAGGATTCACTACACGCTGCTCATCTTGTTTAACTCATTTTGGTAATAAATAATTTCATTCGAAATAGGTCTGGCAGTCAAGCGTGTATCTTTTTAGTCGCCTGAACGAACAGATATTAAGAGCTCCTTAAAAGGATACTAATAAATATTACATTCCACCTCTCAAGAAATATAGAGACAAAATGTGAAACGGTGACGATGGAAAACGAATGTCCTCGCTGCTGCCAATGCTGATGCCGGCCGCTGCCTTCACCGCCGCCGCCGTAGAAAAATGAGAAAATCAGTGTGAATCCTTTTTGTCAGTTCGAAGCAATATTGTAAAAAGGTAAGGCATGGAATATATGTGTACACCCAATATTCTTTCTCTTCATCCTTGACTCTCGATGGGTCCTTAGAAGATTCAGATAATTTTTTTTTTTTTTTTTTTTTTGTGGATCGATTTCACGGGTATGGAACAAATTTTGTTCGAACCCTTGTCAGAAGCTCTATGAACCGTTAAGGATTAATAGCACCGATGGTGGAAATTTATGCGAATGAACGTAAAACCCCTCGCCTTTCATGAACTCATCCCCGAACTCACTCCTATCATCTTGAACTAAAAACGCGGATGCAAAAGCAGAAGAAAGAAAAAGAAAAAAAAAAAAAAGAATGGAAAATTAATCCGCAATCTAACTTACTTGACAAACAGCCACTGTAGCTTTTAAAGACAGCAAATCTGGAATCCGTCGTATTGATTCCGCCAATTTGCACCCGATTAGCGCCCGAGTCGATGACGTTTTGCATCAGGGGTCGAATGGTAATTGGTGCCAGTGGCACCTGTTCACGATCGATTAGAAGTGATGCCTCGGTACCGTTTCGCTGATAGTAGATAGAATGACGGGCTCCTTTAAGGAAAGTCCGTTCGATGTGTGCCCCCACTGCTGAGCCATCTTCACGGTCTTCTTCGAAGAGCAAATATCCTTCGGTATCAATGGCTACCATTAGATAGTAACTGCGTTCGTTATTCGTTTGAAGTAACAACATTACGCGGTTGGCACGTTTCAAATCGGCACTAGAGAAGGCCAATTGAAGTTTGACATAGTTGACTTTGCCAGTTAATTCAAATTTGCGTTGCAGTGTGGATTCACCACTGAAATCAGCACCCTTCTCTTCCATGCAGAATTCTCCAAGAAAACTTGTATGCTCGCAGTCACATGTTGATTCTTGTTTGGCAAAATTTTCCTTACAAAAACCATTATTTTTGCAAGGTTCAGCATCGCACTTGAGTTGGCAACTGGGTAGAACACCTTCGAGAGCTGAAAATATAATTATAAAAAATGACATATTATTTTGAAAGTAATGCACTTTTTTTTTGAAGAAGTTCTGTTTTTTTTTTTTGGGAAATGTTGTGTAGAGGAAATTTAACTTAAATGTAACATCGGTTAAGGATATATTTTTTAAGATTTTTCATGAGATATTCAATTCTCATTTCCAATTTGGTTCCCTGAAATTACGCCGAAATTTCTTCATACAAAAGCCTGGTCCAAACATTTCTGTAAATTTTTCCATAATTTCTGGCATATTTCTTAAAAGTTTTTTGGCATTCTGGAGACTGAACATACACATAACATAGAGTGGATTGTGGAATTTAAAATCCTTTGAACTCGCAACTTGGGACCTCCTTGGTATCCCATCCGATCGAATTTTCGATTCACGTGAATTGTTCACTTAAAGCATTCTTTCTTCAATTATTCGAGTTAAAAACCACTCAATAATTATTTTTTTAACTTCTTGAGAGAATCTACATAATTGTTTTACAGCAATTTATATGTAAATATTTCGGGACATTTGTTTTCCTCCATCCGACGGATATTGCAAAATACGAAAATTCACGCGAACGTTAGCAGAATAGCACTGTACGCAACAAATGCGGCGGAAAATCATGATTTCTGAATTCTGAAAGTTAAAAGAAAAAATGTGTGAAGTCATAATTTTCTAATCGCATCCCAAACGTCAGCGATTCACTTAAAATGAGCATAAAACGCATCCAATTTTGTTTGGATTTATTTTTTGACAATTTGACGTTTGAACGTGAAACAAAAACATGGTGAGTCTCAAGCGAAGTAAGTTTATTTTTCAGTTGTTATTGTTTTTTTTTCGTAAATTATGATTTGTTACTCACTCCTTATTACGGTTTTCGTTTTTCTAAAAGAAATCGCGATCTTTTATTCTAAGCTGCATAAAATGATGTAAAGTAAAATTTATGCAAAGCATTTGGGATGCGTTCTAAATGAGCATGCATGGGCATAAAAACTTTTTGGTTGACGTTTTGGAACTCAGTCATACTGTTATCCAAGAAAAGGTGTCAGCCACTTCAACATATTATACTGCTTTTAGACGACTGCAAATTTAAACGGCGATTCCCTTTTGAGTTTCTCTCGGATTGCAACATCCATTTTAACGCTGCAAATTTTAGTAGCTGCAAGTTTTGTTAAATGAGAAGGAAACATCTCTTCACACTCTTTACGCCGCTTATGTCTCAAACAATAGGAAAAAGCACAAAGAAAAGAGAGCGATAACTCTGCAACTTTGTTTACCCCGGCCACCGCATACGTCCCCGCCTACGTGCTTAAAAATTGCAGGGGGTAGTTGCAGCGTTTAAAAGGAGTCATACAGCGGTTTTATGAGATGGCGGTTTTTCTAAAAACAATTTCTGACGAAATTTCTTTCGGCGTTAATTTTGGGAGCCTCAATTTTTGTTTGGAAAGGCATTTGTTTTTATGTTTATTTTAGGTCCGTCAAGCTGGAAACACCACAACTGATTTTCAAAATTCTAATGATGCAGGAATTAAGTGCTAATTTGGTGCTAATTTAGTGCCGCAATCCTAGCTTGGCACTAAAATTCCTTACCCCTCAAACCTGTGGTGTTCCCAGCTTGACGTCAAGCTAGGAACACCACATCTCCAAAAACGAAATTTCAAAAAACTAATGATGAGGGATTTAGGTGCTATTTTGGTGCTCCTCATCTGGCGGAATTCCAAATTAAATACTCCTTCCCTTACCCCTCAAACTTGTGGTGTTCCCAGCTTGACGTCAAGCTAGGAACACCACACCACCAAACGCAATATTTCAAAAAAACTAATGATGGGGGAATTAAGTGCTATTTTGGTGCTCTTAATTTCTCGAAAATCCAAATTATATATTCCACGATTTGACCTTGAAATTTAGTACCGAAAATAAAAAGTCATGGAGACTTTCTATACTAAATCATTAAAAAAATTAAAAAAATACAAATTAGATAAAGAATGAGTTAATTAGAAAAAGTAAACAGTTTCGCCTTTCTCCTCCCACTGGTTTGGTTTTAAATGCTACTGCACTAACCCCCTTATCTGTGGTGTTCCTAACTTGACGTCAAGCTAGGAACACCACATTCAAATTTGAAGAAACTAATATTGAAGGATTTAAGTGCTATTTTGGTGCTCCTGATTTGGTAGAATTTTAAAATATATAGTACACGCTTTGACCTTGAAATTTGGTACTAAAGTTAAAAAATCGTGGAGACATTCTATACTCGATAACTAAAAAAAAAATATAAAATTTGTTTAGACGTAGAATGACCTAATTAGAACAAAAAACAAGTTTCAGCTTTCTACTCCCACTGGTTTGGTTTAAAATACTCCTGCACTATCCCCTCTAACCTGTGGTGCACCCAGCATGGACATTACACTTCCAAACACGAAATTTCAAAAAACTAATGTTGAAGGATTGAAGTGCTATTTTAGTGCTCCTGATTTGGCGGAATTCCTAATTAAATAGTCCATGATCTGACCTTGAAATTTATAATCCAAAATACAAAATCGTGGAGACTTTCTATTACAGATTATGATCAGTATTCGGTAGTTTGAAGCAAAAAAAAAAATATAAATAATCTTTCTTAAAAAGTGGTATTCATAAATATGTAGAAAAATAGAGAGTTGTACTATTTACCAAGCTGTATTTCAATATTACCCACCCACCCCTTTAAAATCTTCACCAAAATAATTTTTTTGGAGATCTCATATGCATGAGTTGAGTTCGTCAGGTTTATATAGACAACGCCGTTCTTATTCTTCTACAAAATAATTTATAAACCAATCAAGTGATAAGTTTTTCAAATAACATATAGCCGTCGCCGTCTTCTATGAAAATTCAACTTACACAATCAAATAACAGATCACATATATATTCTTTTAATGAGCAATAGAATTTAAGTATT
The DNA here is from genome assembly GCA_951394125.1 of Epistrophe eligans. Classification (NCBI taxonomy): domain Eukaryota; kingdom Metazoa; phylum Arthropoda; class Insecta; order Diptera; family Syrphidae; genus Epistrophe; species Epistrophe eligans. The sequence continues at coordinate 31,599,874 of OX596029.1, forward strand.
AAAACTAATCACCGCCTACTCCACCATTTAAAGGTTAAAGAAAATCATGTAATATTATAATATGCATACTGTGTTCTCGTTCTATTCAACAGAATTAGTGCAGTCGCAATTAATAGGTTATTAGGTCAGTGGGTTTCAGACCTTTCAGATAATAGGTTGTATTTGCGCATCCTCTTTTATTGACATGTTTTAGACGGGAGGGAAATTTTTGAAAAAGTTCTTCAAATAGAAAAATAATATTAAAAACAACTTCTTCACCTACAAGAAAGTAGTTGTTATAGGTACCAGTTTTGAAAGCCAAGGTAGGAAGGTACTATTATATTTTTAAATAAAGCTATCAATATTTTCAGAAAAAAAATGTATTTCAAGATAGAAACTAAAAAAAAATTAAAAACAAATGTACCTACATAATGTACCTAACTTTTTTCAGAAACTATTTATAGCTTTATTTAAAAATATAATAGTACCTTCCTACCTTGGCTTTCAAAACTGGTACCTATAACAACTACTTTCTTGTAGGTGAAGAAGTTGTTTTTAATATTATTTTTCTATTTGAAGAACTTTTTCAAAAATTTCCCTCCCGTCTAAAACATGTCAATAAAAGAGGATGCGCAAATACAACCTATTATCTGAAAGGTCTGAAACCCACTGACCTAATAACCTATTAATTGCGACTGCACTAATTCTGTTGAATAGAACGAGAACACAGTATGCATATTATAATATTACATGATTTTCTTTAACCTTTAAATGGTGGAGTAGGCGGTGATTAGTTTTAATACTTAAATTCTATTGCTCATTAAAAGAATATATATGTGATCTGTTATTTGATTGTGTAAGTTGAATTTTCATAGAAGACGGCGACGGCTATATGTTATTTGAAAAACTTATCACTTGATTGGTTTATAAATTATTTTGTAGAAGAATAAGAACGGCGTTGTCTATATAAACCTGACGAACTCAACTCATGCATATGAGATCTCCAAAAAAATTATTTTGGTGAAGATTTTAAAGGGGTGGGTGGGTAATATTGAAATACAGCTTGGTAAATAGTACAACTCTCTATTTTTCTACATATTTATGAATACCACTTTTTAAGAAAGATTATTTATATTTTTTTTTTTGCTTCAAACTACCGAATACTGATCATAATCTGTAATAGAAAGTCTCCACGATTTTGTATTTTGGATTATAAATTTCAAGGTCAGATCATGGACTATTTAATTAGGAATTCCGCCAAATCAGGAGCACTAAAATAGCACTTCAATCCTTCAACATTAGTTTTTTGAAATTTCGTGTTTGGAAGTGTAATGTCCATGCTGGGTGCACCACAGGTTAGAGGGGATAGTGCAGGAGTATTTTAAACCAAACCAGTGGGAGTAGAAAGCTGAAACTTGTTTTTTGTTCTAATTAGGTCATTCTACGTCTAAACAAATTTTATATTTTTTTTTTAGTTATCGAGTATAGAATGTCTCCACGATTTTTTAACTTTAGTACCAAATTTCAAGGTCAAAGCGTGTACTATATATTTTAAAATTCTACCAAATCAGGAGCACCAAAATAGCACTTAAATCCTTCAATATTAGTTTCTTCAAATTTGAATGTGGTGTTCCTAGCTTGACGTCAAGCTAGGAACACCACAGATAAGGGGGTTAGTGCAGTAGCATTTAAAACCAAACCAGTGGGAGGAGAAAGGCGAAACTGTTTACTTTTTCTAATTAACTCATTCTTTATCTAATTTGTATTTTTTTAATTTTTTTAATGATTTAGTATAGAAAGTCTCCATGACTTTTTATTTTCGGTACTAAATTTCAAGGTCAAATCGTGGAATATATAATTTGGATTTTCGAGAAATTAAGAGCACCAAAATAGCACTTAATTCCCCCATCATTAGTTTTTTTGAAATATTGCGTTTGGTGGTGTGGTGTTCCTAGCTTGACGTCAAGCTGGGAACACCACAAGTTTGAGGGGTAAGGGAAGGAGTATTTAATTTGGAATTCCGCCAGATGAGGAGCACCAAAATAGCACCTAAATCCCTCATCATTAGTTTTTTGAAATTTCGTTTTTGGAGATGTGGTGTTCCTAGCTTGACGTCAAGCTGGGAACACCACAGGTTTGAGGGGTAAGGAATTTTAGTGCCAAGCTAGGATTGCGGCACTAAATTAGCACCAAATTAGCATTTAATTCCTGCATCATTAGAATTTCGAAAATCAGTTGTGGTGTTTCCAGCTTGACGGACCTGTTTATTTTGTGAGGTAAGAGTCGGTTTTGATTAAAATTTTTTTAGGACTCTTAAGATGGGAACTTTAGGAGTCGAAAATTGTTCCTTTTCCGCTTTTTTTCTGAAGCACCTTTAACTAACCTATTAATCATTCAAATTAAATTATAGGATACTACCGCAACGCCACCTATCTTCAAAAATGTATTTATTTACGTTTTTTTTTGATATTTTTGCTTTGATTCGTTAATTTACTGAACACCCTGTTAAATCTGTCGACTATCTTTACTTAATGACAGAAAAAACAAAAAAAAAGACACAAATTATCAAAACATTATCATCAAATAAAAAAAAAAAAACCTTACCATGTGCAATATTTCCTTCATTCAATTCTGCCAGGTCAATTAGATTCTTTCCAATTTTCAATCCTCTTACACATCCTATGTACCCTTGCAGCTCTGGGAATTCCGTGTTTGTTCTTAGCAAATTTGCCGGATCATAGCCACCAATGTTGAATTGGAAGTATTCCGTTGGGGGAGCTGGTGGACGATGTGGTGATAGGACTTCTGCAAAATATCCATATTATATAACCACATGAAATAACGACACATACATATATAAATGTTAAAAAGACCATCCCAATCTCAATCCCAATAATGCCAACACATCATTGTATGTATGTACCTTTTTCTGGATTAATCCATGGTTTATTGGCATATTCATCAAGGAGCAATGTTCCCTTTTGCACTGTCACACTACGCTCGTTGACATGCATCACAGTCATCTGTGGACTTCTAATTATTGCCACCTGGATGCTATTCAGACTGCTGATGGTTTCATCGACAACTGTGAGATTCACTATCTCGTCACCGTAATTATAAAGAAAGACAATCTCCTTGCCCTCGCTGATAAACAGATGAACGAAGTTGTTGAAATGATCGTTGGCATACAGGACTAGCGAGTGTTTGTCGTAAGTACGTAAATTAATGAGAATATCCTGACTGAGGATATTCTTGAGGATAACTCGTTTGTCATCGAATGAGGCATTCGTACTGAGAAAGTTGCGTTTAAGGAATGATTCGCGGTTGATGAATGTCAATGCCTTTTCGTTAATGTCTGCAAGTAAAGAGATCCACACATACATAAGAACATTATTTCAATTTAATTGCTGTCAAAAGGATAAATTTACTTACTTGTTTCACAGAATTCACCCAGGTGAGCCCATGGATTACTGCAGACACACTGAAAGGTACTCCAGAGTTCCTTGCATTCGGCATCATTCTTGCATGGTGAAGGAACGCATGATGGCTTGCAGTCTTTTATTATCTCTGACAGATGCACTGACATATAGCTGTAGATGTCAAGTATCTCACCGTTAACTACCAAACCACGGAAGCATCCTATGAGTCCTTGCTTCACTATCAATTTCTTTAGAAGATCCCTGTAAATTTACATCGTAGTTTTTTTTTTATTTTGTGGTTTGAAGTTGTTGGATAAAATGAAAAATAAAAAAAAATATAGTAAAAAAAACGGAATCAGCAAACCTAAAATTGCAATACAAAAAAAAAAAAAAAAAAAAACAAATTGAAGTCGTTGTATGTAACATTGAGGCATAAATTTATTTTTTGAAGATGACGTAAATTTGTTTCAACAAAATTCCTCATCAAGTGTCGTCTCGTTGTTATATTTACCTGCACATTAAGTATATGCTGCTGCAAGTTTGTATGACGGTGAAGTACCTACCTACTCCGAGTTACATAACGTCGTCGTATTCATACTTTAATTTGTTTTTGTCAACAACATTATTTTTTTGTTTGTTTTTATTTTAAGGGCTAAGTGTATTTGAATGCAGATGAGACGAGACAGACAAAAATGCAAGCAAATATTTTAAAAGACTAGATATACTGTGTGGAAGGTAAACACCTTTTTTGAAAAATTAAAAAAATTGTCATTCAATAAGGAATCTTTTAGAAGACGAAAAGTTTTCAGCTTTTACATTTGAAAATGAAACTTAGTCTAAAGGGGGGTCTATTCCTCTCGTTTAGCCGGGAAGGGAAACTTTCTAAAAAATTGACTTAAAACAGAAAAACAATTATTAAAAAACAACGATGACACTTTCAATGCCATGCTAGCTAGACAGTTTTTTCTTTAAATAAAGTGAACAGTTTTTAACGAATTAATTTTCAGACTTAATTTTTGGAAAAAATGAAGACAAAATTGCAAACTAATTTTTAATTATGAGGAAATATTTAAAAATCGTTGGAGTAGTTTTTTTAAAAATATTTTTTTATATTATTGTCTTTACAAAAAAATGTCAAGAAAAAAAATTGTAAGCTGTTATGATTCATTACCTAGTGAATTATTAATTAAAAAAATTAATTTAGAAAAAAAATCGTCTACCCATTTTAATTCGAAATATCGAATTCCCAAAAAAATTATTTTTAAATCTTTTTTTAAAACCCAAAATTTGTTTTTTTTTTTTTTAAATAATGAAATTTATAAAATCAGTTCAAAATATACATAATAACAAATTCGAAAAATAAAAAAAATGGTTTTATGAAAAATACCGTTAATAATGGATTAATAAATTTTTTTTCTAATAATTTGGTAGAATATTACTGGTATTAGCTCACATAACAAATTTATTCAAAATCTTAGGAGTAGTTTTTGAGAAAAATGAGATTTTCTTTGAAGTTTTTACACACTTGTACTGTAGATACCGTTATTTTTGGTTAAAAGAATAATTTTTGTTTCATATTTTAAAGATAATTTAAAAAAAACTGTTAAAATAAAAGCTAAATTAAAAATCTTGGTCGATTTTTATTTAACTTGACGAATTGTTAAGTTTTCAAAAAAACATTTTTTAAATTTTTAAAAAATTGAAAAAATTAAAATTTTCAAATTTTCGTATACCTACAAAACTTTTAAAATAACCTCAATAAAAAATAATCAAAATCAGTTGAACCGGTTTTGAGAAAATCGAAACCAAAAAATGGTTATAGCCATTTTACTGATTTTTTTTTTTATATAAAAATATAAATGTTTTTAAATTGTGGGCACGTGTTTGAGAAAAATAAGATTTTTATTAATTGCTAAACAAAAATTGTATGGTACAGTTATTTTTGGTCGTAAGAAAAAAATTAAAACAAAACGTGTCGAAGGAATACCCAAAAAGAACTAGGTACCAAGTTTTAAGAAAATCGACCCACCAGTTCAGTTTAAATTTAAGACATACAAATAAATATTCCCAACAAAATATCAGCATTCGTCTGAATTTTTTGATGTTTGGCCTTTTTAAGCAAATTTCCTTGTGCTGATTTTCGTTTTTATCTCAAAATTGTATGTCATACCTGCCAGATGGCCAATCCCCGAATTTTCGGTTCGTATCCCTAAATTTGTACCAAAGTTTTGTCGACAAAAATTAAGAATTTATCGAGATTTATTGAAAATTTAAAAACATTATGACATAGAGCTAAAAAATTCTAAAGAAAATCAAATTATAAAAGACAAAAACAAATCCGCATCAAAATGAAAACATAGTGTTATTTTGTTTTCAATCAAATTATACGAAAATCCTTCAATTTCAAGCTTAAAATATCTCATTTACTGACCTCACATCCATGTCCTGAATTGAATAAATTGTCCTTTGCCGACGCCACCACCACCACCGGTAGACTGTGGCGTATACGTAACCAAAATAAAAAATAGTGAATAAAAATATAAAAATCATATGCTCACCATTTTCACCACGATGAAGAATAAATCTCAGTGAGCTGCCATATGTGGCAATGGTGGTGGTGATGGCGGCTTGGTTCAGCGTGGAAGCCACGCGTTGGATCTGTATATCCATACGTCAAAGACAGAATAGGTAGGTACATATATATGCGTGCATAGCTTTGCAGCTGCAGCAACATCACACATAGAGTATAGAAAAGAGAGGGACACATATTCACTCAACCACGCTGATCGTAATTACATTATTTTATCCTTAAAAAGGACTTTCAATAATAATTACATCGCTGAATGCATTTGAGGTTTGGGCTTACACGCGAAAACACCGTTCTGCAAACTGAAAACTGAATGAGCGCTTAATTGCTTGTGAGGGCATTAAATAAATTTTTAATAGCTTCGCACTTTTCATGTTTACATCCCTAATAGGATTTTGTAGTTGTATATATATAAGCGCACCGTATCGTCGTCGTCGCTCGTCGTGTTTTCCGAGAGGGTATTGTGCTATACAAGGACAAAATCAGTATGGTGTGGTGTTGTGCGGTGCGGTGCGGTGACACGGACGAAGTTAGTCTGTGCTGTGTCAAGTACTAGAGGTGATGGTATAGTCCTGCTGCTAGTGGTGGTGGGCAAATGTTATCCCCAAACCTACAACGCCCTATATGTTATTTCAAAAAGTTGAAAGGACAATTGGGTGGTGGTGGTGGTAGCGGTGATGGTGTTATTGTTGTTGTCCTGTGTCAAGCATCAGTTCAGTAATGTACCACTTGAACATATACATACGGCATAATACCTTCCTCCGCTCTATGGTCCGGCACATTCATATATGTATTTCTTTTTTTTTACCCGTTGGCAGTTTGGGATAAATTGCACGGATTTTATAACGCTTCTCGACGGATCTACTAGTGAGAGGATCCTGAATCAGCAGATACTCCAGAAATAAATAGCAGTTAACTGGTGATTTTATAGTGCCACACGCGCTCCGGAATTGTGTAAGGGTTATATGGATGGGATTGAAGAGAAGTGGGGTGTTCACTCTTTCTGACGAGTGCCTTGTTCATTTATATAACTTAATTCTATTTTATTTTATTTTCGTTTTTTTTTTTTTTTTGTTCCTTTTTTTTTGCTCCCCGGTTAGTTCAACTTGCAAATTGGTATTAAATCGTTAAGAGCTCGCTTTCTTTCCCTTTTCATCTGTTTATTTTATAGTTTACCGTTTGAATTTTAAATACGTTCAGTTTAAGTTTATTTCTCAGTTAACAGGATTAGAAAGAGCGAGAGGTGTTATGTTGGATTCTTTTATGGCACTCCCAATACTTCTGCCACGCCGCACTGCCGCCGCCGCCACCATCTCCCACCACCACCATTGAGAATAATCAGGTAATCTGATGAATTGTTTTTGTTCGGTTAAGGGTTATTTGCTGTTTGAAATTAAGAACATTTATTGGAGTTTTGACTGTGTGTATATGTAAGTGGTTTGGATTTTTCGTACGTACTTAAGAGTAGATAAAAATTTAATTAGTGAGTGGCAGAAAGCTTTTCAACCTTATGAATCCGATGTTAAGGTTGCGTTAAGACGAATTACATCAGGTCTCTTCGACCGTTCCCTAATTATGCTGATTCCTTTCCTTCTAGACTGTTTTACGGAATATTTTTTTTTTTACCCCTTCTGTCTAATTGTCTGTGTCAGTTAAGGGTTTTTTGGGTTCGAAGCATATTGATGGTTATCAAGGTAAACTTGAAGTTGAATATATTAGCTGTATAGGAAATTTCATCCATATCCTAGGAGCCATTTTTGAGAAACCAAGAAATAAATGAATTTGGCATTGAGCGGATTTTACTAAACTTTTGTATTTATGTTGTTATCATTCATAAAATAGCTTTTAAAATTGCATCCAGATCGTTAGAGCCGTTTTAAAAAAGAGCCAAGAAATATAGAAAAGTGGGTGTGGCAGTTCAAAGATTTTAATAAAACCATTTTCTATTTGGTTTGTTCATCCAAATTATTTGATTCGTTTCTGAAAAAAAAACACTTAATAAAGAAAAGTGGGCGCGGCGGTGTAGAGATGTTATTAATTTCAATTTTGTTCCTTATTCATGAGAACAAACTCCGAAATTTTCAAGAGCCCTTTTCGAAAGAAACAAGAAGCAATAAAAGTGGGCGTGCTAGCAAATGGACTTTACTAACTACTTTCCGAATTTGTTTCTCATTTATCTGAACAAACTCTGAAAATTTCATCAAAATCAATTAAGTCGTTTCTATATACAGGACCATTTCCAAGAAATAAATAAGAAAAGTGGGCGTGGCTAGTAGACGGATTGTACTAAAACCATTTTCTTATAGTTTCCTTCATTAGAATAAACTCTGAAAATTTTCATCCAGATAGAGTATTTTCGAAGAAACAAATCAAAAGTAGGCGTAGCAGTAGGCGGATTTTATAAAAATCATTTTTATAATAAAGTAGGTACCTTTTGAAAAAGTTAATGATGTTGAAAGAGTTGAATTCTTTAAGTTAAAATACTTCCTGCTTTGTTTTGGGAAGAGGCATTGACCTTATACCTCTATCCTGACCCAAAAAGCTCCCCCGCTCTATTACTTTAAAGAACCATTAATTCTCTAAACACAATAAAAAAAAATGACTTTATAACTTAAAATGCCTGTCGCATTTAAACTCTCTCATTTTAAATATCCCCATAAATATGTTTGGCAGGTTTCGAATAATAAATCTTCTCAGAATTATTGGGTTGATGGTATAATGGGCTCAAGATTTTCTTTAAATATTTCTCTCTAATTTTATTATTACAAGAACATAACAACGTTGTCTTCTTTTCCAGTCTTCAAACTCCACGAAAAAAAAATAAAAAAATAAAATAACAGCGAAACGCACATTTCAGCTATTACCCTAAATTAAAGCCAATACATATGTACGTACATATCTATCCTTATATACTCCTCAGAGAGAAAGACGATAGTCCTGGAAAATATTTGTCTTATCTGCCAAATGTCATACCAGTCCAGAAGAACCAGAACCAAAAACCAGACACTGCACGAGCCTCTCACACTCTAGTTATATGGGTATGTTGTTTTAGACAGCAAGCGAGACCCTTGTGATTCGAAATAATATTTATCATTTTGGTATAAATGTATTGCAAGCACATCATGAGGAATTCCTTTGAATAAGCGGATAAGGGCCATCCTGGGCAAGGACACCTAATGTATTTCCCATTGCCAAAGTGATTAATGACACATTCACATCGCTTGCCTTTTGATTTATTGTTTGCTTTGGCAAATTGTTTACACAACAATGACATTGAAATTGTTTTTGATAAATATTTTTTCGTCCTCCCTCTATTTTCGATTTTTTTTTTTAGGTGTTGGGCCATTTTTGTAACCATGATTTCATTCGTATTCAGGATTAATAGGGAGACTATATTGTGTATTATGATGGCTAATATGTATTTTGTGGAAATTTGTGTCTGATGGCTTTATATATAGCCTGGGGGTTTCCATATTTTCATGGGGATAGGAATGTGTGGGTGGGTCCTGTCTGAGGAGACAAATTTTAAAAATTGTGTCACATAGGAATTTTTGTATGGAAGAATGTTGTTATGTATTTTTGGCTTCAAGCTATTATTTTTAAAAATAAAAAAAAGTCGGTTATTTTGCATCTGTAGTTTTGTCCATTGACATGTTTCCTCCATCGCCATCTTGTAAAAAATGAGGCTAATAATGTCGTCATCCTACTGAGGCACTGCACACTTTTGGCAATAGCATAAGAATAATCTGTTGAACGTACAAAACGAAAGCGGGAATATTCTCGTTAAATCAATCAGTAAAGCCGAAACCACACCTATCTTGTTTGGTGTATTGTGCAGTGGTGTGTTGTGTCGCTGACTTTTTTGCTTTAGTTTTTTTACTTATTTTCTTCCCCGAGAACTGTCTTCTCTTTTCCACAGAAAAATATTTCTACAACACAGCGTGCTGTGGCAATCGGGAAACGATCGATTTCAACACAACACACCACAATACACCATGCATAGGAAATACATTGAAGCGATAGCTACACACTACTCCAAAACAAACCACACTAGATACACAATTGATGTGGTTCCAGCTAAAACTAGTTGAACGAACTTTATTTAAAAACTTCCATGTATAACAGTTTCGACAATAGTAACTTTGAAATATTCACCAACGTTTTGTTGATGTCAAAATTAAAAAAAATTTAAAAAAAATTAATAGATGGCCTACCTGATGGCGACTAAAATAGAAATAAAAAAAACAAAGAACTATGTAACGGGTCATTCATTTCAAGTTGGTAGTTGGTTTGACACCTGTCAAACTCAGTTGTAATTTGAAGTGTTATAAAATTAGTTGAATGTTTGAATGGATCGCTTGACAACCGAACAACGCGTTAAAATTATTAAAACTTACTACAAAATTGGTGATTTAAATGTAGCCACTTTTCGCGCATTACGCGATGATTATGGTCGTCATAATCGACCGACTACCCAATCGGTAAAATTGTGAAAAAATTTGAAGAGAGTGAAAGCATTACTGAATTTATCGATTTCCCGGCGTTCGCTGCAATTAACCGACGCGAGAGGACAACAAGCGACACAACACGACCAATTATGGCTTTATTGCGTGAGAAGCTTCCTGGTCGCGTTATTTCACGTTTTGTTGATGTCAATTGGCAACCAAGATCATGCGATTTGACACCGTTAGATTTTTTTTCTGTGGGGCTACGCAAAAGACCGTGCTTAAGCGAATAATCCCCGAACTCTAGACGCATTAAAAACCAACGTTACTCAAGTTATGAGAGTGGTTAAAAATTACCCAAGAGAATCGCATGCTGCGAATCTTCCTGAGGCGGCCATTTGAATTATATTGTTTTTCACACTTAAAAGTAAAGTCCAAACTTTAAAATGAAATAAAATGTTCATCAAAAATGTATCGCGGTGTGTGTTTCATGACCGCAGCGTTAACTTTAACCAAGTTCATGTTATATTAACACTGCCAATTTGTAAATTTTAGTTTTACTACATGACTAAACATTTCAAGAGGTGGTTAGTTCAAAAGCACATAGAAGAGTAGATTACCTTTAAAAAAAAGTTATAAAATATGTCTTAAGTGTTGTTATTTAAAAAAAAAACTGTTTTTGTATTAATATCCATTTTAATAAATTAAAATGAAACATCAATTAATTATCTTTAAACAGTAATTTTTGATCAATGTTTTAGATTTTTATTTAAAAATTAGAAGATAACTAAGCATTTTTTATTAATAAGATTGTAAGTAAGTTTTTTTTTTTTACTTTATCGCATTTTTTAGTTATCTAAGGCTAGTCATAAATACTGGTACAGGGAAAAATTAATGCTAAATGATATTTTATTGGGAATATCAATATAAAAACATATCGTAAAATGGACGTCACTTGCCTTTGTGCACGATCTTAGATGCACTCACTAGTCAATCATCGATCGCAGCACGCACGTCATTCATTGGAAAATTGCTCACTACACAGACAAGAGCTCGCTTTAATGACTGAATATTTGGGTGTCTACTTTCTATATCGCGATAAGAATTTCTTTTTTTTTTGTCAGTATCTATTTTTCTCGTGTTTCGATGTCTCCACGGCTTTGATGGGACGTAAAGTCCTCTCGTTCCGAAAGATATCACCTTTTTCCATGTTACAGTTGTGAATTTCAATCACAACAATATTGTTTTCAATGCCACCCCATTATAAATGACGACTAGAAACAAAAAAAAATCTCCGCGGCAATAAACCAACAGGGTAAAAAGTGGTAAGCAAAGTTTGCCACAAAAACTTTATTGTGTATAGACTTGTAGGTATCAGTATCAGTATGAATTCTCATAATTTTGTTAAAAATTCAAAATCAACTGAAGTCTGAAGAATCAATATTCTTCTCTAAGCGATATACAATGAATTAGTCATAAGCAAAATTCATTTTATTCTAATGAATGTGCAAATTACCTCCAGCTCATCATTCAACCGATTTAAAGAAAAGGGATCAATTCTTTATGCCCAAAAGGTCAAAGAAAATATATACCTATATTTCTATATCAAAATGAAATATTCAAATTTCAAAAACCAATAATATCGGCATACTCTTCAATCAATTTATGTCAATTTCACCACCCACAATTCATTTTGTGTGTAAATGAAGATATTATATTAAAGACGAAATCATCTCCACAAAAAAAAAAAAAAAAAAAAAAAAAAAAACGAATCAAGGCAATATTTAAGGAAGCTTCCCAGAAAAAGTATCTAAGATTGAATTTCCATTTTGAATAAATTTCATTCGCGCAATATAATAATAATAATACAAATAATCTTTCATCTTTTTCAACAAAAAAAAGTTTACATAGTAAATTTATTCTCAGCTCTCACAATGACAATGCAACATGGTTTATCTCAAAGTCTCAAGTTAAATCGCTTCGTCCTCTACAAACAAATGGTCTTTTGGTCAATGATAATTAGAGACACAGCCGCTGGCATTAATGACAAATAGAGGAACCCTACTAAGATGGATGTCCTTATCACAGTTGAACCGCACCAAACCAAACTGCGTCAGTGAATATATATAGCATCAGCATCATCAGCATGAGGAACGGCCTCGCTGCTACAAAAACCAATCAAACCATCAATCACATCCGCAAATGGCTTCCTTCATAGTTGTTGTTCGGTTTGGTTCGGTCAACATTCTACCATCTCACCACACCCAAGGACACCGTGTATGTATATAGCCGCCATCAACATTTGCTCTTAAACGACAGTCAGGAATTCGCCAGGAAGAATAAACATTTCTCAATGCAAACAGATTGGGAAAACTTTTGTGGCCAGCGATAACTATTCCGGATATACCGCATATATTATAGGAGAGCTTAGGAGACAATTAGGCTTGTCTTAAGTTAGAATAAAAAAAAAAAAACTGGTAAGTAAGGAACTTGTAGAAATGATGTCAAAACAAGTTGGCGGCAAAATCTAAATCGTAATGGAAGCAAAGGTGTTAAAAAAACTTTGTTTTATTTTTACTATGAACCGAATTGACGTAAAACTTAAGTTTGACCGATGATTTATAAGCAATAAATGACAAAAGTCCGCAATACCAAGAAATTGTGCTGCACGTACAATCGTACACATAAGCAAACTATTCCTATTTGATTGTGTCGTCGAAGTATTATTAAATAAATAAAGCCCTATTAATAAACTCAAATAAAACATAAATTATCTTTAATCAGTGAGTTAAGTCTTATCAATAAAACAAAATTGAAGTTAATTCCTGTTATTTACCTAATTCATGCAAATAGGTGCATTAACGAGTAATTAAATTAAAAATACATGAGATATTTTCGCCAAGGACTAGAGATGATAAGAAAACAAACGCACATGTGGTATTTACAAACTAGCACTTTGTAAGAAAGTGTATGTTTACATACTCTTTGGCGAGTTTTTGTTGAATGTAATAGATTTTTGTTAAGATTTGCAATACCTACTTAACGTTAATTAGCAGTTGATTGATTATTAATAAGATATTTTCATCCGGGCATAAATCAAAGTTTTAGTTGATTTGTGAATAAGAAGATAATTAAGCATTTATATTAATTAGGATTAATAATGTTCAAAAAATTGCAAAAATTGTTTAATTAAAAATATTTTTTTTTTTCATTGCTTTTTAAGCAAATTTTAAAACATTAATAGCCCTATTAATAAAAATGCTTAATTATCTTCACAATTCAACATTAATCAAAAATTTATTAAAAAATTTAAATATTTATTAATAAAAAATAACTAACTGCTAACTTACTTTAAGTAGTAAATCTAAACGAAAATCTACTACATTCAGCAACTCTACTGTCGCCAAAGGGTATTATTTAATTCGTACAAACAAACAGTTGGACTATCTCTAAAAGTGTAAGATTTTAACTCACTGTTAAAAATAATTCATGTTTGATTTCGGTTTATTAATAGGGATATAATACTTTTATTTTGCTTTGACGGCACTGACATAAGGTTCGTTTTGCTGCAGCATTTTGTTTAAAAGTCTGTTAAGTGGCTACTTATTCAAGTACGTGTGTGCACCCACGGTTTGAAAAAGGCTTATGTACTATTGAATTCTGTATTATTTAATTTTCACCACTATTACCTAAGGGTTGATCACGAGACGAAAATTAAATAAAGGGTTTTCCAATAATTTTTATATTAAAAAAACGATTTTTTTTAAGAGAAGTCAATGGATGTTTATTTCATTGTAATATGTCCTGGATAACTTCAAGAATTCCATCTTTAAGGTCTTGAATTCGATTGTGGAGCATTAGCATATGCCTTATCTTTCACGTGGCTTCAAAGAAAAAAGTCTTTAGATGTTAAATCACAAGATCTCGGTGGCCAATTGTGATGACCTCTTCGAGAAATAACACGGTCAGGAAACTTTTCTTGCAAAATTGCCATTGTTTCGTTGCTTGTTTGGCATCACGTAGCGCCATTTTTGTAGTAATTTTTTACAATTTCATTGCATTGTTGAGGCGTATATCGTTCCATTTTTAGTAATGGCGTAGTTTCTAATTGCCAAATATCAAAAGATGACAGCTTCAAAAGTGACAGCTGTCCAAATGGCGGGCTATTCAAAATTAAACCTTTTATTGAAAAACCCTTTAGTGCCGAAGATTTTAAACAATTTGTTTAGTCCTAACTATGTTTACACTTCTTTTGGGTGATTATATATTTTAATACCTTTATCAAAATACCCCACTCTTCCCCATTACACCCTATTTAAGATTGCATTTAAAACAACAACAAACAAAATATGAAAAAAAAAACCTTTCTACTTACCCAGTGGCTCCTCCAATGAACATACTACCCTCGAATGGACCAAACTCTTGCTCCGGCAACAAATCGACCATCTTGTAATCAGTATTAATCATGAACCGTACATGATACTCATTATAGTCAATCCATATTTTGTGCCATTCACCGCCATTGAATTTCCTCACCGAGTCTATGACCAGAGTTCGCGACTCGCCTGTGCTAAGGGTGAAGTTGAAAGTAAGCTGGTAATCACCAGTCAGAGCAACCACAAACGATGGATACGAAGGACGTATTGGTGGTTGAAAGAGAAGAATTGCCTTCTCACCTGTGGTCCGAAATGAGAAAGCAATGTCACCCTTTCTCCAGCCAGGCACTTCGATGTATGACTGTGATGTTGTAAAGGTAACCACATACTTTTGGGTATCTGTAATTATTAAATGAAGGATCAAAGGGCGAGGAAGAGAAAAAAATAGCTTTAGTTAGATATGGCAGATGTGGAAAAATGTTGAGTGATGCGCAAAGGATTCTAAGGTAGATTAGTTAATTTTTAAGTCTTCGTCATAATGTTAGATAGAAGGTGTTGGTGTTTAGTTTGTAATTTTCTACTTTTGACAGCTAATTAAAAATTTTACTTTGTTTTGTTATAGTTGGATGCAATTTGTGTAGATAATAGAACTTTAATTAGCTTTAGTTTAAGCATTGGTTTTGATTTTATAATGAGTTCAAAACAATTAGCCACGTTTTATCATTAATTAATTTTTATGTATTGGTTCTCTTTTTTATTTATACTACCTTTCCGATTTTGAAACGATTAAAACTGAAACGCCATCTACCCACCAGGGTAAGAAATTATTTTCAGATTTTTAAAATAGATCCGGACAGACAGGATCCCAAGCTGTTGTTGTATTAAAAATGATCTTGATCCAATTCCGTAAATAATAAAACGCGGTTAATATCGCATTTCTGTCAAAACGTCGTAAGTCGAAAATGATAAATTGTTCAAAAAACGAAATAATATTTCAAAAAAAAATTAAATAAAATTTTTGGAAGATAAAAAGGCTTTAAAACTGATTGATAGCGAGGCATAACGAATCATTAGATATACAGGGTGATTGTTATAAGGTGCACCAAAAAGTCAGAGTGAGTAGGTTGGGTTAAGACAAGAAAAAAATCTTATGGGAGGGTGGGGAAGGCCAGAAATCTCTTCTTTAATTCTGATTTTAAATTAAGTTGTGTTAGTGAATAGTTTTTGAAAAATTAATTTTCAAACTCGAAGTTTTGAAAAAAAAAAAAATTAATTTCAAACTAATTTTTTTCAAAATTTTATGTAATTAAGTATAATTTTTGTTTTCAAAATTCAATGCTCTTATTAATTTTCAATAAAAAAAAAACAGAAAACCGAATGCTTAAATGTATTTTAGTTTTTGAGAAATTAAAAAAAATGAAAAGTACTTTTTTCCAAGAAATATACTTTTTTTTTGGGTTTCCCAAGTCTGATCTGTACAGGTCAATCAATGGTTATTATTTTTTCTTTTATTGAAAATAAATAAGAGCATTGAATTTTGAAAACAAAAATTATACTTAATGACATAAAATTTTGAAAAAAAAATTAATTTGAAATTAAAAATTTTTTTTTTTTTTTCAAAATTACGAGTTTGAAAATTATTTTTTCAAAAACTATTCCCTAACACAACTTAATTTAAAATTAAAATTAAAGAAGAGATTTCTGGCTTTCCAAAAAAGTATAGCACAGCATTGTAAGTTTAACCGTTGTTTTTAAATAATTTTTTTTCCGTTTTAAGTCAATTGTTTAGAAAATTGCCCCTTCCGACTAAACGGGGGGAAATAGACCCCCCTTTTTACGATTTTTTTTTATCTTAATCCAACCTTTTGGGGCACCTTATATCAATCACCCTGTATAGTAACGAGCAGCGTGGCCGCCCAAAAATAAATTATGGTGCCACATTGTATAAAAATACGTGATATTTGGAGAAATTTTCATCAAATTTCGTTAAAATTCGCTTTATTTTTAGTAAAATAATGGAAATAAGAAAAGCGTCGCATATTAGTTTTTTTCGTGCCACTAACACCGTCCAACGAGAAAATTGTCGTGTCAAAAAGCCAGATCGTGCCACATCGGCAACGCTGGTAGTGAAGTATTGACATCTTAATTATGTTGCTATTTTTTAAAAATTGAAATACATTTAAAAGTCATTTTTGGACTTACGAGGTTTTGACAGAAAGCTGATGATATATCGAATATAAAGAAAGACTTCAAGCCTAATTGATATAAAGAAAAATTTCTCAGATTCTTGATATCTTGACATTTTGTCGGAAATTTAAATTCAAAGCGACAACATCAGATATCTACTGATTTTGTTTACTTAATAAAATATTTAATTCGGGAAATCTTTAAACATTCTTGGCATGTGTCTACATAATGTTGATACACATATATTGTACATACATATATTCTAAATAAATTTAGAATTTAAAAACTATCTACATATATACCTATATTTGGTTTCTGTGAAATCTCGTTTAACTCAGGCAAACAAGAACGTGCTTTCAATGTGACCTACATATTTTAAAATTGTTTTCAATTTTTTTTTTTTTTTTGTTTCTCTATTCTATATCTTTTGCCAACGCATCTGACACAATTTCAAGAGTTTCTTATCATATAAATCTAAGCAACTTTCTATAAGATACAAGTACAAATTCATTTATAAATCAAAAAACAAAACAAAAAAAATATACAAAGAAACTTACTTGTTTCAACACATTCTAATGGACCCAATGTTATTCGTCCTTTTGCCTCTTCATCTAAATCCTTTTGCTGCCGGAAGAACATATTTGTTATTCCTAAACTGTGCGGTTCGTTGTAGTATCCTTCGTCTGAATGCCATTTGTTTTCTTTCACATCACAATTGCATGATTGATTTGGGTCCACACATGTTTTGTTGTCAGAACAAGGACATGCTCCTCTGAAAACAAGAAAAGATACAAAAAAAAAAAAAAAACAAGTAAAAATGGATATATATGTATGTATACAATTTGGAAGACGAGACAAATGAAATAAATATAAATTGGAGCCTTAGGCTAAAGTATAGGTATTTATTTTTTTTTTGGGGTGTATGTATTGAATAAAACGACTAAACAGAGAGAGATGATATTCACAAAAAGAGTAAAAAATGTTAAGGAATAGTCTGAGATTTAATATACATATGTACATATGTATATGTAAGTAAAATGTATTTCAATTTCATGTTTTCGATTTGATATTGAGAGAAAAAGAAGAAAGTTTGTTTTTTAATTGTTTTTTTAACTTGGTCTTTTCGTTTTGTAATAAAAAGAAATTGATGTTTTAACCAAATCTGAAATGATGATGGAGAAGTTCGAGAAAGTGATTTCCCTGACAAATCTTCTGTAGGGTGTATGCGTTCGTCCATCTGTTCATAGGGAGTAAGAGTCAATGAATGAAATTGGTTTTTGTTAATAAAAGAGACAAAATATTTTTCCGAGATCTCGACTGTCGGTAAAATGTACATATGAGAGCAAAATTGATTAAAAAAAATGACCAAAGAGCTAAACTTTGTATTGGAAAATTTCAATTCTTTATCTGACTCGTCATTTTGAAGGACACGAGCTGAGAATCTTCTTTAAATCGTGCTTTGAAAAAAAAATTGTGAGAAATTTTCTTTAAAAGGATTCATTTCGAAATCCTGGCAAAGTAGTTACAATATGACCGGCGAAAATAAAGCTTGGATCTTATTTTTCTATTTTTATGAAAAATCAATATTTTGGAAATGAGTTAGTGAAATTTTTTTCGAAATTAATTTTTTATACAAAGTTGTTTATCAAAATAATTTTTTTTTATTTTAAAGAAATGATATATGTTGCAAATACACACATACATACATACGTAACTACATAGATTTAAAAAAAAATATTTTTTTAAGGAAATCTCCACAACGATTTTGAAATTTTTTTAGGACAAATTAATATTTTTTTTTAAGAATTCAAATGTTGGCGTTCCTTATTTTGAGATTTTAAGAAATTTTTAAGCAAATTAAAAAAACAGTTTCAAGTTTTTTATCAATTTTGTATAATAAAAGGTCATTCATTTCGTGGTTTCAAGTTGGCACCGCTGGTATTTGACACCTGTCAAACTCAGTACTCATTTGAAGTGTCATAATAATAGTTGAATGTTTGCCATTTACAATCGAACAAGGCGTTAAAATTATTAAAACTTACTACAAAAATGGTGATTCAAACGTAGTCACTTTTCTCGCATTACGCGATGATTATGGTCTTCATAATCGACCGACTATGCAAGCAATCGTTATTGTAATGCACACTCAGTCGAAAACATTGGTGCTGCAAGTGCAAGTGTTGCTGATGATCCGAATTTATCGATTTCCCGGCGTTCGGAGCAATATAACGTTTTTTTTTTTGGCCGGCGATTAAAGATCATGACTTGGACGATATGTGGTTTTAACAAGACGGCGGAGCAACAAGCTACACAACACGACCAATTATGGCTTTATTACGTGAAAAGTTTTCTGGTCGCGTAATTTCACGTTTTGGCGACGTCAATTGGCCACCAAGATCATGCGATTTGACACCGTTAGATTTTTTCTGTGGGGCTACGCAAAAGATCGTGTTTACGCGAATAATCCTTGAGCTCTAGACGCATTAAAAACCAACACTACTCAAGTTATAGCCAAGACACCGCCCGAAATGTGCGAAAAAGGGGTTAAAAATCAGCTCAAATCGCATGCTGCTCGGGAAGATTCCCAAGGCAGCCATTTGAATGATATTGTTTTTCACACTTAATAGTAAAGTCCAAACTTTAAAATGAAATAAAATTTTTATCAAAAATGTATCGGTGTGTGTGTTTTATTTAGCTTTACTTTCGAAACCGAAAAATGAATGATGCGTTATATTATCCAAAACTAATTTTTTTTTAATTATTTCATAAATCATTAAAAAATTGGCCGCAGAAATTTGTAAAATCATATATATCTGTTTATTCTCAAAATCGCAATTGAAAATTGCATTCACTTACGAAGTTCGGTTTCGGAAATATCGAGTTTCGTAAACATGTTTTAAGAATTTTTTTTTTGTGGAGGCTTTTTAAATCAAGATTTTCAAAAAAGTGGGTTTTGTCGGTCTTTACACCTGAACGCACACAGTCTAAATTGAGATAGAGCCTAAACGAGTGGATCGATTTTCTTAAAATTTGGTAAGGTAAATAGGATTTTTATTGAATCCCATGAGGGGAATTTTTTTTAGCTCATATATAACGCCTAGCTGCCTTAAAATATCCGAAAACTGTAATTTTATTTTCGATTTTCTCAAAAACGGCTTAACTGATTTTTTTTTTGTAAAATCTTTCAAAAGGCTTTAAAAGTATTGTAAACCACAATTTTCATTTTTTTTTTTTAGATTAAAAAAATTTTTTTTTTGAAAAAATGACTTGATGGATTTTTATTAAACTTGGCATTTAGCAGTTTTTTAATATTATCTAGCATATTTTAAATAAAAATTATTCTTATGACGAAACGGTACATATCATACAATGTCTTTAAAAACCGTTAAGAAAAATATTATTTTTCTCAAAACGGCTCCAAAGATTTTGATTAAAA
Organism: Epistrophe eligans; assembly: GCA_951394125.1. NCBI lineage: Eukaryota > Metazoa > Arthropoda > Insecta > Diptera > Syrphidae > Epistrophe > Epistrophe eligans. Next base: position 31,620,303 of record OX596029.1, read on the forward strand.
TTTTGATGTCAGCTACGTTATTTATCTACTAAAAATTGTATCTCTCGTAGAACCATTTTTTTGTTTATCTCTTATCTGTTAAACAGATTTTAATTTAAAAAAAAGTTCAAAATTATTTCTCCGCATTAATGAATACTTAAAAATGGCGTATCTACCAATTTTTTTCTTATAGGTAAAACTGTTTTCTAAATTTTATATATACAAAATTGTTAAAAAAACTAGTACTCCAACGATTTTTTTTCTCATACATTGAGATTTGTGTAAGAAATCACTTCGCATTGGTGTCAAAAAATGTCAGAAGTTGTTTTATCAATTTAATTGAATTTGTAACACTTTTTCAGTATAGAGTGTAACTTCCATTCATATGTGGAACACGGTGCTAATTTGTTTATATTTACATATGTACTCACATAATTCTACCTTAAACTAAACTACGTTTTTGGCAAGCGGCAGTAAATATAGGCTCTCAAAACTAATTTATTTCTTTTAAAACCAAATGAATAGATCTAAACTATTCAGATTTTAAAAGTGTGATTGCACGTAAGAGAAAGTCCGTGCGATCCAGTTGTATACATTTTATTTTTCTTGTTTTTACGTAAAGAAAATCAATTATTAAATCACAAAAATTTCAAGGTGCACTAATGAACCTTCTTCTTGTTGCGAGCTTCCCTATAGACACTATCTACCAAGCCACCATCATGTCTTGTTCGCAAAATTAATGTCACACGCATGAATCGTTAAAATATACAAATCGATGAAAATTGTACTAAACCGTGTCCGTGTTTCTCGCACTAATGTCACATTTCATTCTTATTCAACAGGGATTAGGTCAACAAGCTGATTTAGCATGTTTTTGTACACGTACATAAAGTTGTGAGGTGGGCGTAAGCAATAATCTCTGTTTCCGTGTTAAATTGTATCTCTATATATGTTTTACCTACAAATGTTTAGATTCATGCTAAAGCTCAGTTGATGATGTTGTCATTTTGTAAGTTAACATAAGAGAGAGGCACCAAAACGTAACCTATATAGGATAGTCATTTTAATTGTATGCGAGCAAACGCCTTTATACCTAAGAATCAATCAAATTGTCAACATAATTGATGGTACCTTCTCTTGGGTGTCCCTGATGTCCATGGGTTGAGCTACCACCTTCGCTATATCATACTAGAGTATGTGACGGTTCTTATATGTATATGTGTATGGACAAACGACACTCTTCTGTTGTGATCTTGTCTGAGATTTATCATGACACATTGTGTAATTAATCTCAGCTCACAGAAATTGATAGACATTTCCTATTAAGTTTGCATATACAAAGCAGCATCCCATGTTGCCACCCACAATTCTACCACCGCTGCTCCATTAGACTGTCTTCCAAATTGGAGTGCATATTATATTGACCTAGCGTTAGAGTGGTACCTATGTACATATATGTTTGTTCAAATTCATGAACGGGGTAGGGTAAAAATTGTATCGTATAATAATAGGGCACCTTTTTTTTAAGCTCAAAAAAAAAAATTAAGAAAATCGATTGAAGACACCAACTTGAGATTAATAAAAAACAGGTTTAATTGATATTTGAGGCATGCTTTTTGAAAACCCATATATTACAAATAAATAAAATGCTCTATCAATTTCCTTTTAGAAAATAGGTTTTTGACCTGTCTCCTGGTTTACTAGGAATTTGAAAAAAATCTCTTAATGGTAAATTAAACTAGCTGACCCACCTGGCTTCGCATGGAATTTTCCATTCATTTTAGAATTTTAAAAAGTTAAAATAAAATGTATGTTGGGCTTCAAACAACCCTCTACGAACAATACATTTTTTGGACAGGCTACAATAATTTATATACACAAAAAAAGCAGTCTGAGAGCTTTAACGCCATCTATTGGCGATCACACAAATTCGTGAGAGAAAAAATTAGCCCATTGTCAATTTCGTAGTGTTTGTCATTCCTTAGAAGCCTCTTTAGGGGCTAAAATTTTTAAAATGTTTTTGGTGCTGTTTATTGCTTATTTCTTATTGTTTTTTTTTTTTTTGCTTTAATAGTATTATTCGGCACCCCTTTTGAAAATGTTCAGCGTCAACACTGATGAAATAATAGCAGTGCGAAAAACTAGGTTTTATTATACGACACGTCCTCTGAGCTCCTCTGAGCAAGAGCCTAAACGGTTGGAACGTTTTGCTAAAAATTTGGTACAGAGCATTTTTAAGTTATTACAGTGAACTCCCTCTTAACGGACACCCCTCTTATGTGGACGATTCCTTTAAGCGGACAATATTAAGGGTGATGGTTGGCTTCTATGTTTTTGTATGAGTTTTTTTCTCTTAAGTGGACAATTCTATTAAGTGGACATGGACAGTATTTTTACATTTATTTTGTAAAAATATTCTCTTAAATGGACATTAATTTTTTGTTTTCCGATTTTTTGTTCTTTTATTTACGCATGTATTCTTTGGGTTTTATTGCATACTCATGCATGTATTTGTGAAACTGTTTCACAGCAAGCGCGTGGCCCGTGCACATTGTACAACCAGTTGTCGGTACTCGGTAAAGATACACAAACATTGTACGGCAAAATCGCGACAGTGTTCTGTGCTCTTGCATTCAATTTATTTATGTGTATGCTAAAATGAATGGATGCAAGTCGACAGGCACTAAGAGCTATTTTCTTCATTATTTGTCAACTTGCCGCAAACTCTCAAGTTGGCCAACTCTAGAGGTGACACAAACTTGAGAATTGAGTGACAAGTTGAAATTTGTTTTTCTTCACTATTTTAAATCTCAACTCCAGAGTTGACAAATTTAAGAAATTAAGTTTTTTTGTTTTGTTTCAAGAAAGGGTTAACCAGGTGTGAATGCTAAGTTATTTTAATTAAATTAATTAAATAAAATAATTTTTTGTTCTTTTTAAAATTTGAGTTTTTTAGTTTAAAAATTTTCCCTTGAGCGGACACTCTCTTATATGGACAAAAAAGTCCGGTCCCGTGGCTGTCCACTTAAGAGAGAGTTCACTGTATCTAAAAGGAAAATTCGAATTTTCGTTTTACACTCAACTGAAACGGATACCTGTCCTACATCGATTTTTTTTTTTTCAATTTTCTCGACAAAGGCTCTGTAATAATTAAACTTCGTACCTGTATTAACGACCAAGATCGGGTGATCTATTAGCGTATTGACAAGATGGCGCCACATGCAAGAATGACCTTATCTTTTTACTCACCATCTAGTGGAATTGTACAGCCACGTCACGCCGACACACGCCTTGGCGAAGATTGTACTGATATTATCTTTCACTCGAAATTCCCATTTACATACATTACATACATTACATACCTCATAACAAGATTAAAAAACGAACTAATAAAATGTTTTCAAATTAAATTAAATTAAATTACTGTTAACATCGATCCGTCTTATTGAAACACCCTTTATATGTTTTTGGTTTAGATTTGTTGTGACGATTACCGAACCGGACCGAAGGGAATACCAAAGTCCCAACTCAATGATATTCGTATGCTCCACAAAACAACTCCGCACATAGAGAATTAGGTCTTGAAATATTTACGATTTAATCTGCAAAATTAATTATAATTGCATATGTAATTGGGCAAACCTGTACCAACCAACCAAACTTATGACAGACAATCGGACGTTGCGGATATATCTTTCTATACTATATGTACTGTAGAGTACATAAAATGCATATATGTATATGTATGTACATATGTATCTATGTATTTATATACTGGGTGTCCTGAAATCACTGCCACAGAAGAAAGCCATGAGTTCCTGAGGTAATTTCAAGTCGAAAAACTTAAGAGAAAAATTTGTTTAAACAAGAACAGTTAGAAATTTGTATCTACCTTTAAACTTTTTTCTGTGTGGATAACGGTTTTCCAGCAATTTATTAGCTAACTTATTTTTTGAGCATTTTTGTAGGTTGTTTTTTTGGACTTGATATGATTTTTTTCACAAAAACACGTTATTAATATTTTTTTTATTTTAATGGGTGATTTTTTAAGAGGTTTAGAACTTTAAAAAAAAAAAAAACACAAAAAATTCGAAAAAACGAATGAAATATTTATTTGAATCGATAGTTTGAACCTTGCAATTTAATGTTTAAAGATAATTTCATGCAAATGTTGACCGCGGCTGCGTCTCAGGTAGCCCATCCGCTGAGTCCAATTTTGGCATACTCTTTCACACATATCGGCCGGTATCTCACGAATGAATGCATGGATCTTGGCTTCCAGTGCGTCAATCGAAGCGGGCTTGTCCCTATAGACATTAGCCTTGACATACCCCCACAAAAAATAATCTAATGGTGTCAAATCGCACGATCTAGGTGGCCAATTGACCGGCCCGAAACGTGAAATTAACTGTTCACCAAACTCGCCTCGCATTTGCGCCATTGTTTCGCGTGCTGTGTGGCATGTGGCACCGTCTTGTTGAAACCACATATCATGCAAGTCAAGAACTTCCATTTCGGGAAAAAAAAAGTTTGTTATCATCGCTCGGTAGCGTTCACCATTGACAGTAACGCTGCGATTCGCATCATCTTTGAAGAAATATGGCCCAATAATGCCGCCGGCCCATAAACCGCACCAAACAGTGGCTTTTTCGGGATGCATTGGTAGCTGTTGCAATGCTTCTGGCTGATCTTCACTCCAAATGCGGCAATTTTGCTTATTTACGTACCCATTCAACCAAAAATGAGCCTCATCGCTGAACACAATTTTTCGATAAAAAAGCGGATCCTCGGCCAGCTTTCCAAGAGCCCATTCACCAAAAATTCGGCGTTGTGGTAGGTCGGCTGGCTTTAGTTCTTGCACCAGCTGTATCTTAAAAGGCTTTACGCCCAAATCCTTCCGCAAAATTTTCCACGTAGTGCTGTAACAAAGGCCTAACTGCTGGGAACGGCGCCGAATCGACATTTCGCGGTCTTCTGTCACACTAGCTGATACGGCCGCAATATTTTCTTCACTACGCACAGTACGTAAACGTGTTGGTGGTTTAATGTCCAACAAAGTAAATTTGGTGCGAAATTTGGTCACAATCTTCCGAATAGACTGCTCAGAAGGTCGAGAATGCCGACCATAAAATGGAAGCAGCGCGCGATGAACATTTCGAACCGAGCACGAATTTTGATAGTAAAATTCAATAATTTGCAAGCGTTGTTCATTTGTAAGACGATCCATGGTTAAATTGCAAACCAAACTGAAGCTGTTTGACAGTGACACAAGGTACTAAACACACGTCAGCTGTCAAAACCAGTGTTGCCAAAACCAAACCAGCTAAAAAATCACCCGTTATTATGAAAGCCAAATATGTGTTCTTAAAAATACTTAACATTTTTTTAAAACAAAAATAAAGGAGTCAAAGGAAAAAAGAATAAAAACCATAAAAACCGTTATAAGTCGAAAGCGAAGCGAAAACGAGAAAATTACCTGATTTCGGGACACCCTGTATACAATAATATTAAAACAATAAACCATGAGATACATACAAGCGTATATAGTTGACCATTTGTATGGCCGAAACTAATTTGGAAAAGTTATCACAAAACTCTTGAAACTTCCGTTTTTAATTAAACAGAAATATTTGCTTTAAATCAGAGAAAATTGAGATGAAGAGAGGGAGAGAGAGAGAGAGGGAGGGAGAGGAAGATATGAATATAAAAATATAAAGTTCATTTTCTCGGAGGCGTTTTCAAAAAAATATATACATACATACATATGAAAGGTATGTATGTATGTTTATACCTAGTTTTCTATGTATATAGAAGTATGAATCAGAGATGCTTTTTTTTTTAATTTTATTTTATAATTGCTTTTAACTACATATTTGAAAGTTATACTTGCTGGTGCAGTTGAATAAATAACCAATTTGAAAATATATATATGTATATAACTTTTTGTACAATATTTGCTTTACTGATGTGAGGGTGCTGGTTATATAAAGCTAGCTTGTAGGTGTGTTGTTTAAGTAATCCAATTTTTGGTCATATTATGATAGTTTTTTTTTATGGTCCATCCGTACCCTATGAAGTAATAACTAGTTTTTGAAATGAAAAAATTTATAATTACGTTGATGTTTAAATATATGAAAATTAATTGATTTTTTGTTTGTACGTGCATAAGTCAGTGGAACATCATCGGATGTTCATAGGTTTTTGTTTTCGGATTCCTATTGAACCAGGTTAACACACTACGAAGCGGAAAATTTGGACCGGAATATTCGAAAAATCGCGGGAATCCGAAATTGCATACTTTCAGAGGTTAACGGTGGCGATATCTGAAAATTCCATTCTGTTAGGAAAGGAGAATACATATATTGATTCTAGGGAATGACAATTACTACGGAATTGACAATCGCCTAATTTAAACCTCACGAAAACTGAAAATCGCCAACAGATGGCGTTACGCTCGCATACTGCTAAATGTTTGTATATAAAAATTATTGGAGAGTGATAAAAAATTCATTTTAAATGGTCGTTAAATGTTCTTTTCTTTTTAAAATGGTAAAATTCCGTGCAAAGTCGGACAGACCAGAGGTAATATGTATATTATTTGATTTTATATGTGTAAACGATGCCTAAGTCAAGAATTATTCAAAAGGATTCTCTACTCAACCCCAATAATAAAGAGGGCTTGCAAAAACTGGCTTAATGTTATTTGGTTTAAAGTTAGATGTTTACTTTATAAAAGCTCCAACGAGAGATATTTCACACGAACTTAAACGTTTTGAAGCCTAAGTATAAATCTTTTCATTATTGATATCAATTTTTAAATGGTTTAATTAATTTCAAAATTTAAATTCGTCATGGGATAATATATATGTATTTTTTGATACAAAAACAAAAAATATAATTTAATTAAGGGTACGCTAGCTAGCGCTAAATTTAAATATATTTAATTAATAATATTATTTATTTATGTTGTCAATAAATTTTTAATAGTAATAATCAGGGATAGGATTTTGCTGACTTTGCCTTTTTTTTTGCGCAATCGTATGACACTTAAGACTTTACATAAACATATTTTGAGTCCTGGTGATGAAGAATATAATTATGTAATTTATTTTGACTTTTTTTTGCCTTTTCTTTCGTTGTTGCCTTTTTTTGCCTTTTCTCATATTTTTCCTGTTTTCAAATATGCACACAAAAAGTAAATTTACTCAATGTAAATATGTACATGCATATTTCGGATCCACATAATTTTTTCTATGCATTGACTAATTAGCTCAACACAAAAATTTCAAATGAATACAAATAAATCTATGTAACTTTTTTGTGTGCTATCCCATTGAGTGCTTTCAATTGGCGACGACGCTACATCTTATTGTAACAGTACCTAATTCATGTGTTTGTTTTCTTTACATTTAGGAAACACAATTGGAGATGTTTTGAAAATCTTAGACAAAATCAAGGGCGACTTAGAGACACCAAAAGTACAGTCGCAAAAGATGTTTTGAACAAATACAAGTCTGTTTTTTTCTGCATATAAGGGACTTGAGACATTATTCCAAATAAACCGCGTCATTAAAGGTGACGAAAACAGTTAGCTCCCAAAAAATATAGAAGTAGGTAATGTGGAGTTTTTCAATTGGGCTCCACTCGTTTCTGTTGATGTAGAGAGGTCTTTCAGTTCCTTTAGAGCGCTATTGAGGGTCAACCGGAGGCGGTTGTTGTCTGAAAATTTTAAAAACTTATGGTTCAATGTTACTATAGTTAGGTTTTTATTTTATTCCCTCCTGTTTAAATAAATGCCTTTTTTTGCCTATATGGATGTTTTACTTTGCCTTTTTAAAAATTAAAAAAAAAATGAAAATTGTGGTAGTAGGTTCTTTAAAAAAATTATTTTCTTTGCATACAATTATCTATTTAAAATATTAATTTTTAATAAATTTATTTTTTTTATTAAATTATTGTGTAGTTGAAAATTAAATTAAGGAAAAAATATACAACTCGTTTTCAAAATAAAGTATATTACTTTGCAAAAAATTTCATCCATAAAATTTGCAAATTAAAAACAAAAATATTTACGACACATGCCGGCACAAGTTGAGCACAATACAGCACTTTTTTTTGAAAATCGAAAATGGCGGTGCTAACTTCACGTTAAAAAAATGGCTATAGCCTTTAAAAACCATATACGCTAAGTACGATTTTTTTTAAATACGGCACATCGTAGCACAGCCTTTTTTTTTACAAAAATCCGACAAAAAATCTATCTTATCCTTCTATTCCTTCTAACATTGCCTAATTTATAAGACCCTAGGTCTTACTGGCAGTTATGTATATTTTTGTGCTTGTTTTTAAAAATCAAAAATGGCGGTACTAACTTCACGCACATACTTCCCTCCTACTGCAACCTGTTTGACGAAAGTATTTGTCCCCGCAACGCGTTCATAGATGGCGCTTATTAATAAATACATATTATGATAATGTATGCACAAAACAAAAGACTTTGTTGAAAACTACAAAAAAATGTTTATATTAATATGGTATGGTTCAAATATGAGGCACCATGCGGTGAAGGGTTTATTAATTAATAGTGCAAAAAAAAAACAATTCAAATTTTATTTATAAAGAGAATTTCAGATATCTAGGAAAAGTGGGAGTGAATGTAGGCGGATTTTAAAAATATATTTATTACTTAAATTACTTATTCTTTTAACTTAAATATTATAAAATATTCTTTTTAAAAAACATTTGATTTTCGTATTTATAAGGAATGGAGTAGGATAAAGTCTCAAATATAGAAGTATATTCGGAAGTAAGTTCGGGTCTCCTGGGGGTTCTAATTTCCATACTAATTTGAACCAAAGAGTTACTGGTAAGCCAAAGATATTTTTTTATCATCAAAAATAAAAAAAAAAACAAGTTCAATAAACAATAAAGGATAAAAGGTACTAAATGACCTTTTAATTAGCTATCGATAGAATTTATTTTATGAAATTATCTTCGTTTTTTTTTTTTTAATTCACAATTGATCGAACAAAAAAAAAATAATAATAAAAAAGAATTTGCACGACTAGATCACAGAAACTTGCTCTTGTAGTTAATAACTTTAATGTAGCTAATAAAAATGTAAAAAAAAGTCGAAAGTAGGGACTAATTAAATGACATTTGTTTCTTAATTATTTTTTCTTTAAAAAATGCAACATTATTTAAACTATTCATATCGGTCCGTCATTGAAAAGTTATACTTGAAATTTTCTAAAAAAAAAAACGTTAAAATTCTATTTTCATAGTTCGATTTTTTTACAAAAACTTAAAATGAAGTTTTCTACAATCAATCTGGTCATTTTAGATACGTATAGTTTATTCAGAATCGTTAAAACTCTTTTCGAGAAAATTGTTTAAAGAAACCGAAATCATTGTATGACAGCCACCCGTTTAAGAATAGCTAAAATAAAAATTCGAACTTCCCCATCAAGAAATAACATAAAAATTATCTATTCCAAATTTGAAGGAAAACGGTTCACCCTTTAAGGGTTCTAGTTCGGTCTAAAACAGACGTACTGAAGTTTGGACGCACTAACGTACAGACGCACATATGTATGTACGTCAGCATAATGGCACGACAAACTTTTGAAAGAAGTCCGAGTAAGAGGTAAATTTACTTTGTGAAATACAAATATTTAAACCAAGTTTATAGAACAAAATAATAACTCACCTTTTCACATTGCCCAGAAAATCCACAGTATTATTGTTGCTCGAAGAAGTAAACCACGTTGCTGAATGCAATTCCAACGGTGCCCTAAAGCAATCATATTTTATATATTGCGTGCAATACAACGAATGTGATATCAGCTCCTGCAACATTTCCGGTGAAAACTCTCTATACCGAATGTTGTAACTAAAATCAATATCATTCGTCGATCGAACATCAATCTGACTCGGCAGATTGTGTTCGACAATTGTCTTGGTGGCATTTTCCAAGCTCTGAAAATCACACTTCACATGTGCCGGCGGGAATACCCCATTGCCATCGATATCGATGAGATAAACGTCTGACTTGGTGTAGCTAAGCAAGGCCAATTCCTCACACGTCTTCCGGTATTTGGTGAAGTGACAATTCTTTCCAATGTAGCCTGTATCCTTGCAATCGCAAGTCACCTGATTGTCCCGCACAAAACATTTGCCCCCGTGCTCGCACGTATTTGGTCTTTTGCAGGGATCAATGTAATTACAGTTATCGACAGCTACCTCGCCTACAACTCGTTCCGTCTTTATCACGTCACGCGGCTCTATCAGATGGCCGTTGATTTCGATGTCCCGGATGCAGCCGACCAGGCCGGATGCGGCCGACTTCAGACTGCTTCCAATTATTACCTTGTCGCCGATTATAAACGTCATCCCATACATCTGTCTAAGGGTGTGTCTATAGTCCACTGTGAATTTAATCTCGCCAGCTCGATAGTCGAGCTCCACTGAGTGCCATGAGGTGGGTCGATTGATTTTAATTACCGTTGAATTGGTGGTATCACTAGTGACATCTGGCACTAAATCAAAACTCAATTTGTCCGCGGTAAGCCGTATCTATAAGTTTATATATAGAAAGGGTGTGTTCGATAAATGTTATGTGGGGTTCCAAGGGTCGTACATAATATTGAATTGAATTGGATATTGTGTCATTATCGAAGTGGCAACGATTTGTTGTTGGTGTTGGGGTTGTTTATTTATTTTTGTTTAAAACGCACGTTAAACATCCGGTTGAGGTAATTCCAATTCGAACCGAGTAGAGGTTGAAGTTTGTAGTTCGGGTTTGGGTTCGAGTTTGGGTATTATTCCAACATTGAATGGCGGTGGCGTATCAAATTCACCAGTAGATTTTGTGTTTGTGGCGGTTTGTTGTTGGTAATACACGTTCGTTTCCATACAAAGGTATATTTTCCGATTTTAGAAAATGATTTCGATGTAAAATCCATCATAGCCAAAAAAAGTCCGCATATACATAGATATATATCGAAAAGCCACACGAGCAACATGAAATGAAAAATAGACACAAAAATGATTAAATGTAGGTTTTAAAATTAAAATATAGGTTATTTTTTGGTTATATTTCAACTATTATTCTATACATCGCACAGGAAGGCGTGCTGCATTCATATAGATTTAGTAAAATTGCAAATTCAGCACGATATACTGTTTTAATCATCATATCAATATAATGCGGTTGTAGAGGTACATATATAAAGTTTTACAAAGTGTCAATGGAGTAGGTATTTGTATACGTTAAAGAGAATTTGCATTCTCATTTATTTTGAAATGATTGGTTTCGGAGGTGAGGTTGTTCTATTTATTTTATTTTAATTTTTTTTGTTTTTGTTTTTGGAAAGAAGAGTGATGGACTGGACGTTGGCTTTGGGCTAGAATATGTGCAAATAATAATATTTGAAATAGGTTTTTCCGATTAACGAAATAAAAGGGATTGAATTAGATTAGCTTTTTGAAGGGCTTATATTTTTCAGCTATGAATGATAGGTGGGTTTTTATTGAGATACTTGTTATGGGGATATATAGTTGGTATGTGGGTTGGGTGAATCGGTTGATGTAAATGATGTGGTTGTTAGAATATATAATCAATATCAGATTTTGTATAAATGGAGAAGTTTGGTATCTATAGCTTATTCAGTTCAGTTTGCTTTGGGGTGAAAAACGAGCAATGTTTTTTTCAGAAACTGTCGCTCCTGCCTTAATGAGGAGAAATTGAGCCGCCATTCCATAGTGTTTTTCTAAAAACAAACTAACAAATTATTTCCCTAAGTATATTCGAATATGGCCAAACCAGAAACACCCTAACCCTACAGATATATCATATTCTGCCAACTGTGATTATTTGTGCCCAGTGCTTTATTTTTAACTTAATGTAAAATTTTCTCATGGATTTCTGCTTTGAATTGGGGGATTGAGTTTATAATTAAATTTTAATAATATATTATTTAAAAATCGACTACCCTCTCCCCATGATCTAAAAATATATATGTATACATGTACTCAAAATGTCATTAGGTACCGTGTTTTTCTAATTAAATCTACTTGTTTCTATTAAAATAAAACATTGAATAAAAATGTTGTCGTCAGAGAAGTTTGAGTGCAATAGTTTCCTGATTTACAATATCAAGTCAAAATATTTGCTCTTGAATTAAATAATTTTATTAAAAGTTGGCATGAACGCCCTTTTTAATTCATTTGACTAAATGCTGTGTAATTGAATCAACTGTTCGTTAGAAGTCAAATATTAATTTTCAAAATATGTATGCAAATAAGCGTGTTCAGATTTCCAAGTTATTTTTAAATGAAGAACCTCTCCCAATCCAACTTGAATTCGGAGCCGAATGTCTCGGAACGGAAAAAAATGTAAGGTACACCACAAAACTCATGTTTTTTTTTTTACTAAGCCCGACGGAAATTAGATGAGATAACGATTTCGGGGCTAAATGTAGAACTGTAATAGTGGCAAACTCACGGCAGTGATAAAAAAAAATGAGTGAATACAAGAAAAATCATATGGCGCGCCCATAATGGTGGATATCTACTTTTCCTGCAGGTTAGTTTTCGTCATAAAAATTGTCCCGAACTTAACTGAACTGAAATTTGTTGAAAGAGGAATCATTCTTTCATTTCGATGACAATTCGGAAAGCATAACAAATACAAGCATTTATTTTTGTTTATCCATGTGGCTGATTATATGGATTTGTGTAAATGAACAATGCTGATCAATAATAGACAGAAAATGTAGACGTTATAATTATTTTTTTTAAATAAACTACCAGCCCAATTCTAAATGTAAAGTCCAGGGGAAAAGTTTCCTTTTTCCCTTCTCCCTCTGGAATGTTTTTCCCTTTCTCCCTTACCCTTATTCTAAATAAACTTCGAATATGGGAAAAAAAATCTCCCAGAAAAAAGGACCTATTCTAAATGTTACAAAAAGGGAAATATCAAATTCATTTGGCGCGAATTTGTTCCCCGTAAAGTTGCTGGAGAGTTCACATAAAAATGTAAGATTTTCTTTTATCTTTTAATAAATAAGGAATATAAAAATTTCCTTATTTTTTAGGTAAAAAACAACAAATAAAGATGAACTCCAAATTCTTTTAATATTGATGAAATCTCAACGTGACATCGCTTGTGGAATGTGGATTTCACAAAGGAGCCAAGGAAGAACTGATTTTATTCTAGCAAAAAGCAGAAAGGGAACTAAATTCATCTGGGCCGATCAAAACGATACCCGAATGAAAAAAAGTAGTTTAAAAAAAAAAAAGACGAACTTTAATTAATTAGTTTTACTGTTTTATATCTTCTTTAAGGTGTGGAACGATCAAAAAAAATATGTAAGAGCTAAGGCTGCTAATAACCTAAAAGTCAGAAATGGAACCAAATAAAGATTATTATAGAAATTAAAGTGGGCTTTCACGGTTGTATACTTAAAACTGTTGTGGCAACTTCATGGGATTTGAAATGTCTCTTAATGATTTTCTGATGGCCCTTGGCTGTTGGCTATCGCTTTCTTCATTTTGATCTTCACGTAAAATTCTTGCCGCAATTGAAAACATTTCTTGTTACCGAAATCTTTTTAACTCAAATTCAATTTTAATTTTGTTCGCGAGTTCTTTTACCTGTCAAATACTTCGAAACAGCTGATTCGAAGTTTCAAATTTCTCATTCCCCACTTCAAAGGGAAAATTGACTTCCCGGGGAATTCGGAATAGGGGAATTTTACTCCCGGGAGATTGGATTTCCCGGGAAGTTTTTTCCCCGGGAATATTTAGAATTGGGCTGTACGTCTTTAATCACAACTTTTATCGCCAACTAATCTCAATGCGATAGTTATAGAACACGGGCAGAGTTTTTTTTCTCTGAGATACCTAAATATATCATATTTCTAAACACGCCTTATTCTAAAAGTCACAATGAAGTTTGGTTAAGTTTACGAAAAATATTTGGTTAATTTTCCGCAGCAAAATCTTTGAATTTTAACCAAATTGTATAAATAATTTCCGATACAAAATTTGACAGTTCATTAACCAAATGGTAAACTTATCCAGTCATTTACATCATTGCGTCAAAGTGAATTTATTTTACTAACGTATAATTGTGAAACAATTTGTTTTGATTGGTTTTTGGGGTTGGGTCGAATTTTAAGTACCTTATATCATTTTGGATGAAAATAATTTGAAAACCAGAAGTCGTAAAAGCTTTTAGTTTGAAGTTTTAAAAGGACCTTGAACAATTTTAAAAGCACCTTATCTCGCATTATAGTTACCTACTTTTCTCGCATGCAACTTTTTACGACTACAACTTTTCTCGTAAGCAACTTTTTTCGCATGATACTTTTTATAAAACAATTTTCTCGAATTGAATTTTATCTCATGATACTTTTCCTGCATGCAACAAAGCTTGAATACAACCTTATTTATTCTTGTATTATAGCTGCCTAACACAAGACACAAGAGTAGATTGTTTTGACCGTGAATAATTTGATATTTATTTTTATTAAATAAAGCATATTTCCAACAATTGAAAATAGTTAGACAGTATCTAAGTAGACAAAAATCTAATAAATACGACTGTAAGTATATATTCAAAGCCACGTTATTAGCATTAAAAATCTCGATGATTATTAAAATTCCTTTAGTTTGGACACTTCATAAAAATGAAATGAACTTTATGAACCATCACAATAAGGAAGTGCTCAACACTGAATTCGTATTTAATAACTTTTATAAATTAAACCAGTTGGTTATCCGCACAACTGTGGCTAAACAATTTTATAATGTGACTTAAAGTTTTTTTCTTTTTTTTTTGTCTGAATATTCATATAACCTCATTTGCCTCTAAGCCACAGAAAGACTTTCCAACATAATTTAACTACAAATCCTTTTATTCATCCGTATCCATTCATCCATCTTTAAATTCACAGCTGAGAAAAGATTTGACTCAGCTCCAAACTTAACTCGATAATAATTAGCTAAACGACTTTGGCTCCTCCGGTCTGGCTTCTTCATTCACCATCACTCCGACAAAACAACGACGACGTCCATCGCCTGTTAAATCTCTTTAAAAAATAAGGAAAATAAAGAGTATAAAAAGGATGCGAGGTTGAAAACACGCCTTTTATAACAATAGAAGGACGAAGACTACGAACGACTACGACGATGATGATAATAATGATGATGATGATGATGATGCAATCGCTAAAGAAACGAAAACACCTTCTGCCACGTCAGTCGCCTTAACGATAAATTGCTGCCAATTTGTTTTTACAAAGCTGTGACTTCCAGAGCCCCCTGTCTTTCTGAATACAAACTCCCAATTCTTCCACTTTCCTTTTGATATAAATTTATCAGCTTGTATCTAATTAAAAGACAAAAAATCTTATCTCAAGCAATTTGTAAGTAAACGAAGGAGAGATAGCGTGCCGGGGCTAAAGACATCAATAGAAAGGTCGGGGTGGTTTGGTTGTTGTCCAACCAGGTACCTAACCTATACAACATTTCTTCCGTTTGAAAAGTAGGTAGGTATATATTTCTGGCCCTTCGGTGTTAGCAGAATATAGTCTCAAGACCACCAATGCGAAAACACGGTAACTAAACGGTGGTGGAAGAAGAAGTATAAGAACCTTCAAATTGAAGTGCGGATTATTGGCCAAGGGGGTTTGACTCCAAAATATTGCGAGAGCGACAAAAGCAGTTAAATTAATTGTCTGCAAAACGTATTTGGAACATTTGTCGAGCGTGTGTTGCTAAAGGGCTTGACACAACAATACAATTGTTATATATATATATATGTAGGGAACAAGTAGATATGTATTATTTAGTCCCAAGTGACCTTTCGAACGAATAACCAAGTCTCCCTCATCGGCCTCGGCCTCGGGTCGGGTTTGTTAATTTAATTTGACATGATTTTTCACTCACAACAACAAACTCAATAAGACGGTAACGGTAACGGAGACAGACGAAGGACAAAGTTAAGAGTGAGTGAGTGAGTTAATAATATAAGAACGACTACCTATACAGTATATAGCTATACTGTCAAAGTGAGAGATATGTTATTTAGTGTCCTTCCTGGGGGGCAGATGTTCATGTGATTTGCCATATCTTAAGTTGTAATTCAATGACAACTGATTGATTAGATTTGTTAAATACGGTCGACTTAGTTTTGTGCCTTGTACCTCTATATTCGTATTATGTCTAGGTATACCCTTTAGGGTTTTTCAAATCCAAATTAAGACTGGGAAGTAGGTATATAAATATATTAGTCCAGGAACTACGTGTTTAAGAGATTTACATACGAAATTAGTTACATACATATACGAACGGAAATACAAAGTTATGGGGTTTCTTTTCTTGGCGAATTAATAAAGACGAAAATGGGAGAATCAAATTAATTATATATACCCGAAATGTTTCTCTGACCTTTGGGTCGACGGCATGGAAGCGGCGGCGGTGATGTTTATTTATTGCATTTTCGGTTGAGTTCTTAATTTATAAGCAAGTCGCACATAATAATATAAATATGCTCGTATAGTGACTGACGAGCCTGATAAGATGGTAAGATTGAACGAAACTCATTTAGAGAGCACGAAGTTGGTGTCAAGGTTGTGTTCTGTCCGGTGATAAGTCATTTAAAAGGATGGGCTTTTTTTTATGTATATATATGTACATATATATAAGAAAAATTATTTTTTTGTTTAATCTTGAAAATCTTTTGACCTTGTTAGAGAAAAAAAAAATTAATTAAATAATTCTTATTTAATCTTAAAGCCCAAGTCAGTATAAAGGGTAAGTATTCGTCCCTTAAATGTTGGTATAGGATACATTTGACTGATGTAGGTTAATACATAAACGTACATACATATATATCGATATGTCAAAGCTGTAAGCCTTGGGGTAGGTAAAGTTCGCTTCAGGGTGGGTCAAATTCTGATAAAATTTAGTTAAATAAAGGCAAATCTCATCAACAAAATATTTGAGTTTAAAGAAAAAAAGATTTTGTATTATTTTTTTTTTTTTTAAAGTTTGCGTAAAATTTGTGTTCATTTAGTTCTATGTTAAATCATTTTTAGTATGATACAAGCTTAAAAAGGTATTTTACAAAATTTCAAACTATTTATGTATGTGA
Organism: Epistrophe eligans; assembly: GCA_951394125.1. Taxonomy (NCBI): domain Eukaryota; kingdom Metazoa; phylum Arthropoda; class Insecta; order Diptera; family Syrphidae; genus Epistrophe; species Epistrophe eligans. The sequence goes on from OX596029.1 coordinate 31,637,443, forward strand.
ATTAGAAAACTCAAAATACCGAAAATTCAAAATTTCGAAAACCTTAAATTCAGAAAACTTAAAATCCCAAAAACCAAAAATCCCGAGAAGATAACTATTTAGTTTTGTTTTTGATATGAACAACAATATTGTTAGGTACCGTGCATTCAGTCATGTTTAAAAAATTACACTCTACCTTAATTGGATTTAATAATTTATTAACACTACTTGACTGTTATGTTTTTTTTTTATTTGGTGTGTTGACTTTGTTATCTTTTATTTGTTAAGCTTTGCTATTGTTTAATACAAATTTTACAGAAAAGACGATTTTGAAGATTCATTTATTTAACAACAAATTTAAAGAATTTATTTCTGTATTAATAACGGGATTTTAGCTTTTAGTGATTTAAGGTTTTCTTGGTTTTGAATTTTATGATTTCTGGGGTTTCTGAATTTGAGGATTTCCAGATAGTGGATTTAACTATTTTATGAATTTTTTTTTGCAAGGTTTTGATTGCGAGATTTTGGCCTCTCGCAATTTTGATTTTTGGGTTTTCTGGGTTTTGGGGATTTTGATATTTGGGTTTTCTGGGTTTTGGAATCTGGATTTTCTAAAATTGGGTTTTCGGGATAAATGGTTACAGGATTTTGGGTTTTTTAGAATTGTGGGCTTTCTGAATTTAGGGTTTTCAGGTTTGTGGGTTTTCGGGTCAGTGGGTTTTCTGGATTTTGAGTTTTTGTATTTTGGGTTTTCCTGGACTTTTGATTTTCTGTAATATGGATTTTGGAATTCAGTGAGTTACTGAAGCAAAGATGGAGTTTTTTTTTGTTAAACTCTTCTTCTTCATACTTTCAATTAAATTTACTACATTTATCAAATTATTTCATCAAAAAATTCTTAATAGAGTTAAGTTTTTTTTTTATCAACAATGGGATAGTCAAATTGGTTATGTTGCATAAGATGCCAGGTTTGCTTGCAATAGAATGTATATACGAACGTTGTGAGGTTCAATACTTAAGTTTGCTAGTCTATAATATTTTTTTTTTTTTTTTGGATATTTGGGGGCCCTGGACCACCCCACTCACTCACCATCTGCCATCAATTTTTCGAATCTATAATTGCAAGCAATAATGACGTAACTTAATTGATTTTTGTTTTGTTTTGCCCTTTTAAGTGTTCGTTGCCTCCAAATTTAGGATTTTGACAATTTGGAAGACTGCCAGATTAATACTCTTAAGCAATAAGAGAGTACAAAAAGCTTACATTATTCATTTTCAATTAACTTAATTATTTTATTTTTGTTTTTGGCCTTTTTGGAGGTTCTGACGCTTAGCAAACTTCCATATTTAATTAATGCTGAAGAAAGTACAAAAAGGATTACATTTTTCATTCTGAAATGACGCTAGAGAATTAGTATCAATCCGTTCTACATGATCCACATCAATTTTTTTTTTTTTTTTTTTTTTGACAGTTAGTTTAGCCCGTGAAGTTCATTGCTATATCTCCTCTTCCATATCCCTCCTATGCAGATGGAAACAAAACGACTTTCGACTTTGCATCTCTCTGCACCATGCAACAGCACCTCTCTAGGGCTTCGACTTGATAAGAAACTGAAAATACAGCTTCCAGATAACTGGGATACGAGGGGCAAATGGACAAACGAAACAGACTGACAAGGTGGTAAACCTAAACATAAGCGTTAAGTATAATGTATAACTGGAGAGCGACCTTAACTTATTTCATATTTGGTATTCTAAGAGGTTCGAAGCAGATGGCTAAAACGTTGTTTCCATGCCCTTTTCGGCCAATACACTATTAGATCCATCGCAATAAAGTAAGTTTTATTATTAGAATAAACAAATCAAAGACTTAGTGTCCGGAATTCAGTTCCACGAGTATTTTTTCTTATACTGGTATGACATCCGTTTTCATAAAAAAAGATAGATTGCAAAAAGGTGTAAACAAAAGTGTTTTGTGGTTTTGAACAAAACTTCTTGTTATTTATGGTTTTTCGGATAGTTTTCCTAAAGATTAACGATAAAAGTTGGAGTTTAAGTTTAAATCCACCGCCCTTAAAGGAAACAATCTGATGAGTAAGATTATTATTTCTTTGTCCCTTAAGGCAAAATATGTAGACAAAAATAATATTCAACGGGTTCAGAAGAGAATCTTTGCCCTAAAAAGTTTCTTGTACTTTTAAGAAAATCAAGAGTGTTTTTGTTTTTTTTTTTTTTTGTTTTGTGTTACAGTAAGCATTAATGCTCAAAACTTTAAGTGCAGTAAGCAAAAATTTAGATTTCCCAAAAGTTTATCATATCCCACGGCTCCCTCCCCCTGTCCGCAAAAAAAAAAAGAAACTGCATAATTTCATTATAATTATAACAAGGAGAATAAACTTGCAACATTAAAGTTGCAAGTGGACTTAATTGAGGAAACTTAATGCAGTTAGCCTGAGCCTTTTCAATTAAAACTTATACATAACTGTCCATATATATACTCACTCGAAGGAATGAGTACAACCTTTATAACCCTCCTCTCGACCACTTAAGATCTTGGCATAATGAATGCAAATGTTAAGCAATTTGCCTTCGTTAAATGGCTTACGCTTGCAGCAACAAGTGAATTCAATTCACCCCTCACTTTTATTTGGAGGTCATTTATTTATATGAGGGTCCCCCTACAACAATAATAAACTATTCCATTCTTGCTTCCTTAGAAAATAAAAAAAAAAATTAGAAAAAAATAAAATAAAAATCCCCTTTACAACAGGAGCTTACACAATGCCAAGACACCCATTTATAATGAATAAAACTTTTCACTGTGAAACCTCTTTGATTCGAAAACAATCTCCCAACAACGCCAACTCCAGCAGCATCCGTTTCTACATAACCTCTCGTTCCCGTGCTAATGCTGATGCTGCTGATTCTGCATAACCAAACATCCGGCTCCAGGCATCCGCCCACATCCGTGTCTTGGGTTTGAAATTAATTTTTCCCTTTTATTCATTTCGAGTCCTTAAAGGGAAATAATTTCCACCCCTACGTTAATAATGCAGTCTGGTTGTGCCCCTGTTTGTACTTCGTCCTGTTTCTGTTCCTGTTACCGGTCTCGCTCGAACCCTATCCCCTTTCCAGTTCTGTGTTTTAGGTTCCCATAAATACTTACCCTGTTCACACTTTAAAAAGGGGTTGGCGCGGCACAAGGTGGTGGCGGCGGCGGCGCGGCGTTATGGCTATGGAGGTGGCGAAGACGAGGAAACGTGACCGTAGATATAACGGTTGCAAATGCTACCACTCGACGATTTGCAAAGTGAACCACTTATTTGTGTCTTACCAGATGCCGCCGCCACTGATGTGGCGCGTTTTGTTCCTTACGCGCCCCATTGCTTTGGCAAGCACTGAACCTATATCTTCTAAGTTTCTGCTTTTCGAAAACTCTTATCTCTTATATAGGGTTTCACTTTGGTATTCTTATGCTAACCGGCCGTCAAAGCACACCGGTATGGTATTTGGTGTGGTGATGTTGTGCGGTGCGGCGGAAGGGGAGCGCGTGTGAACTTTTAAAATTTATAAAGGATCCCGGTCTATTATATATACATCTTATTATACCGAGAAGGCGTAGTTTTGTTTTCGAAATTAGAGAAAGATGAAGTGAATTCTGGAAATGTGATATAGTACTCGTTTTTGTACCTTAAGTTAAGTGTATGTGAGTTAGAGACGGTTGTTTGGTTGGTTGGTGAAGGTTTTGATTTTGAATATACAGTTAATTAGGCACTTAAAAGGTGTTTTCACCTTCTTGGATTGAGATACTATACAGAACCATAAGTTTGAACGGTTAAGTGGATGATGTCTTTTGCCAAGGAGGTGTCATTGGATTATGAAGGATGTAATTTTGGTGGATTTTAGAAAAGAGTTAAACGAAGAGTTTATATGATTTTTTTTTTATTTTCACTTCAAAAATCCATATCTTATGTTTGAAGGATTTTGCATTTCAGTTGAACTATGAACTTTAAAACTTTGTGGAAATATATTTTCTAAAGAAACTGATTGAGTTGTTTTTGGTTTATTATAATTCTTCCAATTAAAAAAGTGTTTGATATAGCCTCATTTACAGTTTCATGTGAAGAGGAGAACGGTTTTTTTTAACCCTTGAAGTGATTTTATAAGTAAAGATCGTAAGACTAGAGACATTTTCAAGTTGAGTTGTTTATAGGTATCTCACTGTCTTAAGAGGGTATCAGTTTGTTTATTTTAACTTGATAGGCAAAGTATTGGTTTCGTGTCAAAAAAAAACCGAAAATTAAAACAAAAACAAAAAATCAAAACTATCATAACCATGATGGGAAATTCTAAGAAAAAGTGATTTTTTCAGGCTTGTAAAAAAGCAGAGATCGAAAGTAAAACTCAACCTTTTGAAAGGTTTTGAAAATTTCTCTCACCGGTCGAGATTTTTAATAATGGTCACTTAATAAACAGTTAACTTTAATAGAATTTTTTTTCGGTTTTTCTCAGAGAGAAACTTTTTATTTTGATTTCTTTTTAGGTTATGGTTAACCGGTTACCACTTATCGCTGAGAGAAAAAAATAAATCTCATTTCGAGATTTATATTTTGTTGTATTGTTTGTTTTAAAGGTCTTCCACTTAAATTTCAAACAATTGTTTAATTAGTCATTGTTTAACAGTCTTAAAAAAATGTAGGTATTGCGTGGTTTGGTCGAACCAAGAAAAAATCATATCGGCCCCTGGTTTTTTCTTCCCCCTACCTCCGTTAAGGCGTGATGGGATTTTTTTTTTAAATCAACTTGAATAAGAAAAAAAAATTAAAATATCTTTTTTTAAAGTCAGAAATCCAATTGGTCATCTTGTTTTTAAATTACATATATTATTAAAGAGAATAATTTTGGAAATATAAATTTCCAAACTCTAAATTTTGGAAAAAAAATTAATAACACTTTGACAAAAATTAATAAAATTTTGGAAAAAATTTTACGTCATTGAATGGTATTTTTATTTTTAAAATTCAATGCTCTAATCAATTTGTAGTCAAACAATAAAAACAAAATATTTACTTAAAATGTCTTCTAGTTTTTGATATAAAACCGAAAAAAATCGATAAGAGCATTGAATTTTTAAAATAAATATACTACTTAATAACGTCAAATTTAAAAAAAAAAAATTTATTAATTTTGAGTTTGAAAATATATTTTTCTAAAACTACTCACTAAAAAAATTTTATTTAAAAACAGGATTAACAATAAAATTGCAGGCTGTAAAATTATTTTTTTCGAATTTTATTTTCAAAACTTTGAGTTTGAGATGATTTATTCAAAAACTAAGCACTAACATAACTGCATTTAAAAAAACAATTAAAGATTGAACTACTGGCTTTAAAAATAGCTATAACATAATATTGTAAGTGTTCATGAGAAAAAAGTAAAAAAATCGTTGGAGTGGTTTTTTTTTAAAATATTTTTGAAAACATTGATCAATGCGAAGTTAAAAAAGAATTTAAAAAAAAAAATAATTGAACCATTTTCGAAATATCGAATTTCCAAAAAAATAATTTTGATTTTTTTTAATCCAAAATTATTTTTTTATTGCAAATTTTGATATGCTATATAATATAAAAAACTTATTAGAAGCTCTGGTGTTAAAAATTTCATTAAAATCGGTTTTACAGATAATGAGATATGTATTAAAAAAAAAATGATCCATGAGAGATACGGATACCTACCGTTAATAATTAAATAATAAAACAAACTGTTCCAATAATATGGTTGGTCGTAAGGGATATTAGCTTGCATAAAAATTTTAATCAAAATTATTGGAGTCATTTTTGAGAAAAATGAGATTTTCCGTAACGATTTTTAAACACCTGTGTTAGTTTTTGGTCATAAGATAAATTGTTGTTTAAAATTTGCTAAATAATGTAAAAAAGAACTGTTGACTGCCAATTTCAATAAAAATGGACAAAGTAGTTTTTGAATTATTTAGCTATTTCTCATAAAAAAAATACTATTAAAAAAAATTGGTGCAAAACATTATTAATTTTCAGAGAACATCGAAAAAAAATTTAAAAAAATGGTTCTGTGGGAGGCACTATAATCTATGAATATCCAAAAAAATATATTAATAATTTCTTTTTTACTTGCGATAAATAGGTAGGTACTATATGGCAAGTTATGGGTTCGTAAAAAAAATCGAACTCGAGATTTTGATCAAAGTTGACATTACGATGATAGCGAAGTCGAAAAAAGTGGGTCTAGCAATTCTAACTGTTTGTACTTTCGGCTGTAGCCTAAACAGATGGATCGATTTTCTTTAAACTTGGTGAGTAATTTTTTTTTACAAAAAAGCTACCATTTTAAAGAAAAAAAAATTTGAAAAATGGTTATAAATGGTACCTCCTATAGAACCATTCTTTTTATTTTCGATTTTCTCAAAAACTCAACTGATTTTGATCAATTTTTTTATAGAGAATTTTTAAAAAGTTTGAAAAGTATTGCATATCAAAATTTTCATTTTTTTGATTTTTAAAAAAAGTTTGAAAATTTTGTTTAAGAACTTTATACATAATTCGGAAACGACTTGATCGAATTTTATTAAACTTGGCATCCAGCAGTTTTTTTACATTATCTAGCAGATTTTAAATAAAAATTATTCTTATAGCCAAAAATAACGGTACCTCTCAAATGTTATAAACGCGGTATTGAAAATCTGATTTTTTTTCAAAAACGACTCTACGATTTTGATTAAAATTTTTATATGACCTAATATTAGTACGATCTACTATATTATTGGAATATTATCAAACAAGAGCTTCTAATTTTAATAATATTGAATATCAAAATTTTCAAAAAAACAAATTTTGTATTAAAAAAAAAATCAAAATAATTTTTTTTTTTTGAAAATCAATATTTCGAAAATGGGTAAATGATTTTCTTTCAAAACTATTTTTTAAACTTCGCATTAATAAGCACTAAAAAATGGCGTACCAATTTTTTTTCTTAAAAATGTTTTCAAAACTTTATAAATGTTTGATGCTTATGAAAACTTCGGGTTCAATGCCATTTAAAAAGAATAAAACAAAAGAAAACTATATGATACAATTAAAAATATTCAAATCAACAAACCTATCAGCAATAATTATTTAAACTTTTTAATTGATTTCGAAATTTATATTGTCAATACTAAATTCCATTCCAAAGTTGACAATCCTGACTGACTCTAGGATTAACCTTTATACTGTAAATAATTTCCAACTAAAGGAAGGCCACATAATATATCGAAACATGTCTGCTTAAATGTGGCTTTGTTAAGTCAACCTACTTAAAACTAATGATACCATATTGCCATTTAGTCCAAATTACAATCTCCATTTGTAATTGAATAACCGATTCTCCGATTGTCCAAATCCCAAAAATATCGATATTATAACTCCGGTCAAATTGTTGTCAATATACAATTATACCAATATTGCCAAAAAGACTCTGTGTATCTGATGAAGGCTCTTTCAAACTTATAAATAAGCTTTTATTAGTTGACATTTGTCGTTAAGTGCTAATGAATTCGCAAAAGGACATTATTAGGGCACAATCTATATATGTATATAGCAACGATTTTCGATTATATAGTTAAGTCAGTTTGGGAAATTAACCGCAATAGTATACCACCTTCAATTTATCTCTATACATAGATATTTATACAAAATAAGGTCGAAAGATACTTTTTGCCAATGTTTGATGGTATGTTATGCAGAAGGTAGACAATACATGTAAAGGGTGTTTTTTTTAGAGGTACAGAACTTTGAAATGGAATAAAACAAAGATGATTTTTTTAAATTGACATGAAATTCACTTTATTCGAAAGATAATCTTCTGGCATTAAAATTTAAATATGATTTCTGCCATATGACAGTCACGGCTGGCTCGGACGTAGTCTAATCTGGAGGTCCAATTTTCGATGACTTTCAACATTTGTGGCCGTATATCGGTAATAACAGGGGAGTGTTCTCCTCTAAGTAGTCAATCGTTTCAGGCTTATCGGCGTAGACTAGCGACTTCACATATCCCCACAGAAAATATTCAAGCGGTGTTAAATCGCACGATCTTGGAGGCCAATTCACGGGTCCGTAACGTGAAACTATGAGGTTACCAAACGTTTCCTTCAATAAATCAATTGTGGCACGAGCTGTGTGACATGTTGCGCCGTCGTGTTGAAGCCACAGCTCCTGCACATCATGGTTGTTCAATTGATGAACGAAAAAGTCAGTAATCATGGCTCTATAGCGGTCACCATTGACTGTAACGTTTTGGCTAGCATCGTTTTTAAAGAAATACGGACCAATTATTCCACCAGCCCATAAAGTACACCAAACTGTCAGTTTTTCTGGATGTAACAGCGTTTCAACAATGGCTTGAGGATTATCTGCACTCTAAATCCGGCAGTTCTGCTTATTGACGTAGCCATTCAACCAAAATTGAGCTTCATCGCTGAACAAAATTTTCTTGTAAAAACCGGGATCAACAGCAATCTCGTTCCAAGCCCATTCACAACAATTTGCATGCGTTGTTCAGTCGCCAGTCTATTCATGTTGAAATGCCAAACCAAACTTAAAATAAATCACTTGACAGCTGACAAAATGGCCTCCAGTTAAAATAGTGTTGCCAACTTAAAGTTCTATACCTCTAAAAAAAACACCCGTTTTATTATCTAGGTGTGTTCAAGCTTGGTCCTGTATTAATTTATTATTGGCCATTAACTTTGCAATGAGACATTTCACTTTTAATTGATTGCGCACCGAAACAATGTGTCGATGTTTTTTGTTATTTATATGAAGAGCTATACACAAATACACTTACACACAAAAATGGATAGTCAAAAGTGACCGGAACACAATTTCCATTCCCGCTTGCACTCATAAAACACATATTTTCACTTTATTCCATCGTCATAATACGAGTGAGTATATATGAAAATATGTATTGTGAAAATTGTGCGGCACTAAAATTTTAATTAATTTGCAATTTATGCTTTGGAAGAGAAAATTTTGATGGAGTTCTATATTTATTTGGAAAACAGCATGAAGAATGGTTAGGGGTGGGGTGATATGGGGAATGCATGGTTATAGGATATTATATTGTAGCCCACCCACCTGACTTCTCTATTTGACCTGACCTTTCCTCTGCGCTCTGTCATGAATGTTTTTGCAGAACTTTGATGATGAGGATGTTATAAAATCTCAATATTATCGTTGGAATTTAGAGTTTATGCTTTGCTTAGGTATTTAAATGTTATGCCATGATGTTAGTGCTAGAACCAAACAGAGGTATAGGTTATTACCTTTATGATGAGGAATAAATTTTGGTTTTGGATATTTGCCTTGATGACAACTATATAGGTATGTATACGGAATATGAGGTATGTTTAGAGAAGCAAGAGACCATCAGAAATATTATTGTGTTGTTGTTGTTGTTTTATGTGAGCTAAGCTTATTGTTCCATTCGAAATCTTATAAGCAAATATTTTAATTGAGGATGAAGAAATTATGTGTGCATATAAGGTTGAAGCTCTTTCCTTTAAGCTGATAAATTTGGATTTTAAGTTTGAAGTTTTTGATATTATAATTAATTAATTGTGCATACTTGACAATTAAAATTCATTAGAGTAATAATCTGAAGGCGTTTATATTGAACTTTAGGATTTAAGACACAAACAACAAATTTGCTAAGCTGTGAGTAATTATTATTAAATTTATTGAAGAAGATGAAGAAAGTTCAATATTCCAGTATCTTATTTCCTCATATGTGGGATATTCGCAAAAAAATGTATCCCATCTAGAAAGTAAGTACATAATTGTTTAAAAAAGTTTAACTATGATGTACTTTGTATACATTGAGAAATTTGTTAGCCATAGAAAATGTTTAATCAATTGTTAGGGTTTATCAAAAGAAATTTAAAGTTATTCAATTGTGGGATATTCACAAATACAAATCAAGGTCAACTTCTTTCAGTAATTTTAAAGCCATAAATTTTCTTAATTATCTCTAATGACTTCGAAAAAACTATAAAAATTCATAGAAAAATTTTCTATGATATATGATATAACCATCTTTATGAAAATAAAGTGATCATTCAGGTGGTATTTATATTTTTTTTTTCTAGTATCTCACAAATTATGTGATGATAATAATCTCTATGATTTAGGATACAAATTTAGAAATTCATTAAACAGCTAACGATTTGCTTAAAAATTAATTTATTACCTTTTACGGTGATTAACTGAACTTTGAGATGGTATATTTATCTGTCGAATATCCCAAAAATTAGTAGCTTACAATATATAAAACGTTGAATAAAAATCTATAACTGACCAATTATAATGAAGCAAGTTGAATTTTTATTGCGATTTAATGGCCTTTCAAATGGTATGATTTTTTCCGTTTTGCGAATATCCCACATATGCAGTACTAAAAATCTCTAATGACCCTGAAAAACTTTAACCATCGATACAAAATTTTCTATAGCTGACAAATTTCGGAAACTATAGTTGACGCACTTATTTTGACCAATTACTGATCTTCTAGATGAAATATTTTGTTTACGAATATCCCACATATAAGGTACTAAGGTCGTGAAGCCATCGTATTTCACTTTTAAATCGGAATTAAATCCACAAGAAAAAGGCATTGCAAACCAAAACTTTTAATTTCAATTTGAACTGGAAACAAATCCCATAAGTGGTATTTGTACTTAATTTGGGAAATTGGACGGATGAACGCGACGGGATTTTTTTTCCACCTGATTTATACCAGAGCGAAAAGTCAGTAATCTATCTTTCTAGACGGAAGTTGATAGAGAGTAAATTTTTTTTTGCGAATATCCCACTTATGGGGTTCTGAGGTCCTGGAGCCGTTTTATTTCCCTATAAAATTAGAATTGAACCCCATAAAAAAGGCATTAAAAACCACAGCATTTGTTGTAATTTGGAAATGGAAACAAATTCTCTGGGTCATATTTTCAATTATCATAGTACTTTTTTTTTCTCTTGGTATTTAAGGATAGAATTTTTTTCCTAAATTTTTTGTATTAAAAATAGACTGTAGAAAAACAGTTGACATGTTTTGTAACATTTATCTTAACCAATGTTTATCTGAATCCGAAAGTATGTACCTCAAAAATTTTTATATTGAAGCGTTATATTTCTTTCATTGAGATATTATGTTCGACAAAAAATTAATAAAATACAGTATGAGAAAATTCCAATATTTACCGAATAAATTTTCATTCTCCAATTGAATTTTTCCTGACAAAACCTGTCATTATTTTGTTATTGTTATTGGTATAATAAAAGAACTTCTTGAAATATTGATTCAAAATAGCTTTTAAATATTATTTTTCAAATTTCAAACTTTTATATCTCGAGTTTTAGATTTTTATAATTTACAATCTATCGACTTGAGCTTAGAAAATAAATTCTTGACTATACTCTAGATTTTCCTAAGTTAAATCTCGAATTAAAATATAAAATTCGTAGTTTGTCTAGCGAAATTTCGTAGACAACAATTTTGAATACATACCAGGCCTTTTCATAAAATAAGGTTATAAAATACACTTCTCACTATTAATTTTTTTTTTTGTGAAAACTTAATATTTCGAAAAAGACTTTTTTCGATTTTTATTAAACTTGACACCAAGTCGTTTTTTAATATTAACAGATTTTAAACAAAAAATATTCATATGGCCAAAAATAACAGTTTCTACCAAACAATGTTTAAATACGTTTAGGTAAGGAAAAGCTTATTTTTCTCAAAAACCATTTTGATGATTTTGAGAATTTCTTTTTTAGTTAATATTAAAAAAATTTACCATATTCCTGGGAACAAATTTGACACTAATCCATTAATAACGGTGCCTCTCATAAAACCATTTTTTTAATTATAGACTATCTCATGATCTGTTCAACCGATTTTAATTAAATTTTTTAGGCAAAAGCTTCTTATAGGTAACTTAAAATAATATTGAATATCAAAATATTAAAACACGCAAATTTCGACTTCTCAAAAAAATGTTTCAGATTTTTTTTTTCATTTTTTCCAAAACTTTTTTTCAAAATTTTTAAATTTTGTTTTTTCAAATTCGATATTTCAAAAACGGGTACCTAAATGATTTTTAAAATTTAATTTACGAGTTATAAGTGATTTAAAAAAATCATCTACCCGTTTTTCAAAATTACGAATTTCAAAAACGGGTATATGATGTTTTTTTAAATTTCAATTTTGGATTAAAAAAAACATACATAATCTATCCGTTTTTGAAAATTCGAATTTGAAAAAACAAAATTTAAAAATTTTGAAAAAAAGTTTTGGAAAATTTTGATATGCCATCAAACTTTTAAAATTTATGATCAAACTTGTTGGTTCTCAATTATTAAAGAATTTTAAATCAAACTTCTAAAACAAGTTAAAAATACATTTTTTTGAAAATATAAATTTTTTACATTAATGCTAGTGATCTCCCAGGGTTGAAGAAGATTGCAAATTAAAATGTGTGTTATCAACTGTTAAACACTTGGTATAAACATTGATAGTATAATTTTGAATTGCATAGGTTGCTGACGTAGTTGAGAAAAAACATTTTATGATCAAGGAGCCATGGGCGAGATCTCCTCTAGATTTAAATTCGTTGAAGCATCTTTTGAAGAGCTTCAAAACCCAACATACTAAAATAATACTTAAGAAGATTTGGACATTTGCTAAAAGTTGTTGGATCAAGGATGGAATTGTGCATAAAACAGCTTTATAATTTGAAATGGATATCAGCAAGTATTAGGGGTGAATGTGGCAGTTCTAGATATTAATTTATATTTAAATTAAAACCACATACTACATATAAAGGGTGGGTCAAATACAAGTTTCTTTTAAAAAATGGAATAAAATTAACAAAATTAAAATTTTTCCATGGCTTCATTAAAGTAAGAGCAAACATTCCCATTAATTATGAAACACAAGGTCGTCGTTCAAGTGGCTCTATCAGTTGGCTTCGCAGTAGCGTATTCTGCCACTCCAATTTTTCAAGACCTTGTTAATGGTTTCGGGCTGTAGCTCACGGATTGCTTGGCTAATATTGGCCTTAAGTGCTTGAATCGTTTCCCAATTGTTGGTATAACTTAGGACCTTCACGGTTTCCCACAAAAAAAAAGGGTCAAAGGGGTGAAATCGCAGCTCCGAGGCGGCCAATTGACATCGCCAAGACGGCTGGTAACACTATTTGGGAATTTGGTGCGCAAAATATCGATTGTGGCATAGGCTGTGTGGCATGGTGCACTATCCTGCATGAACCAGAGGTCATCCAAATCCATTTCTTCAATTTCAGTAAAAAAAAAAGTCGGTAAATATGGCTCTGTAATGCCCACCGTTGACCGAAACGTATTCGAAGAAAAAATGGTCCAATGATGCCACCACTCCACAATCCACACCAAACTGTCACTCTCTGTGGATGCATTGGCTTCTCGACAATAACGTGCGGGTTTTCCGAGCCCCAGATGCGGCAATTTTATTTGTTAACGTAGCCGATGAGATGAAAATGGACTTCCTTAAAAAAAAAAATACACTATTTGGGGCTACACAGCACTTACTTTAAAAATAAGTTTTCAATATTTCCCAACGTTGTTCAAGCGTAAAGTGACTCATTTCGTTCTGCGGAGTATGATACTGACTTTCTGCTAAGATTTCGAGCGGTAAGCAGCTGTCAGTATCAAAATACCACCCCGTTACATATGTACATACATTTTTCCAATTTTATACTTCCCTTTAAAAGATATAAAAAGGCGCCCTATACTATTTATAGCTAAGCATTAAAGTAAAGCTCACCAGATTATATATAATATTTTTGATTTTTAATTATCCTTTTATAAAACGCGTAACAAAATTACCGATATCCTTTGATAAGCATATCAAAGCAGTAGGTATACCTATACGTGTTCTATATTTATACTTTATTATGACTTAACCCGATAAAATTCAATTTAAAGAAAATATTAATATAATATCTCAATTTCCCGTCAAACCCAAGTAAGAAAACCTTTGAATTAGTCACATCCCACACGTACAGATTGTATAATTGATTTTCGTAAATCGAGCACAGGAGTATAAAATACATATAATGTACATACATATAACCTTTTTTCCTCCCTAACATACACATACTCATTCCCTATGGGTTCCTGATGATGGTAAATTCTTCTTTACTTGATGCAATATGGTTCAATTCAAAGAGCGATTTATAATAGTATAATTTAATTCGATCGCATTGAAGCTAGCTCACACCACACATCATGGTCTGCCGCCCCCAACTATATTGCATTCGTGTAAACGTTGCAAATACAGCTTGACTCAAAAGCAAGGATTAATATTATAACAACATTAAAATACATATATGTATAGATATTTACAACCATAATGTACTACATCTTCTTGGGGGTGAAATGTTGAAGCAAGAACCTTTTCGAGTATGGATATATACGCCACCGCCGGGGCTTCAAAGGAAACCCCTAAATTTTCAACTATCATCCCATTTCACTTGGCAAGAGAGGTTCTGCGGTGGACGTACGGCCGGCGGCAGTGCTGACGGTATAGTTCATATAAACTTATATGCTCGCACAGGATATTGAAGGAAACTAGTCCCATAAAATTATGGCTACCGACCCGAACACATTCGGCAAGGCTTAAGGAGTTATCTGTGAAAATTCCTCTCGGTAGTCTTCTAAATCCTGACATGCAGCCCAGCTAAATAGAAAATAGAAAAAAAGTAAGAGAACTACTCGTCCTTTCATATACATATCTATATCCGAAGAAGAACGACTACTTCTCTTACAGAAAACTCTGAAATAAATATATACTTAGGACGATTTCGTCCTCGTTCTCATCGTCGCTCGACGTATAGTCGTCGTTTTCAAGGCTCAAACCCATTCTACCGTATCGCTTTAAAAAAAAATCTACTTACGACTTATACGACGAACATCGCATCCCAATTCTAGGGATACAGTTATATAAAAAGATTTAGGACACATTTTGTGTATAAAACCATACATACATATATGTGTGTATGAGTGTTAAAGGAGTGTGTGTTAACATATGTATATATAATATATAAAACTTACCTCCCAAAATCCATTTCCGGCTGAAGTTGTTACATCGCTATATGCAAGGACAGCAGCCGTCCTGCTGCTTCGGAAATCGAATTTAATATTAAATTCTTCGGCTTGATTTATAGGCCACCAAATGTGAGATGTCGCAAAAGGATATGTTATTGGGATGACATGCACTTCCTTCTCTTGGAATTCAGCTTCGAGGATACCTATTGAAAATGTTGTAATATGTTTAGTATAATCGAGAACATAATATAATGTGAATCAATAGTCTTAGCAGGATATATCCGTTTACATAAAAGAAGTAGTATATTATTGGTTACATTTATATAAGTACATATATATTTATAATATTTAGGAAATAAAATATTGAAATATGCTATTAAAGGATTTTCAATATTTCAAAAAGGAATATCCGTTTAGAAGATTACTATTGAATCCATTACGTAAAAAAAAACAGTAGGTATTATCTTAACTTGTATAGGAATATTTAATAAACAGGAAGGACTACACAAATTTAAGTAGAGGAGTGGGCTGATGACGATTTGTCTTATTGAAGGTTTTGAATGAAACAAAAAACACTTGGGTGAGCTACCACTAAGTTTTTATAGGCTTGAGTTATAGCTAATTCACGACTGCCAGGCCGATCATCAGAATCCCAGACCAACTACGAGTGTGCTATCACACAATAACTCCTTTGGACTTATGACTTATGTGTTTTTACGCAGCTTTACAAAATGGTGCCGTGCAATAAGTCCCGCGGAAATAAAGCCGTGTGTTTAATTTCCAAAATTAAAGGAAATAACATCTGCGGGATTTTTTTCCTTTTGTGAAGTGGCAATAAGATCCACCACAAAAAAGCATAAAGACCCCCGGGATTTATTGCCTTTCTGAATTGGTAATTAGACCCAGACTTAAAGTTTACTTTAACTTAATACTGTTCGCCAAGAAAAATGTTGATATTGGCGCCTGCCTGACGACTAAATATATACCCTAGCGCGAGCGGGACAGAGGACCCAAAGAGGGAATTAAAATACTTGGAACCCTCAAAGCAGGTCATTCAAGGTGCTGTTATCCAATAAAACTGTTGGAAAAGTCCAAAATCTTCTTCTGTTCTTTAGTGAATGAATATATACTTCGAATTGAAACTTAAAAGAAAAAGGAATTAAAGCCCATAGCTTTCGTTTCCATTTCAAAAAGGAAAAGAAGCCCGCGGGTATTATTTCCTTTTATTTTGGGACCCACGGATTTTTATTTCCGTGCACCTTTAAAAATATTTCCAAAAAATTACTAAAAATTAACAGTAACACTTAAAATGTCACCTTTTTTTTATGCCAGAAATCTGTTTTTAAATAAAATTTTTTTAATGTAGAGTTTTGGAAAAATTAATTTTTAAATTCAAAATTTAAAAAAAAAAAAAATTATAAAAGTTAGTTCAAACTACTTTTGTTCAAAATTTTAAGTGTGCCTTATGTGTAGCACGTTACGTTAAATACGTTACGTACATGATACGATAAGTAAACCGAAACCAGGCACTCTGGCGAAAGTTTATGTTTACACATCTTAACCGTGAGTCCCGGCACTCATACATTTTTTGTTGTGTTCGAGGGATTTTTAGATTATTTTAATTTTTTGTGTTCAGCGCCATCTATCGGAACACTTGAAAAGTTTTGATTTACGAGCACTTCTTATTTCATAACAAATATAAATTGTGCTAGTTTCAGCTCAATGGTTAATTTTTATTTTTTTTTTTTTATTTAAGCGCCATTTATTGAACAAAATTTATTTAAATGCATTTCTCACTTAAATAAATACATATTTTGTTTTCTATTGTTTTGGTTAGATTTTTTCTATTTAAGTATATAGAGCTGTTTACAAAACAGCAATATACCCCTAACTCGATATTTACAAACGTCAAAGTTTTCATTTTGTTGAAACTGACATATGTTTTTTTAAATTGTGTAAGATAAATTATTGATATAAATAGCAATATTTTGTTATTTAAATTAAAATTTATTGATCATAATTATTGAGCACAAAATTATTTAAGATCATGTCCATTTTCGTTTTGTAATTCCGTTTTAACAAAGTTTGAGCTGTCACTTCACAAAATTGACAGATTCTAAAAGTTCCTGTTCCCTTATAAAATGTGAGCTTTCTAGCGACTTCGAATGAGTAGAAAATTTTAATACAAAATTTTCGTTTTCTTTTAAAATGTATTAGTTCTCTTTTGCAATCCTTTTTAAATCGTTGCAAAAAAGGAAAAATTCCAATACAAAACAATTGTAGGCGTTGATGTTGCGAGTCGATTTTTGCCCTAGGGCTAATCGCCTGCTCAAATTATGTGACTGGCTGCAAAGCCATAGCATTTTTTAAAAACTATTGCAAACAAACTGATAATTCAAATTGGAAAAATTGTTTCTATTCGCGCTAACTTAGGCGTCAGTTATAGCGATCAGGAAAACGAAACAGGAAAAACTTTCAAATAGATTATTTACTAGGTTTTCATTCGATTTGAAACGCAAATATTGTACTAATCGATGACAAATAACTCAATGAATTTTGTATGCAAATAAAATTTTCAACTCAACAATTATTTTATTGTTAAAAATGCATTAATGTGTTTTACTGATGTAAATTCATTTTTCGTGCCAGCTGATTGTCATTTCACACAAAATGGAACAAATCGTTGCAATTATTTGCGTTCCAGCTTTTACTTGTTTCACTGACAGATTTTTTAAAGGAAAAAAAAAATCGTATCCATCTGTTTCAACTTTTCCTGATGGTTTTTCCTGATCGCTATAACTGACGCCTTAGAGTTATAGCTTTTCTTCCTTAAATAGTTTCCTATAATACATTTTTTTTTTCCTCGGGAATAAGAAAAAAATCGAAAATTCTCTTAAAAGCTAAACCCGTATGGAATTTGTTGTTGTTACATACATATGTAATATGTACTTAATATGTAAATTGTTTAGCTCCAACATATAGCTTTTATGTAAGCCGTATATAAAAGATGTTCCTATAAAATTTTAATTATCAATTTTTTATCGATAAAAATTGTATACAAAATTTCAAATTGCCTTCATTTTATCGATTCAAATAATAACTTATTCTATGAATATATATTTTTTATCTACATGTAACACATGTTCTCATTGGTAAGTCATAATCAGAAGTCATAAACTTAAGTCTTATAGCCCAGACAAAATGTATATACATTTACTGCCGAAAAAATACAAGTGAAGATTTTCAAACGCAATAATCTTTATTTTGACATAAATAAACTGGCTAAACAGTCTACATATACAGTGAAACCTCCTATTGAGGACAACTCCCTTAAGCGGACAAACCCTCACGACCGTGGATCTTGGAATTTAATTCCATACATTTTGATAACTTAAGCGGACACTTTCTTACCTGGACGCGAACAAGAATATCAGATACATTTTTTTTTTAATTTTAAATTTAAATTTTTAAATTTCAATCATTGTATATTTTCAGAAATACTTTTTTATATCTTCTTTTGCATTCAAAATGTTCCCTATTGTTGACAGCGGCAATAGATGCGAACGATAAAAACAAATGAATGTAACTAAAATATAAAGAAACAAAAAAAAAAAAATTCAACAATGTAGCTCAGAGCGTGTTTGTGGTGCATGCCACCAAATGTCACTGTTTGTAAATAAACGGATTTTATGTATGCAGCTGTGGTCTATTTTTGTATCTTGTTTCTTGTATAACTATTTTCTTATGTTTTCCGTTGAACGGACAATTCTCTTAGACGGACAAATGTGTTGCGACAATCGCTGTTCGTCTAAGAGAGGTTTCACTGTATACGGAATCTAACTTGCATACAAAAATTATTTAAGATGATAGGTATATGTTAAAAATATTGAATTTTTGCATATAATTTTTAAACGGTTAATCCTTAAGAAAAAACTTCATACCGAACTTATAGATAGGTAATGATTTTGTCTACAAAATAAGTTTTGACAATTTGCTTCCTGCGACTTATTGTTAAGAAGATATGGCTATTCAAAAAAATAAAATAACAATAAACATAGTGAAAATGTCAGTTTTTCACCTTAATAAATTTTTGAGAGTTTTCGAAAACATATTCATTATCAATGCTAAGTATGTACGTTATGTGCCCTTTTGCAATTATGCATTAACATTTTTATCATTTCGAAGATAATACAAAAAAAATGTCAATAATCAGATTCCATTATAATCTAATTTGTTGATGCACCGAAATAAATCGATTGCACCATTCTGTGTACAACCTTAACTTCTGCATTGTGTTTTAAGCAATTCACTGAGACGCTGAATGTCATCTGACATTTCTTACACTGTCTATTCATATGGAAACTCATTTCACGGCAAAAATTAATTTTGTTTGTTGAAACGTCAAAATTAGAATGATCGAAGAGCTAGTTCTGTTCGTTTAGACTAAATTAAGACTAAAATTGAGAAAAAGTTATCAGTTTTGGGAAGTAAAAGGACAAAAGTAATACAATGACTTCTCGAAAGGCTTAATTGGAAAAAAACCATTTCAACTCACAACAGACACAGGTCTTTTACAAGGAGATTAAACTGTATTTCAATCTCGTTTTAACTATGCAAGAAATTAAAATAGTCAAGCAAAACTCTTCAAAATGGAATAAATGCTCCAAATTTTCCCACATTAAACAATTTTTTTGTAGTTTTCCCTGAAATTTAAGGCCTAACCCAGTAAATTATACGAAAACTTATATTATGCAGCTTTCATCCTACCCATATTTTTCCTATAAATGTATATACACATGTAGGCGGTTTATATATGTATGTATACATACCATGATAATGAACCTTTGGATTTCCCTTTTTCAACTCGTACAATATGGAAACATCATTGTAGTAGACATATTTCAAAATGCCAACAAAATTATTATGCGAAACTAGACCCTTCTTCTTGTGCAAATCTGGTCCGCCACCAAAATAAATTTCCGGATCGAACAATAAATTTGCACTTGCACTTGCTGGTATTTCAACCGTTTTTGTCTGCTGGTCCAAGATTATTTTCACAGTTCGTTGTTCATGGTAAATTGTCAAATTGTGCCAATAGCTGCGTGTCAGTTCATCCGGTAATATAACTGACATCAAATTATCACCAAAATCCATTTCGACGTGTATCGATTTATTTTTAAGTGATGCCGCTATATACTGATGTTTAAGGGCTTCACCACTGGCATAAAATAAGGCTGAATCATCATGACGAGTACGAAACATCATACTTATTCGAGTTGTAGAGGAATGAACACGATCTTTCCAGTCGTAGATGCGGTATGATACATAACTGGCACCACGTAAAGTCATTATTGTTGCAGCTGTTTTAAAGAGAGAAAGAGAAAGGGAGAGGTATAGAGTAAAGATAATTTAAATATTTAATATATTGGTACTGAAATCTAGGTACAGTGTGTTTTAAAAAAAAAAACATACAAATGAAAATTCTTAATACTACAGTCAAGTCAAGGGAGTAGGAATGAGGGATAAACCTTCTCAAGGGGTTTGACATTTCAGTAATTTATTGTTAACAGAACAGACTTCGGATTTTTATTAATTATCAAAATCTAAGGCCTCCATGACTTTTTTTCCAATTTGAGGAACTATTTCATATTTAAATTGACCTATTTCATAATAAAATAACCTTCTCAATTAAAGTATGAAAAAAGTCCTACAAAACCTTTTTTGGGAATTATTTTCCAAAAATCATTAATTGAGAATTACAAAACTGTGGTGCTCTCCACTTTTTAAACCATTCAACCACTATGTCTGAATCTAAAGGGGTGGTTCAGGTAATTACCTGGACACAAGGGCAAGCACTGTACCACTCATCATCATGATGGTAGGATATATATAGGTACACAGGTGCGATGTGTGATTATACTGAACGAGAGCACATTGTGTGAACCGCCCCACAACCACCGACGCGTCACAAAAAGTGTCAAAATCCACTGACATATTGAAAATAATTTTCCCCAATCCATTACCGGTCATTTTATTTTAACTGGCTCTCAAAAATAATTTTCTGTACGCCGCCGCCGCCGCCGTGCTATATACCCTAGGGGGACGAGGAAACGTATATGTTTGGATCAGGAATTGCAGTAATGTGTGTTTTTTGTATTACCAAATTGTCACCGACGGACATCACGACAGCAACGGCTTTATATTTGGCATTCTACATATATATACATATATTTTTTTTTTGTGTTGGGCTAGTTTAATGGAATGGAATTGGAAAAACTGAATGCATTCAGGTGACAGACAACGGAAATACGGTAAAAAGCACAGGACATGAGGACACTAGACAGTGATATCCTTTCAGTGACCATAGCTGAGTTCCTAGGTAGAGTGAGTGTGAAAATATAATTACCCCTTGGGGTTTTGTCGATATTATGTAGTGATGGGAAATTGAGTTATTCCCAATAATTTTTTTTTTTTTTAGATGGATGATTCAGGTGTGATATATAAGAAGAGATCAATGTGCTGTAGGACAAATCTGGATACTATTATATTTATAACAAATGTTTATATCCGAGTTGATTAACAGAGCTGCTAGGTATATGGATGTTACATATATCTCTACTAGGGAAAAATCTTTTAATTTATTTAACGATCATTTTAATTGAAATTAATTAATTTTTGTTTGGAGAAAAAATGTAATTAAAACTTTCAGATAACTTCTATCTTATTACTCCATATCCTTACCCATGGAATTTCTTTTTTTATTAAAAATTAATTGATATAGAGGAGAGTTATAACAAACATTAAAATTGATACATTTGATTTTTGGAATTTTCTTAATAATCTCATGATCTACATAATTATGTATATTTCAGAAATACGTATAATTTTATTATTTAAAAATTATTCACAATATTAAAAAAAAAAAGAAAAAAATTCCATAAACCCTGGAAAGTACATATACTTTTATTTCAAATTTCTTTAAACATAACAATCACGAAGTTTAAAACAGACAAAAATATTATTAAAAAACAACTGTATCACTAACAATGCCATACTGTACCTTTTTGTAAAGCCAGAAATATCTTCTTTTATTTTGTTATTTAATGAAGTTGTTTTAGTTACCAGTTTTTGAAAAATAAATTTTTAAACTCAAGATTTTGAAAAAAAAAAAATTAAATACTATAGCTTTTTGTTACACCTTATGCGTATCACCTCTGTATATGTACAGTACATCACGTAGGTACTATATGGTAAGTTATATACATATGTAGATTCGTAAAATAAAACGAACTCGAGATTTTGATCAAACTTAACATAACGATTATAGCGAAGTCGAAAAAACTGGGTTTCGCAATTTGGTACCTACCAAGCAATTTTTTAGCACTCCTCGCCGACATTTATTTTCATGTTTTAGGATGAAAAATAACGCTACCTGCCGTAAATGAAATTCCTATTGTTCTTAAAAATGTACCCATAACTTAAAAGGAAAAAACAAGCTAACATTTTATAAAAAAAATCCGAAAAATGGTTATAGATGGTACCTCTCTTAGAACCACTTTTTTATTTAATATTTCCTCAAAAACAGTTTCAAAAATTTTTTAGAGAATTTTATCAAATTTTTTTAAATTTCTTATTTTTTGATTTAAAAAAAAATCAAATTGTTTTAGTTTTGAGAACCTAATATGTAATTTGAAAACGGTTTTTATTTAATTTGCCACGCAGCAATTTTTTAAACAACTTTTACGAATTTGATAAAAAAATTTAGTAATACGATAATATTGAAACAATTTTTTTCATTTCATTACATATTAACGGTATATCTCATAGAACCATATTTTTGGTTTTCCTCTATATCTTATTATTTGTTGAACCGATTTTAATGAAATTTTGTACATAATAGAGCCACAGTATACCAAAGTGAAAAATCGGGCATTTTCAGTGAATCTTAAAAAGACAAAATATCCGATTGGACTTGAAAAAACTTCACAAGTTGTAGCCAATACCTTTTGTATGTATTGAGGCAACATACGCATCCAAGCACCCATCGACTTACATACATATAAAACTGAGAAAAAAAGCAACTTCCAAAAAAATCTTCTACTAAAAGGGTTTAAATGTACATTATGTTTATTGAATAATAAATGTAAGAGATATTAAAGGTGCGCTATCTCCCCCGCTGCGCCATCTTACCCTCACATGTATATATTATTCGAGTTCTTAAACTGAAAATTTCTACGAATCTTATATCTTTTATAAGAAGGATAAAATTCAAAGATACTGAATCTTAGCAGTCATTTTTAATTTGCCTACAAGCTAGAAATGTCAGACTGCGGAAAAGGAATGAGATAGTAGGTATGTGTAAAATCAGTAAACAATTAAAACCTCACACATATACAGTAGAGATCCGCACACCCCCTTTTATATTGCTGTTGGATTTCATATCTATTCAATATTCATAGAAACAAAATAAAATTACAAATAGGTACAACAATGTAAAAAAATGGGTTTTGGAGGGTAAAACGTACGAAAGATTCATATCTTTATATATTTCAGTATCTTTGATAAAATTCATAAACTGCTGAATAATACACGAACAGTAATATTCCTAAATGTTAGTTGTTGGTATATCTTTACAACATATGGGTGATTCTATGCCATCTGTGAGTTTTTGTATCTAGTGCTTTTTTTCGTAATTTTATGCAAAATTTTCTGATGAATTTTTCATTTGAATTTGGGAAATGGGTTTGTAGGTAGGTACTATAATTTATATTAAATGTTATTTAAAAATTTTCTACCATTTTCTACCCTTGGTTTAAAAATGTATACTCAAAATGTCAGTACCTATCGTTGGATGTCCCATTAACTATTAACCCATTACCATTTTATTAACGTATTTGTGTTATAAGAGTGAATTGTTTTTATTCTAAAAAAATGTCGCAAAATTACTTGTCAGTACCGTCGAAGTGTTATTCAAGCGTGTTATGATATTTGTTGGGGTGATTTTTTAAACATTACAAGTTAAAGTCATATAAGTTATAATTATCTAGAAAATTATTTTTCTCAGAAGTGTTGAGATAAAAGGTTATATTAAAGCCTGAATGTCAGTACCGTGGTATATACTTTCATAATGAACTTAAATTAAATGATTTCACGCAATAGTACTAATAATCTTGATAGTTTTTCTATTTATGTAAAATGGTATCAATACTTCGGACAAAACGAATATAAACAAATCCGTGCAATAAATGTTGAATAATAATCCAGCATACCAATAAAGACTAAAACCTCGAAAAATTGATTTCAAAAACTAAAAAGATATAATTTTGAAGAATAAAATGCCTTCAAAACTTAAAACGTCAAAACATAAGAATCGATTCAGAAGATAATTAAAAATATTGTCAAAAAAGTGAGATCGTATTAAAATTCAAAAACAAAATAACGATGTTAGTAATATTTCGTCGAGATTTAGTACTTTTCACTATATTTTTTGTTCCTTGAAAGTTGTTGCTCTTACAGGTTTAATACTATGCCTATGGAAACGCAAAAAAAAATTTAAAAAAAAAATTCATGCAGTTTTAATTTTAGAAATTTTCTTTTTTAAATCACAGTTGACAGAGAATCACCCATATTTATTTTACATTTTAGAAAAAAAAAATATTTTTCATTTTGAAAACATTTTACAAAATTTTACTATTTTACATTTGGATTTAAGACAATTTAAATCGGTTTGATTTAATACATGGTTGGAGTGAATAATAAAGGCATAGTTTAAAATTTGTAGATTTAATAAATCTGTATTTAATAGTTGGATTTCACTTAAATCTAATTTAAATGCAGAGTGAATAATATGACCGTATGTGTTTTATTAAGAAACTTAATGAATGATTTTTTATGGTTTTCGACTTTTAAACTAAAGCTTCTTATAACTATTAATATTGTGGCTTATAATTTTTTTTTTTTCAAAAATTATGTTTGGTATTAAAAAAAAGCTATTGATTTATTTTTTTAAATTCGATATTTCAAAAGTAGGTTTACGATTTTTTTTTAATTTAATGTTTAGCTGCATATTAATTAACACTTAAAATTAGTTTATAAAAATAATACTTTAAAAAAAAATTTTTTAAAAAATGGCGGAGTTGCTTTTCACAGCTTTTAAAGCTTTTAAAGCACAAACATAACAATACGTGCTCAATAAATTCAAATTTTTTAATTAAATTAAATAATGACGCTATAATTTTATTTTTTACATTATGATGAATTTATGGATTTATCTGTTCCAAGAAAGGTGACTTTTAATCTTTTTTCATTAAAAAAGTAATCTCAAATACCTTGAACTATAAATATAATTTATATATCATCATCACCATCATCATCAAATCTAGGTTTGATCCTTAAAATTAAGAAAATTTATAGTTTAGCTTCTTTTCTATATTTTCTAAAGTTTACTATATCTGCTGATGCACAAATCTCTTAAATTAATTAAAATCTTGGGTATATACCTACAGACAGTATATTGGAATACTTTTTTGTTGTTTGTATGTAGGTATACCTTCGAGAAGATGTTCAAAGAATAAATCCATTTCATTAATCACCAAAATACCACACCCACATTTTATATATCCTTAAAACCACTTCACCCAAACCCACAAATAAAATATCTCACCAAAATATAAAAATAGAAAAGTGCATCCGAAAATCGTATTTTCGAATTTTCTAAACTAAAATAATAATACCTATATATATGTATATCAGAGGTGCCAGCACGATATAGAATATCCTAGTTGTCGTCGTTGTCGTCCTATACATAGTTATATCTAATGGTTTTTGTATGAAATTCAAGTTCTTTACTACTTTTATGTATATAGGTTTGAGAATAGGGTGACCATACTCTGTTTTTTTTTTTTTTTTTATTAAACAGACATGTAGGTATTAGTGCACATTTTTTTTAAAGTTAAAAAGTAAAATAATACCACCTTTGGAATTAGGTCTAATTTCACTTTAAAAAAATTTAAAGAAGTTACTTTTTTTCATTTTTATTTTCATTTCATGTCGCCAAATTTTATGAAATTACTTAATATTTTAATTATTTTGTAACTTTCTACCATACGAATAAATTGTTGAAAACTTCTTGACTTTTTCTTTGAGAAGTTATAAAATCAATGAAATTCTTAGGAAAAATTAATTATTTTTTGTATTTTTTTTCATTTCAAAAATAATAATATGGTAACCTTAGTAGCGGTTATAAGTTTGAGAATATATATATATATTTATATATGGGTTATTTGGTGTTATAATACTTACTATAGATATCACAATGTTCACCCTCATAGTGAGTACCGAAACAGTCACACGAAATTCCATAGAAGTGATTAATACATCTGGATCCCACGAAGCACAAATTCTGTCTCGAATGGCATTTATTGGAGCATCCTTCGTTCACGTTTTCATGCTTTGTGGCTACCAAAGGGGTGATTGGTAGGAGATCGGAGGCAGCTTTTCCTGAGCTTAGGACAACATTTCGAATGCAACCAACAAATGATTCGATAATATACTTGACACCATGCAGCTTCTCTTCCGAGGATAATCCTTTTGAATGGCGATGATGATGGTGATGGCGATGGTATAGTGATAGAACCATATATCGGCGCAACAACGACGAAAACGAACGACAATGATGTTCAAAATGATGGTATTGGTGGTTGTGATGGTTACGTAGTATACACACGCACACATGAACGAGAATATCCCCAAAAATGGTATCAATTCCAGGAGTATAGTTTGCAAGAGCATCATGGAGTAGTAGGTATACGTGCGAGTTATTTGTCCGTTTTTGGTTGAATTTCCGGATTGCCGCCGCCGGCATATGTTGAATTGCACAAAAAAAAATAAAATAAAAAGAAATCACCGTTATATAATTGGAGAATTTTCGGACAAAGCATGAAAAATTGAAAAGGATACACAATAGACACACACACACACCACACAGAATGAGGATGTTGAAAACACATTTTATGTGGTGAGCAAAGCTCGGTTCGGCTCTGCTCAGCTTTGTATCAGTATGAGATATCTTTTGTGAATTCTGTTGAAGACATGATTAATTAGTGGCATTTGATGCCATTTTTGAGATAAACTTTGGCCTTGCAGCACACACATTTCGTGGTGATATATTTTTATGTCCACGATTAAAATGTGTTTTCTTTCTTTAAAATGAATTTATAGAAAAGAGTTTGAATGTTGAATCAGAAGAGTTCTTTAAAAAAGACGATACCTATACTGTGACACTCCCAGAGATATAATTGCAATTATATTTTATGTAGATATTTTAAATGTCAAAAAATACTATTCTTTTTTAGTTGCTCAGAAAGTATTTTTGAAAGAAATCCACTTTTCGAGATATTTATAAAAAAAAAACTGAATTTCAAACCCTTATACACCTACAAATTTAAGCCCTGGTTGAAATTAAAAGTACTTTTTTAGACAATGTTTTAAACATGAAAATATAGCTTTATCTCCACCAAAAATATTCAGCTTTTTCGAACATTGCATTTATTTGCCTAATTTTTTTGAGGTACAAACCAAAATCGTTTAACATAAAAATCAAAAAAAAAAAAACACTCACAAAAAAAAAAAGAAAATCATATTTCAAAAAAAATCTTACAATCTCACACTGTGATTTTTATATGTAGAAGTAAAATCAAGTTATTTAATTTGAAAAAGGAATAAAAACTAAAGTTTTTAAAAACTGCATTTTTAACAAAAAAATATTTAAACACAAAATTAAATCACATGAATTAAATTCCTTTGAGAACAGAAAAGAATTGTAGGTTCAATTATTCAGATTCAGACTTGATTAGAAAATTTATTAACGCAATGCTGTTATGTACATATGTGGTTCATGTGGTTTGGCTTAAAAAATTTCAATTTTCAAGCGTGGAGAAAAAGATAGTGATTGATTTCAAGAGCGTTTACTAAATTTTATTTGTTTTGTATTGACTTCATTTTTTCTTCATCCATTTACAACACCATTTCAACTCAACTCCAAATGGAGCTCTCACCTTAAATGACGAAAAACCCTAATTTAACTCGATTTTTCGATATACTCTACAAAAACGTAGTAGTAATAGTTAGATCTTCAGTTAACGCTCACAACGGGAAACAGTATGTTAAACGTTAAACAATTTACAAAAAAAAATCCAATAAAGAGATTACAAATACGATTGATTGCTCCAAAATAGCCATATGATTCATTTTAAAAGATTATATCTTAATATTGAGATGAAATGACAAAGCACAATTTCTGGGTTTTAAAATATGAATTTAGTGGTAATACTTCTGCCAAAATAATTGTAAAAATGGCAATTTTTAACCTTCCAGATCTACCAACAGCTGAGATAAAAACTGCAATACTTTTGAATTTTATATCATGACACCTGGGTTGGATTTGATACCCCGCTTTTTATGATCCTGTTTTTTATAAATTGTTTTTTTTTTTTTAAATCCCGATTTTTAAAAATCCTGCCTTTTTAAAATCCCGTTTCTTTATTTCTCTTGCAAACAAGACCTGTTGTTCTATTCAAAAAAAAAAAAATCGCGCGAATTTTAAAAAATGAAACAACTAGTTTTGATTGCAAAAGATGATAAGAAATTTAAAATTTAATAATGAATAATTTTTTTTAAATGCATTCGATTTTAACGTATGTAGGTATAACAAATATTTGACGAGATTTTATAAAGCGGAAGTAATACATTGGGATTTTGAATAAGCGCGGGATTTAAGAATTTTAAAAATACAATATTTAAGTCGACGGAATATAAAAACTTTTTTTTTGGGATTTTTGAAAAACGGAATTTTAAAAACCGCGATTTCGAAACGCTTTCATGACACTTAAACGTACCTACCAATATTAACCCACTTACTCACATTTTGGTAATAGTTTCTGTCCCCAAATCTACTGTCAACTGTCAACGTCTCTGAGGCCATTAGAATTGTTTTCTCTATACGCTATGAGAA
This sequence comes from Epistrophe eligans, assembly GCA_951394125.1. NCBI lineage: Eukaryota > Metazoa > Arthropoda > Insecta > Diptera > Syrphidae > Epistrophe > Epistrophe eligans. The sequence goes on from OX596029.1 coordinate 31,666,588, forward strand.
ATTTAAAAAATTAATTTGACATTAAAAAGTTTTAATGTCGAGTTTTAGATTTTCTAGAATTTTCTTTTATATGCATGGCTTTCTTGTATTCATAAGATTTATCGATTAAAGAATTAAAAAACTATCTCTCATTTTTCGTTTACAAAATAGAATGTAGACCTTTCTATTCGTTTACCCTTATTTACCCTACTGTAATTTAAATTTACAAAAAAATCACGTATTTTAAAAATTTTAAATATAATTCGCTTTCACATAGTATTTTTTTATCACTAAAATCTACCAATGAGCTGGGTCAGATACCTACGTGAAAATCAAACAAAAAATTATCAACTTTCTTTAATTGAAAACTTAAATTAATACGTGTAATTTTTTTTAATAATCAAATTAAGCCAGAAAACTTTTTAATATGATTTTTCTGAGCGTGATTACTTTTAAAATCAATATAGTTGGAAACCCTGAAAATACTGAGAGGTTGATGTTCAAAAATTAGTATTTGAATTTCCTAGAAAATACTTTAACCATAGCAAAAATAAAAAGAAGTAAAATAGCTATAACTCCAGCAGCCTATAAAAACTTGGTGGTACACCTCATCCAAGTGTTTGTTGTTTCACTCAATTTTTCAAAAAAAAAAAAAAAAACGTATTAATAAATTAATAATTTTAGTTTTGAAAAAAAAAAAACAAAACCTAAAAATACAACATTTAAAAACCTTCTGCATACTTATAGGTGTGGTGTTTTAGATCCTTGAGAAGAAAAAGCAGATAGATTAAAGATAAGAATTTTTAGCAATAAAATTAATTTCATTGTCAATTTTTTATAAATGACCAAATGAAAACCCAAACAAAAGAAACCAAAAAGTTCAGAGTTCATAATGACTTGAGATAATAAAAATGAAACCCTAAATTAGGCCATAATAGAAAACGTATATACATTTATATAAAAAAAAAATATAATCCTCCAAAGCATTGATGACGCCAAACCCGCTATTTTCAATAAGTCTGAGCGATTCAAATTCAAACCTTAATTGAGTGTCACAGTGATAAATATACCAAATCATTATGCTTGTGTTGACAAAACATTAAAACGAAAAATGGGCGCAGCAACATTGAACAAAAAAAAAAATGAATTTTGTTGTGAAAAAGGAAGAATTCAAAAGGATCAATATCAACCATCAACATAACGCACCCGCCGAAACAGAAGAACCTAAAAAGACAAATAGTACTTACCGCCAACAAGAACAACCGAAGGCAGATTCGTTGAGACGCCATAGTTGGTGTCGTGATTCAGTCCTTTTAAATATACTTCCTCTTGGCTATTGTCAATGCGAGCTATTAATCTTGCACCATGCACATCGATACGGACCTGCGAACAACAAGAATCGAAAAGAAAAACAAAATTGATTAGGTTTGATGAAAGGATAAAATGAATTCCCATGTATTTATGTAACTGTGTATAAAGAGAAATTGACATTTTCTGTGGAAAAAATTAGGGGAAAGTTGGATTTTGGCATATGGTTGGTTTGTAAGCCTTGAACAGTATATTTTCAAAGTCCCCATCGAGTGATGGTTTGATGGAAAACAAAAGATTTCGAAAACATTTCAACAAAACAAAAAAAAAGATAAAAACATTGGAAAAGTTTAATTTTAACAATAAATTAAAATAATAAAAGAAAATGGGCGTTATGGTGGGCGGGGTATGTTCACGAGTAGGTATTTCTAAAGATACCCTAATGTTTAGTGTGGGTGCACGGAAATTTTAAGATTATTAAGTTCAAATTTAAGATCATTTTCATTCCCATAAACTTCACTTTTTCTTTAATAAAAAATATTCGTTCTTGTTGATTTTCACTCAATTAAGGAATATTTTTATTAAGAAACAAAATTTTCCTAATTTAGGAAGTTTTTAAAATTTTAACTACGTTGAGTTCATATTTTGACAAAAGTTATGAATTTTTTAAATTTAAATTTAACGAATCCCGGGTAGCAATGAAATTTTGACAAGAAGAAAATGCCAATTTTTTCGAAAAATCCGTCTTTTCCCTAATTTTTTTTTGCAGGTTTGAATTTTGTTTGTCTATTTTAATAGCCTCATCAATGACTAAAAGAGAAAAAATCGATGAGATGTTGCAGAAGAATGCAACAACACTGAGTTAAAAAACGAACGAAAAATGCGAACTGTTCATCTTTATATTGTCTAGAGAGTCTTATTTTATTTCAACAGGCAGGATCTCGAAACAATTGGAAACTATTGCAATTTTTCTTTTCATTGTTTATTTTTTTTTTTTTGTAGATGTTTCAAGTACAATGAAATATATGTGTAAGTAGCTATACACAGATATACCTACATATACTTACCATTACGCTATGCCATTCATCGCGATTTAATCCCTCACCAACAGTGACACTTGTCGAATGTTTTCCAAAGACATGCACAACTTTAAGTTGTCCTTTTTCAACGATAACATACAAAGCGTAAGGATCCAAATCAATTCCGTCAGGATTTTTCACATTGTGATAAACTAATAGACCGTGCGGCAGACGGGTTCTGAATTGGAATGAAATTTCACGACACAATCTGAAAAGGTGGAAAAAGGAAATGAAATTCAATATATATCGAGAAGATAGTTAAGACAATAATAAATGATATATACATTATTTTTTAAAAGAAACTTAATTATTTTGGCTATCTTATTAAAAGTGCAAAGATATAAATATCAATTGAATGTATTGATAAATTTTTAGTTTTTTACTTATTCAGCAGAAAAACCTTGTTTTGTACGAAATGCAATTTTTTTCAATAGTGACCTTTATTAATTA